>CAMRHE010000007.1:4523500-5962000 GCA_947044405.1 Leptodactylus fallax | reverse complement strand
CAACTATCGCCCAATCTCACTGCTCCCATACGCCTCAAAATTACTGTAGCAACACGTTCACTCCGAACTGTCCTCTCATCCAATATGCTCTTTAACAGACTACAGTCAGGCTTCAGATCCCATCACTCCACAGAAACTGCCCTAACCAAGGTCACTAACGACCTTCTAACTGCCAAAGCCAAAACGTCACTATTCTGTCCTCCTCCTCCTTGACCTCTCCTCTGCCTTTGACACAGTCGACCATTCCCTCCTGCTAGAAACTCTCTCATCCTTTGGCATCTCAGACCTGGTTCTTTCCTGGATCTCCTCATACCTCACCAACCGCACATTCAGGGTCTCCCACTCGCACACCACCTACCCGCCACGCCCTCTTTCTGTAGGTGTCCCCCAAGGCTCCGTCCTAAGACCCCTCCTGTTCTCAATCTGCACCCTAGGCCTTGGCCAAATCATAGAATCCCATGGTTTCCATTACCATTGTTATGCTGGCGACACCCAAATATATCTCTCTGGACCAGACATTACCTCTCTGTTGTCCAGAGTCCCAGAATGTCTATCAGCTGTAGCCTCCTTTCTCTCCTCCCGCTTCTCAAACTCAACATGGAGAAAACGGAGATCAGAATCTTCACCCCTCCACGCATGACCCCCCCCCTACCTGACCCATCTATCAGAATTAATGGAACCACTCTCACCCCAGTCCCACAGGCCCGCTTGCCTTGGGATAACCTTAGACTCTGATCTATCCTTCAAGCCGTATATTCAAACCCTCAACACCTCCTGCCACCTCCAACTCAAGAACATCCATCGAATCCGCTCCTTCCTCACCCCTGAAACTACAAAGATGCTAGCCCACGCCCTCATAATCTCCCACCTAGACTACTGTAACACCCTTCTCCATGGCCTCCCAGCTAACACTCTCACCCCACTACAGTCCACCTTAAACTGTGCTGCTCGCCTAATACACCTCTCCCCCCGTTCTTCTTCGGCCGCTCCCCTCTGACAATCACTTCACTGGCTACCCATTGCCCAGAGAATAGAGTTCACACTACTAACACTGACATACAAAGCCATCCTCAGCCTGTCTCCTCCTAATCTCCCGCTACCTGCCCGCACCTAACCTCCGATCTAGCAAAGACCTCCTATTCTGCTCTGCTCTTCACACAACCGTCTCCTAGACTTCTCCTGCGCATCCCCCATACTCTGGAACTCATTACCAAGACAAATAAGACTGGTCTCCCACAATCACAAGCTTCAAGAAAGCCCTGAAGACTCACCTATTCAGGAAGGCCTACAACCTTCAATAACGCTACTGTCACCACACCACCATCTGTACAGTCTCTCCCCTCACCTTCTGTCTCCATCCCTCTTCCCTCATAGATTGTAAGCCCTTGTGGGCAGGGCCCTCTATCCCACTGTGCCAGTTGGTCTCTGTTAGTATGTAAACCCTCAAATGTAAAGCACCATGGAATTAACGGTGCTATATAAATAAACAATATTAATAATAATAATAATAATAATAATAATAATATATCATTGCTGGGCAGGATCTCGGCAGTCAAGATGACACTTCTCGCGAAGCGGTTGTATTTTTTTTTTTTTGGAGACTCTCCCAGTAACAGTCCCCCAGTTGGATCTCCTAGATTTGCAGCAGCCCATTGTCCAGTTTATCTGGAATGCTAAACGGCACTGGATACCCACGTTTGATATGCTGGTGGGGAGTGGGTTGGGGGACTGTCGGTTCCACACCTCCTTCATTATAATTGGGCCACCCACCTGCAGTGCATTCCTTTATGGGCTGTGCCGCAGGCATACACGAAACGTATGGAGATTGAGAAGCTGTGGCTTGCTCCAATGCTCTCCTGTGGACCCGCTTTTCCACGCCTCTACCAACCCTCACACTGGGTACTATTCATTTTACAAAGGCAATCTGGTCCACCTGCTCTACCCTGGCCTTGGAGAGATCTTCTATGATCTCTTTTCTATTTAATTCGCTGCTCCCGGAGGGACTCTCGGCCCCCATGGTCCGCCCCTGGTCCAGAGGTGGCCTCTTCAGATTGGCAGACATGACTGATCGTCTGACCCTGGAGCTAAGGCTCTTTGACTACTTGACTTCGGAGTTATGCATTCCTCGTACGGAGTGGCTCCACTATAATCAAATCATCCACTTAGCTCGGTCTCTCTTTGGCGCTCTGAGGGTATCCACCACCACGACCTTACTGTGTAAGTTTGGCACCTCTACTAAAGGCCTTATCTCAGACATTTATAGACTCCTATCCTCTCCTGAGGATTGCCCTCCCCCCACCCACCTTTCAGGAGGTAAAATATAAGATCCTGATGCACTGGTATCACACCCCTGCCCTCTTCCATTCTCTGAATCCAGCGATTCCTGCCACCTGCTGGATATGCGCTTCTTCCTTAGGCATTTTACACCACATATTCTGGAATTGTTGCCTTATACGGGGATATTGGAGGGAAGTCAAGGATATCATGGATACCTCTTTATTGAACCAGTTCCACTGGACCCCCTAGTCCATCTGCTCAATTTGCCGCCGAGAAAGATGAGCAAGAAGTCCGCAAAGCTTTTTCTATACCTCTGCACAGCGGCTAATTCCTTCATAGCCTTACGCATGAAATTGCTCACTCACCCCTCAGTTGTTGATTTTATAGCCCGGGTTAAACTTATCCATAATTTGGAAATTTTAACAGATACTATGAACATCATGGTGGTGACCTTTGACTCCATATGGTCCTATTGGGATGCTTACTACTCGCTACAAGATCTCTGACCTACCCTCTTCCCTCCTTTCCTTCCCATTTTTTTCCCCGAGTTTGTCTCTCCCTTGATATGATGTCCGATTTACACCATCTATTTCAATTAGAATTGTGTTCTAACCATTTTGATATGTTTCCTTTATACTGTTTTATATTGTTTTTCCTGATATTTTCTTTGAAAAGTTTAATAAAAACTACAGTTAAATAAAAAAAGAAATATACTAATGCCGACTGTGTTTTCAACCAGTAATATCTCTAGAAATAATTTAGATAGCACTGCAGTCTCAGCGTCAAATGAAAGAAGAGAATGTCCTCTTTCATATGACACAATAAGCAACTTTGTACATTTTATTATTTCCGAGATGTAACTGTTTGAAGTGACTCCCCCGCCCCCTCATTTTCTCTACATTATACACAGCTCCGTGCTCCCATACACAGTAAGATTCAGTGAATGGTGTCAATACAGAAGCAAGAGCAAGAGTGAAAAAATGCAGGATTTCACAGAAATTATCTAAAATTTGTTAATAAAGCATATTACAGAATGTACTGATGACACAAATACTGCCAGAAAATCAAAAGTTGTTTGAAAGTTTAGTTGCGTTTTAAGTGCCACAACACCATCGGCAGCACTGAACACCCTCTTGGCCATTATGCTTGAGATCTGGCGAGATAAAACTCAGATAGAAAACTGAGCCAGCTCCTTCCAATGCTCTAACTTACTGGCCCAGAAATCCATGGTGCCAGAGTTATCTAAGCAGCAAACTTTGTCAAAACAAAAATTTGCATCAGTCTCAAAACTTCTGGCCGTGACTGTGCATAAGGTGTAAATTTTAACTATAAAACAAATCGCCACAACATTTCACAGTTTAATGAGGTTTTGATTACTGACAGCCTATTAGCCTAGGCCATCAATATTAGATCTGTGAGGGTCTGACAGCCAGTACCCCCAATCATGTGTTTATATAGACTTTAATAGGGCAGCACTGCAATACCTAAATCAGACGCTACAAATTGAACAGTGAGGCCATCAATAATAGAAAGTGGATAGCTCGTTTAAAACTACACTGTATAGTATAATAAATCTGAATACCCACAGGATAGAGGATAAATGTCACATCACTAGATCTGTGTCTTTAAATATTCCTATAAATTACAGAACATACAATTTAGATATACTGCTTGCCTATTCTTTGATTTAAAAGGCCCACATCACAGAAGTTTAAAAGAAAAAAATAAATAAATTATATATATATATATATATATATATATATATATATATATATATTGCTATAACAAATTTAGAAACTGTGTATGCAGTGCATGCAATATGGAATATGCAATAAACTATTACAGTAAATATTGTACCTGTCTGGTTATAATGCATCCAGTTGAGCATGATCTCTGGTGCTCGATACCACCGTGTGGCAACATATCCAGTCATTTCCTCATCTGTGTGCCGAGCCAAACCAAAGTCAAGAATCTACCAAAATCAGACAAGAGGAAAACAATCAGCTGTGACTGAACTTCTCTGGAGTTAGCCCTTTCAGGCTTATTAGGCTGGGTTTACACAGTGCAGTTCTGTTGTGTGTTTTTTTTTTTTTTGGTTTTTTTTTTGGTCTTCAATCAAAGCATGGGCAGCACGGTGGCTCAGTGGTTAGCACTGCAGCCTTGCAGCGCTGGAGTCCTGTGTTCGAATCCTGCCAAGGACAACATCTGCAAGGAGTTTGTATGTTCTCCCAGTGTTTGCATAGGTTTCCTCCGGGTACTCCGGTTTCCTCCCACACTCCAAAGACATACTGATAGGGAATGTAGATTGTGAGCCCTATATGGGACAGTGACTGACAATGTCTGTAAAGCGCTGCGGAATATGATGTCGCTATATAAATAAGCATAATAAATAAATAAATAAATAATAATCTTAACCAATTCCACACCACTATTTACTATTACATCCGAGCACTAACCCTTGCAAGGAAAGACTGCTGCACAAAATCATGCAGCTTTAGGAACGGGACTACAGATAGACATCCTCAACGATCGCTGTGTACAGAGTGCTCATTGAGTGCAGTATGCACAGCTATGGGAGCCACCAGGAACAGATCAGCTCTGAAGTACAGTATAGAAGGGGGGAAACACACATGAAAAGTTAAAATGTACCCCCCACCCCTTCCCGCCAATGCCACTACCAAGCTCATAGCAACAAAACAAAAAGGCTACATTCACACAAAAGTGAATACTGGCTGCATGGCACCTTGTTTTTATCATGGACGTCACATAGCATGATTAATTTGTTGGTCAGTGAGGGGTGCTGTTATTTTTTTTGTTGTCACATTCACTTTATTAGTTTTCAAGTATAAACAGGACAACAAATACAAAACAAGGGACGCAGCTTCCCAAATGAAAATGTAAACCAAGGCAAACAAAGAAGGGGAGAAAGAATAGGAGAATAGAAAGGTAGGAAATAAAAACAAGGGGAGCACCAGAAGACATTTGGAGGTAGAAAGAGCACAATGCGGCATGGATCAATACCCAGGACCGAGTTAGAGGAGCACCTCCAGAGAAGAGATCCAAATACTAAGTGCAATTTTTCAGGAAGTCCATCCAGCGCGATGGTAGGCATCAGAGTACTGGAAGGCAATCCAGGGACCCCAGGGGCGAATAAAACATTCCTGTGTGACGTAGTATGAGCAATGAGGTCATCCATACGATAAAGAAGGACGACCTCTGCAAACCTCTCCTCTACCGTCGGCACTAACTGGCTTTTCCAATGCCTTGGGAGTACATGTTATGCCACCTGCAAAAGAAAGCTAGTAAGGAAGCTTTTATATTTAGAAAAAAATATGGGGAGCATGAATAGAAGCAAGGCTTCTGGGGTGTTGGGGAGAAGTGCACCAGCAAAAGTTGACATATATGACGCTACCTGGGACCAAAAATCCTGTAGAAGAGGGTGCCCCACCAAAAGTGAGACATCATCCACTCCCCATTACTGCAACGCCAGCAAGTGTCAGAGCACAATGGGTAGCAATTAAGCAATAGAGAAGGGACCCTATAGCAGCGAGAGAGGATCTTAAAGGAAGTCTCCTGCACTTTTGTCGCAACCTGGGGTTTGTGGGTGAATCGACATGAGTTATGCCATTGAGTCTTATCAAATTGCTTCCCAAACTCAATTTCCCAGCTGCAACAATATGCAGTAATTATGCAGTATTAGCAGAGAGCAAGCAGCTATAAGGAGATGGCGTGTAGAGGAGGAGAGCATAAGCATAAACGCTATACTCTGAGGTCCCAATGGACCCAGTAGTAAGAGTCGAGGAAATTGTAAAAATGTGACAATTGCATGTAATCATAGGAGGCCCTGTGGAGGGATCGATAAAGGGTATCAGGTCCGACAAAGCAGAACCAGAGCAGACACGTTTAAAAAAAAAAAAAACATGAGGGAAACTTGGACCTACTGAGAAAACGGTTGGAGGTCATACCTGGGAGGGGAAGGAAGGAAGACCTGGGGTCGATGAGGGAGTTAGTGCAGGGACACTAGGGTGCAATATGTGCTGAAGGACAGGGACATCTAAGAGAGGCTCACCACACACTATGGGTGTAAGGGAGAGTTGAGGGGACCTTTGAACAAATCGCCTGTGCAATATGCACCCAGAGCTTATGTCGTCAACCATGGAAGAAATCCAACACTAAGTTCACACTAGCGTTTGGGTTTCTGTCCTTCGGGTCCACTTGGGGACCCAAGAGATGTAAACCCTATCTGTTTAAAACCCTATCTGTTTAAAAAGCAGTTACAGGACTTTTCTCTCCGCCCATTTTAAGTGGAATGTAGGACAAAGTCTCGTGTGGAGACTCAAACAATAGTGTAAATGTAGCGTAAAACACACACACGCATAGACAGCCGTGGAGTATTTCCAGCAATCTGGCAGACCAAGGCCACCTCTATCTAAATAGCATGTTCCAGCCCAGGCGCAACCCGCTGCTGGCCCAGATAAAGCGGCTTTTCAACACGGTACAGAAATCCCCAGGGATAGGGGTAGAAATAGCCTGCGGGAGATATAATAATTGTGGGAGGATATTCATTTTCAAAATGCTAATGCGGCCAAACGAAGAATGAGTCCAAGATCTTCATGACGCCATGACTATGAGTATCATGACTATCAGAGAGCAGTGGTCAAAAGTTAAGGTCATACAGACAATTCAAGTCAATGTGAATATTCACCCCCCAAAAACCGTATCCCGATGACTGTTATTTTGACAGTCTGTTGTCATGGACCCTGTGTCATGGACAATATATAGGTCATTTCCTATTTTTCATCATTTTCACAGATCCCTCCATACACTGAAATGTATGGGAGATCTGTGAAAACAGGTGCACCTTGAGTGCAGGAAAAATTGTTTTTCATGGCCATTTCACACCTCTTTCATGTGAATCTAGCCGAAGTGTACCAAAGTACACTGTAGCACTGTGTGCTATTAAAAAATAAAAAAAATTTAAAAAATGTGAAAAACATTTCGACCACTGCTCTCTGATAGTCATGATACTCATAGTCATGGCGTCATGAAGATCTTGGACTCTATTATTTACATTTTCTTGGATACTATTATAAAGAAAAAACATGGAAAAAATAAACACATAAAAATAAAATGTCCTACTTAACAAAAGAAAAAGACAAAAAATAACACAAAGGAAAAAAAAAATGTTACAGCCCTCAAAACCACATGTACGAAAAAAACCCAACAATGTGTCTGGCCCTGAACCAGAGAAAATGGTCCTGGCAAACCCCATTAAACCCCTTCCCAACATCCGCCGTAATAGTATGGCGGATGTCGGGTATTTAAATATGGCAGCCGCTCCAGAGCTGAGCGCCCGCCATAGCCGCCGAGTTTCTGCTGTATTACACAGCAGACACCCGGCGCTAACGCTCGCAATCAGTACCCGTACTGATAGCGACCATTAACTCCCCCAGCGCCTCAGTCAAGGCTGACCGAGGCACCATTTTGCCAGCGGAACCTGTGCGCCGCCATTTTGCCGGGGATCGCCAGCACCCGGAGAAAGCTCCAGGGTCAGCGTCCAGTTAATGTGACAGCTGGGAGCATTCTGAAGGCTCCCAGGCCTGTCTTTCATTATCTTCTATTGCAGGCTGCTCTATGCAAAAAAAAATAAAAAAACATATTAAAAATTCAAATCACCCCCGTTTCCCTAGAACACATATAAAAGCACTTAAATACTGTGAAACACACACACACACATTAAGTATTCCTGTGTATGAAAATGCCCAGTCTACAAATCTATAAAGATATTTTTCCCTTATGGTAAACGCCATAGCAGGAAAAAAAATAGAAGTGCCAAACCGCCGTTTTTTCACTGTTTCGCCTCTGATAAAAATTTGAATAAAAGTGATCAAAGCAATAGCAATTCCCCAAAATAGTATAACTAAAAAATACACCAGGCCCCACAAAAAAAGAAGCCCTATGGAACCCCGTATACAGAAGTATAAAAAAGTTACGGTTGTCAGAATATGGTGACTTTTTTTTTTTTTTTTTACACAGTTTTACATTTTTGCTAAGGGGTGAAAATGTAAATAAAACCATATAAATTTGGTATCCCCAGAATCGTACCGAAACGTAGAATACAGGTGACATGTCATTTGGGCTGCAGAGTGATCGCCGTAAAAACAAAACCCGTAAGAAAGTCGCACAAATGCACTTTTTCTTCAAAACCACCCCATGTTTTTTTTTTTTTCTCCAGCTTACCAGTACATTGTACAGAATAATAAATGGTACCATATACCATATGGTAGCATGCGTTTTTATGGGAGAACCACATGTATTTTTAAAAGATACATCTGGTTCTTGAAACTCACAATTTTTTTTTTTTTTTTTTTAAACACATGCAGTTTTCTGATTTTTGGGCAAAACACACTGGAGGTTCTCTATCATCTGTCCCTTTTTTGGCCACACTTTTCGCAGATGCTCCTTTTTTTTTACTTTAGTTTTACTGTGGTGCTGACTTATGATGTAGGCGCACCTCCTTGTTAAATTTGTTGTGCACGTGTAAGTTTAGATATGCCTTTCTTGCACCAAGTGCAATATGCGTCTTTTTTGTGCAAAAAGGTGCAAGCGTTTGAAAATGGCGTAAACTTGCTCGAGGAAAGCCCTGGGGACTCACATTTCAGGCACCTGATGTGCCTATCTCCAACTTCATGCTCCCCCTGTAAGGCAACCGACAGTCTTATGTCAGTGCTGGCCTGATCCAAATCATTAGGACAAAACTGGTTGCAGCAAGAAGGATATGTATAAAGCTGTATATCATGGTACACCCCAGATTTACAGCTTACAAGGGAAAATACACCAGCACTGACACCCCACCCGTGTCATGCGAGCTACTGGAAAAATAGCATGGGATTTGGTGTAGCCAATGTACTCCGCACAGTTTACATATTCACTTCTGGGAAACTAATGCTTACGGTATCCCTTGATGCCTCGCAACCTCAGAGATGCAGCAAACATGACATGGCGTCCAAAAACCAAACAAAATCTAAATCTGCGCTCTGAAAGCCAAACAGCACTTTTTCTCTTGTGCCCACATATATATCATTGTTGTTCCCGGGATACCCCACTTAGCCATCATATGTGGGTACAAACTGCTGTTTGGTCACACAGCAGGGCGCAGAAGAGAAGCAGTCTTATTTGGGTTTTGGAGATGGTTTGGTTTTTGAACGCTATGCCACTTTTGCAGAGATCCTGAAATGCCAGCAAAGCGGAATTCCCCGACACATGACCCCATTTTAGAAAATACACACTCCTGAAGGAATTTATCCCAGGGAACAATGAGCATTTCTACCTCCCGCCAAGTGTTGCCTTAATTTAATTTCCAGATATGAATGCACCATCAGCTGTGCAGAGCGGAAATTACATTTTTTCCGGGAATACGTCATTTCAGTGCACAATATGTTGTGCCCAGCTTGTCTCAGACACAAATGCTCCAAAAGCTGTTGTACGAAGGAAAACTCACTTAGCACTTTTTGGAGCGTGTCTTTCTGCTGTCACAAGCTGGTCGCAACATATCGGGCACTGAAATGTAGTCCTTCTGGAAAAATTGCAACTTTAACTTTTCACTGCGCATTTCAGGAGAAATTACGTAACAAATTGTTGGATACATTTTCTCCTTTAACCTCTTCTAAAAATAAAAGATTTGTGGCTAAAGCAACATTTTATTGTAAAAAATTCATTTTCAATGCAAAATGTTAATAAAATCTATGAAAACAGATGTTAGATCAAAATGCTCAGTATAGTCGTTGATAAATTCTTTGAGGGGTGTAGTTTACAAAATGGGATCATGTTTAGGGGTTTTCTGTTGTACTGGTAATTTATGGACTCTGCAAATATGGCATGACATCCAAAAACTATTCCTGCAAAATTTGCTCTCTAAAAGCCGAATAGCGCTCTTTCCGTTCCAAGCTACGTCATGTACCCATACAGCAGTTTATGACCACATACAGTGCTGGCCAAAAGTATTGGCACCCCTGCAATTCTGTCAGATAATACTCAATTTCTTCCAGAAAATGATTGCAATCACAAATGCTTTGGTAATAATATCCTCATTTATTTTGCTTGCAATGAAAAAACACAAAAGAGAATGAAAAAAAAGTCAAATCATTGATCATTTTACACAAAACTCCAAAAATGGGCCGGACAAAAGTATTGGCACCCTCAGCCTAATACTTGGTAGCACAACCTTTAGACAAAATAACTGCGAACAACCGCTTCCGGTAACCATCAATGAGTTTCTTACAGTGCTCTGCTGGGATTTTAGACCATTCTTCTTTGGCAAATTTTTCCAGGTCCCTGAGATTTGAAGGATGCCTTCTCCAAACTGCCATTTTGAGATCTCTCCACAGGTGTTCTATGGGATTCAGGTCTGGACTCATTGCTGGCCACTTTAGAAGTCTTCAGTGCTTTCTCTCAAATCATTTTCTAGTGCTTTTTGAAGTGTGTTTTGGGTCATTGTCCTGCTGGAAGACCCATGACCTCTGAGGGAGACCCAGCTTTCTCACACTGGGCCCTACATTATGCTGCAAAATTTGTTGGTAGTCTTCAGACTTCATAATGCCATGCACACGGTCAAGCAGTCCAGTGCCAGAGGAAGCAAAGCAACCCCAAAACATCAGGGAACCTCCGCCATGTTTGACTGTAGGGACCGTGTTCTTTTCTTTGAAGGCCTCTTTTTTTTTCCTGTAAACTCTATGTTGATGCCTTTTCCCAAAAAGCTCTACTTTTGTCTCATCTAACCAGAGAACATTCTTTCAAAAAGTTTTTGGCTTTCTCAGGTAAGTTTTGGCAAACTCCAGCCTGGCTTTTTTATGTCTCTGGGTCAGAAGTGGGGTCTTCCTGGGTATCCTACCATAGAGTCCCTTTTCATTCAGACGCCGACAGATAGTACGGGTTGACACTGTTGTACCCTCGGACTGCAGGGCAGCTAGAACTTGTTTGGATGTTAGTCGAGGTTCTTTAGCCACCATCCGCACAATCTTTCGTTGAAATCTCTCGTCAATTTTTCTTTTCCGTCCACATCTAGGGAGGTTAGCCAGAGTGCCATGGGCTTTAAACTTCTTGATGACACTGCGCACGGTAGACACAGGAACATTCAGGTCTTTGGAGATGGACTTGTAGCCTTGAGATTGCTCATGCTTCCTCACAATTTTGCTTCTCAAGTCCTCAGACAGTTCTTTGGTCTTCTTTCTTTTCTCCATGCTCAATGTGGTACACACAAGGACACAGGACAGAGGTTGAGTCAACTTTAATCCATTTCAACTGGCTGCAAGTGTGATTTAGTTATTGCCACCACCTGTTATGTGCCACAGGTAAGTAACAGGTGCTGTTAATTACACAAATTAGAGAAGCATCACCTGATTTTTCAAAGGGTGCCAATACTTTTGTCCACCCCCTCTTTTATGTTTGGTGTGGAATTATATCCAATTTGGCTTTTTGACAATTCTTTTTGTGGTTTTCCATTGACGACAAATTAAATGAAGATATTATTACCAAAGCATTTGTGATTGCAATCATTTTCTGGAAGAAATTGAGTATTATCTGACAGAATTGCAGGGGTGCCAATACTTTTGGCCAGCACTGTATGGGGCATTGCAGTGTTCAGAAGAAATTGTTTAACAAACTGTAGGGTTCTTTTTTTTCTCCTTTAACCTTTTGTGAAAATCAGAAATTTGGGCCTAATGCGACATTTTATTGGAGAAAAAAAAAAAATCTTTCATTTTCAAGTCCCATTGGTAGAAAATTCAGTGAAACAGCTGTGGGTTCAAAATGCTGACTATACCCTTCGATAAATTCCTTGAGGGGTCAAGCTTCCAAAATGAGGTCATTTGTTGGGGCTATCCACTGCGCTGGTACCTCAGGGGCTCTGCCAAAGCGACATGGTGCCTGAAACCAATTCAAGCAAAATCTGCTCTTCAAAAAGCTCCATGGTGCTCCTTCTCCGCTGTGTGAAATTTATGTTTAATCAGCTTTTATTGAAAGTTTTTCATAGAACAGGGGAAGAAAAAATATAACAGAGCACAAACATGAACAAAGTAACATAGTAGACAAACAAGGTAAACGCCTTCAAGACCAACATAGGTTAGAGGCAGCTAGGGGAACAAGAGTCTGAGAAGAAAATAAAGCACGGGGACCTGAGATAGGCATAGCTTCCTAATGAGACGAAAGGTCAACGTGTGATAAGAACAAAACAGCGCCACCAGCTATAACACAGAGAGGGAACAACAGAACAGATAACTGAAGGATAAGAAAATTAAGAGATACCCGATGAACAAGCAAGAAGTTGCACTTGATGGACCAGAAGAATGGAAACCGGGAACAGGTGTGAACTTAGAGTAGAGTAAGGTAAAGGAACAAAAGGAGCAGAAAAGGGGTAGGAGAAGAATGACAGTGCCAGGAGGCGGACATCCCGGACAGGAATCGAAGAGGCATCTACAGGTCAGGAGAAAAGGTTGGATTACACCGCGAACTCCTGAAACATTACCCAAGGCCGCCAGAGAGATTCAAACTTGGAGAAATCAGGGTTGTCCTCTGCCATCAGGGCCTCTATCCTCCGGATAAGGAGAAGCTCCTGTAAAAATTCCACCAGGGTAGGGGCGGCAGTGCTGCACCAGTGCCTGGGAATGACTGTTCTGACAGCCATGAGGAAATGCCGCAGGACGTCCTTCTTCATTGCAGATATCCTTCCAGAGATGACTGAGTGGAGAGCTAGCTGAGGTGAGGGTATAAGAGACCGGCCACTCACTTTGGTGTAAAGGTCACCAAGGTGAGTGGCCGGTCTCTTAATCGCACTGGATTCCCACCAGATATGAAGGAGTGTATCCTTCTCAGAACCACAGCACCAACACTGGTCAGAAACGCCAGGGAAAAACCTGTGGAGAAGGTCAGGACAACGATACCATCAGGTTAGAATCTTAAAGTTCTCTACTTGTGCACTGCATGGCATCGGGAGCTTGTGGGCAAAGAAAGACCTATTCCAATTGGCAGAGAGGTGCAGGTGGAGGTAATTTCCCAGGAGCTCGTGTACGGGTGACTGCCAGGCGCTGCTAACCTAAGAAGAATACCATAAACTGCAAAGAGTGCAAGCATAGTGGTTTCAAAGTGGGAGAGGGCAGTTTCTAAATCAGTCAAGTTAGAAAAGAGCAACGGGAACAGGGAGAATTAAAGGGGTATTCCCATGAACATAATCCTATTCATATTTGTAGATAATACAAAGTTAAAGATTTTTGCAAATATAAGTAGCTAAAAATTCTGCACAGTTTTAAAGATTTTCTCCAACTATCTTAGTGGTGACATCTGTTATCTTGATCGGTTGCCAAATGGATACGACCACGTATGCAGAAACTTTCTATGGTCTGGAACTTGACAGGAACCCAGCCATGATTTTCTTATTGTAGCTGGGTTATCAGGGAGGGACACTACATGTATCAGAAGATATCCCAGTCACAATAAGGAAATCATGGCTGGTTTTCTGACCTTAGAAAGTTCCTGCATTTATGGTCGTATCTACTGGCAACCAATCAAGACAACAACTTGTGACCACAAAATATTTACAGAAAATCTTTAAAACTCTGCAAAATGTTTAATTCCTTATATTGGCAAAACTGTTTAACTTTTAATTATCTACAAATTTAAAAATGGTTATGTTCGTGGGAATACCCTTTAATGAAGGAAGGCCGTGAGTTGACCGTATTCCAGCCAGGAGAGGTGGAGATCCGGGTGGGAGGCACGCAGCTGATCTAGAGGGGGAAGGTGCTGGTTCCCGCCAACCTGGCTCAGTCTCACATGGTCACCACTCCGCCAACATAAGAATCTATCTGGGGAGCAACCCAGGGGGAACATGGGGTTATGGAAAATAGGGCTGAGGGGGCCCAGGACCCTAGTGACAAGGAATCCAGCGCACGTCATATCCCAGATCATAAGAAAGTGCGCAGACAGGAATGTATGTTTTATAGTTTTGGGGAGATAGTGGGCCGGGACCCAAGACAGGGAAGGAAGATGGGCAGAGGGTGAATTAGCCTCGATCGAGACCCACTACATATCTGCACCACGGTAGCACCAGAGAGGCACAGCAAAATCGCGGATTGGTAATATAATCTAGGATCCGGCAAGCCCGCATCCCCAACGCTTTTACTTACCTTAGTGTCTGAAACTGTAATCTACTGCGTGCCGAGCCCCACACAAACCTCCCAAACATCAACTGAACACGGGTAAAAAAGTATCGTAGGAGGTAAATAAGTAGCACCTGAAACATGTATAGGAGTCAGTGGACGATATCCATTTTTAATGCGGCCAAACCTACAGAGGTTTAAAGCTCCATACTTCTACAGATCAGCAGAGATAGTCTCCAGCAGTGGAAAGTAGTTGAGGCAGAAAAAGATGGGAGGGATCGGGGAGGGGGGATGGGGGGGGCGGAGGATTTGGGATCTGAATCCCTAGGTATTTGATAGAGGTGGACTGCCACTTAAACAGGAAGTTATTTGCGTGGTTAGCGGCCTCAAACTGGGGTAAAGTAATGGTGAAGGCCTCGCTCTTAGATTGATATTGAAGTTGCTCAGATCAAAACGCAGTATCGATGGGAAGGAAAAGCATGGTTGGATGACAAAGTAGGAGATTGTCGGCACAAAGCACCGTCTTAACCTGTCTGCTATCCATCTGGAGACCATGAATGCTGTGACACTGCATTAGCGCCACGGTCAGGTGTTCCATGACAAACACAGAGAGAAGGGGAGAATGCCATTACGAACTGGGAAAGACTCAAAGAGGACCCTATTAGCCCTCACTGTAGTTGAGGTGTTGACATATAGGATTTTACATAGGAAGTCTGGGCCCACCCCCACCGCTGTGAGGGGAGCGTGTAAGAATCCCAAATGCACTCAATCAAATGCTTTTTTGGCATCAACTGAGAGTAAATCTACCTGAGCGTGCCGCAGAGATCGTTAAGAAAATTTTACAGACATTGTCTCAGTCCTCGCGGCCTGTAATGAAGCCGACCTGGTTGGTATGGACATCAAAGGAGATAGACGGTTGGCCAATAAGTTAGAGAACAACTTGACGTTTACATTGATGAGAGAGATCGGGCGATAAACTGGAGCAACAGGTCAGGTCCTTACCAGGTTTCAGGAGGACTGTGATTAATGCTGACAGGGATTGGCTAGCAAATGGTGTGCTGCAATCGATACTGTTAAATACCCGTGCCATAGTGGGGGGAAAGAAGGACCCGAAAGTATTTGTAAAAACAGGCAGTGAATCCGTCCGACCCAAGAGATTTACACGACGGGGAGTACTAGCTGGCCATGGAGACTTCCTCCTCGGTAAAGGGCTTAACCAAGGAAGGCCATATCTGAGACAGAAATGGTGGGGAAAGATGTTTCTGTGACGTAGTCCCTGATTTTGTCCCCAAGAGAGTACAGGTAGTGGTCAGAATATTGACCACAAATGTTGTAGAGTTCCTGATAGTAAGTTCGGAAAGCTGCAGCAATTAGCTTTATTTCCGTTTCAAGTGCTGTCATGTGCCCGTACATTAGTGTACCAGCACATATGTAATACACATTATGATATATACGTATTGTGGTGTTCAAGAGAAAAATGTTAGTTGGTTATTTTTCTTTAACCCTTTGTGAAGATGAAAAATTGGGGACAAAAGCGACATTTTAAATCAGAAAAAGTGAAATGTTTCATTTTCATGTCCCAATGGTAATAAATTCAATGAAAAACCTGTAGGGTCAAAATACTCACTATAATCGTTGATAAATTCCTTAAGGGGTCTAGTTTCCAAAATGGGGTAATCTGCAGATTCCACTGTCGTGGCACTTCAAGGACTCTGCACATGCCACATGGTGCCTGAAACTGATCACAGCAAAATCTGGCCTCCAAAAGCCCTACACAGCAAAATCTGCCCTTCAAAAACTCATTGGCGTTCCTTCCCTTCTGAATCTGGCTGTGTGCCCATATATTACCTTACATTCACATGTGGGGTACTATAGTATTCAGGAGAACTTGTGAAATTGTGTGATGCATTTTCTCTATTAACCCCTTGTGAATGTGCAACTTCTTGGGCTAAATGAACATATTGGTAAAAGAGAAACGTGTAAACTTTACCTTCATTTTGTCTCAAATCTGTTAAACGCTTATAGGGTTAAGATACTTCATACAGTGGGGAAAAAAAAGTATTTAGTCAGCCACCAATTGTGCAAGTTCTCCCACTTAAAAAGATGAGAGGCGCCTGTAATTGACATCATAGGTAGACCTCAACTATGAGAGACAAACTGAGAAAAAAAAATCCAGAAAATCACATTGTTTGATTTTTAAAGAATTTATTTGCAAATTATGGTGGAAAACAAGTATTTGGTCAATAACAAAAGTTCATCTCAATACTTTGTTATATATCCTTTGTTGGCAATGACAGAGGTCAAATGTTGGGCATGGCTGTGATGGGCCAGGCTGGACATGTGACCCTTCTGTATAAGAGAATCAAATGGACCGTTTCCAAAATGTAGAAAGATGAGATCAGCGCTTGCTCCAATACAGTGAAACAGATTTCTTTATTAGATACTGTGAGAATGTGAACCAGAGGGCGCTGTTGAGCGACCCAGGCCCAGGCCAGAAAAGGCTCTCAGCCACGCCTTTGGGGGGTGGCGTGTAACGCCAGAGGACTGGAGTATCCTGCACAGAGCAGGAAATGGTGGACCCAGCTGGACAGATAGACGGTCTGTGCCAGAAGTGCTCGGGTCCACAGGGGACTGTTGCTGGAGCTGAGCAATAGTCAGGACCAGCCAGGGACAGAGAGGCAGTCTGTCCAAGAGGGCTGGGATCCAGAGAGGACTTACAGAGACTAAGTCAAGCTCTTATTGCCCCAGAGGCTACTTAGGGACTCAAGGAGTGAGTTAGGCCCTAACTGTGGCATAGGGTTTTTGTTGTTTTGTTATGTTGCAGTTATGCTGAATAAAGCCACGTTTATTTTACACTTGGACCGTCTGAAAGCTATCTTTCCGGCGCCCAGTACCATGAACCACCGCTGTCCGGACCAGGAAAAGCCGCCATTTTGAGTTTAATTCCCCAAGTTGTCACATATGGTGGAGAATCGCGCGCATAAAGAGATCCACGCAAGTCCTGGAAGACAAGTGGTTTGTGATTGCAGTACTGCTAAGTGTGCATTGTGGCCTACAGCTGGAAGAAATCTGTGATTTCAACTGAAGAAACCCAGGAGGGGTGAGTGAATTGCAACATAGCAATGTGTTTGTAAAACCTGGTGAAAGTAAAACTCTGGAAGAGGAATCCAGGGAATGGACTTTGTGTATACTCTGGCACAGAAGTCTGTGAAGTGTTTTTCTGATGGCAAGAAAGTGAGCAATGCGTATAGAAGCTGGATATTGCAAACAGTCTATGTGAAAGGCTGTGGTGCCATGTTGGTGTTTTCTGTGGAAGACAGAAGAAAATGCTTGTTGTTGTAGTGCCACATAAGTTAACTGTTTGAATACATGTGACTGTAGAAGATAGCAAAAAGTTGCTGCCGGTTGAACCCAAGGTTGCTGTGGAATATTGTGTAATCTTGTTAGTAAACCATAGGCAAGAAAAAGAGAATTTCAGCTTGTAAAAAAGCAGAGAAGTTATGCTCAGGTTTATTAGTGCAGCAGTCTGAATGCAGAGAGACGCAAAACCCGGAACAGATCAGGTGGAATGCAAGTAAAGATAATGGGTTGCATGAGAGTGACGCAGTTTGTCTAAAGCACCTCTGTTCTATGGTTGAATATGTCCCTGCTGACTGTAGGTCTCATACTGGCGTGCATCAATGCGCCAAAGATGAAAATGTTATGGTGCAGCAGCTTCAAGTTGAGATTAAAGCCAACAGGTTCTTGTATGAAGCTGAAATATCTGATTGGAAATGGCAACTTGAGGTATCAGAGAAAGAGAACCTTTGGTTGAAGAAAGAGCTTGAGACTATAAAGAGTTTATATCCTAGTCATTGTGAAAATGTGGTACTGGGTTTGCCTGGAATGGACTGTGTCACTAAGAAGGAGTTTGCTGATATGAAATGTGCTCTATCTAACAAAGTTGTACAGAGTGTAGAGCAAAAGCAAGTGCTTGAGAAGCAATTGCAGGATTTAAAGGAGCAGCATGTCCAAGACTCCATTGCCAAAGACAGTGTCATTGAAAAATTAAGAGATGACCTTGAAACTGCTAAACGTGAGAGAAGTGAATTTTTGTAGACATTGCAGTCAGAGCAAAACTTGCATCAGGTTCGCTTAAATAGTGAAATCTACGAATGACGAAGCAGAGCTGGAGTTCTGGAACAAAGAGAAAGGGAACTCAAAGCTAGAATATGCAGCCTGGAGAGGGCGCTGTCAGGATTTTGTGAAGATAATGAGACGTTGTCTGTTTTGGTGCAAAATAAAGACGAAGAATTGAATAATGTCACAGGGCTTCTTTCTCAAGCAGACAGAAAGTTTATCAAACTTTCCAAAGATTTTTCTAAACTAGAATCACAGCTTCAGGACACTCAGGAACTTTTGCAGGAAGAAACCCGTCAGAAGCTTGACCTTAGTACAAAACTAAAACAAATGGAAGATGAGAAAAATGGTTTCCTTGAGCAACTAGAAGAAGAGGAGATAGCAAAAAGAAATTTGACAAAGCAGATTTCAACACTACAGGCTCAGGCGACTGATATGAAGAAAAAAAATGGAGGATAGTATTGGGTCCTTGGACTCTGTTGAAGAACTAAAGGAAAAGTTGCAAAAGGAGCTAGAAGCTACAAATCAACGGTTTGAGGAGAAGGTTGCTGCTTATGACAAACTTGAGAAGACGAAAATTAGACTGCAGCAGGAACTAGAAGATGTAGGTGTAGGTCTTGATCATCAACGTCGGATGGTATCAAATTTGGAAAGGAAGCAGAAAAAGTTTGATCAGCTGCTTGGTGAAGAGAAGACTCTTTCTGCTAGATATGCAGAGGAACGTGACAGTGCTGAAGCAGAGGCCCTTGAATTGAAGGCCGAGTTAAAGAGGCTCAACAAGCAACGGCGCACTGAAATGGAGGATTTGGTTAGCTCCAAGGATGAAGTAGAGAAAAACCTGGAATCTGTGCAGATATTGTATGAGAACAAAGCTAATGCTTATGACAAGCTGGAAAAGGCCAAGAGAGAATTGGACCTCCAGAAAGAAGACATGAAGATTCAGTTTGAGGGAAACCTGTCTAATTTATCTACTGAGATTGTAGATCTAAAAAGGCTTGTTGCTAAACTAAAGGTGCAAGTGAACAAGCAGGAGGAAATTACACGCATCAAGGAACAGCTGGAGTTTCAGAGGGATCAAGTGAAGGGCGAGTCAGAAATAAAGTTGGAAGAGCGCACTTTTCTGATAGAACAGTTAAAAACCGAAGTGGAATCTAAAAGAGAAGAATTAGATCGATTGCAGCAGTCTTTATCCAATACGGAACAGTCGGCATCTGCCCTATCTTCAAAGCTGGCAGCACTAGAAGCTGAGAGAGACTCGCTGCAGAACCTGTTAACCTCTAAAGAATCAGAGCTGTTATCCCTGAAAAATGTGATTCAAGAAATAGAGTCTTTATTCAACCAAGAGCAAGATAAGAGAGCCACTGAGATACGGGACTTGAATGAAAGACTTGACAAAAAGTCTGCAGATGAGCAGAAGCTTTATCAGAAGATGTTGGAGGATCAGTTCAATATAGTTCAGGGAACAGTGGGAGAAGCAGAAAATATTATCCAGGATGCTGACCTGACAAATGTTGGAAGAACACTGCAGAATATCCTAGAATTGGGAGACATAGTGGATAAAGAGATGGCATCTACATCTGCTGCCATAGAGGATGTCAGGAAGATTGAGGAAGATCTGCAAGTTGCAATAGTGAAGGCTGAGATGGAGGCTGCTCAGAAAGATGTGGCAGTGAAGAAAGTTCTGGAACTGGAATCAGAGGTTTGCGCGCTACAGAAGGCGTTAGAATTGGGGAAAGCTGCCAGCATAAAGGCAGAGAAAGGAGAATCATTAAGTCAGACAGACATAAGTGACCTGTCCACTAATATTCATACTAATGATCAGATTATGATGAAACCACGTGATTCGGTAAAACGTCAAGTAGATGGTGTAGTTCCCCAGGAAGATGCTGCTAAAGGTGGACTTCCTGCAAAATGTGAGGAGGCCAAAGAAGGTCCAACAGAAGAAAAAACTGTGATTGGTCACACACTGCCTGTGACAATGAGGTCCAAAGCCTAGAGGGCTGTGAGATGGTAAATAAGGAGAAGGGTCATCAAAAGTGTGGAACAAGAATCCGTAAGAAGACTGACCACGCATATGTTGTCCCAACAGCTAAAGTGTCTGAAGCCATTGTGGATAAAGGTGTTGCTGTGTCTGTCTCTAGCCAAATGTCGGGTGGACAAATGGTGAAAAATGACTCCATGTTGTCTGTGAAGGGGGAGTCAGGAAGTAATACAGTCAACCCAAAAAGAGGAGAAGAGGCAGAAGTTGTTTTACCGCCTGATGCTAATAGCAACAAGAAGAGGCTGAGATACAACGGTACTAAGTCCCTAACTAATGGAAGTAACCATGGTAGAGGTTCTAATGCAGAGACTGAGCAGCCGTCATTTGCATGCAGAAGTAAGAGATGGTTACATGTCACCAATGATGGGACAGTTGTTAAAGACATGCCAGAAAATGTAGTTTAGCGTGATCTATTATGTGAGGGTGTACGGTATGGCCCTCGTGCAGAAGGAAAAGATATTGCAGTACAGAGCTTGTACATCTCAAACAAAGAGGAGAGCAAGCAGCCTATGTCTCCTAAACTTCTAAGCCTTTATGGTGATGGCAAAGTTTGCTTTGAAATGAAGGTTATGGAAAAAGTACCCGTGAACCAGTTATACTCTAAAGACATTGATGTACATGAAGTACATGTTAGTTGGTCTCTGAGCTCCTGTGGATTCATGATAGGTAAAGATGAAGATTCTTACGGCTATTTACTAAAGGGATCAAGGTCATGCAATGGGATGGCTGAAGAGTACGGTGAGAAATGTGATGAAAATGATGTGATCCCTTGTATGGCGAATTTTGAAGGTGATGAAGGAGAACTTGCCCTTGTACAGAATGGCCAGGATCTTGGCGTAGCATTTAAAGTGCTGAAAAAACGGAAAATTCGACTGAGCGGAATTTGGAAGAAGAGACCGCCAGATTGGGACTTAAAAGTGATGAGAAAACGGAGACCGCGACGGAGCAGTATTTGGAAGAAAAGACCCCCAGACTGGGACTTCTGGAGAGACACTGAACAGGCATACTTGGTTGAAGAGGGACTTCATCATAGGATGTCTCGTCCCATTGTAGCTCACCCCATGGGTAGTGAACTGAGGGGGAGGGTATGTGAGTATGTGAACCAGAGGGCGCTGTTGAGCGACCCAGGCCCAGGCCAGAAAAGGCTCTCAGCCACGCCTTTGGGGGGGGTGGCGTGTAACTCCAGAGGACTGGAGTATCCTGCACAGAGCAGGAAATGGTGGACCCAGCTGGACAGATAGACGGTCTGTGCCAGAAGTGCTCGGGTCCACAGGGGACTGTTGCTGGAGCTGAGCAATAGTCAGGACCAGCCAGGGACAGAGAGGCAGTCTGTCCAAGAGGGCTGGGATCCAGAGAGGACTTACAGAGACTAAGTCAAGCTCTTATTGCCCCAGAGGCTACTTAGGGACTCAAGGAGTGAGTTAGGTCCTAATTGTGGCATAGGGTTTTTGTTGTTTTGTTATGTTGAAGTTAAGCTGAATAAAGCCACGTTTATTTTACACTTGGACCGTCTGAAAGCTATCTTTCCGGCGCCCAGTACCATGAACCACCACTGTCCGGACCAGGAAAAGCCGCCATTTTGAGTTTCAGTCCCCAAGTTGTCACAATACCAACACTAATAAAGAAACCTGTTTCACTGGATTGGAGCAAGCGCTGATCTCATCTTTCTACACTTTGTAAACGGTCCATTTGAGATTATTTGCATTTCGCCAGTTGTGGCGATGAACCAGCTGCAGTTTCATCCATCCATTTGATCCATTGATCACAATTGCTGTTTTAGGAGTTGTGAACTGTTTCATAACTCCTTAAAGTTAGTGGCCATTTTTTTGAAAATTATCTGTTATCACGTGTTTAAACGATATAACACGAGGTTGTTGCTCGGTGTTGTGTATTTTCTTTTCACTAGTGTATATTGTCTCCCTCGTTATAAGAGGCAGGGTCACAGGTCCCGTCGCCATTCCAGCTAGTTAGGGAGAGGCTGAAGCTGGAGATAGGGACAGTCAGGACCTTAGCTAAATTTAATATTTGCCCTTTTTTAAGGGCAGTGCAGCTAGCTAGGGAGATGAGTCTGATACTGTGAGGGACAGTTAGCCTATAAATAATAATTGCCCTTTTCAGTAAATTGTGTTTGTATACCCATACCATCTCCTATCGTAGTAAAATTAACTGCGTGTGTACCCATACCATCTACTAGCGCAGTAACAATAACTGCATTTGTATACGCATACGGTCTTATAGCGCAGTGAAAATAACTGTGTGTGTACCCATACCCGTCTCCTAGCGCAGACTTTGACTCACGAGGTGGATCAGTATCAGTATTTGGGTTGGTAAATTGGACACGTGGCCAGAGCTTGCCCTCTATGCCTAGGAGGTGCTGGCCTGCCCTGCAGCAAGTGTCCTATCAGAACGTGTGTTCAGCACCACAGGGGGTGTCATCACTGACAAGGGGATCCGCCTATCCACAGCCAACGGGGATATACATACGTTTTTATTCATTTATTTTAATATTATTATTATAGGTATTTTCCCTACACCATTTTTTGCAGTGCACTTGCCCTGTTATTACCCCCAATTTGCAGTCCTCTACCCATTACTATCCCCATTTCACAGCCATTTTGGGTCACCAAATTCGGGCCCCCATTGATTTAAATTGGGATCAGGTCAAATTTGACCATCCCTGCGAGGAGGCGTTCTTCATGAATCGCCTTTTATCACGCCCTACACCCAACCAGGTTATTTGGGAAACAGGACCATAACCACAAGGCATATCCTTGGTCTTCCCATTTACATTGCACTCCCTCCGAATCTGGAGACAACTCTGCCTTCAATATCGCTTCCAATGGCATCCCTTTCCCTTTAATATATCTTTCTGATAAACCCATGTTTCCTCCTGGTATGGATGCTCGTCATCTCCATTGATGGACCTGGAATGAAAAACTCTCTTCATTTCAAAGTAGGCAACAACCTATTAACCACCAAGAATTCCAGACCCTTCACTCACCTCCCATCAGAATTTCACCAGATGTTGCACTTTCACAGTTCCCTCTAATGCCATTAAAACAGATTCCACCCAATATGAGTTAATTTGTTTGAAAGATCTATTGGATAGAGTGACTATTTCTTTATTCTACTCTATAGTTAATTCTCCCCCAACCTGATGTAAAATTCAAGGCCATGGAGCAGTAGGAAATAGATATGGGATACATCCAGGCTTTAGCTAAATGGAACCACTATTGCAACATTATGTCAATGGGCAGTCACAAAGTCTCACTTACAGAGACCTCCTTTAAAATACTACATCAAACTTATTATGTCACTATGCAGCTTCATACCTATTACCCACAAGTGCCAATCCGATGTTTCAGGGAGCGATTAAAGATGTAATAAAATCTATCTTCCGCACACTGGTGTCAATATGTACATGTTCCCATTGATGCAGTGCATCGAGATAGAGGAGACTTACAATCCACATACTGCCTGCTATAAACCAGATTCATCTCAATGTTATATGAAGGGAATCAGGCTACACACTGATATCTGGATAAACCCTGGTTAGGCTATGCAGCCGCACAAGGACTAAGGAGTGCCCTTGCATATCTCAATATATGCTGTCCATGTGTCTCCTTATGCCCTGTCACTTCAGAGCCCTAGAAACTCTTACAGTGCCTTGCGAAAGTATTCAGCCCCCTTGAACTTTTCAACCTTTTGCCACATTTCAGGCTTCAAACATAAGGATATAAAATTTTAATTTTGTGGTGAAGAATCAACAACAAGTGGGACACAATCGTGAAGTAGAACGAAATTTATTGGATATTTTAAACTTTTGTAAAATATAGAAAACTGCAAAGTGGGGCGTGCCAAATTATTCGGCCCCCTTAAGTTAATACTTTGTAGCACCACCTTTTGCTGCGATTACAGCTGCAAGTCGCTTGGGGTATGTCTCTATCAGTTTTGCACATCGAGAGACTGAAATTCTTGCCCATTCTTCCTTGGAAAACAGCTTGAGCTCAGTGAGGTTGGATGGAGAGCATTTGTGAACAGCAGTTTTCAGCTCTTTCCACAGATTCTCGATTGGATTCAGGTCTGGACTTTGGCTTGGCCATTCTAACACCTGGATACGTTTATTTGTGAACCATTCCATTGTAGATTTTGCTTTATGTTTGGGATCATTGTCTTGTTGGAAGATAAATCTCCATCCCAGTCTCAGGTCTTTTGCAGACTCCAACAGGTTTTCTTCCAGAATGGTCCTGTATTTGGCTCCATCCATCTTCCCATCAATTTTAACCATCTTCCCTGTCCCTGCTGAAGAAAAGCAGGCCCAAACCATGATGCTGCCACCACGATGTTTGACAGTGGGGATGGTGTGTTCAGGGTGATGAGCTGTGTTGCTTTTACGCCAAACATATCGTTTTGCATTGTGGCCAAAAAGTTCGATTTTGGTTTCATCCAGAGCACCTTCTTCCACATGTTTGGCGTGTCTCCCAGGTGGCTTGTGGCAAACTTTAAACGAGACTTTTTATGGATATCTTTGAGAAATCGCTTTCTTCTTGCCACTCTTCCATAAAGGCCAGATTTGTGCAGTGTATGACTGATTGTTGTCCTATGGACAGACTCTCCCACCTCAGCTGTAGATCTCTGCAGTTCATCCAGAGTGATCATGGGCCTCTTGGCTGCATCTCTGATCAGTCTTCTCCTTGTTTGAAATGAAAGTTTAGAGGGACGGCCGGGTCTTGGTAGATTTGCAGTGATCTGATACTCCTTCCATTTCAATATGATCGTTTGCACAGTGCTCCTTGGGATGTTTGAAGTTTGGGAAATCTTTTTGTATCCAAATCCGGCTTTAAACTGCTCCACAACAGTATCACGGACCTGCCTGGTGTGTTCCTTGGTCTTCATGATGCTCTCTGCGCTTTAAACAGAACCCTGAGACTATCATAGAGCAGGTGCATTTATACGGAGACTTGATTACACACAAGTGGATATTTATCATCATCAGTCATTTAGGACAACATTGGATCATTCAGAGATCCTCACTGCACTTCTGGAGTGAGTTTGCTGCACTGAAAGTAAAGGGGCCAGATAATATTGCACGCCCCAATTTTCAGTTTTTTATTTTTTACAAAAGTTTAAAATAACCAATTAATTTCGTTCCACTTCACAATTGTGTCCCACTTGTTGTTGATTCTTCACCCAAAAAATTTTAATTTTATATCCTTATGTTTGAAGTCTGAAATGTGGCAAAAGGTTGAAAAGTTCAAGGGGGCCGAATACTTTTGCAAGGCACTGTATTTAGTCCTGAATCTTAATTGCCAACAAGGTCTTTTAGCTTTTTACAGTAATTATAGTACTGCAAGTGTAAGCCACTTAATCGTTACCAAAATGTTTCTTCACTTACCCTTCTGTTTGTTTCTGTTTCCCACTATATAAACTCCCCTGTTATTTTTATGTTGCATATGCTGTTCTACAATATATTTCTTTATGACTTGTTATTAAGCATGGGGATTTTACACTTTGCATGTGTTCTAGTGCAATATACTTTTATACCACTATAAAATCCTTTGAAACTACGATATCTTTACCCATACTTTTGTTCATATAGTGTATTTGTACACTTCTTAAGGTGCTGCAATACAGCGTTCCAGCTACAACTTAGCCACACTAAGTGCTGGGGCCACCGATGCTTTCACTTGTAAGTGAAACACTGATTAATGCCAAGCTAATTCTAATTGCTGACTGTGCAGTAACAGAACAACCTTACAGCCAGTAATGAGAAATAGCCCATAATTAAGGTAATGTATCACTTACTTATAAGTGAAAGCACTGGCAGCCACAGCACTAAGTATCTATCTATCTTGCAGCTGGAACAGTGTGTGGCAGCACCGTAATGTCAAGTTTTTCCATTTAGGCTTCCATATAGTCAGTACAGGAATTTTTTTTATTTTTAAATTGGTGTAAGGTCACTCACTTTCAGCTCACAATCTTCATTTACCGCAAGGTTGCTAGGTTTCAAGTCCTGCAGAAAAGACAAGAAATACATAAGATAAAGAAATAAAAATATACAAACATAAATGAAAGAGATGTCAGGTTACATATAGAAAATATATCTGAATGCTTTCCATTTGTTAGGATTAAGGAAGCAGATCAATTACACTAGCTCTCTTAATGAGAACTACAAATTCAAAACACATTTTATAAGATCAGCCCGCTTAAATTTTAATAAACTGAAATGTGCAGCTTGGTGCTATCAATTAGAGGCATGAACATAATGAACTATGAATATTCTTAGTGTTAGCTACACTGACAACACAGAACTTTGGTTAGAAGCTATTTTCGCCACAGTAGCCTCCATGAAGTGGAAATTTATTAAGATTTGTCTTCTCAAGACTTACAGATGTAATAGAGTTAATGATCACAGGTGGGTCATAGCGGGGCTAATAGTTGTGTTGCTTTGCTATTTTGTTTTTTACATATTAATATTATTTTGATTACTTATATAGTGCCATCATATTCCGCAACGCTTTATAGGGATATTGTCGACACTGTCTAAAGTAAGGCACACAATTAACATTCCCCATCAGTATGTCTTTGGAGTTCATCCAATATGTTTGAGCTTGAGCTATTTTGCAAAGAAGAATGGGTAAAAATCTCAGTCTCCAGATGCAAAAAGCTGGTAGAGACATACCCCAAAAGTCTTGCATCTGTAATTGCACCAAAAGGTGGCTCTACAAAGTATTGATTTTTGGTGGTGGGGGGGGCTGAAGACTTTTGCATGTCACACTTTTCAGATTTTTATTTGATTAAAATTTTGAAAACCATGTATCATTTTCATTCCATTTCACAATTACGTGCTACTTTGTGTTGGTCTATCACTTAAAATCTCAATAAAATAAATACATTTAAGTGTGTGATTGTAAGGTGACAAAATGTGAAGAGGTTCAAGGAGTAGGAATACTTTTACAAGGCACTGTATAGCCCAAAAGAACAAAAATAGAAGTGAGAGAGCTTGAATTTTATTTGACATCATATTGTGAAAACTTTTTAGGATCTACATGCTCCTGGTGTTGTGTGCACTCTAATTTCTTTCTACTAAATTTGTGTCTAGCATGGCTCAGGAGTAAGGCTCAGGATGTGCACTGAAGGCATTGTATGGGAATCGAACAACATTCATACGTTCTAACAAGGGAAATGGAAAAGAGAGTCTCCATAAGACAAACCCTTTGAAGACAAAAAATTTGTCAGAAGGGGTAATGACTTTCATTAGGGTGAGACTGGTACAGGGACTTATTAGACCATGCATGCCCTGCTAAGAATTCTGGGTATGGAATACAAATAAGACCTCATTGGTGAAAAAAGAGGAATGTGTGTGTGTGTGTGTGGGGGGGGGGGGCAGTATTACAGCAATAGTGCCCCGAGTGATGGTCCCCCATATCCTACCTATACTTTGTTAAGGGAGCGCTCTCCATATCAGCCATAATTGAGTTAGGGCCTTCGCCCCACCCATACTTTTATTAAGGGAGCTGTCTATACCACCAAGTTATGCATGATTTGTAGACATCTCTCCTTTAATAAAGTATAGGTACATTTCTAAATATGTACTTTATTGTGTTTTCTTATGAGCTGTCCAATCGCCCCAACCCTGCATCTACCACTTTGTCTGTTAAAGTTAGTTATCTAGAGCAGAGAGTGAAGCCATGACAGGAGAAGGAATGCCCCTAAAGCCCTTTTCAGATAATATGCATAAGAATAAAACACTGATTTTTCATGAAAGTAGAGCTGCAATGCAGAGTAAGAAAGCCTCCTTTGGAAGGGGCAGAAGCAGCTCTGCAAGTTACGGTCACTAATTTGATACTAAATTTGCTGACAGACTGCCTCTAACAAGAATACATCTATAAAATGCATCTTTCACATTCTCATAACACAAATAAGCCGCAAAGTATTATCAGATTATATTACAAAACACAAAACAGTGACATTACTTACTCTATGGATTATGTCTGCTGAGTGGATATACTAAAAACACAAGAAAAGGAAATGTCATTATCAGAATTTAAAGTAGGTGTGTTCCTACACAATCTGGCAATGCCCAGTTAGTGGTGACAAAGAAAAGGTACAATGCAAAGAAAAAAAAATCATTAGAATTGCTAATTTCTAAGCTGATTCTAATGCTAGGTTCACACCTGCTTTCGGGTTTCCATTCGGGGGGTCCGCTTGGGGATCCCCCGAATGGAAACCTAATCCTCTTAAAAAAAAAAAAAAAAAAAAAAAAAAAGTAAAAAAATATAATGGGCGGAAAAACGCATTTTTAAAGCGGAATGGTGACTGGAATCCCCGAGCGGAAATCAGCAGCAGGTGTGAACCTAGCCTGAGAGTTATTTCGGGACACAATGTACTTCATTGTCAGTTGTAAATTTTAGATGTTTTGTCTTTAAGTATGAAAAAAATAGGAAACTTGAAAAATGCAGTTTTTAAACTATGAAATTGTATGTTTTTCATATAGATAGTCATACTACCCAAATTACTTCATAAATATAATTTACCATATCTCTGCTTTACGTTGTAATCAAACTTTAATCACAAGTAGAGGAGTAATTTTCCAAATTTTAAACAATATTTCCAAAAACACATTTTTCTAGGTACCAGTTCTGAAGGGGTCTTGAAAGGACTCTTTAACAGTAACCCCCTCCCACAAATCACCCCATATTCAAAACTGCACTTCTGATAGAATTCAAAACAGCATTTTAAAAATTTCTTAACCCTTTCAGCATTTCACAGCAATTAAAACAAAATGGAAGTCAAATTTACACTTTTCAATTTCTGTTACTAATATATTCATTTAGCCCTAGAATTTACACATTCACAAAAGGTTAACGCCTTCCAGCCATTAACATGTTTCGATTTTCGTTTTTGACTCCCCAACTTCCTAACCCCAGAATTTTTTTCATTTTTTCGTTCTCAGAGCCATATGAGTTCTTAATGTTTGCGGAACAAAATTGTTCTTCATGATGCTACCATTTATTATTCTGTACAACGTACTGGGAAGCTGGAAAAAAAATTCAGAATGGGGTGGATTTCAAGAAAAAGTGCATTTGAGCAACTTTATATCAGGCTTCATTTTTACGGCGTTTACTCCAAAATGACATGTCACCTGTATTCTACGTTTGGGTACAATTCTGATGATACCAAATCTAAAACTTTATAGAAAAAACACACACAAAAAATTTTTTTTCTAAAAGTCGCCATATTCTGACACCCATAACTATTTTATACTTTCATGTATAGAAGGGCATAGGGCATCTATTTGCAGGGCCAGGTATACTTTTTAGTTATACCATTTTGGGGAATGTCTATTGCGTTGATCACTTTTTATTCACATTTTTTATCAGAGGCGAAACAATGAAAAAACAGTGGTTTGGCACTTTTTATTTATTTTCCCACTGCTGTGTTTACCGTACTGGAAAAATATTATTATAATTTTGTAGAGCGGGCATTTTCGGACACAGGGATACCTTATATGTATGCGGTTCACGGTAATATTTTACTTTTATATGTATTCTAGGGAAAGGGGGTTGATTTGAACTTTTATTTACTTATTTTTTTACTAGACCCTAGGAGTCTTGAACCTACAATCATTTGATTGAAAGTCCCATAGACTGCAATATAACTGTATTGGCCTATAGTCCTGGCCTACAATGCCCGAGATCAGAGTGAACTCTGAACGCAGGCATTAGCGCTTGGTCCCTGCTGTAGAATACCAACTTTAAAGACCCGGCATCCGCCGTAATAGTAAGATTAAAAGAGAAAATGCATTCCACAATCTGTTATGCAATTTCTCTCAGGCATGAAAATATCCCACATGTGGATGTAAACTGCTATATGGGCACAATACAGGGTCCAGAACGGAAGGAACGCTAATGGGATTTTGGATGGCATATTTTGTTGGAATTTGTTTCAGGCATCATGTTGCATTTGCAGAGCCCCTGAAGGGCAATAAACAGTGGAAACCCCCACCCCCCACAAAAAGAAAGAAAAAAAAAAAAAAATTACCCCATTTTGGAAATGAGCGTGAAAATGAAAGAGTTGCACAGAACAGTTGTTGGAGGCAGAATTTGTTGTAATAGTTTTCAAGAACCATGTCTCATTTGCAGAGCCCCCAAGGTGTCAGAACAATGAAAACTCACAACATATGAACCCATTTTGTAAGCTAGACCACATAAAACATACAGTGGGTACGGAAAGTATTCAGACCCCTTTAAATTTTTCACTCTTTGTTTCATTGCAGCCATTTGCTAAAAGCAAAAAAGTTCAATGTATTTCTCATTAACGTACACTCAGCATCCCATCTTGACAGAAAAAGAACAGAAATGTAGATATTTTTGCTAATTTATTAAAAAAAAAACTGAAATATCACATGGTCATAAGTATTCAGACCCTTTGCTCAGTATTGAGTAGAAGCACCCTTTTGAGCTAGTACAGCCATGAGTTTTCTTGGGAATGATGCAACAAGTTTTTCACATCTGGATTTGGGGATCCTCTGCCATTCTTCCTAGCAGATCCTCTCCATTTCCGTCAGGTTGGATAGTGAACGTTGGTGGACAGACATTTTCAGGTCTCACCAGAGATGCTCAATTGGGTTGAGGTCAGGGCTGTGGCTGGGCCAGTCAAGAATAGTCACAGAGTTGTTCTGAAGCCACTCCTTTGTTATTTTAGTTGTGTGCTTAGGGTCATTGTCTTGTTGGAAGGTGAACCTTCGGCTCAGTCTGAGGTCCAGAGCACTCTGGAAGAGGTTTTCTTCTAGGATATCTCTGTACTTGTCCACATTCATCTTTCCTTCAATTTCAACCAGTCGTCCTGTCCCTGCAGCTGAAAAACACCATGCTGCCACCACCATGTTTCACTGTTGGGATTTTATTGGGCAGGTGATAAGCAGTGCCTGCTTTTCTCCACACATACCGCTTAGAATTAACGTCAAAAAGTTCAGTCTTTGTCTCATCAGACCAGAGAATCTTATTTCTCATAGTCTGGGAGTCCTTCATGTGTTTTTTGGCAAACTCTATGCGGGCTTTCATATGTCTTGCACTGAGGAGAGGCTTCCTTCGGGCCACTCTGCCATAAAGCCCCGACTGGGGCTGCAGTGATAGTTGACTTTGTGGAACTTTCTCCCATCTCTAGCATATGAAGAGGTAGCATTTTGTTCTATAAAGTGCTGGGCATACAGATTTGTTTGGGTCACCATAACAATCTATTAACTCATATGAGAAAGAGACTTTGAAAAAGTTGATTTCTCTAAAGCCTTTAGTCTCAAATTGGATTCCTGAACTGTCAACAAAGTGCACATTTTTGGCTTTCAGAGGCCAGATTTTGCTGGAACAGTTCCTGAGAGCCATGTTGCATATGCAGAGCCCCTAAAGTACCAGTACAATGGAACCCCCCCCCCAAAAAAAAGTGACCCAATTTTAGAAACTACACCCCCTCAAGGGTTATTCTCATTTGGAGCCCAATAGTGCTTTCCAAAAATTAATGTACAAAGTGAAAATTGAAATTTTTAAATAAAAACGCCATTTCAGTGCTCAATACGTTGTGCCCACATTGTGTCATCAGAGAAACACACTCCTAAAACTTTTAAGTGAGTTATCCGGGTACAAAAAAGTTGTATACGTGGGCGTAAACTGCTGCTTGGACACACAGCTAGGGAAAAAGGGAAGGAGCACTGTGCTTTTTAGCTTTTGGAGCTTAGATTTAGAGGGACTTTCTAGATGTTATGTTGTTTTTGCAAAGCCCAGGAGGCGCCAGTAAATTGGAATTCCCCAAAAAGTGACCCATTTTGTAGGAAAATTTTAGGGTTTCTACAAAAAACAAAACAAAAAAAAAAACCACAACCACACACATACATACACACACACACACACACACACCCCAATTCTAGCATTGCATTTTACCTTTTAAATTTTTTTCCATGCAGTGTACAACATGGTAACAAGTTACCTTTATTCTATGGGTCGATACAATTACAGCAATACCTAACATTGTTTTTTTAACTTTTTGATCACTTTTCATAGCATATTTTGTAAGGCAAGATAGCAAAAAATCATTACTTCCAACTTTTTTTCCTTTTTTTTTTTTTTTTTAAACGTTCATCATTCGAGTTAAATAATGTTTTAGTTTTATTGTACAGGTTGTTACAGACATGGTGATACCATGATACCAAATATGTATTTTATTTAATAATTTTTAGGGGTTTTTTTTATAATTAATTTTGTATAGGTAAGGGACATTTTCTTTAACACTTTTTTTTTTTTTTTTTTTTTTTAAATCTTTCTTATTTGATGTCCCACTAGGTAACCTGAACCAGCGATGCTCTGATCACTGGTTCAGCAGTATACACTGCAATACACATGAAGTGCAGACGTATAAGCCGATTTCCGATACAGATCAGCCAGATATGTGGGCTTCTGGCAGCCAAGGGTTACTAGTCAGACCCCGGGCTGTGGATAACATAAACCATATGTGAACTTAAACAATGCCAGAATCACTGTTTTTAGTTCAAATTACCTTATGTTCTATTACCTTGGAGAAAGTGTTGAATAGTAACTGTTTTAAAACTTTTTAAATGAATAGTTCAGGTGAACATAAACTTTGTAATAACTTTTATGATAATAGAAGGAAATGCTTTTATCAGCTCTTCTCCTGCCTGCTCTACTGCTTAATTCACCAAGAAATCTGTCTCTAAAGACCATTAGCACTTAAAGACAGATTGGAATATAGAGAAGTCTATGGAGCAGGGAGGGTGAGCCCAGTGAGTGATAAACAATCACGGACATAAGCTGCTACAGGAAACCAGGGAGTGGGTAGGTCAAACCAATGACTCGGACAGCTACTTGTCCACAGTCCAACTCAAACTCCTTTATAAATGGCTAACCGCAATGTTGAGACTGAAGCTGCTCCTCTAATGCAACTCCAAAAAGTGCTAGTGATTGAATTCCTATAAAAATAAATATGCAACAAAATGTTTCTAATTATACAATACAAATAAAAGTATAATATATTTAAAAAAAATAACCATTTTATGTTGAGTTAACTTTTTTCCTACTCGACACAACACTGGCCCAGGCTCCTAATGGTTTCCTACAGGGCTGTGAACCACAGACTCAGACTCTATTTTCTCAAATCCCAATTCCTCCTCCGACTCCAACTCTTTCATAAATGGCTGGTAGCTATGGTCAGTCAAGAGCATTTAGAGTATATTTACATGGCTGAATTTAGAGCTGAATCAACTCTAAAATTACTCCTGAAACAAGCCTCCATTCATTTCAATGGGTGCTGATTTTTCCTGTGCCTGAAATTCTCAGGTAGCAGAAAAAATAGGCATCATGCTTGATCTACAGACTTTTTCCGCCTGATAACTCCCACTGAAGTGAAAGCTAAGCAGAAAATTTCTGCCTGGCTGGTGCGGAATTTACATAAAGGATGTGACCACTGAAAATACTTTTTAGTATCTATAGACCCCCACCCCCCCAACATAACTGAGGAGTTAGAGGGTCTGTTGGATAAGCAAATTGAGTGGGCAGCACAGGTAAGTACAGTGGTCTTGATGCAAGATTTCAACTACCTAGAAATTCACTGGGTGTGATCATGGCACTGTATCGTCTGCAAAGGGAAGGGAAATCATCAATTGCTGCAGGACAATTTTTACGGTCCAGCTTGTAGAAGATCCAGTTAGAGGGGAAACTCTGCTGAATTTGATCATTTAGCTGCACTTCAGGATATAGACTGGAAGCAGCTATTGTCATATATTAAATACAGAGGTTCAATTGTAACTCCCTTTTTTTTCCGCTATTGTTTCGGGGTTGTTTGGTCATTATGTTAGTAATATACTTTATTAAGCTATCCAGAACCTTTTTTTTTTCTTATTATAAAACAAAATATAACATTCTCATTAGCAACCCTCTAACTGAACTGTTACTAAGCAAAGTCCATATAAATTTGCATGGTGAATATGCAAAGCTGAAGCATTATCATGGTGGGGGGGGGGTTCACACGTCAAATGGCTTTATCTCCGTTTGTATACCACCTAGAAAAATGGTTCTGGTATCATAAGAAAGCAGAGATTCAGCTTTCATATGATTACAAGAATTAAGTACTAGCTATAACAGAACCTGAGACATCACTAATTAAACAGATTCAGGAATTTGAACTTAATATGCAGAGTTTCATGCTGCATATAAAATCACATTCACAACTGTGTTTTTAACTAGTGATATCTCTAATTCTTTTACAGCTAGTACTTCACCTAGGCACCATATGAAAGTTGAGAATCTCAGCTTTCTGATAATACCAGAAAAGTTTTTCTAAGGCTAGGTTCACATCTTTGTCAGAGTCTCCAGATGACTTTTCTCTCCGCTGTTTTCAGTATAGAAACAGCGGAAACCTGGCAGACCCCATAGACTATAACGGTGACCACTGTTTCAGCCAACAGGGTCTCCGGTGATCAGGTCCCCCAGCGAGACAGCCCGGCAAAAGGGTGAATCTAGCATTAGGCTAGGGAATTCCGTCTCCCTTTCCGCTTGAAAAATGCAGAGAGAAACGTCCTGCAAGCAGGACTTTTCAATCCACATTTTTCAGGTAGAAACCTGGCGGACCCCATTATAGTCTGGGGTCTGCAGGTAACCGCTTTTTAGGCAGACTGGACTTCCGTTTTTCAGGAAATTTGGTGAAAATTTGAAAAAAATGCAGTTTTCAAACTTTGAAATTGCATGCCTTTCATATAGAAAGTCATAGTACACGAATTACTTCATAAATATAATTTACCAAATCTCTGCTTTAATCCCCCTTTCATGTTTTCAGATATTGTTTTTGCATGTTTTTGCATCACCATCTTCTGAGATGCGTAACATTTTTATTTTGGTTGGTTGAGGGCTTATTTTTTGCAGAAGGACATGTCCTTTTTATTGGTATTGTTTTGAGGTACATATGAGTTGTTGATCACTTTTTCTAGCATTTTTTTGTAAGCGAGATAGCCAAAAATCATTACTTCATTTTTTTCCCATACGTTCACCGTGTACGTTAAATATTGTTTCAGTTTTATTGTACATGTTGTTACGGCGATACCAAATATGTATTGTTTTTCTTAAATTTTTAGTTTTTTTTTTTATATAATTCATTTTATATAGGAAAAGGGAATTTTTGGGGCTTTAACAACTTTAATTTTTTTTTTTTTTTTTTTTTTACTTGTCCTATAAGGACACCTGAACCAGCAATGCTCTGATCGCTGGTTCAGTATTATAGACTGCAATACATGAGCATACACGTGTATTGCAGTGTCTACAAGAAGTCAGCCTATGAAGACATAGGCTGACTTCCTGAGGTCCCGGCAGGATACACCAGGTAGTGGGGGCTCCAGGCAGCCTGGTGTCACTGCCCAGACCTCGGGCTGCAGAAAATAGATATTGGCACCCCCCGATTTCGCCGTGGGGGGTGTTGGAGGGGGCCGCAACATGGCGGAACCCCTTGGTTGGCGTGGTCAGATTTGCAGTACGAAGATGGGAAAAAGTTCCACAAAGTCAGCTATCACTGCAGCCCTCCACCAGTCAGGGCTTTATGGCAGAGTGGAGTGCAAGACATAAGAAAACCCGCATAGAGTTTTCCAAAAAACACATGAAGGACTCCCAGAGTATGAGAAATAAGATTCTCTGGTCTGATGAGACTAAGATTGAACTTTCTGACATTAATTCTAAGCGTTATGTGTGGAGAAAAACAGACACTGCTTATCACCTGCCCAATACAATTCCAACAGTGAAACATGGTGGTGGCGGCATCATGCTATGGGGGTGTTTTTCAGCTGCAGGGACAGGACGACTGGTTACAATTGAAGGAAAGATGAATGCGGCTAAGTACACAGATATCCTAGAAGAAAACCTCTTCCAGAGTGCTCTGGACCTCAGACTGAGCCGAAGGTTCACCTTCCAAGAAGGCAATGACCCTAAGCACACAGCTAAAATAACAAAGGAGTGGCTTCGCAACAACTCCGTGACCATTCTTGACTGGCCCAGCCACAGCCCTGACCTCAACCCAATTGAGCATCTCTGGTGAGACCTGAAAATGTCTGTCCACCAATGTTCACCATCCAATGTGACGGAACTGGAGAGGATCTGCTAGGAAGAATGGAAGAGGATCCCCAAATCCAGATGTGAAAAACTTGTTGCATCATTCCCAAGAAAACTCATGGCTGTACTAGCTCAAAAGGGTGCTTCTACTCAATACTGCCAAAGGGTCTGAATACTTATGACCATGTGATATTTCAGTTTTTCTTTTTTAATAAATTTGCAAAAATATCTACATTTCTGTTCTTTTTCTGTCAAGATGGGGTGCTGAGTGTACATTAATGAGAAATAAAATGAACTTTTTTGTTTTTAGGAAATGGCTGCAATGAAACAAAGAGTGAAAAATTTAAAGGTGTCTGAATACTTTCCGTACCCACTGTATGTGTTCTAGGGTAACGGGGGTGATTTGAACATATTATTTATTTATTTATTTTTACTTTTTTTTAGCATTATTGCTCCGTGTGTGATTATCTCAGCCAAAATAACAGACCTGTGACAGATTTGCTGAAAATGAACAATAGAACAAGTCTCATTGAAATCAATGGGATTTTTAACAGACTTTCTGATGGATCAGATAACAGTGTCTGTTAGCATGCCAAAAAACAACAGTAGAATGAATGCCCCCTAGCGCAGTGATGGCTAACCTTTTAAGCTCGGTGTGTCAAAATTCGTAAAAAAAAAAACGTAGCTTAACTCGGGTGGCGTGTCAGATCCAGAAACATCCATAATTATGTGATATTTGTAGCTCTAGTAAAAAAAAAAAAGTTATATTTTTGATATATGTATTTATATTATATGTATTTCTGGCCCATCACACAGTATATGACCCCCTTTTCCTGGTCCATCACACAGTATATGACCCCCTTTTTCTGGCCCATCATACGGTATATGACCCCCTTTTTCTGGCCAATCACACGGTATACGACCCCCTTTTCTTGGCCCATCACACAGTATACGACCCCCTTTTCTTGGCCCATCACACAGTATACGACCCCCTTTTTCTGGCCACACAGTATATAACCCCATTTTTTTTAGCCACCACACGGTGACCCCATTTCTTGCCCCCACAGTATATGAACCTCCTATTTATGGCCCTCACACATTTTATGACAGCTTTTATATCCCCCCACACAGAATATGACCCCTTCAGACCTGGACACCCTCCGCTGCCGCCTCCAGGGAGCACTGCTGCCGAAGCTGAAGAAGGCCGGGACGCTGTACGTAGCATCCCGGCGTTCTTCAGCGTCATGACGTCAGTGTAGTGCCACCTAGAGGAGGTAGCGGAGGATGGCAAGGACAGTAGCGTGGACAGGTGAGTAAAAGTATTGACAGCTGCTTATTGCTCTAACACAATACATAGCTGCCAATGCGTGTCACCCAAAATTTCTCGGTGTGTCACCTGTGACACGCGTGTCATAGGTTCGCAATCACTGCCCTAGCATTAAAACTGTCTATATGTAAAAATATACATGTGACAATCTGTAATAATGTACAGTACAAAAGAATTACAAAGTTGTGAAACCATTTCAAAACAAATTGACTAAACAAGATTTGCTTACAAGTACAACCATCTTTTACACTTCATAAAAGTATATAGTACCTTAAGTCCTCTTAGGATCTGGTAGATCAAGAACTGAACATGATCATCAGTCAGTTTCTGACATTTGACTATATTATTAAGGTCAGCTCCCATTAGATGTGTCACGAGATACCTAAATATTAATAAATAGGGGGAAAAAAACACAGGGTTATAATATTTTATACAGTCACACAAAGCTGGTCATAGACAAGAGACTTGGGTTGGCTGTTGGTAACAAAGCACCTGAATCAATCTAAAAAAAAAAATTCTATTGTCAGTCTGCTGCCTCCCAATAAAAGATGAGATCTGGTACAAACAATAGTTGACTGTAACATTACATGCCCTTGTGTTTGTATTGCAGCACCACGAAGTAGAGACAAACAGGGGAACAGACAACAGAACTATAGCCCATTTAAAAGGAGTCTACCACCTCCCCCAAGCATATTAAACTGATACCAATGCATTAGAGAGCATGTTACAGTGATAAACAATATACAGTGGGGAAAAAAAGTATTTAGATGAGAGATGCCTGTAATTGACATCATAGGTAGACCTCAACTATGAGAAACAAAATGAGAAAACAAATCCAGAAAATCATGATTTTTAAAGAATTTATTTGCAAATTATGGTGGAAAATAAGTATTTGGTCAATAACAAAAGTTCATCTCAATACTTTGTTATATATCCTTTGTTGGCAATGACAGAGGTCAAACGTTTTCTGTAAGTCTTCACAAGGTTGGCACACACGAATAGAGCGCATAGAGTTCAAATTACTAACGCTGACATACAAAGCCATCCACAACCTGTCCTCTCCATATATCTCCAACCTAATCTCCCGCTACCTACCCACATGTAACCTCCGATCCTCCAAAGACCTCCTACTCCGCTCTGTTCTTATCCGCTCTTCACACAATCGACTCCAAGACTTCTCCCGGGCATCCCCCATACTCTGGAACTCATTACCAAGACACATAAGACTGTTCCCCACAGTCACAAGCTTCAAGAAGGCCCTGAAGACTCACCTATTCAAGAAAGCCTACAACCTCCAATAACGCTACTGTGACCACACCACCACCTGAGCAGCCTCTACCCCCACCATCTGTCTCTATCCCTCTTCCCTCATAGATTGTAAGCCCTTGCAGGCAGGGCCCTCTATCCCACTGTACCAGTTGGTCTCTGTTAGCATTATCTGTTTTGTATATCTGGTGTACCGTATGTAAATCCGCAAATGTAAAGCACCATGGAATTAATGGTGCTATATAAATAAACAATAATAATAATAAAAACACTCTCCTCTATAGCAGTGATGTTTTGGGGCTGTTGCTGGGCAACACGGACTTTCAATTCCCTCCAAAGGTTTTCTATGGGGTTGAGATCTGGAGACTGGCTAGGCCACTCCAAGACCTTGAAATGCTTCTTACGAAGCCACTCCATCGTTGCCCTGGTGGTGTGCTTGGGATCACTGTCATGCTGAAAGACCCAGCCACGTTTCATCTTCAATGCCCTTTCTGATGGAAGGAGGTTTGCACTCAAAATCTCACGATACATGGCCCCATTCATTCTTTCATGTACACGTATCAGTCGTCCTGATCTCTTTGCAGAGAAACAGCTCCAAAGCATGATATTGCCACCCCCATGCTTCACAGTAGGTATGGTGTTCTTTGGAGGAGAGTGACTGCTCAGTTCCATTCCAAACACGACGAGTTGTGTTTCTACCAAACAGTTCTACATTGGTTTAAATCTGACCATATGACATTCTCCCAATACTCTTCTGGAACATCCAAATGCTCTCTAGCAAACTTCAGACAGGCCCGGAAATGTACTGGCTTAAGCGGGGGGACACGTCTGGCACTGCAGGATCTGAGTCCCTGGCGGCGTAATGTGTTACTGACGGTAGCCTTTGTTACGTTAGTCCCAGCTTTCTGCAGGTCATTCACTAGGTCCCCCTGTGTGGTTCTAAGATTTTTGCTCTCCGTTCTTGTGATCATTTTAACCCCACGGGGTGAGATCTTGCATGGAGCCCCTGATCAAGGGAGATTATCAGTGGTCTTGTATGTCTTCCATTTTCTAACTAATAATAGTGGAGCTTGGAGTGTGACTGTTTGAGGTTGTGGACAGGTGTCTTTTATACTGATAACAATTTCAAACAGGTGCCATTAGTACAGGTAATGAGTGGAGGACAGAGGAGCCTCTTAAAGAAGAAGTTACAGGTCTGTGAGAGTCAGAAATCTTGCTTGTTTGTAGGTGACCAAATACTTATTTTCCACCATAATTTGCAAATAAATTCTTAAAAAATCAGACAATGTGATTTTCGAGATATGTTTTCTCATTTTGTCTCTCATAGTTGAGGTCTACCTATGATGTCAATTACAGGCCTCTCTCATCTTTTTAAGTGGGAGAACTTGCACAATTGGTGGCTGACTAAATACTTTTTTCCCCACTGTACCTTTGTTATGTATGTCAAATTTATAGATTTGGAGAAAAACAACTTTGAAATCAGATTAAAATGAGACAGTTGGTGCCCTGGTGACTGAGCTTCAGGCCTGAGCACAATACTTTTGCTGCTCCAGAAGGATGGATAAACTCATACCAGACATGTCAACTCTCTATTTTACCGGGAGTCACACGGATTTTATGCTCACTCACCCGATCTTCCACTCATAAGGGTTCTGCACACAATCTCTGAGGAGCTCTCTAGCAAAAACACATTTGAAGTATTGCTTTATTGGTCTTCCAGTGGTAACTCTGGAACCCTGCAGAGATGAAGAGAAATTGCAGTGCTGCAGAGTACTCCATTTAGATGCCAGTGCCACCACCTCCTCACTTTTAGCACCTGAGGAAGGTCCAAGAAACCGGATGCTCACAAGTTTGGATCTCTCTAGAATGGAGAAATTCTTCTTCAAGGAGTAATGAAATCTGAGCTCTTTGAGTCTCAGCCCACAGAATGGCCAGTCAGTGCAGAGGTAAGGAGAAGACAGAGCTGTGGTCAGAAGAGCATTATCCAGGGAGTGAGGAACAGTGAGTTTATAACCCTTTAGCGACTTGTCTCACTCACTTGGGGAGAAACAGGTGACTGGCCTAAACATTTTATTTATGAGATGCTTATCCATTTCTTAGCTTAAAGGGATTACTCTAGTAAATAATTGTGGTTTGTGGCACAAGCTGAAGTGACAGCAAGTAAAGCCACCATTATAGTTGTTACCCAGCTTTTCCAGAATTCTGATGACCACTATACATGTAGTCAGGTATGTAGGTTGACTCTTGGAAAGCTGAGTTGCACCTGACAGACTCCATTACAGTCAAATGACTGTTTTTCCTCCAATGGACCCGAAGAACAGACTTCCTGATGCAAATGTCAACTTAGTGTAAACTGTAATGGCAAATACAGCCAAATACATTTTTCCCATAATCCTGCAGTGCCAGAGTATATAATGTAAACTCCTTGCTGCTATTCTGTAGAGGACACTACTTGCAGTCTTACTATTTTTGTAAAGAAAAACATACATATCATCATTTGGGGTGACATGGCTTTGAATTCTGGCCTCTCTCTGGATTTAAATCACAACTCAAATCAATGTTCACATGCAAAATTTAGCCACACCTCTGTCCTCTTTCCAGTGGCCTAACTAGGAATGGCTGGGCCCCAAGGCGAACATTTGACATGCTCCCCCCCCGAACCGGTGACAGGTCCTCAAACAGTAAAATATGCTCAACAGTGGCCCCAGATAGTATTATATGTTCAACAGTGGCCCCCACACAGCATTATATGCTCTACATTGCTCCCCACACACACACAGTATAATATGCTACTCACAGTGGCCCCACCCAGTATTATATGCTTCCCACAGTGGCCCCAACACAGTATTATATGCTCCCCACAGTGGCCCCCACACAGTATTATATGCCCCCCACAGTATTATATGCTCTACAGTAGCCCCCACTCAGTATTATATGCTCCACAGTGGCCTCCACCCAGTAGTATATGCTCCACAGTGGCCCCCACCCAGTAGTATATGCTCTACAGGGGCCCCCACACAGTAGTATAAGCTCCCAAGAGCCCCCCTCCGCTTCGGTGCTATTATTATACTTTGGGGTCTCCTCAGACTCCAGAGTATAATAATCGGAAGCCCAGGGAAGGTGATTAAAAATAACAAACATTCATACTCACCTAGCGTTACCTTTCCTAGGCATCCTCGCTCCATCCTACCGTCTTCAGCGTCTTCAGCCCCTCTTCCGTCGTCTCTGCTGAGGCCTGTGATTGGGCCTCAGCGGTCACGTGGGGGCGCACTGACGTCATTACGCGGCCGCGCCCCATGTGACCGCTGGGGCCTAATCACAGGCCTCAGTGATATGATGGAAGAGCGCCGGAGAGGACGCTGTGCCCAGGAGAAGTGAGAATATGTATTTATTATTTTCAGTCTCCTCCCCTGCGTGCCCTGCCCTGCCATCTATTGGAAAGGGGCCTTCAATAGGCCAGGGCCCCTTTCCAATAACAGTATGTATAGCAGTTGGGGAACCAGGCTTTCCCCGACCGCTATCATAGTGGTCCGGAGCCCAGCCATCTCCAGCTGGCCGCGGGCTCCGTACCCTGCCGCACCCTCTGCGACCGCGATCGTTACGCCACTGGTTTGTGGGGTTCGCGGTAGCGGCTGCCACAGGGCTCCGGGCCCCCTAATGTCCCGGGCCCAGTGGCAGCCGCTACCACCGTTTTTACGCCCCTGCCTCTTTCATATAAGCCACACCCCTTAAAATAGGCACTCAAATTTTTTGCAGTGGCCGGTATCACCCTGTGAAGGACTCTCCCAGGTAGGTTGATATCTCTATCAGAGCAGTGAGACAATCAACTACCGAAGCATGGGGTGGTACAGGCAGGGGATGGTAGGGAATCAAGTTGAAAGAGGAGTGCTCGAGGGAACTGCAGGTAAAGTTGTTTTTCTCCTAAGCTACAAAAGGTATGCTGTGTATCACTGTAATGTGCGCTCTGTAACATGGAAAGACTCCCTTTAAGAAATTTTCAACCTAATACAGTTTAGTTTACTAGGGAGTCATGTTATAGAAACTTTAAAAAAAAACAAAAAAAAAAAACAAAGTTTTAAATGTGGATACATTACTCAGACATATACAGCAGCCATGTACTCACACATCATTGAATTCCTCAAATGACTTTGATGGGGTAAAAACATCTAAGAGCCCAATAACCTATTAGAAGGAAACAAATATGCAAAACTTATTGACAGTTACAAGATGAACCAGCCTACTACAATATCTGTAGAAACAGAGTTACACAGTAACTGAATGGTGCCAACTATCCCTACATTCACGTGAAAATTGGCCAAGGTTTTTTTTGGGGGTTTTTTTTTTAAACAGACGTCATACAGCTGCATTACATTTACTGTATATGAATGGGGCTATTCATATGACTGATTTTTTGATGTTCTATTTTTATAGACTGTCAAAAAAAAAAAATAGGTACATCACAATTAAGTCAGCACTACCTCCTCATTTGCAAATCATGCAGTGGAGAATGGGCATGTAACAGCCACCATTTCAATAACAAGGTGATCTGCTGTAGTAAATATACATTAGACCAAAAAATCAGAAATAGAAGATGAAACAAAGTTTGTAGAAATACATCTTCCCTTTATTGTCCGCTCATAGGAGGTATGTTATGTGCAGAACTGCTCCTCTGAGCAACGGACGTGCTTCGTCCGGCCTGAGTCACATGACCATGCATAACTGGGTCCTATAAATTCCTGTGAGCCGCAAGTAAAGATGTAACAGCCTGCATGGGTCCATGGGACACGCAACATAATCGTAACATACACAACGCAATATAAAGTACATTATAAAAAAAAAAATTAAATGATCTTATGATATTTTTACAAATACATGCTAAGATCATTGTGATCAAACATAAAGATCCCAATGCATTTGTCTCCAAGAACCACGTGGATTCTTCACTCCTTATGCCTATTTCCTACATGTTTTAAAGGGATTAACTGCTTCTAGAACTACAAAATATAAACTACCACAATCACTGTTTATTACTAACATGTCAATAATCCCAGGGCTGCCGACCCCAACAAAGATCGACCCAAGAAGTTCCCCTTATCTGTACACATAGGGAAAACCGTACAAAGCCTATGTCCACACGCGCGTATGATTGCACAAACTACAAACTGGGGCTTGCAGTTTATAAACTGTTGAACTATGACACTCTTTCCACCAAGTCGCAAAAATCTTCTTGGTAAATTCAGATAGCAAAACAATAATTTCCACATTTAAAGTTACCTTTCGGGATATCCTTACTTAACCAATTACTTTCCTTTCTTCAGCATCAGACTTCTCACCAAGATGTCTTTGAAGGACTGACTTCCCCTAAAGGTCACACAAGGTTGCCTTGTGGCAACTTCATGTAGAACGGGGTCCCTTTCAATCACATGCAAATTATTCCTAATGATATTTACTTTATTTACCATTACATTAAATTTGAAAGAAAATACATACTGTCTCTTTCTCGATCTTCATTTTAGTTAATAAAGTCCTTTTTATCCTTCACCTCTACCAGAAAGTCTAAAAATTCCAACTGTTTTTTACTAACCTTATATGTAATGAAAACCCTACAAGGAAATTCCAAAAACAATTCCAAACTTTACTAAGGTTGGAGTCTAGAAAAAAAGAGAGTTGTCTAAAATAATGGCGGAAAAACTCTACCCATTTGCACCACAAAAACCAGTTTGATATTTTGTATCAAAATACATGCAGAACAGCTGAAGGGTCATGGGTACGATGGTCTCTTGCACATACGCAAATTTGTATTTGTCATATTTGGAGGAGAGGTTTGTTTTTTTTAAACTCACACAAGGTTACACCTACTTAAGATTTGTAGAAGATGAGTTTTTGGTATTGGAGGATACTCCCGAATCATTTGAGACATTTGTTAAATATTTAAATGAGGGAAATGATATGAATATGTGCTTTACAAGTAAGATTAAAAAAAAACAAAAAAAAAAAAAAAAAACACATTGGAATTTTTAGACGGTCTGGTACAGGTAAAGAAATTTTTTAGGATTCTTTACACAATATCATATAAAAAACCCACAGCAACAATCTTGTGTGACCATTAGGTGAAGTCAGTACCTGTGATGATTCCACTTAAATATGGCTATAACTCAAAGATGTATTTTGATCTCTGGGTATCGTATCTCCCTTTTATTTCCATTTACTCATAATGTGCGCAGCTCTAATCCTAGATGTATGTTGTCAGTGGTGGCAACCATGTAACAATGGGGCTTTGTATCCATCCCAAAATGGCTCCATTGAATTCCTACATAACCCTGGGTGATCAAATACCCATGCATTGTTCAGCCTGGGCTGTTGATCAGACATGGTTGATAACATATAGAAGGCATTGTGTCATTTCACTTGGTCCCATCTCCTTACAAAGAATCTTGACTTGAGTGCGTTAATCAATCAGACTTGCCGTCGCCGGTGACCTCATTCTGGGTGGTGTAATCAAGGGTATAAAAGATGAGGTAAGAGGTCAGTGGGAGGAGACTGGGCTGAGACTACAAGGAGAATACTATGTTGAGACTACAGAGAGACTACTGGGATAGACTGTGATGAGCATGCAGGCTGGAATGCTGTGCTGCTGCTAGAAGCCTCCACTGGTTATTCACTCATACCAGAGCATGTGTGAGTGTTGGACTACAGAACCACATCAAGGATATGTGTGGTAAAGTAATTATTTCACCTTTATTCCCTTTTTATTTTATGCGCTGTATATTGTAACTAGTAACTGTTAATGCTTGCATACATTTGCATATCTTTTCTGAACTGCATGTGTTAGATGTTAATACCAACCCATTTAGGGATTAATAAATATATAAAATTTAGAAAGCTTGTCTTGTATTTATCTTGTGGACCCAGCACTCACTGGCGGTGAGTGTGGTTTTTAGTAAAGAAGTCTCAGGTGTGGGCCAACACGGTGTTGGCGCACTGAGGATCTTTCACAGTACCTTACCCACTTCAGTACTGGGTTGTTTTCCCTGGTTCAGGACATTTGAGTTTTTTCGTGCATGCGATTTTGAGGGCTAAAACTTTTTTTTCGCTCAGGTTATTATAATAATTTTTGCTTCCTTTTTTTGACACATTGGGTTTTATTTCTATGTTATTTTTATTTTTGCTTTCTTTCGTTTATTTTATATTCTAGAAAAAAATGGCAATTACTTACCGGTAATTGGATTTTCCAGAACCCACGACAGTACCCAGAGAGAGAGGATCCGCCCCCAGGGACAGGAAACCTACGGTATAAAAAGGTGGAGCCTCTCCTACCACTCAGTTGTTTTATAGAAGCGAGAGAGAGACTCCAGTTAACTTGTAACTCATGACCCTAAGGTCAAAACTTTTTTTTTTTTTTTTTTTTTGCTTGCTACACCCAATCGGCCGAGGAGGTGGCCATCGCCCTAGTAGAATGTGCCTTGAGCCCCATTGTCCTCTGTAATAACAGTAAAGGGTAAACAGTTAACTGATAGAGCCTGCAATTCTCATATGCGACATGCCGAGGTAAGAGCCACTAAAAGAATCCCTTTCAGGAATACATTTTTAATAGGGATAGAGTCCAATGGTTCAAAGTGAGGTTTAGTTAAGGCAGACAGAACTAGGTTCAAGTCCCAGTGAGAACTCTGGACAAAACAACAGGTCTACTTCTAGAGGCCGCCTTGATGAACCTAAATCACCCAGGGATCGTCAGCCAATTTAACATTTAGCAGACCACTAAAGGTTGAAACTTGGACCCTTAAAGTGGTAGAAAGCCCCTTTTCTAGCCCCTTCTGAAGGAACTCTAGAATCTGTTTTCTAGGTATATCCCTAAGCTCCCCCGGAGAACCCCTTAGAAAATCAAAAAAACGGAACCAAGTCCTAGTGTATATTTTAGTAGTGACTGGTTTTCTGCTTTTTAGAAGAGTGGAAATGAGATTCTGAGAAAAACCTTTTGTGGCTAGTAATCTCCGCTCAAATTCCACGCCATCATATGTAAGTGGCTGGACTCCGGGTGGAGAATGGGGCCCTGACACAGTAGGTCCTGGCTGACTGGGAGAATCCAAGGGTCCGAAACGGACAGGATCCTTAGCCAGGTAAACCAGGCTCTCCTCGGCCAAAAGGGGGCAATTAGAATAACCCTCGCTCGATCCTCCCTGATCTTCCTCAGAACTGCTGGAATGAGAAAGAAGGGAGGAAAAGCATAAGCTAGATTGAAATCCCAATTGTGGGACAGAGCATTACCCCAAAGGGGGATTCCTCTGGGTTTAGGGAAAAAAATCTCTCCACCTTCTTGTTTGACCGACTGGCAAAGAAATCTATTTCTGGGACCCCCCCAAATCCTGGTGATCTCTAAAAAGATGGATGGTGTGAAAGATCCTCAGTGCGCCAACACCGCGTTGGCCCACACCCGAGACTTCTTTCCTACAAACCACACTCACCGCCAGTGAGTGCTGGGTCCACAAGATAAATACAAGACAAGCTTTCTAAATTTTATATATTTATTAACCCCTAAATGGGTCGGTATTAACATCTAACACATGCAGTTCAGAACAGATATGCAGATATATGCAAGCATTAACAGTTACTAGTTACAAGATACAGTACAGTCATGGCCAAAAGTTTTGAGAATGACACAAATATTATATTTTCACATGATCTGCTGCCCTCTGGTTTTTATGTGTGTTTGTCAGATGTTTTTATCACATACAGAAATATAATTGCATTCATATTATGAGTAACAGAAGCTTATATTGACAGTTAGAATGAGTTAATGCAGCAAGTCAATATTTGCAGTGTTGACCCTTCTTCAGGACCTCTGCAATTCTCCCTGGCATGCTCTCAATCAACTTCTGGACCAAATCCTGACTGATAGCAGTCCATTCTTGCAGAATCAATGCTTTAATTTTGTCTGAATTTGTTGGTTTTTGTTTGTCCACCCGTCTCTTGATGATTGACCACAAGTTCTCAATGGGATTAAGATTTGGGGAGTTTCCAGGCCATGGACCCAAAATCTCTATGTTTTGTTCCCTGAGCCATTTAGTTATCACCTTTGCTTTATGGCAAGGTGCTCCATCATGCTGGAAAAGGCATTGTTGAGCGCCAAACTGCTCTTGGACGGTTGGGAGAAATTGCTCTTGGAGGACTTTCTGGTACCATTCTTTATTCATGGCTGTGTTTTTAGGCACTGTGAGACTGTGAGAGAGCCGATTCCCTTGGCTGAGAAGCAACCCCACACATGAATGGTTTCAGGATGCTTTACAGTTGGCATGAGACAAGACTGGTGGTAGCGCTCACCTCTTCTTCTCCGAATAAGCTGTTTTCCAGATGTTCCAAACAATCGAAAAGGGGATTCATCAGAGAAAATGACTTTACCCCAGTCCTCAGCAGTCCACTCCCTGTACCTTTTGCAGAATATCAGTCTGTCCCTGATGTTTTTTCTGGAGAGAAGTAGCTTCTTTGCTGTCCCCCTTGAGACCAGGCCTTGCTCCAAGAGTCTCCGCCTCACAGTGCGTGCAGATGCACTCACACCTGCCTGCTGCCATTCCTCAGCAAGCTCTGCACTGCTGGTAGCCCGATCCCGCAGCTGAAACACTTTTAAGAGACGGTCCTGCCGCTTGCTGGTCTTTCTTGGGCGCCCTGGAGCCTTTTTGGCACCAATGGAACCTCTCTCCTTGAAGTTCTTGATGATGCGATAGATTGTTGACTGAGGTGCAATCTTTCTAGCTGCAATACTCTTCCCAGTTAGGCCATTTTTGTGCAGTGCAATGATGACTGCACGTGTTTCTTTAGAGATAACCATGGTTAACAGAAGAGAAACAATGATGGCAAGCACCAGCCTCCTTTTAAAGTGTCCAGTGGTGTCATTCTTACTTAATCATGACAGATTGATCTCCAGCCCTGTCCTCATCAACACCCACACCTGTGTTAATGGAGCAATCACTGAAACGATGTTAGGTGGTCCTTTTAAGGCAGGGCTGCAATGATGTTGAAATGTGTTTTGGGGGATAAAGTTCATTTTCTAGGCAAATATTGACTTTGCAAGTAATTGCTGTTAAGCTGATCACTCTTTATAACATTCTGGAGTATATGCAAATTGCCATTAGAAAAACTGAAGCAGTAGACTTTGTAAAAATTTATATTTGTATCATTCTCAAAACTTTTGGCCATGACTGTATTTAAAAAATTCTCACACATCTTTATCAGTGCAGTTGCCTGACTCTAAAGAAAATAAATGGAATGATTTGTTTTCAGTCCTGGGAAATGCATCCATAGGATAACTGAATATGACTAAATATGGCGTCAGATGATCTGCAGCAGTGGTAGGCAGTGGTCTGCAGGGTTTTTAACCTAAGGTGGAGTCCAGGACTGCCGTACTTGACCTCTACTTATACTATCTGGCAGGTCAGCTTTGGTACATTTCCCTTTGGCTGTCAGCCCTTTTGCTGTCTCAAGACTCGGTGAGTCAAAAGCAAACTGAGGATCTGTTACATCCAACAGAGGGCGCATGAGCTCCCAGCTCCTTTCCCATAATGCCTTGTGATATGTAGATGCTTAGTAGAGGGCGAAAGGCAACTCAAAACTCTACACACCTTAACTGGTGCTCTCCTCAAGGAGAGATGTCCCTGTCCATAGCCTTTCCACTCACTCCCTAATGCAGACCACAACCTGCTATATATTCTAAATACTGTAAATTCTAAATCCTGGAGCCACATGACTACCATCTGAGGTGCATGATTCCCTTCCACAGGCTTTACATGTTTGGGATAATGCTAAACAGGAGGCCTGATTTTTTGGGGTGATGGTGGAATCCTCTCTCTGGTCTAACCCTGAATTTTCCCATCAGTACTGGATTGACCATGAAGCAATGGAATTGTCGGCCATGGAAGATTCCTCCAAAGGAGATCTTCTGCAGTATACAACTATTCCATGATCATGCCTCTAAGTTCTTCCTTCCTCCCTCCATATGTCGACAAACCCAGTAATTGATATTTTGTGGTCTAAGGGCGAAGATATTTAGTGTGAACTGTGGACTCTTACCTACTCTCCTCTAGGTTCACCTTTCTTGTCCTTTCAGTAGAAGCCACATGTCATTCCAGCCTTCTCTTTGGACCAGCTGAGAACAACAAATTGATCCAACTTTCCTTTACAAATGAATGTTCCATAGTTAGTATGGTTGAAAAAAGACATATGTCCATCAAGTTCAAGCAGGGGATGGAAAAGGGCCTGACATTTTATACATTTCCATAAAAATCAATGCTATTTTTCTCTAAAAAGGTCAACTGTGACCAACTCCTGGGGATAGGCTATTCCACAGATTCACAGTAAAGCCTTGTCAACTCTTGAGATTAAAGAGAGTCTATCACCTTCCTCAACGCCTTCAAGCTGCCACCATAGCGCTTTAGGCACTGTGATATGCTTCCATATTATACCTTCATTATGGGTCACAGTCCGATGGATACAAAGAAAAAAAAGTTTTCTTTATTATGCAAATTAGGTGCTCGGAGCACAGGATGCGTTCCCAGAGCTCTCTGAGCACATCCCTCTCCATTGAAAACACGTCCCTGTATGCCTTGTTCCACCCCCAAGTGACAGTCCCGTTTGATGTCATCGTCTGCTTTTACAATTCAAGGACATCCTTTCTATGTAATGGTGCCCAGAACTGAACTGCATAATCCAAATGGGACCACACCAATGACTTATAAAGTGGTAATATTACACCACTGTCCGTGAGTCCGTAACAGTATCCTACTGGCCTTAGAAGCAGCTGACTGACACTGCATGTTGTAATTTAACCTATGATTTACAAAGTATACCTAAGTCCCTCTCTACCAGTGACAGTCCTAGCTTTACTACCCCTAGGACATATGTTGTATGTTGATTATTTTTATCCAGATACATAACTTCACATTTATCTATATTGAACCTCATTTGCCATGTGGATGCCCAAACACTCTGTCTGTCCTATTCTGCTTGTAACCCACGTACATCCTCTGTAGACTGTACTGTACTACATAGCTTGGTGTCTTCTCCAAAAATAGAGACAGTGCTATTAATCCCATCTTCTATACCTTCTATAAATAACAATGGACCTAGCACTGAACCCTGGGGTACACCACTTATAACAGAAGATCAATCTGAGCTGCAGTCATTCACCACAACTCTCTGGATACGATCCTTAAACCATTTTTCAATTTGATTACAAACTACATTTTCCAAGCCAATGGACCCAATTTGACCCATTAAACGTCTATCAGGGACAGTGTTAAACGCCTTAAACGCAAAGTCTAGGAACAAATATCCACTGCCTCCCCTTCTGTCTTTACTAAAGTCATGCTGTTTGACACTTATAATATTACTTATGGTCACATACACCTGTATATAGTCACTTAAGAGCCCCTCAAACAGTTTCCCCACAGTAGATGTTAAGCTCACTGGTATGTAATTACCTGGGGAAGATCTAAAGCCCTTTTTGAAATTAGGCACCATAATCCACTTCCCTTGGCACTGTACCAAACTGCTTAAGAGCCCCTCAAACATTTTCTCCGCAATGGATGTTATATTATTCCTGTATGTCTCTTTCATATGGGTAGGTCCAATACCTCTAATTGTCACAGGTGGTCAACAGACAAGGTGGATAAAGTTGGCTCTGTGTGGCACTGTCATCAGACCTCCTTTTTCTGGTCAAAGATTGTGATCAGGGGCAAAATGACTGCAGAGGGTCCCTTTGCAAATAATGTGTCTGGGTCCCCCATTCCCCGCCATTCCAAGTCTTTTTTAAAGTGAGAGAACAGTCAAAAAAGGGCTGATTCTTGGCCATGAGAAACATGGCAAAGAATTGGCCATGATTATACAAACAAAGCCGTACAATTTACCTTACCACTGCTGTCTCTCAATCCATGTAAAGCAGATATTTCTGTGAAACAGAGCTGCCTGCTTTATATGTAAAGGCAGCAGTCCTATGTAAGTAAAGTTATAGGCAGTGGCATCAGGTTCAGGGGCAATTAAACTGTAGAAGCAGCAGCCGCCAACAAACTCACAGTCCACTGGCTCCTCAATCTAAAAGCCCTCAGGATTTGGACAAACTTTAGAGGGGCCCTGGGGCAGGTGTAACATAAAAAGGAGAGAAAGAAAAAAAAAAAACCATACCCTCTGGTGTCTGCTGCCGCAGTCTGTTCGGTCATGATCCGGGCTTTGGTCCTCAGAACCCATGCAACCAACGTGATCACTGAGGCCAATCAGAAGCCGCAGAGGTTGCTGGAGAGGGATCGGTGACATATATAAGTGACATCACCTGTCACTATCCAGCAAATGCTGAGGCCACTAATTGGTCTCAGAGGTCGCATAGAGTTCAGGGCTTCTGGGGAATCAGGCACGGCGTGTGACTGAACAGGCTGCGGTATCAGACACAGGAATGCTGGGGACAGCAGAGTGTATTTTTTTCTTAATGATACCCCTGCCCCCTGGAGTTTGTCCAATTCCTGGACAACCTCTTTAAGAATAATATCCCACAGTGGTCCACATACAGTATAATGTCCCATAGTGGCCTCCATACAGTATAATGTCTCACGGTAGCCCCTCCACAGTACAGTATAATGTCTCATAGTCACCCCTCCACACATTATAATGCCCTATAGTGGCCCCTCCACACAGTATAATGCCCCACAGTCACCCCTCCACACAGTATAATGCCCCACAGTCACCCCTCCACACAGTATAATGCCCCACAGTCACCCCTCCACACAGTATATTACCCTATAGTGGCCCATACGGTTTTCTTTACAAATTTTTGGGGTTCCCCAAACCATTATTATACTCTGGGGTCTCAAAGTTTAATGCTCTCAATCCAACCTCCCCTACCAACCTCCAATTGGCGCCCGCGCTTCAAGATTGCAGGAGCCGTTTGGTTACAATGGCAATGGGGAGCTTTCTGAAGGCCATAATGTATAACTACTGTGTGTGGGTCTGTGTGTAGCAAGAATACAAGAATCTTACCATTGGTTGCAATACAGTATTATTGTAGTCTATGGTAGAAGCGATCTAAAGAGCTGAAAAAATGAAAAAAAAAATAAAGTTTCTAAAAAATATATTAAAAAAATAAAAATAAAAAAAGTGAAGTCAAATCACCCTCCCCCTTCGCCATAACACATATTAAAAAAAAAACACCACACATAAGGCATCCCTGTGTCACAAAATGACAAGGCTAGAGTTATACAGTGAAGGAAATAAGTATTTGATCCCTTGTGGATTTTGTAAGTTTGCCCACTGCCAAAAGACATGAACAGTCTATAATTTTAAGGGTAGGTTAATTTTAACAGTGAGAGATAAAATATCAAAAATAAAATCCAGAAAATCACATTGTATACATTTTATAAATTTATTTGCATTTTGCAGAGAGAAATAAGTATTTGATCCCCTACCAGCCATTAAGAGTTCTGGCTCCTACAGATCAGTCAGATGCTCCTAATCAACTTCGTTACTTGCATTAAAGACAGCTCTCTTAAATTGTCACCTGTATAAAAGGCTCCTGTCCACATAGTCAGTCAGACTCTAACCTCTACAACATGGGCAAGACCAAAGACCTTTCGAAGGATGTCAGTGACAAGATCATAGACCTGCACAAGGTTGGAATGGGCTACAAAACCATAAGTAAGATGCTGGGTGAGAAGTAGACAACTGTTGGCGCAATTGTAAGAAAATGGAAGAAATACAAAATGACTGTTAATCAACATCGATCTGGGGCTCCATGCAAAATCTCACCTCGTGGGGTATCCTTGATCACGAGGAAGGTGAGACATCAGCCTAAAACTACATGGGGGGAACTTGTTAATGATCTCAAGGCATCAACCATTGGTAACACATTACGCCGTAATGGATTAAAATCCTACAATGCTCGCAAGGTCCCCCTGCTCAAAAAGGCCCATGTGCAGGCCTGTCTGAAGTTTGCCAATGAACACCTAGATGATTCCGCGAGTGAATGGGAGAAGGTGCTGTGGTCAGATGACACAAAAATTGAGCTCTTTGGCATTAACTCAACTCGCCGTGTTTAGAGGAAGAGAAATGCTGCCTATGACCCAAAGAACACCATTTCCACTGTCAAGCATGGAGGTGGAAACATTATGTTTTGGGGGTGTTTCTCTGCTAAGGGCACAGGACTACTCCACCTTATAAATGGGAGAATGGATGGGGTCATGTACCGTAAAATCATGAGTGACAACCTCCTTCCCTCCGCCAAGACATTAAAAATAGGTCGTAGCTGGGTCTTCCAGCAGGACAATGACACAAAACATACAGCCAAGTCAAAGGAGTGGCTCAAAAAGAAGCACATTAAGTCATGGAGGGGCCTAGCCAGTCTCCAGACCTTAATCCCATAGAAAACTTATGGAGGGAGCTGAAGCTCCAAGTTGCCAAGCGATAGCCTCAGAATCTTAATGATTTAGATGATCTGCAAAGAGGAGTGGACCAAAATTCCTCCTGACATGTGCGCAAACCTCATCATCAACTACAAAAAAAACGTCTGACTGCTGTGCTTGCCAACAAGGATTTTGCCACCAAGTATTAAGTCTTGTTTGCCAGAGGGATCAAATACTCATTTCTCTCTGCAAAACGCAAATAAATTTATAAAAAATGTATACAATGTGATTTTCTGGATTTTATTTTTGATATTCTCTTTCTCACTGTTAAAATTAACCCACCCTTAAAATTATAGACTGTTCATGTCTTTGTCAGTGGGCAAACTTACAAAATCAGCAAAGAATCAAATACTTATTTCCATCACTTTATATCCTGTCACTAGGTGCCAGACCGCCAATTCCCCTAGAGATCAGCCTTCTCGTGAATGTAGTGCTTGCGTGATCAGCACTCCATTCACATCTATGGGACTGTAATCTCTGGCAGCTGCCGAAGCCCCATGGAAGTGAAGCGCATGGAGCACATATCACACAAGCACATTAGCGCTACATTCGCAAGAAGGCTGTAGGACAGTGATGGCTAACCTTTTAAGCTCAGTGTGTCAAAATTCGTAAAAAAAAAACCTAGCTTAACTCGGATGTCACTTCCAGAAATATCCATAATTATGTGATATTTGTAGCTCTAGTAAAAAAAAAAAAGTTATATTTTTGATATATGTATTTATAGTATATGTATTTCTAGCCCATCACACAGTATATGACCCCCTTTTTCTGGCCCATCACACAGTATATGACCCCCTTTTTATGGCCAATGACATAGTATATAACCCCCCTTTTTGATCCCCCACACGGTGACCCCCATTTCTTGCCCCTCACAGTATATGAACCCTTTTTTTTTACCCCCCACACAGCATATGAGCCTCCTATTTATGGCCCTAACACCTTTTATATCCCCCCCCACAGAATATGACCCCTTTTTTAAAGCCCACCCACATTATATTACCCCCTGTTATCTCCCCACCCCCACACATAGTAGTGACCGATAATTTTTACTCACCTGTCCATGCTCCAGGCCTGTACGCCCTCCGCTGCCGCCTCCAGGGTGCGCTGTTGCCGACGCTGAAGGTGGCTGGGACGCTGTACATCATGACGTCAGTGTAGTGCCGCCTAGAGGAGACAGCAGAGGGTGGCCAGGACAGGAGCGTGGACAGGTGAGTAAAAGTATCGACAGCTGCTTATTGCAATAACACAATACGTAGCTGCTGTGTGTGTCACCCAAAATGTCTTGGCGTGTCACCTGTGACAAACATGTCATAGGTTCACTATTACTGCTGTAGGAGGACTTTCGGTCCCCCATTCTCCTGATTGCTGGGGATAGGGCATAAGTGTCCTTAACAGCACAAACTATTTAAATATTACACCGCACACCCTCGATTAGAGCAGCAGTCCACAGTTCATTTAGCCAGCCATCTATTCCATACAGTAGACTTGGATAGGAACCAAGGAAGTGGCAGGACAACACACGCACTTGGACAATCTATAAGCCCTGATTGTCCAAGCGCACGGGTTGTCCTGTCAATTCCTTGGTTCCTATCCAAGTCTACTGCATTCCTTGACGTCGGTACTCATGACGTAGGACAAGTCCGCTGCCACCTGAATTTTGGTTGTTTATTCTAAACGCTATTGGCTGTTGTGACTAATTCACAACACTATAAAGGTGAGAGGCCATTCTTTAGGCCCTTTAACAAAATTTCACCTCTGCATGATACTGTATCACACGATTTGCCGCTCGGCGTTTCTCTCTTTCTTTTTGTGAGCATCTATTCCATACAGAAATGATCGACAGTTCTTCACTGTGTTCAATAAAATAGATCTGACTCCTCCAGCTCACTGAACTTGTTTTGTTTTTTTAAACAAAAACAAAAAAACCAAGATTAAAAATCGAAAATCGCCCAAAAGCTTAATTTTAATTACATTTTTTTTAAAAATCACTCAGCTCCAATTAACCCCTTAGCGACCCAGGGCGTAATAGTACGTCCTGACGAAGTATGGATAATACAGCCAGGACCCACCGCTAATAGCAGCAATCGGTGCCTGCAGGCTGTTAACCCTTTAGATATCACAAACGGGAACGCGGCGTCTAAATTGCGCAGGCGCCATGGGCGCCGCCATTTTTCCCCGATCGCCGCCCTCCAGAATGTCATCGCGATCAGTTGCCATGACAGCCGGGAGCCTATTGAAGGCTCCCAGGCCTGTCATTACATTAGCTCTATTACGCAATGCCAGAGGCATCGTCTAATAGAAGTAAAGGCATTTTGCTATTCACTGCAATACAGTAGTATTGCAGTGAATTGTATGAGCGATCAGACCCCTTAGGTTTCAAGGTCTCTAGGGGGTCTGATCATACAAGTAAAAGTATAAAAAAAAAGTTTTTAAAAGTATAAAAAAAAACAAAAAAACAAAAGTTCAAATCACTCTCCTTTCCCTAGATCAGATAATCAGATATAAAAGTAAACAAACAAAAGTAAACATAAACACATTAGGTATCCCCGCGCTCCAAAATGCCCAAACTATTAAAATATTTATCCCATACGGTGAATGGTGTAGCGGCGAAAAAGATCAAAATAACCAAATAGTGTTTTTTTCAACACTGCCTCCTATAAAAAATTGAATAAAAAGTGATCAAACTATCAGATCTTTCCCCAAATGGTATCAATAAAAACGTTATGTTATCCCGCATAAAAAGACGCCATACCCAGCTCCATACATGTAAATATGAAAAAGATACAGGTGTCACAATATGGTGACACAAAAATTATTTTCAAGTTTTTAATTTTTTAAAAGGTATCAAAACATTAAAAATACTATATAAATTTGGTATTGCCATGTTCGTACTGACCTGCAGAATACAGGTAACATATCATTTTACCACACAGTGAACGCCGTAAAAATTAAACCTATGTGAAATTGGCGCAAATGCATTTTTTTCTCCAATTGCACCTCATTCAGAATTTTTTTTCCAGCTTCCCAGTACATTGCACAGCATATTAAATGGTGCCATTACAAAGTACAATTTGTATTGCAAACAATAAGCCATCATGTGACTCTGAACTGAGAAATGAAAAAGTTATGGCTCTTGAAATGTGGGGAGGGAAAACCGAAAATGCAAAAACGAAAAATGGCTGGGTATTTAAGGGGTTAAAATATGCACTTAGGGTTGTAAACTGAAATCTGAGTGCTAATCCAGGCTGTCTTGAAAGAAGTCCAATATTTTCCCAATGTTGGAATAAAAAGGATTTGGAGGTAAATCCCCACACAAGGAAGAGAAAACCTTCCAGACTTTTTGGTTAATTGGCCTGAGTTACTGGCTTTCTGCTGGCCAGAAAAGTTATCAGAAAGCTCTCTGGCTTTCAGGATCTCCGCTTAAGTATACAGGCTGCTAAGTGAAGGAGCAGTTGGTCTGGATGGTGAACCAGCTTTTGAGAGAAAAGGTTCTTGGTACAAGAAAATACGAAAAGTCCTTCTACTTTGAGATCGTTGATCAGGCCAAAACGGCTTCTCTTTGGTCAAAGAGGAGCAATAAGATTCAGAGTGACTGCCTCTGAGTTGACCTTTAAATAACTCTTTAGAACAAAGGAATAGGAAAAAAGGGATATGCCAAAAAGTGGGCTACAGCATCAACTCCTACCACTGTATTCCTTGGATTGAGGGGAGAAAAATCAAAGTACCTCGTAATTTACTTGGGAGGCAATAGATCTACTTTGGGAACTCCCCACTTAGAAGTGATCTGCAGCAAGGCTCGATGTGCTAGCTTACATTCTCCTAAATTTAGATTTCGGCCTTATGTGTTGAGATAGTCAGCTTGGATATTCTCTGATCCACTTAGATGGACTGCAGATAAGGAGAGGATATTTCTATCTGCCCAGAAGAATATTCCCAGAGCCAGCAGATGAACTGTCATCCTGTTATCAGAGTACAGGTGTACCATGTTTTCATTTGATCAGCGACCCCGAACCCTTCAATGCTTCCAGGACTGCCCCAATTCTCTGAAATTTAAACTCCGCTGTGCTACTTCTAGGGACCCATCATCCCTGAAGAGTGGCGACAGAAATAGGCATAACTGCCTCTCTTGCTGATATCTGGAGAGCGAGAGATCCCACAGGACCTCTTTCTCCAAGTTCCTTGACGTTAACCACCAGTTCAGAGAGGCTGTTATCTGGAGAGACAAGGTTATCTTTAAAAAAAAAAAAAAAAAAAAAAAAACTTATTCAAAAAACGCTTAAAAAAAAAAAAAAAAACACACACACACACACACACACACACACACACACACACACACACACACTAAAAGTTCAAATCACCCCTCTTTCCCTAGAATACATATAAAACTAAAATAATATTGTGAAACACAAACATTAGGTATCCCTGTGTCTGAAAACACCCGGTCTACAAACAGGTGACATGCCATGTCTACAAAGAATACAGGTGACTTCATTTTGGCTGCAGATGCAGTTTTTCTCCAATTCTGAATTTTTTCCAGCCTCCCAGTACATTGTACAGAATAATAAATGGTACCATTGTAAAGAACAATTTGTCCCGCAAACATTGCTCATATGGCTCTGTGAACGGAAAAATAAAATAAGTTATGGGGCTTGGAAGGTGGGGAGTCAAAAACAAAAATCAAAAAGTGTCACCGGCAAGAAGGGGTTAAAATCCAAGGATGTGAGGTGATTTTCTGCCACTCATGACATTACTGCAAGATTCTTCCTCCCATTGCAGCATCACTGTTTATCTTCGAACTTGCATTAGGGATGACAAAGTTGTTTTTCTCTTGCATCCTTTGGCGTAGCTCCATCTACTCCATTTTACCTTGACTGTAGTTTCATGACTGGGACCTGGGAGGATGAAAGGAAGGTTTCTTCTCTTGAGCTTTAGGTTCAAAAAGGATCTGTTTTATTAAATTGTCTTCTCCAAAATTCTCTGTAATTCTGACCAAATACATAGTTGCCCACAAAGGGGATCATACATAGATACAGTGCTGGCCAAAAGTATTGGCACCCCTGCAATTCTGTCAGATAATACTCAATTTCTTCCAGAAAATGATTGCAATCACAAATGCTTCGGTAATAATATCTTCATTTAATTTGTCTTCAATGGAAAACCACAAAAAGAATTGTCAAAAAGCCAAATTGGATATAATTCCACACCAAACATAAAAAAGGGGGGTGGACAAAAGTATTGGCACCCTTTGAAAAATCAGGTGATGCTTCTCTAATTTGTGTAATTAACAGCACCTGTTACTTACCTGTGGCACATAACAGGTGGTGGCAATAACTAAATCACACTTGCAGCCAGTTGAAATGGATTAAAGTTGACTCAACCTCTGTCCTGTGTCCTTGTGTGTACCACATTGAGCATGGAGAAAAGAAAGAAGACCAAAGAACTGTCTGAGGACTTGAGAAGCAAAATTGTGAGGAAGCATGAGCAATCTCAAGGCTACAAGTCCATCTCCAAAGACCTGAATGTTCCTGTGTCTACCGTGCGCAGTGTCATCAAGAAGTTTAAAGCCCATGGCACTGTGGCTAACTTCCCTAGATGTGGACGGAAAAGAAAAATTGACGAGAGATTTCAACGAAAGATTGTGCGGATGGTGGCTAAAGAACCTCGACTAACATCCAAACAAGTTCTAGCTGCCCTGCAGTCCGAGGGTACAACAGTGTCAACCCGTACTATCCGTCGGCGTCTGAATGAAAAGGGACTCTATGGTAGGATACCCAGGAAGACCCCACTTCTGACCCAGAGACATAAAAAAGCCAGGCTGGAGTTTGCCAAAACTTACCTGAGAAAGCCAAAAACTTTTTGGAAGAATGTTCTCTGGTCAGATGAGACAAAAGTAGAGCTTTTTGGGAAAAGGCATCAACATAGAGCAGGGGTAGGCAACCTTTTTTATTCGGCGTGCCGATTTTAATAAAAAAATCAAAGATGAGGTACTCGGAGTGCCGGTCAATAATTGTAAGACTGACGACCCCTAAACTAAAGTCATATACCACAAACCATAACACAGAAGTGCTGCCACCAGATGCTTTAGGACACATGCGTTTACTGCTATTTCCTGGGACGCTCCTGTACTTTCCGATTAGAAGCAATGAAAGTACATGTGCATCCTGCAATTAGTGGTAAATGTAAGTGTCCAGGAGCACCGTATGGGAGCATCCTTATGGTCAAAACACAATATGTATCTGGATGCAGCTATATTTGGAACTTTTTCATTCGATGTAAAACTGGTGCATTTTTGCACAAAAAAAAACAAACAAATCCTGAGTTTTCTGTGCAAAAACACATCCTTAATATAGAAAACACACCGTTATACAGAATAATGTCCCAAAGTGGTCCCTGCACAAGGTATTATGTCCCATAGCGGCCCCTGCAACATGGTATATGTCCCATAGCGGCCTCTGCACACGGTATGTGTCCCATAGTGGTCCCTGCACATGGTATTATGTCCAATAGCGGTCCCTGCACACGGTATTATGTCCCATAGCGGCCTCTGCACACAGTATTTGTCCCATAGCGGCCTCTGCACACAGCATTTGTTCCATAGCTGCCTCTGCACACAGTATTTGTCCCATAGCGGCCTCTGCACACGGCATTTGTCCCATAGCGGCCTCTGCACATGGCATTTGTCCCATAGCTGCATCTGCACACAGTATTTGTCCCATAGCGGTCCCTGCACACGGTATTATGTCCTATAGCAGCCTCTGCACACAATATTTGTCCCATAGCTGCCTCTGCACACAGTATTTGTCCTATAGCGGCCTCTGCACACGGTATTTGTCCCATCGCAGTCCCTGCACACAGTATTTGTCCCATAGTGGCCCCTGCACACAGCAATATGTCCCATAGCGGCCCCAGCACACGGTATTATGCTCCATAGTGGCCCCTGCAGACGGTATTATGCTCCATAGCGGCCCCTGCACACGGTATATGTCCTATAGTGGCCCCTGCACACGGTATTATGCTCTATAGTGGCCCCTGCACACGGTATTATGTCCCATAGCGGCCTCTGCACACGGTATTTGTCCCATAGCTGCCCCTGCACACAGTATTTGTCCCATAGCGGCCCCTGCACACAGCAATATGTCCCATAGCAGCCCCTACACACGGTATATGTCCCATAGCGGCCCCTACACACCGTATCATGCTCCATAGTGGCCCCTGCACACGGTATATGTCCCATAGTGTTCCCTGCACACTCACTAGCTATTATTATACTGTGGGGTCTCTTCAGACCACAGAGTATAATAAGCGGAGGGCAAAGAGAGGTGAGGAAACATAAAAAACAATGTACTCACCATTCCACGCTCCGCAGCCGCTCTGTATCTTCGGGCGCTTCTGCCTGTAGTCAGAGACCGCTCATTGAGTCTCAGGGGTCACGTCGCGTCATTATGCATAATGACGTCAGACGCAGACGCGACCTCCTGAGGCCCTGTCAGCTGACTTCAGGCAGAAGCGCCTGAAGAGTACACAGCGGCTGTGGAGCGTGGAATAGTGAGTAACTGTTTTTTATGTTTGATCAACTCCCCGGGGGCTCTGCGTATTATACTCGGGAGTCTGAAGAGACCCCACAGTATAATAATAGCAGTTTCGTTTCGGCCGTGTTTGGTCCGATCGAAACTGCTGGGTGAGGAGTCCGCTGGCGTGCCAGGGAAATAAGCCTCGCGTGCCAAAAGTGGCACGCGGGCCATAGGTTGCCGACCCCTGACAGAGTTTATAGGAAAAAAAAAAGAGGCCTTCAAAGAAAAGAACACGGTCCCTACAGTCAAACATGGCGGAGGTTCCCTGATGTTTTGGGGTTGCTTTGCTGCCTCTGGCACTGGACTGCTTGACCGTGTACATGGCATTATGAAGTCTGAAGACTACCAACAAATTTTGCAGCATAATGTAGGGCCCAGTGTGAGAAAACTGGGTCTCCCTCAGAGGTCATGGGTCTTCCAGCAGGACAATGACCCAAAACACACTTCAAAAAGCACTAGAAAATGGTTTGAGAGAAAGCACTGGAGACTTCTAAAGTGGCCAGCAATGAGTCCAGACCTGAATCCCATAGAACACCTGTGGAGAGATCTCAAAATGGCAGTTTGGAGAAGGCACCCTTCAAATCTCAGGGACCTGGAGAAATTTGCCAAAGAAGAATGGTCTAAAATTCCAGCAGAGCATTGTAAGAAACTCATTGATGGTTACCGGAAGCGGTTGTTCGCAGTTATTTTGTCTAAAGGTTGTGCTACCAAGTATTAGGCTGAGGGTGCCAATACTTTTGTCTGGCCCATTTTTGGAGTTTTGTGTAAAATGATCAATGATTTGACTTTTTTTTTTCATTCTCTTTTGTGTTTTTTCATTGCAAGCAAAATAAATGAAGATATTATTACCAAAGCATTTGTGATTGCAATCATTTTCTGGAAGAAATTGAGTATTTTCTGACAGAATTGCAGTGGTGCCAATACTTTTGGCCAGCACTGTAGATGGGTTTTAGAGATGTTATCCCCTGTCCACATTTTCAGCCACACAGATCTTCTAGCTGAATTTGTTAAAACAGCTCCTCAGGCAGCCACTCGCACACACTGCACTGAGACATCTACAAGGAACCCTGTAAAGCAGAGGAATTGAAGAAAAAAAAATTCTTCTTTTGGGTTATCTTCACTAATGTCACCTAGAATTTTTTTTTTTTTTTTTTCCTTTTAAAGGAGACTCTGCCGGTGGATCCTTTGGCTGAGAAGATGCCACTGATCTTTGTTTAGAGCTCAGCCCAGATTCAATTCATCTACCTCCACAGGATACTTTAGAGAGTGACTTAAGGACCTCACAGCACCAGTACAGCTTAGAGGATTTGTCTGGGTTTTTTAAGCCCATTAATGACACTGCCCAAAACTGCCTTAAAGGGTATTTCCATGAACATAATCATATTTATATTTGTAGACATGTAAAAGTTAAGCATTTTTGCAAATATAAGTAGTTAAAAATTCTGCAAATTCTTAGTGGTGAGAGTCTGTTGTCTTGATCGGTTGCCAATGGATACGACCACAAATGCAGAAACTTTCTGTGGTCTGGGGCTTCTCAGGAACCTAGCCATGATTTTCTTATTGTAGCTGGGATATCAGGCAGGTGCACTACATGTATCAGAAGATATCCTGGCCACAATAAGGAAATCATGGCTGATATTCTGACTTTAGAAAGGTCCTTCATTCATGGTCGTAACCACTGGCAACCGATCAAGACAACAACTTGAGACCACAAGATATTTAGAGAAAATCTTTAAAACTCTGCAAAATGTTTAATTACTTATATTTGCAAAAATGTTTAACTTTTTAATTATCTACAAATTTAAAAATAGTTATGTTCGTGGGAATATCCCTTTAAGGATCAGGATCCATTTTTCAACTGCCATGTCACTTTATATGGCAATAACTTTAACATAACTAAGTGATTTTGAGAATGTGTATTCATGACTTGTACTTCATTGTAGTAGTAGTAGTAGTAGTAGTAGTAGTAGTAGTAGTAGTAGTAGTAGTAGTAGTACACATTGATCAATATTTTTTTATTAAAAAAAAAAAAAATAGGAAATTTGAATTCAGACAGATAGTCATACCATCCAAATACATTAATAAATATTATCCACCATATCTCTGCTTTATATTGGCATCTTTTAATCATCCTTCAATTTATTTTGGACATTATATAACTGTGAAAGATCCTCAGTGCGCCAACACCGCGTTGGCCCACACCTGAGACTTCTTTACTAAAAACCACACCCACCGCCAGTGAGTGCTGGGTCCACAAGATAAATACAAGACAAGCTTTCTAAATTTTATATATTTATTAACCCCTAAATGGGTCGGTATTAACATCTAACACATGCAGTTCAGAACAGATATGCAGATGTATGCAAGCATTAACAGTTACTAGTTACAATATACAGCGCATAAAATAAAAAGGGAATAAAAGTGAAATAATTACTTTACCACACATATCCTTGATGTGGCTCTATAGTCCAACACTCACACATAGCATGTGGAGATAACCAGTGGAGGCTCCTAGCAGCAGCATCACAGCATTCCAGCCTGCATGCTCATCACAGTATATCCTCAGTAGTCTCTTCACAGTATATCCTCAGTGACCTCTTACCTCATCTTTTATACCCTTGATTACACCACCCAGAATGAGGTCACCGGCGATGGCAAGTCTGATTGATTAACGCACTCAAGTCAAGATTCTTTGTAAGGAGATGGAACCAAGTGGAATGACACAATGCCGTCTATATGTTATCAACCAGGTCGGATCAACAGCCCAGGACAAACAATACATGTGTATTTGATCACCCAGGGCTATGTAGGAATTCAATGGAGCCATTCTGGGATGAGTACAAAGCCCTATTGTTACCTTGTTGCCACTAATGACAACATACACCTAGGATTAGAGCTACGCACAGTTAAATTAAATAGAATTAAGAGGGAGATACGATACCCAGAGATCAAAATACATCTTTGAGTTATAGCCATATTTAAGTGGAATCATCACAATAACCAATAAGTCTAACACCAATTTTCCATTTGTTGGGGACCACTTCAGTTCTGAAAGGGATTTTAAAGAGGACCTTTCACCACCCCAGGGCTGTACAGTTTTTTGTACCTTGTTATAGGCGCTGCAGCACAGACCTTGGGGCACTTTGAATTTTTTTTTCCTAGCCCCCACCGTTGTGGAGTTATGAACCCCGTTATTAAAGCTCTTCACTGTCAGAAGGGCAGTGAAGAAGTTGCGAGATCTCGCAAGATCACACAGTCGAAGTTGCTCTAATACAGTCCTCTGTAAGTGAAGGGCTACGTCATTTGCATTCCAATTAGCAGAGTATTAGAGCAGCTTCGGCTGTGTGATCTCGCAACTTCTCCTGAGATCACACAGCCAAAGTGGCTCGGACACTTTCCTCTGCTAATTGGACAGTGTCAGAGCGATGCAAATGGCGTAGCCCTTCACTTACAGTCAGGGAACGCCCTTCTGACAGTGAAGAGCTTTAATAACGGGGTTTATAACTCTGCAACTGTGGGGGCTAGGAAAAAAAAATTCAAAGTGCCCCGGGGTCTGTGCAGCAGCGCCTATAACTAAGTACAAAAAACTGTACAGCCCTGGGGTGGTGAAAGGTCCTCTTTAAAGGTCTATATATTAGAAATCCATCATAAATCATTTTCAAAATAGCACCCCTTAAATAATTCAAAAGTGCATTTGGAAATTTGTTAACCCTTTACACATTTCATGGGAATTAAAACAATTTGCTAGGTGGAGACTTTAACCTGGCCCTCAATCCCCTCCTTGATTCAACATCTTCAGCCATTCACTCTCAGAAATCATAAGGAAAATTAATGGACGCTCAACAAGACTTCAGCCTAACAGATGTCTAGCACTCACAACACCCTACCACCAAAGACTACTCTATTATTGGAAATTCCCAATACAGATCAGATTATATATTCTTCCCGAAACCTCTATCCTAGACCGAATTATCACTTCTTACATTGTCTCCATTACAGTCTCTGACCATGCTCCTATATCAGAGACATTCGAATTGCGTCAACTACCAGCCAGAAAATAGAATTGGGAGTTTAAAAGAGTCGCTCCTGGATAAGGAAGAAATCATCCAATCGCTGCAAAAGCACTTGATGAAATTCTTTGATGTCAACACAACTCCTTCCTGGTATGGGAGTCTCACAAATCATATCAGAAGCATTCATATGTCCTTAACTTCAAAGGCTAAAAAAAGAAGCACGAAAGTCTCTCAATGATATCCTACTTCATATAGCTAAGTTGAAACGTATTCACAAAAAAAATCCTTAGCAACTCAAGCGCGAGCTGAACTGACATTCTCTGGATGTCCACCAGTTTGTGTGACCAGGAACCTACAAACAGCAGACCAAGCTGCACAGATCGGAGACTCCTATGCGGCCAACAGGATGCCAGAGACCAAGGGAGGAGCAATGCTGCAGAGGTCCCCAAGCTGGAAGGAGAGGCACGGCAGGAGTTCACCACAGCCTTCTGTCTTCAAGTCAAGTCAGACAAACTCTGTCCCAGGTAGTCCTTCTACTTCCCCTGTCCCAAGAACTGTGGGCGCCCCAGCGACTCCCTCCAAGCCCCAAGGAGAGGTCCGGCGGTGTCGCGCCTGTAACCAGCTAGGACATTTCAAGGCGGAGTGCCCCAACCGCCCTAAGAACCCCCCTACTCCCCAGGCCACAGCAGCTGGCTCATCTGTGTATTTGGTTGGGAGGGGAGGGTCACAATCCAATGACAACCGTCAACAGGTCACTGTGGGGGATAAAGTGGTCATGGGATTTCGGGACACTGGGGCGGATGTTACTCTGGTGCAACCTGATTTGGTCCCACCGAACAGTATTATCCTCGGGAAAACTCTGACCCTGAGGGGTATTGGACAAGAACGCTTAACTATACCCATGGCTTGTGTCCATCTGGACTAGGGTGCGGGAAAAGGAATGCGGGATATGGGGCTAATGTCTTATCTGCCTGCTAATGTACTGCTGGGGACGGATTTAGGGCCTCTGGTGTCCCAATATGGGGTGGGAGGAACTCCAACTTGCTGTGATAAATTGTCTGTTAATGATGATGATGATTTTAATGTCGTACTAAAACCCGTCACACAGCCAGAGGGGGGAGGTCAGCTGCCTGCGCCTCTCTGATGTGTTCACAGCAGAAGAATACAGTGAAAATGCTAATGAGGTTCTGTGTAATGCTGCCCTGCCTGTAGACACGCCCACATCTGCGGGGGACTTAGGCCTCTTCCATGTGACCGTGCCTTAGCAGGATGCCACGGTAGCTCACTGTGAATCTACAATTGCTAATGAATGTACTGTCAATGTGATTGCTGATGCTTGCTATGAAAATGTACAGGGTAGCTCCTCTGAGACACTGGGGGCAATCCCAACCACTTCATCTAGTGCCTCAGCTCAGCACTCAACTGCTGACTATGTGCAAGGTGGTCAGCTCACGAGGATCTCAGGGCCGATCCAGTTGAGGAATGGACTGCTGGTACCGCGGCAGTCACCCGCAGCCAGAGTGCTAAAAAGGTGGAAGGCGTTCTGACCCTTGAGCCGTTCCCTATATCACCCGCAGACGGTACTGAGACCACCGTGACTAGCCTCACCGCACTGGAGCCGGAGGGGTCTAGCGAATATGAGAGACATGCACGCCTCTTCTGTCTAGTTCCAGTCCAGCAGTACCCGTGGCCAAGGTAGCTGGGGGTGGGATCCAAGAAGAGGGTATGTCAAATGCATTACCTGTCAATGTAGTGTTGGGGAATGGTTTGCGGGAATATGATCTCTGTCATTTGCCCGAGGTATCACCATCACCCACATGAGTACATAAGGTAATGGGAATGGGCCTGAGGGGACAGTGTGTCTGGGAGGGCGGACAGGTGGCGGTTAACCCTGTGCCAGAACCAGAGGTGTCCCCATGTAAGGAAACGAGGGGGAAGGGTCTCAGAGTGTATATCTCAAGGACCTGGGGTTGTGAGTGGGGATCTGAGGAATGCCAACCCTCAGGAGGAGGACCCAGAGCAGGCAGGAGGTAGCCAGGTGGGCACGGCTCAGAGCATGAGCATTAGAAGTGTCTCCACTCAGACTGGATAGGAAGAGGGTATCAGTGAGCCCGATGCGGTTCAGGTACCAAGGCCAGTGGTGGGGGGAGGAGACCAGGCCCTATGTCCTAGTGGGATTCCCAGGGGGCCTCATAACCAATGCTGCCTGCCTGCCAGCCAGCTTCCCAGGGGAATGGCCTAGTCGAGGGGCTCCAGCTTCTCCCCTTACCTTACTCTAGGTACAGAACCAGGGAAAGGGAAGCTGGGAAGCATAGATCCCCACGAGGATATGCACCGGTGATCCATTTTAGGCCTAGGGGTTCCCAGGGAAGAGGGTTGACTCCTAGTGAGCACCTAAAGGAGGGTATCAGTAAGCTTGGAAGCTGTTCAGGTACCAAGGCCAGTCCTGGCGGGTGAGGCCGCAGAGGTGCGTGAGGAAGAGGAACATAGGGTCCTCCTTCCTCCCAGCACACTCTAAATGTGGAAGGTGTGATGATGAGAGCCCCAGTTATGTATTTCTTGTATTACTACTTGCTCATATTGTGGTGTTTATGATTGCTATCAAACCCTTTGCAGCAAAACCCCTTGATCCCCAGAGAGTCGCTTACACAGGCCTTTGTTTGCATACACTTGGTACACTCATTATCTCCGCAGGGGTTTCCTGCAGAGCTGTGGCAGAGAGAGCCCTGGGTAAACAATCCGTGTCCAAGCTGGAGCCGGCCAAACCTACCAAGGGGACATGGTTTTATGACAATCTCTCCCCAGTAGAACCTCCCATCGTCCCACCGATAAATTCCTCAGGTGCGCAAGACGAAGACGCGTGTTTCCAGTCTAAACACCGTACTATTGAGAGCAGGGAAAAGGTCCAGGCATTGAACTCATTACCCAAAGGGAATTGGGGGGTCATTCTTGGTGTCTACACGATGGGAGTCTCGCCACTAACCCCATCACGCCCCGCGCCTGACAATACGGTCATCTGGCGAGGATTTGCGAATGGATATACTTATTTGGTTTCAAGGATGGAGGGCAGGAATTCACCTCCTAGTGACATCACTCATGGAGGAGACTGGGATAGCTAAATGGCCTCTCTCTTTAGGGACAAAGTCTTCTTGTTCCTGTACAGCATGTAGGTGACACATGCTCTGTTACTGGCTTAAGTGAGTGCCCTGAGGCCTAGCAGTGAGGCCTTAGAGATCTCTCTTTGTTTCTGGACAGCTTGTAGGGGACACATGCTTTATGACTGACTTAAGAATGCGTCCTGGGCCAAATTGATGAGGCTTAGAAAACCATCTACAAACTTGTTCTGGTGTTTTTCTATCTTTTGTTCCCATTTTATTTTCTGTACTGTATTGTACTTTTACCTGTATTTGCTTGACAATCCATTGATGTGTATTTCTGTATATGTTAGTGGCTAGTACCGACCCAGTTGGGTTAATAAATATCTAAAATTTATAAAGATCGTTTCATATTATCCTATGAACCCAGTCCACTCACGTGGCATGAGTGGGAGGTAAGGAGGGTGATCGCAGGTAGGCCAAGAGGCTTGGCAAGGCGGTATCCTTTACAGACTGGTTTTTGGATGCCAAGTTTTTGCAGTGCCCTGGAGGTGCCAGTAAATTGGAAATCAACAAGAAGTGACCCCATTTTGCAGGGGCAATTTTAGGGTCTCTGCGTACATGACATGGCATCCAAAAATCAACACTCTAAATGTGAAGGAGCGCTCCAAAAACCACATTGCGCAGATGTGAAGGAGCGCTATGCTGTGTGCCCGAATAGCAGTTTATGCCCACATATGACACTTTTGTTCCCAGGATAACGTACTCAATGCCATATGTAGGTAAAACTGCTGTTTGGGGAAAGCCGGACACAGAAGGGAAGGAAAGCCAATTGTGTTTTGGAGCACAGTTCGCTTTTTGGACATCATGGCACTTCTGCAGAGTCCCTGAATTGCCAGTAAAAAGGAATCTGCAGACACGTGACCCCATTTTTGGAAACTACACCACTCAAGGGAGTGTAGCAGCATTTTTAAACCTTGGAGTATTGCATTAATTTCGTTTCCAGAGACAAAAGCGCAGCTTATAATGAAAAAGTTAAAATTGCAATTTTTCCGGAGATATGAAATTCCAGTGCCCAATATGTTGCGCCCAGCTTGTGTCAGCAGAGGCACACACTTAAACTGTTAAGCGGGTATCCTGGGCACAACAGCTTTTGGATTATTCATCTCTGACATAAGCTGGGTACAATATATTGCGCACTGAAATTATGTATTTCTGGAAAAATTGCCATTTTCACTTATCACCATCAACTGCATCATCATTTCTGGAATATACATTTATTGACATTTGAGAAATCTGCAAAAGTGGCATGATGTCCAAAAATCAAACCGTCTAAATCTGTGCTTCAAAAACCAAATGCCGCTCCATCCCTTACGCGCCTGGCTGCATGCCCAAACAGCAGCTTATATGCGCATATGACAATGTTAAAGGGGTTGTCCAGGCAAAAATGGACAACCCCTTTAACTTTTAAATCAGCCGGGGGCAGTGAAAAAAAAATGCACACTCACCTGCCCCCCCCCTTTTATTTTTCTAGTAGCGGCATAGTCGGGGGTCACTCCTGGTGCCTTTTCCCTCGAAATCTGGGGTGTACCCTGAAATACGCTTGCACAGTTTATACATTCTATTCTTGCTGCAGCCTCTTTTGTTCTAATGATTTGGTGATTTGGGGGGGTTTTAATATTTCCATTGTGCAAGTTACATTTTTTTTTCTCTTTCTGGTGATTTAGCCATATGAGGACTTGTTTTTGGCGAAATGATATGCAGTTTGTAATGACACAATTTTGGAGTGTAATTTCTTGGTGTATTTAAAAAAAAACAAAAAAAAACTAGTCATTTCTTTTTACCTCTTAAAAATTTTTGCTGCGCAATGTACAACATAACGAATACGTTAACTTTATTCTATGGGTCGGTATGATTACAGCGATACCTAATATATATATTTTTTTCTATGAGTTACTAATTTTCCAGAACAAAAACCCATTTGGGGAAAGAAATCAATTGTTTTTGTGCAGCCATCTTAACATCTGCTTAACATTTTTAGTTTCTGGTTGACAGAGTTGATTGAGGGCATATTTTTTGCGTGATGAGCTGTGCTTTTTATTGATAATGTTTAGGCATACATATCACGTTCTGAACTTTTTATATCAAATTTTGTGAGGGGAGATGGCGTAAAATTGCTTACGGCGTTTATTTCTTTTTACGACAATGTTTTCAGTTTTATTGTACAGGAACGCTCCACTGTGCTCCCTGATCTTCATTAGCATAACACAAAAAAGGCTGAGAGCAAGAAAAGAAGAAAGGTAGGACTAGAATAGCCTTACTAAAGGCTATTTCAATGTGTGTTTAGTTAAAAAAAGGGTATATCGAATGATAGACTTCCTTTAAAGTCAGCCTATGCTTAGATGCTGCGGTAATGTTTCATCTCGGCATTTAAAGGGTTACAACCACCCACTCTGGAAGCCACTCACTCACACATTGAGCGGGCAGCAGGCATCGGCTGTAATAGTACGTCCAGTTGCTTTAAGGCATTGTACTATTATGTCCTGTGTCGCTAAGAGGTTAAAGGGAACCTGACAGTTTTTGGACCCTAAACTTGCCCCAGTATGTATAGCACCAAGTAATGACGTTTCCTCTTGTGCCCGTCACTAAAATTTTTCTGTTGCTTAACAGTCAAAATTTTAAAACCTTAGATTGGCATTTGCAAATTTACCTCAACTAGTCGGGGGAAGGGGGGGCAGTGGTTTGGTCAGAGAGCAGCTTACTCTAGTCATGATCTTTTTACTCCTATGCATGCCAGTGACAAGGGGACATCCTCTAAGCCTAGAAGAGAGAACATTTCACCAGTAACATAGACTGAGATGTTGGCCAGCACAGTGGTTTAATGGTTAGCACTGTGGCCTTGCAGCTCTGGGGTCCTGGATTCAAATCAGACCAACATAGACTTTGTATGCTCTCCCCGTTTTTGCATGGGTTTTCACCAGATACTCTAGTTTCCTCCCACATGCCACAAATATACTGATAAGTGTGAGAAAAGTCCATTACAAATGTTTGCTATTGTAATTTACTGTAAGAGAGGTAAGGCTGTGTAACTCACTGCCATAACATGTTGTGATGGTAAATTCATTGTGCAATTTCAAAAAGGGCCTAGATGTCTCTTTGATCAGAAAAATATTACAGGTTTTTACATTTTACAGACAAGTTGATCCAGAGTGTTATACTGAGTTTTTATACTGAATGACATATTTAGAAAGGATTTTTTTCCCTGACATGGGATTGGCATCAGTCTCCTGTTTTTTTGTGTTGATCTCTGGATCAACAATGTAGGGTTAAAAGCTAGACTTCATAGACTTGAGACTTCATCCAACATTATCTACCATATGTAGTCGCAGTTAAGTAAACTATCAGACTGAGGTCTGACATTGAGGGACATGTCAATCACAACATAGAGGGTGTGATTTAATGCAATCATTGCATGACTAGATGAAGCTATTTTCTGTCCCCAGTGACTGGGGCCCCATAAATAAATAAATCAATATAATATATATTTATAGCAACATAAATCTTACTGAAAGGCACCATAGGAAAGATCATTACTTGGTACATATGCTGGGGCCAGTTTAGAGTGGTAAAACCACCTTACAGGTTTTCTTTAAACATATTTACTAAGAGCAGAAAAGCTGATAAATAAAAAAAAGAATACTAACCTCTTATATGCCCTGGAGCGATGACGTACAGTATATGCTTGTGACTGCATGTAAGGCAAACAAATCACTGAGATCAGTGATTGGCTGCTGTGGTCAAGTGCATGTATGGCACATCATTACTGCAAGAAAAGTCAACTAAGACCGGCAAAGACAATCAGAGTGAACACATAGGTTATTAACAACACGTGTTACACTTTCCTAAGTTCTACAGATATACTGCCTATGATGCGACTGCACTTTTATTTTCTACCTAGTGGTCTTTAAAAAGTTTGCATAATATCAGTAGAAAAGTAGCCAGTGTCTGAACTCCAAGGATAAAGATAAAAATTGCAAATAAGGGATTGTTGAAGACCGCCAATATAAAATGTTAGTGCTACAAGGAATAAGGGCAATATATCAGCAAGATTCCCAAAGTTGTTGCTAATCCCAAGAGCCATGAGCCAGCTCACATAACCTAGCAGCCACAATTTGTCTGAACAACTAAACCGAACAACTATTATTTCTATTGAAACACACAGAGCTGTAGATTCTGCCTGCAGGGCAATCTAACAAAAAAAAAAAAAATCTTTAAAGCACACTTGCAATAATTTATATGTGGATTTTTCCATAAAATGAAGGATATTTGTAGAGGTATGCAGGTAATTTAAAAATTCATAGCGACCACACAACAAGAAATAAAGGCACTTTCAACCGTCTGTTTTCAGTGTAACTTTAAAGTAAAATCTGTTGGGTTAAGGCTTCATGAAGTAGTCCATGAAATATGGGAGGAAAAAAAAACAAAAAAAAAACAACACACTCACATTTTCATGTTTCATATGCTTTAACAGACGAAGTTCCCTGTAGGTACGCTTGGCATGGATGATAGACTGAAAGGGCCGGGAGAGCTTTTTAACTGCAACACGCTGTTCTGTTTTGGTATCATAAGCAGAACTATTTGGAAAGAAATAGATACAATTTGTTAGTAGCAAAATAACAAATGTAATTTAAAGCATATCACCAGTCATAAACAGCTTTTCATAAATGAATAGTACATGTAAAATAAACTTGTAATATATCTTAAGGATATCTATTTCTTTCACCACTTATTATGCTGTTCTGCTCCTTGTCTTAAATCTGATGGGTTTGTTTACATTATATCATTCCCTTTTAAGACTCGCAGATAGACCTCAAAGGAGGGGGAGGATGGAATGAGCTTCTCCTGCCATCTGGTTAATTGATTTACTGACTCATTTTGTACTCTTACAGCCCCTTATGTACAACCTAGCAGTGTAAAAAACCAAGGAACAAAACAGTGTAACATCAGCAATTTTTTTAGTGTCTTTTTTAATGTGCCTCCTCTCTTTATAGACCAATATGGAGAAAGTAACTGCCTGAAAAGAGGAGAAGAAAACATAATTCTTTAATAAAGATATATTACAAAGTTTCATATTTTACCTGCACTATTCATTTATGAAAAGTATATAACTGGAGGTACACTTTAATCATCTAAAGAAAAAAACAAAAAACAAATCCCATGAGACAGAAGTACTTGAATGATAACACATACATTTACTTGGGATAGGCAAAGCAGAAGATACAAGTGCATCTCAATAAATTAGAATATCAAAAAGTTTTTTTTTTTGTTAAATATTCAATTGAAAAAGTGAAACACATATTATATTGAGACATTACAAACCGAATGAACTTTTTCAAGTATTTATGTTAATGTTGAGGATTATGGCTTACAGCCAAGGAAAACCCAAAAGTCATCTCAGAAAATTAGATTATATAAAAGACCAACTGTAAAAAAATAATTTAACACAGAAATGTTGGCCAAATTAAAAGTATGTACAGTAAATGCACTCAATACTTGGTCGGGGCTCCTTCTGCATGAATGACTGCATAAATGCTGTGTGGCATGGAGGCGATCAGCCTGTGGCACTGAAGAGGTGTTATGGAAGCCCAGGTTGCTTTGATAACAGCCTTCAGCTCGTCTGCATTGTTGGGTCTGGTGTCTCTACTTCTTCTTGACAATACCCCATAGATTCTCTGGCCAATCAAGCACAGTGATACTGTGGTTATAACCAGGTATTGGTACTTTTGGCAGTGTGGACAGGTGTCAAGTCCTGTTGGAAAATGAAAATTCCATCTTCAAAAGCTTGTCGGCAGAAGGAAGCATGAAGTACTCTAAAATTTCCTGGTAGACGGCTGCGATGACTTTGGTCTTGATAAAACACAGTGGACCTACTCCAGTAGATGACACGGCTCCCCAAACCATCACTGATTGTGGAAACTTCACACTAGACCTCAAGCAGCTTGGATTGAGTGCCTCTCCACAAAATTTACTTTCATCTGAAAACAACACCTTTGACCACTGAGCAACAGTCCAGTTCTTTCTCTCCTTGGCCCAGGTAAGACGCTTCTGGTGTTGTCATGAGTGACTTGACACATGGAATGCGACACTTGTAGCCCATGTCCTGGATACGTCTGTGTGTGGTGGCTCTTGAAGCACTGACTCCAGCAGCAGTCCACTCCTTGTGAATCTCCCCAAAATTTTTAAATGACTTTTTTTTTTTTTTTTTTTTTTTACAATCCTATCAAGGCTGAGGTTATCCCGGTTGCTTGTGCACCTTTTTCTACCACACTTTTTCCTTTCACTCAACTTTCCATTAATATGCTTTGATACAGCACTCTGTGAAGAGCCAGCTTCTTTAGCAATGACCTTTTGTGGCTTACCCTCCTTATGGTGTGTGCCAATAACTGCCTGCTGGACATCTCTCAAGTCAGCGGTCTTCCCCATGATTGTGTCGCCTACTGAACCAGACTAAGGGACTTTTTTAAACACTTAGCAAGCCTTTGCAGGTGTTTTGGGTTAATTATTCTAACTTTCTGAGATAATGACTTTTGGGTTTTCCTTGGCTGTAAGCCATAATCATCAACATTAACATAAATAAACACTTGAAAAAGTTCACTGTGTTTGTAATGACTCAATATAATATATGTGTTTCACTTTTTCAATTGAATTACTAAAAAAAAAAAAAAAATAACTTTTTGATGATATTCTAATTTACTGAGATGCACTTGTAATTTAGAGAGTATTGTGTTAAGCTTTCCTAGCATTCTGTTAACCCCTTAAGGTCACAGCCTAAAAGTGCCTTAAGGATCAGGCTTCATTTATCAAAACTGACATGTGTCACTTTGTATGGCAATAACTTTGAAATGCTTTAACTTATACCCCACATTATACCCCACGGCAGTGCGCAGAAGGGAAATAGCGATACTGGGTGTTTGAAAAGAAGATTTTGCTGGAATAGTTTTCAGGTGCCATATCTCATTTGCAGAGCCCCTAAAGTACCAATCCCATGCAAACCCACAAAAAGTGACCCCATTTTGGAAACAACACCCCTCACAGAACATATCAAAGGGTATAGTGAGCATTTTGACCCTACAGCTGTTTCACAAATTTTATTAAATTTAGGCCCAAATTTTTCATTTTCACAAGAGGATAAAGGAGAAAAAGCTCCCGAAATTTTGTTACACAATTTCTCCTGAACATGGGAATACCCATATGTGGTCGTAAACTGCTGTATAGGTACATGGAAGGGCTTAGAATGGAAAGAGCACTATTTGGCTTTTGAAAGGCAGATTTTGCTGGAATATTTTTCTGGTGCCATGTCGCATTTGCAGAGTGCATAAAGTACTAATACAATGGAAACCCTCCCAAAAGTGACTCCATTTTAGAAGCAACACCCGTCAAGGAATTTCTCAGGGGGTATTATCATTTTGAGACCAAGAGTGTTATCCAAAAATTTTTATAGTATATGACATTTCATTGCCCAATATCTTGCGCTCACTTTGAGTCAGACATACGCACTCTTAAAACTATTAAGTGGGCTATCCCAGGTACGAAAAAGTTATATATATGGATGTAAACTGCTACTTGGGCACACAGCAGGGCTTGGAAGAGAAGGAGCTCTGTGCTTTTTCAGATTTAGAGGGACTTTCTGGACGCCATGTTGTTTTTGCAGAGCCCTGGAGGTGCCAGTAAATTGTAATTCCCCAAAAAGTGACCCCCCTTTTGTAGGGGCAATTTTAGGGTCTCTGCAAAGTGACATGGCGTCCAAAAACCAACAATCTAAATCAGCGCTCCAAAAGCACATAGTCTTCCTTAACATCTGCACCCTGCTGTGTGTCCAAACGGTAGTTTATGCCCACATGTATGACACTGGTGTACGCAAGATAACGTACTTAATGCCATATGTGGGTATAAACTGCTGTTTGAGCACATCCGGGAAGGATCGCCATTTTGATTATTGGATGTCAGGCCACTTTTGCAGAGCCTCTGAATTGCCTGTAAAAAGGAATCTGCAGAAACGTGACCCCCCTTTGGAAACTACACCCCTTAAGTAGCATAGCGAGTATTTTTAACCCTTGAGAGATGCATTAATTTATTTTCCAAAAATGAATGTGCAGCTGATAAGTGAAAATTGCGATTTTTCCATAGATATGCCATTTCAGTGCCAGACATGTTGTGCCCAGCTTGTGTCAGCAGAGACACACATTCCAAAAACCGGTAAGCAGGTATCCCGGGCACAACAGCTTTTGGAGCGTTCATCTCTGATACAAGCTGCTGAGCACAACATATTACGCACTGAAATTACGTATTCCTGGAAAAATTGTCATTTTCGTTTTTCATCATCCGCTGTGTATTCATTTCTGGAAATTAAATTATAGCAACACTTGAGGTTAAAAATTCTCACTGTACCGCTGGATAAATTCCTTCAGAGCTGTAGTTTCCAAAATGGGGTCACATGTCAGGGGATTCCACTTTACTGGCATTTCAGGAGCTCTGCAAAAGTGTCATGGTGTCAAAAAAAAAAAAAAAAAAACCTGTCCAAATCTGTGCTTCAAAAACCAAATAACGCTCCCTCCCTTCTGTGCCTGTGTGTACTTAAAGTCATATGTGGATATAAACTGATATTTAAGTATGTTATCCTGGGTACACCAGTGTCATATGTGGGCATAAACTGCAGTTTGGGCACACAGCAGGGCGCAGATGTGAAGGAGCGCTGTGTGGTTTTTGTGGTGCAGATTTAGATTTATGGTATCTGGACGCCATGTCATGTTTGCAGAGTTTAAAGGTATCAGAAAATTGGAATCCCTAAGGAGTGACTCCATTGTGAAAACTGCACCCCTCAAAGAATTTATCAAGGGGTGTAGTGAGCATTAGTTTCCCAGATACTAACTGTAATTTTATTGTACGGGTTGTTACGGACGCAGCGCTACTAAATATGTATATAAAAATTATATAATATATACAGTACAGACCAAAAGTTTGGACACACCTTCTCATTCCAAGAGTTTTCTGTATTTTCACGACTATAAAAATTGTACATTCACACTGAAGGCATCAAAACTATGAATTAACACATGTGGAATTATATACTTAACAAAAAAGTGTGAAACAACTGAAAATATGTCTTATATTCTAGGTTCTTCAAAGTAGCCACCTTTTGCTTTGATTACTGCTTTGCACACTCTTGGCATTCTCTTGATGAGCTTCAAGAGGTAGTCACCTGAAATGGTTTTCACTTCACAGGTGTGCCCTGTCAGGTTTAATAAGTGGGATTTCTTGCCTTATAAATGGGGTTGGGACCATCAGTTGTGTTGTTCAGAAGTCAGGTGGATACACAGCTGATAGTCCTACTGAATGGAGTGTTAGAATTTGTATTATGGCAAGAAAAAAAAGCAGCTAAGTAAAGAAAAACGAGTGGCCATCATTACTTTAAGAAATGAAGGTCAGTCAGTCCAAAAAATTGGGAAAACTTTGAAAGTGTCCCCAAGTGCAGTGGCCAAAACCATCAAGCTCTACAAAGAAACTAGCTCACATGAGGACTGCCCCAGGAAAGGAAGACCAAGAGTCACCTCTGCTGCGGAGGATAAGTTCATCCGAGTCACCAGCCTCAGAAAATGCAGGTTAACAGCAGCTCAGATTAGAGACCAGGTCAATGCCACACAGAGTTCTAGCAGCAGACACATCTCTACAACAACTGTTAAGAGGAGACTGTGTGCAGCAGGCCTTCATGGTAAAATAGCTGCTAGGAAACCACTGCTAAGGACAGGCAACAAGCAGAAGAAACTTGTTTGGGCTAAAGAACACAAGGAACAGACATTAGACCTGTGGAAATCTGTGCTTTGGTCTGATGAGTCCAAATTTGAGATTTTTGGTTCCAACCACCGTGTCTTTGTGCATCGCAGAAAAGGTGAACGAATGGACTCTACATGCCTGGTTCCCACCGTGAAGCATGGAGGAGGTGGTGTGATGGTGTGGGGGTGCTTTGCTGGTGACACTATTAGGGATTTATTCAAAATTGGACCATCATTTATTTTCAACAGGACAATGACCCCAAACACACCTCCAGACTGTGTAAGGGCTATTTGACCAAGAAGGAGAGTGATGGGGTGCTACGCCAGATGACCTGGCCTCCACAGTCACCAGACCGGAACCCAATCGAGATGGTTTAGAGTGAGCTGGACCGCAGAGTGAAGGCAAAAGGGCCAACAAGTGCTAAACATCTCTGGGAACTCCTTCAAGACTGTTGGAAGACCATTTCAGGTGACTACCTCTTGAAGCTCATCAAGAGAATGCCAAGAGTGTGCAAAGCAGTTTTAATGCCTTCAGTGTGAATCTTCAATTTTTATAGTCATGAAAATACAGAAAACTCTTGGAATGAGAAGGTGTGTCCAAACTTTTGGTCTGTACTGTATATATACACACACACACACACACACACATACATACACACACAGAGTATACATACACAAACATTTCATTTTATATAGGAATATAGGAAAAGGGAATTTTTGGGACTTTATTCATTTATTAATTTTTTTCACACACTATTTTTTTTTTTTCTTTTTATATGTCCCGCTAGAACACCTGAACCAGCGATGCACTGACCTAACTAATGACCTAACTGCCAAAGCCAATCGTCATTACTCTGTCCTCCTCCTCTGCCTTTGACACAGTCGACCATTCCCTCCTGTTACATACTCTCTCATCCCTTGGCATCTCAGACCTGGCCCTTTCCTGGATCTCCTCATACCTCACTAACCGCACAGAGTATCCCACACGCACACCACCTCCCCGCCACGCCCTCTTTCTGTAGGTGTCCCCCAAGGCTCCGTTCTAGGACCCCTCCTGTTCTCCATCTACACCCTCGGCCTTGGCCAACTCATAGAATCCCATGGTTTCCATTACCATTGCTATGCTGACGACACCCAAATATATCTCTCTGGACCAGACATTACTTCTCTGTTGTCCAGAGTCCCAGAATGTCTATCAGCTGTAGCCTCCTTTCTCTCCTCCCGCTTTCTCAAACTCAACATGGAGAAAACGGAGTTCATAATCTTCACCCCTCCTCGCACGGCCCCCCTACCTGACACATCTATCAAAATTAATGGAACCACTCTCACCCCTGTCCCACGGGCCCGCTGCCTTGAGATAACCTTAGACTCTGACCTATCTTTCAAGCCGCATATTCAAACCCTCAACACCTCCTGCTGGCTCCAACTGAAGAACATCCATCGAATCCGCTCCTTCCTCACCCCAGAAACTACAAAGATGCTAGCCCACGCCCTCATAATCTCCCGCCTAGACACCCTTCTCCATGGCCTCCCAGCAAACACTCTAGGCCCCCTCCAGTCCACCTTAAACTGCGCTGCTCGCTTAATACACCTCTCCCCCTGTTCTTCATCGGCCGCTCCCCTCTGTCAGTCCCTTCACTGGCTACCCGTTGCCCAGCGAATAGAGTTCAAATTACTATTGCTGACATACTAAGCCATCCACAACCTGTCCCCTCTATATATCTCCGACCTAATTTCCCGCTACCTGCCCGCACGTAACCTCCGATCCTCCAAAGACCTCCTACTCCGCTCTGCTCTTACCCGCTCTTCACACAATCGTCTCCAAGACTTCTCCCGTGCAACCCCCATATTCTGGAACTCATTACCAATACACATAAGACTATCCCCCACAATCACAAGCTTCAAGGCGGCCCTGAAGACTCACCTATTCAGGAAGGTCTACAACCTCCAATAACGCTATTGTCACCACACCACCACCTGAACAGCCTCTACCCTCACATTCTGTCTTTATTCCTCTTCCCTCATAGATTGTAAGCAATTGAGGCAGGGCCCTCTATCCCACTGTGCCAGTTGGTCACTGTTAGTATTATGTTTTGTATATCTTGTGTACCGTATGTAAACCCTCGAATTAATGGTGCTATATAAACAATAATAATAATAATTTGTAATGGTACCATTCAATATGCTGTGCAATGTACTGGGAAGCTGGGGAAAAAAAAATCAGAATGTGGTGCAATTTGAGAAAAACTGCATTTGCGCCAATTTCATATGGGTTTAATTTTTACGGCGTTCACTGTGTGGCAAAAATGACGTTACCTGTATTCTTGCAGATCAGTACGAACACGGCAATACCAAATTTATATAGTATTTATAATGTTTTGATACCTTTTAAAAAATGAAAAGGTTTGCAAAAGAGAAAAAAAAAAATTATGTCGCCATATTGTGACACCTGTAACTTTTTCATATTTACATGTATGGAGCTGGGTAAGGTGTCTTTATGCGGGAAAACATGACGTTTTTATTGATACAATTTGGGGAAAGATCTGATGGTTGGATCGCTTTTTATTCAATTTTTTTATAGGAGGCAAAATGTTGAAAAAAACGCTATTTAGCCATTTTGATTTTTTTTCGCCGCTACGCCGTTCACCGTATGGGAGAAATATTTTAATGTTTTAATAGTTCGGGCATTTTCTAGCGCGGGAATACCTAATGTGTTTGTTTACTTTTGTTTATTTACTTTTATATCTGATCTAGGGAAAGGGGGGTGATTTGAACCGTGACATCTAAAGGGTTAACAGCCTCCATCGGTGCAGGCAATGATCGCTGCTGTTAGCGGCGGGTGCTGGCTGTATTATACAGCTGGCATTCGCCCTGTAAGGAGAGAGCTCAGCTCAGCTCTCTCTCCATACTTCCTCATGTGACGCAGGACGTACTATTACGCCCTGGGTCACTAAAGGGGTAATTTTTGCTAGATGTCAGGAACTGAGCTCACTGGGTCTTGAACCCTTGACTTCCCGACCATGTTCTGCTGCCTTGACCATTATGCCATTGAAGAAGCCTGTTTGTTCTTTGCTTTGCTTAGCCTGGACTTTTCAATTGGAAAGATTAGCTTATGGATCTCACCTGCTCTGTGGCCTATCACAGTATAGCAAACCCACAGCTTACATCATCCTGTGCCTGATTATTCTAGCTACCTGCTTCCTGTTTTGCCATGATCCTCACCATTACTCTACTGCTCCCGTGTACTGAACTCTGAAAACGTCTGACCACAGTTACTTCTACTCCTGAGGTACCATTTCTGCATCTCCTACTATTTAAGTACTGTATTGTTAGCCTCACCAATTGGACTCCAGAGCTGATAACTTGCATCGTTACACTAGGGCTGGGCGATTATAATCTAAATCAAAATCACAATTAATTGAACACTTAACCTTATAATTAATGCACAATTATTTAATGACACTCCCCGTTCTACATGCCAGGTCCCCTATTTATATGCTACACTGTGCCATTAAATTCTAGTTTTAGTTATTCACATATTAGCGATACTGATTGGATTGCAAACAGTGACATATCTCTTATATATATAAAAATGAGTTCCTGTCTGTCTATTCTTTATGCGCGACCAAACGACTGGACCGATATTCACGAAATTTGGCACACATGTACATCAGGTGTCCGGGAATATTATAGAGTGGGTCTCAGCTCTCTTGGACATACTGTTCCTGAGATACAGTATTCCCAAAAAATGACCAGCATTAGGCAACCACCCTCGGCAACCTCCCCCCCCCGCGCACAAACTGCAGTCCTGCACAGTACTCTGCCCCATAGAGGCCCCTGCACACAGTATCATAGTGGCCCCTTCATATAGTATTATGCACACTCCCAACTACCTCTTCAATGTTGGACCAGATGTCATGTGAGCCAGGCATGCATCGCAACGCATAAAGACGTCGGACTGGCCCACCGACGTCTGGGACGTCACTAAGGAGGCCCGAAGCCTGCTGAAAAGACCCCAGAGTATAATGACAGAAGTGTTTGTGGGGTTCACAGCCCGCAGGCCTTTACTTACTGATCCCCACTCCTGCTCAAAGCTGCCTCTGTAGAAGGTGAAGCGCAGGCGGCCATCAGCAGGAGCGGGGATCGGTAAGTAAATAGGGCCCGTTACCTGCTGATGTAACAGCAGCAGGTAACTGCCTATTAAAAAAAACAAAAAAAAAAAAAAAAAAAAAAAACACACAACATCAAGGGCCCGCCGGGACCCCTAATGTCCCGGGCCCTGTGGCAGCCGCTACCACTGCTACCCCAGTAATTTACGCCACTGACTGGACTGCCATACTGGATTTCAGCATTCTTATAAATTGAAACGTTTTTAAACTACTCATGCCCCCTGCAGCAAAACGCATGGCTGCTGGTCGAGCTAATGAAAACTCTCAGCAGACCCAAGCCTGTCTCTAATCTGACAAGATATGTCACAGACAACAGCAAGCTGCTGAAAAAGCCCAGCAGACCCAAGTCCCTCTCCAATCTGGCAAGGCATTGTCAGCCACATGCACACAGCTGCACTCCATGTTTCCATAACAACCCAGCCATTTTTCTTCACTGCTATAGGTCAGCTTTAAAGGAGCAGGGCGCTGTGGATGACACTGTTACACAAGGTCATATACACACAGCTTTACTCCAGGTTTTCCATAACAACCGATCGCAGGTCTTTCACTGATATCCAAACTGAGATACACATGATCACACGAGGCTTATGGACCAATGGAAAATCGCAGGTTCTTCAGTCTTGACATACACACAGCTTTAGACCAGGTTTCCATAGCAACCAAGCTATTTATGACCTGTATGAGTCAATAGCAGTTCGCAGGTCCTTAAATATTCAGTCATATGACGTGTATCAGCCAATATAAGTTCACATTTCATTTACCAGGTTTCCATAACAACACAGCCATAAATAGACTGTACCTATACTGGACTGCCATACTGGATGTGAAGTGCAAAACTGGCCAATTCTTATGGGGTCACTACACAAACAAAAAATGAAATATACCCGTGCAATGCCGGGTCCTTCTGCTAGTCCTTTATAAGCAACTGTAGTGCAATACAGGATGGCATGGACGCAAAATAATTTATATAATCCAAGTGAGCAAGTTCACTTTGATTAATTGAGCTGACTTTTGGTTATTTTGCGATTATTTGCCCAGCCCTAGTTTTTGGCTGTTATAGTGGATGGAGCACTATGTTTCTCTGTAGTATTCGTATCAAACATTAGTGGCATATCATTCAATTATGACAATATCCAGTTGGTGGGGGATGCAACCTCATTATGTCAGAACAATATGTCATCAAGCCTCTAGCCTATGGTTTACCACTCAGAGTGACTCCCACTGGTGTGGACTGCGGCCCCTCAACAAACAAGATAGGGGTCAGGGGGTTCTGTTCTTGATAAAGCTGCACATAGCAGAGTTAGGATCAGCATCTAAAATCTATTGCATAACTTGTGGCTATGTTATGAATGGCTAAAGATAGGAATACCCTTTCAATCAGTTTTATTTTATTGTGAAGGCACTGTATGCTGAATTCAGGGACAAAGGATTATTATTATCCAAACTTTTGCTACATGGGAAATACAAGGTGTCTGGTTGTCTAGATTGAGCAGCGGTCAACATAGTTGACCAGTGAATCTTACCTAATAACAGTTATCTAAGAGGTGGTATTGGGATAGGAACACATCCTTCAAATCAGCCAATAAGGAAACCAGAAACAAATTTGTTTACTAGATGCACCAAGAAAAAAAAAAAATTGCATGTGGTATTAAAAAACTATAAAGAGAAAAATAAATTGTGTAAAAAGACAAATAAAGGAGGCGAAGATCGAGGCTGAGAGAAAAATTGCCAAGCAAAGTAAAAATAATCCAAAATTATTCTTCAATTACATAAATAACAAGAGAATAAAAACTGACAATGTGGGCCCTCTCAAAAATAATCTGGGTGTAATGGTGGAGGAGGAGGAGGAAAAAGCACAACTATTAAATGCCTTCCTCTCTATGGTGTTTACAGAAGAAAATCCAATGGCCAGCAACATGATTAGGGGTAATGTTAACTCCCAATTAAATGTCACCTTTTTAACCCAGAAGGAAGTGTGGTGCCGCCTTCAAAACACTTAAATAGAGAAATCGCCAGGTCCAGATGGCATACACCCCTGAGTTCTGAGGGAATAATGCACGGTGATAGACAGACCCTTATATCTAATATTTAAGGATTCAGTAATAATAATAATAATAAATTTTATTTATATAGCGCCAACATATTCCGCAGTACTGTACAATTTGTAGGGTTCAAGTACTGACAAAAAAGATACATTACAAAGAAATATTCAATTCACACACTGGGACTGAGGGCCCTGCTCGCAAGAGCTTACAATCTATGAGGTAGAGGGGGGGGGGGACACAGGAGGTAGCAGGGGCGGCAACAGACGTAGCATTGCTTGTACAATGGTCAGACAATTCTGTAATAGAGGTTACTGTCATTACACATATACAGTGGGGACAAAAAGTATTTAGTCAGCCACCAATTGTGCAAGTTCTCCCACTTAAAAAGATGAGCGAGGCCTGTAACTGACATCATAAGTAGACCTCAACTATGAGAGACAAAATGAGAAAACAAATCCAGAAAATCATATTGTCTGGTTTTTAATGAATTTATTTGCAAATGATGGTGGAAAATAAGTATTTGGTCATCTACAAACAAGCAAGATTTCTGTCTCTCACAGACCTGTAACTTCTTCTTTAAGAGGCTCCTCTGTCCTCCACTCATTTCCTGTAGTAATGGCACCTGTTTGAAATTGTTATCAGTAAAAAAAGACACCTGTCCACAACCTCAAACAGTCACACTCCAAACTCCACTATGGTGAAGACCAAAGAGCTGTGGAAGGACACCAGAAACAAAATTGTAGACCTGCACCAGACTGGGAAGACTGAATCTGCAATAGGCAAGCAGCTTGGTGTGAAGAAATCAACTGTGGGAGCAATAATTAGAAAATGGAAGACATACAAGACCGCTGATAATCTCCTTCGATCAGGGACTCCACTCAAGATCTCACCCCGTGGGGTCAAAATGATCAAAAGAATGGTGAGCAAAATTCCCAGAACCACACGGGGGGATCTAGTGAATGACCTGCAAAAAGCTGGGACTAACGTAACAAAGGCTACCGTCAGTAACACACTACGCCGCCAGGGACTCAAATCCTGCAGTGCCAGACGTGTCCCCCTGCTTAAGCCAGTACATATCCGGGACCGTCTGAAGTTTGCTAGAAAGCATGTTCCAGAAGAGTATTGGGAGAATGTCATATGGTGAGATGAAACCAAAGTAGAACGGTTTGGTAGAAACACAACTCGGCGTGTTTGGAGGAGAGTGAATGCTGAGTTACATCCAAAGAACACCATAGCTACTGCGAAGCATGGGGGTGGCAACATCATGCTTTGGGGCTGTTTCTCTGCAAAGGGACCAGGACGACTGATCCGTGCACATGAAAGAATGAATGGGGCCATTTATCGTGAGATTTTGAGTGCAAACCTCCTTCCATTAGCAAGGGCATTGAAGATAAAACATCTGCTGCGCATTTCTTTTTGGTAAGCATCTTTGGGGACATAATGATCACTATACTATTTGAGGGGGTGCAGTTTCCAAAATGAAGTCACTTCTTGGTACTCTCCACTGCATTAGCAGCTTAGGGGCAAATGTGTCATTGCACCTGAAAATGATTCTACCCTCCAAAAACCTAATGGCACTCCCTGCCTTCTGTGCCCTACCGTGTGCCAATACAGCAGTTTTCCTTCACATATTGGGTATTTCCGTAGTCAGGAGAAATTGCGTAACAAATTGTTTAATACATTTTCTCCTTTAACCCCTTGTAAAAATAACAAATTTTTGGCTAAAGCAACATTTTATTGCAAAAAATATAATGTTTCATTTTCACTGCCCAATGTTAATAAATGTATGCAACAGCTGTTGAATCAATATGCTCAGTATAGCCCTTGATAAATTCCTTGAGGGGTCTAATTTCCAAAATACGGTCGATTTCTAGAGGTTTCCACTGTTCTGGCACCTCAAGGGCTCTGTAAATGCAACATGGTGCCTGAAACTGATCATCGCAAATTCTGCCCTCCAAAAGCTCATTGGCGCTTCTTCCCTTCTGTGTCTTGATGTGTGCCCATATATCAGTTTACATTCACATGTGGGGTACTATGGTAGTTGGGAAAACTTGCATTACAAATTGTGTGATGCATTTTCTCCTTTAACCCCTTATGAATGTGTAAATCAGGGGTAGGCAACCTTTTTTGTTCGGCGTGCCGATTTCGATTAAAAAAAATCGAAGTTGAGGTACTCGGAGTGCCGGTCAATAATTGTAAGTCTGACGACCCCTGCACACGGTATTATGTCCCATAGCGGCCCCTGCACACGGTATTATGTCCCATAACGGCTCCTGTACACGGTATTATGCCCCATAGCGGCCCCTGCACACGGTATTATCCTCCATAGCGGCCCCTGCACACGGTATTATCCTCCATAGCGGCCCCTACACTGTATTATCTTCCATAGTGGCCCCTGCACTGTATTATCCTCCATAGTGCCTCCTGCACACAGTATTTTCCTCCATAGTGGCCCCTGCACACAGTAATATCCTCCATAGTGGCCCCTGCACACAGTATTATCCTCCATAGTGGCCCCTGCACACAGTATTATCCTCCATAGTGGCCCCTGCACATGGTCTAATATTCTAACTTTTATAATATTCCAATTGTCACCATTCACTAGCTATTATTATCCTGTGGGGACTCTTCAGACCCCAGAGTATAATAAGTGGAGGGCCAAGAGAGGTGACAAACACAAAAAACAATGTTAGGGTAGGTTCACATATGTCAGTTGCATCAGTATCAGTTTTTTTGTCCCTTAGTCATTACAACTGATGCCAAAACTGATGCGAAAATGTATCAGTTGTCATCAGGCTTTTTATAAATTTCTACTCCAAAACCATCAGTTGTCATCAGTTGTCATCAGTCTTTACTATCAGTTTTTACCAAGATGGTCCACAAGGCATGATGGGCTTCAGAGGCCAATAGAGTAAGGGTACTCAACTACTTTTAGTAAATTTCCATTGACTGGGATCCGCCATCAAGTAAAGGTCCAAACTGAACACGTCCACTATTTACGGTATTTTTTGGACAAAAAGACACGTCTGACTATAAGACGCACCCCAGGTTTCAACAAGAAAAATAAGGATTAGATCGGGGGCGACTAACAAGCCATTACACTGTGTGAGGTGACTAACATAGCATTATACTGTGCAGGGGGCACTAACATGGCATTACATGGTGTGGGGGCAACTAATGTGGCATTATACTATAGGGGGCATTAAGGAACATTATATTGTGGGTAGTGACATTAGTGCTCCCATTATTGGTCCTCCTCAGTATGTTCCTTAGCAGGGCTGTTTTAACACATTGGTGGGTTCAGTGTAATGGTTTCATAGGTGGGCCCCCCCCATCGCCACCACTTAGGAATACCCGACTTGCACAAATTATAATGTCCCATTAGAGGCCCTAATACAATATAATGCCTCCCTAGTGGTGCCTTACACTATAATGTCCCCCTCCAGCTATCCCCACAGTTAATGTCTCCATCCATCTGTCCCCAGTTTAACCCTGTGCATGCAAATTAAATAGGAGCTTACATAAGAATAGAATTTTCTATCCCCCTATAAAAATTGTAACTCTAATAAATAATTATAATCCCTACACCTAACTAATGTGATAACTAGGGCCGTGTTCAGATTGGTGTAACACGACCACTTTATTGCTCAAGTATTATGGACACAACCTCTGAAGTTCCTGCGGTTCATCATTACTGGTGATAGAGAGTCTGATGACCGACTGGAAGTGCAGGTGTTTCATTTCTACTGTGGGTGCAAAAAAAAAAAAAAAGCACCCATCTGAAAACTGCCAAAACCTAGGATTTTATATGGTGACATTTAATGGGTAAAACTGTATTATCTGACTGCCGTTTGTCAGAAATGTTTTATACTTTCATCGCTAGTGATAATCGCTATTGCTATTATTTTAGCATGTAACGGATATAACTAGAGAGGCGGGCTGCATATTTTACTCTATAAAGATCAGGTATGGACAGGACAGGGACAGTGAAAAAATGTAAACTTTATTGGTGACTTTGTGCATGTGTTGTGTGTTTGGTGCGACACTTTTGGCGCTGCGACCTGGACGATGGTAAATGTCTGGGTCACAGCGCCAATAAACTTCCTGGTTAGGCTCAGAGGGGTATGACATTATCCCTCTATGTGACAATCAGAGAGCAGAAGTATAGTCTGCTCTCTGATTGATAGGAGAGGGGATAACATGGACAGAAGTCCTCGCCACCCCCCCCCTCCCCCGGGGTCATCTGCAGCTTATGCACAGACCATGATGATTTATCATTGTCTCTGCAGTCTGCAGCTCCTTCCCCCTCCTTCCTTAGCTCTAAGATGCTGCCTGAGGCGGGGGGGGGGGGGTACACGTTTAGATCCCCATTTCTAAGGATCTGTTAGGGCCACAAAGATGCAACTGGACTCATTTTAAAGAAGAGAATCTCATCTTTAAAAAGATACCAAGATCGATGCCATGATAGACCTTACACATTCAGAGCGATTCACTGTTAAAACGATGTCGGGAATTGAGATCTGCATTGGGATTTCAATGCCGAACATCGTTTTCACTAGCGAATCGCTCAGGATGTTTATGGCCGATCATGGTGATCTTGGTATCATTTTAAAGATGAAATTCTCATCTTTAAAATGAATCCAAGTGTTTCTTTATAGCTTTAACCAATCCTGAGCAATTCACTCAGGTACAGTAGTGAAGCTGGCAATTTCCGGCTTTACTACTGTATATAGACTGTGTAGACGCCTGGTGCTGCCGCATCCATCTTCAGGCAGCACCCGGCTCTAATGAAATTTCAAGGAAGCCGGATGGAAAAACGCTGCAGGTAGCGATTTTCCATCCGGCTGAGGCACATATCTGGCACCATAGGGCGCCAGAACCGATCCCATAGAAAACTATGGGATCCGTCCTGGCATCAGTTTCCCTCCGGCTTGTGTGCACCACACCCGAGGGAAACAGATAGCTGCGCCGGACATATGTGAACGCACCCTTACTCACTTTTTCCTGCGCTCCACAGCCGCTGTGTGCTCTTCGAGCGCTTCTCCCTGATGTCAGCGACCGCTGATTCGGTCTCAGGGGTCACGTCACGTCATTATGCGTAATGACGTAGGAACGTGACCCCTGAGGCCCTGTCAGCAGTCTCTTATGTCAGGCAGAAATGCCCGAAGAGCACACAGTGGCTGCGGATTCAGGGAAGGTGAGTTAACATGTTTTTTTATGTTTGATCACCTCCCGGGGGGCTCCGCTTATTATACTTGGGGGTCTGAAGAGACCCCACAGTATAATAATAGCAGTTTCGTTTCGGCCCTGTTTGGTCCGATCGAAACTGCTGGGTGAGGACTCCGCTGCCGTGCCAGGGAAATAAGCCTCGCGTGTCACTCTTGGCACGCGTGCCGGGGGTTGCCGACCCCTGGTGTAAATACTAGGGCTAAATGAACATGTTAGTAAAACATAATGAACTGCGTAAATTTTACCTCCATTTTGTCTCAATTCTTGTTAAACTATTATAGGGTTGAAATACTTTGTATATGCTGTTATGGATTATTTAAGGGCTGCATGTTTTGAAAATGGGGTTATTTATGGGGGTTTCTAATACAGGAGGTTTTCAGGGGGCTTTCAAAACCCCTTCATAACTAGGTTAGTCCCTTGAAAAACAGGTTTTGAAAATTTTGTATAATGTTGTTTGACTCATAAGCCTTATAATGTCCGTAAAAAATTAAAGGGTGATTAAAGTTTGATGCCAACATAAAGCAGAAATATGGTACTAGATTTATGATCTAATTTGTGTGGTATGACTATCTATATGTAATGCACATCATTTCAAACTTTTTAAAATGCATATTTTTAAAAATTTCCACCAAATTTCCAATTTTTTCATAATTAAACACAAAACATATCAACCAAAATTTACCACTGAGACGAAGTATAATGTGTCAAGAAAAATGGTAATTACTTACCGGTAACTGGATTTTTCAGAACCCACAACAGCACCCAGAAAGAGGATCCGCCCCCAGGGACAGGAAACCTACAGTATAAAAAGGTGGAGCCTTTCCTACCCCTCAGTTGTTTTATAGAAGCGAGAGAGAGACTCCAGTTAACTTGTAACTTTGTAGGTCAAAACTTTTTTTTTTTTTTTTTTTTTTGCTTGCTACACCCAATGCCAAACAAAAGTCCATCACCAAGAAAAAAGGGAGGGATAAAGGACAGTGCTGTCGTGGGTTCTGGAAAATCCAATTACCAGTAAGTAATTACCATTTTTTCCTATCACCCACGACAGCACCCAGAGAGAATAAAATAGGAAAAAACTAGGGAGGAACCACTGCTTGTAAAACTTTCCTTCCAAAAGAAAGATCAGCAGAAGCTCCAATGTCCAACCTATAACGGCGAAAAAAGGTATAAGGTGAAGACCAGGTCGCTGTTTTGCAGATAAATTCTATGGAAGCGTCAGCTCTCTCGGCCCAAGAGGTGGCAATCGTCCTAGTACAATGTGCCTTGAGCCCCACTGGGGGGGGGGGGGAGGGGGGAAGGCCCAAAGAACTGTAGGCCAGGGAGATTGCTAGTTTCTCCCACCTAGCCAGACTACATTTAGAGGCCGCCTTCCCTTTGTTGGGACCTGAAAAGAGAACAAAAAGGGAAGTAGATTTCCTCCAGGAAGAAGTAGAGGACAAATACTGGATTAGGCAACGTCTTACATCCAAACAGTGGTATTCCTGCTCTTTAGCATTACTCGGGTTTGCACACAGGGAGGGGAGAACTATCTCCTGAGATTTATGAAATTTTGAGGCTACTTTAGGCAAAAAAGCTGGGTCTGGTTTAATTATTACCCTTTCCTCTGTAATAACAGTAAAGGGTGCATTAACTGACAGAGCCTGCAATTCCCCTATTCGACGTGCCGAGGTAAGGGCCACTAAAAGAATCACTTTCAGGGATAAATTTTTAATAGGGATAGAGTCCAATGGTTCAAAGGGAGGTTTAGTTAAGGCAGACAGATCTAGGTTCAAGTCTCAGGGAAGAACTCTGGACATAACAGGTCTACTTCTAGAGGCCACCTTGATGAACCTAATCACCCAGGGACAGTCAGCCAATTTAAAGTCTAGCAGAGCACTAAAGACTGAAACTTGGACCCTTAAAGTGGTAGAAAGCCCCTTTTCTAGCCCCTTCTGAAGGAACTCTAGAATCTGTTTTCTAGGTAAATCCTTAAGCTCCCCCGGAGAACCCCCTAGAAATTCAAAAAACAGGAACCAAGTCCTAGTGTATATTTTAGTAGTGACCAATTTTCTGCTTTTTAGAAGAGTGGAAATGAGATTCTGAGAAAAACCTTTTGAGGCTAGTAATCTCCGCTCAAATTCCAGGCCGTCAAATGTAAGTGGCTGGACTCTGGGTGGAGAATGGGGCCCTGACACAGTAGGTCCTGGCTGACTGGGAGAATCCAACGGTCCAAAACGGACAGGATCCTTAGCCAGGTAAACCAGGCTCTCCTCGGCCAAAAGGGGGCAATTAGAATAACCCTCGCTCGATCCTCAGAACTGCTGGAATGAGAAAGAAGGGAAGAGAAGCGTAAGCTAGATTGAAATACCACTTGTGGGACAGAGCGTCCACCCCAAAGGGGGATTCCTCTGGGTTTAGGGAGAAAAAAATCTCTCCACCTTTTTGTTTGACCGACTGACAAAGAGATCTATTTCTGAGACCCCCCCAAACCCTGTTGATCTCTAAAAAGATGGACGGGTTCAATTCCCACTTGCTCTGATTCAGACTGTAACGGCTCAAGAAATCTGCCCTGAAATTTTCTGACCCCCTGATATGCAGAGTGGACAAGGAGAGAACCAGAGGCTCTGACAGCTGTAGAATCCGGGCCATTATTTTCATAAGGGGAAGGGACCTCGTACCCCCTTGCCTGTTTATATATGATACTGCAGTCATATTGTCGGACATCATCCTTACATGGCGATTCCGAATACCCTGACCTATAGCTTTCAAGTGTAGAAAGAAATGGAAAAAAACAGCGCAGAGTGCTAATAGTGTAAAATCAAAGGATGATAGATATCAGAACACTGATACAAACTGCTCACCTTGGTGGGTTGTGATCAGCTCACAACTTAGTAGGCACGTAGAATCAGATTATCTTCATTGGGACCTTGTAAAGCAGCTGCTAGCCTCGGAACCGTAGTGTCAAGCACATGTGGAAGAATCCAGATGCAGGTAAAACACGATGCATTACTGGACAAGCCCTTTTTCAAGTGTGCACACTTGAAAAAAGGCTTTTCCGGAAACGCGTCGTGTGTTTTATTCAATTGGATTAAAGACTACATTTTTTCAGGATCAGCGCTCATCTGCCTCCTCTTTTCTACCTGCATCTGGATACTACGGCTTTCAAGGTCTCCAAAACCGCCATTAGTTCCCTCTGATTCGAGGAGGCCTGAGAAAGACTCCTTGACCAGCAGCCCTGGAACACCTGACCCCCCCATGTGTGCATCCCACCCTCAAGGGCTGGCATCCGTGGTAATATTTAGGGGTCTGAGATCTTCTGTGGAACTCCAACTTCTAGGTGACCCCTGACAAACCACCAACCCAGGGTTTCTCTTGTTGGCCGAGACACCCACATAAATTTTTCGAGAATTTTCTCTTCCTGACGCCAGGATTTCCCACTGCAGGTCTCGGGAGTGGCTCTGAGCACAAGGTACTGCTGGAATACAGGCCAAGAGAGTACCCAGGATGGACATAGCCTTTCTTATAGTGACCCTGGGGAACTGGATCAGGGTTTTTACTAGGGACCGAACCCTCTCTATTTTCTCTGGAGGGTGAAAACATCTCTGAGCCGTGGAATCTAGACTGATCCCTAGAAACTTTTTCTGTGGAGAGAGAACTAAACTTGACTTCTCTAGATTCACCATCCAACTTAATTTCTCCAGAATTTTCAGTACTACTCTGACACTTTCTAAACATTCTATTCTGGATCTTGCCACAATGAGAAAGTCGTCTAGATATGGAATAAACAGAATGGCTTTCTCTCTTACATGTTCCCCCATTTCTGCCACTATTTTGGTAAAGACTCTTGGGGCCATGGAGATTCCAAAGGGAAGGGCCTGATATTGGTAATGCTGAACCACCCCTCCCATATCTACTGCTACTCGCAAGAACCTCTGTTAACCTGGAAAAATTGGAACATGGTAATAAGCATCTTTCAGGTCCATGACCACCATCCAGCAATTGGGTGTTAATCTCACTGCTGACTCCACTGTCTCCATCCGGAATTTCTTGTAAGACAGAAACGGATTTAACCTGCTTAGATCTATTATGGTTCTGTAGGAGCCATCAGGTTTCCTTACCAAGAACAGATGGGAATAAAACCCCTGCCTCTCCTCTTCCTGGGGAACTGGAATCAGCACCCCTTTCAAGATCAGGCTCTTCACTTCCAATTCCAGAGCCGATTGAGAGGTTAGGGAAATCTGAGTTCTGGCAATCTGAAAACTTGAAGGAGGAGGAGAAGGGAACTCCAACTTCAGGCCTACTCCCACTGTATCCAGGATCCAAGGGCTTGATGAAATTTTCCTCCAGGCAGGAAGGAATTTCCTTAGTCTCCCTCCTACCCAGGGCCTGGCGTCATTGCCCGTTGGGTCTTGGATCTTTATTATGGGGTGAGTTGCTAAATAAGAACCCCTTGTGTTTCTTATTGGTTTCCAACCAGCTATTATCTCTGGACTTGACAAATGTCTGCCTACTGCATTGCTCCAAAGGGACGAAAGGACCTCCGTGTACGACCAGAGGAAAGCACAGGAAAACCTCTCTTTTTATCTGCTGCCTTAGCTAAGATGTCATCCAAGGTTGGTCCAAATAGATATTCACCGTCACAGGGCAGATTGCACAGCCGGGTCTTAGACCCTACATCACCTGTCCAACTCTTCAGCCATATAGCCCTTCTGGCAGAGTTGGTCAGGGCAAGGGAGTGAGTTGATAATCTTACAGCATCCGCTGAAGCATCTGCCAAAAAATCTGAAGCTTTTCTAATAGTTGGCAGGGCTGACAGAATCTGCTCTCTTGGGGCCTTATCCCTTAAATTGATCTTTCAGCTCCCCTAGCCAGATCATAACGGATCTTGCAGTACAGGTAGCCGCTATATTGGGCTTGAGGGACGCTCCTACTGACTCCCAAGAACGCCTTTCTGCTTTCTTGTCTAAGGGATCCTTCAGGGTACCCATGTCCTCGAAAGGCAGTGCTGACTTCCTGGAGGCTCTGGCTATGGCAACATCAATTTTTGGTACATTATCCTAAGAAGAGCAAGCTCCCTCTTCAAACGTGTATTTATGCTTAACTCCTCTAGGGATAAAACCCTTCTTGTCCGGCTTTTTCCACTCCCTCTTGATAAGCGATGTAATATTTTTATGGACTGGAAAGTGTCTCCTTTGACAAACCTCCAAACATAATGCCCTGCATAGAACGGGAGGGTCTAGAGTCCTCAATCCCCATAGTCACTCGAATGGCTTTGAGCAACTTGTTAGTGTCCTCTACTGGAAAACACGACTGTCCTCCCTCTACATCAGATACGGAGGAAGAAGAGACGTCATCGGATAATTCTCCACTTTCACCCTGAACAGACTTACATCCCCCTAGAATACCGAGGAAGGCGGAGGTGGACCTTCATTTTGCCCTCCATCTTGGGGTCTTCCTCTTGCCGGCGGCTGCTGGGACTGTGACTGCAGCTGTGGCTGTAGCTGCTCTTCCATACTGTAGAGAAGTCTTCTCAGTGCACGGAGGGCCAGGAACTGCTTAGCAGCTCCACCATCCTTCAATCTGCATTATACGGCCATTCAGGCGCTAGACCATGCCCCTTCCACCAAAAGCCACGCCCCTCCTTCCCAGCAAGCCACGCCCCTCCATCCGGGCTGGCACCTCCATGTGTCTCCCTGCAGGCTCGGAACTCCTGCGGCCTAAAGCAGAGGAAACACACTCTTTCCGCCTGGATATCGGAACCCCCGCGCCCGGAACACCAGCGGCGCATAGCTGGGGGGACGGCACCGACTCCAGACCAGGCCACAGCTAACAGCCACCCGTGGAAGAAGAGAGGCAACCCCTACCAAGACCAACTCTTTCCTATGCCATCAGGTAAGCCTGCCTCAAGCTGGTATGTAGGTCTCCCTCCAGGGACAGGAAACAACTTAGGGGTAGGAGAGGCTCCACCTTTTTATACCGTAGGTTTCTTGTCCATGGGGGCGGATCCTCTCTCTGAGTGCTGTTGTGGGTGATGGGAAAAAAACAATATTAAAATCACTTTGTTGAGTTAAAATTATTACTGCATAAAGTGACATGTCAAATTTGAAAAATCGAGCTCTGTCAGGAAATCAAAAACTGGCTTCGGCAAAAAGGGGTTAACAACTGCACCTGTAAATATAGACATGTGTGGTATGTATGAACTCCTCACATCTTGCAGTTTTTTGGAAAGTACATTTTGTTTGCAGAAAGTGGATGCTTAACCATGTACTTCAGTTGCAAATTTGAATTTTTGTGCAATTATTTGCATGTAATCTCAGTTTGCTGCAAAGTTGCATTAAAGCATTTATACATATAAAATGTTAAATTGTATTTTTATCAAGGGTATGCTGTGCACTAAAAAAAAATTTAGATTTTGGTATCACATTAACGGTTTGCTATGTGCAGTATATATTTTTAACACATTAGTGGAAGACAAAATATTGCTAGGCTTGTTCCTGTTTTTGAGTGTACAAGCTTTTGTTGATGTTGAGGTTTGTGTTATATACAGTGCCTTGCGAAAGTATTCGGCCCCCTTGAACTTTTCAACCTTTTGCCTCATTTCAGGCTTCAAACAAAGATATAAAATTTTAATTTTTTGATGAAGAATCAACAAGTGGGACACAATTGTGAAGTGTAACGAAATTTATGCGTTATTTTAAACTTTTGTAAAAAATAAAAAACTGAAAAGTGGGGCGTGCAATATTATTCGGCCCCTTTACTTTCAGTGCAGCAAACTCACTCCAGAACTTCAGTGAGGATCTCTGAATGATCCAATGTTGTCCTAAATGAATGATGATGATAAATATAATCCACCTGTGTGTAATCAAGTCTCCGTATAAATGCACCTGCTCTGTGATAGTCTCAGGGTTCTGTTTAAAGCGCAGAGAGCATCATGAAGACCAAGGAACACACCAGGCAGGTCCGTGATACTGTTGTGGAGAAGTTTAAAGGCGGATTTGGATACAAAAAGATTTCCCAAACTTTAAACATCCCAAGGAGCACTGTGCAAGCGATCATATTGAAATGGAAGGAGTATCAGACCACTGCAAATCTACCAAGACTCGGCCGTCTCTCTAAATTTTCATCTCAAACAAGGAGAAGACTGATCAGAGATGCAGCCAAGAGGCCCATGATCACTCTGGATGAACTGCAGAGATCTACAGCTTAGGTGGGAGAGTCTGTCCATAGGACAACAATCAGTCGTACACTGTACAAATCTGGCCTTTATGGAAGAGTGGCAAGAAGAAAGCCATTTCTCAAAGATAGCCATAAAAAGCCTCGTTTAAAGTTTGCCACAAGCCACCTGGCAAACACACCAAATATGTGGAAGAAAGTGCTCTGGTCAGATGAAACCAAAATCGAACTTTTTGGCCACAATGCAAAACGATATGTTTGGCGTAAAAGCAACACAGCTCATCACCCTGAACACACCATCCCCACTGTCAAACATGGTGGTGGCAGCATCATGGTTTGGGCCTGCTTTTCTTCAGCAGGGACAGGGAAGATGGTTAAAATTGATGGGAAGATGGATGGAGCCAAATACAGGACCATCCTGGAAGAAAACCCTGTTGGAGTCTGCAAAAGACCTGAGACTGGGACGGAGATTTATCTTCCAACAAGACATTGATCCAAAAACATAAAGCAAAATCTACAATGGAATGGTTCACAAATAAACGTATCCAGGTGTTAGAATGGCCAAGTCAAAGTCCAGACCTGAATCCAATCGAGAATCTGTGGAAAGAGCTGAAAACTGCTGTTCACAAACGCTCTCCATTCAACCTCACTGAGCTCGAGCTGTTTTCCAAGGAAGAATGGGCAAGAATTTCAGTCTCTCGATGTGAAAAACTGATAGAGACATACCCTAAGCGACTTGCAGCTGTAATCACAGCAAAAGGTGGCGCTACAAAGTATTAACTTAAGGGGGCCGAATAATTTGGCACGCCCCACTTTTCAGTTTTTTATTTTTTACAAAAGTTTAAAATATCCAATAAATTTGGTTCCACTTCACGATTGTGTCCCACTTGTTGTTGATTCTTCACCAAAAAATTAAAATTTTATATCCTTATGTTTGAAGCCTGAAATGTGGCAAATGGTTGAAAAGTTCAAGGGGGCCGAATACTTTCGCAAGGCACTGTATAAATTGTGTCTATTATTTAATATGTGCTTTGTGTTTGAATGTAGTTGAATATGAGCTTTAGGTGAAAATATAGGTTATAATGCATTAAAAAAAATAATTTATGTTTGTCCCAAAGTTGCATGAAGGTGGACATGTCTATCGAAAACCTAATAAGACAGAAATAATCCAGCGGTAGTCTACTTTCGAGAAACAAACAGGGTTTAGGGGTGCACTTTTCAAGGTGTATGATCCCTACAATTTATAGGTAGATACTTTAACATTTTCCATGTAAAAGCAGATTTTTGTTCCTTTCAGTTCTGTTAATTTTATGAAGACATGTGCATGCAGGTATAGGCCTGATATGCATTAACTCTTGTTTTTAGGAGGTTTGGTGCATATAACTTTTTGTTTGGTTTACACTTTTAGCAACTAGTATAAATGTATTTGCATTTTTCTTGTATAAAACAAACACTTTAAATCAAAATTGCATGAAGGCATCTGTTTAACACTCTGGGATTTGAAGAGACCCTTCAGTATAATAGTAGTAGTTTCACTTCCAAACAAATCTGCAAATATTGTAATAAACAAACTGAAATAACTGACGTGAACAAAATCACATTGGTTATCCTGGTTGATGTTCAGTTTCAGTTATTCTTCGTCCCAGCCCTATATGTATAGTATAAAGGGATACTCAACTGGCGGACCGCGGCCAACAGCTGTCTAGACCCCCAAGGCCGCTCACTATGACAGCTGTCAGGATAGACATTCATCTCCTGACTGCTCTCCACCAAACCACGGTAGCTTAAAACAGCAGCAAAAGGGATAGTCACTGACACCTGCTTATGTGCAGGCAACAAGGACGACTGTCGATCCACTTTTGTAAATTATCAGGGCTTAGGGGACAGCGATTGGAAGATGAATGTTTCCGGTGACCGCTGTTAGTATTAACTGTTTGTGGGGGTACACAGGAGCATTATTCTGTGTATAGGCCACTAAGGGGGAATTATACACACACAGCAAAATGCCAAATTTATACTGAAACCGGCGGAGCAAAAAGTCCTTTGGATTTTCGGTGGCGTTATCAATGCAGATGTGAACATAGCCTTACTTGCAGCACCTTTTCACAATTTTCGAGGATCACTGCAACAGAGCCCGCTGGTCTCTGTCAATTCCAATGGACTATAATGTAAACAACACAACGCACGCTTTCTTGTAGTGCAGCTTGAGGTATAAGGAAAGCAACTACAAGACTCTCTGCTGTTAAGTGCATTGTTCAAGTAGGACACACTTCACAACTATTCCTACAGACTACTGTACAAGCCCTGGGCCGCACTTTCACTAGCAGCACTGAACCCTACAGACATGCCATCGATCCCAGTAAGGAATGCGCCTGCGGTGCAATGCGGAACAATAAAAAGATCTTGCTTAATCTTGACTATGGTACGGACGATAGGCCTCAGCGCACCAAAAGGAAGTGCCACATGAATAGAACACAGTCGGGTGGTGACCTGGATGACCGAGCATCACCAAGTCTTTAGTACCTCGCAACTCTTCAAGGCACTAGCCACTTAAGCAACTTTGCAAGACACTCACCAGACCGAGCCGTATGCCCCGGAGCCCACGGGACTCAGGTTCTGGTATCTCTCGGGCACCTCCCAAAGGGTTTTGTTCAACTCCTGACGGTAGAACCCAGAAGAAGAATTAGAGGACATAGTTGCTGCACCACTCCGTTCACGGAAGCGTCCGCCCGACTCAAAATTAAATTCTATACTCTGTGTAGCCCCCGGTTACCAGACCAGAGTACACCAAATCCCGCGAGATTCAGTATGCGTTGCGCAACTTCCTATTTTCTGTCCGCATGCGTGGTGATAGCTTGAAGTTCAGTGTGGGATTGATCATAGATCTCAGGGCTTCTGGTTTCTGTTCCGCTGCTGCTGGGATCTGGTGCTATGCGGCGTAGAGAAGAGCGTTTATTTTGCAGGTTGCAGTGTTTTTTCCCTCTAGTCGTTTAGATGTTAAAATGTTCAGAGCAAAATTTAAACTTTTTAGGCCTAGTGTGTCAGTCTGTTTGATTTGTGTTTCAGATACAGGAAAGGAATAAGGCTAGCTTACATTACGACTAAAATCGGCTGAGAGAAAAGTCCTGCACAGAGGAATTTTCTCTCTGACGGTTCAATACTAACTGGTGGAAAGCCGTCGGGACACCTGGCAGACCTCATTATAGTCTATGGAGTCCGCAGCTGTCCATGGGTAACCGCTTTTTTAGCGGACGGCCTCTCTGTCTTTTGGGTCCCCATGCAAAACTGAACACTAGTCTGAACCTAGCTTAAGCGGATAATTTCTCCTTAAAGGGGTTGGCCAGGCAAAAATTGACAACCCTTTTAACTTTTAAATCAGCCGGAGACATTGAAAAAATTTTTTAAAATTCATACTCACCTGTCCCTGATGCTACGGTGACCTCCCACGCCTTCCGGTTCTTCTGCTCAGGCGGCTTCTCTTGGGTCTCTTACAGAGTTCCGATGACTGGCCTCAGCAGTCACGTGACTGTTGAGGCCAATCAGTGGCCTCAGGAAGAGGACCCGTGATGTCACGGGTAGTGACATTGCAGGCCTTTCGCTGATTGGCCTCAGCGGAACTCCAGAAGAGATCCGTTAAGCAGAAGAACCGGGACGCTCCGGGAGGACAACGGAGCATCGGGGACAGGTGAGTATGAATTTTTAAAAAAAATTTTCAGTGCCCCTGTCTCATTTAGAAGTTAGGCCCGGTTCACATATGCGTTCGGGTTTCCGTTCAGGGAGTCCGCTTTGGGACCTCCCGAACGGAAACCTATACACATAAAAAAGCGGTTTACCTGGGAAACCCGCGGACCCTATAGACTATAATGGGATCCGTGTGGTTTCCGCTCAGTTTCCGCACGAAACATGCGGAAAGGAAAGTGCTGCTTGCAGCATTTTCCTCTCCACTTGCTTCGTGTGGAAACTACACGGACCCGCTATTTGGAGCTTAATAACTTTATTAATTTTTTTTTTTTTTTTCATTTTGTACTTGTCCTATAAGGACATCTGAACCAGCCATACACTGATCGCTGGTTCAGTACTATAGACTGCAATACATGAGTATACATGTGTGTTTCAGTCTATAGTGAAAGTCAGCCTATGCAGACGCATAGACTGACTTTCTCCATCGCAGGCAGGATCAGCCAGGTACATGGGGGTCCTAGCAACCTGGGGTCACTGGCCAGACCCAAGGCTGCCAAAACGGCATAACGCCCCCCCCCCGATCTTACCGTGGGGGTCATTATTATAGTGCAACCCCCTTGGATGCCGCGGTCATGTTTGACCGCGGCATCTAAGGGGTTAACACCCACGATCGGAAACCAACTCCTCCCACGGGTGTCAGCTTTGCGATCCTGAGCAATTTGCTCAGGTACAGTAGTGAAACCGTCAATTGCAGGCTTCACTACTGTACAGAGACTGTGCAGAAGCCGGGTGCTGCCGCATCCATCTTCAGACAGCACCCGGCAGCCTCTGTCGCTAATTAAATTTTAAGGAAGCCGGATGGAAAAACACTGCAGGTAGCGTTTTTCCATCCAGCTGAGTCACAGATCCGGCGACAGAACTGATGCCTCTTGTGCCAGAACCGATCCCATAGAAAACTAGGGGATCCGTCCTGGCATCAGTTTCCCTCCGGCTTGTGTGCACCACACAACAGCTGCGCCAGACATATGTGAATGCACCCTTAGACAGTTTTTTGATGCAAAATACTCCAGCGGATTAACCCTTTGGTATCCAGTGGGAGGGCAAGATCGCACAAGTGACCCTGTTTTGAAAACTACACCCCTGAAGGTATTAATCCGGGGTACAGTTATCATTTTTAACCCCCAAGTGTTGCATTAATTTATTTTCCACAAATTAATACATAGATGTTGGTGATAGGAGAAAATTACAAATTTTCCAGGAATACATCATATGTTATGCCCGGCTTGTATCAGAGATCAGTGCTCCAAATGCTGTTGTGCTCGGAATACCTGCTTGACAATTTTTGGAGTGTATGTCTCTGCTGACACAAGCTGGAAAAATTGCAATTTTCACTTTTCATTATCAGCTGCACTTTCATTTCTGGAAATTAAATTAATGCAACGCCGTTTGGGCACACAGCAGGACATAGATGTGAAGGAGTGCTATGTGCTTTTGGATTGCAGATTTAGATTGTTGGTTTTTGGACGCCATGTCACGTTTGCATAGATCCTAAAATTGCCCCTACAAAATTGGGTCACTTCTTGGGGAATTCCTATTTACTGGCACCTCCAGGGCTCTGCAAAATCAACATGGCGTCCAGAAAGTCCCTGTAACTCTATACTCCAAAACTAAAAAGCCCGGTGCTTCTTCCCTGCTAATAGTGACCAACTGGCACAGTGTAAGAGGGCCCTGCCCATAAGAGCTTACAATCTATGAGGGAAGAGGGATAGAGACAGAAGGTGAGGGGGGAGGCTGTTCAGATGGTGGTGTGGTGACAGTAGCGTTATTGGAGGTTGTAGGCCTTCCTGAATAATTGAGTCTTCAAGGCCTTCTTGAAGTTTGTGATTGTTGGGGTCAGTCTTATGTGTCTTGGTAATGAGTTCCAGAGTATGCACGCTAGCAATCTTAGAGACGTTTGTGTGAAGAGCGGATAAAAGCAGAGCGGAGTATGAGGTCTTTGGAGGATCGGAGGTTGCGTGCGGGCAGATAGCGGGAGATTAGGTTGGAGATATATGGAGGGGACAGGTTGTGGATTGCTTTATATGTCAGCGTTAGCATTTTGAACTCTATTCGCTTGGGCAATGGGTAGCCAGTGAAGGGATTGGCAGAGGAGAACGGTTGATGAAGAACAGGGGAAGAGGTGTATTAAGCGAGCAGCACAGTTTAAGGTGGACTGGAGGGGGGGGGGGGGGAGAGTTTTTGCTGGGAGGCCATGGAGAAGGGTGTTACAGTTATCTAAGCGGGAAATTATAAGGGCATGGACTAGCATCTTTGTAGTTTCAGGGGTGAGGAAGGATCGGAGTCGATGGATGTTCTTGAGTTGGAGGCGGCAGGAGGTGTTGAGTGTCGTCAGCATAGCAATGGTATTGAAAACCATGAGATTCTATTAGTTGGCCAAGGCTGAGGGTGTAGAGGGGTCCTAGGATGGAGCCTTGGGGGACACCTACAGAAAGAGAGCGTAGTGAGTGAATGGGAGAATCTGAATATGCAGTTGGTGAGGTATGAGGAGATCCAGAAAAGGGCCAGGTCTGTGATGCCAAGGGATGAGAGCGTTTCTAACATGAGGTCAACTGTGTCAATGGCAGAGGAGAGGTCAAGGAGGAGGAGGACAGAGTAGTGACGCTTGGCTTTGGCAGTTAGTAGGTCGTTTGTGACTTTGGTTAGGGCAGTTTCTGTGGAGTGATGAGGTCTGAAGCCTGACTGTAGTCTGTCAAAGAGTAAGTTGGACGAGAGGTAGGAGGATAGTTCGGAGTGGACATGTTGTTCAAGCAATTTAGAGGCGTACAGGACCAGTGAGATGGGGTGATATTTGGCTGGAGAGGACGGGTCTAGGGATGTTTTTTTTAAGTATAGGTGTGACAGTAGCATGTTTGAAGGTGGAAGGAAAGGATCCTCTGGTTCAGTGAGGTTGGGAATGAGATGTGACTGGATCGGGTCGAGTATGCAGGAGGTGAGGTGGGATTTAGAGATTAGGGTAGAGAGCTTTTCATCAGTGATGGTGGAGAAATAGGTTAAAGATGAAGAGCACCAAGCAGTTGGGTAGAGTGGTTGTCGGGGGTGTAGGGTGAGACTGTCTCCGATGGTGTCAATTTTGCTTTTGAAGTAAGAGGCAAAGTCATCAGCTGAGATAAGTGATGTTGGAGGGGGCACAGGAGGGCGGAAAAGGGAGTTGCAGGTAGTGAATAGTTGTTTGGGGTTGCAGGATAGGGCTTATAGTAGTGCGGTGAAGTAGACCTGTTTTGCAGAGGGGAGTGCATTCTTGAATGTGAGAACTGCCTGTTTATACCTGATGAAGTCCTCCTGGGAGTGTCTTTTCTTCCAGAGGCGTTCTGCAACCCATGAGGCACATCTCAGTTTTTTAGTCAGGTCTGTGTGCCAGGGTTGCCTAGTGATCGGTCAGGCTCTGGTGTTAGTGAAGGGGGCCACAGAGTCAAGGCTGAAGTAATGTGGTGTTGTAGAAGTCAGCAGCGGCATCTGCGTACTGGAGTGAGGATATGTCAGTGAGTGGTAGGAGAGAGTCTGAGAGTGTGCAGATGTCAAGACGATTAAGATTCCTGTGGGGGCGTGTTGGTTTAGGGGTTGGGGGTCTATTACAAAGGAGAGGGCAGAGAATGTCAGCAGGTTGTGGTCAGAGAGTTAGAGAGGTTGGATAGAGCGCAAAGGCGGGTGAATATGAGGTCCAGCATGTGACCCTTTGTCTGGGTGGCAGAGGAGGACCATTGAGAGAAACCAAAGGAGGCGGCGAGGGACAGGCGACTGGAAGCGGAGGGGGGGTTGTGTTAATGGGGATATTGAAATCACCCATGATGATGGTGGGGGTGTCTGTGGATAGGAAGTGTATTAGCCAAGTGGTGAAATGGTCGACGAAGGCAGCGGTAGGTCCTGGCGTTTGATATATGATGGCCACTTGGAGGTTGGAGGGTGAATAAATGCAAACAGAGTGCCCTTCAAAGGAGGGGAGGGTGAGAGCAGGTAGCGGTTGGATAGGGGCGAAGGAGCAATTGTCAGACAGGTGTATTGTTGGGGCAGGGTGTGTGCAAGAATTGCAGACCTCCATAGGAGAGGGCAGCAGGGGAGGTGTCAGCCATTTTTCTGTGATACAGAAAAATGAGAAATCCCAAGAAGTGAAGAGGTCGTGGATGTAGTCAAGTCTATTGCATATGGAACGATTGTGTGGAAGGAGCCAACAGTGGGGATTTGCTAGGGTGGTCCAGGATTGGGAGATATGTCACCAGAAGTAAGGAGTAGCAGGGAGAGGGATAGCAGGTGTAAGAAGGAGAGAGTGTGGGGAGGTTGTGTGTTTCTGGGGCGGAAAGTTTGCAGGTTTGTGAGTAGCTGTGCAGAGAAGGTCAGATGGTGGGGTCGAGTAAATGGAGAGATAAAGATTTTCTTACTGACAAGGGTGATGTGGGGTGGGAGAGACGTTTTTACAAGTATGGGAAGAACAACAGTGATTAAAGTGAGAAGCATTTCTGTTATACGATAATTTGGTTTGTTTTTGTGGGTGATGTTACCGTCAGTTCCCTTCTGGTCCATTTCTTGGCCTAATTCTGGTCTGTACACTTAGATTTTGTACTTTGAGGATGCACTGACCCATGCTCTCACATTTATACTTAGCTAGCAAGACATTTGTGTTATAAGTATCAGATGTGAATAGGGGTGGGAAAACATGGAGATAGAATCAGAGACTGCGGGAGGGGGTGGGGGGAGTTCAGGTGAGAAAAAGGGAGAACCCAGCAGGGGATGCAGACAGTGACTTCAAAAGCTAATATAATTACAACAAATTAGATAGCATCATACCAACAGAATGATAATAACAGCAAGCAGAGGTGTAGTTGTGACTGAAGAGTTAGTGTTTCAGTGTCTGAGTCCAGATGTAAAGGACATACCTGTGAATTGAGGATGCCAGACAAGGGTCAGATGACAATGAAGCGTGCCAATGCTAATAGAATCTGTGAAACAGCTGTAGGGTCAAAATGCTCACAATACCCCTTGAAAAATTGCTCAAGGGATGTAGTTTCCAAAATGGGGTCACTTTTTGGGGGTTTCCATTGTATTGGTGCTTTAAGGGTTCTGCAAATGCAACAAGGCATCTGAAAACTATTCCAGCAAAATCTGCCCTCCAAATAGCGCTCTGTCCATTCTGAGCCCCACAATGTACCCATACAGCAGTTTGCAACCACATGGGGGGTATTCATGTTTTCAGAAGAAATTGTGTAACAAACTTTGGGGAAGTTTTTCTCCTTTATCCTCTTGTGAAAATTAAAAATTTGGGGCTAAACTGAAGGTTTATTGGGAAAAAAAGTAATTTTTCATTTGCATGTCCCAATGTTAATAAAATCTGTGAAACAGCTGTAGGGTCAAAATGTTCACTATACCCCTTGATATGTTCTGTGAGGGGTGTAGTATCCAAAATGGGGTCACTTTTTTCCATTGTACTGGTACTTTAGGGGCTCTGCAAGTACGACATTGCACCTGAAAACTATTCCAGCAAAATCTGCCCTCAAAAAGCCAAATAGCACTGTTTCCATTCCAAGCCCTGCCGTGTACCCATATAGAAGATTACGACCACATATGGGGTATTGCCGTGTTCAGGAGCAATTGTTTAACTTTGGGGTGCTTTTTCTCCGTTAATCCCTTGCAAAAATGAAAACTGTGAGAATAAAGTTACATTTTAGTCATTTTTAACTTGTACACCCCAATGTTATTAAAATCTGTGAAACAGCTGTGGGGTCAAAATTCTCACTATACCCCTTGATAAATTCTGTCAGGTGTGTAGTTTCACCTGAAAACTATTCCAGCAAAATCTGCTTTTCAGACACCCAGTGTCACTCCTTCCCTGCTGTGCGCACAATCATCAGTTTACACCCACATGTGGGGTATTTCTGTGCTCTGGAGAAATTGCACAACAAACTGTGAGATGCATTTTCTCCTTTAGCCCTTTGTGAATGTGTTAATTTTAGAGCTAAATGAATGTATTAGTGAAAAAAATGAAATGTCTAAATCAAATGTCCATATTGTTTTAATTCCTGAGAAATGCTTAAAGGGTTAACAAACTTCTCAAATGCTGTTTTGAATTATTTGAGAGGTGCAGTTTTGAAAATGGAGTGATTTCTGGTCCCTAAAAAATTAGTTTGGGAAATTTTCTTGTAAATCTGGAAAATCGCTGTTACACCTGTCACCTATAAGCTTTATAATGTCCAAAATAAAATAAAGGACGATTAATAGATGATGCCAATATGGTAGGTAATATTTATTAATGTATTTGGGTGGTATGACTATCTGTATGAAAAGCAGAGCATTTCACATTTTGAAAATTGTGATTATTTCCAAATTTCGATTTCCTATTTTTTTTTTTATAAATGAATACAAAAATATTGATTAGTGTTTCCCACTAACATGAAGTACAATGTGTCAGGAAAAACAGTCTCAAAATCAATTGTGTAAGTTAAAGCGTCTCAAAGTTCTTGGCATATAAAGTGACAAATGTCAGTTTTGAAAAATGATTCCTGGTCCTTAACGCATTTTTGGGCTGTATCCTTAAGGGGTTAATAGCCTTGAGGTACTTTTTCCAAAGGGTAAATATTTTTGGAATGGGGTGGTTGGTGATGTACAGTATATACCTAGATATTTAAAGCTTTCAACCATTAGAAGATTAAAATAAATCTCAGATTGGCATCAACACAGACTTTGTCCAGTTCATATGGAGATTGAAGAAAGAACCAAAGTGATTTATTATATCAATTGCTCTAGGTAAGGTAGAGTCCACTCACAACCATGCAAACCGACTGAGGCCGAAGGGCTAAGGGTTCAATGGCAACTTCACATAAGACCAGTGACAGAGGACACCCCTGTCCAGCAAACACCAAAATGACAAAGCACTTCATTGTTCCATAGTTGATAAGGTTTAAAAAAAAGACATCAAGTCCAACCTGTAATCCAACAGTGTTAATCAAGAGGAAAGCAAAAACCCCTATGAGGCAGACACAAGAAATTTGTACTCAGCTCCTAATATTGCAATAAGGATAAATCTACTGAAACAGCCCTTACTAAAGTATCCAATGATCTGACAGCTACATCTAATGGTGACTATTCTCTTCTTATTGTTCCGATCACTCGCACTCTCATGTCCTCTCCACCTCAAAAACATCTCCAGAATTTGCCCTTTCCTTACCATAGAAACATTAAAGAGCATTATTGTAGCCCTGATTCACTCTCGACTCTACTGTAACTCTTTACTAATCGGTCTTCCTCTTACTAAAATCTTCCGTCTAAAATATATTTTGAATGCAGCGGCCAGGCTCATCTATCAGTCTAAACGCTACAGTGATTCCTCCAGTCTGTTCCAGTCACTGCATTGGCTGCATATTCAATACAGAATACAATATAAACGTATCACCCTCATCCACAAGGCTCTCCATAATGCTTCACCTCTGTACATTTTCTCCCTCATCTCTGTCATCAAACGGTTGGGTGTCATCACCCAACCAGTGCTCTCCGTTCAGTCAGTGACCTAAGGCTAGCATCCTCTATTATCAGTACCTCCCATATCCTCCATGTATCCAAGACTTCTCATGAGTTGCATAACTTCTCTGGAATGCTCTACCCTAAGTAATCAGATTAACCCCCATTTTCTAAAGCTTCAAACGAATCCTAAAGATAGGCCTATCACAATTACTAATCTAAAGCTTTCCGTAGTTAGAATCACTAAAACTATCATTATCCCATAGGATATGATGCCATATCAGGCTGTAACTTTATATATCCAGGCACCATCTGCACATGAAAGGACACTGACTAGTGACCGCTCTTACAGTGTCATTTATATGTGTGATGAAAAAACCTTTATCACAAAAACGGCTGGACCACTGTATAAGCAATGCTACTTCCTATGCTATCCCTGCTACCTCTTGTGTCACCCCCTCTACCTCATAGATTGTAAGCTCTTGCAAGCAGGGCCCTCAGTCAAAATGCGTGAATTGACTTAATACTCTGTAACACCTCATTTTGTCAGTACTTGAACCCTAGAAATTTTAAAGTGCTGCAGAATATGTTGGCGCTATATACACACGTGGTCAAAATTGTTGGTACCCCTCGTTTGATGAAAGAAAAATCCACAGAATGGTGGTCACAGAAATAACTTGAATCTGACAACTGGAATTTGCCAAATTACATGTTGACAAGCCACAAAGCTTCTGGGAGAATGTCCTATGGACAGATGAGACAAAAATCAAAATTTTTGCAAGGCACATCAGCTCTATGTTCACAGATGGAAAAATGAAGCATATCTTGAAAAGAACACTGTCCCTACTGTGAAACATGGAGGAGGCTCTGTTTATGTTCTGGGGCTGCTTTGCTGCATCTGGCACAGGGTGTCTTGAATCTGTGCAAGGTACAATGAAATCTCAAGACTACCAAGGGATTCTAGAGAGAAATGTGCTGCCCAGTGTCAGAAAGCTTGGTCTCAGTCGCAGGTCATGGGTCTTGCAACAGGATAATGACCCTGCTAAAAACACCCAAGAATGGCTAAGAGGAAAACATTGGACTATTCTGAAGTGGCCTTCTATGAGCCCTGACCTAAATCCTATTGACCTTTTTCGGAAGGAGCTGAAACATGCCATTTGGAATAGGCACCCTTCAAACCCGAGAGAACTGGAGCAGTTTTCTCATGAGGAGTGGGCCAAAATACCTGTTGAGAGGTGCAGAAGTCTCATTGACAGTTACAGGAATCGTTTGATTGCCTCAAAAGGTCGTGCAACAAAATATTAAGTTAAGGGTACCCTCATTTCTGTCCAGGCCTGTTTCATGAGTTTTCTTATTAAAAAAAATTCTGTTGAAGCATGGTTGAAAAGCAATGTGTGACTTTCATTTGTTCATTTTCATAGAATTTTTATATATTATTACTTTTTTCAGATTCAAGTTATTTCTGTGACCATTGTGGGTTTTTCTTTCATTAAACAAGGGGTACCAACAATTTTGTCCACGTGTGTATATAAAATGTAATATTCCTTTAGCCTCGTTACAAGAAAGACCTTCCTTCCCACTTAATAATCTAGTCACGCACCTGTTAACTACCTCCAGCTCTCCTTTATCCTTGTTACAATGTGGAGCCTAAAACTGAATCAGATCAAGGTCTTACAAGGGATATGTAGAGGGGCTATATTATGACTTTGAGTTTTTATTTCTCAGGTTTTACACCCTTATATACAGGTGCATCTCAATAAATTAGAATATCTTTGAAATGTTTATTTCTTTCAGTAATTAAATGAAAAAAGTGACCTCCTATATTTTCTAGATTCTTTACACACAGAGTGTTCTATTTCAAGTGTTTTATTTCTGTAAATGTTGATTATGGATTACAGGTAATGAAAACCAAAATCTAAGAAAATTTGAATATTGCAAAAAAAGTTCAGTATTGTAAATTCAGTGTGTCACCTGTGAAGGTTTCCTAAGCCTTTAAATGGTCCATCAGTCTGGTTCAGTAGGACACACAATCATTCAATTACTGAATCACTGAAATGAATGAATGTTTCAAAAATATTCTAATTTATTGAGATGCACCTGTATTTGTTTTTGCAGCTACTGCTTTAATTTTAATACTGCTGCCTAGCTTACTTGTAAAAACATAAATTTCAAAAGGCCGGTTATCACGCCACTAGCATGGTTTGATTCAAGGCAAGTAATTGTAGCATTTTATTTAGCTTGGCTTTAGATAGAACAGATACAGAAATTTCCTCCTTGGTGTAGCCTATGCCGATCCACTAATCAGACGCATCCTAGGGAAGCTCCTACTCTGCCAGCGCTTGAAAGGGATTTATATCTGCTGCGGTACCTCTCCAATGGGCAAAAAACTGCCCAAGAAACCCCCCTACAGGGACCTCTGCCTCTGGTGGCCAACCTGTACAAGCATCCCTCTCCACTTACCTCATCCCAGCACCCTCTCCACTCAGGCTCTCCACGTGGCGTCGGCCATCTTGTGCGGCCACTTCACATTCTCTCGGCCTCCCACAACCTCTTCTGGAAGCTTCCTCAGCGACGCAGCAGCCACAGGAGATGGCACTCCAGTGCTCACTCTCAGCTCCTGCCCATCTTCACTGACCGGATGCCCCTGCTGTGCCTCCCACTGCACTGCTCCCTGCTCCGACCCCAGGAAACTCTGTGGTTAAGCTGCCGCCATCTGCACATACCGGGACCTTGGCCTCCTTCTCTCCCGTTCCTGATCCACCTCTGGACCGTGGCCTCAGTCATGGATGCTCCCCTCAGATCAGTACAGCACTCTGGATCTCACCTGCTGCTCCAGATTCTGCTGCTCCTGAACCTGCCCTCACTGAGGCTGACCTTGCACACTGCATAGAGCCCTCTCCTCTACATTGGGCCTCTATTTCTCTCTGCCTCTTCCCTCACTGTCTTCCTCAGCCCTCGACACCCTCAACGCCTCCATCAGGGATGAAGAGCTTACTGCCGTCCTAAAAGGTCTCCCTAATGGTAAAGCTCCTGGCCCAGACGGATTCACCTTATTTGCATTATAAAACCTGTCGAAATCAGTCGAAACTCCTAACTCACCTGCGCAGCCTTTTTAACTCTTTCTTAGACGGTGCCCTATCCCCCAATCAATGCTCCATTCACACATTACTTTGGTCCCCAAACATAAGAAGGACCACCAGGAGTGCTCCAACTACTGCCCAATAGCCCTCCTGAACGCTGTTCTTAAACTTTTTATGAAAATCTTAGCGCACAGGCTTAACGCTTGGCTTCCATCCCTTATCCACAAGGACCAAGTGGGTTTTGTACCCTGTCGTCAGGGAGGAGACAACACAGAAGGGCTGTGGATTTGATAGATGTGGCCAATAGTTCTGCTACACCTACCCTCCTTTTGAGTCTAGACTCAGAAAAGGCCTTTGACCGTCTGGACTGGCCTTTCATGATGGCCAACCCATCCCCCTTGGCAGTGGTTAAACTCTCCTGTGCCTCCTCCTCGTCATTCCCTATCCGCAACAGGCCCCACCAAGGTTGCACCTTCTCCCCCCTTATTTTTGCCCTCTGTATCTAACCCCTAGCCGCTAAGATCTGATCTAATCCTGATATCACAGGGGTGCTAGTACGCGACCAGGACTTTAAAATTAGTATTAATTTTCCCACTCGCCTCGCAACATTCCTCTATGGTTTCCTTTCTTTTTAACCCACTCCTCCCGGGGGGACTGACAGCTGTTATGGTGCGTCCTTGGAGCAGACTAGGCCTGTTTCATGTAGCTGACTTGATTGACCCATTGACCCTGGAGCTTAGGCCCTTTGACTACTTTACTTCTACCTTGCACTTGCCGCACAGCACGGAATGGTTCCACTACCAACAGATATCCCATTTTATGTCCGCCTTGTTTGGGGCTCCGCGGGTTTCTGTCCTTACCATTTTTGAGAGGTACCTCTACGAAGGGCCTGATTTCAGATATTTACTGTCTACTTTCTTCTCCGGAGAGATGGTCCCCCCGACCCACAAATATATGGTTAGGTGGACTGAGGCTCTAGACAAGCAGATCTCACCCGCTCAATGGCAGATCATATGGTCCCGTGCAGCTAAGTCTTCTACCTGTGTAACATTTTGTGAGACACAATACAAAATTCTGATGCACTGGTACCATACCCTGGTTCTTTTGCATACTCTTAATCCCAGTGTCTCCCCTTCCTGCTAGAGATGCCTTTCAGAGGTGGGCACTCTGTACCACCTTTGATTCGCCCTTATGGATGGAAGTTAGGGCCATGACTGATGCGCTTTTTCTACAGGGTGTCCCGTTTGATCCATTAGTTTACCTCCTCAATTTGCCACCGGAACATCTTGGTAAAAAGACGTCTAAGCTGTTTTTATATATCTGCACATCTGCTAAGACACTAGTGGCTCTCCACTGGAAGAGTGTATATCCTCCCATTGGGCCTGCTGTTGTGGCTCGTATTATAGATGTCTGGAGTCTGGAATACCTCAATGCTACATTTAACACGGTAGAGGCCTTCTAGTTCATATGGTCTCTGTGGGATACGTACTGTATCCTCCATGGTCTCTGATCTCTCTCTCTCCCCATTATCCCTCTGTCCTTTCTTGTTGCTCCCGCTTTCTTTGTTGTCCTATATGTTTTAGACGTTTGTTCCCTTGTTCATGTGCTGGATCTTCTTTGACAAAGGTTTTGTTATTTTGTTCTGCCTATTGCATTTTTTTTCTTTCATGTCATACTGTACGACTTATAAATTTTAAAAGAAATTACATTTAAAAAAAAAAAAAAGAAATCTCCTCAAAGTTCAACACATCTGACTCAAATAGACAGGGTGTCCAAAAGTTATGTAAAAGGTGTTAAAGCAGAGGAAGAGGTAGAGGACAGAGAGGACCCCTGAAATATCAGCAGAGTGGTGATACAGGAGGACCGAGAAAAGACAATCTTGGCCTTGCCAACAGGACACTTCCCTCATGCACTGTCCTCTCAGTACAGCCTGGCATACAATCCTTGCCTTTGCCTTTTTCTTCCTCCTCATCATTGAAGAGTGAAGAAATCAGGCGATACCTTTTAGAGGCTAACTGAGTATATTTATAAGTAAGCTTTCAAGAGTACTGGCTCTCTTCTTCAGACATGGTGTTAGCACCATGTCTGAAGAAGAGAGCCAGTACTCTTGAAAGCTTACTTATAAATATACTCAGTTAGCCTCTAAAAGGTATCGCCTGATTTCTTCACTCTTCCACTACTTTCAATGGCTAACACGGTACAACATTATACTACTATCCTCATCATTGAGACAGGCTTTTTTACAGCAGGGACAAACACAGCTAGCATTTCAACTAAGGGAGCTACACCAGCAAGGGAAGTGATCTCAAGTAAACAATGTAGTAAGGTGGATGCTCCTCACATAATTAACCAATCTATTTTAACAGAAAGTGTAATGTGGACCTGCTGTGCCACCTTACCAGTTTAGTTTTGGGAAACCATATAATTCCATTATGGGTATATGGATTTGCTGCAGGGAGACTATCAGGTCATCAACTGTCGGAATGGTCTTGATGTAGGTGGCAGCTGGCCAAAGCCAGAGAGATGTCAAAGCAGATGTCAGGCAAAGTGTAGTCAGGTACAGTCTGAATGTCTGTGGCAGGCAGAAAGAGAACAAGGTCAGAAACAAGCCAAGAGGTGAGGACAGGCATCATGGTTTTACTAGTGAGGGACAGGCAGAAGTCATAAACGGGGGACAATAGAACCTTGTTAGAATCAATAGCGAAGTCGGGAAACAGGCTAAAATCAATACACGAGAATCCAGCAGAAACAAGATACTCTCGCAGGAACCAGCTAGCTGAAATCCTGTATTGCTCAGGCGATATACTGAGGAATGAGCAGATATACAGTGCCTTGCGAAAGTATTCGGCCCCCTTGAACTTTTCAACCTTTTGCCACATTTCAGGCTTCAAACATAAGGATATAAAATTTTAATTTTTTGGTGAAGAATCAACAACAAGTGGGACACAATCGTGAAGTGGAATGAAATTTATTGGATATTTTAAACTTTTGTAAAAAATAAAAAACTGAAAAGTGGGGCGTGCCAAATTATTTGGCTGCCTTAAGTTAATACTTTGTAGCGCCACCTTTTGCTGCGATTACAGCTGCAAGTCGCTTGGGGTATCATTTTTGCACATCGAGAGACTGAAATTCTTGCCCATTCTTCCTTGGAAAACAGCTTGAGCTCAGTGAGGTTGGATGGAGAGCGTTTGTGAACAGCAGTTTTCAGCTCTTTCCACAGATTCTCAATTGGATTCAGGTCTGGACTTTGACTTGGCCATTCTAACACCTGGATACGTTTATTTGTGAACCATTCCATTGTAGATTTTGCTTTATATTTGGGATCATTGTCTTGTTGGAAGATAAATCTCCATCCCAGTTTCAGGTTTTTTGCAGACTCCAACAGGTTTTCTTCCAGAATGGTCCTGTATTTGGCTCCATCCATCTTCCCAGCAATTTTAACCATTTTCCCTGTCCCTGCTGAAGAAAAGCAGGCCCAAACCATGATGCTGCCACCACCATGTTTGACAGTGGGGATGGTGTGTTCAGGGTGATGAGCTGTGTTGCTTTTACGCCAAACATATCGTTTTGCATTGTGGCCAAAAAGTTCGATTTTGGTGTCATCTGACCAGAGCACCTTCTTCCACATGTTTGGTGTGTCTCCCAGGTGGCTTGTGGCAAACTTTAAACGAGACTTTTTATGGATATGTTTGAGAAATGGCTTTCTTCTTGTCACTCTACCATAAAGGCCAGATTTGTGCAGTGTACGACTGATTGTTGTGTTATGGACAGACTCTCCCACCTCAGCTGTAGATCTCTGCAGTTCATCCAGAGTGATCATGGGCCTCTTGGCTGCATCTCTGATCAGTCGTCTCCTTGTTTGAGATGAAAGTTTAGAGGAACGGCCGGGTCTTGGTAGATTTGCAGTGGTCTGATACTCCTTCCATTTCAATATGATCGATTGTACAGTGCTCCTTGGGATGTTTAAAGTTTGGGAAATCTTTTTGTATCCAAATCTGGCTTTAAACTTCTCCACAACAGTATCATGGACCTGCCTGGTGTGTTCCTTGGTCTTCATCATGCTCTCTGTGCTTTAAACAGAACCCTGAGACTATCACAGAGCAGTTGCATTTATACGGAGACTTGATTACACACAGGTGGATTATATTTATCATCATCAGTCATTTAGGACAACATTGGATCATTCAGAGATCCTCACTGAACTTCTGGAGTGAGTTTGCTGCACTGAAAGTAAAGGGGCCGAATAATATTGCACGCCCCACTTTTCAGTTTTTTATTTTTTACAAAAGTTTAAAATAACGCATAAATTTTGTTCCACTTCACAATTGTGTCCCACTTGTTGTTGATTCTTCACCAAAAAATTAAAATTTTATATCTTTATGTTTGAAGCCTGAAATGTGGCAAAAGGTTGAAAAGTTCAAGGGGGCCGAATACTTTTGTAAGGCACTGTAAATAGGCCAGGGCTTTCTGGGGTCCTCTGGGCCGTCTGTTTGTCTCTAAAGAAAAGGCCGATAATGCCACAATTCAGATTTTTGCCACTTTTGATAGTGAGGCAAGTGTGGTGAACGGTATTTTTAGTAAGTATTGGTCTCTGCTTAAAGGGGATATCTGGGTTCTAAGATTGATGCCCTATGCTTAGGAGGTTTTCCCACGCTACCTATGTACCAGTGATCTGTGGGGATCCCAGATGTCAGACCCCTGCAGATGTAAAATTCACGGCCTATCCTAAGTATAGGTCATCGATCTTTGAAACTGGATAACAGTGCTTCATGAATAGTTGATTGTCACATTTAGGGGGGGAACAACCTCCATGATAGATTGGTCCCGAACCATTTTCTACTTCCAAAGACATAGGGTACCTGGTTTGATATAAGGGCCAACAGTACTTTCTGCTGTGGGCATTGTAAGGCCTGCTCTTGGATACACAGGGCTAATTATGTCCTGCATTCCCATCAACAGAATAGTATTACACTTAGACACGTTGCTAATTACAAGATCACAGCTATAATTTACATTGCTTGCTGTATATGTAACATGCAACTTTGGGAAAAAAACTTTAGGTGGTGCGTCCTTGAATATGTTGTGGCTATTAACAATGGCTGGGACATATCAGTGGCATGCTATGTGAATACTATACATGCAGGTGAGTTCAGTGTCTTTAAAGGGAGTCTATCACCACCCCTAGCCACTTTAATCTTCCACCACCCCTTTGCAACCAGAGTAATCATTTGCAGCTTTCTGTGTACCTGAGAACAGCTTTAAAAGCTAAGTTATAAAGCAAGTGTGTGAGCTTGCAATAGTGTTCTGATTCTAACTTTAGATTCAGGGAGTTTAGAAAACAAACAAACAAAAACCATTTGAGCCTATACACTTTTTTTTTTGCACTGTACTTATTTTACTTGGATTTTTTGTTTTGGTGTTATAATCCCCATTAGGAAAGATGTGCTCCATGCTTAGCAATGTGGTCCAGTGTACATCTTGCAACATGTATTCTCTACCTGAGCAGCCGCTTGAGGGGGCATAATGCTGTGCTGTGTAAGCACGTTGCACATTTGGAAGCCCAGATCATGGATCTAAATGAGCAAATTGCAAGACAGAGATCCATTGATAACTAGGAAAGGATTTTGTTGCTCACAGTCCAGAAACTCGTCGGGGTAAGTGCAGAGGAGGATGGTAGTATGGAGGTGCAGAAACAAGAGGCAGCTAGCTGGGTGACAGAAAGCAGCGGTGTTGAGGGAAGAGTGCCAGGTAAGTTAATCCTGAATTAGCACACCCCAACAAGTTTGCTAAATTGACAGATGAGGTGGGTGTTAGTACAGGGATAACACTGCTGCAGCAAGACACTTCCTCTGACAGCCAGGGGAATGTCTCTTCCAGTAAGAAGGGAGATAGGAGTGCAGAGCAAGCCAGACAGGGAAACAGACATAGCAATCTGTCATAAAGATCAGGATCGTTGAATGGTGTGTTGGCTTCCTGGTGCTTGAGTTCGACACATCGCGGATTGGGTTGATAGATTACTAGGTAGAGCTGGTGTGGATCCAGTGGTCATGGTACACGTTGGCACAAATGACAAAGCTAGAGGTAGATGGAAGTTCCTTAAAATGATTTTAAGGATCTAGGAAGCAAGCTGAAGGCAAGGACCTCCAGGGTGGTATTTTCGGAAATACTACCTGTACTGCGGGCCACTCAGAAGAGGCAGCGGGAGATTAGGGAGGTATAACAAGTGGCTCAAGAGCTGGTGCAGGAATAAGGGGTTTGGGTTCTTGGAGAACTGGAACGACTTTGCTGTGGACTACAGGTTCTATGGTAGAGATGGACTGCAACTCAATGGGGAGGGTGCAGCTGGGAGAGAAGATGGCTAGACGGTTGGAGGAGTGTTTGAACTATAGACTGGGGGGACACATGTAAAGGGCAAGATAGTGTAGACATCGAACGAGGGCTAAGTAATGCAACCAGGGGTGGAGCAGGGGGGTGGGGTTAGAACAGTCAGTAGGCAGTGGAAGAATAGGAATAAAGGTATACTCATAAAATGTATGTATACTAACGCCAGAAGTCACACTAACAAGATGGATGAACTGGAAGTGATAATGTTGGAAGAAAAATATGACATAGTGGGGATAAGTGAGACTCTAGCTATGACTGGGCTATAAATATACAGGGGTACAGTATGTTTAGAAAGGAGAGTACCAATAGGAAAGGGGGAGGAGTTTGCTTATACGTAAAATCCTGTTTTAAGCCAGTCCTGCGTGACGACATCTGGGAGGATAATGAATATGTGGAGTCATTATGGGTGGAAATTAAGGGAGGAACAAAGAATAATAAAATACTGATAGGGGTTTGTTATAAATCCCCAAATATAATGGAAGAAGCTGAAAATATACTAATAAAACAAATTGATGAGACTGCAAAGCATGATAAAGTCATTTATATGAGAAATTTCAACTACCCAGATATCAACTGGGAGGTAGAAACCTGCAGGTCCAACAAAGGGAACAGGTTATTATCAGTAATAAAAGACAATTAGCTATCACAATGAGTACAGGACCCAACAAGAGGCGAGGCACTTTTAGACCTAATTTTAACAAATGTATCTGACACATTGTAAAAAGTGGAGATTAGGGGTCATCTATGTAATAGTGACCACAACATGATAAGTTTTCTTGTACACATTAAAAAGATGTTCAGCAGAGGGGGTACAAAACCACTAAACTTCTGGAAGGCCAATTTTAACCAGCTGAGAGAGAAGCTTAGCAGCATAAACTTTGACAATGTCCTCAAAGTGACAGGAATACCAACAAAATGGAATATTTTCAAAAGCATTCTAAATAGGACCAGTGAAAAATATATACTTTATGGGAATAAGAGGGCTAGAAATCATAGAAAACCAATATGGCTAACTAAAACGATAAGGAGTACAATGAGGGATAAAAATGAAGCATTTAAAGTACTAAAACAAGAACAGCATTAAACAGCATTAAAAAAAATTATAAAGAGTAAAATAAATTGTGTAAAAGACAAATAAAGAAGGCAAAGATCGAGGCTGAGAGAATAATTACCAAGGAAAGTAAAAATAATCCAAAATGTATTCTTCAATTTCATATATAATAAGAAAATAAAAACTGACAATGTTGGCCCTCTCAAAAATAATTTGGGTGTAATGGTGGAGGAAGATGAGGAAAAGGTAGAACTATTAAATGCCTTCTTCTCTACTGTGTTTACACAAGAAAATCAAATGGACAGCAACAATATTAGTGGTAATGTAAACTCTCCATTAAATGTCACCTGTTTAACCCTGGAGGAATTGCAGCTCCGCCTTCAAAACACTAAAATAGAGAAATTGGTATTGGCATACACCCCTGAGTTCTGAGGGAATTATGCACGGTGATAGACAGACCCTTATATCTAATATTTACGAATTCAGTAATGACTGGGTCTGTTCCACATGATTGACGCATAGCAAATGTGGTGACAATTTTCAAAAAGGAGTCTAAAAGTGAGCCTGAAAACAATAGACCTCTGTGGTGGGTAAGATATTTGAAGGTTTTCTAAGAGATGCTATCAATGTAAAAAATCTTATAACGCCCAATCAGCATGAGTTTATGAGGAATCGGTCTTGTCAGACTAAGCTGATCAGCTTCTATGAAGAGGACAGTTCTATACTGGACATGGATAATGCAGTAGATGTAGTCTATCTGGACTTTTCAAAGGCTTTTGATACTGTGCCACATAAAAGGTTTGTGTGCAAAATGAGAATGTTGAGACTGGGGGAAACATATGCATTTGGGTTTGCAACTGGCTCATTGATAGGATACAAAGGGTACTTGTTAATGGTAAATACTCAGACTGGGTCAAAGTCACCAGTGAATTGCCACAGGGGTCAGTATTGTCTATTAATGACCTGATAGACAGTTTACAGAGCAGGGTGTCCATATTTGCAAATGATACTGAACTCTGTAAGCTATGTAAAAATAAGGAGGATAGTAGAATATTACAGGGCGATCTATGGAAGCTGGAAGCATGGGTGGGAACTTGGTAGATGAAGTCAAATGTAGACAAATGTAAGGTTATGCATTTTGGTCAAATAAATAAAATGTATGATTACACCATGTAACAATTTAAAAAAAAATATTTGTTCCCAGTTGTTAAGTGTGTTTTCCTGATTGTTTGTACCTTAAATGAATAGAAAAAAGTTATTATTCCCTGTAAACTTTGCTTTTGTGGTCAGCACAATGATATTTTGAAATTGATCTATTTTTAAGGATATTCGCAATATTTCAAGATACTTAAGAAGCTTCTGGAATTGTGAGAACTATGAAGAAGTTTCTAGAACTGCCCAGAATTATCTAGAACTTTCTGAGACTGTACAGAATTGTAGGTAGCTGTATAACTACAGTTATATAGGGCCACTATAGCCCTTCCTGAGAGATGGAGAGACAGGATCTAATTGATTGGGATTGCATAGTAAGTGGGCAATGGCCATCACAGATAAAGGGGAATTGACCTAGACAGACAGGTGTGAATTCAATATCTATTCAGATTCTGATAACGACAGTATTCACACTTCACCCCACACCCATTACAGGAGGAGCTTAGGAATGTAAATGTATATATTGTGTGTTACTCTGTGTTAAAGATGAATATTAATAATTAATATTCATCACTCCTGGCTGACTCGCCAATATGTTAAAGAGGATGATAATATTAACAATTGCTATTTCCTCCCTCTTTTGACTTGTTTCACCTTTAGGTAAGAGAGATCTGGGTGTTACTACTAATTAATATTCACCAATTTCCCTCCTTTCTCCTTAGGTATATCTACTTATCTGTTTCCTTGACTGGTTTGCATGTACGATAATTTACCCCACAATATTAATCATAAAATACGTTTATTATTAATATGATGGAACTAGGTTATAGAATAATACAAAACAGTATTAACACAGTGCAATACAATAAGTACAGAACCCAATTAAAAACCTACAGATATCGCTACATACACACACACATACAACCCCTGGACAATTTACTAACTGACCCTTTCTGTAAGGAACACAGCAGTAGTAATACAGATTAATAAAGGGTGACTGATAGATAGATAGATAGATAGATAGATAGATAGATAGATAGAGAATAGAGAGAGAGAAAGGTATACTTAAGTCTTATTAAGCATGCTCTGGTGGTATATGGAGCTTGTCTAGGTGAAGCTGGTCAATCCATGGGGTCTGGTGAAGAGAGAAGATCAAGAGAGCGAGAAAGGGCTTTTGGCCCATTATATATATGGCCCACAACTCCGCCCACCTAGATGTTGTCACTCCAATCAGGCTCTTGGTATTGTAATATAAGTTTAGATGCAATACTTCTTATGAGTCTTGGGATGGCGCTCTAACACTTAAAATTGATCCGTGGCCTAGGGCTAATGACCTACCTCCCCCATCTGCTCTGGGTCTGATTTAACATCACTATGGTGGCCTCATTAGCATATTCCATCTCATTATGTTAAACAAAAGACTTCCTGGCCCATGCGGGATGTCTGTTAGAAAACCGGTTTTGTAGCCTGCAGACAATAGCTCAGAACTTCTGAATGGACAGCTAGATAAATATATATATATATTAATGTCTGTGGTAAGCACTTCCCTTTACACTCTGGTATCGGGTGATCAATCTTGCTCTGCTGAATCCTCAGTACACTCTTGAACTTTAATACTGCATGGAATAAAGACCTTTTTTTATCAAGTTTGGAGAGACATCCTTTTTCCTTACAGTTCACAGCAACTTAGTCAATTTAGATGGCATCAAGAGGTTGCATACAGTACAGACCAAAACTATGGACACACCTTCTCATTCCAAGAGTTTTCTGTATTTTCATGACTATAAAAATTGTAGATTCACACTGAAGGCATCAAAACTATGAATTAACACGTGGAATTATATACTTAACAAAAAAGTGTGAAACAACTGAAAATATGTCTTATATTCTAGGTTCTTCAAAGTAGCCACCTTTTGCTTTGATTACTGCTTTGCACACTCTTGGCATGCTCTTGATGAGCTTCAAGAGGTAGTCACCTGAAATGGTCTTCCAACAGTCTTGAAGGAGTTCCCAGAGACGCTTAGCACTTGTTGGCCCTTTTGCCTTCACTCTGCGGTCCAGCTCACCCCAGACCATCTCGAGTGGGTTCAGGTCTGGTGACTGTGGAGGCCAGGTCATCTGGCGTAGCACCCCATCACTCTCCTTCTTGGTCAAATAGCCCTTACACAGTCTGGAGGTGTGTTTGGGGTCATTGTCCTGTTGAAAAATAAATGATGGTCCAACTAAACGCAAACCGGATGGAATAGCATGCCGCTGCAAGATGCTGTGGTAACCATGCTGGTTCAGTATTCCTTCAATTTTGAATAAATCCACAACAGTGTCACCAGCAAAGCACCCCCACACCATCACACCTCCTCCTCCATGCTTCTCGGTGGGAACCAGGCATGTAGAGTCCATTTGTTCACCTTTTCTGCGTCGCACAAAGACACGGTGGTTGGAACCAAAGAGCTCAAATTTGGACTCATCAGACCAAAGCACAGATTTCCACAGGTCTAATGTCCATTCCTTGTGTTCTTTAGCCCAAACAAGTCTCTTCTGCTTGTTGCCTGTCCTTAGCAGTGGTTTCCTAGCAGCTATTTTACCATGAAGGCCTGCTGCACACAGTCTCCTCTTAACAGTTGCTGTAGAAATGTGTCTGCTGCTAGAACTCTGTGTGGCATTGACCTGGTCTCTAATCTGAGCTGCTGTTAACCTGCGATTTCTGAGGCTGGTGACTCGGATGAACTTATCCTCCGCAGCAGAGGTGACTCTTGGTCTTCCTTTCCTGGGGCGGTCCTCATGTGAGCCAGTTTCATTGTAGCGCTTGATGGTTTTGGCCACTGCACTTGGGGACACTTTCAAAGTTTTCCCAATTTTTCGGATTGACTGACCTTCATTTCTTAAAGTAACGACGGCCACTCGTTTTTCTTTACTTAGGTGCTTTTTTTCTTGCCATAATACAAATTTTAACACTCCATTCAGTAGGACTATCAGCTGTGTATCCACCTGACTTCTGAACAACACAACTGATGGTCCCAACACCATTTATAAGGCAAGAAATCCCACTTATTAAACCTGACAGGCCACACCTGTGAAGTGAAAACCATTTGAGGTGACTACCTCTTGAAGCTCATCAAGAGAATGCCAAGAGTGTGCAAAGCAGTAATCAAAGCAAAAGGTGGCTACTTTGAAGAACCTGGAATATAAGACATATTTTCAGTTGTTTCACACTTTTTTGTTAAGTATATAATTCCACATGTGTTAATTTATAGTTTTGATGCCTTCAGTGTGAATCTACAATTTTTCTAGTCATGGAAATACAGAAAACTCTTGGAATGAGAAGGTGTGTCCAAACTTTTGGTGTGTACTGTATATTTTTTCCTAATCCAGTTACTCCAGAGGAGATTAAACTTCATTTCTTGGATGTTGCCAGATCTCTATCCTTGAGGCGGTCAGAGAATCTTTTTTTTTTTTTTTTTTTTTTTTTTTTTTAAACTTGGTTTATTGAAAGTTATACAACAGACACATTGACAAAAGCAAATGCATAAAACAGATTGTGCAGAATGATCAATCACCAAATGCAATAAAGTCCCGGACATAAAACACAAAAGGAGAACAAAACAGGGTAAAAGAAAAATAAAGGGAAACGGCGCCACACAACCTCCTACCACCAATCCACAATCCTGGAAATACATAAGCAATACTAGAAAAGCCTGCACAGAATAGGCACAATAGGAAAGAATATACATTAAGGCATATCCTGATAGTCATCCAAATAAACACATAGGAAGTAGTGGACAGTCAATAAGTAACAGTACTAATACAGTACACTAAGGATAAAAAGGTCATGAGTACTTCCAGCATTTGTCCTCCCCTCACGGACTAAAATTCAGGGCTGACTGTAACGAGGGGGCCGTGTATTCAGTTACGGAAGAGCTGCACCATGGTCCCCATACCTTATGGAACTTTTGAGGACATCCTCTTCCCTTATACACCAGTTGGTTGAATGGGAGAACCAAATTTACGAGCTTTTTCCACATAGAGATTGATGGAGGTCTAGAAGCCATACACCTGAGCGCAATAGCCTTCCTTGTGTAGAACAAGGACTCCCTCAAAAACACTCTAACATGGTGCAGCCAGGTTTCCTCATCCAATATGCCAAAGAGACAGACTTCTGGGGTTAGGGGTAACGGCATATTTAGAATTTCCACCAGGAGATCCACAACCCCCCTCCAAAAACAGTGTACAACTGGGCATGCCCAAATCATGTGCCAAAAGTCCGACTGCGGACAGGAACATCTAAGACATCCCAGATGAGGCAGTCGACCTATTTTATGCAAACGAGAAGGGGTCAGGTAGCATTGATGGAGAATGTAAGTTTGAATCAGTTTATTATTAGCTGAAGGTGACACATGTTGGGGTGACTCAAGAACTTCCTGAAATGTCTCATCTGTGAGAGTCAGAATATTGGTACCAGGGCAGGAGCATCTAACAAGGACACCTTGACCTGAATCAAATGTGCATAGATATTGTAGATCAACCCTCTGGGCCCCTGTGAACGGAGCACACCTATGAGAGGGTAAACAGAGATCCTACTCGGCTGTTGGGGAAATAGAGAGAAGAGGGCATGTCTGATCTGGAGATATCCTTTTTGTTTACTTTGCAGGAAAAAATAAGGGTATTAACGCTTCTAAACCTTCCTTATCCGCTGGATTAAGGAAGCCATAAATTTGGCCTTTCCATCCCAGGGGTTGGACCCCCCAGATTTTGTCAAGGCTCATTCTACTAGAGCTGTTTCCACTTCTGGGCTGAAAGGAACTCGGTTCACTTAGAGCAAATTTGTTCTACAGCTTACTGGAGCTCTCACCAGACTTTTATAAATCACAATAGATTTAATACTCGGGGTTCAGAGGCCACTTCCTTTGGCCGTTCCATTTTAAACTCAGTTCTTCAAGAGGGCCCTCCATAGGGGTTCTTCTTGAAAGAAGCACATGGGCACAAATACCCCACTATTGTGCTACTGTTGGGACTAAAGGAAAACATATTAACATCATAATCTATGCTTTTGGGAGGCTATTAATTAGTTGTGTGATGCAGCAAAAAATACAAAGTAACAGTCAATAACCCATTTGGGGCTAGTATCCTGTGCACCACTATGTCACAGCAGTGTATAAAGCAATTCAAGAATGGCTGACAGTCTCTAAACATCCAATAAACAGAGCTATTGCAACAAGTCCACAATAACTGTGCAGATTTCAGGCAGTGACAATCCTCTCTAGGGCTTGGGACCATACATTAGTCCATGTGCATACAATGCAGAGTCTACAATAAACTCCCAAAATGGTGGTGTGGTACAGGTTCAGCCAAGTGGGATTAATTTTAGATATGGATTCCATCTGTGGCTGATCGATATCACACCCTTTTGATGTTTCACTGGCCTTGAGACCTAATGTCTACTGTCCCCCACACACGGGCTATTTACATACAATTGTGAAATGCTTTAACTCAGCAGGGAAGCTCTTGGAGTAATGTACAGTACAGACCAAAAGTTTGGACACACCTTCTCATTCCAAGAGTTTTCTGTATTTTCATGACTATCGTTGATTGTAATGTCAATCTGTATTCCCTTAGTCCAGACAGCAGCACAATATGGGGTATCTCTGCCCCTGTGTGTTGTTTAGGACAGTGGAACCTTTAATTAGCACCAAATTTAAGGTGCCTCCTACTAGCCCTATAAGAGGGCACCTGAGACCTCCCTCCACTGTGTAAATTATAAAGTAAAAGGAAACAAGCTTCTAGGGAGGGAAGCCTTGTGCTGCTGTCTGGACTAAGGGAATACAGGTTGACATTACAATCAACGATTCCCCTTACGTCCGACAGCAGCACAATATGGGGAGATAGCAAGTAATTCCCCTAGGGAGGGTTTCCTCGCCTTACATCATCAAGGACTATCTGACCAAAGGCAGTTGTCTGGGAACTGCGGACGTCTAAACGATAATGTTTGACAAAGGTCAACTGGGATGACCATGATGCAGCCGCACAAATCTGGTCCAAAGGTAAGGACCGGTACTCAGCCCAAGAAGTCGACACAGCCCTGGTTGAGTGGGCCGTAGAAAAAACTGGAGGGAGTAACTCCTGAATAAGGAAGGAAGACCTAATTGTCTCCTTGATCCATGTGGATAGAGTAGGCTTGGAAGCCTTGAGGCCTTTGTTTTTACCCTGCATATTAATTAGTAGGTTTTCGGCCTTCCTAAACGGTTGAGTGCGGGATAGGTAAATCCGCAGACACCTTACCACATCCAAGGTGTGGAGCTTTTCTTCCTCCTCAGAGGTTGGAGTGGGGAAAAACACTGGTAGCGAAATTAGCTGATTGCTATTATAGCATGAGGGGACGTTAGGGTTAAACCCAGGCAAAAATCTAAGGTGCACCCTATCTGCAAAAAACACAATGTACGGTTCTCTAGAACAGAGAGCCTGGAGTTCCCCTACTCTTTTGGCAGATGTAATAGCCAACAAAAAAACGGTTTTGTATGCCAAATATTTTAGCTCCGTAGTCTCCAAGGGTTCAAATGGAGGACCGCACAGGCCTGTAAGGACTACCGCAAGGTCCCACTGGGGAACTGGAGATGATACTGAGGGCTTTAGCTTCATTGCCCCTTTAAGGAACCTTGCAACCAGAGGATCCTGAGACAGACGTCTGTTCAAATGAGCGGAGAGGGCCGCAATCTGCACTTTCAAAGTGGCAGGGGCAAGGCCCTTATCCAAACCGTCCTGAAGAAAATTTAAAATATCAGCCGTTGAAGGTTGTAAATTATTAATACCCTTCTTGGAGCACCACTCCATGAAAATCTTGGCTGTCCTCTGGTAGTTCTTATTGGTAGAGTCTGCTCTTGCAGAAGAAAGGGTCTTCAGGACGGCCTCTGACAGTCCTCTATCCTGCTGTAGGGACTGCTCAACCTCCAGGCTGTCAGGTTGAATCTCCAGAGATCCTGGCACTTCAGAGATCCTTGGGAAACCAGGTTCTGGATGGGGGGAAGCCTCCAATATATCCCTCGACTCATCTCCATGAGTTGGGAAAACCAAGCTCTTTTTGGCCAGAATGGAATGATGGCTATCACAGAGACTTGGTCCTGTCTGATTTTCATCAATACCTTCGGTATTATTGGAATTGGAGGGAAGATGTATGCCAGCCTGGACCTCCAAGGGATGGACAGGGCATCCACTGCCAAGGGATTGTCCTCCTGGTAAAGGGAACAGAACGTCTCCACCTTGGCGTTGAGTCGGGTTGCCATGAGGTCTATTTCTGGAAGACCCCACTTCAGGGTAATCTGATGAAAGACTTCTGGATTGAGTGACCATTCTCCTGATACGGCATGACCCCGACTCAACCGATCCGCTACTATGTTCAGGGAGCCCTTGATGTGAACTGCGGATAAATGGGTTAGATTTTTCTCTGCCCATGTAAATATCAGATCTGCCTCCCTGAGGAGGGTTGGTGATCTGGTGCCTCCCTGTCTGTTCACGTACAGCACTGTGGTCATGTTGTCTGACCGGATTTTGACTGCTCTTCCCTTGAGAAGAGGCGAGAAAAGGAGTAAGGCACGATATACAGCTCTGAGCTCCTTCCAGTTGGACGAGGTCCTTCTTTCTGGAGCGCTCCAGACTCCCTTTATGGAGTTTTCGTCCAAATGGGCTCCCCATCCCGAGAGGGATGCATCTGTAGTCAACAGGGTCCAAGAAGGTTGGACCGTGGACCTTCCGTCTTTCAGGTGCAACCACCACTTGAGGGAAAGACGGGTCCTGGGGGAGAGTCAAATCTTCTTGCTGAGTGTAAGAAGGGAGCGATCCCAAGCCCCTAGTAACTCCTTCTGGAGGGGACGTAAGTGCCACAACGCCCATGGGACTGCCTCCACTGAGGAAGACATCAAGCCCAGGATCTTCATCAATGTTCTGATGGAGGCTATCGGCTTTTTGAAGAGGTGCCGGACTGCACCGACCAGTTTCTCCTTCCTTGCTGGTGTCAAGGAGACCTGCAGCTTTTTATCATCAGACTTCGGGAATCTCCGGACGGCGCCTCTAGAGGAATATCTAGAGCCTCTTTGCTAGCAACGGGAGGTCACCAGAGACCTCCGTCCACCTGTCCCACACAGGACAGAAAAAAACACAGTGGAGGGAGGTCTCAGGTGCCCTCTTATAGGGCTAGTAGGAGGCACCTTAAATTTGGTGCTAATTAAAGGTTCCACTGTCCTAAACAACACACAGGGGCAGAGATACCCCATATTGTGCTGCTGTCGGACGTAAGGGGAATAAAAATTGTAGATTCACACTGAAGGCATCAAAACTATGAATTAACACATGTGGAATTATATACTTAACAAAAAAGTGTGAAACAACTGAAAATATGTCTTATATTCTAGGTTCTTCAAAGTAGCCACCTTTTGCTTTGATTACTGCTTTGCACACTCTTGGCATTCTCTTGATGAGCTTCAAGAGGTAGTCACCTGAAATGGTTTTCACTTCACAGGTGTGCCCTGTCAGGTTTAATAAGTGGGATTTCTTGCCTTATAAATGGGATTGGGACCATCAGTTGTGTTGTTCAGAAGTCAGGTGGATACACAGCTGATAGTCCTGGGGGTGCTTTGCTGGTGACACTGTTGGGGATTTATTCAAAATTGAAGGAATACTGAACCAGCATGGTTACCAAAGCATCTTGCAGCGACATGCTATTCCATCTGGTTTGCGTTTAGTTGGACCATCATTTATTTTTCAACAGGACAATGACCCCAAACACACCTCCAGACTGTGTAAGGGCTATTTGACCAAGAAGGAGAGTGATGGGGTGCTACGCCAGATGACCTGGCCTCCACAGTCACCAGACCTGAACCCAATCGAGATGGTTTGGGGTGAGCTGGACCGCAGAGTGAATGCAAAAGGGCCAACAAGTGCTAAGCATCTCTGGGAACTCCTTCAAGACTGTTGGAAGACCATTTCAGGTGACTACCTCTTGAAACTCATCAAGAGAATGCCAAAAGTTTGCAAAGCAGTAATCAAAGCAAAAGGTGGCTACTTTGAAGAACCTAGAATATAAGACATATTTTCAGTTGTTTCACACTTTTTTGTTAAGTATATAATTCCACATGTGTTAATTCATAGTTTTGTTGCCTTCAGTTTGAATCTACAAGTTTTATAGTCATGAAAATACAGAAAACTCTTGGAATGAGAAGGTGTGTCCAAACTTTTGGTCTGTACTGTATACCCAAACACTTTTAGCAGACGAACTGACTCCACTAGAACTTCAAAGGAAATATAGTACAGTCGCACCGATAAATTCCTTGGGTGCGCAAGTCTTGAAAGGACTCCTCCAAATCCAAACACAGTACTGTTGGGAGCAGGGAAAAGGTCCAGACACTAAACTCCCTACCCATGGGGTTCTGGAGGGGTCATTCCTGGTGTCTATGTGATGAGGATCTCGCCACAAATCCATCATACCCCTCGCTTGATACTACGGTCATCCGGCAAGGAGTTATGGCTTTATATATTTTTCTGGTTCCAGGATGTAGGGCGGATCTCGTCTCCTGGTGACATCACACAGGGAGGAGACTAAGGCAGGTATATGTTTCAGAACAGAGAGAGAGACTTCAGTTCTTATTCTGGAAGATATGTGAAGCAGGGACGTAAATACTGGGGTTGCAGCGGTAGCGGCTGCCACAGGGCCCGGGACATTAAGGGGCCCAAAGCCCTGTGGCAGCCGCTACCGCGAACCCCACAAACACTGCTATCATTATACTCCGGGGTCTTTTCAGACTCCTGAGTATAACGATTGGGGCCAAGGGGAGGTGAGCGAACATAAAAAACACTGTAACTCATCTCTCCGGCGCTCCGCAGGCTTCGGACCTGTTTGGTGATGTCCCAGACGTCAGCCGACGTCATTATGCGTCGCGATGCCGGCCTGGATCACGCAAGATCTGCTCCAACATTGAAGATGGCCGAAGTAGTGCACTGGAGTACAGTGGAGTCAGGGAGAGGTAAGTAGCATTGTTTTTTATGTTTGTATCCTCCCCTGGATCTCCGATCATTATACTCTGGGGTCTGAACACATGAATAATTCTCGCTTATAGAATAAATGTGTTGCAGCTGGGTAAGATTTAACACTAGACCCCTTCAGCAGTTATTGTTTAAGTCTGGGTGGTCAAATATTGGTGACTATAAGACTAATAGTAGGCACTGCAGCTAGAAAGGATTTACAGTCATATGAAAAAGTTTGGGCACCCCTATTAATCTTAATCATTTTTAGTTCTAAATATTTGGGTGTTTGCAATAGCCTTTTCAATTTGATATATCTAATAACTGATGGACACAGTAATATTTCAGGATTGAAATGAGGTTTATTGTACTAACAGAAAATGTGCAATATGCATTAAACCAAAATTTGACCGGTGCAAAAATTTGGGTACCCTTATCATTTTATTGATTTGAATACTCCTAACTACTTTTTACTGACTTACTGAAGCACAAAATTGGTTTTGTAACCTCACTGAGCTTTGAACTTCATAGCCAGGTGTATCCAAATTATGAGAAAGGTATTTAAGGTGGCCAATTGCAAGTTGTTCTCCTATTTGAATCTCCTCTGAAGAGTGGCATCATGGGCTCCTCAAAACAACTCTCAAATGATCTGAAAACAAAGATTGTTCAACATAGTTGTTCAGGGGAAGGATACAAAAAGTTGTCTCAGAGATTTAACCTGTCAGTTTCCACTGTGAGGAACATAGTAAGGAAATGGAAGACCACAGGGACAGTTCTTGTTAAGCCCAGAAGTGGCAGGCCAAGAAAAATATCAGAAAGGCAGAGAAGAAGAATGGTGAGAACAGTCAAGGACAATCCACAGACCACCTCCAAAGAGCTGCAGCATCATCTTGCTGCAGATGGTGTCACTGTGCATCGGTCAACAATACAGCACACTTTGCACAAGGAGAAGCTGTATAGGAGAGTGATGCGAAAGAAGCCGTTTCTGAAAGCATGCCACAAACAGAGTCGTCTGAGGTATGCAAAAGCACATTTGGACAAGCCAGCTTCATTTTGGAAGAAGGTCCTGTGGACTGATGAAACAAAGATTGAGTTGTTTGGTCATACAAAAAGGCGTTATGCATGGCGTCAAAAAAACACAGCATTCCAAGAAAAACACTTGCTACCCACTGTAAAATTTGGTGGAGGTTCCATCATGCTTTGGGGCTGTGTGGCCAATGACGGCACCGGGAATCTTGTTAAAGTTGAGGGTCGCATGGATTCAACTCAGTATCAGCAGATTCTTGAGAATAATGTACAAGAATCAGTGACGAATTTGAAGTTACGCCGGGGATGGATATTTCAGCAAGACAATGATCCAAAACACAGCTCCAAATCTACTCAGGCATTCATGCAGAGGAACAATTACAATGTTCTGGAATGGCCATCCCAGTCCCCAGACCTGAATATCATTGAACATCTGTGGGATAATTTGAAGCGGGCTGTCCATGCTCGGCGACCATCAAACTTAACTGAACTGGAATTGTTTTGTAAAGAGGAATGGTCAAAAATACCTTTATCCAGGATCCAGGAACTGATTAAAAGCTACAGGAAGCGACTAGAGGCTGTTATTTTTGCAAAAGGAGGATCTACTAAATATTAATGTCACTTTTCTGTTGAGGATCTACTAAATATTAATGTCACTTTTTCATATGACTGTATCAGCTGCTACTGCCATATATACACTGAAAATAAAATCCTTTAGGTATATTGAAAAGGTATGCTACTGCAGCTCTATTAGGTGGTCCCTATCCCAGGTTTAGGATTGGAATTCTTTAGGGTGGGACAATATATTTTTACACCTAGGCAGGGTAGTGTTATGATTCTTCTAGATTATGTTTTACCTGGGACATTCATAGGACTTTTAATGTATATCAATAAAATATTAGTTTTATTTTTTATATTTCGGTGATTGATTTATATGTAATTTCAGTTCCTCGGTGATTTTGAAAGTGAAATGACAGTGGCGCTGTCTGCTCGTTTTGCCTAGATATAAAAAGGTCAAGCCACGCCCACCTTCGTGATGACTCGAACAGCTGTAACCCATCAAAACCAAAGGGGAGTGGTCAGGAAACGAGATACACTCCCATGGAAGACGCCCAGCTGGATAGCGTCATTCAAACGGGGCGGGGGACCAGTCACAGGTAACCAAGGAGACCTGAAAGCGCGTCTCCCCGCAGTCACTTTCATTTACTCGGACGATTAAAGCAAAACAATGAAAAGCAGCGTTGTTATACCATAGCCGCCGGGTCTCTGCTATTTTATACAGCAGACACTCGGTGCTAATGCCCGCGATCAGTGCCCGCAAACATTAAGCCCTCATATGGCTCTGAGAGCGGAAAAATAAAAAAGTTGTGGGGTTTGGAGGGGGGGGGGAGTCAAAAACAAAAATAGAAAAATTCCTCCAGCGGGAAGGAGTTTATCCTCAGTCCCCTTGGGACTATTTCTTGTTTAATGTAACTCTCAAGTGATTGTCCTTCCCACCAGGATATTGTATAATCTTTGTGAGCTCATGTCAACTCTCTGAATGCCACCCTAATGTTAGTTGAAATAGAAGATGGTGTTAAGTCTCTTTCAGAAAAAAAACGTCTGTGCTATGCTGCTCCATTTTTGTAGGTCCAGAGTATCAGAAAGAAAACCGGCCATATTAGCGCTATAATTAAATTTCCAATAAACTCTATACTATCCACTTATATGTAATATCGAGGAAAGGGAATCCTCAGTGACACTATCCAGAAATCTTAGCCCTCACTTTATATATGGGAAGAGATTACCAGATTAGAATGCTACCTGCCTACTAGATGCAGTCTCTAGTATCATAGACTAAAATAAGTGAGGGAGCAGAAAGCAGACGGCACATAAGCATGTATTTGTAATGCTGCTTAAATAACAACCACTGGCGCTTAAACCACTTTATAGCGCTACTGAACTGATTCTATGTGGTCAGTGGTACGAGTTTGTTGCTGCCCTGGGGAACTGAGGGATTATGTGTGAATAAGAAACAAGAGCACTCGATTACTCAAGGGACCAGTTTATGGAGATTTGGATCATTTTCCTGATCTCTATGACTGGTCTGATAAATTTTGAGACATTATATATGCTAAAAGAGAGCTCTATATACAATTAGGCTGTTTTGTACCATCAGTTGAAACTATAGGTTACAATACTATCTATTCTATTGTTATTGTACATTGTACATTGTATAGCCATCATTATTATATGTGTATTTACACATATTTTGGGGGGCTCTTATGGTTTTTGGGTCCATACACACACATTTTTCTCAAATAAATTATATCTTTTCACCTCCCACTCTCCCTGATGGGTATCTCAGTCTATTGAGAGCTGATAGTAGTGCAAATTGAGGCAGGTGTCTTATTATATGTATGTTCTGTCCGAAAAAAAAAATAATTATTTTTTGTATTTAATTCCAATAGTTTTTTATTGAAATTTTTAACAGAAATACAATACAAGTTAGAAACACATTGAGGAAACAAGGGCACAGTTATGACCTCATATGCATCATAGTCGCAATGCAATACAATATACTCAGATGAGGTACATCCATGAATAAAATATATACAATGGCAATGCATAGTACGAACAAGTAAATCTAATCAAACGTACAGCAAACCTAACATGTTGAGGCTATAGGGGACGACAGTCAGTTTTTGCCATAAGACGGATAAGATGGGGAACAGGCTAGAGGAGGATAAGGAATAAAGTGAAGGGCAAAACAACAAAAGAACAGAAAACACAAACCATATTCTAGGCCTAGAGAATGAATACAGTCGGATCGTATCCCCCCACTCGCAAAGTAGTTGGTTCGCCCCTTACAAAAAGGGGGAGACCCATCAGCTACCAGATATCAATTTTCCAATTTCTTAAATAAATGGTATATAGGTGTTACAGGAATAACAAATCATAGCAGCCCCCCAGAGGCTATAAATAAAGTAGGAAGGAATACCCTAGTGAAAGGGAAGGCCTCGTTGTATAGTCCATCAATGATTGTACGGTGGAGGGAATGCCTCTGCCCATGACTCCCAGTGCGTCCTGAATCTATCCAGGCCCCCTCCATTACATGCACAAATGCGCTCGTATTGATAATTCAAGGACACCGCTGAAATTAACTCTGTCAAGGCCGGGCATGCAGTAGACTTCCATCGTCTCGCAACAAGTAGGCGGGCAGCCCCTAGCACCTGACAAACGACTGTTCTATGTCTACCAGGTATCATGTGAATACCTAGCAGGAGGAGTGCCAATTCAGGTGTATACCCCACCCCACCACCACACAGGCCATTAACCAAGGAAAACACAGAAACCCAAAAGGGCTGAATGAGTGGGCAGTGCCAGAACACATGGAATAAAGAGCCGGTCTCCCCGCATCCCCTCCAACAAAGAGGTGAACACGATGGGTAGAACTTAGCTATACGTAAAGGAGGGTAATACCAGCGTAATAGTAATTTGCTATATTGCTCCCAATGTGAGGCACATACTGTGGATCGCTTAGCCCATCTGATCGCCTCTCGCCATTGACCAACCTCAAATCTGCTCCCTATGTCCTCCTCCCAAAGGATCATGTGTTTAGTCTTGCGGAAAGTGCAATCCATATTCAAAATTTGATACAGGGTTTTAGTTTTATAAGCCGCTGTGGAAGCCTGTGGGTGTAAGAGGTCGGCGGCCGACTGTGGCAGGCGTACCTGAGTCGATGTCGTGTCAGACAAGTAGGAAGTCAATCTGGTATATGTGTACGCTTCCCTTACGGGCAGATCAAATGTCTCTTTCAACACGGGGAAGGGCGCCCTAGTGCCACCCCTATACAGGTCAGAGACATACTTTACCCCACACCTGCGCCACACGTCTAGGGATAAATGTGGTATCTCGTGGGGGAGCATCGTAATGGGAAGATTCAGTGCTACCGTAGGGGCATCCCCATCCTGCAGAGTACACAATGCATGCCTTTATTTTTTGCAGTAGACTTGGATAGGAACCAAGGAATTGGCAGGACAACATGCGCACTTGGACAATCAGGGCTTATAGTCACGTATGGTTGAACTGTAGTTCTCACTTTATTCATTAAAATCACAACGCATTTCGGGAAAAAAGTATCCCTTTTTCAAGTGCAATAATTAATTCTAACAATAAATAAATAAAAAACAAAAAATTTAAATAAGAGTAAAAAAGAGTAAAATATATATATATATGAGGAATGCATAAGAAATCTATCTATCTATATAGACTATATCCAATACATATAATGTACAATAAATATTCTTCTGCATTGGATATTGTTCTGACTCAATAGCTTGGCTGCAAGTGTGAGGTTGTGAGAGTGTCCTGTAGTCTCTATGCTAACCAGCAATTTACACCAAGATATCTATCAGATAGTGTTCAACTCAACTGAGGAGGCGTAGATAAGATTCCAGATGCTTTAATCCAAGTAAATCTTGTAGAACCTCATACAGCAGTAGGTGAAAAATGATGAAATACCAGGAGCTGAGCAGACATGTTGCTTACAAAGAAGTGAAACTAAACTGAGAGAGAGAGAGAGGAGGAGCTACAGCATCACAACTAAGGATACAGAGAGAGAGAGGGGACAAACTACAAAGACAAACAGTATCACAGATACATGTCAGTGAATTAAACCAAGTCCTGGGACATGACACTCCCCGCCTGAAATCTTTAGATTTCACTGAAAACAAACATTAATAATGTCCTGAAATGTCCATAAAGTCCTCTTCAAACCTGAAAAACAAAAAAGAAACATGCACAACAAACAATAATCAACAGTTAGTCCAAATAAACCAATCTTCAGGTCGGGAAGCCGCAATTTGCCAACACCTCCACCGACCCACACTGTAATCCACAAGAACACGGTTTTAGTTCATGGAAGGAAGCTCCCCGCCATGAGCTGTGAATGGTGTCCTTATCTTCTTTTATGTGACGTCTCCTCTTGGAAGAAGAAGCACCAGTTCATTAATTGGGCGGAAGAAAACTCGCACTGAGCCTCCCTTGATCTCCACTTTCCGAGTCTTCCCATCATCACTAGGGACAACTTTAGTGATGAGACCCATAGGCCATTCATTTCGATGGACTTCTTTATCCCTTAGAAGGACGAGGTCACCCACCTGGAGATTAGGTTTTGAGGTCTGCCATTTGTGACGGCTCTGTAGCATGTGGGGGTACTCTGTTTTCCAGCGGTGCCAGAACACATTGGACAGGTGTTGAACTTGTTTCCATTGGCGTCTGTAAATGTCACTGTGATCTAAGGTACGTGGAGAGGTAGCAGCAGTACCAATTTTCTGAGTAAGAAGCGTTGCTGGGGTTAAGATAATTGGAGATTCAGGGTCTGAAGATACTGGGACAAGTGGCCTTGCATTGATTATCGCAGACACTTCAGCAAGAAAGGTTATTAACGTCTCATGGGTAAGCAGTGTCGACTTGTGGTCCATCAACATAGAGTCAAGGATTCTGCGTGTGATCCCAATCATACGTTCCCAGGAACCTCCCATATGAGATGAATGTGGAGGGTTAAACGTCCAAGTGCACCCATTGTTGGATAAGAAGTTGTCTAACTGCAGTTCTTTGCAGGCTCCAACGAAGTTAGTGCCACAGTCAGACCTCAGTTGTTTCTCAGCAGGCAGTGGAGTGTTCCAGTCCATGTTCTCAGTGGTAAGCTGTCTTAGTAGTAGCTTGCCTTGAATGGTGATGGGAGCAATGAAACCAAGAGGATCATAAATGCTGTTCACAACAGATAAAACTCCTCGTTTGGTGAAAGGTTTGTCACAAGAAGACACTTGGAATGTGAATGTGTCTTGTTCAGTGTTCCATAGCAATCCTAGGCTGCGTTGCATAGGAGGAGTATCAGAACTGAGATCAAGATCCTTCAAGTTGATTGCATGATCATCAGAGGGAAATGCCTTCATTACCTCCATATTGTTGGAGATGATCTTGTGAAGTCTGAGGTTAGCTACAGACAGCATTTCCTGTGTTCTAGAGAGGAGATCGATCACTTCTTCACTTGCAGGTAAGGATTTAAGACCATCATCAATATAGAAATTCCTCTCAACAAACTGACGAGCATCAGAGCCATACTCTTTCTCACCTTCATGGGCGGTCCTTCTCAGTCCATAGATCGCTACTGCAGGAGATGGGCTATTGCCAAAGACATGTACCTTCATCCGGTAATCTATGACTTCATTGTTGACATCATTGTCCTTATGCCATAGGAACCTGAGATAGTTTCTGTCATCATCCTTAACAATGAAGCAATGAAACATCTGTTGGATGTCGGCCATCACTGCAACTGGTTCCTGTCTGAAACGGATTAAGACTCCTATGAGGCTGTTGTTTAGGTTAGGACCAGTGAGGAGCAGGTTGTTGAGAGAGACGCCTTCATACTGAGCACTAGAATCGAACACGACCCTGATTTGGTCAGGTTTGCGAGGGTGATACACGCCAAATGATGGAAGGTACCAGCATTCTTCTCCTTCCTTTAGTGGAGGTGCAGGTTCTGCATGATCTCTCTCAAATACCTTCTGCATGAAACCTACAAAGTGTTTCTCCATCTCTGGTTTCCTCATGAGGGTACGTTTTAAAGAGGAAAATCTAGAAACTGCTTGCTTCAGATTGTTTGGCAGTTTTGATCTCGGCGAGCGGAAAGGTAAAGGTGCTACCCAGCTGTTGGAATCATCTTGAATGAATTCCTTGTCCATAAGTTTGAGAAATTCTTTATCAGCTATAGCCGGTGCCAGCTTGTTGTCATCACTTGTTGTATTGAACACTGTTAATCCAAGGGTGTCTTCCCCAGGCAGGAAAGTATTCACATTGTCTCGGTGATTATGCAACCACTTACTGTTGCTTATCTTCTCTTTCGCTTGGTAGTGATGTGGACATGGCTGAAAACAAGTGCTGCGACCGTTTGGTAACATATGCGTCTTAAATGAAGAAATATTGGTGGGCCTTTTCATCCTACCTATGCAGACGTTGCCAATGATTACCCATCCTAGATCGAGGCGCTGGGCAAATGGTGCATCATGCGGTCCATTAATTTGCTGGCGTATTTTGTGCAGTCTGAGAATGTCTCTACCTAGCAGAAGTAGAATGTCTGCATTTTTGTCAAGGGATGGTATTTCACTGGCTATAGCCCTTAGATGAGGGTGCTGGAAAGCCACCTCTGGTGTGGGTATCTCTTCTCTGTTTGATGGTATCTGGTTGCACTCAACAAGTGTGGGCAAAGGTATCTCCAAATTGCCCTTGAGAGAAGCTATTACAAAACCACTGGCCCTTCTTCCTGAAACCTCTGATATGCCACTACAAGTACCCAAGGTATACGGATAGGTATCACCCTTTAAGTTAAACAGATCAAAGAGTTCTGACCTTGCAAGTGAGTGGTTGCTCTGGTCATCCAAGATGGCGTACACCCTCAGAGCCCTTTCTGGTTGGCCCTTGGGGTATATATTGACTAGGCATATCCTTGCACAGGACTTGTCACAAAGGTCTTCTCCGCAGACTTCTGTACATGAGGAAGATACTGTGGTAGTATTTGCTGCTTGATCTGTGTTCTCCCCGCCATGCTTAGTTGGGGAAGGGGAACCTCTAGGTGGTGTGGTACTAGGCTGGGATGGATGAAGAGCCTGTACATGGTCCTCACTGCCACACTCTATACACTTAATAGCAATTTTACAGTCTCTAGCAACATGTTCAGTAGAGGCACAACATTTGAAACATATCCCTAGTTTCTTTAGAAGCTCTTTACGTTCCTGGATTGGTTTCCTCCTGAAGCCAATACACTTCTTGAGGGGATGAGGCTTCTTGTGAATAGGACACAGACGGTTAGGATTTTCTACCTTTTCGTCTTGGTTGTTGTTGCAACTGCTTCCTTCTGGTGCTGATGTAGGTATAGGAAGAATATCAGTCTTTTTCACCGAAACTGGGCCTCTGCGGTTTCTGTAGTTAGAATGTGAGCTGTCATACTTAATAGGAGGTGAACCAGGAACACTGGGATCCCCATAGGAAAAGCTTGGGTCATTCTTGGATTCTGCAATGTTCTTGATAAACTCACAGAAGTAGGAAAATGGAGGAAAGGAGACTTGATTCTCATTTTTGTATCTTGACCCAACTGTGGTCCACCTTTCTTGAATATTATATGGCAACTTGGTGACTATCGGGTTTACCCCACGAGCAGTGTCCAGGTAACTGAGGCCCGGTAGGAGAGTGTCCGCCTTAGCCAGTAGGAGCTCCATGAGTAGGTCACTAAGTTCTTGAAATTTCTGATGATCCTTACCAGATATCTTTGGAAACCCTTGCAACCGTTTGAACAGAGCATTCTCTATTGCTTCAGGACTGCCATAGGTTTTCTCCAGTCTTTCCCAAGCAGTGGTAAGGCCTGCTATGGGGTTGTAAATGTGGACGGATCTGAGTCTTTTAGCACGTTCTGTGGACTGTGGGCCAAGCCACCGGATAAGCAAATCTAATTCTTCAGCTGCAGTAATGCCAAGGTCACTGATTGCAGTTTTGAAGGCACATTTCCAGCCTCTGTAGTTCTCAGGTTGGTCATCGAACCTTGTGAGTCCAGTCTTAGTAAGCTCACGGCGAACCATGTACCTTGCAAACTCTGACATGTCTGTTCTCTCTGACTTTAAATATTGAGTTGCTGGCTGAGTAGCGGTGATTACGTTGTTAGTGGGGTTCTGGTTAACAGAGGTAGGTAGTGTAGGGGCTGCGTAGGCATTCAGCCTAGGAGCTAGCTTAAAGTCCATAGGTTTAGCCACATATGGATGTGAGACTGGACGGTTGTTTGCAGTCTGGTAGTATGGTGTCACATTGGTGTTTACCTGAGTATCAGTATATTGCATTTGCTGAGGTGCAAGGCTTTGGGAATCCATGAAGGAAGAAGAAACTGGATGCTGGACAGGCAGGGCATTGTACTGACCTTGAATGCGGTGTGCTGCAGAAGATACTGTGCCCTGTTGCTCTGGAGAAATGTTGTCCCTGACAGGAACATTTGTGACAAATAGGGATTCACTGCTTTGGCTTAGTACATAGTCTCTTGTGCGCTTGAGGGGATCCTCTGCTTCCACATCACACAAACTGGTGCTGTCGCTTTCACTTCCACTGATGGCTTGTTCTAAAATGCGTAACCTTGCCATGGCTGCAGCGTGCTCATACTGTTTCTCTAGAGCTTCTAGTTCTGCCCTTTTTTGAGCTGCATTAGCTTCCATCGCTGCTTTCTGTTGAGCTACCTTAGCTTCCATTTCTGCTTTCTGTTGTGCAAAGGCTGCCTGTATCTTAGTAGCTTCTGCCTCTGCACGTGCTTTTATAAGTTGCTCACTGAGTGTGGAAGATTTTGAGGAACGTGACTTAGATGTACGCTTTGAACGCTTGGTAGACTCAGAAACATGGGATGCCATTTCCTGCAGTTGCGCAATTCTTGCCTCTGTCCTTAACTTAGTTTCATGTACTAAGCTGTCTCGTTCTGAATTGAGATGCTGGAAGCTTTGCAATTCAACTAAGGAATCGTCTGTATGTAGTTTCCTCAATATGCTTTCATACTCCTCAGCTTTCATTTTATAATGTCCATGCATAGAACAAAGCTGTCGCAGAGCTCCCTCTAGTGGTGATATATGGTATGCAGGCAAGCACATGGCAGATATCTTAGTCTGTATTTCCTGCCACCATTTTGAGAGTTCACAGGAAAGTTCATGCTTTAAACCTTCTAGATTGTCTCTAACCTGTTTAATTGAGCGTCTAGCCTTCTCACTGGGCTGCAGACTGAGGTCCATGCTACCTTGTGCTTCAGGGTGCCCTTCAGCCATGATGCAACACAAACAGGATAAATATAACTTTGCTGGAGTAAGATGGCTGCTTGATAGAATCTTCTTATGCTGAGGGAGTCTGAGCTGCAGATGCAACTTACACAATGCTGATTCCTTCTGGCTTCAGGTAACTTGCTGTGACTGACTGTATGTCAGAAGTTGGTGAACTGTCTTACAGCCGTATCTGGCAGTCTTTATGCATCATTTTTCACTGTTCTGACTCAATAGCTTGGCTGCAAGTGTGAGGTTGTGAGAGTGTCCTGTAGTCTCTATGCTAACCAGCAATTTACACCAAGATATCTATCAGATAGTGTTCAACTCAACTGAGGAGGCGTAGATAAGATTCCAGATGCTTTAATCCAAGTAAATCTTGTAGAACCTCATACAGCAGTAGGTGAAAAATGATGAAATACCAGGAGCTGAGCAGACATGTTGCTTACAAAGAAGTGAAACTAAACTGAGAGAGAGAGAGAGGAGGAGCTACAGCATCACAACTAAGGATACAGAGAGAGAGAGGGGACAAACTACAAAGACAAACAGTATCACAGATACATGTCAGTGAATTAAACCAAGTCCTGGGACATGACAGATATTCATCTCACTGAAAAAAGATCACCATATAAATTCCAGAAGGGAATGAACACTAGGAAGGGGGGGGGGGAAATACTATAATATAATGGAAAAGAACTTCTACAATGTGCTAAAAGAAAACACATCTATAATACATTGGTATGTTAATGAAAAAGTTACAAACAGAAGATGAGGTTGTGAGTACAAATTTTCAAAGGAATGCAATTTGTAATAGAATTTAATTGTAAAACAATTAGTTCCCAATCTCTAAGGTTTACTAGTCCTGGACAGAGCATTTTATATGGTAAAAAAGATATCTTATCAATATAGGTGCTTCTGAATCCACAGTGTGTAAACAGAGGTTCAGGTAGCTGCTATCTTCCTTATAAATAGTGGCTGGAGTGTCTTATCTAAGGAATTTCCCCAGTAAAAAATCTCAGCACAGCCCACTGAGATGCACGTGTGAGATATATGAGCCCCTCCAAGGCTACTGGGCATGCGCAGCAATAGAATGCTGTGTAAACATTAGGGGGAGGGGATAGAGAAGCTCTATTTGGAGGAAGCTATTAGCTGTCAGGCGTTTGGGGGAGGGAGTATGGGATACTGAGAAGCGCTTCCTTGTGAAAGTGACAGCATTTCATTGAACAGTGAAGCGATGTCATTGTGTGTGTAGAATGCATGTGTGCGCTTCTACAGATAGTGGGAACGCTTCAGTAAGTGCTATCTGATCATGTGAGCACTTTCCAAGATAGTGAAAGTGCTTTGAATGTACAGTGATGTGCTATTTGGAGATACCTAAATAGATGATGAAAAGGGCAGGAAGAATTTGTGTGTACACAGTGGCGTATCTAGGAATGACTGGGCCCCAAGGCGAACATTTGACATGGCCCCCTTCCCGAACCGCTGTCCCCAACCGCCCCCCGGACCGCCCCCTCCAACCCCCCCCCCCCAAAAAAAAAACAAAAAAAAAAAAACGCATTCCTGCGCACACTATTACGTGCCATAGTGGCCCCTGCACACAGTATTATGCCCCATAGTGGCCCCTGCACACAGTATTATGTCCCATAGTGGCCCCTTCACACAGTATTCTTTCCCATAGTGGCCCCTGCACACAGTATTATGCCCCATAGTGGCCAATGCACACAATATTATGCCCCTGCACACAGTATTATGCCCCATAGTGGCCCTTTCACACAGTATTATTCCCCATAGTGGCCCCTGCACACAGTATTATGTCCCATAGTGGCCCCTCCACACAGTATTCTTTCCCATAGTGGCCCCTGCACACAGTATTATGCCCCATAGTGGCCCCTGCACACAGTATTATGCCCCATAGTGGCCCCTTCACACAGTATTATTCCCCATAGTGGCCCCTGCACACAGTATTATGTCCCATTGTGGACCACCCATGAACAATTATTATACTCTGGGGTCTTTTCAAACCCCAGAGTATAATGATCCGAGACCCAGGGGAGGATAGAAACATAAAAAAAAAAAACAATGCTACTTACTTGTTCCTCGCTCCGGTCCACTCCCTGCTAATTCGGCCTTCTTCAATGTTGGACCAGGCCGGCCTCACCAAATAGGCTCGAAGCCTGGAGAAGCGTAGGAGAGGTAAGTACATATTTTTTGATGTTCCCTCACCTCCCTTGGGTATAATGATAGCAGTGATTGTGGGGTTCGGCCCGTGGCCTTACCTACCAATCCCCGTTACTGTGCACAACCGCCTTCGCAGAATCGGAAGCGCAGACGGCTGTGAGCAGGACTCCGGGGAATGGTAAGTATATAGGGCCCGTTAACTGCTGGAGTAACCTCAGCAGGTAACTGCCTTTTAAAAAAAAAAAAAAAAAAAAGCATCGGGGGCCCGCAGGGCCCATAAATGTCCCAGGTAGTTATGCCCCTGTATGTACAAAAAGGTAAATGAGTTTAAGGCGATAATTACAGATGGTTTAAAACAATTTACAGATAATAACAGTCTTTTCTTACTATACATTGAATGGAGCAATAATAAGAAGAATAAAACACAATAAAAACACAAAAATTAACACAAAAAGAAATTAAATTTGATCTGTGTACACATCCGCAATCAAAAAGTATAAAAGGAAGGAATTATAAATGTGTACCTTTACCTTTGTGTCTAGAGAAAATATATATCAAAAGTAGGTCAAAATTCATAATAGAAATATAATAATCTATATAAATATTCATAATAGAAATATATGAATATAATGGTCCAATATGGTAGTGAAAAAGAGATTTCCATTGAATTCTACCTGAACTAACATTCTATGCATCTGTAGATTATTTAAAACAATCATATTAGAATTTAGTGACATCTTCAAGTGTCTCATTCAGCCCAGAAGGGCTTGCTTAACGTGTCCATTTTATAGATCCAGTACATCTCTTTTTTATTTAAAATGTTGGTTCGATTGGGTGTATTGTCTGAAACATGATCTTTAGGAGCTACTGTGAAATCCTCAAAGATACAACTGTGGTAGCTTAAACCCTGTTTAGAGACACTATGTTTAGTGTATCCATTTGTTACATTGGAAGGATGCTTATTTAAGCGTTCCCTTAACCCCTTAACGACATTGGACGTACTATTACGTCCTGTGTGCTTGGTACTTCACGCAACAGGGCGCTAACACCCTGCTCCATATCCCCTGGTCGGAACTGAGTTCCGATCGGAGGTTTTAACCCCTTCGATGCCGCGGTCAAACATGACCGCGGCATCCAAGGGGTTCCGCCATGTTGCAGCTCCGATTGGCACCCCCCGCGGCGAAATCAGGGGGTGCCGATATCTATAATCTGCAGCCCGGGGTCTGCCCAGTGACCTCAGGCTGCCTGGAGACCCCACTACCTGGTTGATCCTGCCGAGACCTGCGGAAGTGAGCGCTATGCGTCTGCATAGCCTCACTTCCTGTATAGACTGCAAGACACTTGTATGCTCGTGTCTTGCAGTCTAAAGTGCTGAGCCAGCAATCAAAGCATTGCTGGCTCAGGTGTCCTAATAGGACACATGAAAAAATAAAAAAAAAGTGAAAAAAAATAAAATAAAGTGTTTGAAAAAAATTAATAAAAGAATAAAGCCCCAAAAATTCCTTTTTCCTATATAAAATGAATTATATAAAAGAAAAAGCTAAAAATTAATAAAAACAATGCATATTTGGTAATCGCCGCGTCCGTAATAACCTGTACAATAAAACTGAAACAATATTTAACGTACACGGTGAACGTCGGGAAAAAAAAAACAGAAAAAACTCGCCAAAAGTAATGATTTTTTGCCATCTCACCTTACAAAATATGCCATAAAAAGTGATCAAAAAGTCATATGTACGCCAAAACAGTACCAATAAAAAGCACAGGTTGTCCCACAAAAAATAAGCCCTAAACCAACTCTGTAAACCGTAAAATAAAAATGTTACGCATCTCAGAAGATGGCGATGCAAAAACAATTAATTTATGTCCCCAAATGGGTTTTTGTTCTGCAAAATTAGTATCGTATAAAAAAAAACCCCAGTATAAATGAGGTATTGCCGTAATCGTACCGACCCGTAGAATAAAGGTAACATGTTACTTGCTTTATGCTGCATGATGAAAAATTTCAAAGGTAAAACGCAGTGCCAGAATTGATGGGGTTTTTTTTTAATCCAACAAGAAAGAGTTAATAAAATTTATTCAATAAGTTATAGGCGCCCAAAGATGATGTCATTACAAAATACATCTCACCCCGCAAACAACAAGCCCTCATATGGCTACATCACCAGAGAAATAAAGAAAATATAGCTCGTACAATGTGAAGACAAAAACCCCAAAAATCGCCAAATCATTAGAACATAACTTAGAGGTTATGAGGGAAAATAAACCAGAAGTGACCCCCAGAGTGACCTCCCCAATAATAGGAACTACTGGGGAAATAGTAGGGAATTTGGTGTTCCCAATGTACTCCGCACAGCTTACCTATTCACTTTTCCCCATCCGCTGTGCAGTCACGTCTGGGATACTAATGCTTACTACACCCCTTGATATATTCTTTAAGGGATGCAGTTTTCAAAATGGGGTCACTCCTTTGGGGAATCCACTGTTATGGTACCTTACAGGCTCTGCAAACATGACATGGCGTCCAGATACCAAATATCTGAATCTGCACTCCAAAAGTCACATAGCGCTCCTTCCCTTCTGCGCCCTGCTGTGTGCCCCAACTGCAGTTTATGCCCACATGTATAACACTGGTGTTACCCAGGGTAACGTACTTACTGTCATATGTGGGTATAAACTGCTGTTTGGACACAGCTGGGCACAGAATGGAAGGAGCGCTATTTGGTTTTTGGAGCACAGGGTTGGACGGTTTGGTTTTTGGACGCCATTGCACTTTTGCAGAGCTGAAACGCCAGTAAAGTGGAATCTCCTGACTTGTGACCCCATTTTGGAAACTACACCCCTGAAGGAATTTATCCAGGGGTACAGTGAGCATTTTTAACCCCCAAGTGTTGCTATAATTTATTATCCATAAATGAATACGCAGCTGATGGTGAAAGGTGAAAATGACAATTTTTCCAGGAATACATCATTTCAGTGCTTAATATGTTGTGCCTGGCTTGTATCAGAGATGAACGCTCCAAAAGCTGTTGTGCCCGGGATCCCCGCTTAACAGTTTTTGGATTGTGTGTCTCTGCAGACATAAGCTGGGCACAACATATCGGCACTAAAATGGCGTATCTCTGGAAAAATGTTATTTTTAATTTTTCATTATCTGCGCATTCATTTCTGGAAATTAAAAGAATGCAACACTTAAGGGTTAATAATGCTCACTACACCACTTGATAAATCCCTTGAAGGGTGTAGTTTCCAAAATGGGGTCACAAGTCTGTGGATTCCACTTTACTGGCAATTCTTTGGCTCTGCAAAAGTGATATGGTGTCCATAAACCAAACTGTGCTCTAAAAACTAAAATAGCGCTCCTTCCCTTCTGTGCCTGGCTGTTCCCAAACAGCAGTTTATACCCACATATGGCATTAAGTATGTTTTCCTGGGTACACCAGTGTCATACATGTGGGCATAAACTGCCATTTGGGCACACAGCAGGGTGCAGATGTGAAGGAGCACTATGTACTTTTGGAGCGCAGATTTAGATTGTTGGTTTTTGGACGCCATGTCACATTTGCAGAGACCCTAAAATCGCCCCTACAAAATGGGGGTCACTTCTTGGGGAATTCCAGTTTACTGGCACCTCCAGGGCTCTGCAAAAATAACATGGCGACCAGAAAGTCCCTCTAAATCTGTACTCCAAAAGCTAAAAAAACACAGTGCTCCTTCCTTTCTGAGTCCTGCTGTGTTCCCAAGCAGCAGTTTACACCCACATATATAATTTTTTTTCCCCCGGGATAGCCCACTTAATAGTTTTAGGAGTTCATGTCTCTGATGCCACAAAGTGGCCGCAACATATTAGGCACTGAAATTGGATATTTCTTCAAAAACTTCAATTTTCACTTTGTACATTAATTTTTGGGAAGCATTTTTAGGCTCAAAATGATAATACACCTTGATACATTCCTTTAGGAGTGTAGTTTCTAAAATGGGGTCACTTTTTAGGGGTTTCCATTGTATTGGTACTTTAGGGGCTCTGCAAATGCGACATGGCACCTGAAAACTATTCCAGCCACATCTGCCGTCCTAAAGCTAAATAGCGCTCTTTCCATTCTGAGCTCCACCATGTACCCATACAGCAGATTACAACCACATATGGGGCATTTCTGTGTTCAGAAGAAATTGTGTAACAAACTGTGGGGAGCTTTTTCTTCTTTAACCACTTGCAAAAATTTAAAATATGTCGCTAAATGGACGGTTTATTAGAAAAAAAAAGTAATTTTTCATTTTTACGTCCCAATGATGATAAAATCTCTGAAACAGCTGTGAGGTCAAAATGCTCACTATACCCCTAGATAAATTCTATGAGGGGTGTAATTTCCAAAATGGGGTAACTTTTGGGAGTTTCCATTGTATTGGTACTTTAGGGGCTCTGCAACATGGCACCCGAAAACTATTCCAGCAAAATCTGCCCTCCAAAAGCTAAATAGTGCTCTTTCCATTCTGAGCCCCACCATGTACCCATGCAGCAGATTACAAACACATATGGGGCATTTCTGTGTTCAGGAGAAATTGTGTAACAAACTTTGGGGAACTTTTTCTCCTTTGTCCTCTTGTGAAAATGAAAAATTTGGGGCTAAATTGACAGTTTATTGGAAAAAAAAGTAATTTTTCATTTTCATGTCCCAATGTTAATAAAATCTGTGAAACAGCTGTGGGCTCAAAATGCTCACTATACCCCTTGACATGTTCTGTGAAGGGTGTGGTTTCCAAAATGGGGTTACTTTTAGGGGGTTTCCACTGTTTTGGTACTTTGGGGGCTCTGCAAATGCAACATGGCACCTGAAAACTATTCCAGCAAAATCTGCCCTACAAAAGCCAAATAGCGCTCTTTCCATTCCGAGCCCCACAATGTACCCATTCAGCAGTTTATGACCACATATGGGGCATTGCTGTGTTCAGGAGAAATTGTTTAACAAACTATGGGGTCCTTTTTCTCCTTTAACCCCTTGTGAAAATGAAAACTTTGGGGATAAAGTGACGTTTTAGTAATTTTTCATTTATACATCCCAATGTTAGTAAAATCTGTGAAACAGCTGTGGGGTCAAAATGCTCACTATACTCCTTGATGAATTCTGTGAGGGGTGTAGTTTCCAAAATGGGGTCACTTTTAGGGGGTTTCCATTGTTTTTGTACATTGGGGGCTCTGCAAATGCAACATGGCACCTGAAAACTATTCCAGCAAAATCTGCTTTTCAAACGTCCAGTGTCGCTCCTTCCCTTCTGTGCACTGCCAAATGCCCAAACATCAGTTTACACCCACATGTGGGGTACTTCTGTGCTCTAGAGAAATTGTGTAATAAACTGGGAGATGCAGTTTCTACTTTAACCCTTTGTGAATGTGTTAAATTTAGGGCTAAATGAAGGGATTAGTGGAAAAAAATTAAATGTCTAAATTTCACCTCGATATCGTTTTAATTCATGTGAAATACTTAAAGGGTTAACAAACTTCCCAAATGCTGTTTTGAATTATTTAAGGGGTGCAGTTTTGAAAATGGGGTGATTTATGGGGGGTTTATAATATATAGGCCTTTATAATCCCCTTCAGAACTGAATTGGTCCCTAAAAAATTAGTTTGGGAAATTTTCTTGTAAATCTGGAAAATCACTGTTACACTTGTAAGCCTTCTAACATCCAAAATAAATTAAAGGCCGATTAAAAGATGATGTCAATATAAAGCAGAGATATGGTAGATAATATTTATTAATGTATTTGGATGGTATGACTATCTGTCTGAAAAGCAGAGAATTTCACATTTTGAAAATTGCGATTTTTTTCCAAATTTCCATCAAATATCCTATTTTTTTTATAAATAAATACAAAATATTGATTAGTGTTTACCACTAACATGAAGTACAATGTGTCACGAGAAAACAATTTCAAAATCACTTGTGTAAGTTAAAGCATCTCAAAGTTCTTGCCACATAAAGTGACACATGTCAGTTTTGAAAAACAAGGCCTGGTCCTTAACGCACTTTTGGGCTGTGTCCTTAAGGGGTTAAGGTCATAATTGTTCTCCCAATATATTGAAGAAGTCCACACGGATATTCTAATAGATTACATAGGATGTGGAACAGTTTAGGAAGAATTTTATTTAAAAAATTTCTCCTGTAGAGTTTCTCCTAAAGGTATTTGTACGGTGATTGATAGACAGACAGCATTTACATTTTGAATGATTACATCTAAAACTGCCTTTGATCCCCTCTCCCTAATATTTACACAGCAGTCTATTGCTGCGCATGCAATATATGAGCCTTGGAGGGGCTCATATATCTCACAGGTGCATCTCAGTGTGGCTGTGCTTAGATTTTTTACCGGGAAATTCCTTAGATAAGACACTCCAGCCACTATTTATAAGGAAGATAGCAGCTACCTGAACCTCTGTTTACCCACTGTGGATTCAGAAGCACCTATACTGGTAAGATATCTTTTTTACCATGTAAAATGCTCTGTCCAGGACTAGTAAACCCTAGAGATTGGGAACTAATTGTTTTACAATTAAATTCTATTACAAATTGCATTCCTTTGAAAAATTGTCCTCACAACCTCATCTTCTGTTTGTAACTTTTTCATTAACATAACAATGTATTATAGATGTGTTTTCTTTTAGCACATTGTAGAAGTTCTTTCCCATTATATTATAGTATTCTCCCCCCCCCCAGTGTTCATACCCTTCTGGAATTTATATGGTGATCTTTTTTCAGTGAGATGAATGTCCAATGCAGAAGAATATTTATTGTACATTATATGTATTGGATATAGTCTATATATATACAGTGGGGAAAAAAACTATTTAGTCAGCCACAAATTGTGCAAGTTCTCCCACTTAAAAAGATGAGAGAGGCCTTTAATTGACATCATCACTATCCCCCTAGATGAATACGAGGGGTGTACTTTTTAAAATGAGGCACTTCCTAGGATGTTACATCACTCCGTTTACGGCAACTCTCTGCATGTATGGAGTGGGGCCTTTAAATGATTCAAAACTTAAAGGGGTTTTCCGGGCAAAAAATTAATTTTAATTAATGTTAGTTCTATAAATAGGTTAATAAGTGCGCCCAAATACCTTTAACAGTGTTTTGTGTGATTTCTGGGTTCTCTGGGAGCTCCTGGCATCCTCTGCATTTGTTTACATTAGCATCTTCCTGTTCCAACAACTCCCATGATTCGTTTGTCTACAGTCAGAGCTGACTCATTCCTCCCTCCCTTTTTCACACACTCCCCCCACCCTCTCTCACACACTCCCACTTCCTGTTTCCTTGGCTAGCCCGCCCACTACACCCTCAGCAGCCATCTTTAGTCTTTAGACTCCTAGTTCTCATTCACTCAATAACCTTCTCCTTTGGCTGGGTTGAAAAAGGACCTTGACCACACCCATACCTGGGGCTTCACTCCAGATGGAGTGCACACAGCAGGAGAGTGCTGTTGGTGACCTGCAGGGAGCAGGTGGATTGTGGAATCAGCTGGAGACAGACAGGTGGCCTGTCCAAGAGGACTGGGTTCCAGAAGGGACTGGTGGTTAAGCTCAGTGTAAGCCAGATCACAAAGAAGTAACCTCAGTAAAGCTTCTTGCCCCCAGAAGTTAGTCAGGGTTCAAGAAGTGAGGTATTGCGCTGTGTGTGGGCTAGGCCGTTTTGTTATTTTTGTTCCGGTTTACTTTTACAAGCTGAGTAAAGCCATTTCCTTTGGATTGCTGTTACCTGCTTTGCTGTTTATTTGGCACCCAGCGCCACAAACACCTTTGTTAAGTCCAGGAAGCTGCTACCTTTGATGCTAAACTACCCCCAATTGTCACAATATAGATATATACACACATACATACATAAACAGTATAATGGTCCACAGTGTCCCCCACACGGTATAATATGCTCCACAGTGGCCCCTGCACAGTATAATGCTCCACAGTGGCCTCTGCACAATATAATGCTCCTCAGTGGCCCCTTCACCATATAATATTCTCCACAGTGGCCCCTGCAAAATATAATGCTCCACGGTGGCCCCTGAATAGTATAATGCTAAACAGTGGCCCCTGCACAGTATAATGCTCAACAGTAGCCCTTGCACAGTATAATATACTCCATAGTGGTCCATGCACAGTATAATGCTCTATGGTGGTCCTTGAACAGTATAATGCTACACAGTGTTCCCTGCACATTATAATGCTCCACAGTGGCCCCTGTAAAGTATAATATTCTCCACAGTGACCCCTGCACAGTGTAATGCTTCATGTTCATCCCTGCACAGTATAATATGCTCACCAGTGGCACCTACACAGTATAATGCTCCACGGTGGCCCCTGAACAGTATAATGTTTCACATTGGCCCCTGCACGGTATAATGCTCCACAGTAGCTCCTGCACAGTATAATGCTCCACAGTGGCTCCTGGTGATGACCAGCAAATTGCGCATGCGTGGGTGGATCACCCATGCATGTGCAATACAGCAGGAATGCCATCAAGCGCAGCAGAGTGTTTTGGCCGGCATCACACAGTGCATTGTATGCTGACTGCACACTGTACACATTCCAGCTCTATTGCACAGGCGTGTCGGCATACTTCACGAAGAGGAGGTGCCAGCCACACAGAAGTGATGTCCGCTGACCAGAAGGTCCAGACCAAAAGACAGGTAAGTATGATGGGGGGGGGGGGGTTCGTTGAGTTAGTCTAGGTAATGTTCCGTTTCTGGAAGGGGAACTACAAGTTCCCTGTAATGTCACCAGAAAATCGGAAAATGTGCCTTGGGTGGTCATATGACTGCCCAAGGGGATCTAGAGAAATATAAATTTTTGTAAAAAAATAAGTAAATTTGAAGGTAGCCGGTGGGGGGGGGGGGTGTTTAGCTTAAATTTTAATTACCAGTTTATCCCAGACAACCCCTTTAAAGTCATAGGATGCTCTTTAAAGTTTGCATTCCACCATGTGACCATGCAGCAGAATATTCCCTAAGTGGGGGGAGAAAAAGGACAATAGATCATGAGCTGCATTTCCTCAGTTTCATTTACCATTTATGAAATAAGTGATGCCTTTGTGAATAATAAAATCACATTTTTCCTTTCAGTGAATTTGTATTAAATTCTGCCAACTAAATGTGGATTCAAACTACACACTATACCTCTAGATGAATAGCTTAGGTGTTGTAGTTTTCAAAATGGGGTCACTTCTGGGGGTCTACATCATTCTGCCAGCTCAAATCCTTTGCATGCAAAGAGGGGGCCTAGAAGCGATTCCAGCTAGAATTACGTTCTAAAAGCCATAGGGAACACCTTTAATTTCCAGCTCCACCATGTGGAAAATTACAAATTACAGCCTAAGTGGGAATACTTCTGAACATGGGAGAAATGGGGCAATAAAAGTTGAAGGACATTTCCTCAGTTTCATGTACCATTTAAGAAATATATGTCCTATAAGTGGCACACAAACTACTCAATATACCTCTAGATAAATATTAGGTGGTATAGTTTTCAAAATAGGAGCACTTCTGGAATGCTACATCATTCTGCCAGCTTAAATCATTTGCAGGTGGGGAGTGTGAAATAGTCATTCTTGCAAAAAAAAAAAACCCCTCAAGATATTCACTACCCCCACCATTGAACACCTTACAGAGGACCTTTCACCACCTTCAACAAGTCAAGTTCTTTACATTATTTAATATGTGCTTTTGGACATTTAACCCTTTACATAAATTCTCTGATGAATTATTTTCTATTTTGCAGGGGGCAGTTGAAAAGGGAATATCATCACAAAAACAACTAACATACCTCTTACCTGAATCGCCATCTGTAGCAACATTTTACATCCTCCCAAAAGTACAAAAATCTTTCGTGTCCACCTGGACGTCCCATCGTATCAGGTAATAAAAGTCTCTTCGAACCAATCTGTAAATTTATTGATTTCCACCTTAAAACAATGGTTGAGACTTTACCTTCATATATCAAAGACACTTTAGATGTTTTATTAAAAATTGATGGGATACATCTTGAACCTGACATGCTTTTGGTTACGTGTGACGTGGAGTCATTATATACATCTATAAGACACCTTGATGGTTTAGAAGCAGTACGGACTTTCATTGATATGTCTTCAATTGGTGGTGATTTAGGTGAGCTGTTATGTGAATTGTTATTTTTTGCGTTGACACATAACTTTTTTCTTTTCAAAAATAATTTTTACCTGCAGATCCAGGGAACTGCTATGGGGGCGTCTTGTGCAAATTTATTCTTGGGGCTGTGGGAGTGCCAAATTTTTTTTACAGAACCTCTCCCACTGATCGAACATGTTCAGTTTTGGGGGAGATATATTGATGATATCCTTATTATTTGGCAGGATACTGTGGATTATCTGGAAACCTTTATGGGTTATTTAAACCAGAACGACAAGAACATCAAACTTACTTTTAAGTGGAGTCGTTCTGATTTGGATTTTCTCGATCTTAAACTCCAGGTGGCCATTGATGGGAGCATCCAGACTGATCTTTTTCGTAAAGATACTGCAACTAATTCTTTACTCCATTATAACTCAGCATATCTGGTGAGCCTTTTACACAGCATACCAACTGGACAGTTTTTACGTATACGTAGGATTTGTTCTACTGATGAAAATTTTGCACATTCTGCTTGTGAACTCGGTCAACGTCTCTGTCAACGGGGATATGAAGAACAATATATACAGAGAGGTATGCAAAGAGCTGCCTCCATAAACCGTAATGATGCTATGAAGACTAAAACAAAACATCAAGACAATCAGAACCAGGTAAGGTTTATTATCACCTATAATTCCAAATGGTTCAAAATCCGGCACATCCTTTCAAAACATTGGGGGATTCTGAGAAATGATCCGACTTTGGGTAAATTTGTTGGTAAGCGCCCCATGTTGACATTTCATAGGTCAAAAAACTTTAAAGACACATTAGTCCACAGACATTATATACTATGTCCGACTGCATCTCCTTTTGGTGGACAGGGACCAAGTTTGGGATGTCGGCCTTGTGGAAGGTGTGTGGCATGCTGTAATATTGAATCCACAACTGAATTTTGGTACTCTAATCGTTCCCGGATGTATACAATTCGCCACAGCCTTAATTGTCAATCCACAGGCGTTATTTACTTTGCTTTGTGTCCCTGTGATCTCATTTATGTAGGGTTAACCTCAAGGAAATTTAAGAGGAGAAGTGTTCATGAGCACGTTCTGGGTATCAGAAATGTAGCCAATTGTGACGATATTATAACATTAAAAACTATACCTAAACATTTTAAATTGTATCACAATTCAGGTTTTAGAGTACGGGCTATTGATCAGGTACTGTCTGGACCCAGAGCAGGTAACTGGAAACAACGTTTAGCCCAGAAAGAAAGTAGATGGATATTTAATTTGGATATTGTTTCACCAAAAGGTCTCAATGAAAATGTAAGTTTCGCTCCTTTTTTGTAGTTTATTTATATTCTCATTTATATTTAATTTTTTTTTTCCTTATACTGCTATGGTTTCTTGTATAATTTTAGTTTTTGTTAATTATTGTTTTTTTTCTATTTATCCATAGTTATTCGATCTTTGGGCATTCCTTTGGAGAATTTTTTTCTTACTTCTTCCAACTGAAAAATTATTTTTTTATTTATGATAGATTATTCTTTTTTAATTTTTTATTGCTGCAATTTTTTATTCACTTATTGTATGCATTCATATTTTGTATTGGCACTTGCACTTTTCGAACTGTGCACTTTATCATTTTTCTTTTGTCACTTGATTTATTTTTATTATTTTTTGTCACTTTTTTATGATATATGTATGGTTTACAAATTTTATGGATTATATATTCCTCTTATGTATTCACTCTTTAGTCTTTAGTAGATATTTATATTTATTGGAATGTTTATAGTTTTTAGTGGTTAAATTATAACATGGTTTGAGCATATTATATAGGTTTTTCACTTTTTGATGCTGAGTATTTAATTCTCAATATTTTAGATATAGATATTGTGAGTATGTGAACCAGAGGGCGCTGTTGAGCGACCCAGGCCCAGGCCAGAAAAGGCTCTCAGGCACGCCTTTGGGTGGGGCGCGTAACTCCAGAAGGTTGGAGTATCCTGCAGGGAGCAGGAGATGGTGGACCAGCCAAGGACAGAGAGAGACGCTCTGTCCCAGAAGGGCTGGGGTCCACAGGGGACTGTTGCTGGAGCTGAGCAATAGTCAGGCTAGTTAGGGGCTCAAGGAGTGAGTTAGTGCCCTAACTGTGGCCTAGATGTTTGTTGTTTTGTTATGTTGCACCTATGCTGAATAAAGCCAGTTTTATTTTACACTTGGACCGTTTGAACGCTATCTATCCGGCGCCCAGTACCACGAACCACTGCTGTCCGGACCAGGAGTCTGCCGCCATTTTGAGACTAATTCCTCCAAGTTGTCACATATGGTGCTACGGATTCGGGCATAAAGAGATCTACGCAAGTCCTGGAAGACAAGTGGTTGGTGACTGCAGTACTGCTAAGTGTGCATTGTGGCCTACAGCTGGAAGAAATCTGTGATTTCAATGGAGAAACCCAGGAAGGGGTGAGTGAATTGCAACATAGCAAAGTGTGTGCAAAAACTGGTGAAAGTAAAACTCTGGAAGAGGAATCCAGGGAATGGACTTTGTGTATACTGTGGCACAGAAGTCTGCAAAGTGCTTGCTGATGGCAAGAAAATAAGCAATGTGTGTAGAAGCTGGATATTGCAAACAGTCTATGTGAAAGGCTATGGTGCCATGTTGGTGTTTTCTGTGGAAGACAGAAGAAAATTCTGGTTGTTGTAGTGCCACATAAGTTAACTGTTTCAATACGTATGACTGCAGAAGATAGCAAAAAAAAGGGATGCTGCCGGTTGAACCCAAGGTTGCTGTGGAATATTGTGTAATCTTGTTAGTAAACCATGGGCAAGAAAAAGAGAATTTCAGCTTGTAAAAAAGCAGAGAAGTTATGCACAGGTTTATTATTGCAGCAGTCTGAATGCAGAGAGACACAAAACCCGGAACAGAGCATGTGGAATGCAAGTAAAGATAAAGGGCTGCATGAGGGTGACTTAGTTTTTCTAAAGCACCTCTGTTCTATGATTGAATATGTCCCTGCTGACTGTATGTCTCATACTGGAGTGCATCAAAGCGCCAAAGATGAAAATGTTATGGTGCAGTAGCTTCAAGATGAGACTAAAACCATCAGGTTCATGTATGAAGATGAAATATCTGATTGGAAATGGCAACTTGAGGTATCAGAAAAAGATAACCTTTAGTTAAAGAAAGAGCTTGAGACTATAAAGAGTTTATATCCTAGTCATTGTGAAAATGTGGTGCTGGGTTTGCCTGGAATGGACTGTGTCACTAAGAAGGAGTTTGCAGAAATGAAATGTGCTCTATCTAATAAAGTTATACAGAGCGTAGAGCAAAAGCAAGTGCTTGAGAAGCAATTGCAGGATTTAAAGGAGCAGCATGTCCAAGACTCCATTGCCAAAGAGAGTGTCATTGAAAAATTAAGAGATGACCTTGAAACTACTAAACGTGAGAGAAGTGAATTTTTGCAGTGTCAGTCAGAATGTTTGGATGACCAAGTCAGGAAGTGTGAAAAACTTTCGGCTGCATTAACTGACAAAGAAAATGAAATTGCAGAGCTGAGGAAGCATGTGTCTGACCGAGAGAGTGATTTAGAATCTGTGGTGCAGACATTGCAGTCAGAGCAAAACTTGCATGCACTAAAGCAGGTTCGCCTAAATAGTGAAATCCACGAATGGCGAAGCAGAGCTGGAGTTCTGGAACAAAGAGAAAGGGAACTCAAAGCTAGAAAATGTAGCCTGGAGAGGGCGCTGTCAGGATCTTGTGAAGATAAAGAGAAATTGTCTGTTTTGGTGCAAAATAAAGACAAAAAAATTGATGGAGATGTCTGTCCATGCTCAGAAAGTGCAAACCTTACAGGAGAGTCATAAAAAAGTAGAGACTCAACTTCAAGAGCTGCAACTAAAAGTTACAGAAGGGGACAGGTTTCAAGCAGAACTGCTAGACAAGGCAAACGGTCTGCAGGTGGAATTGAATAATGTCACAGGGCTTCTTTCTCAAGCAGACAGCAAGTTTATCAAACTTTCCAAAGATTTTTCTACACTAGAATCTCAGCTTCAGGACACTCAGGAACTTTTGCAAGAAGAAACCCGTCAGAAGCTTGACCTTAGTACAAAACTAAAACAAATGGAAGATGAGAAAAATGGTTTCCTTGAGCAACTAGAGGAAGAGGAGATAGCAAAAAGAGATTTGACAAAGCAGATTTCTACACTACAGGCTCAGGCGACTGATATGAAGAAAAAAAATGGAGGATAGTATTGGGTCCTTGGACTCTATTGAAGAACTAAAGGAAAAGTTGCAAAAGGAGCTAGAAGCTACATATCAACGGTTTGAGGAGAAGGTTGCTGCTTATGACAAACTTGAGAAGATGAAAATTAGACTGTAGCAGGAACTAGAAGATGTAGGTGTAGATCTTGATCATCAACGTCGGATGGTGTCAAATTTGGAAAGGAAGCAGAAAAAGTTTAATCAGCTGCTTGGTGAAGAGAAGACTCTTTCTGCTAGATATGCAGAAGAATGTGACCGTGCTGAAGCAGAGGCCCTTGAATTGAAGGCCGAGTTAGTTAGAGAGGCTCAACAAGCAACGGCGCACTGAAATGGAGGATTTGGTTAGCTCCAAGGATGAAGTAGAGAAAAACCTGGAATCTGTGCAGATATTGTATGAGAACAAAGCTAATGCTTATGACAAGCTGGAAAAGGCCAAGAGAGAATTGGACCTCCAGAAAGAAGACATGAAGATTCAGTTTGAGGGAAACCTGTCTAATTTATCTACTGAGATTGTAGATCTAAAAAGGCTTGTTGCTAAACTAAAGGTGCAAGTGAACAAGCAGGAGGAAATTACACGCATCAAGGAACAGCTGGAGTTTCAGAGGGATCAAGTGAAGGGCGAGTCAGAAATAAAGTTGGAAGAGCGCACTTTTCTGATAGAACAGTTAAAAACCGAAGTGGAATCTAAAAGAGAAGAATTAGATCGATTGCAGCAGTCTTTATCCAATACTGAACAGTCGGCATCTGCACTATCTTCAAAGCTGGCAGCACCAGAAGCTGAGAAGGACTCGCTGCAGAGCCTGTAAACCTCTAAAGAATCAGAGCTGCTATCCCTGGAAAATGTGATTCAAGAAATAGAGTCTTTATTCAACCAAGAGCAAAATAAGAGAGCCACTGAGATACGGGACTTGAATGAAAGACTTGACAAAAAGTCTGCAGATGAGCAGAAGCTTTATCAGAAGATGTTGGAGGGTCAGTTCAATATAATTCAGGGAACAGTGAGGGAAGCAGAAAATATCATCCAGGATGCTGACCTGACAAATGTTAGAAGAACACTGCAGAATATCCTAGAATTAGGAGGCATAGTGGATAAAGAGATGGCATCTACATCTGCTGCCATAGAAGATGTCAGGAAGATTGAGGAAGTTCTGCAAGTTGCAATAGTAAAAACTGAGATGGAGGCTGCTCAGAAAAATGTGGCAGTGAAGAAAGTTCTGGAGCTGGAATCAGAGATTTGTGCGCTACAGAAGGCGTTAGAATTGGAGAAAGCTGCCAGCATAGAGACAGAGAAAGCCGAGACATTAAGGCAGCCAGAACATGTAACCAAAAAGCATCTGGGTACTGACAGAAAAAACTGTGATGTTGAAAACTTGGTATCCCAGTCCTCCGGTGTTAGCACAGGGAATGAAAATAACTTGAAGAATGTTGAGATGACGATATCACCACCTCCAGTACTGTCAGAAAGGGGTTGGCACGAAAATTCTTGCAAGCTATCACAGTACCGCAACATGCTTTCAGAAAGTTATGCGTATGAGAAAGAGGAGGTAAGACTAGAGTGTGGAAGTGGTTCTCCGGCTGCTGTACAGGTGTGGAAGCATTATACAGAAACCATTCCAATATATGATGTGGCAGTTGTTAAAGACATACCAGAAAATGTAGTTCAGCGTGATCTATTTTGTGAGGGTGTACTGTATGGCCCTTGTGCAGAAGAGGATAGTGCCGTACAGAGCTTGTGCATCTCAAACAAAAAGGAGAGCAAGCAGCCTATGTCTCCTAAACTTCTAAGCCTTTATGGTGATGGCAAAGTTTGCTTTGAGATGAAGGTTACGGAAAAAGTACCCGTGAAACAGTTATACTCTAAAGACATTGATGTGCATGAAGTACGTGTTAGTTGGTCTCTGAGCTCCTGTAGATTCGTGATAGGTGAAGATGAAGATTCTTACGGCTATTTACTAAAGGGATCAAAGTCATGCAATGGGATGGCTGAAGACTATGGCGAGAAAGGTGATGAAAATGATGTGATCTCCTGTATGGCGAATTGTGCAGGTGATGAAGTAAAACTTGCCTTTGCACAGAATGGCCAGGATCTTGGTGTAGCATTTAAAGTGAGGAGAAAACGGAAAACCCGACGGAGCGGAATTTGGAAGAAGAGACCGCCAGATTGGGACTTCTGGAGAGACACTTGGCATACTTGGTTGAAGAGGGACTTCGTCATAAGATGTCTCATCCCATTGTAGCTCACTCCATGGGTAGTGAGCTGAGGGGGAGGGTATGTGAACCAGAGGGCGCTGTTGAGCGACCCAGGCACAGGCCAGAAAAGGCTCTCAGCCACACCTTTGGGTGGGGCGCGTAACTCCAGAAGGCTGGAGTATCCTGCAGGGAGCAGGAGATGGTGGACCAGCCAAGGACAGAGAGAGACGCTCTGTCCCAGAAGGGCTGGGGTCCACAGGGGGCTGGTGCTGGAGCTGAGCAATAGTCAGGCTAGTTAGGGACTCAAGGAGTGAGTTAGTGCCCTAACTGTGGCCTAGATGTTTGTTGTTTTGTTATGTTGCACCTATGCTGAATAAAGCCAGTTTTATTTTACACTTGGACCGTCTGAACGCTATCTATCCGGCGCCCAGTACCACAAACCACTGCTGTCCGGACCAGGAGTCTGCCGCCATTTTGAGACTAATTCCCCCAAGTTGTCACATATATATATATATATATATATATATATATATATATATATATACAGTGAGGAAAAAAAGTATTTAGTCACCAATTGTTGTGCAAGTTCTTCCACTTAAAAAGATGAAAGAGGCCTGTAATTGACATCATAGGTAGACCTCAACTATGAGAGACAAAATGAGAAAACAAATCCAGAAAATCACACTGTCTGATTTTTAAAGAATTTACTTGCAAATTGTGGTGGAAAATATTTGGTCAATAACAAAAGTTCATCTCAATACTTTGTTATATATCCTTGGTTGGCAATGACAGAGGTCAAATGTTTTCTGTAAGTCTTCACAAGGTTGGTACACACTGTTGCTGGTATGTTGGCCCATTCCTCCATGCAGATCTCCTCTAGAGCAGTGATGTTTTGGGGCTGTCACTGGGCAACACGGACTTTAAACTCCCTCCAAAGGTTTTCTATGGGGTTAAGATCTGGAGACTGGCTAGGCCACTCCAGGACCTTGAAATGCTTCTTACGAAGCCACTCCTTGGTTGCCCTGGTGGTGTGATTGGGATCATTGTCATGCTGAAAGACCCAGCCACATTTCATCTTCAATGCCCTTGCTGATGGAAGGAGGTTTGCACTCAAAATCTCACGATACATGTCCCCATTCATTCTTTCATGTACACGGATCAGTCGTCCTGATCCCTTTGCAGAGAAACAGCCCCAAAGCATGATGTTGCCACGAGTTGTGTTTCTACCAAACAGTTCTACTTTGGTTTCATCTGACCATATGACATTCTCCCAATACTCTTCTGGAACATCCAAATGCTGTCTAGCAAACTTCAGACGGGCCCGGATATGTACTGGCTTAAGCAGGGGGACACGTCTGGCACTACAGGATCTGAGTCCTTGGCGGCGTAGTGTGTTACTGACGGTAGCCTTTGTTATGTTACTCACAGCTTTCTGCAGGTCATTCACTAGGTCCCCCTGTGTGGTTCTGGGATTTTTTTCTCACCATTCTTGTGATCATTTTGACCCCACGGGGTGAGATTTTGCATGGAGCCCCTGATCGAAGGAGATTATCAGTGGTCTTGTATGTCTTCCATTTTCTAATTATTGCTCCCACAGTTGATTTCTTCACACCAAGCTGCTTGCCTATTGCAGATTCAGTTTTCCCAGCCTGGTGCAGGTCTACAATTTTGTTTCTGGTGTCCTTCCACAGCTCTTTGGTCTTCACCATAGTGGAGTTTGGAGTGTGACTGTTTGAGGTTGTGGACAGGTGTCTTTTATACTGATAACAATTTCAAACAGGTGCCATTACTACAGGTAATGAGTGGAGGACAGAGGAGTCAGAAATCTTGCTTGTTTGTAGTTGACCAAATACTTATTTTCCACCATAATATACAAATAAATTCTTAAAAAATCAGACAATGTGATTTTCTGGATTTGTTTTCTCATTTTGTCTCTCATAGTTGAGGTCTACCTATGATGTCAATTAAGTGGGAGAACTTGCACAATTGGTGGCTGACTAATTTTTCCCCCACTGTATATATATATATTTTAACGATTAATATATGTTTGATGAATTTATTCTTCATATTTTCACTTTTGTGTGTATTATATTTTCTGTACACTCTTGGACACAATTTACACTTCGATCACTTGCACATCACTCACATCACATCATTAATAATTATCACGCATCATGTTTTTTTATCTGTATTTTTAGCATTGCATGTTTTATATTGTTTATTTTGGCTTTGGGCAACTGGATTTATATGCTTATATATTCTTCTTATATATTAATGGATACATGTAAATTTATAATCAGGGACTTTTTTTGCTGGATATGTATGTTACACACGTGGACAAAATTGTTGGTACCCCTCGTTTAATGAAAGAAAAACCCACAATGGTCAGAGAAAGAACTTGAATCTGACAAAAGTAATAATATATAAAAATTCTATGAAAAGGAAAGGAAAGTCAGACATTGCTTTTCAACCATGCTTCAACAGAATTTTTTTTAAAAAGAAAACTCATGAAACATGCCTGGACAGAAATGATGGTACCCCTGAAAATAATGTGACCAAAGGGACATGTTAAATCAAGGTGTGTCCACTAATTAGCATCACAGGTGTCTACAATCTTGTAATCAGTCAGTGGGCCTGTATATAGGGCTACAGATACTCACTGTGCTGTTTGGTGACATGGTGAGTACCACACTCAACATGGACCAGCGGAAGCGAAGGAAAGAGTTGTCTCAGGAGCTTAGAAAGAAAATTATAGACAAGCATGTTAAAGGTAAAGGTTATAAGACCATCTCCAAGCAGCTTGATGTTCCTGTGACTACAGTTGCACATATTATTCAGAAATTTAAGATCCATGGGACTGTAGCCAACCTCCCTGGACGTGGCTGCAGGAGGAAAATTGATGACAAATCAAAGAGAAGGATAATATGAATGGTAACAAAAGGGCCCAGAAAAACTTCTAAACATATTAAAGGTAAACTTCAAGCTCAAGGAACATCAGTGTCAGATCACACCATTCGTCGTTGTATGAGCCAAAGTGGACTTCATGGGAGACAACCAAGGAGGATACCATTGTTGAAAACAAAATCATAAAAAAGCCAGACTGGAATTTGCCAAACTTCATGTTGACAAGACACAAAGCTTCTGGGAGAATGTCCTATGGACAGATGAGACAAAAATTGAAATTTTTGGCAAGGCACATCAGCTCTATGTTCATAGACGGAAAAATGAAGCATATCTTGAAAAGAACACTATCTTGTTATCTTGGGCTTGTTATTTACCAGACTGACTCCTCTGTGTATAATACAGGGCTCTGATCACTATATATTCCCATGTATTTCACCTACATGTGAGATACCCCTACATATATTGGAGGGGTTTCAAACACATATTGTATGGGGGACAGAATATTGATGTCCTGTGTCAGATTTGCCTCTGTGTATAATCCAACTTTCTAATGGTGTTGGATATTTACTATGGAGTTGTTTTTAACTCTTTAATGTTTGGGATCATGTAGTGCATATACTAAATACAGGACTTGCGCTTTCTCTGGGTCTTAGGGGGGAAGTGTAATTGCTACTTGTATCACTAATAGCGTTCGTTTTGCCCAATGTATAGAGTGCGTATTTATCTTATATCACATATACCATATAGTACGGTTTGAGGGTATGATTCATAATAGCACTATACTTTATTATTTATATATATATATATATATATATATATATATATATACACAGTACAGACCAAAAGTTTGGACACAACTTCTCATTCCAAGAGTTTTCTGTATTTTCATGACTATAAAAATTGTAGATTCACACTGAAGGCATCAAAACTATGAATTAACACATGTGGAATTATATACTTAACAAAAAAGTGTGAAACAACTGAAAATATGTCTTATATTCTAGGTTCTTCAAAGTAGCCACCTTTTGCTTGGATTACTGCTTTGCACACTCTTGGCATTCTCTTGATGAGCTTCAAGAGGTAGTCACCTGAAATGGTTTTCACTTCACAGGTGTGCCCTGTCAGGTTTAATAAGTGGGATTTCTTGCCTTATAATTGGGGTTGGGACCATCAGTTGTGTTGTTCAGAAGTCAGGTGGATACACAGCTGATAGTCCTACTGAATGGAGTGTTAGAATTTGTATTATGGCAAGAAAAAAGCAGTTAAGTAAAGAAAAACGAGTGGCCATCATTACTTTAAGAAATGAAGGTCAGTCAGTCCGAAAAATTGGGAAAACTTTGAAAGTGTCCCCAAGTGCAGTGGCCAAAACCATCAAGCGCTACAAAGAAACTGGCTCACATGAGGACCGCCCCAGGAAAGGAAGACCAAGAGTCACCTCTGCTGCGGAGGATAAGTTCATCCGAGTCACCAGCCTCAGAAATCGCAGGTTAACAGCAGCTCAGATTAGAGACCAGGTCAATGTCACACAGAGTTCTAGCAGCAGACACATCTATACAACAACTGTTAAGAGGAGACTGTGTGCAGCAGGCCTTCATAGTAAAATAGCTGCTAGGAAACCACTGCTAAGGACAGGCAACAAGCAGAAGAGACTTGTTTGGGCTAAAGAACACAAGGAATGGACATTAGACCTGTGGAAATCTGTGCTTTGGTCTGATGAGTCCAAATTTGAGATCTTTGGTTTCAACCACCGTGTCTTTGTGCGACGCTGAAAAGGTGAACGAATGAACTCTACATGCCTGGTTCCCACCGTGAAGCATGGAGGAGGAGGTGTGATGGTGTGGTGGTGCTTTGCTGGTGACACTGTGGGGGATTTATTCAAAATTGAAGGAATACTGAACCAGCATGGTTACCACAGCATCTTGCAGCGGCATGCTATTCCATCCGGTTTGCGTTTAGTTGGACAATCATTTATTTTTCAACAGGACAATGACCCCAAACACACCTCCAGACTGTGTAAGGGCTATTTGACCAAGAAGGAGAGTGATGGGGTGCTACGCCAGATGACCTGGCCTCCACAGTCACCAGACCTGAACCCAATCGAGATGGTTTGGGGTGAGCTGGACCGCAGAGTGAAGGCAAAATGACCAAAAAGTGCTAAGCATCTCTGGGAACTCCTTCAAGACTGTTGGAAGTCCATTTCAGGTGACTACCTCTTGAAGCTCATCAAGAGAATGCCAAGAGTGCGCAAAGCAGTAATCAAAGCAAAAGGTGGCTACTTTGAAGAACCTAGAATATAAGACATATTTTCAGTTGTTTCACACTTTTTTGTTAAGTATATAATTCCACATGTGTTAATTCATAGTTTTGATGCCTTCAGTATGAATCTATAATTTTTCTAGTCATGAAAATACAGAAAACTCTTGGAATGAGAAGGTGTGTCCAAACTTTTGGACAAAAGGGCCAGGTATGGTGTGAAGCTATACATACTATGCGAGAGCACCAAGGGCTATTCCTAAAATTTCATAAGCTATGAGAGAAGGGATTCCATATTAGAGCCCCCAGAGTGCCACCCTACACTTACAACTACAGGAAAAATTGTTTGGGATCTAATCCACTTCTTATTTAGACAAGTGATACCATTTATATTTAGACAATTCTTATACAAGTGTCCCTCTTTTTCTGTGCCTGTATGCAAGGAATATTGTTGCCTGTGGTACAATCAAGTGTAAATTTAAAGACCTGTCAACAAAAAAGAGATGTACTGGATCTATAAAATGGACACGTTAAGCAAGCCCTTCTGGGCTGAATGAGACACTTGAAGATGTCACTAAATTCTAATATGATTGACTAAAATAATCTACAGATGTATAGAATGTTAGTTCAGGTAGAATTCAATGGAAATCTCTTTTTCACCACCATATTGGATCATTATATTCATATATTTCTATTATGAATATTTATATAGATCATTATTTTTATTATGAATATTTATATAGATTATTATATTTCTATTATGAATTTTGACCTACTTTTGATATATATATTTTCTCTACACACAAAGGTAAAGGTACACATTTATAATTCCTTCCTTTTATACTTTTTGATTGCGGATGTGTACACAGATCAAATTAAATTTCTGTCTTTTTGTGTTAATTTTTGTGTTTTTATTGTGTTTTATTCTTCTTATTATTGCTCCATTCAATGTATAGTAAGAAAAGACTGTTATTATCTGTAAATTGTTTTAAACCATCTGTAATTATCGCCTTAAACTCATTTCCCTTTTTGTACATACAGGGGCATAACTACCTGGGACATTATGGGCCCCGTGGGCCCCCGATGCTTTTTTTTTTTTTTTTTTAAAAGGCAGTTACCTGCTGAGGTTACTCCAGCAGGTAACGGGCCCTATATACTTACCATTCCCCGGGGTCCTGCTCACAGCCGTCTGTGCTTCCGATTCTGCGGAGGCGGTTGTGTACAGTAGCGGGGATCGGTAGGTAAGGCCGCGGGCCGAACTCCACAATCACTGCTATCATATTATTATATCATTTTTTGAATCCTCTCTAAGAGATGCCTTGGTCAGGGTGCATTGTTATCACATTAAAGAACTGATAATGTTCGCTTCCAGAAACCTGAAGACGCTACTAGACCCTTATGTTAATATATCCCTATTTTCGGATCTCTCTGCAGCTACACTGCAGGACAGATGGGACTTTGCAGTCATCACAAAACCACTCTGGGACCACAATATCAGATACCACTGGTGTTTCCCTACCAAACTACTGGTCTCAGGGATGTTACATCTGCTGCTTTAAGGTTACCGTGTCAACATAGGGAAGCTTACTGTTAGACTTTGTTGTTGCTTCTTTAAGGCTGCTATGACAGCATAGGGAAACTTCCTGTCCTAGACTTTTATGCCTGGATCAATCAGTGCCTGAGCAGGCTTTTATAAATCACTCCCTTATTACCCAGCTTTGCCGGCTAATTAGTTTGCAACTTCACTTTGGCTCCTGACTTTGAATTCATTACACTTATACTGACCTTTGCCTGCATTCTTTGATTCCTCTTTGTCTAGCAATTTTGTTGTTGTGTTCCCGATTGGATTTGACCTTGGCTTGTTTCCTGGACCCGTCCTCATCTCATGATTTGGTTTCTGATTGCCCTCTTCAGCTGCTGACCCATGATTAGTCGACCATTCTGTGATCTCTGTCCCTGTGAGTAAGTGTGTGGATTTGGTGTTTGTTTTCTGCTGCAGTGGGTTTATTTGTAGTACCCTTATCTGTTTTTGTGACAATTCTGGTCTTCATATAGAGTGAAAGTCCATATCTTCTTACGAGGAGATCTGGTGAAGGCGTCTGAGTCCAGTCTTGGCTCGCAGAGGTGTTGTTACGTCTGCTCCCGTTTGAATTTCTGCGCCATCCATCCTGCTGGGATTCCTTCCTTTGGGTTCTTCTTGTATTGTCTGAACACTGTCCTATTCCCTCACCTCTGTAATTGATTTTCCACCACACCCATCTCCTTTACCTTGGTTTCCCTCTGCTCCTCTAATAGTTAATTTTAGCCTTACCTGTGTGATTAACAGCCTATCTTCCTATCAAGTCTGGGGTGGGTTCTTCCTTCCTATTTATTGTTTGCTCACATTCACATTGGTGCTTGCTATTACCTCGTGCGTGCTGGCTGTTTACTCTTGCTGCTTTGTTACCTTTCTTCATATTCCTGACTTCTGGCTTTACCTTTGACTATTCTCTCGGATTTCAATTCTGTACTGCACTGCTCGACAGTTACCAACCCCTTGGCTAGCCGACCTCCCTTTTGTTGTTGTTTGTCCTGTCTGCATTCTGTGTTATCACTTCTATCAGCCCAGTTGCCGGCTGTCGCCTAGGACAGTTCAGACAAGTAGACTGGGACAGTGGGGGGGGGGGGGGTTCAGCTTACGGCTCACTGTCTTGTCGTGCCCCTCCCCCCAGGGTTCACCAGCAGCTACTGGAGAATCGCTCCTCTAGCAATTCCCTTACAGAATAGCAAGCCATTAAAATACTTTCTGCCATTAGCATGGGTTCTGTTCAGGAACTTGCAACATGGATGCAGGCCTGGTAGATGACTTGGCTAACCAGGTTCATATCCTTACCTGGAACCAAGCTGAGGCTGCTATGTCACCAACTGCTGTACTTTCTATTCCCAGGCTTAAGATGTTACTCTCGGATCGTTTTTCGCGGGACCAAGAAAAGTTTGAGATGTTCTGGGAGTCATGTAATTTATATTTTCGAATTAATCCTCATGCATCTCAGTCCCAAATGGTAGGGGTGGTCATTTCTCTCTTGCAGGGGGGATCCACAGGCTTGGGCCCTTAAACTTCCCCCTGGGGCAGAGGAGTGGACAGATTTAGAAAAATGTTTCAAGTCTCTGGGCGCTATTTACATGGAGCCTGACCACATTGGACTTACAGAGTCACAAATCCTTGCTATTCGGCAGGGCCAACTCTCTGCTGAGACTTATTGCTCTGAATTTTGTAAATATAGCATAACAACAGGTTGGTGTGAGTCAGCTTTGAGGGCCCTTTTTAAACAGGGTCTTAATGATTCAGTTAAGAATGTTTAGGTGGGTCAACCAGATCCTCCTATCTTAGAGCAGGCCATGGCCTTAGCTGTTCGCATTGACCGGAGACTCCGGGACAGACGCAAGGAGAAAGTAGGGCCTGATTCCTCTCAATTCTCTGTCTGTCCTTCTCTCTCTCTGGTTTTTTTGTTAATAAAAAAGATGGAGGTTTGCGGCCGTGCATTGATTACCGTGAACTAAATAAGATTACTGTCAGGAACCAGTACTCTCTTCCACTGATTCCTGATCTCTTCAATCAGATAATGGGTGCCTGCTGGTTTTCCAAGATTGATCTCTGGAGGGCCTACAATCTTATTCGGATCAGGGAGGGAGATGAGAGGAAAACTGCATTTAACACCCAGAAGGGGGTCACTTTGAGTATCTGGTTATGCCCTTTCGGGTTGTGTAATGCACCAACAGTTTTCCAACATTTTATCAAGGATGTATATAGAGACCTGCTGGGTCATTATGTGGTTGTCTATCTGGATGATATCCTGGTTCTCTCTCCTGATAGGGCTACACATGTTGAACACGTTATGAATGTTTTGCTGCTGTTCCGCCAAAATAATCTTTTTGCCAAACTGTCCAAACGCCTGTTCAGAGTCCAAAGAGTCACTTTCCTGGGTTATGTCATTACCCCTGAATCTTTTTGTATGGATCTGCTCAAGGTCATGGCTATAAAAAATGGGAATGCCCTTCTAGTCTTAAGGCGCTGCAAAGCTTCCTGGGCTTTTCCAATTTTTATCGGAAATTTATCGATATTTATTTATAATAGATCTCACTAAGAAGGGTGCCAATTTGACCAACTGGACTCTTGAGGCTGAACAGGCATTTGAGTAACTTAAGACATGTTTTGTTGAAGCTCCTGTCTTAGTGCCACCAGACTTGGATCAACCATTTGTTGTGGAGGTTGATGTTTCAGAAGTAGGAGTTGGTGCAGTTTTGTCTCAGGGCCCAGAGACCCTCACACATTTGCGACCTGTGGCCTTTTTCTCGAGAAAGTTCTCCCCTTCAGAGTACAATGGGTAATTGCGAACTATTAGCTATTAAACGGGCGTTCGAAGAATGGAGACACTTCCTCAAGGGGGCTAAGCATAAAGTCACAGTAATTACCAATCATAAGAATTTATTGTATTTGGATGGCGCTAATTGACTGTCTCCTAGGCAGGCTCACTGGGCCTTGTTCTTCATGCGTTTTAACTTTGTTGTAATCTATTGTTCAGGTACTAAAAACGTGCGAGCCGATGCTCTTCCTCGCAGCTTTTGTGCAGTTATGCTCCAGGAAATGTCCCGGAAAAAATCTTGTCCCCTGGAGTAGTAGTTTCCACTATAAACCCTGATCTTGCCACGTCTGTGGTTAATTCGCAAGATCTTTCTCCCAGAAATACTCCCACTGGGAAATTATTTGTACCCCTCAACCTTCGTCTCCGTGTGTTAGAGGAAATTCACTGCTCCTCTTTAGCAGGACATCCTGGCATCGCTGGTACCAAATATCTTCTCTCTCGCTCATACTGGTGGCCTAGATGGTCCCGAGATGTACATGAGTTTGTCTCAGCCGGTGAGATATGTGCTGAGGATGAAGGTACCTAGAAGGTTACCAGAGGGCCTTCTTCATCCTCTTCCTATACCTAAAAAACCGTGGTCCCATCTTTCGATGGACTTCATTACAGATCTGCCTGTTTCTCAAGGGAAAACTGTGGTATGGGTGGTAGTGGATAGATTCTCTAAAATGTGCCATTTCATACTGCTAAAAAAGCTTTCTAGTGCTCGACACTTAGCCTCCCTGTTTATTAATCATATACTTCATTTGCATGGGGTACCAGAAAATATTGTGTCTGATTGGGGAGTACAATTTGTTTCCAGGTTTTGGAGGGAATTTTGTGGTCGTCTAGGGATCTCTTTGTCTTTTTCTTCCGCATTCCATCCAGAGACCAATGGACAGACAGAGAGACTCAACCAGTCTCTTGAACGATACCTGAGGTATTTTGTGTCTGATGCCCAGGAACAGTGGAGGAAGTTTCTTTTGTTGGCCAAGTTTGCGATTAATAACAGAACTCCACTACTAAGATGTCTCCATTTTACTGTAACTATGGTTATAACCCTAGGTACTCATCTTTTCATAGCACTACAGAACCTGGTAAAAGCCCTAGAAAGTCAAAAAAGTCAGGCAAATAAGAGATGCTTACTGGGTCCTGAGTACAAGTGGGAGATCGGGATTGGCTGTCCACAAAAATCTGCGCCTTAGGGTTTCATCTTCAAAATTTGCTCCACGTTACATTGGGCCGTACACCGTCATTGATGTTATTACTGTAATCCAGTGTCATAATCCGGTGTCATTTAAACTACGACTGCCTAAATCTTTACGCATTCACAATGTGTTCCATAAATCTTTTTTGAAAAAGTACATTAGGCCTGTCATTCCTTCATCCACTCCACTTGAGCCTGTGATAATTCAGGGGAAACTAGAATATGAGGTCGAAAAAATTCTAGATTCCCGTTGGGTACGGAACTCTGTCCAGTACCTTATACATTGGAAGGGTTATTGCCCTGAGGAGCGGACGTGGGTCCCTGGCAAGGACCTTCATGCTCCACGTCTCATTAAGTTGTTTCATCAGCAGAACCCTTCTAAACCTGGGTTGTCTGATGAGGGTCCGGTGGCCCCTCATAAAATGGGGGTACTGTTAAGTCCGCACCTGTTTGAACTTCTGCACCATTCGGCCGCATGCTGCAGCGCAGGAGGTGGGTCCGGCTATGATTCCTTCCTTTGGGTTCTTCCTGTGTTGTCTGAACACTGTCCTATTTCCCTCATCTCTGTAATTGATTGGTTTCCTTCTGCTCCTCTAATAGTTAATTTTAGCTTTACCTGTGTGATTGACAGCCTATCTTCCTATCAAGTCTGGGGCGGGTTCTTCCTTCCTATTTCTTGTTTGCTCGCATTCACATTGGTACTTGCTATTGCCTCATACGTGCTAGCTGTTTACTCTTGCTGTTTTGTTACCTGTATTCATATTCCTGACCTCTGGCTTTAGCTTTGACTATTCTCTTGGATTTCGATTCTGTATTGCGTTGCTCAACTGTTATCGACCCCTTGGCTAGCTGACCTCCCTTTTATTGTTGTTTGTCCTGTCTGCATTCTGTGTTATCACTTATATCAAGAAGGGATTGCAGCCCAGTTGCCAGCTGTCGCCTAGGACAGTTCAGGCAAGTAAGCAGGGACAGTGGGGGGGTTCAGCATAGAGCTCACTGTCTTGTCATGCCCCTCCCCCCAGGGTTCACCAGCAGCAACTGGGGAATCGCTCCTCTAGCAATTCCCTTACAGGTGTATTACATTTAGGTTGCATTTTCTACTGCTTGCAGTTGTCAGCCCATTTCTGCTGATAATATTCTGAAGACTGTACATTTCTACCTTGTTATTGTGGCCTTGCATCTAAATTCTAGCAACTGGTTACTCGGAATTGAACTATGACTGTTATCTCCTCCATCCAAAGTGGTATACACCTGCTTCAGTCCTGGAATCTTAAGTCGCCAGACTCCATTGCCGATCAGAAGCAACGGCGGTCCCCAAAACCCCTCGCAAGATAACTCCAGTTATCCTCAAGTTACAGGAACTTTGTTAGGAGTAGATCTGGGACCTCTGCAATCATGGCTGTGAGGTTGCCAGCCTACACCTAGCACGTGCTGGAGTTGTGTGTGGAGGTGTTCCTGCTAGCGCTGTCTGTGTTTCCTCCTGAACCTTTATTAGTGCGCTTCCACTTTTCTTTCACCGCTGGCTATTCAGTTCTGCTTGAACCTCTTGAAAACCTCTGTGTCTGACCTCTTGGCCCTGTTGCTCGACCTCCGCTTCTGCCTGCCAATTCTGCTCCTGTTCTTCTCTCCGTTATGACCCCTGCTTGCCTTCTAGACTCCTCTCCATTGATCCTGTCCTGTACTGTGCTGACCTCACATTGCCAACCTGGATTACTGACCATTCTTCTGCCTAACCCTCCTGCACCACTCTGACCGACATGCTGACCGACAACCACATGACCTTCTCTGCCACCTTGCCTGGTACCTGCTCCTGCTCCACTGCTTCTCCTGACATCTTCAGACCTTCTTTCAGCTCCAGTTCTGCTCTGGTGAGTTACCCATCTTCTGGGTTTGCACTGTGCTCTCACACTTGTTCCTAACTCTGGCTGAAAGAATCTGTCAAGTCCATCCCCACCACTAGGGGCTCTGGTGAAGACGTCTGGAGGCCAGACTTGGTCCTGTGGAGGGGTGCTGTGTGCTCAGGGCTGTTTTATTTATCCGCTCCACTGTACCTGTTTCTGGAGCTACCTAGTAAGCCCAAAGTTCAGAACTGTGTTTGCTCGCAACAGAATAGCCAGCTTCTTCATGGAACCCATTCAGGCTTTAGTAGAGCAAATGCAGGGTCTTGCTCAGTTAGTTCAAGACCTTGCGGAAAGGATGCAACAACAGGAGCAAGCGCAAGCCCCACCCACTGCCTCTAGTCATACATCCCATAGAGCCGAAGACTTAGGGTGCGTTCACATATGTCCGGCGCAGCTATCAGTTTCCCTCCGGCGTGGTGCACACAAGCCGGAGGGAAACTGATGCCAGGACGGATCCCATAGTTTTCTATGGGATGGGTTCTGGCACAAGAGGCATCAGTTCTGGTGCCGGATCTGTGCCTCAGCCGGATGGAAAAATGCTACCTGCAGCGTTTTTCCATCTGGCTTCCTTAAAATTTCATTAGCACCGGATGCCGCCTGAAGATGGATGCGGCAGCATCAGGCGTCTGCACAGTCTATGTACAGTAGTGAAGCCAGTAATTGCCTGCTTCACTACTGTACCTGAGTGAATTGCTCAGGATTGGTTAAAGCTATAAAGAAACACTTGGATTCATTTTAAAGATGAGAATCTCATCTTTAAAATGATACCAAGATCACCATGATCGTCCTTAGACATCCTGAGTGATTCGCTGGTGAAAACGATGTTCGGCAATGAAATCCCAATGCAGATCTCAATTCCCGACATCGTTTTAACAGTGAATCGCTCTGAATCTGTAAGGTCTATCATGGCGATCTGGCAGCATCTTAGAGCTAAGGAAGGAGGGGGAGGGAGGAGCTGCAGACTGCAGAGACAATGATAACTCATCATTGTCTGTGCATAAGCTGCAGATGACCCCAGGGGGGTAGCAGGGACTTCTGTCCATGTTATCCCCTCTCCTATCAATCAGAGAGCATACTGTACTTTTGCTCTCTGATTGTCACATAGAGGGATAATGTAATACCCCCCTGCCCCTAATGACAGGGGTATTCTTATGTAATACCCCTCTGAGCCTAATCACATGACCAGGAAGTTTATTGGCGCTGTGACCCAGACGTTTACCATCGTCCAGGTCGCAGCACCAAAAGTGTTGCACCAAACACTTACACAACACATACAAAAAGTCACCAATAAAGTTTACATTTTTTCACTGTCCCTGTCCTGTCCATACCTGACCTTTATAGAGTAAAATACGTCGCCCGCCTCTCTAGTGATATCTGTTACACGCTAAAATAATAGCAATAGCGATGAACGTAAAAAACATTTCTGACAAACGGCAGTTCCGTCAATCAGATAATACATTTTTACCCATTAAATGTCACCATATAAAATCCTAGGTTTTGGCAGTTTTCAGATGGGTGCTTTTTTTTTTTTGCACCCACAGTACAAACACCTCCAGTAGGTCATCAGACTCTCTAACACCAGTAATGATGAACCGCAGGAACTTCAGAGGTTGTGTCTGTAATAGGTGAACAATAAAGTGGTCGTGTTACACCAATCTGAAGCCGGCCCTAGTTATCGCATTAGTTAGGTGTAGGGATTATAATTATTCAAGAGTTAAAATTTTTTTAGGGGGATAGAAAATTCTATTCTTATGTAAGCTCCTATTTAATTTGCATGTACAGGGTTAAACTGGGGACAGATGGATGGGGACATTAACTGTGGGGATAGCTGGAGGGGGACATTATAGTGTAAGGCGCCACTAGGGAGGCATTGTATTGTATTAGGGCCTCTAATGGGACATTATAATTTGTGCAAGTCGGGTATTCCTAAGTGGTGGTGATGGGGGGCCCACCTATGAAACCATTGCACTGAACCCACCAATGTGTTAAAACAGCCCTGCTAAGGAGTATACTGAGGAGGACCAATAATGGGAGCACTAATGTAAGTACCCACAATATAATGTTCCTTAATGCCCCCCTACAGTATAATGCCACATTAGTTGCCCCCCACACCATGTAATGTCATGTTAGTGCCCTCTATACAGTATAATGCCACGTTAGTGCCCCCTGCACAGTATAATGCTATGTTAGTCACCCCACACAGTGTAATGCCACGTTAGTCACCCCAGATCTAATCCTTATTTTTCTTGTTTAAACCTGGCGTGCGTCTTATAGTCAGACATGTCTTTTTGTCCAAAAAATACTGTAAATAGTGGACGTGTTCAGCTTGTACCTTTACTTGATGGTGGATCCAGGTTAATGGAAATTTACTAAAAGTAGTTGAGTACCCTTACTCTATTGGTCTCAGCAGCCCATCATGCCTTGTGGACCATCTTGGTAAAAACTGATAGTAAAGACTGATGACAACTGATGACAACTTATGACAACTGATGGTTTTGAAGTAGAAATTTATAAAAAAGCCTGATGACAGATGAAGCATTTTTGGCATCAGTTGTAATGACTAAGGGACAAAAAAAACTGATGCTGATGCAACTGACATATGTGAACTTACCCTAACCTACCAAATAGGTTCTCTTTCTTAATTTCCAAGAAGCCTGCAAGCTTTTTTTTTCGTCTCCGGCCTAACTCCTCTGGAACTCCGCAACAAGTGGCAATAATCATTTTACTTTTACAAGGAGATCCACAGTCTTGGGCCTTCTCTTTAAGTTCTCAAGCTCCAGAACTAACCTCTTTCGATAGGATCTTCACCGCACTGGGTCTGCAAGCTGTTGCTGATTCAAAGTTTTCATCGTTACAGCAAGGGAATCAGGCGGCAGAGGACTATTGCTCTGAGTTCAGGAGATGGTCAGTTCAGTCCCAGTGGAACAACTCTGCCCTCTGTTGTCAGTTCCGTAAGGGTCTGTGTGACTCCATAAAGATTCTCCTGGTCAATTACCCTCAACCAGCCACCTTGGAAGAGAGTATGAATCTAGCCATAAACTTGGACAGATGTTTACGTGAACGTAAAAGAGAACGTGTCGCAGTCATTGTTTCAGCTCCTGTTCCTGACCTGTACAGTACTTCCGTCCATGTCTCATCAGAAAGTGGTGTTGCCTGTTAAGATTGTCTTCTCTAATAAAATTCTCCATGGTAGCGCTTTTGTGGATTGTGGGTCAGTAGCTAATTTTCTAATTTTTTAAGACCGTGTATTGACTACCATGGGTTAAATAAGATTACTGTAAAAAATCAATGTCCTCTTCCACTAATCCCCGATTTATTAAACCAGGTTTCGGGGGCTAAATATTTTTCTAAATTGGATTTTCGAGGGGCCTATAACCTGATTCGAATCCGTGAAGAGGATGAGTGGCAGACGGCCTTCAATACACTAGAAGGGCATTATGAGTAATTGGTTATACCTTTTGTGCTAAGTATCGCTCCTGCAGTCTTTCAGAACTTGGTAAATGATATTTTCCGGGATTCTGATTGGGCAATGCATTATTGTTTACTTGGATGATATTTTGGTTTTCTCTGCTAATTGGGAAACTCATGTCAAGCATGTTAGATCTGTACTAGAAATTTTGAGAGAGAATAAGTTATATGCTAAGCTAGAAAAGTGCCTTTATGGGGTACAGCAGTTGTCCTTTTTAGGGTAAATTTTATCCTTCTCAGCCATCAGTATGGACCCAGTTAAAGTTCGGGCTATTGTAGAATGGACACAATCCACCTCTTTAAAGGCATTACAGAGGTTTCTGGGTTTCGCCAATTATCGAAAATTTATCTGTAATTTTTCTGCAATAACAAAACCATTAACTGATCTCCTCACTATGCTCCACTCAGTCGGCCTCACTGACACCGCACTCTTCTGGTTCTCCTCTTATCGCTCAGACCGCACTTTCAGTGTATTATTTGTGGGCTCTGTTACTTCCCCTCTTCCCCTTGCTGTTGGTGTTACATAAGGCTCAGTCCTAGGCCCCCGCTCTTCTCTCTCTACACAGCCCCCTCTCTACACAGCCACCATATTTGGCTTCCGGTACCATCTTTATGCTGATGACACGCAATTATACACATCTTCCTGTGACATAACCCCTGCACTAATATAGAACACCAGTGACTGTCTCTCTGCTGTCTCAAATATCATGTCTTTGTTCTATCTGAAACTGAATTTCTCAAAGACTGAACTATTGCTGTTTCCACCATCTAATAGATCTGTTCCTGATATCTCCATTGCAGTCTGCAGCCTTAGTATAACTCCTAGGCAGTATGCCCGCTGCCTCGGGGTTATGTTTGACTGAGACCTTTTCTTCACCCCCCATATCCAATCACTCGCACGCTCATGTCATCTCCACCTCAAAAACATCTCCAGAATTCGCCCTTTCCTTACCACAGATACATTAAAAACACTTATTGTCGCCCTGATTCACTCTCGTCTTGACTACTGGAACTCCTTACTAATCGGTCTTCCCCTTACTAAACTCTTTCCTCTACAATCTATTCTGAATGCGGCGGCTCATCTATCAGTCTAGATGCTACAGCGATGCCTCCGGTCTGTCAGTAACTACATTGGCTGCGTATTCAATACAGAATACAATATAAACTTATCACCGTCATCCACAAGGCTCTCCATAATGCTGCATCTCCCTACATTTCCTTCCTCATCTCTGTCTATTGCCCAGCATGTGCTCTCCATTCACTCAATGACCTAAGACTAACATCCTCTATTATCAGAACCTCCCACGCTCATATACAAGACTTCTCCCGAGTTGCACCACTTTTCTGGAATGCTCTATCCCGGACAATCAGATTAACTCCCAATTTCTACAACTTCAAGCGCAAACTAAAGACATATCTTTTCACACAATCCTAATGTAAACCCTTCTGTAGTTAGAATCCCTAAAACGAACTCTCCTCTGATCACGCTCCCACATTACCCCACAGGATATGATGCCGTTTCAGACTAACTTTATATGCCCAGGCACCATCTGCACGTTAAAGGACATGACTAGTGATGGCTCATACAGCTTTATATATGTGTAATGACAGTAACCTCTATTACAAAATCGTCTGACCATTGTATAAGCAATGCTACCTCCGATGCCGCCCCTGCTACCTCTTGTGTCACCCCCTCTACCTCATAGATTGTAAGCTCTTGTGAGCAGGGCACTCAGTCCCATTGTGTGAATTGACTATTTCTTTGTAATGTATCTTTTTTTGTCTGTACTTGAACCCTACAAATTGTACAGTGCTGCGGAATATGTTGGTGCTAGTTAAATAAAATGTATTAATATCATTATCTCACCCGGAAAGGTGCAGATTTGTTAGACTGGAGTCAGGAGGCAGTCAATTCATTTGAATTTTTGAAACAAGCTTTTACCAAAGCTCCTGTTCTGATCCAGCCTGATTTCAACAAACCTTTTGTTGTGGAAGTTGACGCTTCAGAAGTGGGTGTAGGAGTTGTACTGTCTCAAAGTACTACCTCTTTTACTAAACTGAGACCTTGTGCCTTCTTCTCCAGAAAATTCTCGTCTGCACTGAAATATTATGACATAGTTAACCGGGAATTGTTAGATATCAAATGGGCGTTTGAGGAGTGGCAACATTTTCTGACAGATCACAAGAACCTTGTTTTTCTCGAGTCTGCCAAGAGGTTGAACCCCAGACAAGTCAGATGGGCTCTCTTTTTCACTAGATTTGACTTTGTTGTAACTTTTAGGCCTGGGTCAAAGAATATAAAGGCAGACACATTGTCTAGGAGTTTTTACCCGTCTCAGACTTGTGATTCAAAGCCTGAGTTTATTCTTCCCGGTGGGGTTATGGTCTCTGCTATCTCTTCGGACTTGGCTTCTGAGATCAGGGGAAGTCAACAATTGGTTCCACAGGGATTTCTGGAAGGGAAATTGTTTGTACCACCTCAATTTATGCTCAGGTTTCTGAAGGAGTTGAATGATTCTGTGTTATGCGGTCATCCGGGAATTTCCAGCACCAAGAGATTGGTGTCTCGTCATTACTCATGGCCTTCAAAGTCCCAGGGATATTGTGGCCTATGTTTCTGCGTGTGAAACTTGTTCTCGAGCTAAGGTTCTTAGGGTTAGACCCATGGCAGAATTGCTCCCTCTACCTATACCTAAGAGACCTTGGACCCAGTGGCGGACCTCTAATGAGGAGAAGTGAGGCGGCCGCTTCAGGCGGCACTATCTGTCACTGTTTGGAGGGGCGGCATTTTTACTATCTATTTAACATAAACTAGCCCAGGACAGGCTGCTTTAAAAAAAAAACAAACACAAATCTGAGTGGGACCTGTCCTGGGCTGGCATAAGAAACGTCTGTATCTCAGCAAAGGCGGTGATATAATGAAATCATTGTGCCTCCTGCACTGAGACGCAGACGTCCAATGCGCGGACAAGAAGAGGAGGCGGCGGCTCCATCAAGGGATAGCAGGTAGGTGAGGATAACTTTTTTTTTTTATATAAATAAGCCATTACCTGCTGGAGTAACCCCAGCAGGTAACGGGCCCTATTTACTTACCTATCCCCGCTCCTGCTCGTGGCTTCCCTTCCCTCCACTTCCCTTTCTGCTATGGGACGCAGAAGTGGGGAACAGAAGCGGCTGTGAGCAGGAGCGGGGGTCGGTAATTGAGGCTAAATATGCTACATACTACTATTATTATACTTTGGGGTCTTTTCAGACCCCGGAGTATAATAATTGGAGGCCCAGGGTAGCTGATAAACATAAAAACCAATGTTACTCACCTCTCCTGCGATCTGGTGTTACTCCCAGCAGGCTTTGGCCTTTTTGGTGACGTCCCAGGCCAACGTCATTATGTCGTGATACCGGCCTTGGCCCACGTGACATCTATGCGACATTGAAGAGGGCTGAAAGCAGGAAGTGCACCGGAGCTCAGGATAGGTAAGTAACAGTGGTTTTTATGTTTGTCACCACCTGGGTCTCCGATCATTATAATAATAGTTCATGGATGGGCCACTATGGAGCATAATATCGCATGCAGGGGCCACTATGGGGAATAATACCGCGTGCAGGGGCCACTTTGGAGCATAATACCATGTGCAGGGGCCACCATGGCGCATAATAGTGTGTGCAGGGGCTGCTGCGGGGTATAACACCATGTGCAGGGGCCACTGCGGGGCATAATACCGTGTGCAGGGGCCATTATGGAGCATAATACCGTGTGCAGGAGCCGCTGTGGGGCATAATTCCATGTGCACGTGTGCTGCGGGGCATAATACCATGTGCAGGGGCGGCTGTGGGGCATAATACTGTGTGCAGGGGCCGCTGCGGGGCATAATACAGTGTGCAGGGGCCCAGTCTTTGCTAGTTACTCCCCTGATAAGGGGTCATTAGGAAGGGGCATTTTATATAAGGGAGCTTTATGAACTTAAGAGGTGTTTTTTATATAAGGGCATTATTAATACAAGGGGGGTTATTTATATAAGGGGCCATTAGGGAGCATTATATAGGGGGGGTGGTCATTTATATAAGCTTTCATTAGGGGACATCAATTATATAAGGGGTCATTAGGGGACATTATGAATAGAAGGGGGCATCAATTATATAAAGGGTCGTTAGGGGAGCAGTATTTATGTCAGGTGGAATCGGGTATAATATAAGGGGGCAATTAATTAAAGGGGTTTTCCAGGATAACCACTTTCTTAATATGAGACCGGGGAAAGTGATTAAAAAAACAAACAAAAATACACCTACTCACTTGTCCCTTGTGCTCCAATGTCTCACACTGCAGTCTGCTGCTCCGGTGTTTTCTTCTGGCGGAAGTCCCTGCCGCACATGACCACTGAGGTCGCTGACATGGGACGTCACAGTGCTGTGGGGGAAGGAAACAATGGAGCAGCAGGACTGGAACACGCTGGGAGACACCGGAGTACCTTCCCCAGCTTCATATTAAAAAAGTGATTATCCTGGACAACCCCTTTAAGGTGGCACTTTTTATTCATCATTTTTATTGATGATCTATCCTTAGGACAGATTATCAATAAGAGATCAGTGCACCCCTCCTCTGATCAGCTGTATGAAGGGCCTATAGCGGCTGTTTATATCACACGCTGTCTGTTTATAGTGACCGTGTGATGTAACTACAGCCTTGTCACATAGACGTATATAGGACGAAGCTGTAGTTACATTACATGGCCGCTATGAGATGAATGACTATGTAAACAGAGAAGCGGTCATGGCGCTTACACGGGTACCACGGTTCATTCAAACAACTGATCAGTGGGGGTCTTGGGTTTTTTGAGCCCCACTGATTTTTTTATTTATGACCTGGTAAAACTTTTAATTAGGAAGCACCTGAGGCATTGATAAGGGGCACTATTTATAGAGGTACACACAGACATTATTAATAATGGGCATTATTTATACAGGATACACACGGACATTATTAATATAAAGAAGCACTTGGGAGTATTATTCATTATAGGGGTTATATCATATATTTTATAATTGGGGTAGCAGCAGTATGGGGGCTTTATGTAGGTGAGGACAATGTGTGACAGGTGCCTGGAAAAGTGAGGAGCCAAAGATGTCTGTGTTGCAAACTTTACAGATACAAGTCACATTTGGAAGAAGTGGTCATGGCGGTCCAAAGGGAAGAGAAAGTAAATGTGATCGATTAGTCAGAGACGTCACCTGTAAGTCACAAAATGTTACTGCCCTGTATTCACCTAAATGATAGAGGATAAATACCTGATTGATGGGAGTCTGTCGGCTAAAATCCCCACTGGGTGGGAATTCAGCCTGGCCGCAGCCATATATAGGCGTGTAGGCGTGTAGCTTGGTGGATGGACAAACCCGCGTGGCTCTCATTCACTACCATGGGAATGCCAAAGATATCCAAAGTACAGTACTCGGCTATCTGCGGCGCTCCTATTATAGAGTATGGGGGCCACGTGGGCTCGTCCATCCACCAAGCAGAAGATGTGTGAAGTTACTTTCATTGTTAATTCAGTGTTGATCTCTGATACTGAAGTAATACAGTAAGAAGAATTTTTAAAAACTGTTTCATAAGTTTGTGTATGTTAATTGTGCGATGATAGCAGCGTGTGAAGCTAGTAGCATGTAAACTCAATTTTATTATTTTTTTGGGGGGTGGGGCGCCTTTCTCAGGCAGCAAAGAGGCTAGGTTCACCACTGTTTGGACCCAGATCTCAAAGGATTTTTTTTACTGATCTGCCTGTGTCAGGAGGGAAGACTGTTATTTGGACAATAGTAGATAGATTTAGTAAAATGTGCCATTTTATTCCTTTGTCTTAGCTGCCCAACTCTAAAACTCTGTCTCGCTTGTTTTTGGATCATGTGGTTAGATTGCACGGTATTCCTGATGATATCGTTTCTGACAGAGGCTTTCAATTTGTTGCAAGGTTCTGGAGAGCTTTTTGTGGTTATCTGGGAATCCAGTTGTCTTTCTCTTCTGCCTTCCACCCTGAGACCAATGGACAAACTGAACGCTTCAATTAGACCTTGGAACAATATTTGAGGTGCTATGTCTCAGGCAATCAGTCTGATTGGGTGAATTACTTATCTTTGGCTGAGTTTGCGATAAACAATCACCATCATGCCTCTCTGAGTTCTTCACCCTTCTGTAATTTTGGCTTCCATCCTCGCTTTTCCTCTTTTTCTCCTTCAACGGTTAGTCCAGAGGTGAATGTGGAGGTAGAGAGATTGCACACTGTCTGGGATCAAGTTCAATCTAAAATTTGGGGGACTCCTAGGTGGTTTCTAAGAGACTAGCCGATAGAACTCACTCAGCTGGTCCTGTTTTCGCTCTGGGGGAGAAGGTTTGGCTGTCCGCTAGGAATCTGAAGTTAAGAGTTCCATTGCACAAATTGGGCCCTAAGTTTATTGGACCATATGAAATTGTTGAGATCATTAACCCTGTGTCTTTCCATCTGGCTCTCCCACAGTCTTTCAAGATCCATAATGTGTTTCTTAAGTCTCTTCTGAAGAAGTTTCTTCTGCTTGTACTTCCTTCTGACACTCCACCTCCACCTGTCTTAGTTGAGGGTAACCAGGAGTAGGAAGTAGCCAAGATTGTGGATTCACGAAGAGTCAGAGGGGTCTTGCAATACTTAATTCGTTGGAAAGGTTATGGTCCAGAGGATCGTTCCTGGGAACCAGCCAGGTCGGTCCACGCTCAGACCTTGGTTAGAAATTTTCACTGGAGATTTCCTCTTAAGCCTGGATCAATTTTTAAAGGCCGAGTGGGCCCTCATAGAAGGGGTGGTACTGTTAGGAGTAGATCTGGGACCTCTGCAGTCGCGACTGTGAGGTTGCCAGTCTACTGCTAGCACATGCTGGAGTTGCGTGTGGGCATGTTCCTGATAGTGCTGTCTGTGTGTTTCCTCCCGAACCTTTATTAGCACGCTTCCGCTTCTCTTTCACCGCTGTCTATTCAGTTCTGCTGGAAGTAAGCGTTTACCTTGAACCTCTTAAAAACCTCTGTGTCTGACCTCTTTTCTCCGTTACTCAACATCTGTTTCTACCTGCCGATTCTGCTCCTGTTCTTCTCTCCGTTACGACCCTTGCTTGCCTTCTAGACTCCTCTCCATTGATCCTGTCCTGTACTGCGCTGACCTCACGTTGCCAACTCGGATTGCTGACCATTCTTCTGCCTGACCCTCCTGTACTGCGCTGACCTCACGTTGCCAACCCAGATTGCTGACCATTCTTCTGTCTAACCCTCCTGCACCACACTGACCTCTTGTTGCTGACCGGACCGACGACCACGTGACCTTCTCTGCCACCTTGCCTGGAACCTGCTCCTACTCCACTGCTTCTGCTGACATCTTCAGGCCTTCTTTCAGCTCCACTTCTGCTCTAGTGAGTTACTATCTTCTGGGTTTGCTGATACTTGTGGTGCACCGAGTGCTCTCTGCTCTCACACTTGTATCTAACTCTGGCCGAAGGAATGTGCCAAGTCCATCACCACCACTAGGGGCTCTGGTGAAGACGTCCGGAGGCCAGACTTGGTCCTATGGAGGGGCGCTGTGTACTCAGGGCCGTTTTATTTATCCGCTCTGCTGTACCTGTTTCTGGAGCTACCTAGTCAGCCCGAAGTTCAGAACTGTGTTTGCTCGCAACAAACTTCTTGTCTTGACTTTTTGATTGATTTTTGATTTTTTCTTGACTATTGTATTTCTATATCAGGTAGTTCTGACTGTTTCAACTCAATTTAGAGCTGTTATACTGTTCTACTGTCTTATTCTCCTCCCCCGGAGATAATGGTGCTACACACTATGCCTACAGCTGTCATTGCTTACAGTATTAATTGTATTATGTCACGTTTTATTCTGGTTACATTTTTTATTACTGTTTTTTGGTTGATCCCTGCTGCGGTCACCACATTGATTCCCTATTTGTTACCTCCACTGGTTTTCCTTTTGTCTGGGTGTACTGGGATTGAGTCCCTTTATACATGCAGCTCTTCCTCTGACTTGGTACTTAAGGTGGACTCAGGAGATCATGCATATTAAACACTTGCTGGCAGATGACCAGTTCCAGGACCTTTCTGACTCATATTACCTTTTCCATAAGAATTTTTATAAATATCTACAAGTGAGGGATATGACGACCCTCTCTCCTCTCTGACCGCTTCTTCCCACACTCAGCATATTCTCATTTTACAGATGAGGGAAATCGAAAGTGAATTTGATCTTCTACCTGGTACTTGTTAATAGGGTCTATGATTCCAAGCTGGGACATATGCTTAGATATGCATATCCTCAGATCTGCAAACCAATTGTTACTTGGGGCTCAATTGGGTCTCCAAAATCTAGAAAAGTTGTACATATTGGGAAGTGGGTCAAAAGCTACTGCTTCACTGATACAGGACTCCATTGCAGTTGTCCAAGTTTGTCCCTGATTCTCCTTTATGCTGGTGTGAATGTGGTAGACCTGGTTCTTACTTTCACATGTGGTAGGAGTGTCCACTTGTGTATAACTTTTGGATGGTGGTATCCCAACTAATCTCTAGTGACACAAACCTCCTTCACACTAATGGCTCCCTTACCTTATGTTTTATTGACCTAGATCAGGGGTCGGCAACCCCCGGCACGCGTGCCAAGAGTGGCACGCGAGGCTTATTTCCCTGGCACGGCAGCGGAGTCCTCACCCAGCAGCTTCGATCGGACCAAACATGGCCAAATCGAAACTGCTATTATTATACTGTGGGGTCTCTTCAGACCCCGAGTATAATAAGCGGAGACTTTGGAGAAGTGATGAAACATAAAAAACAATGATACTCACCTTGTTCCCTGCGCTACACGGCGGCTGTGCCATCTGCAGGCACTTCTGACAGCTGGCAGGGCCTCAGGGGTCACGTCCAGCGTCATTACGCATAATGACGTGATGTGACCCCAGAGACCCAGATTAGCGGTTGCTGACTACAAGCAGAAGTGCCGAAGAGAACACAGCAGCTGCGGAGCGTAGGAATGGTGAGTACATTGTTTTTTTATGTTTGTCACCTCTCTTGGTCCTGCACTTATTATACTCGGGGGTCTGAAGAGAGCTATGGAACATAATACCGTGTGCAGGGACCGCTATGGGACCTAAAACCGTGTGCAGGGACCGCTATGGGACCTAATACGGTGTGCAGGGACCGCTACGGGACCTAATACCGTGTGCAGGGACCGCTACGGGACCTAATACCGTGTGCAGAGACCGCTATGGGACCTAATACCGTGTGCGGGGACCGCTATGGGACCTAATATGGTGTGCAGAGGCCGCTATGGGACCGAATACCGTGTGCAGGGACCGCTATGGGACCTAATACCATGTGCGGGGACTGCTATGGGACCTAACACGGTGGGCAGAGGCCGCTATGTGACCTAATACGGTGTGCAGGGACCGCTATGGGACCTAATACCGTGTGCAGGGACCGCTATGGAACCTAATACCGTGTGCAGGGACCACTATAGGACATAATACCATGTGCGGGGACCGCTATAGGACCTATTACCGTGTGTGGGGACCGCTATGGGACCTAATACCGTGTACGGGGACCGCTATGGGACCTAATACCGTATGCTGGGGCTCGCTATGGGACCTAATACCGTGTGTAGGGACCGCTATAGGACCTAATACCATGTGCAGGGGCCACTATGTGACATAATACCGTGTGTAGTGGCCACTATGTGACATAATACAGTGTGCAGAGGCTGTTATGGGATATAATACCTTGTGCAGGGGCCACTATGGGACATTATTCTGTATAACGGTGTGTTTTCTGCAATTAAGGATGTGTTTTTGCACAGAAAACACAGGCATTTTTTTTTTTTGTGCAAAAATGCACCATGTGAACGCAGTTTTACATTGAAGTAAAAGTTCCAGTGGCCTAAGACTATATCTGCATACAGATACATAGTGTGTGTCCACCATAAGGATGCTGCCATACGGTGCTCCTGGACACATACATTTACCACTAATTGCGGGATGCACATGGACTTTCATTGCTTCTAATCGGAAAGTACAGGAGCGTCCCAGGAAATAGCAGTAAACGCATGCGTCCTAAAGCATCTTGCGGCAGCACTTCTGTGTTATGGTTTGTGGTATATGACTTTAGTTTAGGGGTCGTCAGACTTACAATTATTGACCGGCACTCCAAGTACCTCATCTTTGATATTTTAATTAAAATTGGCACGCCGAATAAAAAAGGTTGCCTACCCCTGACCTAGATGTTATAAACGAGCCATTCGGATTATTAGTGGGCAATATTATTTTGGCCTGCTAATCGCCAGATCCTGGAGGAATAACGTTCCCCTCACCACAAAAGAGCTATATTCTTTATTATAATTTGACCACAGCATGAAGACTATTATCCATAAAAGGTTACACTTGACAAAATCCCTCTCCCCTCACTGGGACATATGGTGCACATTTACATCCAAGGTGCCTCGCCTCGAATCACCTGACAGGCAAGCCATATTCATCTTCCTTCTACCTGACTGTAGCATTTTTTCTGGTATCGTAACAGGGACTACCTTTTCTTTTGTTATCTGTTCTGTGTTATTATATGTTGAATTTGTTCACTGTCATTTTTACTGCAACATAAGCTTTGCCTATGTATGATTGATACTTGGACACTATTTACTATATTTTCATATCTGCACTTGCATAACTTATTGCTTTGTCCTATGTATGTACAGTTTTATAAAATTTTCAATAAATATCTAAATTGAAAAAAAAAAAAAAAAAATTTGCTAACAAAATGTGAGCTCAAACTACTCACTATACCTTAGGTGGTGTAGTTTTCAAAATAGGATCACTTCTTCCAGCTCAAATCCTTTGCAGGCAAGGAGAGGGGCCTAGAAGTCATTGAAGCTAAAATTAGGACCTGAAAGCCATAGGGTGCTCCTTTACTTTCCATTTATTAAATATATGTCCTACAATTGATGCATTTGTGGAAAAAAATACATTTTTCATCTTTCACAGCAGCACTGTATTAATTCTTGCAAAAAAAACAACACAAAAACAAAATTGTGAGCTCAAAATATTCACTACCCCCATCATTGAGGGGTGTACTTTTTAAAATTAGGTCACTTCCTCACTCCTTCCCCGGCATTAAAGATTGACCCACCTGATCTTCTTGGCTTCCTTCTCCTGTTACTGTATTTCCCCATGTTCTTCAGGAGACCCCAGCTGTGCTTCAGGCTCTTGAAAATTTCCTTTACACCTGTTGAAAGAAAATACAATTATAATTATAACGTAATAAGAAGAGAAAGTAAAAAAAAACTATTAAAAAATACAGCCATTGTCCTCTGTTTGGCATTAGGAACTGCAGTGCCTTAAAGTGTGTGATTTTTTCTCACCCTTCTTACAGTGGCTTGCAAAAGTATTCATACCCCTTGAACTTTTTCACATTTTGTCACCTTACAACCACAAATTTAAATGTATTTTATTGAGATTTTAAGTGATAGATCAGCACAAAGTAGCACATAATTGTGAAGTGAAACAAAAATGATACATGGTTTTCAAAATTTTAATCAAATAAAAATCTGAAAAGTTTGATGTGCAAAAGTCTTCAGCCCCCTTTACTCTGATATTCCTAAATAATTTAGAAGTCACTTAATTATTTAATATAGTCCAGCTGTGTGTAAGTTAGTCTCAGTATAAATACACCTGTCAGAGATAACATTGTGGAGAAGTTTAAAGCAGGGTTAGGTTATAAAAACATATCCCAAGCTTTGAGCATCCCAAGGAGCACTGTTAAATCCATCATCAAAAAATGGAAAAAAATATTCTACAACAGCAAACCTACCAATACATGGATGTCCATCTAAACTGACAGATCGAGCAAGGAGAGCACTGGTCAGAGAAGCAGCCAAGAGGCCCATGGTCACTCTGGAGGAGCTGCAGAAATCACAGCTCAGGTGGGAGAATCTGTCCACAGGACAACTATAAGTCGTGCACTCCACTAATCTGGCCTTTATGGAAGAGTGGTAAGAAGAAAACCATTGTTGAAAGAAAGACATAAGAAGTGCCATTTGCAGTTTGCCACAAGCAATATAGGGGGCACAGCAAACATGTGGAAGAAGGTGCTCTGGTCAGATGAGACCAAAGTTGAACTTTTTGGCCTAAATGCAAAGTGCTATGTGTGGCAGAAAAGTATCACTGCTCATCACCCTGAACATCATGTTGTGGGGATGCTTTTCTTCAGCAGTGACAGGGAAGCTGGTCAGAGATGATGGGAAGATGGATGGAGTTAAATACAGGGCAATCCTGGAAGAAAACCTGTTGGAGGCTGCAAAAGACTGAGTAAGAGACTGGGAAGGAGATTCACTTAAACATACAGCCAGAGATATAGTGGAATGGTTTAGATCAAAGAATATTCATGTGTTAGATTGGCCCAGTCAAAGTTCAGACCAAAATCCCATTGAGCATCTGTGACAAATCATGAAAATTGCTGTTCACAGACGCTCTCCATCCAATCTGGCTGAGCTTGAGCTATTTTGCAAAGAAGAATGGGCAAAAATCTACGTCTCTAGATGTGCAAAGCTGGTAGAGACATACTCCAAAAGACTTGCAGCTATAATTGCAGCTAAAGGTGACTCTACAAAGTATTGAATGGGGAGCTGAAAACTTTTGCACATAACACTTTTCAGATTTTTATTTGATTAAAATTTTGAAAACCATGTATCATTTTCGTTCCACTTCACAATTATCTGCTACTTTGTGTTGGTCTATCACCTAAAATCTCAATAAAAGACATTTAAGTGTGTGGTTGTAAGGTGACAAAATGTGAAAAAAATTCAAGGTGTATGAATACTTTTGCAAGGCACTGTATCTACCGACATTGAACATGTTCATCAGTCATATGCATCAGTCATCAACATCATCCCAGCACAATATACAAGTGGCATTTTGACAGCACTGCATACACAAATATGTACATAGCCTGTTCAAAAGAAAGTTCTATGTAAATTAGCTCTTATTCACCAAGTAGGCAGCAAACTTTCATTTTTTCTAAGAAAAACAAAAAGTTACCGCCCATTTGGTGAAAAAGATCTCATTTTCATACTTTCAGGAGTCATATCTTTTGAACGGATGGACCAGTATAAATAAAACAAATGCTAGAATGTTCAGGGACACAGCAGAAATCAAATGATGCATGTAATTTAGCATTTTGTACTTGGTGACAGATCCTATTTAAGAGTTCTAATACCTATATAAAAATATGAAGATAGTATAACATTTGCAATTAATAGATATCAATAATGTCTTCCACCTTCCCCCTCTGTTTTCTTGTAGGACAGTGCCAGTGACAGATGGTCAAAGAAAGATTAGTGACCTAGGATAATCTGTATTTAGCATGTTTGCATGCTGACATGAATGAGTTCAGATTGTGTTCTGTAAGTGACAGTCATACCAGGGTATGAAGGAACAGGTCATCATGTCATAATAGAACCAGGACACAAGCAAACATGGCTACTAACAAGGTGAGACATAATTAGCTTTTAACGAAGCCCCCATTGCATGAACAAGAGTTTTTAATATTAATGGTTAATGTTTGCTACTTGGTTACAGTTTAAGCCAGTAACCTGTAAACATTTCTGTATTATCATTTTTGACAATGGAAGTATGAATGACCCCCTCTTTCTAATCCATCGTAATAATTTTTCTTTTCAATATTAAATAAAAACACACTAAAATTATATTTTCATGATTGTGATGTTTTCTAGGTTTAGAAACGTTATGCATTGTCTTCCCGTATTGTACTTTTTAAATAGTTTTCATAGTTATAACTACATTTTTTTTACTCAAGCACCGTGTTGTCGAACCTATGGCACGCGTGCCAGAGGGGGCAGTCAAAGTCCTCTCTGTGACCTCTGCCCTGACACAGGCGCTGATGACATAAGTCATCAGCACCTGCAGTCAGAAGGAGGACACCTGGCTGCTCTTCGTGTGACCTCAGGTGAGTAGCATGTAATATTGTGTGGGGTCCCACTGTGGAGCATATAATACTGTGTGTGGAGCCTACTGTGGAGCATATAATACTGTGTGGGGGCCACTGTGGAGCATATAACACTGTGTGGGAGCCACTGTGGGCATATAATACTGTCTGGGTGCCACTGTGGAGTGCATTGTATTGTGTGGGAGCCACTGTGGAGCGTATTGTACTGTCTGGGGGGTCACTGTGAAGCACATTGTACTGTGTGGGGGCCCCTTCACTATTTATATCACACAGTATCTGTTTTATAGCAGACATGATATTATTACAGGCTGTAATAGAATTGCATGGTCACTATAAAACAGATCTTGTGTGATGTAAATATTGAACATTAATTGTTCAAAAGTATACCAAATGCAAACTTCTACCTTTCAGTACAAAGTTGTTTGTATTATTGAAAGCTCTGTAAAGCCCCATTTACACGACTGTGTATCCGCAGAGTATTAAGGTTAAATTGCTGTGTTGGCACTTTGCGATAATTTTTTTTTGGGTTGCAGTTTGGGCACCCGGTCCTAAAAGGTTCGCCATCACTGCTCAACCACATCTTTATATTGCAATTACTTACTTTCCCATTCACTTAAGTAGTTGAGTGTGCACATGAAAGGTCTGCCTAACAGTCTGAATGAAGATAACCCTAATATTTTAGCATCATTTAGCATCATATTTGTTATTTCAGCATCAAGAAGAAATACTAGTTAGAATACCACTTACTTTGTTTATGGTTTATGGCACAACTGTTTTCAACATCTGTATTGTAATAATCTGTACAAAAAAATATGTATAAAGCAGTCCATGCTCACTAAATGTATACCATCCGAATCTGATGATTTCAATGGGTTTGGTCCATTCGGTCCATTTTTTTCATGGCTGTTTTGCATTCATGGAGCAGTTATTTTCATGGATCCCTCATAGAGTTGAGTCTATTGACAGATCCGTGAAAATGAACAAAATAGGACATGTCCTATTTTTTCATAGTTCTTTAAAATGGACCATCAAATAAATAATCACAGGCGTATTTTCTCGATCGTGTGAATAATACCTTAAGGTTAAGGCCCCACGCAAATTTTTTTCCACAGTATTTTTCACAGAAAGTTTGGCTTTTCTTTCCACATAATTGACATGCTGCAATTTACAAAAATGCAACGATTTTTGAAATCGCAGAATTTCCGCTGCGGATCTTATTTGCAATGTGTGGATGGGATTAGCCAGAATCCCATCCACTTCTCAGGTAGTGTAAAATGCAGCTTTTTTTTTTGTTGCATATTCACAACATGGGGTCCCAGCCTAGAGGGGTTTTTCCATCTCCCTCTCTCAGTAGCTTTTTGCCTGCTGTCTCTTCTTCTCACTTCTTGTATTCTTCAACAGGCTGGTGGGCGGGCTTTAACTGTTTGATGAACAGGACACTATGAAGTACCTCAGTAGATATAGACGTTGCCTTTACCATGAGAGATTATTTATTATGATTACTAGAAATCTAATATAAATGAAGATCAAACAATTTGCAAAGTTATTGTATATTACATTACACCGGTTTGGAAAGAATACTTACATGCTCCAGGACAACAGACTTGCAGTAAACTCAATGTTATCTTTGTGTTTACATAGAGAAATAACTGACACTTCCAAGATTTTATCAGCAAACTGCAATTAGTTGAACTGATTGTCCTGATAGCAGAGTTGCAGACAACAGCTTTGACAGCAAGCGCAATCTGGAGAACTCAACCCCTCCAGAGAGCAGCGAGTCACTATTTATATATTGTAAAGAACTGAAAATGGTCATTTGTTGAATTTGCAGAATTAAGAGGTCACATTTACTCAAATCAAAAGCTGTTTCAATCAAAAACAGGCCAAGTTACATGTTAACATAGGACCTCTTCTTTGATACCACCTTCACAATTCTTGCATCCATTGAACTTGTGAGTTTTTGGATAGTTTCTGCTGGAATTTCTTTGCAGAATGTCAGAATAGCCTCCCAGAGCTGCTATTTTGCTGTGAACTGCCTCCCAGCCTCATAGATCTTTTGCTTGAGGATACTCCAAAGGTTAATAGGGTTGAGGTCAGGGGAGGATAGTGGCCACGCCATTAGTTTCTCTACTTTTATGCCTATATCAGCCAAGGACTCTATATCAGTATTCTTTGCTGCATGAGATGGTACATTGTCATGCAAGAAGTTGGCTACAGTTGCTCTTTTTGTACCATGGAAGAAAGTAACCAGTCAGAAACTCTGTATACTTTGCAGAGGTCATTTTCACACCTTCATGGACCCTAAAGGGGCCTACTAACTCTCGCCCCTTGATTCTGGCCCAAAACATGACCCCGCCACCTCCTTGTTCGTGTCACAGCCTTGTTAGGACATGGTTGCCATCCACCAACCATCCACTACTCCATCCATCTGGACCATCCAGGGTTGCATGGCACTCATCAGTAAACAAGACAGTTTCAAATTGAGTGTTCATGTATGTTTGGGCCCACTGCATGAGAGCACAGTTTAAGGGTGCCAAATAGCGTGTCCACAGAACAATGCACACAGCGGACAAAACTTTCCAAAACTGTCGCAGTTGCTGCCGCGGTTTTTCCCACAGAGCCTTTTTGCTGTGGCCTGCTACGTGGGGCCTTAACCTTAAGTAGGTTTCCTTTGGGCACACCGAGCAAACTAATTATCACAGGTGTTTGAGATTCATTTTAGTGATCAAAAGAGTCCTGAGACTCAATACCATCCATGAGTTTAATTGACAAACAAAAAATTTAATCTTTATGACATTTACATTTGATTTGCATACTAGTTTGGAACGTGATGTAAGCTAGCAGTATACTGTATATAGGATCCTTGAGATGGGAATACACCTTTATCCTGTGCATTTTACAGAATATCAGTAGTATGCTAGGAAAACTGACCAAAAAAAGCATTCAAGGCTTTAGGAGCATAGTATATGGCCACTAAATAATTATTTTTTTCAGACCTTAGTTAACGATCGAAACCCTTATTTCAGCAAACCGCATAAAACACATACAACCTAAATGTTTTCCTATTGGATGACACACACCAAAAATCTTACCAGGTTCGAATTTTAGCAATGGTCACAAAATTGTCCTTTACCTGTTTTTCCATAGAGAAACATTGAGGTCACATTTTGACAGCCTAAAGGTATATTCACACATGGCAGGTTTGTCACATAAATTTCTCTGACTGTCTTAATAATCTGATTAAGGTTTACTACAAATCCACACACACATATAGAACAGATTTTCAGTAGCAGAAATCTGCTGTGTGTGAATATACCCTAATGATTCAATTTTCTTAATGCTTTCCTAAAAGTGCATGTACATTTTGTGCAAACCTGGCATCACCAAATTGCCAACCAGGGGTGTAACTTGAGGGGGCCCAGGAGCCTTAGGGGGCTCATAAACACTGACAGCTATAGGGGTTTCAGTGGTTGCATATAAAAGCTTGAGACTATAAGGTGTTGCAATACAATTGAACAGTTGAAAAACGAAAGGTTAAACCCCTGTCCCAATGTAGTGAAGGCGCATGACATTGGCACTGAAGATTTTGTTGCAGAGAGCACGCCCACTCCCTAACTCACCTGTGCTGCTGCATTCCTTTTCCCACAAATGACTGAGAACACACCATGTGGTTGGATTAATTGACCATAGCAGCCATTTTATTAAATAAAATACAATACAAATAAGTAAATAAATAAATGTTCTTATTAAAAACCCAAATATAAATAATTTACATAAATAACTATAAATATACAAAAATAAACCTTACTATAACAATACAACTAACCCCTGAGAATTATTGTATGGGGAGGAGGTCCTTGGAGCTACATAGATCTGACCACCAATCTGTCTACCACACCGATTGCCCCCCAGCCGCAAACCACAGGCTCAGGGGCGCCATAGAGTACAGATGGCTATTCCACAACAAATTAAAAACCACTCCACGGGACAACACCCAGCAGGAGCCCAAAACCATCCAGACCAAATACCATTAATTTTAGGGTAAACTAACCACAATGTTCCCCCCCATAATTTTTAACTAACTCCAAGGACACCCTACCCCACCCCATCACTGAGAGCACCTTGAACCACTCAAGTATGCGAACCCTCCACCAAAGGCAGGGCTCGCTCAATACCTTCTTGGATGCCCAAAGCCCACATATCGATTCCCCACCACATTAACGTGGAAACAATGAGCCAACCAAGAACCACCGTGAACATCCTCTAAGTCATGATGCCGAACACAAACCCCCTCCCTCGTTGCGAACCACAAAAGTGCCAGCCGCCTTATTAACCTTCGAACATGCTTTGGTAAAGCCATTCAACCAATCTTGCCCCTCGCCAGGCTCGCCTCAGAACTATGTCCGACCATACCACGATCACGAAAGAAAAAAACACTGACAAGCGCAGTAAATCATGCTTGATAGCCTGCACTAGCTTCCGAAACGAGCGAGCCCCCAAATTGTTACCCCCAAGATGTAAGACAACCACTTCCGGGCGCCTATCCAAACGTGCATACTTGCTGAATTCCTGCAGCATGTGACACTGCTGCATGCCCCAAAACCCTAACCAGCGTACCACCACCTCGCATCTGCAAAAGCCAAGGTGTCTGCCATCGGGTCACATATCCACTCTGGCGGCTCCCCAATGGGCATATGAGTGCCCAAATATCCAGACCAAGCAAGGGACCTAAGAAAACCAGTCACAAGCACAAGCCCCAAACCCCAGACAGATGCTTCCTTAGCAGCCCCAATCCTAAAAGAATGAGGCGCAAAAACCACCATGTCCTGCCCAAGAAATGCGATGCAACTACGAAAAACCCCCGTGAATTGGTACCGAGATTCAAAAGACCCATCCTGATGACACAACAAGGGACACCCTGATTGTGGATGAACCTCACGAAACTCCTCAAAACACCTAACTGGATACATGGCAGACCCCAAAACCCAACCCAGGGTGAAGCGTTTTTCTCTACTGGTCTGATCAGTCTTAGACCTCTGTATGTAAAATTCAACCCCAGAATCAATCATGGATACATCGCAAAAAAAGATTACCTGCCTAGACCAGCTCCCCAAATCGCAAAGCCCCGAAAAAAAAACAACAGTGACTAAATCCATAAGCATGATCTTGCGCATCTTGCATGCCCGGCCCACCTCCAGCTGCAGTGTGAGCATCTTATCCTCCAACAGTCAACATTCCATGTGCGCCGTGTCAATCGTCATGCCCAGGCATGATTCTGGTCCCTCCGTTTTTTCTGGGGCCAACGGTAACCCAAACTGAGAAGCAACCCATTCCAGCATCCGCAACAAAGACAGGCGGAGTCCTCAGGACCTACACTCAGAAAGTCAAAAGTAAATGGATAAAAGACCCGACACCCGTCAGGTCCCTTACTACCAATCCACAAATGAGCTAATTGCATCAAAATTGGCACAGGAAATGGAGCAGCCCATTGGGAGACAACAATCTACAAAATACATCCCATCCCAATAATACCCCAACAGCCTCAGACTTTCAGTGTGTACCGGGAGGAGGTGAAATGCAGACTCCACCTCCGTCTTGGCCAATAAATCCCCACGACTGTACTTATGCACCCATTTTACGGCGGCGTCAAACGTTGTATAGACAACTGAACTTAACTCAGAGTCAATAACATCATTAACCGATCCCCCTTTAGAGTATGACAAATGACGGATCAACTTGTTAGGTTCCTTCTTCAGGATAACCCCCAATGATGAAACAACTAAATCAGAACATGGGGGAAAATGGAAAAGCTTCTCACACACCACTGGCGGGTGCTGATGTGCCGAGGCCAAATTCTTGGACAAGGAGCCTCCCCGGACCAAAGACAGGATCTTAAAACCGAACTCAAGCCCATCGCGCAACAAATTGGCCTTAACACGGTCAGGATACCATTTTGGATAAGGCACCATCGAGGGAAACTTCACTGGCAACACCCCCTTGTCCAGGATGACCCCCAAACTGTTTTCCCTTTCCACTCCTAAAACCCCAGGCGGACCCATGGGAGGGTCCCCACACTATATACAGGAGTGCAAGCCTTACAAGCTGCTCCAAAATGCCAACATAGGCCCGCCTTACCTCTCAATCCCTGCGCCGCAGAGGACTGATTGGATGGACAAGCTGGCCCCCCCATGAAAGGGCTACTCAAACCGTGCCAGAACCATGACCCGCAGCCACAAGCCATTATCTTTCTGGTCCCACCTGATGGACGGGCAGACTGGTTTCCTTTGCCAGAACTGTTCATCATAACGGAGCCACGATGTTTTTCCTCCTCCTCTTTCTTGCTCTCATCCCTCTTCCCCTTATCTAAATTAAACTTTTCTAATGGCAATAATGAGATTTCCACATACTCATCACACCAAATCTTCTCTTCACCTCTTTCTTGAGATGAGCCCCCAGCGGCCACTCAAAGCACACTTACTGCATACTTCCCCCTCCTTTTCCGTTTGACCCGACACCGCCGCCTTATGCACCAAACTCTTCGACAGTACAAGAATAACCAGGGTTGACCCAGAACCCCCCTACCCATGCTGGCACAGGTGACCCTGCCACCTCAACGCTCCTTCTTCAACGAGACAAAACATCACAAAGACCACCCAACAATGCCCGCAGCTCTCCTCCCAAACCGCCTGCCGAATACCTCACTGCTAAACTATCGCTCCCCGTGTCCCCTAAGCCCATGCCTGATGCCGGAGACCGAAAAATTGGCAAAGCAGAACCGGATATAGACATACACTACCCCAGCTGCACAGAAGCTGTGATCCTGCCAGCCACTCATCCCGGATCCAAACGTAAAGGGGAATCCAGTAGATCCTCGCCTCCCAGACATTGCTGTCAGCCGCCAATGATCTGAAACAGCTGGAGCAAGAAGGACAACCTCGGTTAGGGCTAGAGTGCTGCACTGTGGAGGACCGGCCATGGGACCATCCACAAATCCGCGGGGGTCGACGTCTGCTCAGCTGCTGCTAGCAGCCGGTGGATAGAGCCTGGAGCAGAAGGAGGCGGTGCATTAAGACTTCTGGTGACCACACCAGACTGGAGCATCGCCAGGTGGGGTCACCGTATATAAAATGGGGGATCCAGAGGTAGAACTGGAAGCAGGGGGGTGTCGCGATCTCCGCCCCCTTACCTCCACAGTTCCCGACTGCTGAGGTGGATTCCTCCCGACCCGCAAGGCACCACCCCTGGAGGCAGGGTGCACCCCTGACCCTGGAGGGCCTCCGTGGCTGGTGCCGGGACCTTGTGACCAACTCTGGGCTCAAACACTCAGGAGGCACGTATATATTTTTGTCTCTCATATATACTATTGTAATGGTGTCACAGTAATTTATAGTTAGTTATGAGATGTTGGACTTATGATAATGATTTATTCTGAATTGCACCGTTTTATTGCATTGTTGATGTATTCATCCCTTTTTTTTTTTTAAGTTTTTACTAGTTTTTAGTAATATTATGTGGACAGATTTTTTTGTTTGTAGGTTGTCTTATATGATTTGGACCAGTATTTCTTAGTAAAATGCAAAGTCAGGCTAAGGCCACACGTACTGGCCGCAGCAAAAAAAAAAAAAAAAAAAACGCTTTTCACAGAAAGTCTGCAGAGTTTTCGTCTGCAGACTTTCTGCTTCATCTATACGTATAGGGAAACCATTGGCGTTTCTGTATGTATAATCGACATAATCATATGATTCCTGTATGAGCAGGCAGAAAGGTAATAAGTCAATTTAAGGCTGGGGCCCCACGTTGCGAAAAGCAGCGTTTTGGTCGTGGCGGAAAAGCAGTGGAAAAAAAGGTCACAGCAAAAAACCCTGCATTTTACATTACCTGCAAAGTGGATGGGATTCTGGCTAATCTCATCCACACATAGCAAAAAACTCTGCAGCAGAAATGCTGCGATTTCAAAACGCTTGCATTTTTGAAAATCGCAGCATGTCAATTATACCGACAGAAACACTGGCGTTTTCCATATAGGTATAATAGGGGCAGAAAGCCCTCAGAGGAAAACTCTGCGGACTTTCTTTGAAAAACACTGTGGAAAAAAAAACAAATGCCATTCCGCCGTGGTCTTTTCCGCAGCGTTTTTTGACTGTGGCTTGCTACATGGGGTCTTAACCTTAAAAGGTTTTCCCATGAAAGAAAGTTATCCATAGGATATGGGATAACTTGCAGATCAGTGAGGGCCAACAGCTCAGACCCCCACTGATCAGGAGAATGTTCTCAATGGAGCAGTGGTCGAGCATTCATTCAATGGGAGAGCCACAGAGGAAACCTCTGTGGACTTTCTGTGAAAAACGCTGCGGGAAGAAGTACCGCTTTTTTTCCTGCAGCACTTTTTCGCTGTGGCCTGCTACGTGGGGCCTTAGCCTTAAAGGGGTTTTCTGAGCAAAACCCAAAGCACACAGCTAAAAACACCCAAGAATGACTAAGAGGAAAACATTGGACTATTCTGAAGTGGCCTTCTATGAGCCCTGACCTAAATCCTATTGAGCATCTTTGGAAGGAGCTGAAACATGCCATCTGGAAAAGACACCTTTCAAACCCGAGACAACTGGAACAGTTTGCTCATGAGGAGTGGGCCAAAATACCTGTTGAGAGGTGCAGAAGTCTCATTGACAGTTACAGGAATCGTTTTATTGCAGTGATTGCCTCAAAAGGTTGTGCAACAAAATATTAAGTTAAGGGTACCATCATTTCTGTCCAGGCCTGTTTCATGAGTTTTCTTTTTTTAAAAATTCTGTTGAAGCATGGTTGAAAAGCAATGTCTGACTTTCATTTGTTCATTTTCATAGAATTTTTATATATTATTACTTTTGTCAGATTCAAGTTGCGGGTTTTTCTTTCATTAAATGAGGGGTACCAACAATTTTGTCCCTGTGTTTACAGTATGTTATTTAGAAAGCAGGAGGGGGGGAGGGTGTTTAAATTAATGTAGGGATTTCTATCTATCCCGGACAACCCCTTTAATAGAAGATGGTAATTTACTTAGTAAACTGTAATCTATGTAAAAGACACAGAGTCAGATAGCACTTCCATGATAAAATAAATATATACAGGTGCATGCTGCTATAGCTGCAATATAAACAAACACAAAAATGCAGCAGCATTCTGTAGAGCACGCTAAGACAGGAATGTTCAAACTCTTAACTCACCAATGGCAACCAGTACTGCACACATTCAGGACAGTACAGTACACTACAGTACAGCACACATAAAACCCAAAACAACAATGATTACCACATTGCAACACAAATAACTTCCCAAGCAGAAAATACTTCACAGAGGAGTCAAACACCATAGTACAGCACAAAATAATTCTCCAAATGTGGCAAATACCAAATTCCAGCAGCACATCTCACATAGTGCCAAACAAATACCACTGTGAAGCACAAACTGGATATATCGCATCTTCACTAATACTACATATATCAGTATACTTTATACAGAATCAATTTTGGTCTGGAGTGCATAGGGATCACCAATAAAATTCATTCTGGGGGCCTACTATACAGTTACATCCAAATATTACTATTATTACTAATATTACTAACTATTATTACTAATATTACTATTGCTAATTCCTAAAATGTTCCAAACATACCTTTTTTTTTCCGTAGTAGCTTTCTGCCTCTCCCTTGCCTCTGATAGTTTCTATCCTGGGGTACTGTCATTAGCCCGCTGCCTGACTCTTGCCTTGAATTACTGACCTCTCATTATTATTGGTGACTGGGGCCCCTAGCTTTTGATTGAAAAGATGGTGCCCAGGGCGTAAGGATACTGGCTGGTCTGACTCTGCATCTAGATGTCATCTCAGATGCCCAATGTGTCTACAGTATATAAAATTAAACTAGGTATCTGTATAAAGTGCAGATGAGTGTGCTATCCCATAACAGGGAGAGCTGGGGGCCACTTAGCTTAGGGGCCCTCCAATGATTCACCTGTGAACCAGTCCAAACCTGTACAGAATATTTGTGTCCAAATGTGTCCAACAGATCCAGCTAGCCCACAAAATTCTAGAATTGGAGTTGGCAGTCGGCTATGTAATGTGGCCTCTCATCTATCTCATGATGGAACTGACTCTAAGAATCCTTGAAGGAGACATGAGGAAGAAGTGATGTCATAGCCCACTGAACACAGGAGATTATTTGAACAACTGGAGGAAGTACATAATGACATATTGATGAATGAGAAAAAAGTTCTTTACAAGAGTGCAGAGAAAGCAAGAGACCTGGCCTTATTCCTTACTGGGCTACAGGAGCTGTCAGCTACATTGTGGAAGAAGATGGCGAAGAGCAGCTCGCTCTAGGCAGGCATGGTAATGGCACACATGGGCCTCCAAAACAGGTTGTTGAATAGTATCATTAGAGGTTATGGACGGTGCCACAAAAGTCCTTCTGATAGATGCTGAGGTATGCAATTGCCTGGGAGTAGGAGATGCAGGAACAAGCCTTGCCAATAGCCCCTTTGTTGGTGGTGCCTTTTGCAAAGGAGACCCCACTGAAAAATGGCATAGTAGAAGAGAGTCTGACCATTGAGGATACTTTCAGGGAACTCGAGACAACAAATGAAGAAAAGGGAACAGTGCAGGACCTTCAGCTTTGGTAGTTTTGTTTTTAGTGTCGCACTAGCTCCAGGAGTGTTACGGTTTATGGAATATACTGCGGATAATCCACATTGATCTCAATTATTGAACATTCAGCAGGCAGTAGCTGCAATAACATAAATCTACTGGATCTAAATGGTAATGTAATTACACAGATTGAAATCAGGCTTTAATTGTCCCTTAGTGCACAGTGGTGGTCCTCACAAAAGACTAGACAGCCAAGGCCATATAGAAACACTTCATATGCCCTATGGATGCTTGACCCATCTGCACTCGGATCAAGGTGTCTGTTTCAAAGGCAAGGTAACTGACAAATTATGCTGATAACAGAATAAAGGTAGTTTGTCAGCAGTAAATTGGCTATAAACCTAATCACAGCACCTTGTAGAGATGACTCTACAGTTTTCAAATATGACTCTGTTATTCAGCTTTGGAACCCCATTTCCATGTAATCCGCCGGTTTTATTCCTATACAGATGAGGGGAAAAGTGCTTTGGGTCTTTGTCTTAGCTTTGGTCTCAGCTCTAGGTTCCCATTCAAAGCACTTTTCTCCTCCTTTGCATATTTATATGGAAATGGGGTTCCAAAGCTGAATAAAAGAGGCATATTTGTGAACTATAGAAACACCTCTACAAGATACTGTGATTAGGTTTACTGTATAATCAATTTACTGCTGACACAGAAGTCAAGGCCTAACCCTTATCACCCCCAAGCATGGGGAAGTGCAATGTCTGCCAAACATGATGTTATCTGCAAGTGACGAATGAAGGACTTGTATGCCCCAGATATGGATGGAGATAGGGAGAAAAAACGGGGTGTGTGTTGGCGCTGCTTGTATAGATGGACTCCAAATAATGGAGAATTATAAAAACAATAGTCACTTTACTCCACTGTACAAAATAAAAGGCAACGCGTTTCGACGTTGTACCAATGTCTTCATCAGGCCAACTTGTGCGCCAGCCGCTGCCTCCGAGTCACGTCGGTTGGATGCAGGCAGAGATCCATGAAGCCCTAGAAGAGGGGTCTGAGTTCAGAGGTATATGCAACACCAGCTCATTGATCAGCAGGCAGATAGTGGCAACCATGAAGAGGAGTTAGACACAGTAGCAGCACTATGTGATGGAGAGGGAGATTTCCCTTACACAGAGCAGATGGCAGAAGACCACAAGTGAAAGACATTAATGTTTTGGCCAAATCCAAAAGTTTTGTAAAATTTGTAACGAGAACTGGTTCAGTTATCCCTATGTATGTGTATGTATATGCTCTGGGACATTACACTGTGTGGAGGGACTACTGTGGGAAGTTATGCTATGTGGAGAGTAGCTATGGGATATTATACTTTGTGGATGGCCGCTATGGGATATTGTACTGTGTGAAGGGACTACTATGAACACAGCAATACCCCATATGTGGTCATAATCTGCTGTATAGGTACATGGTGGGGCTTGGAATGAAAAGAGTGCTATTTGGATTTTGTAGGGCAGATTTTGGTGGAATAGTTTTCAGGTGCCATGTCACATTTTCAGAGCCCCTAAAGTACCAATACAATGCAAACCCCCAAAAGTGACCCCATTTTGAAACAACACCCCTCAAGAATTTATCAAAGGGTATAGAGAACATTTTGACCTCACAGCTGTTTCACGGATTTTATTTGCATTGGAATGTAAAAATGAGAAATTAATTTTTTTTTCCAATAACCTGTCAATTTAGCCCCAAGTTTTTCATTTTCATAAGAGGATAAAGGAGAAAAAGCTCCACAAAGTTGTTACACAATTTCTTCTGAACAAGGAAATGCCTCATATGAGGTTTTAAACTGTTGTATGGGTACATGACAGGGCTCAGAATGGAAAGAGCGCTATTTGGCTTTTGGAGGGCAGATATTTCTGGAATAGTTTTCGGGTGCCATTTTGTATTTGCAGAGCCCCTAAAGTACCAGTACAATGGAAACCCCCAAAATGTGAACTCATTTTGGAAACTACACTCCTAATATAATTTATCAAGGGGTATGGTAAGCATTTTGACCTCACAACTGTTTCACTATTCAACTATTAGCATTGGGGCGTAAAAATGAAAAATTACTTTTTTTCCACTAAACTGTCCATTTAGCACCATATTTTTGATTTTTACAAGGGGATAAAGAAGAAAAACACACTACAGTTTCTTACACAATTTCTTCTGAACACAGAAATGCCCTATATGTGGTTGTAATCTGCTGTATGGGTATATGGTGGGGCTCAGAATGGAAAGCGCTATTTTGTTTTTGGAGGACAGATTTTGCTGGAATAGTTTTCAGGTGCCATTCGAATTTGCAGAGCCGCAAAAGTACCAATACAATGGAAATCCACAAAAATGACCCCATTTTAGAAACTGTCCTCCTCAAGAATTTCTCAAGTGGTATTATCATTTTGAGAGTGCTTCCCAAAAATTAATGTACAAAGTGGAAATTGAAATTTTTAAAGAAATATGCAATTTCAGTGCCACTTTGTGCCTTCAGAGACATGCACCGGGGACAAAAAAATTATATATGTGGGTGTAAACTGTTGATTGGGCACACAACAGGGCTCAGAAGGGAAGGAGCACATGTGCTTTTTAGCTTTCGGAGTAAAGATTTAGAGGGACTTTCTGGACACCATGTTGTTTTTGCAGATCCTTGGAAGTGCCAGTAAACTTGAATTCCCCAAAAAGTGACCCCATTTTGTAAGGGCAATTTTAGGGTCTCTGCAAATGTGACATTGCATCCAAAAACCAACAATCTAAATCTGGGCTCCAAAAGCACATAGCGCTCTTTCACATCTAATCCCTGCTGTGTGACCAGACGGTAGTTTATGCACACATGTATGACAATGGTGTACCCAGGATAACATACTTAATGCTATATGTGGGTATAAGCTGCAGTTAGGACACAGCCGGCCCCTAAATTGCCAATAAAGTGGAAACTGCAGACATGTGACCCCATTTTGGAAACTACACCACTGAAGTGATTTATCAAGTGGCGTGGTGAGAATTATTAACCCTTGAGTGTAAAAGTGTTGAGTGTGAGTGAAAATTGCAATTTTTCCAGAGATATATAATTTCAGTGCTCGATATGTTGTACCCAGCTTGTGTCAGCAGAGATACAAACTCCAAAAACTGTTAAGCGGGTATCCTGGGCACTACAGCTTTTGGAACATTCGCCTCTAACACAAGCTGGGCACAAAATATTACGCACTGAAAATACATATTCCTGGAAAACTTGGAAAAAATGCTCGCTGTATAGGTGTGTAGTGTCCAAAATGGTGTCACATGTAAGGGGATTCCATTTTACTGGTGTTTCAGCTCTGCAAAAGTGTCATGACGTTCACAAACCAAACCGTCTAAGTTTGTGCTCCAAAAACCAAATAGTGCTCCTTCCATCTGTGCCTGGCTGTGCCCAAACAGCAGTTTATACCCACATATAACATTAAGTAAGTTATCCTGGGTACACCAGTGTCATACAGTTTGGGCACACAGCAGGGCACAGATATGAAGGAGCGCTATTGTGGCTTTTTAAGTGCAGATTTAGAGGTTTGGTATCTGGACGCCAAGTCATGTTTGCAGAGCCTCTAAGGTACCAGAAAAGTGGAATCCCCTAGGAAGTGACATTTTGAAAACTGCACCCTTTAAAGAATTTATCAAGGGTTGAAGTGAGCATTAGTATCCCAGACGTTAATGCACAACAGATGGTGAAAAGTGAATATATAAAACCAAATTCCCTACTATTTCGCCAGTAGCACCAATGATTTGGGGGGGTCACTCTGGGGGTCACTTCTGGGGTGTACTCTGTGTAAGCTGATGGCTGGTAAGATACTGGAAGGTATGTACATCTCACCCAGATTGCTCAGATGGGTGAGAGGAGAGAAATCCAGAGAGTTTGTTTCTCAGCAGACAACTATGTTTGCTGATAGTAGTATAATGTTGTACCGTGTTAGCCATTGAAAGTAGTGGAAGAGTGAAGAAATCAGGTGATACCTTTTAGAGGCTAACTGAGTATATTTATAAGTAAGCTTTCAGAAGTGCTAGCTTCCTTCATCACATGGTGTTATACAAGAACTGAAAATTCACAGATTTTTATACACATGGTCTTCAAAGGATTTTAGAGTCCTTAAAAAAAACAAAACAAAATGCAATTTAAGTAGAGAAGTTATTTACAACCGGTCAAAAAACAATCTGAAAAGTTGTGGTGCATGACAGAGGGATCTGTTATCTGTTTGCTATCAGGAGGTGATTTGTGACCCTCACAGTTCATACATAGTGTGACATGAAGCTGGCATGAATATTAAGTCTAAATTGCAGAGTTTTAAATTTTTGCATAAACTTGTACTCCCATTGTTTCCTCTCCTCCTGCGTCTTAAACTGTCCCATTAAAACCACAACCCGCAAATAGAGTGGTTTTCTCCGGAGAAATGTGCGGCCACTGGGAGATCGGTTCTGCTGTTATTAATATTGGATCTGTGTGAGTTCATTCGCTGACTAAGTCTCTGCCCTGTTTCCCCCACATAGAGGCCTGTGGTGGGACATTGCACACACATTATGAGGTACACCACATTGGAAGACCTGCAGGAAAATGTCCCCCTAATTCTGTGCACCTGTTGTGACTGTGGAATAGGTACACTGTCAGCGGTGTGGATGTGCCTGCAGGTCATGCACCTTTTATGTAGGCAAGGTGAGGTGCCATTTTCAGTTGGGGCACTCCGGACAATAATACGCCTCAGGTTTGGTGGTAGTCGAAAGGAAAGGAGAGGGGGGACTGGAAATATGTCCTTGAGTCTGTTGTCCCTATGTAGCACAGGTTGGAGATCCTTGGCAATCCTTCGTAGGATCTCCAGCTGTGGGTTGTAGGTGACAACTAGGGGCACTCGGGCTTCTTTCTGGGTCTTTTTATATGTGAGCAGACTGTCTCTGTTAATGGCTGCCGTTTTGTTTAATCCTCAGATCCAGGAGGTGCTTGTCCAGGTCTGCTTTGTCGGAGCAAATACGATTGTATCGTATAGCTTGGCTGTAGATGATAGATTGTCTTGTGTGCTTGGGGTGGAAGCTGTCGTTTCTCAGGTAGGCCGTTCTGTCTGTGGGTTTGGGGTGGTCGATGTGAGTAGCCGGTGGTCTTTGATGTATATTGTGGTATCCAGAAAGTGAATTTCACTCCCTGAATAGCTAAGTTTAAGGTTGACGGTAGGGTGAAAGTCATTGAAGTCATTATGGAATTGAAGTAGGGCCTCCTCACCTGCAGTCCAGATGACAAGGATATCATCGATATAACAAAGGTAAATCATTGGTTTGGTGGCGCGTGTTGATAAATATGCTCCTTCCAGTTCTGCCATAAAGAGATTTGCATACTGGGGTGCACATCTGGTCCCCATTGAAGTTACCATTCGCTGTAGATATAGATCCTCTCCAAAGGTAAAATGGTTGTGGCTAAGGATGAATTGTATGAGCTGCGTTACTGGTTCTGTTGGGAAGTTTTATTTTGCCAGGTGTAGCCGACATGCTGCAACTCCATCCTTGTGGTTAATGTTGGTATACAGGGATTCCACATCCATGGTGGCCAAAATGGTACCCTCAGGTAGTGGGCCCAGGGCATTCAGTTTGTTAAGAAGGTCAGTGGTGTCCTGGATATAGCTTGGAGTATCCCTGACAAGGGGTTTTAGGAGATTTTCCACCCAACCTGAGATGTTTTCTGTCAGTTTCCCAATGCCAGAAATGATAGGCCTCCCAGGGTTGCCATCTTTGTGTATCTTTGGGAGCATATAGAAGCAGGCCGGCCTGGGATCTTGTGGGATAAGTCCTTTTATCTGATTCTGGATCTGGATTGGAAACTTCTTGATCATACTCTTTAGTTCTTTCATATAGGCCTTTGTGGGATCACTTCCAAGTTTGGAGTAATGGATGGGATTTGACAGTTGCCTGTTTGTTTCCTGGATATAGTCTGTTTGCTGAGCATTATTTAAATGCTGTGCACTTGGCTGGATTTTTAGGGAATGGCAGGTAGGCTGGTAGTGGGACTTGCCATTCCCATCCCCTCCAGTCCACACCTTGTGGACACTCCTGGAGAAACCCAGATGACTAGGATTGTCCTCATTAGGGGGGAATAAGAAGTCTGCTAGGAGAGCAGACTGTGGCTGGAATGCCACAAAGAGGGTTGCTACTGCTGGAGACAATCCTGACTGTCTGCTTGTTTCTGTTCTAGGTGAGGTAACCCACTTTTGTTTAGTTAGAGCCCAGATGGGCAGGTGTTTATTTTATGTTTTCTGTTATGCTGCATGTACCAATGAGTGTTTGAGTGAATAAAACTCAATACTTGGACTATTACATAGGAGTCTGTGCCCATGCCAACCTCCAGATCCTGACACCTGATATATGTTCGCACAAGTTATACATTCCCTTCCTCAAAATTCTTTAGGTTAAGGTCCCACATTGCAGAAATGCAGCTTTTTTTTGTTGCAGATTTTGCAGTTTTTTTGAGCCAAGTATAAGTACCTCCTATGTATTTCCTATTAATTTTGTAGCCATTCTTGGCTTTGGATAAAAACACACTAAAATCTGCAAACATCCATGGGGTTCCATCAGGTTAATGTCCCCCCATTCGACACCCCACGGTGAGATTGGGGGGTGCCGTTATGTATTTTCTGCAGCCAGGGGTCTGACTTGTGACCCCGGGCTGCTAGGAGCCACAATACCTGGTTGATCCTTCAGCCAAATGGAGGAAGTCAGCCTATGCATCTGCATAGATTGACTTCCTCTATACACTGCAATACATGTGTATACATGTGTATTGCAGTGTATACTACTGAACCAGCGATCAGAGCATTGCTGGTTCAGGTCACCTAGTGGGACATCACTAAACAGTAAAAAAAAGTTGAAAAGAAAGTGAAGTGTGTTAAAAAAGTGGATTTTTTGTATTCACTGTAAAATCCTTTTCTCGTTGTATTCACTGGGGGACACAGTACCATGGGTATAGACCTGGCCACTAGGAGGCTGACACTAGGAGTATAAAAAGCTGTCAGCTCCACCTCTGGGCTATACCCTCTCACAGACACTGTTCTTAGTCAGGTTGCACTGCATCAGTAGGAAAGAGACACAAAAAGCAAAAAAGAACATGGAACCAACAACCAAAAACATGTCGGGCAGGAGCAGCACTAAAAACAAGGGTGGGATCTGTTTCCACCAGTGAATACAACGAGAAAAGGATTTTACATCGGGAGATGGACGCTTTGGAAGCAGCCAGGCCCTTGAGAGGGCCTTCAGGGAGGATGAACAAGGCATCTGAATGACGGAAAAAGTCAGTGAGAGACAAATACACCCAGATCGCCCGGACAACATCCAAGCAGTGAAGAGAACGCTCACCTGGATGCTTGGGATCCAGACAAAAAGATGGTAAGACGATGTCCCCGTTGATGTGAAAGGAGTAGACCACCTTGGGCAGAAAAGCTGGCGCAAAGGACCACCTTGTTTTTGTGGAGAACAAGAAAGGTAGGTTGCCGAGACAGCAGCCAGCTCGGAGACCCTGCGGATGGAGGTAATGGCCACCAAGAAGGTGACCTTCCGGGATAGAAGGTGAAGAGGGATATCCCACAAAGGCTCGAAGGGGGAACCTGAAGCAATTCAAGGATGAGGTTAAGGTCCCACGGTTCCACGGGAAGATGGTAGGGGCAAGGACAGTGCGAAGCTCCCTGTAGGATGGTCTTCATCTGAGGCTGAAAAGTCAGGGTCTTCTGAAAAAGAATGGAAACCTGTCCTTTAATAGAAGAAAGGCCAAAACCTTGATCCAGGTCAGACTGGAGAAATGCCAGGATCTTGGGAAGAGAATAGGAGAGTGGATGAAAATCGCTAGTCTCATACCAGCGAACGTAAGCCTTCCACGTGTGATGGTAGATCTTGGCTGACGCAAACCGAAATGAAGGAAACACTGATAGCACACGGACGAACCTGTTGAGCCCCTTAAGGTTCAGGATAGGACAAAAAAAAACTCGTCTTTCTTGGGAACAGTGAACGGGTTGGAATAGTAACCTTGGAAACATTCTCAAGCAGGAATGGGGGCAATGACTTCCTGCCTTTGGAAAGTGGAGACAGCCTGAAGAAAGGAAGTCACTTGAGCGAGGGAAGAAGGCAAAGTGGACTGAAAAAATCTTCCATTTGGAAGGGAGGAGAACTCTATGGAGTAGCCAGTTGGCACTCTCAGACCCAGGTGTTGTCCACAATGGCAAGCCAAATCTCCTGGAAGGAGAGCAGTAGTCCCCCTGTAGATCTGTAGGGTATTTCTGACCACATGGATGATCTCCTGCATAGAAGTGGATATAGATGTGCCTGGCTGATGCTCCAAGTCGGAGTCAGAGGTGTCCCTAGGAGAAACAGACCGAGCAGGAGGAGACAGGATTCCACCTGTCAGATTGGAGTTGTGAGCTGTGGCTTTATCCGGAGAGCAGCCAGAGGAAAGGGAGGAAGACCAAGACCAATTATAAAATGTGGCGGCACTGAGCGGGTGGGGGGTGAAATCAAGTTGACACTTCACGGGAGGACATGGTGGAGTGGGCATAGGGAAAATTTTCTGAGGAGAGCAAAGACGCTCCCTATGGATTTCCCACCCTCAGGGAACAGTAGGAGGAAGGGAAAGCTTCCCAGGACTGCCTCTGACCAATGAGGAGGAGTCTGGAGGCCAGGAAGGCCCAGGAAGAGAGCGTCCTTTGTGGCTGGCAGAGGAATACTCACCCATCTTCAAATACTCATCTGTCTGGCGTCATCAGGTGCCGCAGGGTCACCCTGTCGATGGACCTCGTACATGGTAGTCGGGTCACCGGCAATCCGGCCGCCAATGCAGCGAGTGGACACTGGGAGACCCGCGAGGTGCCGTTGCGGTTTTGGAAATCGCAGCATGTCAGTTTTTCCCACATCGCTTTTTGCTGCGGCCCGCTACATGGGGCCTTAACCTAATATGACTTTGTGAAGATAAAAATAAATAAGCTATGGACTATGGAAGGTGGGGAGTATGAAAAATGAAAATGCTGAAACAAAAAAGGACTGCAGTGAAAATGGGTTAAATTGCAGGAAAAATTACACAAACCTAATAAAGAATTAACTGCTAAGTACATTTAAACAACAGGCATAGGTGCACATTCAACTAAAAACTAAGGCTGGCATGTCAGTTTTGCACCAGAAAATTGCACCTTTTTGACTATATTAACATTTTTCTTTATTAATAATAATAATAATAATAATAATAATAATAGTCCTTTAATAGTCCCACAATGGGGAAATTTAAAGAACAAGGGCACAGTCACATAGGGAGGATTTTGTCCTTTATGGCCTGACACATTTGACCTCACCAAAACAAAAAAACTGGAATTTGTAACTTACTTATTGTGGCGCATCTGACACTAATAGGCTGCAGATTAAGACTGGAATATAAATAAACTCTGTAATATTCACCTGTATGCTTGCCTTGGAGCAGCACACATTCTCAGCTTCACAGCGGCCCATCAGCATACTGAGGCTAACACCCTCTATAATATTCAGTGGGAACTGAAACCTGCACCCTTTTCCTAAACTTCCATATTCAGTGACATTGTGCTGGTGCATCCAGTCAATCTCCATAGATGGCAGAGGCTAGCTCCCTCTGTACCTGCAAAATTTCATGGGAAATTTGTATACATGTATGTATTTATTAATTTACTGTTTTCGGTGGTTCAGTGTTCCTTTAACCCCTTAATGACCGGGCCATTTTTTGTTTTTGCATTTTCATTTTTCTCTCCCCACATTCCAAGAGCCATAACTTTTTCATTTTTCAATTCACAGAGGCACATGATGGCTTATTGTTTGCAAAACAAATTGTACTTTGTAATGTCACTATTCAATATGCTGTGCAATGTACTGGGAAGCTGGAAAAAAATTCAGAATGAGGTGCAATTGGAGAAAAAAATGCATTTGCGCCAAATTCATATGGGTTTAATTTTTACAGCATTCACTGTGTGGTAAAAATGACATGTTACCTGTATTCTGCGGGTCAGTACGAACACGGCGATACCAAATTAATATAGTATTTGTAATGTTTTGATACCTTTTAAATAATGAAAAACTTTGCAAAAGAGAAAAAAAATTTTGCATCGCCAGATTGTGTCACCTGTAACTTTTTCATATTTACATGTATGGAGCTGGGTAAGGCGTCCTTTTATGAGGGACAACATGACGTTTTTACTGATACCATTTCGGGAAAGATATGATGGTTTGATCACTTTTTATTCAATTTTTTATAGGAAGCAAAGTGTTGAAAAAAACGCTATTTGGCCATTTTGATTTTTTTTCCCAGCTACGCCGTTCACCGTATGGGATAAATATTTTAATATTTTAATAGTTCGGGAATTTTGGAGCAGGGGGACACCTAATGTGTTTATGTTTACTTTTGTTTATTTACTTTTATATCTGATCTAGGGAAAGGGGGGGTGATTTGAACTTTTGTGTTTTTTTTTATTTTTTCATACTTTTAAAAACTTTTTTTTTTCAACTTTTACTTGTATGATCAGACTCCCTAGGGACCTTGAAACCTAGGGGGTCTGATCGCTTATACTATTCACTGCGATACTACTGTATCGCAGTGAATAGCAAAATGCCTTCACTGCTATTAGACGATGCCTCTGGCATCACGTTATAGCTGTAATGTAATGACAGGCCTGGGAGCCTTCAAAAGGCTCCCGGCTGTCATGGCAACCAAACGCCGCCCTCCGATGACGTTCTGGAGGGCGGCGATGGGGGAAAAATGGCAGCCCCCGTGGCGGCTGCGCAGATAGGGACGCCGCGGTCCCGTTTGACCGCGGCATCTAAAGGGTTAACAGCTGCGATTGGTGCAGGCACCGATCGCTGCTGTTAGCGGCGGGTCTTGGCTGTATTATGCAGCCGGCACCCGTGGTGTATGGAGCGCGCTCAGCTCCTGAGCGCTCTCCATACATCGTCATGCGACTCAGGACGTACTATTACACCCTGGGTCGTTAAGGGTTAAAGAAAGCCATTTCCACTAGCAAGAATCTTCACTATTCTTTGTAAGAGAGATATTTTTCTTTACAATGGAACACTGCCATAACAACTTGTTAACAAAATTATCTCTATGCATAGTAATAGAGAGAGCTATCAATCTGCGGCAGTTGGGAGCAGGGAGCTCACAGTTTATGAAATTTCTAGACTCATAGCTCATAGCTTTCTGCAACTAATACAAGTTTTTTTTTTTTATAAAAATATGTAAATATTATATATATATATATATATATATATATATATATATATATAACAGTGGGGAAAAAAAGTATTTAGTCAGCCACGATTTGTGCAAGTTCTCCCACTTAAGATGAGAGAGGCCTGTAATTGATATCATAGGTAGAGCTCAACTATGAGAGACAAAATGAGAACACATATCTATAAAATCACATTGTCTGATTTTTTAAGAATTTATTTGCAAATTATGGTGGATAATAAGTATTTAGTCAATAACAAAAGTTCATCTCAATACTTTGTTATATATCCTTTGTTGGCAATGACAGAGGTCAAACATTTTCTGTAAGTCTTAACAAGGTTGGCACACACTGTTGCTGGTATGCTGGCCCATTCCTCCATGCAGATCTCCTCTATAGCAGTGATGTTTTGGGGTTGTCGCTGGGCAACACGGACTTTCAACTCTCTCCAAAGGTTTTCTATGGGGTTGAGATCTGGAGACTGGCTAGGCCACTCCAGGACCTTGAAATACTTCTTACGAAGCCACTCCTTCATTGCCCTGGCGGTGTGCTTGGGATCATTGTCATGCTGAAAGACCCAGCCACATTTCATCTTCAATGCCCTTGCTGATGGAAGGAGGTTGGCACTCAAAATCTCACAATACATGGCCCCATTCATTCTTTCATGTACACGGATCAGTCGTCCCGGTCCCTTTGCTCACAAACAGCCCCAAAGCATGATGTTGCCACACCAATGCTTCCCAGTAGGTATGGTGTTCTTTGAATGCAACTCAGCATTCACTCTCCTCCAAACACGACGATTTGTGTTTCTATCAAACAGTTCTACTTTGGTTTCATCTGACCATATGACATACTCCCAATACTCTTCTGGAACATCCAAATGCTCTCTAGCAAACTTCAGATGGGCCCGGATAAGTACTGGCTTAAGCAGGGGGACACGTCTGGCACTGCAGGATCTGAGTCCGTGGTGGCGTAGTGTGTTACTGACGGTAGCCTTTGTTACGTTAGTCCCAGCTTTCTGCAGGTCATTCACTAGGTTACCCCGTGTGGTTCTGGGATTTTTGTTCACCGTTCTTGTGATCATTTTGACCCCACAGAGTGAGAACTTGCGTGGAGCCCCTGATCGAGGGAGATTATCAGTGGTCTTGTATGTCTTCCATTTTCTAATTATTGCTCCCACAGTTGATTTCTTCACACCAAGCTGCTCATTACAGGTAATGAGTGGAGGACAGAGGAGCCTCTTAAAGAAGAAGTTACAGGTCTGTGAGAGCCAGAAATCTTGCTTGTTGTAGGTGACCAAATACTTATTTTCCACCATAATTTGCAAATAAATTCTTAAAAAAATCAGACAATGTGATTTTCTAGATATGTTTTCTCATTTTGTCTCTCATAGTTGAGGTCTACCTATGATATCAATTAAAGGCTCCCATCTTTTTAAGTGGGAGAACTTGCACAATTGGTGGCTGACTAAATACTTTTTTTTCCCCTTTGTATATATTAGCTTGTCACTATTTGTTACTGCTCTCAGAGTAGGCAGAGGCAGAGGTACATTTGAGATATGACAGGCGGAGGTTTAAAAAAACAAAACAAAAAAAAACAACAAAAAACGAGCAGATAAACTAGCAAAAACACCCTCAGGCTAAAAAAGTGCTGGGGGAAAAACCGCGGCAGCAACGCATTGCGGTTTTTCCTACAGCGCTATTCACAGAAAGTCTGCAGTGGTTTCCTCTTCCACTCTGCTTCTATTCTAAAGGGAAACCGCTGGCATTTCCATAGGTATAATTGACATGTAACCATTTCGAAAACCGCAACAGTTTTGGAAATCGCAGTGTGTGGATGGGATTCGCTAGGGTATGTGTTTTTGCCCAAGATCATTGGCTGGACACAGTTTCCATGAGAGAGAGAGGGCAGCGCAGAGGACACTGGCAATAGTGAACAGAGATGTGGTGCTACATACAGTACTACATACATACATACATACTACATACAGTACATACAATACTTTATAAAAGATTGAAAATTATGTTATACCAGGTCTCTGGGTGAGTCCTGGAGCACAAGTAAGTTATAGCTAAGGAAACCTGTCATGAGATATTCCCCTAAAGCCACTAGCACCCACCAAAAACCACTAGTAAGTCTTTCTTCAGTACACTGATTGACAGCAGTGTCAGTACACTGTGTGCAGAGTGCTTCTGCAATTCTTGTAATTAGCATAATTAAGCAGAGTGCAGTAAATTTTTTGGCAAAATAGACTTGGCAGTGGCACTGGCAGAGGTAATGAGCAACACCATGCCACTCCTTCTCCACATGATCTTTCTTATAGGTAGGCCACGTCTACACCTAGCATATAGTCCATGGATAAACCATGGATTAACCCTGATATAAAGGCTCTTCTCAAAGAGAAGAAGATGGTATTTAGATCAGGAGACAAGGAAAAGCTGAGAGATGTGCAAAAGGAGCTGAGGCATCAAATCCGGGAGGGCAAAGCCAATTATAAGAGAAAGATGGAAACGTAAATGGCACACAAAAAGATTAGTGAGGTCTGGAAATGTCTTAAGTCAATATCTGGGCACAGACAGCCTGTCTCCAAGGTAGAAGGAGATACAAAGTGGCTTAACGAACTAAATCTATTCTTCAATAGATTTGATCACAATCCAGCTCGTCCCACCCCAGCATGTCATTCAATCCTCTCTCTCACATTGACCTCACCTCCTGCTGTTAGTTCTCACCTCCGGATCAGTAAATCTAGCAATCAGTCATCTGGCTACAGTCTCATCTTCACACGTGGCCAGATGAGAAAGGAACTGAATAGGATCGAGGCTGGGAAGGCTGCAGGGCCAGATGACATCAGTGCAAGGCTAGTTAAAACTTGCGGGGACCAGCTGTGTGGTATTATTACATATATGTTCAATATGAGCCTGAAGCTGGGAATGGTACCACAACTGTGGAAGTCATCTTGTGTGGTACCAGTTCCAAAGACACCTCATCCGATGGACCTTAACGGCTAGGGTCCTGTAACATTGACATCCCACTTGATGAAGGTTTTTAGAGAGATTGTTTCTCACACATCTCCGCCCTCTAGTGAGCTTGGCTATGAACCCTCTCTAGTTTGGCTATCGGCCGTGGCTACTGAGAGACAAGCTGGCCCTTTGTTGGAGTGGACCACCATTTCTCCAACTGGATCCTAGACTACCTCACAAACCGACCTCAGTCTGTGAGAGTCCGGGACTGTGTGTCAGACACCGTTATAAACACAAAAAAAGGAGAACAAAATAACTAGCATCTCACGGATCAGTTAATTAATTTCCAGAAGCATAGATCCATAACATATCAAAAAGATAAATAAAACTTAACATTTAATATAATAGTTAAAAATTCAACAAGGTCCTAATTTGCATGTAAATAGACAAATCAGAACAATCTTACCGATTTCAACGGTGGATTGTAGTGGGTCCAAATGTCCAAATGTGGCAGGGATTGTACCAAAGGATGGGTATAGGGAACTGATAGAGTCATAGGAGGAATATCTAGCTCTTTCCCTAATACCCGAAGGTACTGTTTAAAGCTCCCGCCCTGACAAGGGAAGTCCCGAAACTTGCCCTAAAAAAAGCCCAATATGCACCTCCTTCCGATGCGTTTCACCACCCTGTAACAGGTGCTCCTCCTCAATCCAAGAGAGATGCATAAGAAAAAGGAGGAGAGGGTTTCACAATACAAAAAAAAAAAAAAAAAAAAGAAAGAAAAATAATTATAAGATTAGCCAAATAACATCATATACCAAATATAACCTGCGCAGAAAACTGCGGCCACTAACTATCCACCTGCCAAAACAAACACCCCCACAGAGAAGACTTACGTGGAGGAAAAACCCGGTGGTTAAAAGTGAAGGTTGCGCTACAACCCCTTGTACGGGGGAGCTTACAGCAGTCCATCAGTGGAGAGACTTACTAAATGACACGGCGAGACCCGCCGCTTATTATAGGACAAGAAGCCACGCCCCCTTAATGAGGCACATCCGGAATCCCGGTGTGTGTAATCAAAAAGATAAACAAGGGGAGTGGTTAGTAAGCACATGGAATTGACAGCTAGTGTCAATGAATATCGATCAGATCAGATGCTATTAAAAGGGACATAATTATACTTAAAGTACTTAGACCCAATTTAGAGTTTTTTTGCTGATTACCAGATAACAGTATGCATCAAGACAGCGCTAGAGAGAAAAAAAAAAAAGGTGGAAGGAACAAGAAAAACCTCAAATCGCTAAGGACTAGGTGTGAAAGATCCGGATTTACCAGGGCCTCGCGCCTGGCCTACCTGCGATCACTTCGATTACCTCACACCCACTTTCCGTGAATGTAGGTCCGGTAGAGGATAATACGAGACAAGCCTTCTAAATTTTATATATTTATTAACCCCTAAATGGGTCGATACTAGACACTCAACACATACATAGAATACATGCAGCGGTTAACAAGCAGATACAAGTGAAAACAGCATAACACAGTACATAAAAATAAAAATGGGGATAAAAGAAAGAAAAGAATATATATTACCAACACCAGCTTGTGCAGGTATCTCTGGCTTCCAAGTGTGATACAGCCAGGGCAAGTAGCTTGTGGACGACCGGCAGCAGAGCACCTTCACCGGGTAAAATGGCCGATGACTCTGGAACAAGTTGTTAGTCCATTGCTCTGAGCCCATGTGGTAGGTTCAGAGCACAGTCTTGGCAAAGCATGTGTTGCTTACATGCAGTGGCATCTCTGTTAGGTCCACAACAAGGCCTCAAGCCTAGCTGCATAGGCCGCATGGCAGCCACATGTTGGTCACATGACTTTCCCCACAGCTTGCCTCCAAGAAGCGTGCATCTCCAAATCCACCAGGCAACAGACCCTGGCTCAGCCTGGGCGGAGCCCTTTTGTCTCCCCTGCTCTCCTCCCTGAGTGAGGTCACCAGGGGGAGAAGCCCCGCCCCCTCTCTACATCTCTCAGAATAACTTTTCAGTATAGGTCTATGCATGATGTTTATAGAGTCTGGCTGGTAGTATAATGGGGTTCCTGGCGAAATCCCCAATACATAGACTCCAAGTTTGACACTCCAGCTCCCTTTGGGTAAGGAGATCAGTGCCTGCACCTTTCCTGGACTATGAACGGAGACATGTGTATATTCTGAGCGTGCGCCTTGACCTGACGCATCTGGGGGATCTATCGGATCGACAATAAGATGTTCCCCAGGCCAGATATCGTCATAAAACCATAATTCCTTAGAACTAGCACTGGTGCCACTGAGTCTCTCAGGGATATGCAGATCGTTTGCATAAAGCATCCTGTCTAAATGAACCCCCGCTGGGTTAGTGAGGATGGCAGTCTTTTGCAGATGAAGGCTTTTGACCAAATGGCTGATTGCTTCAGGGACAGGACAATAGACCTGAACTAGAGAGTAGTTTGACCACATTCCAGGTGCTCTGCTAGGCCTGATTCTAGGCACCAACCCCCACTGCGCAGTAGTATAGGTTAATATTGATAGCCTAAGACCATACATGCCCCTAATATCATCACACCTCCCCCCTTTTAGAGCGTGCACGGAGGAAGGCGGATCCGGCGATCACCTTCCACAGGCACCTTAGTGGCCTGACCGCGATGCCCTCCTCCTCTCTAGTCTGACTAGGAACACTTCTAAGGCTCAGGCCCTGAGCCATGTACACCTGGCTACCTCCTGCCTGTTCTGGGTCCGCTTTCTGAGTGCTGGCATCCCGTGGAGCCCCACTCATGACCCCAGGTCTTTGAGGTACCAGTTCAAAGACCCCATCCCGGCGGTCTCTCAGGGTCTCTCCCACACTAACTGCTAGTTGGAAGAGTTCTAGGGGAATCTGCACCTCCCCCTTTGCTTCCAAACCTAGGGGAACCTCTGGTTCTGGCACAGGTATGTTTGGACCCTGTCCTCCCTCCCAGACCCCTTGCCCCTTTGGGCCTACACCCTGTTCCTCCTGTACTTGGATGGGTGATGGTGATACCTTGGGCAAATGACTGAGATCATGCTTCCCCAAACCATCCCCCCACAATACATTGACAGGTAATACATTTGACATACCCCCTTCTTGGGTCCCACCCCCAGCACCCCATGCCATCTGCACTTGGGCCATGGGCACTCCTGGAATGGAACTAGACAGAAGAGACGTGTATGTCTCATACCCACCGGACTCCTCCGGCTTCAAGGGAGTGAGGCTAGTCATGGCGGTCTCAGCACCGACTCCAGGTGGTGTAGGCAACAGTTCAAGGGTCGGAACGCCCTCCACCCTTGTAGCACTCTGGCTGCGGGCTGGCACCGCACTACCAGCAGTCCGTCCCTCACCTGGATCAGCCATGAGATCCCCATAGCTTACCTGACCACCTGGCACATGGTCAGCAGTTGGGTGCTTATCGGATGCACTGGGCGAAATAGTAGAAGTCGCTCCCAGTGACTCAGAAGAGCTACCCTGTACACTTTCACAACAAGCATTGGCAATTACATTGACAGTACATTCATTAGCAATTGTTAATTCACACCGGGCCTCAGTAAGATCGGTGGTAGACAAATCAACAAGCTGGGAGGGCGACGCCCCCGCAGATGTGGGTGTGTCTACCGACCAGGTCTCACTGGTGCACAAAGCATCAATAACATTTTTGCTGAGCTGGGTTGTAGGAAGCTCACTTGCATCTCCCCTGCTCTCAGCTGAAGACAACTCATTAGCATTTACACTTACTGCCATGGGAAGTATCTCAGAGGGGGGTTACGGGCCCTCTCTGCAGATATGACAGACACATTATCAACATTAGTCATAGACAGTTTATCACAGGAAATTGGGGTGCCCCCTACCCCATATTGGGACACCATAGGTCCTAAATCAGTTCCCAACAGTACATTAGCAGGCAAATCAGTCATTAGTCCCACAGTCCGCATTCCTTTCCTTGCACCCCAGTCCAGATGGACACAAGCCATGGGTACAGTGAAGAGTTCCTGTCCAATGCCCCTCAGGGTTAAAGTTTTCCCAGGGATAATACTGTCCGGGGGGACCAAATCAGGTTGCACCAGAGTAACATCTGCCCCAGTGTCCCAAAATCCCATGACCACTTTATCCCCTACAGTGACTTACTGACGGTTGGCATTGGGTCGTGCCCCCACCCACCCAACCAAGTACACAGATGAGCCACCTGCTGTGGCTTGGGGGTTCTTAGGGCGGTTTGGACACTCCCGCTGGAAATGCCCTGGTTGGCCACAGCCGTGGCACCGCTGGACCACCCCTTGGGACTGGTGGTAGGTTGCTGGGGCGCCCGGAGTTCTAGGGACAGGGGAAGTATAGGGACCACCATAGTTTTTCTTACCCCACTTGGAAACAGAAGGCTGTGGTAGATTCCGACCTCGCCCCTTCTTCCAGCTGGAGGGTCTCTGCAACGTTGCTCCTCCCTTGGTCTCGGGCACCCTACTGTCCGCGTAGGAGTCAGCAATTTGCGCAGCTTGGTTTGCTGTCTTGGGTTCACGGTCATACACAAACTGGCGGACATCCGGAGGACAAACATGGAGGAACTGGTCTTTTATCATCAGATCCTCAAGCTCCTCGAACTTGGTAACAGTAAGTCCTTTAATCCATTGCCGGAAGGCAGCCTGTAAATCGCCCACAACATCCGCATAGCTGCCAGTGGGGTTCCGCTTTATACTCCGGAACTTTTTGCGGTACACCTCAGGAGTGAGGTTGTACCGTCTGATGAGGGCCTCCTTAATAGCGTCATAGTCCCCATCCCGTTCAGGTGATAGGTCTGTAAAGACTCCCAGGGCCTTGCCCCTCAAGCTTGGAGTCAGGTACTGGGCCCATTGTGCCCGGGGCACACGGTATTGCCAGCAGGTTCCTTCAAACCACTGCAGAAATAAGTCCAAGTCACCATCCTTCTCCAGGACAGGGAAGCTCTCCTGGCGAGGCCTCTGCACATGGGCCTCCTGGTTCTGGGAAGAGCTGCTACTCCTCTCCAGCCGGGCCATCTCCAACTGATGCTCCCGCTCGGCCTGGCGCTCTGCCCTCTCTGCTTGTCGCTCAGCAGCCTCTCTCCCTCTCTCTGCTCGTTGCTCAGCAGCCTGTTGATATTGGAGGATCAACTGTAGGCGAGCATCAGGGTCCCTGGGGCCTAGCTGTTGTAAGGCCAGTTGCAAATATAAGTCCATTCTCCCCACCGGGCTGGGGTTACTAGTCCCTCCAGGCGTAGTGATTTCTGGTACAGGACTAGTTGCTGCACCTTCTGGCCTGGCAAGGATCTCTTGTCCTAACACCTCAGGACTTTGCTCCGCCTCCTGCATGGCCATGGTACCTTCCATATCAGCCACCTCCTGGAGTTCAGCAGAAGCCAATTCCCGCAGACCTTTGGTTATGCTTCTGAGCCCACCAGCCATTCACTGGAAGCCGTTGCCAAATAAAAGATAGGATAGAAAAACAAAGAGAAAGGGAAGGGAACAGCACCGTGCTAAACTTTCACTGTATCTTATAGCCTGCCCTATTACCGAGCTCGCTTCGTAGGATTTATCCGCAAATCCCCAGCATCTGAGTGATACCACACACACAAACGCTGTCTATCCTCTATCTCACCATTTAGAGTTTTTTTGCTGATTACCAGATAACAGTATGCATCAAGACAGCGCTAGAGAGAAAAAAAAAAAAAGGTGGAAGGAACAAGAAAAACCTCAAATCGCTAAGGACTAGGTGTGAAAGATCCGGATTTACCAGGGCCTCGCGCCTGGCCTACCTGCGATCACTTCGATTACCTCACACCCACTTTCCGTGAATGTAGGTCCGGTAGAGGATAATACGAGACAAGCCTTCTAAATTTTATATATTTATTAACCCCTAAATGGGTCGATACTAGACACTCAACACATACATAGAATACATGCAGCGGTTAACAAGCAGATACAAGTGAAAACAGCATAACACAGTACATAAAAATAAAAATGGGGATAAAAGAAAGAAAAGAATATATATTACCAACACCAGCTTGTGCAGGTATCTCTGGCTTCCAAGTGTGATACAGCCAGGGCAAGTAGCTTGTGGACGACCGGCAGCAGAGCACCTTCACCGGGTAAAATGGCCGATGACTCTGGAACAAGTTGTTAGTCCATTGCTCTGAGCCCATGTGGTAGGTTCAGAGCACAGTCTTGGCAAAGCATGTGTTGCTTACATGCAGTGGCACCTCTGTTAGGTCCACAACAAGGCCTCAAGCCTAGCTGCATAGGCCGCATGGCAGCCACATGTTGGTCACATGACTTTCCCCACAGCTTGCCTCCAAGAAGCGTGCATCTCCAAATCCACCAGGCAACAGACCCTGGCTCAGCCTGGGCAGAGCCCTTTTGTCTCCCCTGGTCTCCTCCCTGAGTGAGGTCACCAGGGGGAGAAGCCCCGCCCCCTCTCTACATCTCTCAGAATAACTTTTCAGTATAGGTCTATGCATGATGTTTATAGAGTCTGGCTGGTAGTATAATGGGGTTCCTGGCGAAATCCCCAATACATAGACTCCAAGTTTGACACTCCAGCTCCCTTTGGGTAAGGAGATCAGTGCCTGCACCTTTCCTGGACTATGAACGGAGACATGTGTATATTCTGAGCGTGCGCCTTGACCTGACGCATCTGGGGGATCTATCGGATCGACAATAAGATGTTCCCCAGGCCAGATATCGTCATAAAACCATAATTCCTTAGAACTAGCACTGGTGCCACTGAGTCTCTCAGGGATATGCAGATCGTTTGCATAAAACATCCTGTCTAAATGAACCCCCGCTGGGTTAGTGAGGATGGCAGTCTTTTGCAGATGAAGGCTTTTGACCAAATGGCTGATTGCTTCAGGGACAGGACAATAGACCTGAACTAGAGAGTAGTTTGACCACATTCCAGGTGCTCTGCTAGGCCTGATTCTAGGCACCAACCCCCGCTGTGCAGTAGTATAGGTTAATATTGATAGCCTAAGACCATACATGCCCCTAATATAATCACACTAGGGAATACCACTGATTTTATACATTAACCCATGTCTGACAAAAAGCAACCAAAATGTAATTGTTCATTCAAAACAAGTGGACTACAGGTCTGTAACTCAAAAATCCACCTTGTCTCGTGCTGCAGGATGGCCTTGTACCAATCACCTCCACTCTTAGGGGAAAAAAAAATCAATCCCCATAAAGCGAACAAAGTTACGGTCACCACCATGACAATCATTAACATGTCTAGCAATAGGTGTATATCTCTTAAGTGTAATGTCCCTAAGGTGGTCACCAATTCGTCTTCGCAATTCTCATCGTGTTTTGCCAATTTATTCCTTTTTACAGCGGCAGGTCATTTTATAAATCACCCCTTTGGTTTTACAATTAATAAAATGGTTAACTCTATATGACCTATTGTTAACCATTGAACAAAAGGTTTTACCAGTTTCAATGAAGGGACAAGCAATACACCCACTGCATCTGTAACATCCCTTCATTGGTTGTGTGAGCCATGAGGGAGATTATTTAGGTCTTATGTAGTGACTCCGCACTAGTCTATCCATAAGGGATTTTCCTCTCCTGAATGTGATGGAAGGTGAGGGACCAACCATCCTGCCAAGATCCGGATCTAATAACAGAATGTTCCAATGTTTCTCAAGAACTTTACGAATTTCAACAGAATCATTGTCATAAGTTGCAATGAGATGCACAATTTCAGATTCTGAATTTTCAGGCTCCTTCTCCTTCAAAAGATCTTTATGCTCTTTCGTGAGGGCATTCCTGAACGCTTGTCTCAAAACGTAATCAGGATAGCCTCTTTCATGAAATCGGGCCCTAAGTTCCCTAGCCTGAAGGATAAATTCGTTCTTAGTAGATCAATTCCTTCTCAAACGTAAATACTGGCCCTTAGGAATGCCTCTCCTGAGAGGGAGAGGATGATGACTCTCCCACCTCAGGAGAGAATTGGTAGCTGTAGGTTTACGATAGACGGCTGTCTCCAAAGTGCCCGTTTGTGTCCTAGTCAACTTGACAACCCAGGAAGGGTAAACTTGTGCTATGACACTCACTGGTAAAATGGAGGCCTATAGGGTTTGAATTAAGTGAATTAACAAATGCAGTGAAGATATCAGCATCACCTCTCCAAATAAAAATGTCATCGATGTACCGTGACCACAACTCAATTTTATCGATATCCACAATCGTCTGGTCCCCAAAAACTATGGTAGCTTCCCACCAGCCCAGGAGCAAATATGATGGTGCACAGGAACAGCCCATGGCTTGTGCCCCTGAGCTGGTGGCAAAGCTTTCCATTAAAAGTAAAAAAATTATGCATCAAAACAAAATAAGGACGAACTTGTTGTGGGCATGGTACTGACACCCATGCATGCTGAGATAATATTCCACTGCCTTCATACCCCAATTGTGGGGAATTGAGGAGTACAGTGTCTCAACGTCCATGCTCCCCAAGACACAGTCCTCCCCCACTGTGACCCCCTCTAACCATGTGAGGAGGTCCGTAGTGTCCCTGACGTAGGATGGGAGGGCGGTAACAAACCTGTTAAGAATCTTATCTACATAAATCCCCGCCCTTTGACTCACACATCCCACGCCAGAGACAATGGGTATACCTTTGAGGGGGTTTAGACCTTTATGTATCTTGGGGAGACCATAGAACGTTGCCAGCACTGCACTCCTCGGTAGAAGATATTCAAATTCTTTATCATCAGTTAGATGTAAATCTTTAGCCTCCACAAAAATAGTTTTTAATTCTAATAGATAGGATTCCGTTGGATCCGAGACCAGAATTTCATATGATGACCTATCAGACAAAAGGCGGACACATAAATCCTGATCATCTAAAGTGTTCTTTATTACCGTGTTGCTGTCTTTGTCTGAAGGCTTAATTGTCAATTGGTCATCCATTCTTATCTGCTTATCTTTGCTGCTGTAACACACTGAATTTCCCCATTGTGGGACTATTAAAGGACTATTATCTTATCTATTTCCAAAGAACGTAAAGCTTGAATTTCATATTTAGTACAATTACATTGTGGTTTTCTTGTTTTCATGTCCCTCAAATCTTGAGTCACAATCTCCAAAAACACATCAATACAGGAGATGTCACCCTGTTGAGGCATCTTGGTGCTTTTATTTTGAAGACTTGTGAAAGGACCCTGACCTGTATCAGGAACACTGTCCTCAAGACCATGTAATAATTTAACATCTTCCAAAAGATCGTCAGGGATACCTAGTTCTAAACAAGTGCGCTGTTGTTTCAAAAAGAACCTATGCCATTTCAATTTTCTTGTAAAAAGATTAAGATCCTTCATCATAGAAAAAATGAACAAAATAACTGTTTCTCCTACTACTTCTTCAACATCAGTCATCCATAAGTTAGCCAGGAAATGGCAATATGCGCCCAGCAGAGGCGTAGCTAGGGGTTCAGCATAGGGGGGGGGGAAGTTGAACATATCCAAGTGGGCCCCCAATTTGGACATGTTCGTATACCGATACTACCGGTGAGTATATAGTGGTATAGCGTTTCTACACAGGGCTCTGCAGACGATTTAGGTGAATACAGTGCAGTAACATTTAGTGACTTACCGGTGAAGTCTCAGACTAATCGTTCACATTCCCCGTCTCTTTTATCTGGACGGCCATGACCACTTCTTCCAGTCTCTGTAAAGTTTGCAACACAGACATCTTTGGCTCCTTACTTTTCCAGGCACCTGACCCATATTGTCCTCACCTACACAAAGCCCCCATCCTGCTGCTACCTCCAATTATAAAATATATTATATACCCCCCCATAATGAATAATACCCCCAAGTGCATCTTTAAATTAATAACTTCCCTGTGCACCCCTTTAAATAGTTCCCCTTATTAATAATGCCCCAGGTGTTTCCTAATTAAAAAGAAAATAAAAAAAATAGTGGGGAAAAAAATTATTGGGATTCCAATACTCAGGACCCCGAGGATCAGCTGTTTGAATGAACCGTGGTATCTGTGTAAGCGCCATGACACCTTCTCTGTTTACATAGTGTCATTCTTTTCATAGCGGCCATGTAATGTAACTACAGCCTCATCCTATACACGTCTATGTGACAAGACTGGAATGACATCACACGGTCACTATAAACAAACAGCGTATGATATAAACAGGCGCCATAGCCCCTTCTTACAGCTGATCAGTGGGGAATCACTTATCTCTTATTGATGATTTATTCTGAGGATGGATCATCAATAAAAATGAGCTGGAAAACGCCTTAAGGCCAAGGCCCCACGTGGCGTCCCACAGCAAAAAACAGCTGTGGGAAAAACCGCGGCGGCGACGCATCGCGGTTCTTCCTGCAGCACTTTGCACAGAATGTTTGCAGAGGTTTCCTCTGTGGACTTTCTGCTTCAATTATATCTATAGGGAAACCGCTGGCATTTCCATAGGTATAATTGACATGCTGCGATTTCCAAAACAGCATATCTGCTGCGTGTATTTTACTGCAAAGTGGGGATGGGATGGGGCCCCATGTGGCGAAAACCCACAGAAAAAAAAACGTGGCATTCTAGCAAATCCCATCCACACATTGTGGAAAAATACGTACAGCAGATGCACTGCAATTTCCAAAACCATTGCGGTTTTGGAAATCGCAGCATGTCAATTATACCTATGGAAACACTGGTGGTTTCCATATAGGTGTATTGAAAACAGAAAGTCCACAGAGGAAACCTCTGCGGACCTTCTGTGAAAAGCGCTGCGAGAAAAACCACAATGTTACCACTGCGGTTTTTCCTGCAGCCCGCTACGTGGGTCCTTAGTCTTAATAAAGCCCAAGTGCCACTTTCATTAAATTAATTGACCCTCATATTATGCCCCTGATTCCCCCTGACATAAATATTGCACCTCTAATGACCACTTATATCAATGACCACCCCGTGATCTTCATAATGCCTCCTAATATAAACGATGCCCCCTAATGGCTCCTTATATAAATAACCTCCCCCCTTGTATTCATAATACCCTGTAATAACCCTTATATAAATGACCCCCCCATCGTCATAATGCCCCTAATGAATCCTCCCTTTATAGTTATAATTCCCCCTCCTATCCACCCCTTATACTATTAATATACCCACAACTGCGCTAAAAAAAAAGAAAAAAAAAAAGTCATACTCACCTGCGATGCTGATGAATGGAGCCGCCGCTGCTTCCTCCCTGTCAATGCACAGGATGTCTGTGTCTAGCGCGGGCGGCGTGATGTTGTGACGTCATCGCTCCGCCTGTGTGAGAAGCAGACATCTGTCTGTGGTCTCGGGGTCTTGTAAACCGCAAGCCTCATGTGGCTTGCGGTTTACAATACTGTGAAGTTGCAGGATACGTTTTAACTAGATCGGTGTCTGCAGACACCGATCCAGTTAGAAATAAAGGATGTATTAATGGCGGCCCCAAGGTGGGCCCCAAAAAGTCAGTGGGCCCGGGGCAGTCGCCCCCTCTGCCCCCCACTAGCTACGCCTCTGGCGCCCAGTCATCTGTCAGTTCTGCAGGTTAACTCGCACTTGGCCAAGCTGCTGGCAGTGCAGTGGCTGCAGGACCGCTTAGTGGCATGCACTCAACTTTGATGGACGATACCTAACCACCCTTGTTTCTCTAGAAAAACTGTCCCTGCTTTACATCACCATGTGTCTATGAATGTCTGGATATGTCAATCTGGGAAAAGGTGCATGCCACCGTCAACATGTAGAGTAGTGATTATGGACAAGGATAATACATAGCTTTCATGACCCACTAGGTCAATGTTTTAAGTGGCAGAGACCACAGTCCAGAAATGCAACAAGGCCAAAAGTTAGTGCCACCCAGTTTGTGCAGGCCCAGTTCCAACATTATGCTGGGCCCATCCACCTTCTCTGGATCCTCCTCTCTGCACCATTTACTTTCCCCATCTTCACCAGAGCATTGTGTTGCTTCCACTCCTCCTCCCTCATTTCATGGGTAGAAAGTGAAGTGCTCCCATGTGGTTTTACAGTTTATGAGTCTGGTGCAGCATCCCAGAGTGTTCCTGCTTATACTGTGTTTGTCTTTGTGCCTCTGGGTTATGTTTGTATGTCCTGTCTGCAGTGGGGAAAAAAAAATATTTAGTCAGCCACCAATTGTGCAAGTTCTCCTACTTAAAAAGATGAGAGAGGCCTGCAATTTACATCATAGGTAGACCTCAACTATGAGAGACAAAATGAGAAAACAAATCCAGAAAATAACATTGTCTGATTTTTTAAGAATTTATTTGCAAATTATGGTGGAAAATAAGTATTTGGTCACCTACAAACAAGCAAGATTTCTGGCTCTCACAGACCTGTAACTTCTTTTTTAAGAGGCTCCTCTGTCCTCTACTCATTACCTGTAGTAATGGCACCTGTTTGAAATTGTTTTCAGTATAAAAGACACCTGTCCACAACCTCAAACAGTCACACTCCAAACTCCACTATGGTGAAGACCAAAGAGCTGTGGAAGGACACCAGAAACAAAATTGTAGACCTGCACCAGGCTGGGAAGACTGAATCTGCAATAGGCAAGCAGCTTGGTGTGAAAAAATCAACTGTGGGAGCAATAATTAGAAAATGGAAGACATACAAGACCACTTATAATCTCCCTCGATCAGGGGCTCCACGCAAGATCTCACCCCGTAGGGTCAAAATGATCACAAGAACGGTGAGCAAAAATCCAAGAACCACACAGGGGGACCTAGTGAATGACCTGCAGAAAGCTGGGACTAATGTAACAAAGGCTACCTTCAGTAACACACTACGCTGCCAGGGACTCAGATCCTGCAGTGCCAGACGTGTCCCCCTGCTTAAGCCAGTATATATCCGGGCCCGTCTGAAGTTTGCTAGAGAGCATTTGGATGTTCCAGAAGAGTATTGGGAGAATGTCATATGGTGAGATGAAACCAAAGTAGAACTGTTTGGTAGAAACACAACTCGTCGTGTTTGGAGGAGAGTGAATGCTGAGTTGCATCCAAAGAACACCATACCTACTGTGAAGCATGGGGGTGGCAACATCATGCTTTGGGGCTGATTCTCTGCAAAGGGACCGGGACGACTGATCCGTGTACATGAAAGAATGCATGGGGCCATGTATCGTGAGATTTTGAGTGCAAACCTCCTTCCATCAGCAAAGGCATTGAAGATGAAACGTGGCTGGGTCTTTCAGCAGGACAATAATCCCAAGCACACCGCCAGGGCAACGAAGGAGTGGCTTCGTAAGAAGCATACCAAGGTCCTGGAGTGGCCTAGCCAGTCTCCAGATCTCAACCCCATAGAAAACCTTTGGAGGGAGTTGAAAGTCCGTGTTGTCCCGCGACAGCCCCAAAACGTCACTGCTGTAGAGGAGATCTGCATGGAGGAATGGGCTAACATACCAGCAACAGTGTGTGCCAACCTTGTGAAGACTTACAGAAAACATTTGACCTGTCATTGCCAGCAAAGGATATATAACAAAGTATTGAGATGAACTTTTGTTATTGACCAAATACTTATTTTCCACCATAATTTGCAAATAAATTCTTTAAAATTCAGACAATGTGATTTTCTGTATTTGTTTTCTCATTTTTTCACTCATAGTTGAGGTCTACCTGTGATGTCAATTACAGGCCTCTCTCATCTTTTTAAGTGGGAGAAGTTGCACAATTGGTGGCTGACTAAATACTTTTTTTCCCTACTGTATATGTTATGTGTTACATGTATTTTTATGCAGCTCTCCCCTTATTTCCCTGTTAATTTCTCCTTTTTTCAACCCCTACACTTGGTACAGCCCTGGCCTATCACAGGCCACTGGGTGAAGTCTGGGAGACTTAGATCTCCTGGGGAACCGTTGCAGCCTCAGTGTTAGGAGTGTTAGCAGAGTGTGTAGTTGGAGTCAGTGCATGCAGTTCCTGTTCAGTCCCTGAGGAGGACTATTCAGCCCAAGGCTCTATTTCAAACAGCCCTGAGACAGGGAATTCCAACTGTCTACATTTTGGACATTGTGCTAGGAGGAGTAGTGGAGTCCATTGACAGGAGGTGCAATCCCGACACCTTCTCCAAGGTAACCAGACCCCTGTCAGGACTACCCAGGAGTATAGCCCCCAGTATCTGCTGCTGGATGAGTTGGCTTTGGAGTAGAGAACAGCACTGGAGCCTGGAAATCACTGGGCATCCTCTCAAAACTAAGGCTGGGGGAGTTGGCTGAGAGACTACAACCCCCATTTGGAAGCTGCTGGTTTTATTGTTCAGTTGCTGAAGTAGGGTTCAACCTGTTTCAGCTGCACAACTGCCTTCCTGAGTCATTCCTGCTTCACCATCAGGGCCCTTCCAAACACCATCACAGTGGCTCAGAGTGGAGAGGTCCCCTCTCCAACTGGAAGCGCCCTGGGGAAAACTACTACCACCAACATCAGGTATTACAGCAGGCCTCCGACTTAGGTGTCCAGCATAGGAGCTGAGCTGGGAAGAGTGGTTGAGGGCACTCGGCATATCTAGTGGCACATCATCTGCCACTACTGCTCCCATCCTCCGGTTCCCTCCATCTGGGCTGTGGCACTGAATCCTGCAGCAAGTATCACACAGTATGGCCCCTCCCAACTACAATTGGGCAGTGTTGCAACACAACAGCAACGAAATCGTGGGTTACATGTGCTGAATCTGGTGGTGGCTTAATAGTGACTTAAAAAATATGCTACTCATTGCCACTATAAACACTCTGCTCGACTTTCAGAGACAAAACGGTTTGCCTTTGCACCACTTTATCTGTGACATTCCAACTCGGTGGAACTCCACCTTAGACATGCTGGAGCATCTGTGTGAGCAGCAGAAGGCAGGGAACGATTACTGCATTCTACTTACCACAGGGACAATTTACTATTTGGAGGTCCATCATTGGTCTTTGGAGGCTTGTGATAGAAGTCTGTCAGCTTCTCAAGCCCTTTCAAGAGACGACCAAATTTGTTAGCAGGGACAACTGCAGCATCAGTGATCAGAGCAGCAGTCGTCCCTTTATTATATATGTTACAGGAAATACTTTTACACTCATGCAATGAAGGACAGAAGAGAAAGAATAGCTTTCACCTCTTAGTTAACGTCATTGCCTTTGGTTGATGGGGAAGTGGAGGAGGATGAAGATCTGGGTCAGGATCATTATGTGGAGGAACTAGACTGAAAGAGGAGGAGGAAGGCTCTCCCTTGGATGCAGAGGGGGCCCTAGATATGTCACAGTCACAGCCAAGGGAGGAGGCTGACCCTTATTTCTTTCAAGACGATGATGATGACGAAGACTACGCTGGCCCAGAAGACCAACTATGGCAGGCTGCTGGGTCTGTGCACACACTTGCAAGCATGGTAGGCTGTATGCTCCCTTGCTTGCACAGCAACAAATGTATTATTTACATCAAGCAGAGGCATGAGTACTGGATCACATCTTAGATCCTCACTATGAAGCCAAAATGGAGCAATTCAAACATGCTTCCCAAGGGGAAGCAAATTTGGAATAATATCAGGATAGACTGTATGCCAAGGTTGCCAAAACTTTTAGGGAGATCACTGCAAGTGGCAGTCACACTCATGCCAAGGTGGCCTCTGCCCTATCCCAGTTCATCTCACTCAGCCCAGTGCTCCACCTCCTCCACCAGTGCCACAGCTACAAGTAGAAGGAGTAAAAACAGCAGCATTAGCAGTCAGTATGGTATCTGGAAGATGATGAACCAGAAATTTTTCACCTCTCAGCACCAACTAGACTTTCAGCAGGCAACTGACACCCACCAGCTGCACCAGTAGGCATAGCCATATCTAGAGTGCACCTATATTCCATCAGGTAACTAGGGCCCCAATGGAATTCTGGGTCAATAGTTTATAGAAATGGAAGGAGCTGGCCTAGTTTGTCATGGGAATTTTATCTTGTTAAGTCTTAAGCGTAATAGCTGATATGGTTTTCAGTGCTGTTGGTGTCTACCACTAGTGTGAAAAAAATGACTTGTCAAAATGAATCAGGCACGCATTCATGAGGATTTTTACACATCTCTGGCTAATGCCTCTGAACAAAGTTGCAGCTGTCTCCCTCTATCATGTTCCTTTTACTGTACTGTTGTTGCTTCCTGCTAAAACTAAACAACTGGAAATAATTTCTTGCAGCCCAGTCCATCACATTATTCCATGGTGTACTATACTCATGGTGCCACAGCTACCACCACTGCCTCCATTTAGCCTGACATATCCTGCAGCCTGGTCCATCATGTTAAGCCATACTTTACTGACTGCCACTCATGCTGCCACAGCTACCATCACTGCCACCACTCATCCAGACATGCCACAGTGTCAGCTTTAAAAAACAAAAAAACATAGTTAGATTAAAAAAAGTTCCCCCAGTCTAAAATAAAAAAACAATACCATTGCATCTTTCAATGCCAGAGCCATTTTGATTTCACATCTGCTCCCATGAATGGATCATTTTTGACTGCTTTTTGTTTAGAAAAGCCACTTCTTCTCCATCACTTTTCAACTAGTGACCTAGCCACTAATATTCCTCTGAAATAACAAGCCAGTAGCACTTATAAGTCATCAAAACAGGTTAATTTTTATACCGCCATGTGTGTGTAAAAAGTCCCACTGGCAAGCAGCTTTCCCCAAAAAAGGGTAACTTTTGGAGCGTTTGAAATGTTCAAATGTGTAAAAGCAAGTGTAAGTACAGTGTATGGTTAATCCTTTAAGGACACAGGGTAGTTTGTACGTTAATACTCAGCGACTTTTTTCATATTTTCATTCCCTGGGGCAAATTGTACTTTTTATTGGTACCAATGTTTGGTATGTATGACTTTGATCACTTTTTATTGCTATTTTTTGGGGAAAGCAAAGTGACTAGAACACGTTATTTTTGTTCACCATACGGGATAAATAACGCTATTTTTGGAAAGTGGGGGCTTGTACGCACATAGGGATACCTAGCTTTTTTATTTTATTTACATTAAGTGTTTTTTAAATGTAAAGGTGAGTTTTTCGAAGTTTTTATTGTTGTTTATTTTTTATACTTTAAACTTTAAGAACATTTTTTTTTACTTTCCCACAAGGGGACTTGAACCTGGGATTTCTGATCCCCAGTGCAATGTACTGCAATCAGGGCCATTTTAACACATTGGTGGACCCAGTGCAAAGGTTTCAAAGTGGGCCCCCCCATCACCACCCACTATTATACCTATCTGAAAGCTGCCAAAATCTGGGATTTTATATGGTGACATTCAATGGGTGAAAATGTGTTGTCTAACTGATGGAACTTTTTCGCCAACAGAAATCTTTTATATGTTCATACTAGTTATTGCTATTATTTTAGTGTGCAATGGATATTGCTAGAGAGGCGGTTGGTGTATTTTACTCTATAAAGATCAGGTATGGACAGGACAAGGGCAGTGAAAAAATGTAGTAATAATAATAATAATAATAATAATAATAGTCCTTTAATAGTCCCACAATGGGGAAATTCAGTGTGTTACAGCAGCAAAGATAAGATAAGATAAGCAGATACAAATACAAATACAACATGTACAGGAATGTTCCAAGGTGAGAGGCATTACATTAATAGCAGACAGACAGATAGGGCGTAGCAGAGGGGGGGGGGGGATTTAACAGGCAGAGAGATATTTCAGTTCTCTGTGTGTAATGATCTCCGCTTAGGTCGGTGTTGGTTGTACAGCCTAACCGCGGTGGGGGAGGAAAGACTTCCGATAGCGCTCCTTCTCACACCTAGGGTGGAGCAGTCGGTCACTGACAGTACTGCTCAGCGCGATCACAGTCTCATGCATGGGATGGGACTTCTTCTTCTGCATGGAGCTCACCACGGACAGTATCCTTCTGTCACCCACCACCTGCACTGGGTCCAGTGGGCTCCCCAGGACAGAGCTGGCCTTTCTAATCAGCTTGTCAAGTTTATTTCTGTCCCTGGTTGATATACTGCTCCCCCAGCAGGCCACTCCAAAGAAGATGGCTGATGCCACTACCGAGTTGAAGAAAGTTCTAAGAAGTGCCCCCCGGATTCCAAAGGCTCTCAGTTTCCTAAGCAGGTAGAGCCTGCTGTGGCCCTTCCTGTACAGGGCCTCCATATGATCTGCCCAGTCCAGCTTATTATTAAGGAGCAAACCCACGTACTTATAGGTGTTCACAATTTCGATGCCTGTCCCCAGGATGTCCACTGGTTTAGGAGGGCTTCTGCCTTTGCGGAAGTCCACCACCATTTCCTTGGTCTTCCCCGCGTTAATCTTCAGGTGGTTCCGGTGGCACCAGTCCACAAAATCCTGGTTCAGTTCTCTGTACTCCCTGTCATCATCATCTGTGATGAGACCCACTATTGCAGAGTCGTCAGAATACTTCTGTAGGTAGCAGCTGGATGAGTTGCACCTAAAATCTGCAGTGTACAGTGTGAAGAGGAAAGGGGCGAGAACCGTAACCTGAGGTGCCCCCGTATTACAGATCACGGTACCTGACACACAGTCTTGGGCTCTCACGTATTGAGGTCGATTTGTGAGGTAGTCTAGGATCCAGTTGGAGAGGTGGTGGTCCACTCCAGCAAGGCCCAGCTTGTCCCTCAATAACCTGGGCTGTATGGTGTTAAAAGCACTGGAGAAGTCAAAGAACATTATTCTCACTGTGTTCCCTGGTTTCTCCAGGTGAGACAGAGCCCTGTGCAGAAGATGGATGATGGCATCATCTACCCCAATGCCCGGCCGATAAGCAAACTGGAGGGGGTCCATAGCGGGGCTCACTAGAGGGCGGAGATGTGTGAGAACCAATCTCTCCAAGATCTTCATCAGTAAACTTTATTGATGACTTTGTGTATGTGTTGTGTAAGTGTTTGGTGCAACTTTTTTGGTGCTGCGACCTGGACGATGGTAAATGTCTGGGTCTTAGCACCAATAAACTTCCTGGTTATGTTCAGAGGGGTATTACAGAAGAATACCCCTGTGATTAGGCTCAGAGGGATATTACATTATCCCTCTATGTGACAATCAGAGAGCAAAAGTATAGTATGCTGTCTTATTGATAGGAGAGGAGATAACATGGGCTGAAGACCATGCTGGCCCCCCCATGGCGTCACATACAACTATTAAAAACGCTATCGGGAATTGAGATCTGCATTAGGATCTCAATTCCGAACATATTTTTCACCAGCAATCGCTCCAAATCTGTAAGGGCTATCATGATGATCTTGGTATCATTTTAAAGATGAGATTCTCATCTTTAAAACGAATCCATGGTAATCTTCATAGCCCTACAGTTATCCCCACAGTTTAATCTCCCTCTCCTATCACACAAAAATAAAAATAAACACTAATACTCACCTCTCCTCACTCCCCTGCTGTCTTGGTCTGAAGTCTTCAGGGAGCTGCAGGCGCAATGTACTGTAAGAGACATTATAACATTGCATCTGCAGCTCCCGGGGAAGAGAGGGGATTAATGGTGAAGCAGTGAGCCAGAATGGTGGGACAGCATATGCAGGACTGTCCCGCTGTCCCAACAAGGCCCCCCACTACCATAGGGCCCGGTGCAAGTGCACCTTTGGCCCTATGGTTAAAGCGGCCCTGACTGCAATACATAATATTGTAGCACATTGCACATACGTTCCAAATGGGGAATACACTATGTTTTAAGCAAATTTAAGCTGTGGTTTGTACCGACTTTATTTAATCCAAAGCAAATCTTTGGACCAAATCACCCAAACATGAAATAAGACCAATCTTAAGAGGTTAACTAATCTCTACTATCAACCAAAAAATACGAAGTGTGGGCGAAAAAAGCTCTTTATTTATCTCTGCAGCAACTGCCCAAGGAGAGTCATCTCCCTTCATTAACATATATTGCATGAAAACTTTGGGGACTAGATACAGGGTACAGGAGCTCCATTACACATCCTTCGGTAGATGATTTTTAGCATACTTTTGCATGTCACATTTGATTTGTGGCTTAAACCTTTGTGACAGATTACTTGAAATAGGTAGCTGTAAAGCCCCTACCCTTCCTTCCTTGGTCTGCCTCAGACACCTTGCGAGTACCAAAAATTACTACTTTTCCCATACATGTTTTGCTGAATCAATGTGTCCCTTTGTCTACAGATTCTAAATTCTATTCCATATTGTCAACAATTACCAACAATTATTTAAATATGGGGATTCTGATAATGTATTTGTTTTTAAATAGACATCAAAGCAGAAATTAGAAACAAAACAGTCAAAGAATCAAACAGAAAGCAAGAAGTCAAAAGGAAAAAAAAGAAGATGTTAAAGATCGTGAGACACAATCTCAAGGTAAACTAGAAATATTACTCAGGTAACAACTGCTATTCACTTACCAATCTCTGCTCCTGCCCATGGCCTCCTCCACTCCCTTTCACTCTTCAGCTTCCTGTGGGCCCTATGCTCCACACATCATATCCCAAAGTTGAAGATGCTCAATGCCCTGGAACTGTTGGGACATGATGTGTGGTATATGAGGCCCATTGGAGGCTGAGGAAGAGGGGGTAATAACTACATGGGGGCCAATAAAGGGGACAATTACTGTGTGTAGGCCAGTAAAAAAGGCAGCATATTGTAGGAGGTCAAGAAGGAGGCAATGTACTGTATGGGGACAATAAAGGGTGCTTTATACCATGTGGGGGCTAGGAAAGGGAACGGTACACCTTGTGGGCACCAGTGAGGAGGATGTTATACCCTGCGGGCGCCAGTAAGGGAACGTTATACTTTGCTGGGGCCAAGTCGCCCTAGTCAAAAGGACCGAGTCTTGGACAAAGTCTTTCCTAATTACACCCCTAAGACTTTCCTAATTACACCCCTGTAGATAGATAGATAGATAGATAGATAGAAATGCTATACAGCTGTGGTGGGGGATCTACCTAACTCCCTTATTGCACACACTGGGGCAGTCCTAATAGCATTATTAGCATTGGGACTTTCCCCAAAGGGCTCATAATTGGGCATCTCCCTATATTAATTTTCTCTTGGGCACCAGGTTAGCACACTGTTAGCCTTGCATTCATACCCCTTGAACTTTTTCACATATTGTAAGGGTGGGTTCACACCTGCTTTTGAGTCCGTCCGCTGCCAATCCGAGTGAAAATCTCGGGGAACGGGATCGGCATCGGATACCGACAGGTTAGCGACGTATTGGTTAAAAACCCATTCATTTGAATGGGTTTTTAAAGCAATGCGGGGGTGTCCGATTACACCCTCTGCGCTGTGAAGCCGTTTTTTTTTCGTTGGACACCAAGTCCTGCATGTCCGACTTTATTTCCGACGAAAAAAAAGGATTCGCAGGTGTCAACCTAACTTAAGGGTTAAGTTTAATCATTAAGTCCTTACTGCCTGCTGTTTCTCTTTTCCACACTTTGTCCCCTGTCCTAATAGATAGGTTTGCACATTTATCCTTTGAGGGCCACTACACAATGCTGCTCTGGACTTTTGTGATTCACCTCAGACTAAAATGGCCACCACTTCATGTTACATGAGGTTCAAGAGCAGAGGAGGAGGATCATATGCTCTATTTTACATGCAATGACCTTCACAGGCTTCTTGCATCACTTAACAGCATCTCAGCCAATCAATCACGGTGTAGCGTGTTACAGTGATGATGTCATATCAGCATACAGGATACTGCACAGGAAAAAGTAGTGACATTTTGTTAGAGAGCATGCCAGGGGGCAAATGTCTTATGCAGCACAGTTTAGTTAGATTTAATCAATTTTATTATAAAGAGGTAGAAAAATCACAGGAGTTGGGTACAGAAGATTTGCACTGTACTGTGACTGTACAGTAGTGTCCACTGACCAGGTGTTTTTGCAATAGAGTATTTTTTTTTTTTTTAAATACAGTGTTATCTCTGCCATTAATGTTGTACTGTGATCTGTGACTGTCTAACATTATTTTGACTGACTAAGGGTATGTTCACATCTGCGCTCAGTGAGCGCTCGGGAATTCCTTTCCCCATTCCGCTTTAAAAATGCGGAAAGAAAAGTCCTGCAAGGAGGATTCTCCACATTTTTTCGGCAGAAACCCGGTGGACCCCATTATAGTCTATTGGGTCTGCGAGTTTCCATGGACCCGAGGAACGGAAAGCTGACCGCCTTGTGAACCTAGCGTAAAGCACCCTTTTCAGTGCAAAATCTCATTTTGTTAAGGATTTTTTTTTTGCAACAGTGTTTTTTGTTAAATAGTACAGGAAAATTTCCATTATCACTACAAAAATACAAGCTGACTCTTACAATGTGTTCTACTTAATAATCACTAGCCAAAACTCATTTCTTTCCTAGTTTTCTTAAAGCAGAGTTTAAAACAAAAATAAAAAAAATTATATATATACACACGTGGACAGAATTGTTGGTACCCCTCGTTCAATGAAAGAAAAACCCACAATGCGCACAGAAATAACTTGAATCTGACAAAAGTAATAATATATAAAAATTCTATGAAAATTAACAAATGAAAGTCAGACATTGCTTTTCAACCATGCTTCAACAGAATTTTTTTTTTTTTAAATAAAACTTGTGAAACAGGCCTGGACAGAAATGATGGCACTCCTGAAAATAATGTGACCAAAGGGACATTTTAAATCAAGGTCTGTCCACTAATTAGCATCACAGGTGTCTACAATCTTGTAATCAGTCAGTGGGCCTGTACAGTCATGGCCAAAAGTTTTGAGAATGACACAAATATTATATTTTCACATGATCTGCTGCCCTCTGGTTTTTATGTGTGTTTGTCAGATGTTTTTATCACATACAGAAATATAATTGCATTCATATTATGAGTAACAGAAGCTTATATTGACAGTTAGAATGAGTTAATGCAGCAAGTCAGTATTTGCAGTGTTGACCCTTCTTCTTCAGGACCTCTGCAATTCTCCCTGGCATGCTCTCAATCAACTTCTGGACCAAATCCTGACTGATAGCAGTCCATTCTTGCAGAATCAATGCTTTAATTTTGTCTGAATTTGTTGGTTTTTGTTTGTCCACCCGTCTCTTGATGATTGACCACAAGTTCTCAATGGGATTAAGATCTGGGGAGTTTCCAGGCCATGGACCCAAAATCTCTATGTTTTGTTCCCTGAGCCATTTAGTTATCACCTTTGCTTTATGGCAAGGTGCTCCATAATGCTGGAAAAGGCATTGTTGAGCGCCAAACTGCTCTTGGACGGTTGGGAGAAGTTGCTCTTGGAGGACATTCTGGTACCATTCTTTATTCATGGCTGTGTTTTTAGGCAAGACTGTGAGAGAGCCGATTCCCTTGTCTGAGAAGCAACCCCACACATGAATGTTTTCAGGATGCTTTACAGTTGGCATGAGACAAGACTGGTGGTAGCGCTCACCTCTTCTTCTCCGAATAAGCTGTTTTCCAGATGTTCCAAACAATCGAAAAGGGGATTCATCAGAGAAAATGACTTTACCCCAGTCCTCAGCAGTCCACTCCCTCTACCTTTTGCAGAATATCAGTCTGTCCCTGATGTTTTTTCTGGAGAGAAGTGGCTTCTTTGCTGCCCTCCTTGAGACCAGGCCTTGCTCCAAGAGTCTCCGCCTCACAGTGCGTGCAGATACACTCACACCTGCCTGCTGCCATTCCTCAGCAAGCTCTGCACTGCTGGTAGCCCGATCCCGCAGCTGAAACACTTTTAAGAGACGGTCCTGCCGCTTGCTGGTCTTTCTTGGGCGCCCTGGAGCCTTTTTGGCACCAATGGAACCTCTCTCCTTGAAGTTCTTGATGATGCGATAGATTGTTGACTGAGGTGCAATCTTTCTAGCTGCAATACTCTTCCCAGTTAGGCCATTTTTGTGCAGTGCAATGATGACTGCACGTGTTTCTTTAGAGATAACCATGGTTAACAGAAGAGAAACAATGATGGCAAGCACCAGCCTCCTTTTAAAGTGTCCAGTGGTGTCATTCTTACTTAATCATGACAGATTGATCTCCAGCCCTGTCCTCATCAACACCCACACCTGTGTTAATGGAGCAATCACTGAAACGATGTTAGGTGGTCCTTTCAAGGCAGGGCTGCAATGATGTTGAAATGTGTTTTGGGGGATAAAGTTCATTTTCTAGGCAAATATTGACTTTGCAAGTAATTGCTGTTAAGCTGATCACTCTTTATAACATTCTGGAGTATATGCAAATTGCCATTAGAAAAACTGAAGCAGTAGACTTTGTAAAAATTTATATTTGTATCATTCTCAAAACTTTTGGCCATGACTGTATATAGGGCTACAGATACTCACTGTGCTGTTTGGTGACATGGTGAGTACCACACTCAACAAGGACCAGAGGAAGCAAAGGAAAGAGTTGCCTCAGGAGCTTAGAAAGAAAATTATAGACAAGCATGTTAAAGGTAAAGGTTATAAGACCATTTCCAAGCAGCTTGATGTTCCTGTGACTACATTTGCAAATATTATTCAGAAATTTAAGATCCATGGAACTGTAGCCAACCCCCCTGGACGTGGCTGCAGGAGGAAAATTGATGACAAATCAAAGAGAAGGATAATACTAATGGCAACAAAAGAGCCCAGAAAAACTTCTAAAGAGATTAGAGGTGAACTTCAAGCTCAAGGAACATCAGTGTCAGATCGCACCATCCGTCGTTGTTTGAGCCAAAGTGGACTTCATGGGAGACAAACCAAGGAGGACACCATTGTTGAAAACAAATCATAAAAAAGCCAGACTGGAATTTGCCAAACTACATGTTGACAAGCCACAAAGCTTCTGGGAAAATGTCCTTTGGACAGATGAGACAAAAATCAAAATTTTTCGCAAGGCACATCAGCTCTATGTTCACAGACTGAAAAATGAAGCATATCTTGAAAAGAACACTGTCCCTACTGTGCAACATGGAGGAGGCTCTGTTATGTTCTGGGGCTGCTTTGCTGCATCTGGCACAGGGTGTCTTGAATCTGTGCAGGGTACAATGAAATCTCAAGACTATCAAGGGATTCTAGAGAGAAATGTGCTGCCCAGTGTCAGAAAGCTTGATCTCAGTTGCAGGTCATGGGTCTTGCAACAGGATAAAGACCCAAAACACACAGCTAAAAATACCCAAGAATGGCTAAGAGGAAAACATTGGACTATTCTGAAGTGGCCTTCTATGAGCCCTGACCTAAATCCTATTGAGCATCTTTGGAAGGAGCTGAAACATGCCGTCTGGAAAAGGCACCCTACAAACCCGAGACAACTGGAGCAAAATACCTGTTGAGAGGTGCAGAAGTCTCATTGACAGTTACAGGAATCGTTTGATTGCAGTGATTGCCTCAAAAGGTTGTGCAACAAAATATTAAGTTAAGGGTACCATCATTTCTGTCCAGGCCTGTTTCATGAGTTTTCTTTTATAAAAAATTCTGTTGAAGCATGGTTGAAAAGCAATGTCTGACTTTCATTTGTTCATTTTCATTAAATTTTTATATATTATTATTGTCAGATTCAAGTTATTTCTGTGACCATTGTGGGTTTTTCTTTCATTAAACGAGGGGTACCAACAATAACATATAGTATCAGAATTGGCACCAATCGCTATCATATAATCAGTGCAGCAAAATGACTGGAAAAAAACAGGGCAGAGGACGTGCTAAAGGAGAAGGAAACACTTGTGCTACTGTCATACCATCCACAACACGAATAAAAGTACTAACAATAAGAATGTGGGTAGCAATTGCAACACTTCTTCTCGCCTTGTTGGTGTCACCAGTAGCAGCAGGATCGTTTTTGATTACATGGCTCCCTTATTTTATTCACAAGAAGATATTACATCTGATAGTGATGCAATGCCCCCAGTGCAACCTTGAGTCAGGGTTCAGATTGTGTGTCTACATTGTCAACTATGTCTTGTTCATCTTCATTGACACAGATCCCTAGTAGTGATGTGGCAACTTCTTCCTGTTTCTGATATAGTTGTACCACTACTACCTCTACCCCCAAGTCATGCCTTCCTCTTCCACCTCTGCCTCAACTAGTTCCAAAAAAATGCTGACTTAACAGTGGTAGTAGTATTGGCAAGGGTGCAGTACTAGTAGTCATGCTGGTAGGGGCGCCAGGAGGAAATCTTGTGGTGGGAATTATGAGGGAAGGACCTGGTAACCAAGTCAGGTTGACATTGTGACATCAGAGGAAAAGGGTGCTGGCAGTGGTGATAGTAACAATTTCAGCCAAAGTGCAACCCGAACACCACCTAGGGAAAGCTCGGGGGTGGTGGTGTTGGCAATGGCAGACTTGTTTCCAGTGCTGCAGGTGTTGGCAGCAACAGTTACATAATCAAACTCCAATTTGCAAGATCTGCTAGCAGAAATTTAGCCGTGGCCTTGCAGGAACAAATGTAGAAGCAACATCGCTGCGAACTCACATGAAAAGGCATAATAGATTTGACAGTGGCACTGGCAGGGGAAGTGGCCCTATTCCTCCCCATGATGGTCCTTTCAGGAAAGTCATATCTACACCTAGCACATGGTCGTCATTATCAACATCACCATCTACTTCACCTACCCTTCCTTCTCCTCCATGTCAACATCAGTCATCCATAAGGGAATGTGTGTCCAGGAAACAGCACTATGCATCCAGTAATATGGTGATTCTAAAACTTAACTCACACCTTGCCAAGTTGCTGGTAGTGCAGTCACTGTAGAGAATGTGGGTCTCTCCTTGGATATATCAGTGTTAGGGAAAGATGCAATCTACATTCAACATGTGCAGCAGCAATTATAGGACAATGCATGGCGTTCAGGGTCAAAATCCACATCCCAGAAATGCAACAAAACCAGGTGGTAGTAGCACCTGTTTGTGCAGCCCTAGTTGTAACACCAGGACAGACCATCTGCCTCCTCTTTCTTTTAACTGGACCAATTTTGGCCCCCAGCTTCACCAGGAGAAGCTATTGCTTCCACTGCCTGTCTCTCATTTCATGGGTGTAAGGTGCAACACCACCATGCAGTTTCACAGTTAATTAAAAAATAACCCATTCTCCAAGCGGCATCAGTCCCCTTCCCTCCCTTGCTCCTCATTATGAACTCTCATTATTTGACCCGATAACAGAAGAAGAAGTCTCCCAGCTTCTTTCTTCTTCTCGCCCCATTACTTGCACAAGCGATCCTATGCCGTCACACCTCCTCCGGTCTCTGTCCCCTACTGTTACAACTCACCTTACTAAAATTTTTAACCTCTCTCTTTCTTCTGGAATCTTTCCCTCCTCCTTCAAACATGCTGTCATAACCCCACTACTGAAAAACCCTCCCTTGACCCATCCTGTGCTGCTAACTACCGACCTGTCTCTAACCTCCCCTTCATCTCTAAACTCCTGGAACGCTTGGTCTACTCCCGCCTAATCTGTTATCTCTCTTCTGGACCCCTTACAATCAGGTTTTTGTGCACTACTCTCTACAGAAATGGCCCTCACAAAGGTCTCCAACGATCTCTTGACAGCTAAATCTAAAGGGAACTATTCACTATTTATTCTTCTGGATCTCTCAGCAGCATTTGACACTGTAGACCACAAACTCCTCCACACTATGCTCCATTCTATTGGCCTCAGGAATACCGCTTTCTCTTGGTTTTCTTCCTATCTCTCTGACCACTCATTTAGTGTATCATTCACTGGTGCTATTTCTTCTCCTCTGCCCCTTGCGGTTGAGGTACTTCAAGGCTCGGTCCTAGGTCCCCTCCTCTTCTATTTGTACACAGCACTAGTTGGAAAAACCATCAGCAGATTTGGCTTCCAATACCATCTTTATGCATATGATACCCAACTATATACCTCATCCCGTGACATCACCCCTGCACTACTACATAACACCAGTGACTGTCTCTCTGCTGTCTTTAACATCATGTCTTCTCTTTATCTGAAATTGAATCTTTCAAAAACTCAACTTCTTGTGTTTCCTCCATCTACTAACCGACCTAACCCTGATATCTCCATTTCTGTCTGTGGCCTTACTTTTACCCAGAGGCGGCATGCCCGCTGTCTGGGAGTTGTGTTTGATTCAGATCTCACCTTTACCCCAGATATTCAGACACTTGCACGAACTTGCCATCTGCACCTTAAAAACATCTCTAGAATTCGCCCTTTTCTCACCATGGAAACATTAAAAACCCTCATTGTCGCTCTGTTTCTCTCACATCTTCACTATTGCAATTCCTTTCTAATTGGGCTTCCTCTTACTAAACTCTCCCCACTACAATCTGTCCTGAATGCAGCCGCCAGACTCATCATTCAGTCAAACCGGTACACAGACGCATCTACCTTGTGTCAGTCGCTGTATTGGTTGCCCATCCATCACAGAATACAATATAAAATTATCACACTGACCCACAAATCCATCCATAGCGCTGCGCCCCCCTATATCTCCTCTCTCGTCACTCTCTACCGCCCTAACCGTCCTCTCCATTCTGCCAATGACCTTAGACTTGCATCCTCTGTTATCCAATCATCCCACTCCCGTCTCCAAGACTTTTCTTGAGCTGCACCGGTGCTCTGGAATGCTTTACTCCAGACAATCCGATTAATCCCCAACTAGAGCAGCATCAAAACTGCCCTAAAATCACATCTCTTTTGTCAGGCTTATTACGTGACCTGATCACAGGGTAGTGCGCAGAGGTGGAGAACAATAACATCTTTTATCCTTCCTCCTCTGTTTCTCAAATCCTGCTGGCCCCTCCATCTAGAAGTTACACTGCACTCCTTGCACTTAGTATCTGTTTATTCACAGATACTGGCTGGGGACAGGTTCATACGGCTTCAGTTACACAACCTTTTCTATTAAAAGATGGCTGGACCATGGTAGCAAACAAGCCCTCTGATCTCTTGTGTTCCCCTATCTCCTCATAGAATGTAAGCTCTTGCGAACGGGCCCTCACTCATATTGTTTGATATGTTTATTTCTTTGTCACATTGTAATGTCTCATGTGTCCTCTGATTTGTAAAGTGCTACGGAATATGTTGGCGCTATATAAATAAAGTTGTTATTATTATTATTATTATTATTAATTAGTTTTAATCAGAAAAGCCACACAGCGGAGGAGCTGCTACACTGCATCCTGCAGAAAGTATCCCGCTGGATGCCTCCCTGCCAACAACTGGGGAGTGTTGCCAGCAACAATGTCACAAATATTGTGGCTGCACTGTAGTTGGGTAGAATATCACGTTATTCCTGCATAGCACATGTGCTAAATTTGGTGGTAAGCCACTGTATTTTTTTTAATATTTATTTTATTATAATAATATACAGCCATCCATTCAAACATAGAAAAGGCAATGTATTCATTACAAGTGATACAAAGTGATCTGATACATATAAGAAGATAAATAAGAGTACGGCTTTACTCCCAAGGATGGACTTCGACTTGTCAGAGGCTGCATAATACAAAACAAAAAATTTAAAATATATTCAAAACAATAGTCTGTTGTCACCAGGGAGAATTTACCCAAGAAAAACGGAACTTTGCAAAATAACTCATAGTTAAGACTGTCTCCTGCATTGAGGATTCTAAATACCATGTTGTGGTTTGAAAGGGGTTGACAATGAACTCTATCTCCTCCATAGAGTAATGCCTAGAAATAACGTTTTTCCACCTTTTAAAGAAATGTTTTGCCCTCATCTCCTTTTTTTCTCAAGGTATCCAGTCGTTTCAGTTCCATGAATGTTTTCAGTTGGAGAGTTAACTCCTCCACTCCTGGAAGGGAAGGCTGTAGCCAATATTGCAATAATATACGTTTCACCAACAGGAGGGTCACCACCACTATAAAGGATAGGGTACCCGATGGGGGGGGGGGGTCAATATAAAATAGCAACGGGGCAGGGTCAAGGGGGACATCAATATTCCAGGTATCAAGAATGTAATTAAGTATTGATCACCAAAACCGCTGCACAGTTCCACATGCAGTGTGTCAAGTCCACTCTGTCCAGCCTGCACTTCGGACAAAATATCAAATGGAAGGAGAATTAGGATGGGGAGGATCATGAATGCATATTTGGCTTTGTGTATGAATTGGAAATGGGTTTGTCTCTATCGCTCATTGATCACCACTCGCCTCACTCGCTTCATTCACTCCATCATAATGGAAGGATCAAAGCACTGAAAGAGCAGGGTCCACATGGAGAACACAGAATCTTTAATAGATTGCAAGTAGACCTGCATCTTGTATGGTATAAAAACCGTTTCCTTTACAACCCACCGCTCCCCCCCCACCCCCGTTGTCAAGCCACAAATCTCCTAGCTTGACAACCCCTTTTTCCTTCCACTTATGAAACAGTTTGTTGTCATCCCCTTGGGGTAAGCCAGGGTAATCCCAATAACTCATATATTTGGAAATCTTAAAAGAGAGATCAAATCTTTTCCAAACCTCCTTTCATGCAGCAATCATCTCAATACCAGGGACCCCCTGACCTCCCCAGGAAGCCATAAGGGGTATGCAATAAAGCAACCAGATTCAACCATTAATGAACGGTACCTGCGAAACATGGATGTCATACATGTTCCCATGTTCCGCCCGTGCACCAGCCGTGCTTCCGCGACCCCTTTCATTCAATGAATAGAAGCCTCAGAATGGCCGCAAAATTGGACAGGAATAGGACCTGTTACATAATTTGCTGTCCGGACTGTCGGCCTGCACACTTGTAATTCACGGTCATGTGTATGGGCCCATAGAAATGAATGGGTTAGTGTGCTGTCCGGGAAAAACCCAGATCGCACACTGACCATTAACCTTTTCAGGACCACCCACTGTATATAAACGTCGGCGCTTGCTGGGCTTTGTGCAGAGCCGACGTTTATATACTGACCCTGCTAAATTGGGGATCGGGTCTCCCCAAGGGTCAGGAACTCCGTGAACACAGCAATAATAGCTGCTGGTGTTCACGAAGACATGATCAGGACCTGATAGGTTCAGGTCCCGATCATGTAGCCGCCATATCAGGGAAAGTTTGTTGCAGTAACAAACTTTCCCTGATATTAGCTGCCGCCCGTCCGCGGGCGGCATCGGGAGCGGGTGTTAGCTCTATGTGACAGCTAACACCCTGCTCCGTATACTACGATCAGAGCACGGAGGTTTTAACCCCTTGAATGCCGCGGTCAAACAAGACCGCGGCATCCAAGGGGTTCCGTGATGCCAAATGAACCCCCCCTCACCCCCCGCGGCGAGATCGGGGGGTGCCCATATGTGTCTTCTGCAGCCCAGGGTCTGGCCAGTGACCCCAGGCTGCTCGGTGCCCCCAGTACCTGGTTGATCTGCCCAGATGCAGGGAAGTCAGTCGCATACGCTGACTTCCTCTATAGACTGCAATACACGTGTATTGCAGTCTATAATACTGAACCAGCAATCCCTGGTTCAGGTGTCCTTATAGGACAAATAAAGAAATGTAAAAAAAAAAAGTGCAAAAGAAATGTAATAAAGTTTTGTGAAATAAATAAATGAATAAAGCCCCAAAATTCCCTTTTCCTATATCAAATGAGTTATATAAAACAAAAACCTAAAAATTAATAAAAAAACAATACATATTTGGTATTGCCATGTCCGTAACAATCTGTACAATAAAACTGAAACATTATTTAACCTACATGGTGAACGTCGGAAAAAAAAAATGGAAAAAAATCTGCCGTAAGTAATGATTTTTCGCCATCTCACCCTACAAAATATCCTATAAAAAGTGATCGAAAAGTCACATATACCCCAAAACAGCACCAATAAAAAGCACCGGTTGTCCCGCAAAAAATAAGCCCTCAACTATCTCTGTCAGCCGAAAAATAAAAATGTTACGCATCTCAGAAGATGGCGATGCAAAGATAATTGATTTCCTTCCCCAAATGGATTTTTGTTCTGCAAAACTAGTAACGCATAAAAAAACAATATAAATGAGGTATCGCTGTAATCGTACCGACCCAAAGAATAAAGGTCACAGGTTACTTATGTTGTACACTGTGTGGAAAAAAATTAATAGGTAAAACACAATGCCAGAATTGATGAGGATTTTTTTTAATCCACCAAGAAAGCGTTAATAAACGTTAATCAATAAGTCATAGGCACCCAAAAATGTTATTTAAAAATACATCACATACCACAAACAACAAACCCTCATATGGCTACAGCACCAGAAAAAAAAAAAAATATATATATATAGCTTGTTCAATGTGAAGAAAAAAAACTCCAAAAATCGCCAAATCATTAGAACACAACTGGCTGCGGCAGGAAGGGAATGTATAAGCTGTGCGAGCGTATATCAGGGGACACCCCAGATTTAGAGCTTACGAGGGAAAAGAAACCAGAACTGACCCCCAGAGTGACCCCTCCCCCAATCATACAAGCTACTGGGGATATAGTAGTAGTAAATTTCGTGTTCCCCATGTACTCCACACAGCTTACATATTCACTCTTCATCTGCTGTGCAGTCACATCTGGGATACCAATGCTCACTCCACCCCTTGATAAGTTCTTTGAGGAGTGCAGTTTTTAAAATGGGGTCATTCCCTAGGGGATTCCACTTTACTGGTACCTTAGAGGCTTTGCAAACATGACATGGCGTCCAGATACCAAACATCTAAATGTGCGCTCCAAAAGCCACATAGCGCTACTTCCCTTCTCTGCCCTGCTGTGTGCCCAAACTGCAGATTATACCCACATGTATGACACTGGTGTACCCAGGGTAACGTACTTAATGTAATATGTGGGTATAAATGGCTGTTTGGGCACAGCCGGGCACAGAAGGGAAGGAGAGCTATTTTGGTTTTTGGAGCACAGACTTAGACGGTTTGGTTTTTGGACACCATGACACTTTTTCAGAGCTCCTGAAATGCCAGTAAAGTGGAATCCCCTGATATGTCACCCAATTCTGGAAACTACACCCCTGAAGGAATTTATCCAGGGGTACAGTGAGAATTTTTAACCCCCAAGTGTTGCCTTAATTAATTTTCCAGAAATGAATACGCAGCTGATGGTGAAAGGTGAAAATGACAATTTTTCCAGGAATACGTCATTTCAGTGTGTAATATATTGTGCCCGGCTTGTATCAGAGACGAATGCTCCAAAAGCTGTTGTGCCCAGGATACCCGCTTAACAGTTTTTGGAGGTTGTGTCTCTGGTGACACAAGTTGGGTACAACATATCAGCACTGAAATGGCGTATCTATGGAAAAATTGCAATTTTCACTTTTCATTATCAGCTGCGCATTCATTTCTGGAAATGAAATTAATGCAACACTCAAAGTTTAAAAATGCTCGCTACATCACTTGATAAATCCCTTCAGGGGTGTAGTTTCCAAAGTGGGGTCACATTTCCGCGGGTTCTACTTTACTGCCAATTCAGGGGCTCTGCAAAAGTGGCATGACATCGAAAAACCAAACTGTGCTCCAAAAACCAAAATAGCGCTCCTTCCCTTCTGTGCCCAAACATCAATTTATACCCACATATGACATTAAGTACGTTATCCTGGGTACACCAGTGTCATACATGTGGGCATAAACTGCCGCTTGGGCACACAGGAGGGTGCAGATAAGAAGGAGCGCTATGTGCTTTAGGACTGCTGATTTAGTTTGTTGATTTTTGGACACCATGTCACATTTATAGAGACTCTAAAATTGCCCCTACAAAATGGGGTCACTTCTTGGGGAATTCCAATTTACTGGCACCACCAGGGCTCTGCAAAAACAACATGGCATCCAGAAAATCCTTCCAATTCTGTACACCAAAAGCTAAAAAGCACACTGCTCCATCCCTTCTGAGCCCTGCTGTGTAACCAAACAGCAGTTTACACCTACATATACAACTTCTTTCTACTTAGGATAGCCCAGTTAATAGTTTTAGGAGTGCGTGTCTCTGATGACACAAAGTGGGTGCAACGTATTGGGCACTGACATGCCATATTTCTTTAAAAATTAAAATTTTCACTTTGTACATTAATTTTCAGGAAGCACTCTTAGGGTTAAAATTATAATACCCCTTGATAAATTCCTTGAGGGGTGTAGTTTCTAAAATGGAGTCACTTTTGAAGGTTTCCATTGTATTGGTACTTTAGAGGCTCTGCTAATGCGACATGGCACCTGAAAACTATTCCAGCAAAATCTTCCCTCCAAAAACCAAATAGCGCTCTTTCCATTCCGAGCCCCACCATGTACCCATACAGCAGATTATGACCACATATGGGGTATTGCCGTGTCCAGGAGAAATTGTGTAACAAACATTGGGGAGCTTTTTCTCCTTTATCCTCTTGTAAAAATAAAAATGTTTGGACTAAATTGACAGTTTATTAGAAAAAAAGTAATTTTTCATTTTCACGTCCCAATGTTAATAAAATCTGTGAAACAGCTGTAGGGTCAAACTGCTCATTCTATCCCTTTATATGTTCTGTGAGGGGTGTAGTTTCCAAAACGGAGTTACTTTTGAAGGTTTCCATTGTACTGGTACTTTGGGGGCTCTGCAAATGCGACATGGCACCTGAAAACTATTCCAGCAAAATCTGCCCTCCAAAAGCCAAATAGCGCTCTTTCCATTCCAAGCCCCACCATGTACCCATACAGCAGATTATGACCACATATGGGGTATTGCCACGTTCATGAACAATTGTTTTTAACAAACTGTGGGGTGTTTTTTCTTCTTTAACCCCTTGTGAAAATGAAAAATTTGGGGAAAAAGTGACATTCTAGTAATTTTTCATTTACACATTCCAATGTTAATAAAATCTGTGAAAAGGCTGTTGGGTCAAAATGCTCACTATACCCCATGATAAATTCTGTGAAGGGTGTAGTTTCCAAAATGGGGTCACTTTTGGGGGGTTTCCTTTGTACTGGTGCTTTAAGGACTCTGCAAATGGGACATGGCACCGAAAACTATTCCGGCAAAATCTGCTTTTCAAATGCCCATTGTCGCTCCTTCCCTTCCGTGCACTGCCGTGTGCCCAAACCTCAGTTTACACCCACATGTGGGGTATTTCTGTGCTCGGGAGAAATTGCATAACAAACTGTGAGATGCATTTTTCCTTTAACCCTTTGTGAAGGTGTTAATTTTAGGGCTAAATGAATGTGTTATTGATAAAAAAAGAAATGTCTAAATTTCACCTCCATATTGTTTTAATTTCTGTGAAATCCTTAATGGGTTAACAAACTTCCCAAATGCTGTTTTGAATTATTTGAGGGGTGCAGTTTTGAAAATGGGGTGATTTATGGGGGGTTTCTAATATATAGGCCTTCATAATTCCCTTCAGAACAGAAGTGGTCCCTAAAAAATTAGTTTGGGAAAATTTATTGTAAATCTGGAAAATCGCTGTTACACTTGTAAGCCTTCTAACATCCAAAATAAATGAAAGGACGATTAAAAGATGATGCCGATATAAAGCAGAGATATGGTAGATAATATTTATTAATGTATTTGTGTGATATGACTATGTGTTTGAAAAGCAGAGCATTTCACATTTTGAAAATTGCGATTTTCTCCAAATTTCCATCAAATTTCCTATTTTTTTTATAAGTAAATATAAAAATATTGATCAATATTTACCACTAACATGAAGTACAATGTGTCACGAAAAAACAATCTCAAAATCACTTATGTAAATTAAATCGTCTCAAAGTTATTGCCATATAAAGTGACACATGTCAGATTTGAAAAATGAGGCCTGGTCACGAAGGCACTTTTAGGCTGGGTCCTGAAAAGGTTAATATGGTCATCTGCAAGGAGCTTTAGATGCATTTAGAAAAGTGAATAGATGACTACAGTACAGACGAAACGTTTGGACACACCTTCTCATTCCAAGAGTTTTCTGTATTTTCATGACTATAAAAATTGTAGATTCACACTGAAGATATCAAAACTATGAATTAACACATGTGAAATTACATACTTAACAAAAAAGTGTGAAACAACTGAAAATATGTCTTATATTCTAGGTTCTTCAAAGTAGCCACCTTTTGCTTTGATTACTGCTTTGCACACTCTTGGCATTCTCTTGATGAGCTTCAAGAGGTAGTCACCTGAAATGGTTTTCACTTCACAGGTGTGCCCTGTCTGGTTTAATGAGTAGGATTTCTTGCCTTATAAATGGGGTTGGGACCATCAGTTGTGTTGTTCAGAAGTCAGGTGGATACACAGCTGATAGTCCTACTGAATGGAGTGTTAGAATTTGTATTATGGCAAGAAAAAAGCAGCTAAGTAAAGAAAAACGAGTGGCCATCATTACTTTAAGAAATGAAGGTCAGTCAGTCCGAAAAATTGGGAAAACTTTGAAAGTGTCCCCAAGTGCAGTGGCCAAAACCATCAAGCGCTACAAAGAAACTGGCTCACATGAGGACCGCCCCAGGAAAGGAAGACCAAGAGTCACCTCTGCTGCGGAAAATAAGTTCATCCGAGTCACCAGCCTCAGAAATCGCAGGTTAACAGCAGCTCAGATTAGAGACCAGGTCAATGCCACACAGAGTTCTAGCAGCAGACACATCTCTACAACAACTCTTAAGAGGAGACTGTGTGCAGCAGGCCTTCATGGTAAAATAGCTGCGGAGGAAACCACTGCTAAGGACAGGCAACAAGCAGAAGAGACTTGTTTGGGCTAAAGAACACAAGGAATGGACATTAGACCTGTGGAAATCTGTGCTTTGGTCTGATGAGTCCAAATTTGAGATCTTTGGTTCCAACCACCATGTCTTAGTGCGATGCAGAAAAGGTGAACAAATGGACTCTACATGCCTGGTTCCCACCGCAAAGCATGGAGGAGGAGGTGTGATGGTGTGGGGGTGCTTTGCTGGTGACACTGTTGGGGATTTATTCAGAATTGAAGGAATACTGAACCAGCATGGTTACCACAGCATCTTGCAGCGGCATGCTATTTCATCCGGTTAGCGTTTAGTTGGACCATCATTTATTTTTCAACAGGACAATGACCCCAAACACACCTCCAGACTGTGTAAGGGCTATTTGACCAAAAAGGAGAGTGATGGGGTGCTACGCCAGATGACCTGGCCTCCACAGTCACCAGACCTGAACCCAATTGAGATGGTTTGGGGTGAGCTGGACTGCAGAGTGAAGGCAAAAGGGCCAACAAGTGCTAAGCATCTCTGGGAACTCCTTCAAGACTGTTGGAAAACCATTTCAAGTGACTACCTCTTGAAGCTCATCAAGAGAATGCCAAGAGTGTGCAAAGCAGTAATCAAAGCAAAAGGTGGCTACTTTGAAGAACCTGGAATATAAGACATATTTTCAGTTGTTTCACACTTTTTTGTTAAGTATATAATTCCACATGTGTTAATTCATAGTTTTGATGCCTTCAGTGTGAATCTACAATTTTTATAGTCATGAAAATACAGAAAACTCTTGGAATGAGAAGGTGTGTCCAGTTATGAGTTATGCTTAAGCATACACACAAGATTATATCCCCTGATACTCGGGAATTGAACCCCTTCTTCACCACTCGGCAACATCAGCTTGGTCAGGGATATCCTTAGCACTTCCCTCTCCATATGAAACCCATGAACTCCGAGTTAAGACGTAATAGAAGCGACTTTGTTTGCATAGGATACAACAATCTAGCAAAGCTTTTCATCTTGACTAAGTAGCATCTCCCTAGGAAAGACATGGGTAAAGACGACCAGCCCAGAACTTCCTGATTAGGGATGGGTAGTTCAAGGTATAAACTGATTCTAGGGTTTTACCTACTACGATTCCCAAATATGTTAAATATGTCAGTGTTATTTGGTATTCAACATGCTATGAGTAAGGAGCAGGGTATGCTCTGAAACGCGTCAGTCAGTGTTTTTATGGGGTATTTCTGAACCTCCTCTCTTTTTAATGGATTATTAAAAGTTAATTCTTATTTATAAGAAGATTGAGTGCTGGAATTTTCATACATTTTTCACTGAATTACTTCACTACTCCATGGGGTCTGAGGAGTTTCTTCCGTGCACCATCAATGTATGATACCATGGAACATTTAACAATTAACTATTGAGAGAGCGGCAAGACATTTCTTCTTTTTGACTTTTGATAAATGTTTAGTAACAGTATCTTCCCCTGATCATCTTTATCTTCCTCTGTTACCCTTACTCGGAGGGACCTGTGGATAAGAGTGATAAACCCTGATTTGTTGCCATTAGATGATTATCCAAACACCTCATCTACCCAACCTTTCCGCATCCTAAAAAAATCCTGTTGTTCCAGGTGTGTCTCCTGTAGCTTAGCTACATCTGCACCCAACCTCTTCAGATGTTTCAACACCTTGTTATGTTTTTGTGGGGAATGTAGAAACTATTGTCATTAGGTAACATGACCAGAGAGGGTGAGCGCACATGTCAGGCATAACTCAGTCACTAGAACCTCAGGGCTATGGCTTGGCACAAAGATGTATATAAACATTACATTAATAAACATGAAACTGAAAAACAAAAGTAGTTGTAAATGTAAATAGTTTTGAGCAATTATAGGAGTATGAATACCACATCAACCCATTCTGGGAATTTGTTAAGGTCTCCCTTTTTTCCAACGTAGTAGGAACTATTCCTGTCCCCCACCTCACCCCTCCACCTTAAAATGTTATTCCCATGTCAAGGATCCTATCTATACTGGTAGCTTATGTAAATTGAAGAGTTTTCCTAAATATATTGCTTTAGCAATGCTGTTTTGTTTTCCTGCTATGTGAAATTATTCCTGTCATTGTTTACACAGTGTTTCCATAGTGCCGGACCTGTGTGATAAGCAGGACAAGTGACATCACTCAATGCTCTCACTGTTATCTACAGCTCTGCCATTCAGCTAATTGAAGTTTTCTGATAAAGTCCTGTCTGTTATCTCTCTATGTAAACACACAGATAACACTGAGTCGTTCTCTAGAAGCATGTGCATATTATTTGAACAGCATTTATATTAGCTTTCTAGTAATCATAATAAGAATTGTGATACTTCATAGTGTCCTGTTCAGCAAGCTGGGGGGAAGTAAGTAGAAGAGACAGCAGGCAAAGCTGCTGAAACAGGGAGATGGGAAAACCCCTTTAAGGATTGTGACCACTTCCATATAGAGTTGGTGGTGTCGGAGCTGACCACCCACCGCATAAGAACAGCCAATGAAAGCAATCAGAGGTAGAGCCTCTGTACCACTAGTAAATAATACCATAATCTGAGTAAGGTCTAAGACAAAAGTAAAATAGATGGGGAGATGAAGCTTAAGACTAGAGTAGTGGTATTTGCAAAGCTGTTAAATTGGAGGACATATGGTACCCGTGGCAAAGTTACTAGTCCAAACCTGCAATCCAGCAATCCAAACACAGTTCTTGAGTGCCATACAGAATACAAATGGGTTACCTCCCTTTAGCGATATCAGGCTGTTGAATTGATGAAGGAGAAATCACGTCATGGTCAGTGCGATTTTGTAAGATCAGAAGCTGAAAATGGAGTAGCCTCCTCCTGGTCTCTGGAATGAGATAGATGTCTCGAAGGCGGAATAGATTCCAGGCCTGACAAGATACTCTCTTCTTCCTGGTAAGCTAGGGCTGTATTTGGGGTAGCGAAACTGTGAGAAATACCCACTTGAGGAAAGATACGTAGTTTGGCTTAAAATATTGCAAGACAAACCTCACTTTTTTGAGATGTGTACAGAGTTACAAAAAGGCCCTATGCCATTTAGTCACCTCAGTGGAGTAATCTCTAATTAGAATAAGTGGAGAATTGTAAAGTTCCAGAGGTTGTGTTCTGACCTTAAACACTAAGGTCACTAATATTCATCTTGTCGGTAATCCAAATATCTTAATATGACTTATCTGGATCGTATTTTCTCAGCTCGAGTTATTAGAGCCAAATGACTGCTCTCTTGGTGGATCCACTCTGTGGGCACTCTCCACCTTGCAAGGGGTTTAGAGGCCTAGCATTTTGGTATATTCATCTCACAAAGTGTTCGCAGGTCAGCAGGTGTAACCGATTCCGGGACCTGCAAGATCCACAGGTTATTCCTGCACAACCGGTTTTCCAGGTCTTCAACTATATCCCAAAGTACTTTGTTGTCATTGACTAAATCACATACCTCTCTACACCATGTCTGTAGAAGAGAGCTAGTACTCTCGAAAGCTTACCATCAAATATACTCAGCCTCTAAAAGGTATCGCCTGATTTCTTCACTCTTCCACTAGCTTTTTATAGTTAAGTTTAGCTGTCGTCTGTTCATAATCCAGCTCCAAAGTTTCAGAGTCTGATGGTGATCGAGATGCACCCTCACAAGACACCATTAACCCATTAGCGACATGTGACCTACTCTTACATCCTGGGTGCCTGATACTTGGCGCAAATGGAAGTAACAGTACGTCACAGGCTGCCCGCTCGCTCCCTATTCGGGTGCGGGTGTTAGCTGTAACTGACAGCTAACACCCGCTCAATTAACCCCCGGTTAGAACTGAGCTCCGGTCGGGGGTTTTAACACCTTGGATGCCACGGTAAAATATTACCTCGCGGCGAGATCGGGGGTGCCAATATCTACTTTCAGATGTCTGGGATCTGGCCAGTGACCCTGGGGCTGCTAGGAGTCCCACATACCTAGTTGATCCTGCCTGCGATGCAGGAAGTCAGACTATGCGTCTGCATAGGCTGACTTCCTCTATAGACTGCAATATATGTGTATACAGGTGTATAGCAGTCTATAGTACTAAACCAGCGATCAGAGCATCGCTGTTTCAGGTCTCCTAGTGAGACAAGTAAAATGTAAAAAAAAAGTGCAAATAAAAGAATAAAGTGCGTGAAAAAAATAAATTAATAAATAAAGCCCCCAAAATGCCCATTTCATATATAAAATGAATTATATAAAAAAAAACACTCTAAAAATTATTAAAAACAATACATATTTGGCATCACCGTGTCCATAATAACCTGTACAATAAAAGTGAAACATTATTTAACCTACATGATGAATGTTGAAAAAAAAAATAAACGGAAAAAAGACGCCAGAAGTAATGACTTTTGCCCATTTTGCCTTACAAAAAATGCTATTAAAAATGATCAAAAGAGTTAATAAAATTTAGTCAATAAGTTATAGGCACCCAAAAATTACAAAATGCATCTCATTCCGCAAAAAACAGCACTCATATGGCTACGTCACCAAAAAAAAATTTAAAATTATAACTTGTACAATGTGACAACAAAAACCCCAAAAATCACCAAATCATTAGGACATAACTGGCTGCGTTAGGAAGAGAATGTTTAAGCTGTGCAAGTGTATATCAGAGGACACCCCAGATTTAGAGCTTACAAGGAAAAGAAACCAGAAGTGACCCCCAGAGTGACCCCCAATCATAAAGCTACTGGGGAAATAGTAGAGAATTTGGTGTTCCCAACGTACTCCGCACAGCTTACGGTTTCACGTTTCTCCATCTGCTGTGCATTCACGTCTGGGATACTAAAGCTCACTACACCCCTTGATAAATTCTTTTAGGGGTGCAGTTTTCAAAATGGGGTCACTCCCTAGGGGATTCCACTTTTCTGGTAACATGACATGGCGCTCAGATACCAAACATCTAAATCAACGCTCCAAAAGCCACACAACGCTCCTTCGCATCTGTGCCCTGCTGTGTGCCCAAACTGCAGTTTATACAAGTATGACACTTTTGTACCCAGGATAATGTATTTAATTTCATATGTGAGTATAAACTGCTGTTTGGGCACAAAGCTTGGAACAGAAGGGAAGGAGTGCTATTTTGGTTTTTGGAGCACAGATTTAGACGGTTTGGTTTTTGGACGTCATGAAACTTTTGCAGAGCCCTGAAATGCCAGTAAGGTGGAGACCCCTGACATGTCACCCCATTTTGGAAACTACACCCCTGAAGGAATTTTCCAGGGGTAGAGTGAGCATTTTTAATATCCAAGTGTTGTATTAATTTATTTTCCAGAAATAAATACACAGCTGATGGTGAAAGGTGAAAATGACAATTTTTCCAGAAATACGTCATTACAGGGTGTAATATGTTGTGCCCAGCCTGTATCAGATATGAACGTTCCAAAAGCTGTTGTGCCCGGGATACCTGTTTAACAGTTTTTGGAGTGTGTGTCTCTGCTGACACAAGCTGGGTGCAACATATCGGGCACTGAAATGGCGTATCTCAATGCAAAAATTGCAGTTTTCATTATCAGCTGCACATTAATTTCTGGAAATTAAATTAACACAATGTTCAAGGGTTAAAAATACTCGCTACACCACTTGATAAATCCCTTCAGTGGTGTAGTTTCCAAAGTAGTTTACAAGTCTGCGGATTCCACTTTACTGGCAATTCAGGGGCTCTGCAAAAGTGGCACGATGTCCAAAAACCAAAATAGCGCTCCTGCCCTTTTGTGCCCGGCTGTGCCCAAACAGCAGTTTTTACCTACTGTACATATGCCATTGTTAAGTACGTTATCCTGGGTACAACAGTGTCATCCATGTTGTACCAGTGTCCTCCATGTCATACCATGTTGTCATCCAGATTTAGATTGTTGGCTTTTGGAGACCACTACAAAATGGGGTCACTTCTTGGGGAATTCCTATTTACTGGTACCTCCAGGGCTCTGCAAAAACAACATGGCGTCCAGAAAGTCCCTCTAAATCTATGCTCCAAAAGCTAAAAAGTACAGTGCTCCTTCCCTTCTGAGCCCTGCTGTGTGCCCAAATAGCAGTTTACACCCACAAAGATAACTTTTTTGTAGTTTTAGGATTGCATGTCTCTGATGACACAAAGTGGGTACAATGTATTGGGCACTGAAATAGTCTTTAAAAAGTCAATTTTCACTTTGTATATTAATTTTTGGGAAGCACTCTTAGGCTCAAAATGATAATACCCCTTGAGAAATTCCTTGAGTGGTGTAGTTTCTAAAATGGGGTCACTTTTGAGGCGTTTCCATTGGTACTTTAGGGGCTCTGCAAATGGAACATGGCACCTGAAAACTATTCTAACAAAATCTGCTCTCCAAAAGCCAAATAGCGCTCTTTCCATTCCAAACCCCACCATGTACCCATACAGCAGATTACGACCACATATTTGATATTACCATGTTCAGGACAAATTGTTTAACGAACTATGGGGTGCTTTTTCTCCTTTAACCACTTGTGAATATGAAATCTTTGGGGATAAAGTGACATTTTAGTAATTTTTCATTTACACGTCCCAATGTCAGCAAAATTTGTGAAACAGCTATGGGGTCAAAGTGCTCACTATATGCCTTGATGAATTCTGTGAGGGGTGTAGTTTCCAAAATGGGGTCACTTTTGGGGGGGTTCCATTGTATTCCCTTCCATTCCTTCCCTTCCATGCGCTGCCGTGTGCTTGAATATCAGTTTACACCCACATGTGGGTATTTCTGTGCTCTGGCGAAATTGTATAACAAACTGTGAGATGCATTTTCTCTTTTAATGTTTTGTGAATGTGTTAATTTTAGGGCTAAATGAATATATTATTGAAAAAAATGAAATGTCTAAATTTCACCTCCAAATTGTTTTAATTTCCGTGAAATGCTTAAAGGGTTAACAACTTCCCAAATGTTGTTTTTAATTATTTGAGGGGTTCAGTTTTGAAAATGGGGTGATTTATGGGAGGGTTCTTATATATAAGCCTTTATAATCCCCTTCAGAACTGAAATAGTCCCTAAAAAATTAGTTTGGGAAATTTTAAGGGCTGGAGTCACCATCTCCAGCTCGTCTCTTGGAGCAGTGCTTGGTACTGGCAGTTTTCATGGCCGATTTCTGTAGGAAGCTCTCCATAAAGTCAGAAGAGCTACCAGAACCCAATATGCCCTTTCAGCCGACGATGGGACAGGTACAGGTGCATCTCAATAAATTAGAATATCTTTGAAACGTTCATTCAGTTCAGTAATTCAGTAATACAATACATAATCAGCGTCTTCCATGATTGTGTGTCCTACTGAGCCAGACTGATGGACCATTTAAAGGCTTAGGAAACCTTGGCAGGTGACACACTGAATTTACAATACTGAACTTTTTTACAATATTCAAATTTTCTTAGATTTTGGTTTTCATTACCTGTAATCCATAATCTACATTTACAGAAATAAAACACTTGAAATAGAACACTGTGTGCAAAGAATCTAGAAAATATAGGAGGTCACTTTTTTAATTTAATTACTGAAAGAAATAAACGTTTCAAAGATATTCTAATTTATTGAGATGCACCTGTATTTTGTAGGTTTGCATCGTCGGCATCGGAACCAGACGTACGCCACTATATCAATGCATATAGAGGCTCATGAGGGAAGTGCACCCTTTAATATATACCTTACAAGAAACACACTCATGCAATGAGTACTGAAAGAACACCTTTCACCTCTTGGGATGATGAATAAGATGAATGATGATGATTAAGATGGAGGATGATGATGATGATGATGATGATTAAGATGGAGGATGATGATGATGATGATGATGATGAAGATGGATGATGATGATGGATGATGATGATGATGATTAAGATGGATGATGAAGATGGATGATGATGATGATGATGAAGATGGATGATGAAGATGGATGATGATGATGATGATGATTAAGATGGATGATGATGATGATGATGATTAAGATGGATGATGATGATGATGATGATTAAGATGGATGATGATGATGATGATTAACATGGATGATGATGATGATTAACATGGTTGATGATGATGATGATGATTAACATGGATGATGATGATGATGATGATGATTAACATGGATGATGATGATGATGATTAACATGGATGATAAAGATGATGATTAAGATGGAAGATGATGATGATAATTAAGATGGATGATGATGATGATGATTAAGATGGAGGATAATGATGATGATGATGATGATGATGATGATGATGATGATTAAGATGGAGGATGATGATGATGATGATGATTAAGATGGATGATGATGATGATTAAGATGGATGATGATGATGATGAAGATGGATGATGATGATGATGATGATGATTAAGATGGATGATGATGATGATGATGATGATGATGATTAAGATGGATGATGATGATGATTAAGATGGATGATGATGATTAAGATGGATGATGATGATTAAGATGGATGATGATGATGATGATTAAGATGGATGATGATGATGATGATGATGATTAAGATGGATGATGATGATTAAGATGGATGATGATGATGATGATGAAGATGGATGATGATGATGATGATGATGATTAAGATGGATGATGATGATGATGATGATGATGATGATGATTAAGATGGATGATGATGATGATTAAGATGGATGATGATGATTAAGATGGATGATGATGATTAAGATGGATGATGATGATGATGATTAAGATGGATGATGATGATGATGATTAAGATGGATGATGATGATGATGATTAAGATGGATGATGATGATTAACATGGATGATGATGATGATTAACATGGATGATGATGATGATGATTAACATGGATGATGTTGATGATGATGATTAACATGGATGATGATGATGATGATGATTAAGATGGATGATGATGATTAAGATGGATGATGATGATGATTAAGATGGATGATGATGATGATGATGATGATTAACATGGATGATGATGATGATGATTAAGATGGATGATGATGATGATTAAGATGGATGATGATGATTAAGATGGATGATGATGATGATGATGATTAAGATGGATGATGATGATGATGATGATTAACATGGATGATGATGATGATGATGATTAACATGGATGATGATGATGATGATGATTAACATGGATGATGATGATTAACATGGATGATGATGATGATGATGATGAAGATGGATGATGATGATGATGATGATTAACATGCATGATGATGATGATTAAGATGGATGATGATGATGATTAAGATGGATGATGATGATGATGATTAAGATGGATGATGATGATGATGATGATTAAGATGGATGATGATGATGATGATGATTAACATGGATGTTGATGATTAACATGGATGATGATGATGATGATGAAGATGGATGATGATGATGATGATGATTAACATGCATGATGATGATGATTAAGATGGATGATGATGATGATGATTAAGATGGATGATGATGATGATGATTAAGATGGATGATGATGATGATGATGATTAAGATGGATGATGATGATGATGATGATGATTAAGATGGATGATGATGATGATGATGATGATTAAGATGGATGATGATGATGATTAAGATGGATGATGATGATGATTAAGATGGATGATGATGATGATGATGATTAAGATGGATGATGATGATGATGATGATGATTAAGATGGATGATGATGATGATGATTAACATGGATGATGATGATTAACATGGATGATGATGATGATGAAGATGGATGATGATGATGATGATTAAGATGGATGATGATGATGATGATTAAGATGGATGATGATGATGATGATTAAGATGGATGATGATGATGATTAACATGGATGATGATGATGATGATGATGATGATTAAGGACATGATGATGATTGATGATGATGATGATGATTAACATGGATGATGATGATGATGATTAACATGGATGATGATGATGATGATTAACATGGATGATGATGATGATGATTAACATGGATGATGATGATGATGTTAACATGGATGATGATGATGATGATATTAACATGGATGATGATGATGATGATGATTAACATGGATGATGATGATGATGATGGTCATGGATGATGATGATGATGATTAACATGGATGATGATGATGATGATTAAGATGGATGATGATGATGATGTAAGATGGATGATGATGATGATTAACATGGATGATGATATGATTAAGATGGATGATGATGATGATTAAGATGGATGATGATGATGATGATGATGATGTTAACATGCATGATGATGATGATTAAGATGGATGATGATGATGATGATATAAGATGGATGATGATGATGATGATTAACATGGATGATGATGATGATGTGAACATGGATGATGATGATGATGATGATGATGATGTGTGTTGATGGATGATGATGATGATGATTAACATGGATGATGATGATGATGATGATGATGATTAACATGGATGATGATGACGATGATGATGATGATGTTAACATGGATGATGATGATGATGATGATTAAGATGGATGATGATGATGATGATTAAGATGGATGATGATGATGATGATGATGATGATGATAACATGGATGATGATGATGATGATGATTAAGATGGATGATGATGATGATTAAGATGGATGATGATGATGATGATGAGTAACATGGATGATGATGATGATTAACATGGATGATGATGATGATGATGATTAAGATGGATGATGATGATGATGATGATGATGATTAAGATGGATGATGATGATGATGATGATTAAGATGGATGATGATGATTAAGATGGATGATGATGATGATGATTAACATGGATGATGATGATGATGATTAACATGGATGATGATGATGATGATGATGATGATGATTAACATGGATGATGATGATGATGATTAACATGGATGATGATGATAATGATGATGATTAAGATGGATGATGATGATGATTAAGATGGATGATGATGATGATGATGATGAAGATGGATGATGATGATGATGAAGATAGATGATGATGATGATGAAGATGGATGATGATGATGATTAAGATGGATGATGATGATGATTAAGATGGATGATGATTAACATGGATGATGATGATTAACATGGTTGATGATGAAGATGATGATGATGATGATTAACATGGATGATGATGATGATTAACATGGATGATGATGAAGATGGATGATGATGATGATTAAGATGGATGATGATGATGATGATGATGATTAAGATGGATGATGATGATGATGATTAAGATGGATGATGATGATGATGATTAACATGGATGATGATGATTAACATGGATGATGATGATTAAGATGGATGATGATGATGATGATTAAGATGGATGATGATGATGATGATGATTAAGATGGATGATGATGATGATGATTAAGATGGATGATGATGATTAAGATGGATGATGATAATGATGATGATGATTAAGATGGATGATGATGATGATGATGATGATGATTACGATGGATGATGATGATGATGATTAACATGGATGATGATGATGATGATGATGATGATTAACATGGATGATGATGATGATGATTAAGATGGATGATGATGATGATTAACATGGATGATGATGATGATGATTAAGATGGATGATGATGATGATGATTAAGATGGATGATGATGATGATTAACATGGATGATGATGATGATTAACATGGATGATGATGATGATGATGATGATTAAGATGGATGATGATGATGATGATGATTAAGATGGATGATGATTATGATGATGATTAACATGGATGATGATGATTAACATGGATGATGATGATGAACATGGATGATGATGATGATGATTAACATGGATGATGATGATGATTAACATGGATGATGATGATGATGATGATTAAGATGGATGATGATGATTAAGATGGATGATGATGATGATGATGATTAAGATGGATAATGATGATGATGATGATGATTAAGATGGATGATGATGATGATGATGATGATTAAGATGGATGATGATGATGATGATGATTAAGATGGATGATGATGATGATGATGATGATTAAGATGGATGATGATGATGATGATTAACATGGATGATGATGATGATTAACATGGATGATGATGATGATGATGATGATGATGATGATGATTAACATGGATGATGATGATTAACATGGATAATGATGATGATGATTAAGATGGATGATGATGATGATGATGAAGATGGATGATGATGATGATGATGAAGATAGATGATGATGATGATTAAGATGGATGATGATGATGATTAACATGGATAATGATGATGATGATTAAGATGGATGATGATGATGATGATTAAGATGGATGATGATGATGATGATGATGAAGATGGATGATGATGATGATGATGATGAAGATGGATGATGATGATTAACATGGATGATGATGATGATGATGATTAAGATGGATGATGATGATGATTAACATGGATAATGATGATGATGATTAAGATGGATGATGATGATGATGATGATTAAGATGGATGATGATGATGATGATGATGAAGATGGATGATGATGATTAACATGGATGATGATGATGATGATGATTAAGATGGATGATGATGATGATGATTAAGATGGATGATGATGATGATGATTAAGATGGATGATGATGATGATGATTAAGATGGATGATGATGATGATGATTAAGATGGATGATGATGATGATGGATGATGATGATGATGATTAAGATGGATGATGATGATGATTAACATGGATGATGATGATGATGATTAACATGGATGATGATGATGATGATTAAGATGGATGATGATGATTAAGATGGATGATGATGATGATGATTAAGATGGATGATGATTAACATGGATGATGATGATGATTAAGATGGATGATGATGATCACTGGTTTTGGAGGGGATCTGCACTTACAGAAGTCCACCATTATCTCCTTGATCTTCCCAGTATTAATCCTAAGGTGGTTCTGCTGGCACCAGTCCATAAAATCCCGGTTCAATTTTCTGTACTCGCTGTCATCTTTGTCTGTGATGAGGCCTACAATTGCAGAGTCATTAGAATACTTCTGTAGGTAGCAGCTAGATGAGTTGCACCTACAATCTGCAGTGTACAGTGTGAAGAGGAAAGGGGCAAGAACTGTACCCTGAGGTGCCCCCATATCACAGATCACAGTATCCGGGCTCTTACATACTGAGGTCTATTTGTAAGGTAGTCTAGGATCCAATTGGAGAGGTTGGTCCACTCCAACAAGGGCCAGCTTGTCTCTCAGTAGCCATGGCTGTATTGTGTTAAAAGCACTGGAGAAATCAAAGAACATTATTCTCACAGTGTACCCTGGTTTCTCCAGGTGAGAAAAAGCCCTGTGCAGAAGGTGGATGATGGCATCATCCACCCCAATGCCCGGTCGATAAGCAAACTGGAGAGGGTCCATAGCCGGGCTCACTAGAGGGCGGAGATGTGTGAGAACCAGTCTCTCTAAGATCTTCATCAGGTGGGATGTCAATGCTACGGGTCTGTAGTCATTAAGGTCCATAGGATGAGGTTTCTTTGGAACTGGTACCACACAAGAAGATTTCCACAGCTCTAGTACTATTTCCAGCTTCAGGCTCATATTAAACATATATGTAATAATACTACACAGCTGGTCCCCACAAGTCTTAATTAGCCTTGCACTGATGCCATCTGGCCCAGCGGCTTTCCCGGCCTTGATCTTTTTCAGCTTTTTTCCCACCTGGGCACGTGTGAAGGTCAGACTGTAGTCAGATAATGACTGATTACTGGATTTAGTGGTCTGGTGGGAAATAGTAGCAGGGGGTGGGGGCAGTGTGGGAGAGGGGTTGAATGACATGCGGGGGTGGGAGGAGCTGGTGTGTGATCAAATCTATTGAAGAATAGATTTAGTTCATTAAGCCAATTAACATCTGCTTCTACTTGAGAGACAGACAGACAGTATATGACCAGAAATTGACTTAAGACCTTTCCAGACTGCACTTATGTCTTTTCTTTTCATTTTTTCTTATAATTAGCTTTTTCCTGCCTGATTTGACGCCTCAGCTCATTTTGTACCTCCCTCAGCCCCTCCTTGTCCAGAATGCCTTCTTTTTCTCTTTGAGTAGTGTTTTTATATCAGAATTAATCCATGGTTTGTTGTTGGAGAAGCACTACTTTTGTGGGTACCGTGGTGTCCGCTCAAAAATTAATGTCCCACAGTGGCCCCTCCACACAGTATAATGTCCCATAGTCACCACCATACAGTATAATGTCCAACAGCAGCGCCTCCACACAGTATAATGTCCCACAGTGGTTCCTTCAAACAGTAAAATGTCTTTAGTGGCCCCTATGGTGTGTACAGTGCGAATATTGCAAACATTCAAAACCCGCCACTGCTTGCTAGCATGGCAGGCTGCATGTTTCTTTGCTTACATGTTGACAAGCATATTATTAGCATGAAACAGAGACATGTATACTGGACACAGTAATTTTTTTTTATATAAATTTTTTATTGAAAGTGTTAAGGATTTGAAGCATTACATGTATTGGGCAAGCAATAAGTTATACAAAACCTTATATAAAACAATGACTGCTCTATGTCTAGGGATGAAACACCCTGGAGGTAAAACTGCACCATATGCCCCAATGAGGGGGGAGGGGCTTCACTGGATGCAACCTTTAATGAGTCATAGTCTCCATGGTGTGGTCAAATTGGAGTAAACAATATAGCTTCTTTATTGTCAGGGCAGCGCTAACCCTCCAGGACCAAGCAATTAGCAGGTTGTCAGACAGAATAATATTGCCCACCAACAATCTAACTGACTTGTTTACAACTTCTAGTCCAATGAAGCATAAGGCTAAAGGAGCCAACAGAGTGAAAGGGATTTGGATCACTTTGGATCACATCTGAGGATATACCCTGGTTTAGAATCAGAGGACCCATTAATGAGCGCTGGATAAAAGATCAAAATCACTTTAGATTTCCCGGCCTCAGCCGTAAAAAGTAAATAAGATGAGGGGGGAAAAAATGGTCAGAAAGAAGAGAGGGTCACAGAATCACATATCATCTTTATCTGAAAGGTAATATGTGCCAAAAAGGTCCTGGAAGGTCCGCAACTCACCGTCTAGCAGCAAGTTTTTAATGTTTGTTATCCCCTGAGTAGTCCAAGAACGCAGTGGCAGAGAAGGTTGAAAAGCAAGTAGGTATTGTAGGGGTAAAGTTCAGAGGGAATTAGTGTGGTCCTTCTTGTTAGTTTTAAGTAGTAAGGACCAAGAAGATCTAGAGGCCACCATTGATTGCAAGGAACGTCTCAAGGAATGTGGTGGCTACAAGGGGGACAGTAAAGCAATCAACGGGATGCCAGCCTCCTCCATTTCAATAGAAACCCATTGCAGAGCTGAGGTGTCTTACCAAAAATGTGTTAAAACAGTAGACTAGTAATATTACTCCCATTCCATATAAAATTAGTGAACAATCCTTGTAATCGAGCGAAATAGGAATTAGCCAAAGGTATAGAAACAGTTCTAAAAATATGTTAGCACTAACATCTTAACTACCCAGGAGATGGTTGGGTTGTTAAACTTATTTAATAGTGAGGAGACCTTTGTGAGGAGTGGGACATAGTTATGAGAGAATAACGCTGAATTAGGGCTGGATAGGGAGATTCCCAGATAGGACAGTGGGCCCTATTGCCACTGGTACAGAAAGTTATCAAAAAGAAAAGCCTGTGGTTTCATCCAAGCCAATATTAGGTATTTGGGATTTAGCAGCATTGACCTTGTAATAAGACACCACTCCAAAGTTATGTACTGTCTGCTGGATGGCATGGACAGAGACAAGTGGGCCCATGGCAGAAAGAATAGCATCGTCTGCATATAAACCTATTTTATGAGATGTTCTGCCCACAGAGACACCGGAAATTAACCCCTTAAGGACCCAGCCCAAAAGTGCATTCAGGACCAGGCCTCATTTTTCAAAACTGACATGTGTCACTTTATATGGCAATAACTTTGAGACGCTTTAACTTACACAAGTGATTTTGAGATTATTTTTTCTTGACACATTGTACTTCATGTCAGTGGTAAACAGTAATCAATGTTTTTGTATTTATTCATAAAAAAATACGAAATTTGGAGAAAGGAAAAAAATAAATAAATAAATCGCAATTTTCAAAATGTGAAATGGTCTGCTTTTCAAACAGATAGTCATATCACACAAATACATTAATAAATATTATCTACCATATCTCTGCTTTATATCAGCATCACCTTTTAATCTTCCTTTAATGTATTTTGGACATTATAAAGCTTACAAGTGTAACAGCGATTTTCCAGATTTACAAGAAAATTTGCCAAACTAATTTTTTAGGGACCACTTCAGTTCTGAAGGGGATTATAAAGGCCCATTTATTAGAAACCTCAATGAATCACCCCATTCTCAAAACTGCACCCCTTAAATAATTCAAAACAGCATATGTGAAGTTTTTTAACCCTTTAAGCATTTCACGGAAATTAAAACAATATGGGGGTGAAATTTAAACATTTTTTTTTCAATAATATATTCATTTAACCCTAAAATTAGCACACTCACAAAAGGTTAAAAGGAGAAAATGCATCTCACAGTTTGTTATGCAATTTCTCCTGAGCACAGAAATACCCCACACGTGGGTATAAACTGAAGTTTGGGCACACGGTAGTGCACGGAAGGGAAGTATCAACACTGGAATAGTTTTCAGGTGCCATGTCTCATTTGCAGAGCCCCTAGAGTACCATAACAATGGAAACCCCCAAAAAGTGACCCCATTTTGGAAAGTACACCACTCACAGAACATATAAAGGGATAGAATGAGCAGTTTGACCCTACAGCTGTTTCACAGATTTTATTGATATAGGGACGTAAAAATGAAAAATAGCTATTTTTCCAATAAACCGTCAATTTAGTCCCAAATTTTTTATTTTCACAAGAGGATAAAGGAGAAAAGGCTCCCCAAAGTTTGTTACATAATTTCTCCCAAACACTCCCATACCCCATATATGGTTGTAAACTGCTGTATGGGTACACGACAGGGCTCGGAATGGAAAGAGTGCTATTTGGCTTTTGGAGGGCACATTTTGCAGCATTAGATTTTGGGTGCCATGGCGCATTCGCAGAGCCCCTAGAGTACCAATACAATGTAAATCCGCAGACATGTGACCCCATTTTGGAAACTACACCCTTCACAGAACATATCAAGGGATACAATGAGAAGTTTAACCCTACAGCTGTTTCACAGATTTTATTAATATTGGGACGTGAAAATGAAAAATTACTTTTTTCCCATTAAACCGTCAATTTAGTGCCAATTGTTTTATTTTCACAAGAGGATAAAGGAGAAAAAGCTCCCCAATGTTTGTTACATAATTTCTCCCAAACCCCATATATGGTTGTAAACTGCTGTATGGGTACATGGGCGGTCTCGGAATGAAAAGAGTGCTATTTGGCTTTTGGAGGGCTTATTTTGCTGGAATAGTTTTCAGGTGCCATGTTGCATTTGCAGAGCCCCTAAACTATCAATACAATGGGAACCTCCAGAAAGTGACCCCATTTTAGAAACTACACCTCTCAAGGAATTTATCAAGGGGTATTATCATTTTGAGCCCAAGAGTACTTCCCAAAAATAATGTACAAAGTGAAAATTTTAATTTCTAAAGAAATATGCTATTTCGGTGCCCAATATGTTGCGCCCAGATTGTGTCATCAGAGACATGCACTCCTAAATCTATTGAATGGGCTATCCCAGGTAGAAAGAAGTTGTATATGTGGGTGTTAACTGCTGCTTAGTACAGATTTAGAGGAATTTTCTGGACGCCATGTTGTTTTGGTGGTGTCCTGGAGGTGCCAGTAAATTGGAGTTCCCCAAGATATGACCCTATTTTGTAGGGGCATTTTTAGAGTCTGTACAAATGTGACATTACGTCCAAAAACTAACAATCTAAATCTGCGCTTCAAAACACATAGCGCTCCTTGACATCTGCGACCTTTTGTGTGCCCAAATGGCAGTTTATACCCACATGTATGACACTGTTGTACCCAGGATAACAAACTTAACAATACCATATGTGGGTATAAACTGCTGTTTGGGAACAGCCGGGCGCTATTTTGGTTTTAGGAGCACAGTTTGGTTTTTGGACGTCATGCCACATTTGCAGAGCCCCTGAATTGGCAGTAAAGTGGAACCTGCAGACACATAACCCCACTTTGGAAACTACACCCCTCAAGGGATTTATCAAGTGGGATAGCGAGCATTTTTAACCCTTGAGCATTGCATTCATTTAATTTCCAGAAAGGAATGTGCAGATGATAATGAAAAGTGAAAATTTCAATTTTTCCAGAGACACGCCATTTCAGTGCCTGATACAGCTTTTGGAGCATTATCTCTGATATAAGCCGGGCACAACATATTACGCAGTGAAATGTATTCCTGGAAAAATTGTCATTTTCATCTTTCACCAACAGCTGCGTATTCATTTCTGGAAAATTAATTAATGCAATACTTGGGGGTTAAACATATTCACTGTACCCCTGGATAAATTCCTTCAGGGGTGTAGTTTCCAAAATGGGGTCACGTGTCAGGGCATTCCACTTTACTGGCATTTCAGGGTTCTGCAAAAGTGAAATGGCGTCCAAAAACCAAACCATCTAAATCTGTGCTCTAAAAACCAAAATAGCTCTCCTTACCTTCTGTGCCCGGCTGTGCCCAAACAGCAGTTTATACCACATATGACATTAAGTACGTTTTCCTGGGTACACCAGTGTCATACATGTGGGTATAAACTGCAGTTTGGGAACACAGAAGGGTGCAGAAGGGAAGGAGCTCTATTTGGCTTTTGAAGTATATATTTAGATTTTTGGTATCTGGACACCATGTCATGTTTGCAGAGCCTCTAAAGTACCAGTAAAGTGGAATCCCCTAGGGCAGGGGTAGGCAACCTTTTTTGTTCGGCGTGCCGATTTCGATTAAAAAAATCAAAGTTGAGGTACTCGGAGTGCCGGTCAATAATTGTAAGTCTGACGACCACTGCATGCGGTATTATGCTCCATAGCGGCCCCTGCACATGGTATTATGTCCCATAGCGGCCCTTGCACACAGTATTATCCTCCATAGTGGCCCCTGCACACAGTATTATCCTCCATAGTGGCCCCTGCACACAGTATTATCCTCCATAGTGGCAGAAATGTTTTATACGTTCATCGCTAGTGATAATCGCTATTGCTATTATTTTAGCATGTAAGGGATATAACTAGAGAGGCGGGCGGCGTATTTTACTCTATAAAGATCAGGTATGGTCAGGACAGGGAAAAAATTTAAACTTTATTGGTGACTTTGTGCATGTGTTGCGTAAGTGTTTGGTGCGACACTTTTGGCGCTGCGACCTGAAGGATCGTCACAGTGCCAATAAACTTCCTGGTTATGTGATTAGGCTCAGAGGGGTATTACATTATCCCTCTAAGTGACAATCTGAGAGCAGAAGTATAGTATGCTCTCTGATTGATAGGAGAGGGGATAACATGGACAGAAGCCCTCGCTACCCCCCCTAGGGTCATCTGCAGCTTATGCACAGACAATGATGAGTTAACATTGTCTCTGCAGCTCCTCCTCCCCCTCCTTCCTTAGCTCTAAGATGCTGCCTGAGGCAGAGGGGGGGCACTTTTAGAGCCCCATTTCTAAGGATCTGTTAGGTCCACAAAGATGCAACTGGATTCATTTTAAAGATAAGAATCTTTAAAAAGATACCAAGATCACCATGATAGACCTTACAGATTCAGAGCGATTCACTGTTAAAACGATGTCGGGAATTGAGATCTGCATTGGGATTTCAATGCCGAACATCGTTTTCACTAGCCAATCGCTCAGGATGTTTAAGTACGATCATGGTTATCTTGGTATCATTTTAAAGATGAGATTCTCATCTTTAAAATGAATCCAAGTGTTTCTTTATAGCTTTAACCAATCCTGAGCAATTCACTCAGGTACAGTAGTGAAGCCGGCAATTACTGGCTTCACTACTGTACATAGACTGTGCAGATGCCAGGTGCTGCCTCATCCATCTTCAGGCAGCACCAGGCGCTAATGAAATTTTAAGGAAGCCGGATGGAAAAACGCTGCAGGTAGCATTTTTCCATCCGGCTGAGGCACAGATACGGCGCCAGAACTGATGCCTCGTGTGCCAGAACCGATCCCATAGAAAACTATGGGATCCGTCCTGGCATCAGTTTCCCTCCAGCTTGTGTGCACCACCCCGGAGGGAAACAGATAGCTGCGCCAGACATATGTGAACGCACCCATACTCACTTTCTCCTGCGCTCCGCAGCCGCTGTGTGGGCGCTTCTCCCTGAAGTCAGCGACCGCTGATTGGGTCTCAGGGGTCACGTCGCGTCATTATGCGTAATGACATCGGACGTGACCCCTGAGGCCCTGTCAGCAGTCTCTTACATCAGGCAGAAGCACCCGAAGAGCACAGAGCCGCTGCGGATCCAGGGAAGGTGAGTTAACATCGTTTTTTATGTTTGATAACCTCCCCGGGGACTCCGCTTATTATACTCGGGGGTCTGAAGAGACCCCACAGTAAAATAATAGCAGTTTCGTTTCAGCCGTGTTTGGTCCGATCGAAACTGCTGGGTGAGGACTCCGCTGCCGTGCCAGGGAAATAAGCCTCGCGTGCCACTCTCGGCACGCGTACCGGGGGTTTCCGACCCCTGCCCTAGGGAATGACCCCATTTTGAAAACTGCACCCCTCAAAGAATTTATCAAGGGGTATACTGAGCATTAGTATCCCAGACGTGAATGCACAGTAGATGGTGAAGAGTGAATCTGTAAATTGTGCGGAGTACATTGGGTACACTAATTTCCCTACTATATCCCTAGTAACTCCTATGACTGGGGGGGGGGGGTAGTCATTCTGGGGAGTCACTTCTGGTGTCTTTTCCCTTGTAAGCTCTAAATGTAGGGTGTCCCCTGATATATGCTCGCACAGCTTATACATTACCTTCCTGCCACAGCCAGTTTTGTTCTAATGATTTGACGATTTTTGGGGTTTTTGTTTTGAAATTGTACAAGCTATTTTTTCTTTATTTTTCTGGTGATGTAGCCATATGAGGGCTTGTTGTTTGTGGTATGAGATGCATTTTGTAATGACAACATTTTTGGGTGCCTATAACTTATAGAATAAATTTTAACAACTCTTTCTTGGTGGATTAAAAAAACCCCATCAATTCTGGTATTGCTTTTTACGTTTTAATTTTTTTTTCCACGCAGCTCATAGCATAAGTAAAATGTTACCTATATTCTGTGGGTCGGTACGATTATGGTGATACCTCATTTATATTGTTTTTTTATGCGTTACTACTTTTGTAGAACAAAAACCCATTTGGGGAAAGAAATCAATTATTTTTGCATCGCCATCTTCTGAGATGTGTAGCAATTTTTTTTTTTTTTCGGTTGACAGATTTGGTTGAGGGCTTATTTTTTGCGGGACGATCTATCCTTTTTATTGGTACTGTTTTGGGGTACATATGACTTTTTGATCATTTTTTTTTATAGCATTTTTTAAAGGCGAGATGGCGAAAAATCATTATTTCCTTGCTTTATTAATTTTTTTTTTTTTTCATACAGTTCACTTTTTTTCCAACTTTCTTTTTACTTTTTAGTGATGTCCCACTAGGACACCTGAACCAGCGATGCTCTGATCAGCATAGGCTGACTTTCAGAGGTCCCGGCCGGATCAACCAGGTACTGGGGGCTCCAGGCAGCCTGGGGTCACTGGCCAGATCTCAGGCTGCAGAAAATACATATGGACATCCCCCGATCTCGCCGCGGGGGTACATTTGGCATGGTGGAACCCATTGGATGCCAAGCTCAGCTCCAATGGGGGGGTTAAGGAGCAGGGTGTTAGCTGTCAGTTATAGCTAACACCCGCTCCTGATGCCGCCCGCGGAATTCACTTTCACTTTCAAGCACCTAAGATGCCACGGTCAATAGCTGTCAGATACAGCTGGGCTCCCGCGGTGATCACATGGGCTCTGCTTCTGAGCCTGCTCGATCACCATCACGTGCCTGTACATGAGGATATGGTAACCAACCACATTCCCTGATGTACATGTGTGTGAAATAGCATTAAGGGGTTAACAGATTTGTGTAGATGGCTTCTGCAGGAGGCAAATGACTAGAGAGAATATTATAGGTGATAGAGGGCAGCAATGATGTGCCATTACTGATATAAAACCTATCAGGTAAAAAGCCAGAGGTTGAAAGCGCTGAGTAAAGGGCAAAGATTCATAAACCGCCTAGTTCCATCTGGGGCTTGATGGCCTGCCACAAAGCCCACCTGGTCCGGTTGTACCAGAGTGGGCAGAACAGTATATAAACGGTCCGCTAATATCTTTGTATAAATTTTAATATCACCATTCAATAAAGAAATTCAGCGGAAATTCGAATGGGTGGTTGGCTCCTTCCCCGATATCGGCAGAGTGACAAAAGTCGCCTCCAGCATCTCAGGCAGGAAGCAACCTTCCTTTGAGGCCTTATTAAAGGAAGCAAAATGGGGGACTAAAAGTGCTGAGAATTGCTTATAGTAATTATTTGTAAATCCATTAGGACCAGGGGCCTTATGGGGTTTTAAGGAGACAGATGCAGCAATAACATCTTGAATAGTAAAAGGTGCTGAGAGAGTTTGTAATTTTGAGTGTGATATTTTAGGAAAAGAAATGGTCTGTAAGAAACCATCAATATCAGTACTGGAGGGTTGTGGTGTCAGTGGGTCACCTTTCATGTTATACAATGACTCGTTGTACAATTTAAATTGGTCAGCTATTAGAGGTGGATCAATCATTTTATGGCCATAGGAGTCCACCAAATACGCTATGTGGGATTTTACCTGAGACTGCTTCACCTTTCTAGCAAGGAAGGAGCCAACCTTGTTATTATGCAGATAAGTTTGTAGTTAATATTGTTTAAGGGTTCTATCGCATTGTGCCGCCAATGGAATTTGCAATTGTAGTCTGAGGGACCTGAGTTCAATAGAAGTAGATATAGAAGGGGACTACTTATTTTTCTTTTCCATAGCAGAAATATTGGTAACTAGCATTTAAAACTCATGTTCTCTCTTACATTTCAGTTGAGAGCCCAATATTAATAAGAATTCCCCTAATGTTTGCCTTATGCGAGTTCCACAACACATGTGGATCAGAAACTGACCCAGTGTTATTGAGGACAAAATCTTTCAACTCAGAAAGAACCATCTGATAGCAGACAGGAGAATTCATATGGAGTTGTTAAGTCTCCATTGCAAGGGGAGAGGGGTAGAGAACCACTCATTTAGAGCGAGCAAGACCATAGCGTGGTCTGACCACATGATATTACCGATTCACATGGACTGCATTTGCAAGAGGGTGGGGACTGAAACCAAGAAAAAATGGGGGGAGAGAAGAACTTATAGCATCAAAAAGGTTTTTGGAAAATATGAGCAGGTAGTGGAATCCACTAGAGGAACCATAACAAAATTAAAGTCCCCTCTACTTAGCAAAAGACCTCTGGAGGAGGCTTTAATTTTAGGGAGTAAGGCATAAACAAAAAAGTATTAAGTAGAACAACTAAAACGTAACTTTTAATTTTTAAAGTACGTATAAAATGTGTGTTAAAGCACTATGATGAAACACACGCAATGGTTATCTGCTCGAGTGATATAAAATACAGTACCCACTCAGGGAGTATGCATATTGTTCACCCCAAAATAGTGCTCACATTTAAATCAGCAGCATCTATAGCATATGCACCTTTAGGGGTTAAACTAATATACACCTCTGTAGCATGTCCTGATTATGAGGCAAGGCAGATAGAAATTTAGCTTGACGTTTGTTAGGAAAATAAACATTAGCTATGGTATAGAGAACATTATTAATTTTACATGTGAGGCCGATGTATCTGCCCAGAGGGTTTTGTACCACAGAAGTGAGTGAAAATGCAACTGTATCTTTGATAGCTACCACTAACACTTTTATGTTTAGCAGGGCCAGAAGCCACGAAAATTTGCGGAAAATGCCTGTGTGTGATGGTGGGGGATTTTTCAGCATGGAATTTCCTGCACCACCAGAACATCACAACCTAAGCGCAATGCCTCCCTCCATAATAAACTATGCTTATACGGACTATTCAAGCCCTTGACATTCAAGGAGGAGATCTTAAAGGGGTTGTCCGGGATAAATGGAAATCCCTACACTAATCTAAACACCCTCCCCCCTGCTACTTTCTAAATCACATAATTAATCAAAAATGTATATTTATCCATATCATGTGACCGCCCAGGGACATTTTCTGGTTATCCAGTGATGATCCGTTTGCCCGTTTCCAGAAATGGAACGGCGCTACTACTCCCCCCCCATCCACTCCATCATACTTACCTCTCTTCCTTCTTCCTGCGGGGATGGCTCCTACCTCTTTTCTGACTGCCAGCGCTGCTCTGCTGCCGATAATCCACCTCTACTGTGCAGCTCCCACGCCTGGAGCTGAGACTGTAGTGCGCGCATGGCAGTCAGAAAAGAAGGATGGGCCGTCCCACAGGAAGAAGGAAGAGAGGTAAGTATATAATGAGGTCTGGGGTTGGGCTGAGTAGGTAGAGAAGGGCTAGTAGTGGGCGGGATAACTAGAGAGACAGGGAGGGGGTGTTGGGAGGGAGGGAGGTGAGAGGGAATTAGTGTGGAAGTTACATAGCAGGAAGCTGAACCATGTAAACAAATGCAAAAGATGCCAGGAGCTCCCAGAGACACCCAGAAATCACTCAAAACACTGCTAAAGATATATGAGTGCTATTAATGGGTTAATAAATGCACCAACAGACCTTTTTTAAATTATGATTCAGAATAAGAACTTCGTATAGAAAGCCCCAGCATGCTCACACAGCTAAGAGAACATGTAGCGTTACCAAGCAAGGAATCGATGTGGTGGCCTCAACAAGGGATAACCAAAGAACCATAATAAAAAAGTATCATAGATAGACTGTAACATGGATGACTACTAGTATAGACAATAATGACTGCAGTGATAATGCATAGCACCATTATCTCCGGGGGAGGAGAATAGGATGGTAGAATAACATAACAGCTCTAAAGTGAAATAAAACAATTGTAACTACCTAGGATATGCATATTACAATTAAGGAAGGACCTGAAAACTCTGGTTGTCATGCATGCACAAGATTCCAGGATTGTAGTAGTTGTAGGCTGCTTGGGATTGAAGAAATAACAGTCATAGTTCCATTCCAAGTAACTAGTAGTTTGGTAGGAAAATCCCAGCGATATCTGATATTGTGGTCTTGTAGCGGTTTTGTGATGACCGCAAAGTCCCTTCTGGCTTGCAGAGTAGCTGCAGAGAGATCCGAATATAGCGATATATTGGTGGCATACGGGTCTGAGAGCATCTTCAGCTTTCTAGAGGTGAACATAACATGTTAAAAGTGCACCTTGACCAAGGCATCTCTTGGGGAGGACTCAGGCGCTGCCTTTGATTTTGGTAGGTGGTCAGTACAATTTATTATTTTATTATTATTGCTTATTTATATAGCACCATTAATTCCATGGTGCTTTACATTTGAGGGTTTATATACGGTACACAAAATATATAAAACAAATATATTAATAACAGTGACCAACTGGCACAGTGGCATAGAGGACCCTGCCCACAAGGGCTTACAATCTATGAGGGTAGAGGGATAGAGACAGAAGGTTAGGGTAGAGGCTGTTCGGGTGGTGGTGTGGTGACAATAGCGTTATTGGAGGTTGTAGGCCTTCCTGAATAGGTCTTCTGGGCCTTCTTGAAGCTTGTGATTGTGGAGGTCAGTCTTATGTGTCTTGGTAATGAGTTCCAGAGTATGGGGGATGCACGGGAGAAGTCTTGGAGACAGTTCTGTGAAGTGCGGATAAGAGCAAAGCAGAGTAGGAGGTCTTTGGAGGATCGGAGGTTACGTACGGGCAGGTAGCGGGAGATTAGGTCGGAGATATATGGAGGGGACAGGTTGTGGATGGTTTGTATGTCAGCGTTAATAATTTAAACTATTCGCTGGGCAACGAGTAGCCAGTGAAGGGATTTGCAGTGGGGAGCGGCCAATGAAGAACGGGGGGGAGAGTTGTATTAAGCGAGCGGCGCAATTTAAGGTGTACTGGAGGGGTGCAAGAGTATTTGCTGGGAGGCCATGGAGAAGGGTGTTACAGTAGTCTAAGCGGGAGATTATGAGGGCATGGACTAGCATCTTTGTAGTTTTAGGGGTGAGGAAGGAGCGGATTCGATGGATGTTCTTGAGTTGGAGGCGGCAGGAGGTGTTGAGGGTTTGGATGTGCAGCTTGAAGGAAAGGTCAGAGTCTAAGGTTATCTCAAGGCAGTGGATCAATGGGACTGGGGTAAGCGTAGCACCATTAACCATGATAGATGGGTCGGGTAGAGGGGCCATGCGACGTGGGGGGAAGATGATGAACTCTGTTTTCTCCATGTTGAGTTTGAGATAGCAGGAGAAGAGAAAGGAGGCTACGGCTGATAGACACTCTGGGACTCTGGACAACAGGGAGGTAATGTCTTGTCCAGAGAGATATATTTCAGTGTCATCAGCATAGCAATGGTATTGAAAACCATGCGATTCTATGAGTTGGCCAAGGCCGAGGGTGTAGATGGAGAACAAGAGGGGTCCTAGGACAGGGGGACACCTACAGAAAGAGTATGTGGCAGGGAGTTGGTGTGTGAGTAGTGGCAGACACTGAATGTGCGGTTGGTGAGTTATGAGGAGATCCAGGAAAGGGCCAGGTCTGAGATGCCGAGGGATGAGAGCGTTTTTAACAAGAGGGAGTGGTCGACTGTGTCAAAGGCAGAGGAGAGGTCAAGGAGGAGGACAGAGTAGTGACGCTTGGCTTTGGCAGTTAAAAGGTCATTAGTGACTTTGGTTAGGGCAGTTTCTGTGGAGTGATGGGGTCTGAATCCTGACTGTAGTCTGTCAAAGAGCACATTGAACGAGAGATAGGAGGATAGTTTGGAGTGGCTGTGTTGTTCAAGCAATTTAGAGGCATACGGGAGCAGTGAGATAGGGCGATAGTTGGATGGAGAGGATGGGTCGAGGGATGGTTTCTTAAGTATAGGTGTGACGGTAGCATGTTTGAGGGTGGAAGGGAAGGATCCATTGGTTAGGGATAGGTTGAAGAGATGGGTTAGGGCTGGAGTAATGACTTCAGAGAGTTTGGGGATGAGATTTGACTGGATAGGGTCAAGCACGCAGGAGGTGAGGTGGGATTTAGAGATTAGGGTGGAGAGCTTTTCATCAGAAACAGTGGAGAAACAGGTTAAAGAAGAGCACCGAGCAGTTGGGTAGAGTGGTTGTTGGGGGTGTAGGGTGAGACTGTCTCTGATGGTGTCGATTTTATTCTGAAATAAGAGGCAAAGTAATCAGCTGTGATGAGTGATGTCGGAGGGGGCACAGGAGGATGGAGAAGGGAGTTGAAGGTAGTGAATAGCTATTTGGGGTTGCGGGATAGAGCAGATATGAGTGTGGTGAAGTAAACCTGCTTTGCAGAGGTGAGTGTGTTCTTGAATGTGAGTACTGCCTCTTTATACCTGAGGAAGTCCTCCTGGGAGTGGCTTTTCTTCCAGAGGCGTTCTGCAACCCATGAGGCACGTCTCAGTTTTTTTAGTCAGGTCAGTGTGCCAGGGTTGCCTATTGATTGGTCGGGCTCTGGTGTTTGTTCAAGGGGCCACAGATTCAAGGGCTGAAGTAATGGAGGTATTATAGAAGGCAGCAGCGGCATCTGTGTCCTGGAGTGAGGATATGTTAGCAAGTGGTAGGAGGGAGTCTGAGAGCGTGCGGCTGTCAAGGAGATTAAGGTTCCTATGGGGGTGTGTTGGTTTAGGGGTTGGAAGGTCTATTACAGAGGAGAACACAGAGAATGTCAGCAGGTTGTGGTCAGAGAGCGTGGATAGAGAGTTAGAGAGGTTGACAGAGGCGGATGAATATGAGGTCCAGCGTGTGTCTCTTTGTGTGGGTGGCAGAGGAGGACCATTGAGAGAGACCAAAGGAGGCAGTGAGGGAAAGGAGACTGGAAGCGGGGGGTGGTGTGTTTTACTGGGGACGTTGAAATCACCCATGATGATAGTGGGGGTGTCTGTGGATAGGAAGTGCATTAGCCAGGTGGTGAAGTGGGCGATAAAGGCATCAAGGGTTGATGGTCTGTCACTTTTGATGCGATAGCCTGGAACAGTTTTTTTAAGAAACACAGGTAGCTCTATAGGAGAGATCTCCTCTGGCACACCCTGAATTTTGAAGTTGTTATGCTTGCACCTGTCTTCAGCATCTGTAGCCTTGTCTTTAAGCCACTTAACATCATCCTCCAAGGCATTGTGTGAATGTTAGGGTCTTGCCAGACGTAGCAATACCCTACACTACTGCAGGGGTCTGGGAAGAAGCACAGAGACAGGTGAGCCCTAATCTCACCCCAGCCACTGTTCCTTCCTATTGCCTCAGTTACCCTAAATGGTAAAAGGACAACCTGAAGACGAGCCCTATACTGAGTAAGTGACACACAGAACAGGACAAGACAACACAGAAGCAGAGTGAGCAAGCCAAGGGGTCAGTAACAAACGAGCAATGCAGTACAAAATCAAAATCCAAGAGAATAATCAAAAGTCAAGGCCAGGGGTCAGGAATACGAATAAGTAACAAGACAGCAAGGAATACTAGCCAGAACGCAAAAGCAATAACCAGCCACCATGTGAGGGTTGACAACCTGTTTATAGAAAGTCTGGGCAAGCCCCAGACTGGATTGGTAGACAGGCTGTCAATCACACAGACAAGGCTGAGATTAACTATATGCAGTCCAGAGAGAAATGCTCAGAACACGGGTGTGGCTGTAAATCCATTACATTGTCTAGGACCATGTTCAGACTGAGCAACAAGAAACCTACACAAGGAACCAAACTGAACACGCCTCCTTCGCTGCAGCATGCGAGCGGAGGGTGGCGCAGAGACCCGAACAGGCAGAGACGTTACAGTGAGCCTTTGAGAATTCCTCCATTTTCTTTTCTGTGTGGTCCATGCGACTCCCTAGATCCTGGGCATTAGACTGTATCTGCATAACCAAGGTGGTTTATACCGTTTTGGAGCACAACAAGAATTTCCTTGAGAGTGTCTGCAGTTATCAGATCACTGGTGGAAGAGAAGGAGGACAGGTCATATTGCAGGTTTAGCAGCGTCTGAGAGAAAGATTAAGTTCCCTCAGATACTGTTCTCTTGGGAGCAGGACCTTTACTTGCAGGGGAAGCAGTAGGCGCCTGTGAAGCATTACATTTCCTGCTATCAGCAGTGCCGCCATTTTTATCAGGAGAGTTGGGTACAGCAACAGAGACATTGCCCAGGGTATTCTATGAGCCCACTTGTAAGAGTGAGGAGTCATGTAGCGTGGAGGAGAATTGTGAGCTCTGTGAGTTAAAGTCCCCTAATAAAGCACCTTGGGAACCAAAAGAGTCAGGAAGTTTCCTGGGAACCTCTGATTTATTTTTCTGTCATCATAAAAGGCAAAACAATTCCTCACTCTCAGAGTGTCAGAGATGTTATCACAGATGCACTATTCTCAAGAAAAGTAATTGGCTGAACAGATGGAGTTAGCCTCCCTGGAGGAGATGGAGGAATCCAGAGAGTTCTGCTTTCTTTAGTCAGTTTATACAAAAGTGCTAGGAGGAATTATTGAGGGATTATGGCTTTGTGCAGGGGAGGCACTCCAATCTTCCTGGTGGGATAGCAATACGTTGGAGATGCTTGAATATAGTTCAAGAGCAGGAGAGATTCACCTGGGGTGGGGTAGTGCCAGGAGGAGCAAGTGGAGAGACACACAACTTCGGAGATAAGGCTGAGCCTGCCCAAAGTGGCGTTTCCCCTACCTTGAGTCTCAGCTGTTGGAAGGTCCGTGCAATGGGATTGGAAGCAAGCAGCCTCAGTGTTATGTTCGACCCCGAGCCAAATGAAACATAAACTAGCATGGATAATAAACGGGTTTATTAGAGAAATACAAAACAAATAAAGGCCAGTCAAAATAACGGAGAAAGTAAACAGAGTTGGCAGGAGAAAATAATAATAGAAATCGCCCTGCGATCCGCCCTGACTAATCCTGCCTAACGCCAGAGTTTCCCTCTGAAAAGAGGACACCTCACAGGAACCTAACTAGAATCCCTGTGAGCTGACCCTGAAATTAAACATACAATAAACCAGCAGTCCCCTGCACAGACCACCCAATAGCTAAATCCCAGAATCCAGATACAACACCTGAGAACCTGGCCACACAGCACAGGTATGGCTGAACACACAAGTTTAACCAGCAGTGTGCAATAGTGAAGCCCCAGTTTATATAGCACCACAGAGGGTGTGGCAGAGACACAGGGAAAAACCCCTCCCCAAGGCAGAATGCACAGACAGACAAGATTTAACCCCTGCCCGTCTGGACCAGCTACCTAACAGTACCCCCCCTTAAAGGAGGTGCCTCCGGAACCTCCGGACCGGGCTTCAATGGAAACCTGCGGTGAAAGGCCCTAATGCACCGCTTAGCAAAAATGTCTGACGTTGAAACCCATGATCTCTCCTCAGGCCCATAGCCTTTCCAATGGACCAGATACTGAATGCGTCCGCGAAAGAGCCGGGAGTCCTCAATAGAGCGAACCACGAACTGCAGCTCTCCATTAACCAAGACAGGTGGGGGTGGTGAAACTGAATCACTGCCTGAGGAAGAAAAATACCTTTTTAGTAAGGACACTTGAAAGGCGTTGGTTATCCCCATAGAGTCAGGTAGGCGCAACCCAACTGAGACAGGGTTAATTATCTCTATAATTTCAAATGGACCAATATATTTGGGACCAAGTTTAAAGCATGGTATTTTAAGTCTAATATTTCGTGTAGAGAGCCACACCCTATCTCCCACAGAGAACTTATGGGATTCTGATCGTTTACTGTCAGCAAAAAATTTAGCTTTACCCCTAGCTCTAATAAGATTTTTCTTGACCTCAGACCAGACTGAAGCTAGTTTAGCAGAGAACTGAACCTCCCCTGGGACATCCAAACTAGCTAAAGACAACGGACCAAAGGACGGATGAAACGCATAATTACAGAAAAAAGGAGAGGTCCCGGTAGATTCCAAAGAATGATTATTTAAGGAAAACTCAGCTAATGGTAAAAATTCTTTCCACTCAGACTGATCTGAGCTCACAAAGCACCTTAAATATTGTTCCAAACTTTGGTTTAACCTTTCAGTCTGACCGTTGGATTGTGGGTGATAAAATGAAGAAAAGGATAAAGAGATGTTAAGACGTTTACAAAACGCCCTCCAGAACCTGGAAACGAACTGCACTCCCCTATCTGACACAATATCAGACAGTACCCCATGAAGCCATACAAAATTTTCCACAAATGATCTAGCCAAAAGAGGGGCAGACGGCAATTTGGGTAAAGCCACCAAATAACACATCTTACTAAACCGATCCGTGATTACCCAAATTACCGTACATCCTCCAGAAACCGGTAGATCAGTGATGAAATCCATAGAGATGTGCATCCAAGGCTTCTCAGGAATAGGCAGTGGGCACAATTTCCCTGCAGGAAACCCTCTAAGGGACTTCGACCTGGCACATACCTCACAGGACTCCACATACCTCGTAGTGTCCCTTCTGACAGATGGCCACCAAAACGACCTGGAGATTAACTTCAATGTATTAGAAATAATTACAATTGTAATAATAACAATCGAAGGTTCAGAGGAACAAAAAGCTTATTATTAGGGTTGTTGGCAGGAGCCAAGCTTTGTGCTTCCGAAATCTCCTTGTGAAGGTCAGTAGAAATCGCGGCCACTACCACTCCCTTGGCCAATATCTGTGAAGGGATCTCATCACAGGGTGCAGCCTGAAATGACCGGGACAGGGCGTCCGCCACCACATTCTTCGAACCTGGTCGATAGGTAACTAGAAAGTTAAACCTGGAAAAGAACAAAGACCAACGAGCCTGGCGAGGATTTAACGTCTTAGCTGACTGTAGATACATCAAATTTTTATGGTCCGTGAAAACCGTCACTTTATGCACGGCACCTTCTAAAAAATGTCTCCATTCCTCAAAGGCTAATTTAATTGCCAGCAACTCTCTGTCACCCATATCGTAATTACATTCTGTTTTCGAAAATTTCTTTGAGAAGAAGGCACAAACCCACAGGTTACAGCCCTCAGCATCTCCTTGAGACAAAACCGCACCAACCCCCACACTAGAAGCGTCCACTTCAACAAAAAATGGTAAGGAGTTGACGGGTTGGACCAAAACAGGTGCCGAAGCAAAGCGTTGCTTAAGCGATCGGAACACTCTCTCGGCCTCCGGCGGCCACTCCGAAATCTTGGCTCCCTTTTTGGTCAAATCTGTCAAAGGCTTAACAATCAACGAAAAATTCTTAATGAATTTACGGTAAAAGTTAGCAAACCCTAGAAACCTCTGTAACGCTTTGAGGTTCTCGGGTTGAACCCAGTCTAAAATAGCATTGACCTTACTTAAATCCATCTTGAACCTGTCCTTCGAAATGACAAAACCCCAAAAAAGAAATCTCCTGGACACAAAAAACACATTTTTCCACTTTAACACTAAGTGAATTCTCTTTTAGAACAGACAAGACGGACCGAAGGTGTTCACAATGAGACTCGTAATTAGGAGAAAAGATGAGGATATCATCTAAGTACACAACCAGGAAGTGACCAATAAAAGGACGTAATACGTCATTCATAAACTCCTGGAAGATTGCAGGGGCATTAGTAAGCCCAAAGGGCATAACCAGACTCTCGAAATGACCCAGGGGCGTGTTAAATGCCGTCTTCCACTCGTCTCCCTCACGTACTCTTATCAAATTGTATGCCCCACGGAGATCTAATTTAGAAAACCACTGGGACCCCACCAGTTGATTAAATAAATCGGGAATAAGAGGAAGCGGGTAAGGATTACGCACAGTAATTTGGTTCAATTCCCGAAAATCAAGGCAAGGACGTAGTCCACCATCTTTCTTTTTAACAAAAAAAAACCCGGCTGCTAACGGAGAGTTAGAGGGTCTTATGTGACCCTTCTTCAAACTCTCTGAGATAAAATCTTTTAAAGCCTCTCTTTCAGGGACAGAAATGTTATATAACCTGCTTTTGGGGTATTTACAGCCCAGTACCAGATCAATCCTGCAGTCATACGGGTCATACGGTCTATGAGGAGGAAGCTGGTCACTAGAGGTGGGAGAGAATACCTGTGAAAAGTCAGACAGAAATGAAGGGACATTAGGTAACGCTATGGCTACTAGCTGACTAGGCATACACTCTTTCTTACACTCAAGAGACCATTTGACAATTTCTACCATACGCCATTCAACCACAGGATTGTGTCTTTTAAACCAAGGGTAACCAAGTACGATGGCCGCCGGCAACAAGTCAAGAACATACAAATCCACACATTCTAGGTGAAACAAACCAATCTTCAGCTTAACCCCTACAGAGATAGCTTTAATCCAGCCCAAAGGTCCAGCATCAATACCAGCAATAGGAATGGGTGTCTCCAGGAGGGTTATTTTTAAGTCAAGATCAGTCGCGCACTTAGAATCAATTAAATTGACCCCGGCACCACAATCAAAAAACACCCGTACGGGATGCTCCTTATTCTCAAGGATAATTTCAGCGGGGAGGATCATCTTGGAGCCACTGGTCCAAGCAATACATCTACCTAACGGGAGATCCCCATAGCTCGTTAGGTTCTTTAGTTTTAAAGCCTTCTTAGGACAGGATAGCTCTGGACAATCTCTTACAAAATGACCTGGACGCCCACAATAGAAACATTGGCCAGCAGCCAAACATCTCTTCTTTCTGTCCTCAGACTGTAAAGAACTCAGCTGCATGGGCTCTACAGAAGGCTCCGTCCCCTCCCCTGTCGAGTGAAGAGCGTCACTCACTCCCATTTCTACTGCTCTCAGATGCAAACGTCTGTCCACCCGAATAGCTAAACTCATAGCCTCCTCCAAAGAGGCCGGGGGGAGAAAACTGTAGCATGAGATCTTTTACTCGGTCGGACAACCCGGCACAAAATTGACTCCGAAGAGCCGGATCGTTCCACTTAGTATCAATGGACCATTTACGAAAAGCTGCACAGTAATTCTCTGCAGAACTCCTCCCTTGAGAGAGGTGACGCAGCTTACTCTCAGCTAAATGCAAACGGTCTGGGTCATCGAACAGTAACCCGAGTGCAGAAAAAAAAAAAAAAAAACATCTACAGACTGCAGTGTGGGGGAATCAGGGGGTAAAGAAAAAGCCCAAACCTGAGGATCTCCCTGTAGACGGGATATAATAATTCCCACCCGCTGACTCATTACCAGAAGAGATTGGCCTAAGTCTAAAATACAACTTACAGGCCTCTCTAAATGAAAAAAACTCAGAGCGCACCCCAGAGAAGCGATCCGGAAGATCCACTCGGGGTTCAAATCCCGACACCCCCTCCCTAAACACCCCGCTCACTTGCTGTATGTTTTGCTGCTGGACCTGAGTCTGAAGAGAATCGACTTTTATGGTCAATGCCTGAAGGTGAGCGGTTAATTGCTCCATAGGATCCATCTGAGGGAAAAAAGAAAAGAGACAAAGGAAAAAAAAAAAGGGGTAGAGAATTAATAAATGGTCGGCTGGTTATTCTGTTATGTTCGACCCCGAGCCAAATGAAACATAAACTAGCATGCATAATAAACGGGTTTATTAGAGAAATACAAAACAAATAAAGGGCAGTCAAAATAACGGAGAAAGTAAACAGAGTCGGCAGGAGAAAATAATAATAGAAATCGCCCTGCGATCCGCCCTGACTAATCCTGCCTAACGCCAGAGTTTCCCTCTGAAAAGAGGACACCTCACAGGAACCTAACTAGAATCCCTGTGAGCTGACCCTGAAATTAAACATACAATAAACCAGCAGTCCCCTGCACAGACCACCCAATAGCTAAATCCCAGAATCCAGATACAACACCTGAGAACTTGGCCACACAGCACAGGTATGGCTGAACACACAAGTATAACCAGCAGTGTGCAATAGTGAAGCCCCAGTTTATATAGCACCACAGAGGGTGTGGCAGAGGCACAGGGAAAAACCCCTCCCCAAGGCAGAATGCACAGACAGACAAGATTTAACCCCTGCCCGTCTGGACCAACTACCTAACACTCAGAGGGAGATGCTGGGGTGGATAGTGCGCTCACTGTGTTGCTGGCAGTGGTGTAACTAGCGGGGGGGGTAGAGGGGGCGGCTGCCCCGGCCCACTGACCCGGCCCACTGACTCTGTGAGGCCCACCCCAGGGTTGCCATTAATACTTGCTTTACTGTTAACTAGATCGGTGTCTACAGACAGCGATCTAGTTAATGAATCCTGCAAATAACTGTCTTGTAAACCGCAAGCCATTTCAGGGCTGTGGTTTACAAGACGCCGAGAGCACAGACAGTGGACGTCTGCTTCTCAGCAAAGGTGGGTGCGGACGTCACAACATCGCGCCTCCCGCGCTGAGAGACAGACGTCCTGTGCGTAGACAGGAAGGAGGGGGCAGCTCAGTTCATCAGAAGATCGCAGGTAGGGGAGTAGAACTTTCCTTTTTTGTTTTTTAGTGCAGTTGTGGGTAATTTAATAGTATAAGGGGTGGTTAGGAGGGGGAATTATAACTATAAGGGAGGATTCATTAGGGAGAATTAGGACGATGGGGAGATAATTTATATAAGGGCTATTAGGGGGCATTATAAATAGAAGGGGGCGAGGTTATTTATATAAGGGGTCATTAGGGGGCATCATTTACATAAGGGGGTGTTCATTTATATAAGAGGTCATTAGGGGTGCAGTATTTATGTCAGGGGAACTCAGGGACATAATATAAGGGGGCAATTAATATAATTAAGGTGGCACTTGGGCTTTATTAAGGCCAAGGCCCCATGTAGCGTCGCACAGCAAAAAAGCAGTGCAGGAAAAAACGCTGCAGTAATGCATTGTGATTTTTCCTGCAGCGCTTTTCAGAGTACTTTCTGCTTCCATTACACCTATAGGGATCCGGCAGCGTTTCCGTAGGTGTAATTGACATGCTGCGATTTCCAAAACCGCAACTGTTTTGGAAATCGCAGTGTATGCGCTGCTCATATTTTTCTGCAATGTGTGGACGTGTATAGGACGAGGCTGTAGTTACATTACATGGCTGCTATGAGATGAATGACACTATGTAAACAGAGAAGCGGTCATGGCGCTTACACAGGTACCACGGTTCATTTAAACAGTTGATCCTGGGGGTCCTGGGTATTGGAACCCCAATAATTTTTTTTTACCTTTTGTTTACCTTTTAATTAGGAAACACCTGGGGCATTATTAATAAGGGGCACTATTTATGGGGGCACACAGGGGGCATTATTAATAAGGGGCACTATTTAAATGTGGTACACGGGGAAGTTATTAATTTAAAGATGCACTTGGGGGTATTATTCATTATGGGGGGTTATATTATATATTTTATAATTGGGGTAGTAGCAGAATGGGTGTGCAGGTGAGGACAATGTGGGTCAGGTGCCTGGAAAATTAAGGAGCCAAAGAGGTCTGTGCTGCAAACTTTACAGAGATTGAAAGAAGTGGTCATGGCGGTCCAAATGGAAGAGACGGGAAATGGGAACGATTAGTCAGAGAAGTCACCGCTAAGTCACTAAATGTTACTGCCCTGTATTCACCTAAATAGTCTGCAGAGCCCTGTGTAGAGCCAATATACACCACTATACGGTCACCTTATTGTGATAATATTGGTATACCTAAGATGGGGGCCCACTTGGACATGTTAACCCCCCCTGTGCTGAACCCCTAGCTATGCCTCTGGTTGCTGGCAATACACAGAGTGGCATCTCAAGAAGGAAGTACCTGTGGCTCACATGTGGTAGAGTAGTCGTGGCGGCCGCGGGTTGTCCATGCCATGCATTGTCCCAGCAGCAGGTATTAGGTGGTCCAGACAGAGGAGAGCTCTTCTCAGCAGGTAGCCAGCAGGGTCCTTGACCCAACAGGGGTATTTGTAAAGATGATGGTGGTAGTTAGATGTGGTGAGCCGCAGTGAGCTGCCTGTGGATCTCAAAGCGTCCTGACTATGCGGCCATTGCAGTCAGCAGCCAAGCTCCACCCCCTGCACACAGTACTTTTTTTTATTTTTATTTTTTTACAGTGCTTTCAGAACCTCTATTTAAAAAGTCAAAAAGGGGAAATTTTTCCCTGCATATTATCAGGATAGGATATATACCCAGTTTGCCAAAGCTTTTAGGGAGACCATTGACAGTTTCATTTCTGCCCAGGAGAACTCTGCCTGATCCCAGTTCACCGCACTGCCACTGCCAGTGCCACATCTACAAGTAGCAGGAGGAGAAGCAGCAGCAGCAACCAGTACACTATCTGAATACTAATCAACTTTCAAAGAACAGGAGGGACTGAATGTGTGGCAAGTTTATCCCTACCCACTTCCACTTTCACTCCGCCCATTCCCATCAATATCTCTGTGTCCCACATCAATATCTCTTTGTGTCCCAGTATAATGCCCATACAGTTACCCTAACATGATATGCCCCCACATTATAATGTCAGCCTCCTGTGGATATACCCCAGCAGTTTAATGTCACCCTTCAGCTGCTCCCACAGTTTAATGTATCCCTCCATCTACCCCAGTTTAATGCCTCGCTCTAGCTGCTCCCAGTTTAATGTCCCCCTTCATCTTCTCCCAGTTTAATGTTCCCCTCAATCTGCCCCCCAGTTTATTGTTCCATCCATCTGCCCCCACAGTTTATTGTCCCCCTCATCTGGCCCCCCGGTTTAATGTTCCCCTCCATCTGGACCCCCAGTTTAAATTTCCTCATCTGCTCTAACAGTTTAATGTCTTCCTCCATATTGCCCCATAGTCTAATGTCTATCCCTAACACAATAAAATATTTATATGCATACAGAAATATCAAAAATAGGACCGCTATACCAGGACTAAATACTGTCACGTCAGCCACTGATCACTATAGCAGGACTAAATACTGTCACATCAGCTACTGACCGCTATACCAGGACTAAATACGGTCACGTCAGCCACTTATTGCCAGATTCCCTCTGCCCAATGTGGGAGGATTGGTTCAGTGGTAGCAGCAGTGGTAGCAGCAGCGGACCCAGACAGAGACAGACACAAAAAAGTCAGGTACAAACAGGTTTTACCCTGTGCGTTTATTTTTTCCAAAACAGCAAAACAAAATAAACCTTAACTTCAGGCAAAAAGATAACAGAAATCCTGCTCGTCTGAGCAACTAACTAAACAAAGAGGCCCTTACTATATGTGTGGCTTGCTTCAGCCACACAGTTAATACACAGGACAAAAAGTAAAGGCAACAGCTCACACTGGTCTCTCACCAGATAGAGTCTTAGGACAGAACCTGCTCCTCCTCTCTCCAGGAACTGCCCAGGACTGAGGTCTTGACAACCTTTTATGGGCCTTTTAATGAGGCCCAGCTCCCACCTGTGCTCCTTCCTGCTGTAGGACAGGAAACGGTTAACAGAAAGCCCTTCTCATAGCTGAGGTTTTGCTACAGACATCAGTGTTGTAACCTCACTTACCACACATAAGTGAGGAATCTGGGGGAGATATAGCGACCATCCAGAACTTTACCTGTCACCTTCTCACACCTCATAGTATAATCCACAAATAGCTGTTTTTACTGTATAATGTTCCCCTCATAGCTCCAACCGCTTCACTACTATCAGAGTCACTACATTCCCCATATTGAGAACACAACTACACCCTTTTATTTGAAGATGCCCCCTCATAATGCCAGCAAGCGATTAACCTCTTCCTCCCCTGCACTGTAATAGTACGCTGCAGTAAGCAGGTTGTTCCTAGGAGCCATGTACTACTTACATGTGAGTGCCAGTGCCTTCCAATGACATACACTGCACCTCTGCAGGTTCCCGGCTGGACAATGATCCTGGAATACCAGGAGACTGATGCAGGCGAAGTGCATTATATAGGATGTGGTGGTGGGTGCTGGAGCATCACATGACCCTTTGTAAGTGGCCATTTTCAGGCTAGCAAGGCTTGGTGTTTCACAATGAGATTCAGCAAGACAGCTTGTAGAGAGAATATATTAGTAAACTACCGACATGCCTGTACCTAGTCTTCTGTACACATTGCAGATTTGCGGGTTGTGGTTTTAATGGGACAGTTTAAGACGCAGGAGGAGAGGAAACAATGGGAGTACAAGTTTATGCAAAAATTTAAAATTCTGCAATTTGGACTTAATATTCATGTTAGCTTCATGGCACACTATATATGAACTGTTCGGGTCACAAATCACCTCCTGATAGCAAACAGATAACAGATCCCTCTGTCATGCACCACAACTTTCCAGATTGTTTTTTGACCGGTTGTAAATAACTTCTCCACTTTGCAGAGACTGTAAAATGACCGTTTATGCCACGTTGGGCCCCGGCCTTAAGGCTAAGGACCCACTTTGTGGAAAGTAGCTTTTTTTGTTGCAGATTTTGCTTCAGTTTTTTGAGCCAAAGCCAAGAATGGCTACAAAAGGAATGGGAAATATATATACTTCTTATACTTCTCCGTTCTGCTCAATTCAACCTTGGCTTTTGGCTCAAAAAACAGCAACAAAATCTGCAATAAAAAAAAAAAATATGCTTTTCTGAAACGTGAAACACAACGATTATGGCGTCTGCAGAAATGTGCGAGCAAAGTGAATAAAATGTAATCATTTAATCCCATCCACAGCAGGTTAATTTTAGCTGCAGAATTTCCACATATATTTAATAGAGGAAGAAAGTGAGGAGAAAAATGCATCAAAAGCTCAATGAAAAACGCTGTGGAAAAAAACAATGTGTTTTTGCTGCTTTTTTTCTCCAGTATTTTTTAGCTGCATTTCGCTGTGTTGGGCCTAAACCTTAAAGTGGTTATCTAGGAATTACAGGTTTCTGCAAGGAGGCCAGGAAAGGTGAAAAATAAAACCCACACTCACCTGTCCCTGGTCCTCCCACCCCTGTCCGCTCCAGTGCCGCCCTGGGCTTGTTCCAGCAGCAGTCCTCGCCACACGTAACCGCTGAGGCCAATCAGCAGCCTAAGGAAAGGAACCATGATGTCACTCACATAAGTTATCTGTGATGTCCTGTGTCCTTTCCTTAGGTCGTTGATTGGCCTCAGCAATCACGTGCAGCAAGGACTTCCGTCAGAACAAGCCCCTGGCTGGACCGGACAGCCATGGGAGACACCGGAGCATCGGAGACAGGTGAGTATGGCCTTTCTTTTTCTTATTTTTCTCCTTGGAGAAAACTGTAATTCCTGGGGAACCCATTTAACATGTGCATCACACTATAAATACAATTCTAGTATGTATAATGGTACACATGTGCAGAAGAAAACACATATAGATAGATAGATAGATAGAAGCATATGCTTTATATACTTGCATACATTCATATACAATATGTACACACACACATACCTGTCTACAGACATACAGTACTTACACATTATATAAGACACTTATTGTAAAAAAATATACACATACTAACCCCTTAACAACCTTGGACGTACTATTATGTCCTGGGCGCTAGGTACTTCGCGCACCAGGGCATAATACCCCCCCCCCCCCCCCCCCCCCCCCCCCCCCCCCCCCCCCCGCCCCCCCCCCCCCCGGGGGTGGCGGGACCCCCCCCCCCCCCCCCCCCCCCCCCACCCCCCCCCCCCACCCAGCCCCCCCCCGGGGGTTTTACCCCCTGGATCCCCCGGTTGCCACCGAAACCAAACTGGGTTCAAAATTCTGATTGTCAAGTGGTGCCAAATTATTTATAATCCATATGGATATATATATATTGTGAGCTCACAGAGAAGGAACTAGCCTGATACACTCAGTCGGTGTTAAGCAAGTTGTGTTTATTAAAAACATAGCATAAGCTTTTATACAGAACAGTAAATAATTAAGACTTATAACAGAGCATGCGTGAAAACTGGTTAACCTGATTGACCATTGGCGGGAGAAGGGTCTTGACACACCCCCTTACTCATCTCAATAATCAAAGTATATTAGTACTACAAGCTACGTAATGCAAAGCATGGCTGGGACCTGTTGTTCTACATTGCACATCTGAGGGGAGAAATTGCGCAGCTACGCGCTGGGGGCTGTTTGCATAAGCAGTGTTAATCTCCAGACTCTTCAAAGGACAGCTCACAGAAAGTTTATAAACAAGCAAGTCTACTAGGACATGCTGCCCTAGACTGGGTGTCTGGCCTTGCTCTCAGTGTATATCCTTATCATCGAAGGCTGTAAGCTTCTTCTACTAAATGCATTTCTAGAATTTTTAAGAATAGCAAGCTAATGAGACGTTAAAGAGACAGACATTTAATTTCTATAACATTTCCCACCTCTTGTGATTTTTAACACAATACATGCCTGTATGTTCAGTTTCTAGAACTGCTGGACTTTAATTCTCTTCACCAGATTCCAGGTCACGTGGACATACTATTGTGTCAAACATCACAACATCCTGACTTCCTGCACACATTGAGTGGGATATACACGTCTGCAGTGGGGTCATATTCACATATGTCCCTTTCTTACAGGTAGTACATTTCTCTACAATACATATGATCAGTCTGTACATTGCATAGAAGCATAACAGGATTATGGGTGCAAATCCATCAGTCCAATAGTCTTTAGGTTTTCTTCTAGGATCCATATCCTTTAACAGTTTATTGTCCCATTTGTCTTTAAGAACATTATCCAGTGGGGACACCACCATGACAACAAGGTTTTCCTTGTAGTTTCACCGCTGTACTGGTTGTCACCAGGACCTGGAAGGGAATGTTGAATCGAGGCCCTTCTCCGTGGTTCTTTATCCCCATCCAATCTTTGGGTTGTAGCTTATAGGTTCCTTCCACTAACTCAGGATCTGGAAGGAAGGAGGAAACTCGAGAGTGTACATTAGTCAAATGTTATTGGCAATCAATCACATAGTCAGTCTGCACACCATACTACATCTGGAACAATTGTGAAAAATACAATCCAAATACTCTAGGGGCCGAGGCAAATCCTTCTGTCAGGAGTGTACCTTACAGAAAGACAAATACAAGTGACAATATTCTCCACTTCTCTGGGGACGGTACTGGGTAAGGAACACTTGCTGTATCCCCACGACCTCCATTATTTGTCTCGTTACCTGTCCTGTATAGTGAGTTCCATTATCTCTTTGATGGTCTCGGGGATTCCATACCTACACACTACTTCTTTCAGTAGTTTATCTGCAGTTCCTTTTGCGGTGGCTTTCTGCACCAGAAATGCCTCAGGTCATCCTGAAGAGAGATCAATACACGCAAGCACGTACTCATACCTTCCCACCTTTGGTAACTGTATATAGTTAACCCGCAATCTCTGAAACAGGTACAAGGGCTTCGGGGTGTGTTTCTAAGAAACCTTTCACCTTATGGCCTACATTGTGTTTGACACATGTTATGCAGGCTTACATGTATCTGACTGCAGTGATGCTAAATCCTGCAGCTACCCATCATCTGTTCACCAGGTCACACATGGCTACTTCCGAGTGATGCACTTGAGCTGCTTGTGCCATCCTTGGGAACAATGCTCTCAGTAACATACTCTCTTACCACTGGCCATCAGGACTTGTTCATCCTTTTTTCTTCCTCCTTGCAGTTTCCAAATTTTCTTTTCTTCTGGGCCATTTTGGTCCTGCAGTGTTTTTAGAACCTGAAAAGAGAGCTGAGAGTTTTGGTCCAGTATGGTGACCCCCTGTGCTGAGGCATGTTCCCAAGACTTTTCTGCAGCTAGTTTGGTGGCAGCATCTGCCCACACGTTACCTCTACTTTCTTTTGTATCAGCCTTGGTGTGTGCCTTGACTTTGATTATACCCACCTGTTCAGGTAGCAGCACGTCCTACATCACCTACTGAATTGCCTGGACATCCTTTTAGGCTTAACATTAAACGCACAGATTGGACGATAGTCCTGTGCTAAACTGAAAGCCCATCAGGCTTACCCTCAGCCATTTTACACTGTTTCAGTGAGTGCTTTTAGGGGGATTCCGCTTGTTTCACCTCGTGTTCAGGGACCATGGCATAGAATAATGGTGTAGAATTTACCATCCTTCCCAAATCGAGAGGAATCTATAAAAGAACTCAAAATCAAGGTTAGCAAAATCAGGGTTAGCAATAGGTTCATCATTTACATAACCAAACCCAACAGTTTCTTGTGGCATAAAAACATATTGTCAGCAGAAAATACTTGTGCCTTTCTCCCCCCCTGAACCTATTGGTAACAGGTAAAAAGGGTTTTTTAGTGACGTGCAGCGTGCAAAAGTGACATGAGGAGGCATAAGTAAGGCACACTGTAGTCTGAGTTGTCCAGCCACTGAAATATACTTAAGCTGGACCTGGGACACTTACAAGAATTAATTCATATTATAATTCAATATTATCAAAACTCAAAATCTGCATTAACAATGGTTCTTGGTCTTCCACATTTTTTTTTTTTTGTAACCTTGTTTTTATAAACAATCTTCATGTATTAAATTACTTTGCGTTCTGGGGACTCTCAAGGACAAAGTCAAGTTCTCTTATCATGCAAGCAGCAGCCCACGCACTGCTGCACTGTTAAACTCTCTTCTCCCACCGTAGAACTACAAAATTCAGCAGAATCTGCAATACATAGTTTTTAAAGGGCCAGTGGCTTGTGTGTTTTTTTTTTCTCTCTACAACTTCTTCACACTCCAGAATTACAAACAATTCAATAAGGTTAGTAAATTCTCAGAATATATCAACAGAGAAGGCAGAAGCCTTGAATAGTTGATCCCCTGTTCACATAACAAAAATTATACACAAAAAGACATTACAGCATAGAAGATATGTGAGTGACTTCTAATTCACTTAGTTAGCATTGAAACACAAAAATTTGTCCCTTTTTTCCTCTAAAAAAAAAACATTGTCACATAACAGTCTTTTGATTAAACAACGTACACATACATGTTGCACAAATTTGGAAATTTGAGACCCGTTCATTCATTTTCTAAGTCTTCATGACAATCTTTCTACAAGTGGGGGAGCAATTGGGGCATGGTTCATAACAAAGTGACACAAATTGAAACAGATTATACTGTCTACATCTAAGGCAGGCAGGTTCGGCCGGCTGGTTACCCGTCTATTTAACCCTGCTGTTCTGTTCGGTCAAAAATGACCGAATTTTAAATTTGATATTTTTAAAAATATTCATTACGCGGTTCTGACACTTGTGGTTCATTGACTTTTCCTCATTTGAGGGGTTCTTACTAATAGCAGTTTTTATTTATTTATTTTTTGTTTACTTTTTGCTCTCCACGTCTTTTTTTACACTTGTACTGTTCGGTCAAAAATGACCGATAGCCTTTATTCTACTCGCCATTCTCCAGCCTATATTTTGATTTATAATCTAATTTCGGTCTATATAGTACAGTTTTTGCGACAGCAAAAGTTCATTCACTGTAGGTACGCTCAGGAATACATAGGGAAAAACCTTGGAGAAGAAGAGCTGAAAAAAATTCAAGGTATGGGAGGGTATGTTATATATGGATTTGACACATGGACTCAAAGGACGAAATGTTACATGTGACAATTTTTTGCACATCACACCAACTGGGGAAGATGTTGCTGAAAAGAAAAATGACCATGCTGGGTACTGTTTGAAAAAATAAGCCAGAACTGCCGCCAAGGTATCCTCAGTAAGAGAGACTCTACCTGCTTAGGAAGCTGAGAGCCTTTGGAATCCGGGGGGGCACTTCTTAGAACTTTCTTCAACTCGGTAGTGGCATCAGCCATCTTCTTGTGGAGTGGCCTGCTGGGGGAGCAGTATATCAACCAGGGACAGAAATAAACTTGACAAGCTGATTAGAAAGGCCAGCTCTGTCTTGGGGAGCCCCACTGGACCCAGTGCAGGTGGTGGGTGACAGAAGGATACTGGCCGTGGTGAGCTCCATGCAGAAGAAGAAGTCCCATCCCATACATGAGACTGTGATCACGCTGAGCAGTACTGTCAGTGACCGACTGCTCCACCCTAGGTGTGAGAAGGAGCGCTATCAGAAGTCTTTCCTCCCCACCGCGGTTAGGCTGTACAACCAACACCGACCTATAAGCGGAGATCATTACACACAGAGAACTGAAATATCTCTCTGCCTGTTTAAATTCACCCCCCCCCCCGCTACTTCCTATATGTCTGTCGGCTATCAAAGTAATGCCTCTTACCTTGGAACATTCCTGTACATGTTGTATTTGTATTTGTATCTGCTTATCTTTGCTGCTGTAACACACTGAATTTCCCCATTGTGGGACTATTAAAGGACTATTATTATTATTATTATTATTATTATTATTATTTACACTAAGGATACAACAGTAGTTTTATATAGAAAAAACGTGACTTTTTATTTTTTTTTATTTTTTTTTTTTTTATAAAATATATTTACATACAGTTTGATGTTATTAGTTATAGTTTACAGTTTTATAAAGATTTTTTTTTTTTGTGCAAATGTGCAATATGCATGAATAATGCAATAAGGCGATGTAACATTTTTTGACACAAAAAAAATAAAAATTAAGTTTTTGATTTCATTTTTCATTTGTTTATGAACAACCATGTTCACATACAGTATAATAATGCAAAAGAAATTCAAATAAAACACTTAAATTAGTTAAAAATCCAGACTTTAATAGGCCCGGTCAAAAATGACTGGAACATTATATGTGTATAGTAGAACCGAACAGAACAGCAGGGTTAAACAAAAGATGATGCTGAAGCGCTTCCTCCTGCATACAAAACAAACATTGGCACCAAATCCTTTATGTGTTCTCAACTGACTTAAATCAACCCTTGTCCGCTTGAGGGACCACGGAAGGGTCGTCCATGTTACCACAGGATAAAGACCAGCTCTTGGAGGATGCGGGTGTGGTTGGGGAACTCCACATGCTGCGCAGAATTTTCTCCAATCAGGGTTTTGTTGACCGCAATCTCTGCAGGTCCAACCTTCTAAACTGCTGTTTGCTGGTGTTTTCTCTGGGTATTTAGAAGATTTTACTACTTTTCGTTGCTCTTTCTGAATCACTTTTTCTGAATCACTTTCTTCAACTCCTTCTCCTTAGAATCACTTTTCTCTTTTTCCCTACTATTCTCACCATCAAAGCACTCATAATAGTACTTATTACCTACTTCTGTCTCTCTACACCCTCCTTCCTGCACTTCCTCTGACACCTTCTACCACATACATGCTCCATCTTTTTGGCATTCTAAACTTTAGGCTTACCAGACTTACTGAACATTTTCTGGCACTCCTTCACTGCATCAGCATCCTCTTTTACTCTTCCAATCTCTGTAACTGGAATTTCTCTTATTCTTGGGATCAGCTCCACACCGCCCAGGCAAATTCTCCATGATTTGCCTAACTTCTGCCTCAAACCCTCACTTTCAGCACACCAAGCGTTAATGAGTGCAACTCCTTGTTTAGAACCTGGAAAGATATATCCCGGACACACACAGTAGACCCGGGTTGCTACATTCTCCTCCACCACAATTTAGAGAAGACGGGCGGTGGGGCAGCCTATCCTTCAAACTTTTCACATGATCCAGCACATTAACAAACCAAATGGGATGCCAAAAACACTCAAGATAATGTGCAATTAGTATAATTAACATAACATGATTGGGTATAAAGTTATAACATAAGTTTTAACACATAACTATTGGATAAAACACGAAGAAGTTTCAGAACATGATGGATAACAGCTTTCAGTAAAGGAGGGGGATGAGCTCTGGGCAGCGCCCGAGAATGTAATGTAAGATAGAGACAGACAAGCGGCACCACTCTCAGAATTTCCCACCTTTGTAAATGATATAACCCATACTCAGGGTACATTAGGAGCTGCTAGTCAGATCCTGAGGACTTTTCCAGAAACTTCACCTCATTCCCCATGAATATGTTTATACCATTTACATATCTATCGGTCTAACATCCTTAGAGGCATGTCTTCACCATCACGCTTGGCAGTATAGTATAGCCCCACTGTCCCAGGTTTGTGTCTCCTTCTAGCAAATGTCTTTGTAAACCAAGTTATGTAGATAATACATGAACACACAGATATATAAACACAGCAATATTATTCAGAATATTCCCTGTAATATTCCCATAATCCCTTTGTGCCTTGAATTCTTGCACTAGGGATTAGGCACCTTAGAATAAAGATTCTCAAACTCCGGTGCTATGGGCTGCTTTGGCGATGGAGTGGGTGAGGGGCCCTTCTCTCCCCTCCATGACCCGCCATACCCATGCTGTGGAGATCCAGAATATTTCACTGCCACCTTTTTGCTCTTTTTAGCAGATACCTTATTTCAGTTGATGATAACAGGCAAGACAATAAATTCACATAACATAGTACAAGACATAATTTCATATGTTACCTTAAGGGCAAACTGCCAGACTTTAGAATTTTCTTCACTGGATTCCAACCAAAAGTTGAACCCCTGTGGAACATCACAATATCCTATTTTCTTCTTTTTAGGGGACAGTTCCTGAAAGCGGATTTAATTTTATAAAAAGCATAAAAGTTGAATCCTGGCATTGATCTAGACAGAATGAATATTACAAATACAGACTGACATATATATAATGCATAATCCTCTAAACATCATACCGATGGTGTACAGTTTTTCTCTTTGCACTATATCAGATTCTTCTGAATGTTTTGGTAAGGTAAGTAATATTTCACACAGAACTGGGAGGTAAGATGGGTTATAGTAAACAATAATACTGAGAAGGGTGATGTCTCCCTTCAAGCCTGATTCTCGGAGTGAGGTGGGGGTGATTCATTATTTCCTGAATTGTCATCCCCTTTGACCTTCCTTTTGGAGCTCTGCACTGCCTTCCCACATGTCCTCGTTTCCCACAATTGAAGCAGCAGATCACCTTTCGATTACCCATCCCATAACAGGGGCTAATGCCAGCCACTGCAGGTTTACAGGGTCTACTATCCAATTCTACCCCCTGAGCAATTTTACACAAAGTGGCTGGATCCATTGTCCTCCATTCTGGCCTGGATTTTTGTACTGCATTTCTTACTTGCCTTACAAGCCCCTCCATGAAGGCAGAGGTTAACAACATCACATGTATTCTATCTGCTTCATACCCCATATCTTCCCATGCAGTGTGCACTCTCTTGTAGAATTTTTCTACACTTTCCCCTCTGTCCTGTGTCAGGTCTGTCAAATTGACTGATAATTCACTTTGTCTGTCTCTTGCCCATTTCTCCAATTGAACAACATAGTCTTGTCCTGAAACTTTAGTTGTCAAATAGTCCTTTTCCATTAACATAACATCACATAACATGGTACCAGTCATTTTAGCTTCAACCAACTGTTTCATGTCATTCCATGTGGCCCCATAACTTGTTTGTATTTGAGACAGTACTTTTACAAAGGGCAGGGGTCTAATCTCTGGGTCTGGCAAGGTTCTGAGCAACCAATCATGTCAGTCGGGGACCATTTGTACACCTGATATTGTCTCACTGGAGGCTGAGCCATTTTACACAAAGAGCCTACAACCCCATGTTTCATGTCCTCGTTCTCCCCTCCACTTCTATCAATTATTTCAGGTGACCCCGCTGACTCTTGAATCTCTCTGTTATCCATATTTGCCATTTCACCTCCCAGTAGAGTATACTGGGGAAAATCATCAGAAAACCTAGGTGATACATGTGTCTTACCCCTTTCTTTTTGGGGAGGTTTCATTTCAGTCTCTTGTGGAGAGTCAGAGAAATCAACCTTAGTCCAGTCTGTCTGTCTTGTTGAGCTGTCTGGTCGTCTTTCCTCAGGTCTGTCACAATTGTCACAATTAGGAACTTCTGTCACTATGATTTTCCCGTTCTTATCACTTCCAGACTTTGATTTAGTTCTGGTTGTCACTGTGGCCACTACACCTTGGGATGTTTGCTGAGGAGTCACAATAGGATTATTGGGTGAATTTCCCATCTGTGACTGGAAGACCGAATTTATACAATTATCCCTCCAACTGGGATTCTGATTCTGCTGTCCACACACCAGACACGCCCAACCTCCTGAATTATTTACTGAAGATGGTTCATCAACATCTACCTCTGATTCTTTGAACACTTTAGACCACATCCTGGCTTGCCCATTCAAGCCACTGTCTTTCAACCACCCCTTCTATTGCTTAACACTTTGCTCACATATCTCCGGGTAAAGTCTACCATCTTTTGGCATACCCACCCCCTTCATGAGCTTATGCATACTCTTTATGACTTCTTTTCCCTCCCTCTGCATCACAATCTCTGCAGGGGTAAGCCTGGTTTGGTCTTACTACTGGAGGAACCCCCCTTCTTTGCTGCTTTGTGTTTCTATACGCAACCACACTCTGGCCAGAGAATTTTCCAGCAAAGGATGCACGTTAGGGCTGGACCCAGGACCTAGATTCCTGAACTTTAGATTCCTAAGCAATTAACTTTTGTCCGACCAAATATGGGGGTTCTCTTCCTCTCCTACTCTCTCCCAAGCCCAATACCACAAGATATGCAAAAATAAAATCAATTTCAACACTTCTTCCCAATATCTAAAGGTGTTTTCACACAAATAAATTCCCTTCTGGTTGTTTGGGTATGTGGTCTCTCCTGTTTACCAATTTCTCGAATGCTGTTTCCTTCCAGTGTTCTGGGTGTGGTACAGCAGTATCAGCATTTAAAGACTACAAATATAATAAGTCCAATCATCAAAATGTGTTACTCCACCAGCTCAGGCACAGTACATATATAATTCATACATGGCATCTATCCAAAACAAGGAACATGGATCTTTAACAACCATTTGTTACACTCATGACCTTTTCTGACCAAAACAAACCACCTGACAATCACCTTTCATATCTGAGGGAAAAAACAGAATTCTTTTTACAAAGGACCAACCAAATGTAACTTCCCTTTTACTTACCACCAACACCCAACATCTTGAGCTGACACACAACGGAAGGGACAGAATTTTATCAAAAAAACAGTCTTACCATTTTGCAGCGCTGCTATTCTGTCCATTCAGATGTGCCAATAATCTCATGATAGATCTCGGGCTTGGTGGGTTAACAATAATAATAATAATAATAATAATAATAGTCCTTTAATAGTCCCACAATGGGGAAATTCAGTGTGTTACAGCAGCAAAGATAAGATAAGATAAGCAGATACAAATACAAATACAACATGTACAGGAATGTTCCAAGGTGAGAGGCATTACATTAATAGCAGACAGACAGATAGGACGTAGCAGAGGAGGAGGGGGGGGGGGATTTAACAGGCAGAGAGATATTTCAGTTCTCTGTGTGTAATGATCTCCGCTTAGGTCGGTGTTGGTTGTACGGCCTAACCGCGGTGGGGAGGAAAGACTTCCGATAGCGCTCCTTCTCACACCTAGGGTGGAGCAGTCGGTCACTGACAGTACTGCTCAGCGCGATCACAGTCTCATGCATGGGATGGGACTTCTTCTTCTGCATGGAGCTCACCACGGACAGTATCCTTCTGTCACCCACCACCTGCATTGGGTCCAGTGGGCTCCCCAGGACAGAGCTGGCCTTTCTAATCAGCTTGTCAAGTTTATTTCTGTCCCTGGTTGATATACTGCTCCCCCAGCAGGCCACTCTAAAGAAGATGGCTGATGCCACTACCGAGTTGAAGAAAGTTCTAAGAAGTGCCCCCCGGATTCCAAAGGCTCTCAGTTTCCTAAGCAGGTAGAGCCTGCTGTGGCCCTTCCTGTACAGGGCCTCCATATGATCTGCCCAGTCCAGCTTATTATTAAGGAGCAAACCCAGGTACTTATAGGTGTTCACAATCTCGATGCCTGTCCCCAGGATGTCCACTGGTTTAGGAGGGCTTCTGCCTTTGCGGAAGTCCACCACCATCTCCTTGGTCTTCCCCGCGTTAATCTTCAGGTGGTTCCGGTGGCACCAGTCCACAAAATCCTGGTTCAGTTCTCTGTACTCCCTGTCATCATCATCTGTGATGAGACCCACTATTGCAGAGTCGTCAGAATACTTCTGTAGGTAGCAGCTGGATGAGTTGCACCTAAAATCTGCAGTGTACAGTGTGAAGAGGAAAGGGGCGAGAACCGTACCCTGAGGTGCCCCCGTATTACAGATCACGGTACCTGACACACAGTCTTGGGCTCTCACGCATTGAGGTCGATTTGTGAGGTAGTCTAGGATCCAGTTGGAGAGGTGGTGGTCCACTCCAGCAAGGCCCAGCTTGTCCCTCAATAACCTGGGCTGTATGGTGTTAAAAGCACTGGAGAAGTCAAAGAACATTATTCTCACTGTGTTCCCTGGTTTCTCCAGGTGAGACAGAGCCCTGTGCAGAAGATGGATGATGGCATCATCTACCCCAATTCCCGGCCGATAAGCAAACTGGAGGGGGTCCATAGCGGGGCTCACTAGAGGGCGGAGATGTGTGAGAACCAATCTCTCCAAGATCTTCATCAGGTGGGATGTCAGTGCTACAGGTCTGTAGTCGTTGAGGTCCATAGGGTGGGGTTTCTTTGGAACTGGTACCACACAAGAAGATTTCCATAATTCAGGGACTATTTCCTGCCTCAGGCTCATATTATACATATATGTAATTATACCACACAGCTGGTCCCCAAAAGTCTTAATTAGCCTTGCACTGATGTCATCTGGCCCTGCGGCTTTCCTCGCCTTGATCTTTTTCATCTCCTTCCTCCTGCATCTGTAACAACCTGTACAAGAAAACTGAAACCATATTTAACGTACACGGTGAACGTTGGGAAAAAAAAACAGAAAAAAAAACACCGGAAGTAATGATTTTTCGCCATCTCACCTTATAAAATATGCCATAAAAAGTGATCAGAAAAGTCATATGTGCCCCAAAACAGTACCAATAAAAAGCACAGCTTGTCCCGCAAAAAAAAAAAGCCCTAAATCAACTCTGTAAACTGAAAAATAAAAATGCCACGCATCTTAGAAGATGGTGATGCAAAAAAAATTGATTTATGTCCCCAAATGGGTTTTTGTTCTGCAAAATTAATATCGCATAAAAAAACAGTATAAATGAGGTTTCGCCATAATCATACCGACCCGCAGAATAAAGGTAACATGTTACTTACGCTCTACGCTGCATGGCGAAAAATTTAAAAGGTAAAACGCAGTGCCATAATTGATGGGGTTGTTTTTTAATCCACCAAGAAAGAGTTAATAAAATTTATTTAATAAATTGTAAGCACCCAAAAATGATGTAATTGCAAAATACATCTCATGCCGCAAATAACAAGCCATCATATGGCTACATCACCTGAAAAATAAAGAAAATATAGCTTGTACAATGTGAAGACAAAAAACCCCAAAATCGCCAAATCATTAGAATATAACTGGCTGCAGCAGGAAGGGAATGTATAAGCTGTGCGAGCATATATCAGGGGACAAACAAGATTTAGAGCTTACGAGTGATAATAAACCAGAACTGACCCCTAGAGTGACCCCCTCCAATAATAGGAACTACTGGGGAAATAGTAGGGAATTTAGTGTACCCAATGTACTACGCACAACTTACATATTCACTGTTCCCCATCCGCTGTGCAGTCACGTCTGGAAAACTAATGCTCACTACACCCCTTGATAAATTCTTTGAGGGGTGCACTTTTCAAAATGGGGTCATTCCCTAGGGGATTCCACTTTACTGGTACTTTAGAGGCTCTGCAAACATGACATGGCGTCCAGATACCACATAGCGCTCCTTCCCTTCTGTGCCCTACTGTGTGCCCAAACTGCAGTTTATACCCACAGGTATGACACTGGTGTTCCAGGGTAACGTACTCAATGTCATATATGGGTATAAACTGCTGTTTGGACACAACTGGGCACAGAAGGGAAGGAGCGCTATTTGGTTTTTGGAGCACAGACTTGGACAGTTTGGTTTTTGGGCACCATGACACTTTTGCAGAGCTGAAACACCAGTAAAGTGGAATCCCCTGACATGTGACCCCATTTTGGAAACTACACCCCTGAAGGAATTTATCCAGGGGTACAGTGCAGACATAAGCTGGGCACAACATATTGGGCACTGAAATGTCGTATCTATGGAAACATTTCATTTTTTAACTTTTCATTATCAGCTGCGCATTCATTTCTGGAAATTAAAAGAATGCAACATTTAAGGGTTAATAATGCTCGCTACCCCACTTGATAAATCCATTGAAGGGTGTAGTTTCCAAAATGGGGTGACATGTCTGCGGATTCCACTTTACTGGCAATTCATGCGCTCTGCAAAAGTGGCATGGTGTCCAAAAAGCAAACTGTGCTCCAAAAACCAAAATAGCGCTCCTTCCCTTCTGTGCCCGGCTTTGCCCAAACAGTAGTTAATACCCACATATGGCATTGTTAAGTATGCTGTCCTGGGTACACCAGTGTCATACATGTGGGTATAAACTGCCATTTGGGCACACAGCAGGGCACAGATGTGAAGGAGCACTATGTGCTTTTGGAGCGCATATTTAGATTGTTGTTTTTTTGGACGCCATGTCACATTTGCAGAGACCCTAAAATTGCCCCTACAAAATGGGGGTCACTTCTTGGGGAATTCCAATTTACTGGCACCTCCAGGGCTCTGCAAAAATAACATGGCGACCAGATAGTCCCTCTAAATCTATACTCCAAAAGCTATAAAAACACAGTGCTCCTTCCCTTCTGAGCCCTGCTGTGTGCCCAAGCAGCAGTTTATACTCACATATTTAATTTTTTTGTCCCCAGAATAGCCCAAAATAATAATACCCCTTGATACATTCCTTGAATGGTGTAGTTTCTAAAATGAGGTCACTTTTGAGAGGTTTCCATTGTATTGGTACTTTAGGGGCTCTGCAAATGCGACATGGCACTCAAAAACTAATCCAACCACATCTGTCCTCCAAAAGCCAAATAGCACTCTTTCCATTCTGAGCCCCACCATGTTCCCATACAGTAGATTATAATCACATATGGGGCATTTCTGTGTTCAGAAGAAATTGTGTAACAAACTGTGGGGTGTTTTTTCTTCTTCAACCACTTGCAAAAATTAAAAATATGTTGCTATATGGACGGTTTATTGGAAAAAAAAAAGTAATTTTTAATTTTTACGTCCCAAAGTCAATAAAATCTGTGAAACAGCTGTGAGGTCAAAATGCTCACTATACACCTAGATAAATTTTATGAGGGGTGTAGTTTCCAAAATGGGGTCACTTTTTGGGGGTTTGTATTGTACTGGTACTTTAGGGGCTCTGCAAATGCGACATGGCACCCAAAAACTATTCCAGCAAAATCTGCCCTCCAAAAGCTAAATAGCGCTCTTTCCATTTTGAGCCCTGCCATGTACCCATACAGCAGATTACAACCACACATGGGGCATTTCTGTATTCAGGAGAAATTGTGTAACAAACTTTGGGGAGCTTTTTCTCCTTTGTTCTCTTGTGAAAATGAAAAATTTGGGGCTAAATTGACGGTTTATTGGAAAAAAAGTAATTTTTCATTTTAATGTCCCAATGTTAATAAAATCTGTGAAACAGCTGTAGCGTCAAAATGCTCACTATACCTCTTGATATGTTCTGTGAGGGGTGTAGAAATTGCATAAAAAACTGTGAGATGCATTTTCTCCTTTATCCCTTTGTGAATGTGTTAATTTTAGGGCTAAATTAAGGAATTAGTGGAAAAAAATTAAATGTCTAAATTTCACCTCCATATTGTTTTAATTCCAGTGAAATGCTTAAAGGGTTATCAAACTTCCCAAATGCTGTTTTGAATTATTTGAGGGGTGCAGTTTTCAAAATGGGGTGATTTATGGGGGTTTCTAATATATAGGCCTTTATAATCCTCTTCAGAACTGAAGTGGTCCCTAAAAAATTAGTTTGGGAAATTTTCTTGTAAATCTGCAAAATCACTGTTATAATTGTAAGCCTTTTAACATCCAAAAGAAATTACAGGACGATTAAAAGATGATGCCGATATATAGCAGAGATATGGTAGATAATATGTATTAATGTATTTGGGTGGTATGACTATCTGTCTGAAAAGCAGAGCATTTCACATTTTGAAAATTGCGATTTTTTTCAAAATTTCCATCAAATTTCCTATTTTTTTATAAATAAATACAAAAATATTCATTAGTGTTTACCACTAACATGAAGTACAATGTGTCATGAAAAAACAATCTCAAAATCACTTGTGTAAGTTAAGACGTCTCAAAGTTATTGCCATATAAAGTGACACATGTCAGTTTTGAAAAACGAGGCTTGATCCTTAACGCACTTTTGGGCTGGGTCCTTAAGGGGTTAAATATACATATTTTACCCAAAAAATACACTCACATTTGGCTGAATTTCTGGATGCAATGTAAATGAAGGAAACTCATGTGCAGCTCTGTCTGGCAGTAGTGAAGCTCTTACATCGGGCAGACCTCGTACTTCCCACTACGATCTGCTTGATGAGTCACTGTTTGTAAGGAGGAGGCTGCTTCAGGCTGCTTCCTAGTGCCGGCAAACTTTAGAAACAGCAATCAGCACACCCTGCCTCTGCCGATGCTTTCATCTACTGCCGTTTAAGAGTCCTAATAGTAGGTAAAGTATGGGGCCCCTATGGGTGTGGGGTCCCTGGACAATTGCCCAGTTTGCCCCACCTAACGCCGGCCCTGCTTTGACTTCATGGAAATCTGGGCCATTAGGTTGCAGCAGTGGGAGGAGATGCCCAGTTTGCCATGGGAGTTTTATCTTATTCAGCCTAAAGCGTAAAGGCTGAAGGGGTGTTCAGTGCTGCTGAGGGTGTTGTAACACCTAAGTGGACGTAACTGTTCACCATAAGTGTGGAATAAATTACTCTTGTCAAAATGAATTAGGCATGTATCCGTGAGAATTTTCACAAATCTCTGGCTGATTTCAGTGAATAGATCTGCCACAGACAAACATAATCTACTACTTCACCATTTCAGTCTTTCCATACTCCATTTTTTCCATAATGTACTGCTGTCGTTCATATTGCCATAGCTGCCACCACAGCCACCACTCAACCATACTTCTCCTGCAGCCTGGTACATCACATTATTTCATATTGTATTGCAACAAATGTTGCCACAGATATCATCACAGCCACCATAGTCAGCTGTCTCCTGCAGGCTGGACCATCACATTCTTCTATTCCTTACTGATGGTGCTACAATATTACCATAATAAAAAAAAATTATATTAAAAAAGGTCCCCACATCAAAAAACAAAACAAAAAAAACATACCGCTTCTTCTTTATCATTTTTCAACCAGGCAAACTATCAATTTTTTTTCTTTCAAATAGCAAGCCTGTTGCACTTACATTTCCTTAAAACGGGACATAAAGCCATTGCTTTTTCCAAAAGAAAAGGATTCTAAATTTTGAAAAGCATAAAGGAAAGTGACAGCAAAATGTTTGTTAAACTAGCAGTTTGTATCCACTAACTGCCATCCATTTTTCCATAGACTTACTGTACATGTAAGGCTGGATTCACACCAGCTATCGCACTCCATTCGATATGGAGAGAAAAGTCCTGCAAGCAGAACTTTTTTCTCATCATTTTTCAGGCAGAAACCATGCGGAAAACCCGCCGGACCCCATTATAATCTATAAATGGAACATCACCAATACATCCCCCCCACCCTATCATACTTACCTGTTTTCCTTCCAGACTTCTTTCGATGGGATGGCTCCTCCTCTTTTTTTACCCTTTTGGCGCGTGCACAAAAATCCTGGCGCTGCGCTGCAGCCAGCAATCCACCTCTACTGCGCAGGCATTTGCCTAGAAAACCCTTTTAAGAGATTTAAGAAACAGATGAGATAGATAAAAATGAGAGAAATAAGACATAGATGATATAGATATAGAGAATATATATGAGAGAAATATAAGAAAATACAGCCTGTTCTTTCAGAGAAAGGAAACTAAAAAAGTAAGTATAACAAATAACAAATTAGGGTTTTTCAGATGAACAAAAAAGTCTTCCATTCTGTTGCTTCTTTTGTCATTTCACAGTTGCTAAAAAAGTGAAAAAGAAAAAAAGGAGAAAACAGTGAAGAAAAGGTGGTGAAAAAAAAAATCCAAGGAGTCTACTGATATAAAGAAGGAGACAACATTATTACACTTTAGTGCCACTAAAGCATCCAGAGAGAAACCCGGTGAGCCAAAACTGTGTTCCGAATGAAGGTGCAAAAATATGATTTTTTATATTTTTTTTTTATTTAACAATGTCAGGTTCATTTGTATAAATTTTAGAAAGATATCGTAGGTTAGTTTCAGTATGAATTCGCAATTGACCAGTTTGATGAGGATGTAGAAGCTGTCCATAGACATTTCTGTGCCTATGAGGGAGGAGACAAAGAGAGAAAAAAAATCAGATTTTCTAGATAACACAGCAGGAGCTTTCTTCTCTGACCAATAGAGGAGGGTTGCTTATGCTGTTATACGGAATGTGGAAAGTGGCTTACCTCATAAGCACAATATGATTTAGCTACATTTGCACCAACTGATTTTGTAATGCTCCAGAAAACGCACCTAGCATAGGCAGACTTTAGACATATTGGGAAGATGTGGTTAGGTAAGGTACTTGGGTCACAACAACTGAGAAGATGACAAAAGTCATGATTTTCCTTAGTAAGCATTTAAATATATGGAATCTCTTTACATATATGGAGCCTCTGCCATGTCTCCTTGAGGAACCCCAAAGCTTTTGAGGCAAGGAGGATGGGGAACAACTTGGACAGATGTTTCCTCTATTTGGGCAACATACAGTGCCTTGCCAAAGTATTCAGCCCCCTTGAACTTTTCAACCTTTTGCCACATTTCAGGCTTCAAACATAAGGATATAAAATTTTAATTTTTTGTGAAGAATCAACAAGTGGTACACAATCGTGAAGTGGAACGAAATTTATTGGATATTTAAAACTTTTATAAAAAATAAAAAACTGAAAAGTGGGGCGTGCCAAATTATTCGGCCCCCTTAAGTTAATACTTTGTTTTTGCACATCGAGAGACCGAAATTCTTGCCCATTCTTCCTTGGAAAACAGCTCGAGCTCAGTGAGGTTGGATGGAGAGCGTTTGTGAACAGCAGTTTTCAGCTCTTTCCACAGATTCTCGATTGGATTCAGGTCTGGATTTTGACTTGGCCATTCTAACACCTGGATACATTTATTTGTGAACCATTCCATTGTAGATTTTGCTATGTTTGGGATCATTGTCTTGTTGGAAGATAAATCTCCGTCCAAGTTTCAGGTCTTTTGCAGACTCCAACAGGTTTTCTTCCAGAATGGTCCTGTATTTGTCTCCATCCATCTTCCCATCAATTTTAACCATCTTCCCTGTCCCTGCTGAAGAAAAGCAGGCCCAAACCATGATGCTGCCACCACCATGTTTGACAGTGGGGATGGTGTGTTCAGGGTAATGAGCTGTGTTGCTTTTACGCCAAACATATCGTTTTGCATTGTGGTCAAAAAGTTTGATTTTGGTTTCATCTGACCAGAGCACTTTCTTCCACATGTTTGGTGTGTCTCCCAGGTGGCTTGTGGCAAACTTTAAACGAGACTTTTTATGGATATCTTTGAGAAATGGCTTTCTTCTTGCCGCTCTACCATAAAGGCCAGATTTGTGCAGTGTACGACTGATTGTTGTCCTATAGACAGACTCTCCCACCTCAGCTGTAGATCTCTGCAGTTCATCCAGAGTAATCATGGGCCTCTTGGCTGCATCTCTGATCAGTCTTCTCCTTGTTTGAGATGAAAGTTTAGAGGAACGGCCGGGTCTTGGTAGATTTGCAGTGGTCTGACACTCCTTCCATTTCAATATGATCGCTTGCACAGTGCTCCTTGGGGAAATGTTTGGGAAATCTTTTTGTATCCAAATCCGGCTTTAAACTTCTCCACAACAATATCACGGACCTGCCTGGTGTGTTCCTTGGTCTTCATGATGTTCTCTGCGCTTTAAACAGAACCCTGAGACTATCACAGAGCAGGTACATTTATACGGAGACTTGATTACACACAGATGGATTATATTTATCATCATTTAGGACAACATTGGATCATTCAGAGATCCTCACTGAACTTCTGGAGTGAGCTTGCTGCACTGAAAGTAAAGTGGCCGAATAATATTGCACGCCCCACTTTTCAGTTTTTTATTTTTTACAAAAGTTTAAAATAACCAATAAATTTCGTTCCACTTCACAATTGTTTCCCACTTGTTGTTGATTCTTCACCAAAAAAATTAAAATTTTATATCCTTATGTTTGAAGTCTGAAATGTGGCAAAAGGTTGAAAAGTTCAAGGGGGCCGAATACTTTCGCAAGGCACTGTACTTCTGTATTTAGCACAGCCCCATAGAGATCTTCCTTAGATCCTCTACATTCTGACATCTGACCGAAGAACTATGGTTACAGTTCACAGACCAATCTGCTCTTACCTCACATTTCTCTACCATGCTATCTATAGCCTTCTATCACATTATATATCTGGGAATAAAAATAGGAAGAACACTAGAATCGATATACTGCTTAAACTACTCCCCTCTCTTTCAGAATGCTGTCTCTGAGCTCTACAAGTGTAATTACTTACCACTGTCCTTTATGTATCAATGTTAGGGTTTTTGCCCCAACTAATTCTCTCTTGCTCTAATGGCGCCAGAGGGCTGAGAAACACATTGGTAGGGTTCAAAGTACCTCTGGGGAGTGGTCTCTCCAGGCCAAGTTTATTATACTTGAAATTGTGCAATACATCCGTTATATAAAATTACATCAAAATTATATATGAGCTATAGGTTCTGCCTATGTGCTTTTGCTTTGTGGTTACCAACCACTTATATAAATTTTAAAGTTTATAAGGTCACTTCTATTACTTCTGCTTTCCAGGGAACATTTCATATAGTTACATAGTTATTACAGTTGAAAAAAGACACATGTCCATCAAGTTCAACCAGGGGATGGGAAAGGGCATGACATTCTATACATTTCCATAACCATTAATGCTATTTTTCTCTAAAAAGGCATCTATTCTACAGGCTCACAGTCCTCAAAGTCAAGAGGCCTTGTCGGCTCTTGAGATTAAACCTTTTTTTGTCCAGGCAGAGGGAGAGTCTGTCCTTGTCTTTTGAAGGGATTTTACATGGAACAGCTTTTCCCTATATTTCTTGTATGGGCAATGTATATACAGTGCCTTGTGAATGTATTCGGCCCCCTTGGACTTTTCAACCTTTTGCTACATTTCAGACTTCAAACATAAGGATATAAAATTAAAATTTTTTTGGTGAAGAATCAACAACAAGTGGAACACACTTGTGAAGTGGAACAAAATTTATTGGTTATTTTAAACTTTTGTAAAAAATAAAAAACTGAAAAGTGGGGCGTGCAATATTATTCGGCCCCTTTACTTTCAGTGCAGCAAACTCACTCCAGAAGTTCAGTGAGGATCTCTGAATGATCCAATGTTGTCCTAAATGACTGATGATGATAAATATAATCCACCTGTGTGTAATCAAGTCTCTGTATAAATGCACCTGCTCTGTGATACTCTCAGGATTCTGTTTAAAGCGCAGAGAGCATCATGAAGACCAAGTAACACACCAGGCAGGTCTGTGATACTGTTGTGGAGAAGTTTAAAGCCGGATTTGGATACAAAAAGATTTCCCAAACTTTAAACATTCCAAGGAGCACTGTGTAAGCGATCATATTGAAATGGAAGGAGTATCAGACCACTGCAAATCTACCAAGACCCGGCCATTCCTCTAAACTTTCATCTCAAACAAGGAGAAGACTGATCAGAGATGCAGCCAAGAGGCCCATGATTACTCTGGATGAACTGCAGAGATCTACAGCAGAGGTGGGAGAGTCTGTCCATAGGACAACAATCAGTCGTACACTGCACAAATCTGACCTTTATGGAAGAGCGGCAAGAAGAAAGCCATTTCTCAAAGATATCCATAAAAAGTCTCGTTTAAAGTTTGCCACAAGCCACTTGGGAGACACACCAAACATGTGGAAGAAGGTGCTCTGGTCAGATGAAACCAAAATCAAACTTTTTGGCCACAATGCAAAACGATATGTTTGGCGTAAAAGCAACACAGCTCATCAACCTGAACACACCATCCCCATTGTCAAACATGGTGGTGGCAGCATCATGGTTTGGGCCTGCTTTTCTTCAGCAGGGACAGGGAAGATGGTTAAAATTGATGGGAAGATGGATGGAGACAAATACAGGACCATTCTGGAAAAAAACCTGTTGGAGTCTGCAAAAGACCCGAGACTGGGACGGAGATTTATCTTCCAACAAGACAATGATCCCAAACATAAAGCAAAATCTACAATGGAACGGTTCACAAATAAACGTATCCAGGTGTTAGAATGGCCAAGTCAAAGTCCAGATCTGAATCCAATCGAGAATCTGTGGAAAGAGCTGAAAACTGCTGTTCACAAACGCTCTCCATCCAACCTCACTGAGCTCGAGCTGTTTTCCAAGGAAGAATGGGCAAGAATTTCAGTCTCTCGATGTGCAAAACTGATAGAGACATACCCCAAGAGACTTGCAGCTGTAATCGCAGCAAAAGGTGGCGCTACAAAGTATTAACTTAAGGGGGCCGAATAATTTGGCACGCCCCACTTTTCAGTTTTTTATTTTTTACAAAAGTTTAAAATATCCAATAAATTTCGTTCCACTTCACGACTGTGTCCCACTTGTGGATTCTTCACCAAAAAATTAAAATTTTATATCCTTATGTTTGAAGCCTGAAATGTGGCAAAAGGTTGAAAAGTTCAAGGGGGCCGAATACTTTTGCAAGGCACTGTACTTATATACAGTGGATACGGAAAGTATTCAGACCCCTTTAAATTTTTCACTCTTTGTTTCATTGCAGCTATTTGCTAAAAGCAAAAAAAGTTCATTTTATTTCTCATTAATGTACACTCAGCAGCACCCCATCTTGACAAAAAAAAACAGATAGATATTTTTGCAAATTTATTAAAAAAGAAAAACTGAAATATCACATGGTCATAAGTATTCAGACCCTTTGCTCAGGATTGAGTAGAAGCACCCTTTTGAGCTAGTACAGCCATGAGACTTCTTGGGAATGATGCAACAAGTTTTTCACATCTGGATTTAGGGATCCTCTGCCATTCTTCCTTGCAGATCCTCTCCAGTTCCGTCAGGTTGGATGGTGAACGTTGGTAGACAGCCATTTTCAGGTCTCTCCAGAGATGCTCAATTTGGTTGAGGTCAGGGCTCTGGCTGGGCCAGTTAAGAATGGTCACAGAGTTGTTCTAAAGCCACTCCTTTGTTATTTTAGCTATGTGCTTAGGGTCATTGTCTTGTAGGAAGGTGAACCTTCAGCCCATTCTGAGGTCCAGAGCACTCTGGAAGAGGTTTTCTTCCAGGACCTCTCTGTACTTGGCCGCATTCATATTTCCTTCAATTGCAACCAGTCGTCCTGTCCCTGCAGCTGAAAAAAAAACCATAACATGATGCTGCCACCACCATGTTTCACTGTTGGGATTGTATTGGGCAGGTAATGAGCAGTGCCTGGTTTTCTCCACACATACCACTTAGAATTAACGCCAAAAGTTCAATCTTCATCTCATCAGACCAGAGAATCTTATTTCTCATAGTCTGGGAGTCCTTCAAGTGTTTTTTGGCAAACTCTATGCGGGCTTTCATATGTCTTGCACTGAGGAGAGGTTTCCTTCGGGCCACTCTGCCATAAAGCCCCGTCTGGTGGAGGGCTGCAGTGATAGTTGACTTTGTGGAACTTTCTCCCATCTCCCTACTGCATCTCTGGAGCTCAGCCACAGTGATCTTTGGGTTCTTCTTTACCTCTCTCACCAAGGCTCTTCTCACCATGATTGCTCAGTTTGGCTAGACGGCCAGGTCTAGGAAGAGTTCTGGTCGTCCCAAACTTCTTCCATTTAAGGATTATGGAGGCCACTGTGCTCTTAGGAACCTTGAGTGCTGCAGAAATTCTTTTGTAACCTTGGCCAGATCTGTGCCTTGCCACAATTCTGTCTCTGAGGTCCTTGGGCAGTTCCTTTGACCTCATGATTCTCATTTGCTCTGACATGCATTGTGAGCTGTGAGGTCTTATATAAACAGGTGTGTGCCTTTCCTAATTAAGTCCAATCAGTTTAATCAAACACAACTGGACTCCAATGAAGGAGTAGAACCATCTCAAGGAGGATCAGAAGGAAATGGACAGCATGTGAGTTAAATGAGTGGCAGAGCAAAGGGTCTGAATACTTATGACCATGTGATATTTCAGTTTTTCTTTTTTAATAAATTTGAAAAATTATCTACATTTCAGTTTTTTTTCTGTCAAGATGGGGTGCTGAGTGTACATTAATGAGAAATAAAATGAACTTTTTTGCTTTTAGCAAATGGCTGCAATGAAACAAAGAGTGAAAAATTTAAAGGAGTCTGAATACTTTCCGTACCCACTGTAGGTTTATCATATTTCCCCTTAAACGCCTCTTCTCCAGACTAAACAGATTTAACTCCTTTAGTCTCTCCTCAAAACTGAGGTCCACCATGCCCCTTATCAGTTTTGTGGCTCTCCGTTGAACCTTTTCCAACTCTAAGACATCTTTCTATGAACTGGTACCCAGAACTGAACTGCATATTCCAGATGCTGCCGCACCAATAAGTTATAAAGTGGTAATATAACATCCCTGTCCCATGAGTCCATACCCCTTTTAACACATGACAATATCCTGCTGGCCTTAGAAGCAGCTGATTGACATTGCATGCTGTAATTTAATCTATAATCTACAAGTACTCCCAGATCCTTTTCCACCATTGACTGTCCCAGTTTTACTCCCCTTAGAACATAAGCCGCATGTGGATTATTTTTACCCAGATGCATAACTTTGCATAACTTTACATAATGTGAGTGTGTGAACCCAGAGGGTGCTATTGAGCGACCCAGGGCCAGGCCTGAAAAGGCCCTCAGCCACACCTTTGGGTGGAGCGTAACTCCAGAGGGCTGGGGGGAAATCTTCAGGAAGCAGGAAGTCGTGGACCCAGCCAAAGACAGACAAAGCGGTCTGTTCCCAGAGGGCTGGGGTCCTGAGAGGGCTTACTGAGCCAGGCTGCTTGTTGCCCCAGAGATCAGTCAGGGAGCAAGCCGTGAGTTAGGGCCTGTGTGTGGCCTAGGTCGTTTGTTATTTTTGTGTATGTTTCCTAAGCTGAATAAAAGCCATTTTGTTTTGAATTGGCACCGTCTGAACGCTGTCTCTCCGGCGCCCAGTACCACACCCACTGCTGTCGGGTCCAGAAGTCTGCCACCATTGAGATTAATCCCCCCAAATTGTCACATATGGTGCTACGGATGCGGGCATAAAGAGATCCACGCAAGTCCTGGAAGACAAGTGTTTGGTGACTGCAGTACTGCAAAGTGTGCATTGTGTCCTACAGCTGGAAGAAATCTGTGATTTCAACTGAGAAACCCAGGAAGGGGTGAGTGGAACTGCCATGTTTGTGTTTTCTGTGGAAGACAGAAGAAAATGCTGGTTGTTGTAGTGCCACATAAGTTAACTGTTTGAATACATGTGACTGCAGAAGATAGCAAAAAAAAAGTTGCTGCTGGTTGAACCCAAGGTTGATGTGGTTGATTGTGTAATCTTGTTAGTAAACCATGGGCAAGAAAAAGAGAATTTCAGCTTGTAAAAAAAGCAGAGAAGCTGTGCACAGGTTTATTAGTGCAGCAGTCTGAATGCAGAGATACACAAAACCCGGAATAGGGCATGTGGAGTGCAAGTAAAGATGATGAGTTGCATGAGAGTGACTTAGTTTTTCTGAAGCACTTCTGGTCTATGAAGGAATATGTCCCTGCTGACTGTATGTCTCATACTGGAGTGCATCAAAGCGCCAAAAATGAAATTATTATGGTGCAGCAGCTTCAAGATGAGATTAAAACCATCAGGTTCATTTATGAGGATGAAATATCTGATTGGAAGTGGCAACTTGAGGTATCAGAAAAAGAGAACCTTAAGTTAAAGAAAGAGCTTGAGACTATAAAGAGTTCATATCCTAGTCATTGTGAAAATGTGGTGCTGGGTTTGCTGAAATGAAATGTGCTCTATCTAATAAAGTTATACAGAGCGTAGAGCAAAAGCAAGTGCTTGAGAAGCAATTGCAGGATTTAAAGGAGCAGACTCCATTGCCAAAGAGAGTGTCATTGAAAAATTAAGAGATGACCTTGAAACTGCTAAACATGAGAGAAGTGAATTTTTGCAGTGTCAGTCAGAATGTCTGGATGACCAAGTCAGGAAGTGTGAAAAACTTTCGGCTGCATTAACTGACAAAGAAAATGAAATTGTAGAGCTGAGTAAGCATGTGTCTGACCGAGAGAGAGATTTAGAATCTGTGCTGCAGACAATGCAGTCAGAACAAAACTTGCATGAACTAAAGCAGGTTCGCCTAAATATTGAAGTCAAGGAATGGCGGGACAGAGCTGGAGTTCTGGAACAAAGAGAAATGGAACTCAAAGCTAGAATATGTAGCCTGGAGAAGACGCTGTCAGGATCTTGTGAAGATAAAGAGAAATTGTCTGTTTTGGTGCAAAATAAAGACAAAGAATTGATGGAGATGTCGACTGTCCATGCTCAGAATTTACTAACCTTACAGGAGAGTCACAATGAAGTTGAGAAAAACGTGGAATCTGTGCAGATATTGTATGAGGACAAAGCTAATGCTTATGACAAGCTGGAAAAGGCCAAGAGAGAATTGGACTTCCAGATAGAAGACATGAGGATTCAGTCTGAGGAAAACCTGTCTAATTTATCTGCTGAGATTGTAGATCTAAAAATGCTTGCTGCTCAACTAAAGCTGCAAGTGGACAAATGGGAGGAAGTTGTACGCATCAAGGAACAGCTGGAGTTTCAGATGGATCAAGTGGAGCGCGAGTCAGAAATAAAGTTGGAAGAGCACACTTTTCAGATAGAACAGTTAAAAACCGAAGTTTAATCTAAAAGAGAAGAATTGGATCGATTGAAGCAGTCTCTATCCAATACTGAACAGTCGGCATCTGCACAAACTTCAAAGCTCGCAGCACTAGAAGCTGAGAACGACTTGCTGCAGAGCCTGTTAACCTCTAAAGAATCAGAACTGTTATCCATGAAAAATGTGACTCAAGAGACAGAGTCTGTATTCAACCAAGAGCAAGATAAGAGAGTTACTGAGAGACGGGACTTGAATGAAAGACTTGACAAAAAGTCTGCAGATGGGCAGAAGCTTTATCAGAAGATGTTGGAGGGTCAGTTCAACATAATTCAGGGAACAGTGGGGGAAGCAGAAAATATCATCCAGGATGTAGTTGCTAAACTGGATGATCTTCTACATATCCGCTGCACTAGTTCACCAGATTACCTGGTAAACCGAGCAAAAGTTGCTATAGACTCATTAACCTCCCTCTCGAATGGGCACTCCAAATACATACAGAATATGACAGATTAAACCTACAAAAAGAGTTTATAGAGACCATATATATAGAAAAATAGTAAATTTTATTAATAAAATACCATAAGCATACATGTATAATATAATCATAAGACTGTGCCAACAAGCACGCAGGATGCATCCTGACGAAGCCACTGGGCGTGGCGAAACGCGCGTCGGGCATAGCGCATCTCTCCCCCCTTCTTCTTTGGCACACACTCCTAGGTGCATTCATTGTCTTCCAATATGGCGACTGGTATGTGGAGATGGTACAATTGATCTATTTGTTATGTGCATGGGATTGTAAGGTCATCATTTAGGCTTTTATATAGAAGCCAGGCTGGTTTATTTATATATATGACACATTTCATATTTATTATTTTTTGAGTTGGTATATTTATTTATATATGTTCCATATTTTTGAGATCTGATATACTGTGCCTATATTCTATGCACATATTATATAATTGTACCCTGATAACATTTGTATTCAATACTGTTATCTTGTATAATTTCAGGGTATGCTATTCTCCTCAAATCCATTTCTCAGTATTGACTTTTTAGGATTAAGTTTGGTTATTTATATGACTTGTTGGTATTTCATTATTCATACTGTAGGAGTGTGTTTCCGAATTAGTTGGGGAGGGTGAGACTCCATTTAACTGTACACGCTGTTTTCCATCTGCATGCTTGTTGGCACAATCTTATGATTATATGTGTGATGATGAGACCCTCAATTTATGTATCTTTCTTGGACATGTATCATTCCTCATTCGTATCAGTCACATATCTGTAGGAGTGTAAAGCTGTGTTTACATTGGTGGTCAATTCGCTCCAATGGTTTTATGTGCATACCATGGAGAGAGGGCCTGTCTGGCCCGTCAGTGTGATATTCCAGATGTCCAAAGGGGGGAGGGTGGGCTAATGACCTACAACTAACCCAGGCACCCATCTTTCCTTCTAACCAGCATAGATTCCTCTTTCCGTGAGGAGAGGGCTGACTGGGGGGGGTGAAGGGTGGGGCTGGACAAGGGTCTTCACACTGGCTGGAGTGAGTTGGTGTGAGTCTTTGGGTGGAAACTGGAAGAGATACAGCTAAGAGATAGCTGTGATCAGGAATCTTCCTGAGGTCTGGTATTATTTCTATATTTTATTTCCGTTTTTTTTATGTGCCGTATCATGGCTCTTTTGCTTGTATGTTTATGCTTGATCATATTAATATTGTATATTTCTGTATATGCTATTAATTCATACCGACCCACTTGGGTTATTAAACATATAAAATTTATATCGCTCGTTCGTTTTATCCTATGACCCGGTCTACTCACGGTGTGTGAGTGGGAGGTTAAGAAAGAAGTTTGATCGCAGGCGTGCCAGGCGGCTGGGCGAGGCGATATTCTTCACAATATGTGTATACATGTATGCTTATGGTATTTTATTAATAAAATGTACTATTTTTCTATATATATGGTCTCTATAAACTCTTTTTGTAGGTTTAATTGATTTCTTTCTTTGTTTATGGGACATTATTTTTTGAGGAAGACTTGTTTGGCTTCCAGAATATGACAGATGCCTCTGACTTAGTTGGAGCACTGGCACAGTTTGCACACTTAACAGCAGATACAATTGTAAATGGCAGTGCAACGTCTCACTTGGCACCACCATGGAGATCATCTTGTAGACAACTGCAGGGAATGTGGAAGCCAGAGTTTACAGTATCTGAATGAGCTGAAGGATAAGCAGTCTTTGATGGATGCTGACCTAACAAATGTTAGAAGAACACTGCAGAATATCCTAGAATTAGGAGACATCGTGGATAAAGAGATGGCATCTACATCTGCTGCCATAGAAGATGCAGTGCGAAAGATTGAGGAAGTGCAATAGTATCTGCAAGTTGCAATAGTAAAAACTGAGATAGAGGCTGCTCAGAGAAATGTGGCATTGAAGAAAGTTCTGGAGCTGGAATCAGAGATTTGTGCGCTACAGAAGGCATTAGAATTGGAGAAAGCTGCCAGCATAGAGGCAGAGAAAGCAGAGCCAGCCAGAACCTGTAACCAAAAAGCATCTGGGTACTGACAGTAAAAACTGTGATATTGGAAACTTGGCATCCCAGTCCTCCGGTGTTAGCACAGAGAATGAAAATAACTTGGAGAATGTTGAGATGACGATATCACCAGCTCCTGTACTGTCAGAAATGGATTTTCACAAAAATTCTTGCAATCTATCATCAATCTATCTATCAATCTATCTATCTATCTATCTATCTATCTATCTACAATCAATCAATCAATCTATCAATCTACCGCAACATACCTCCAGGAAGTTATGTGTATGAGAAAGAGGAGGTAACACTAGAGTATGGAAGTGGTTCCCCGGCTGCTGTACAGATGTGGAAGTATTATAAAGAAACCATTCCAATATATGATGTGGCAGTTGTTAAAGACATACCAGAAAATGTAGTTCAGCGTGATCTATTTTGTGAGGGTGTACTGTATGGCCCTTGTGCAGAAGGAGAAGATATTGCGGTACAGAGCTTGTGTATCTCAAACAAAAAGGAGAGCAAGCAGCCTATGTCTCCTAAACTTCTAAGCCTTGATGGTGATGGCAAAGTTTGCTTTGAGATGAAGGTTACGGAAAAAGTACCCGTGAAACAGTTATACTCTAAAGACATTGATGTGCATGAAGTATGTGTTAGTTGGTCTCTGAGCTCCTGTGGATTCATGTTAGGTGAAGATGAAGATTCTTACGGATATTTACTAAAGCGATCAAAGTCATGCAATGGGATGGCTGAAGACTATGGCGAGAAATGTGATGAAAATGATGTGATCCCCTGTATGGCGAATTGTGAAGGTGATGAAGGAGAACTTGCCTTTGCACAGAATGGCCAGGATCTTAGCATAGCATTTAAAGTGCTGAAAAAACGGAAATCTCGACTGAGCGGAATTTGGAAGAAGAGACCGCCAGATTTGGACATCTGTAGAGACACTGGACAAGTGTACAGGATTGAAGAGGGACGTCGACATACTATGTCTTGTCCCATTGTAGCTCACCCCATGGGTAGTGAGCTGAGGGGGAGGGTATGTGAGTGTGTGAACCCAGAGGGCGCTATTGAGCGACCCAGGGCCAGGCCTGAAAAGGCCCTCAGCCACACCTTTGGGTGGGGCGTAACTCCAGAGGGCTGGGGGAAACCTGCAGGAAGCAGGAAGTCGTGGACCCAGCCAAAGACAGACAAAGCGGTCTGTTCCCAGAGGGCTGGGGTCCTGAGAGGGCTTACTGAGCCAGGCTGCTTGTTGCCCCAGAGATCAGTCAGGGAGCAAGCCGTGAGTTAGGGCCTGTGTGTGGCCTAGGTCGTTTGTTATTTTTGTGTATGTTTCCTAAGCTGAATAAAAGCTATTTTGTTTTGAATTGGCACCGTCTGAACGCTGTCTCTCCGGCGCCCAGTACCACACCCACTGCTGTCGGGTCCAGGAGTCTGCCGCCATTGAGATTAATCCCCCCAAATTGTCACAATAACTTTACATCAACATTGAACCTCATTTGCCATGTGGCTGCCCAAACACTCAGACTGTCCAAGTCTGCTTGTAACCTACCTATATCCTCCATAGACTGCACTGCACTACATAGCTTGGTGTCATCTGCAAAAATAAAGAAAGTGCTATTAATCCCATCTTCTATATCATTAATAAAGAAATTAAATAACCCTGGGGTACACAACTTATAACAGAAGACCAGTCTGAGCTGCAGTAATTGACCACAACTCTCTGGATATGATCCTTTTATCAGTTTTCAATCCAATTACAAACTATATTTTCCAAGCCAATGGACCTGATTTTACCCATTAAACGTCTATGAGGGACAATGTCAAATGCCTTTGCAAAATCTTGGAACACTACTGTATATCCACAGCCTTCCCTCTGCCCAGAATTCTACTCTCCTCTTCATAAAAGCAAATCAGGTTAGTCTGACAACTTCTGTAAATTTTAGTAAAATCATGCTGTCTGTCACTTAATATAATATTATGTACAGTCACATACTCCTGTATATATTCGCTTAAGATTCTCTCAGTCTCCCCACAATGGATGTTTAACTCACTGGTCTGTAATTACCTGGGGAAGACCTAGAGCCTTTTTTGAAAACAGACATCAAATTTGCCTTGCACCAGTTCCTTTGCACTGTACCAGTTACTATCAGTACTTGTGATTGTAATCCATCCAGTTTCGCTCACGTCTATTTTGCTTAGCTTGGCTTGGACCATTTCTTTGTTTAGTATATTGGTTGATGTATTACCGGCATTAGTGACACCCACAACAACTACTGCCTGTTCTTCTGTATGTACAGAGCTAAAGAACCCATTTAGTAGCTCTACTTTTTCTTGATCCCCAGTGACCAACGCTCCATTGCCATTATTTAGGAGACCTACCTGTTCTGACCTTGTTTTTTTTGCATTTACAGTGGGGAAAAATAGTATTTAGTCATCCACCAATTGTGCAAGTTCTCCCACTTAAAAAGATGAGAGAAGCCTGTAACTGACATCATAGGTAGACCTCAACTATGAGAGACAAAATGAGAAAACATATCTAGAAAATCACATTGTCTGATTTTTTAAAGAATTTATTTGCAAATTATGGTGGAAAATAAGTATTTGGTCACCTACAACTAAGCAAGATTTCTGGCTCTCACAGACCTGTAACTTCTTCTTTAAGAGTATCCTCTGTCCTCCACTCATTATCTATAGTAATGGCACCTGTTTGAAATTGTTATCAGTATAAAAGACACCTGTCCACAACCTCAAACAGTCACACTCCAAACTCCACTATGGTGAAGACCAAAGAGCTGTGGAATGACACCAGAAACAAAATTGTAGACCTGTACCAGGCTGGGAAGACTGAATCTGCAATAGGAAAGCAGCTTGGTGTGAAGAAATCAACTGTGGGAGCAATAATTAGAAAATGGAAGACATACAAGATCACTGATAATCTCCCTCGATCAGGGGCTCCACGCAAGATATCACCCCGTGGGGTCAAAATGATTACAAGAACAGTGAGCAAAAATCCCAGAACCACACAAGGGGGATCTAGTGAATGACCTGCAGAAAGCTGGGACTAACATAACAATGGCTACTGTCAGTAACACACTACGCCGCCAGGGACTCAGATCCTGCAGTGCCAGACGTGTCCCCCTGCTTAAGCCAGTACATATCCAGGCCCATCTGAAGCTTGCTAGAGGGCATTTGGATGTTCCAGAATAGTATTGGGAGAATGTCATATGGTCAGATGAGACCAAAGTAGAACTGTTTGGTAGAAACAAAAGTCGTGTTTGGAGGAGAGTGAATGCTGAGTTGCATCCAAAGAACACCATACCTACTGTGGAGCATGAGGGTGGCAACATCATGCTTTGGGGCTGTTTCTCTGCAAAGGGACCAGGACGACTGATCCGTGTACATGAAAGAATGAATGGGCCATGTATCGTGAGATTTTGAGTACAAACCTCCTTCCATCAGCAAGGGCATTGAAGATGAAATGTGGCTGGGTCTTTCAGCATGACAATGATCCCAAGCCCACCGCCAGAGCAACAAAGGAGTGGCTTTGTAAGAAGCGTTTCAAGGTCCTGGAGTGGCCTAGCCAGTCTCCAGATCTCAACCCCATAGAAAACCTTTGGAGGGAGTTGAAAGTCCGTGTTGCCCAGCGACAGCCCCAAAACATCACTGCTCTAGAGGAGATCTGCATGGAGGAATGGGCCAACATACCAGCAACAGTGTGTGCCAACTGTGAGTATGTGAACCCAGAGGGCGCTATTGAGCGACCCAGGGCCAGCCCTGAAAAGGCCCTCAGCCACACCTTTGGGCGGGGCGTAACTCCAAAGGGAGTGGATACAGCGGCAGAGCAGCTGTCAAGGCCTGCAGGAAGCAGCCGTACATGGGAACCAGCCGAGGACAGAGAGGCGGTCTGTCCCAGGAGGGCTGGGGTCCACAGGGGACTTTTGCTGGAGCTGAGCATTAGTCAGGCTGCCCATTGCCCCAGAGGCTAGACAGGGGTCAAGAAGTTAGTTAGTGCCCTAACTGTGGCCCAGGCTGTTTTTTTGTTTTATTATGATGCACCTAAACTGAATAACGCTATCTCTCCGGCGCCCTGTACCACGAACCACTGCTGTCCGGACCAGGAGTCTGCCGCCATTTGAGACTAGTCCCCCCAAATTGTCACATATGGTACTACGGATTCGGGCATAAAGAGATCCACGCAAGTCCTGAAAGACAAGTGGTTGGTGACTGCAGTACTGTTAAGTGTGCATTGTGGCCTACAGCTGGAAGAAATCTGTGATTTCAACAGAGAAACCCAGGAAGGGGTGAGTGGAATTGCAACATAGCAAAGTGTGTGCAAAAACTGGTGAAAGTAAAACTCTGGAAGAGGAATCCAGGGAATGGACTTTGTGTATACTGTGGCACAGAAGTCTGTAAAGTGTTTGCTGATGGCAAGAAAGTAAGCAATGTGTGTAGAAGCTGGATATTGCAAACAGTCTATGTGAAAGGCTATGGTTCCATGTTGGTGTTTTCTGTGGAAGACAGAAGAAAATGCTGGTTGTTGTAGTGCCACATAAGTTAACTGTTTGAATATGTGTGACTGCAGAAGATAGCAAAAAAAAAAAAAAAAAGCTGCTGCCAGTTGAACCCAAGGTTGCTGTGGAATATTGTGTAATCTTGTTAGTAAACCATGGGCAAGAAAAAGAGAATGTCAGCTTGTAAAAAAGCAGAGAAGTTATGCACAGGTTTATTAGTGCAGCAGTCTGAATGCAGAGAGACACAAAACCCGGAACAGAGCATGTGGAGTGCAAGTAAAGATAAAGGCTTGCATGAGAGTGACTCACTTTTTCTAAAGCACCTCTGTTCAATGATTGAATATGTCCCTGCTGACTGTATGTCTCATACTGGAGTGCATCAAAGCGCCAAAGATGAAAATATTATGGTGTAGCAGCTTCAAGATGAGATTAAAACCATCAGGTTCATTTATGAAGATGAAATATCTGATTGGAAATGGCAACTTGAGGTATCAGAGAAAGAGAACCTTAAGTTAAAGAAAGAGCTTGAGACTATAAAGAGTTCATATATTAGTCATTGTGAAAATGTGGTACTGGGTTTACTGGAATGGACTGTGTCACTAAGAAGGAGTTTGCAGAAATGAAATGCGCTCTATCTAATAAAGTTATACAGAGCGTAGAGCAAAAGCAAGTGCTTGAGAAGCAATTGTAGGATTTAAAGGAGCAGCATGTTCAAGACTCCATTGCCAAAGAGAGTGTCATTGAAAAATTAAGAGATGACCTTGAAACTGCTAAACGAGAGAAGTGAATTTTTGCAGTGTCAGTCAGAATGTCTGGATGACCAAGTCAGGAAGTGTGAAAAACTTTCGGCTGCATTAACTGACAAAGAAAATGAAATTGTAGAGCTGAGGAAGCATGTGTCTGACCGAGAGAGTGATTTAGAATCTGTGGTGCAGACATTGCAGTCAGAGCAAAACTTGCATGAACTAAAGTAGGTTCGCCTAAATAGTGAAGTCAACGAATGGCGGAGCAGAGCTGGAGTTCTGGAACAAAGAGAAATGGAACTCAAAGCTAGAATATGTAGCCTGGAGAGGGCGCTCTCAGGATCTTGTGAAGATAATGAGAAATTGTCTGTTTTGGTGCAAAATAAAGACAAAGAATTGATGGAGATGTCATCTGTCCATGCTCAGAAAGTGCAAGCCTTACAGGAGAGTCACAAAAAAATAGAGACTCAACTTCAAGTGCTGCAACTAAAAGTCACAGAAGGGGACAGGTTTCAAGCAGAACTGCTAGACAAGGCAAACGGTCTGCAGGCGGAATTGAATAATGTCACAGGGCTTCTTTCTCAAGCAGACAGCAAGTTTATCAAACTTTCCAAGGATTTTTCTACACTAGAATCTCAGCTTCAGGACACTCAGGAACTTTTGCAAAAAGAAACTCGACAGAAGCTTGACCTTAGTACAAAACTAAAACAAATGGAAGATGAGAAAAATGGTTTCCTTGAGCAACTAGAGGAAGAGGAGGAAGCAAAAAGAGATTTGACAAAGCAGATTTCAACACTGCAGGCTCAGGCGACTGATCTGAAGAAAAAAATGGAGGTCCTTGGACTCTGTTGAAGAACTAAAGGAAAAGTTGCAAAAGGAGCTAGAAGCTACAAATCAACGGTTTGAAGAGAAGGCTGCTGCTTATGACAAACTTGAGAAGACAAAAATTAGACTTCAGCATTAACTAGAAGATATAGGTTTAGATCTTGATCATCAACGTTGGATTGTGTCAGATTTGGAAAAGAAGCAGAAAAGGTTTGATCAGCTGCTTGGTGAAGAGAAGACTCTTTCTGCTAGATATGCAGAAGAACGTGACCGTGCTGAAGCAGAGGCTCGTGGAAAAGAGACCAAAGCTTTTGCCTTGGCTCGCTCCCTAGAAGAGGCCCTTGAATTGAAGACCGAGTTAGAGAGGCTCAACAAGCAACTGTGCACTGAAATGGAGGATTTGGTTAGCTCCAAGGATGAAGTTGAGAAAAACCTGTAATCTGTGCATATGTTGTATGAGAACAAAGCTAATGCTTATGACAAGCTGGAAAAGGCCAAGAGAGAATTGGACCTCCAGATAGAAGACATGACGATTCAGGTTGAGGAAAAAATGTCTAATTTATCTGCTGAGATTGTAGATCTAAAAATGCTTGTTGCTAAACTAAAGGTGCAAGTGAACAAGCAGGAGGAAGTTGCACGCATCAAGGAACTGTGGAACCAGCCAGAACATGTAACCAAAAAGCATCTGGGTAAGAAAAAGAGGAAAAGGGAAAGAGGAGGTAAGACTAGAGTGTGGAAGTGGTACTCCTGCTGCCGTACAGGTGTGGAAGCATTATACAGAAACCATTCCAATATATGATGTGGCAGTTGTTAAAGACATACCAGAAAATGTAGTTCAGTGTGATCTATTTTGTGAGGGTGTACTGTATGGTCCTTGTGCAGAAGGAGAAGATATTGCGGTACAGAGCTTGTGTATCTCAAACAAAAAGGAGAGCAAGCAGTCTATGTCTCCTAAACTTCAAAGCCTTGATGGTGATGGCAAAGTTTGCTTTGAGTTGAAGGTTACAGAAAAGGTACCCATGAAACATTTATACTCTAAAGACATTGATGTGCATGAAGTATGTGTTAGTTGGTCTCTGAGCTCCTGTGGATTTGTGATAGGTGAAGATGAAGATTCTTACGGCTATTCACTAAAGGGATCAAAATCATGCAATGGGAAGGCTGAAGACTATGGCGAGAAATGTGATGAAAATGATGTAATCCCCTGTATGGCGAATTGTGAAGGTGATGAAGCAAAACTTGCCTTTGCACAGAATGGCCAGGATCCTGGCATAGCATTCAAAGTGACGAGAAAAAGGAGATGTCGAGTAACCGGAATTTGGAAAATGAGACCGCCAGATTGCGACATGTGGACAATTAGAGGACAGTCATACATGGTTGAAGAGGGACTTCGACATAGGCTGTCTCGTCCCATTGTAGCTCACCCCATGGGTAGTGAGCTGAGGGGGAGGGTATGTGAGTATGTGAACCCAGAGGGCGCTATTGAGCGACCCAGGCCCAGCTCTGAAAAGGCCCTCAGCCACACCTTTGGGCGGGGTGTAACTCCAAAGGGAGTGGATACAGCGGCAGAGCAGCTGTCAAGGCCTGCAGGAAGCAGGCGTACATGGGAACCAGCCGAGGACAGAGAGGCGGTCTGTCCCAGGAGGGCTGGGGTCCACAGGGGACTTTTGCTGGAGCTGAGCATTAGTCAGGCTGCCCATTGCCCCAGAGGCTAGACAGGGGTCAAGAAGTTAGTTAGTGCCCTAACTGTGGCCCAGGCTGTTTTTTTGTTTTATTATGTTGCACCTAAGCTGAATAAAGCCAGTTTACTTTACACTTGGACCGTCTGAACGCTATCTCTCCGGCGCCCAGTACCACGAACCACTGCTGTCCGGACCAGGAGTCTGCCGCCATTTCAGACTAGTCCCCCCAAATTGTCACACAACCTTGTGAAGACTTACAGAAAATGTTTGACCTCTGTCATTGTCAACAAAGGATATATAAAAAAGTATTGAGATGAACTTTTGTTATTGACCAAATACTTATTTTCCACCATAATTTGCAAATAAATTCTTTAAAAATCAAACAATGTGATTTTCTGGATTTGTTTTCTCATTTTGTCTCTCATAGTAGAGGTCTACCTATGATGTCAATTACAGGCCTCTCTCATCCTTTTAAATGGGATAACTTGCACAATTGGTGGCTGACTAAATACTTTTTTTCCCCACTGTATACAGGAGAACTGCGAGGGCCCCCAACCAGTCGACAAAAAACCTAATTTTCAAACTCTCATATGCCCGAGACACAATAGCACATATACAGTATATAAAAGAGAAGGAAACTGTAGAAAGACCCTTACTAACTTCTTCAATCTGATAAGGAGTTAAGCGAAAGAAAGTAGGTTAAAACACCTACTCACCGCGTGATTTTGAAATTTCTTTTCCTTTCAGGAGCTCCCAATATTATCAGACATGGAAGCAATTCAGGGTATCTTAGCAGTGCCCCCAAATACTGTTGGGGGTTTCTGATTTCCTAAACAAATTCTAGCGTTTCTTACTCTAATAGCACTGGAGAGCTGAGGAACAAACATACTGGTAGGCTTCAAAGGAGCTCTGTGGAGTGGTCTCTCTAAGCCAAGTTTATTATACCTTAAAGGGAGTCTATCATTGCATATATCGTTTTTTAACTGACACCACATTGCAATAGCCTTTGTAAAGGCTATTCATCTCCTATCTTTATTTCTCAGATCCTCGCTGCCGTTTTCAAGTTTTCCATTTATGTAAATGAAAGCGCAGGGGGCTCCGAGCACAACTTCGTCATCCCCCACAACGCCGCCTCTGCGTTTTATTCTTGATACCCCCTGCTTCTTTTGTCTGCCTCTTCACTGCGTCAGCAGCCAATGTTCTTATCTTCGGGATTGAAATCCCCCACATGCGCAGTACATTCGTGTAGCTCTATGGAGTACTGAGCAAGCTCAGTACTTCATGGAGCTACACGAATGTACTGTGCATGTGCAGTATGCTTGTTCAGTAATCGATTTAACATGGCGGGCAGAGCATGCGCAGTTGGCTCAAAATGATATACGAGCTATAGGTTCTGCCTATGTGCAATTGCCTTGTTGTTATTTGCCACTTATATAAAGTTAAAAGTTTATAAGGTCACTTCTATTACTTCTGCTTTCCAGAGAACATTTCAGAACAAATTGCTTAAATTTGGTGCGTGAACAAATATTTCACAGTATCCTATGTTTAAACCTATGCTTGACTAGAATTGAGACATTTACACAAGATTAGTTTTATTTTAAACCCTTATAACGCTAGCAACAGGAAATGGCCTGCAACACCACCATGCTTTGCATGGTCACACATGAAGGGTAAAGCTCACTATAAGTGGTGTTCTAGCAACTTAACAATAAATCTACTTAAAAGGGACATTTTCTGATTTTCCGGTGATGTTCCGTTTCCCCGTTTCAGAAAACCGAACATCAACAATACTCCCCCTCCATCCCATCATACTTACCTGTCTTCATGTCCCGGATCTTCTGGGCACAAAACGTCACTTCCTTCAGGGGAGGCTGTTTCCCTAGCTAGCCAGTGGACTATTAGCTCTACCTAACTAAATAACTCAGCCCACCCCCATCATACTTACCTGTAGATCCTCTCCGGATCTTCTGTCTCCAATGTGATCTCCAATGCCCAGAAGATCCGCACAGGAAGACAGGTAAGTATGATGGGGGAGGGGGTATTCTGAGTTAGTTAGGGCTAGTAGTCCACGGGCTAGCTAGGGAAACAGGGAGGGGGTGTGATGGAGTGAGAGAGGGAGGGGGAGGGAGTGAGTGAGAGGGGGATCTGAGTGAAGAGTAATGCATCATGGTAGTTGTAGGATAAAAGAACAGGAAGCTACCCATGTAAACAAATTCAGAGGATGCTGGGAGCTTCCAAAGAACCAATAAATCACTCAAAACACTGCTAAAGGTATTTGGGTGCACTTATTAACCCATTAATAGCACTAAAAGATATTTAAAAAAAAAAAAAAAGATCTTTTGCCCAGATAAACCCATTTGTAAGAAGGTAAAGAATATTTTGGCACTCACCAATAAAATTAATTTGTTTAAATAATCACCATAAAATAGGTAGATGAGAGAGGAGGTTAACAGGTGACAGCCGTTAGATATGTTGTATTTGCTCCCCTGGTTGGGATGAAACCTACCTTTTCATCTTGCACCAGACTGAACAAAAATAGGGTAAAATCAGAAACAAAAACAAATTTTAAGCACTTCTCTAGTACATGGTCATTTACAGCTGTTTTTTTTTTTTTCATATTGTAATCTTAGGTTATTGGCAAAATCAGAAACAAATTTTAAGTATTTCTCTAGTACATGGTCATTTATGGCTGTTTTAAATTATACTTAGGATCAGAAAAGGATTCAGAGGATGAGAAGACCACAAAAAAGCCAAAAAAGAAGGAAACCAATAGGACAGATTCTGATAACACTGAGAAGACACAAAAAGGTTGGTTATTTTTAATTATAATATGCAAAACATCAGTGAACACAATCATGGCATCAAAAGTGGCAGTGCCCCATAGTGGCCCCTGCATACAGTATTATGCCGCATAGTGGCCCCTTCACACAGTATTATGCCCCATTGTGGATCACCCATGAACAATTATTATACTCTGGGGTCTTTTGAGACCCCAGACTATAATGACCGGAGACCCAGGGGAGGATAAAAACATAAAAAACAATGTTATTTACCTCTTCCTGGCTCTGGCGCACTCCCTGCTATTTTCGGCGTTCTTCAATGTTGGACCAGACGTCGCGTGAGCCAGGCCATATTCGTGACACATAATGACGTCTGCCTGGCCCACGTGATGTCTGGGACATCACCAAACAAGCCTGAAGCCTGCTGGAGCGCAGGAGAGGTAAGTAATATTGTTATGTTCCCTCACCTCCCCTGGGCCTCCGATCATTATACTCCGGAGTCTGAAAAGTGTTTGTGGGGTTCTCAGGCCCGTGGCCTTACTTACAGATCCCCGCAGGAGTGGGGATCGATAAGTAAATAGGGCCTGTTACCTGCTGGTGTTACTCCAGCAGGTAACGGCCTATTAAAAAAAAAAAGTTTCAGGGGCCCACTGGGCCCCCTAATGTCCGGGGCCCTGTGGCAGCTGCTACTGCTACTACCCCAGTATTTACACCACTGCTTCAACTCCTTCCCTTAAGCACCAGGGAACCTGTCTAGGACAGGTTTTACATAGAGAAGAGCAGTAGCGCCATTCTTTTTCACAATCACACACCTAGAGACAAAACAAGCTCCTGCATTTTTTTTTTGTTATATTTTTTTGCCTAATCCTGGAGAACCCCTTTAAATGGTAGGTAGCAATATTAAAAAGATAGAAAAATAAAAAAGTTAATTGTAATGAAATTGCAAACATTTTCATAGTGTGAAATTTGATACTTCTGGGGCTAGGATGTGTTTCCAATATTAAAATTATAGCATAATGCAAAATAGTATATTTCCAAAAAGACTGAATAGTAGGAATGATCTAATTCCTAATTATTAACTTATATTTCCAAAAAGACTGAATAGTAGGAATGATCTAATTCCAATTATTAACTTTTTTCTTTTACTTGTTTTATATATTTCTGATTGACATTTTTCTTATGGGTTGGCATTTGTTTCAATTTGGGCTTATTTAAACAGCCCCACACTGTTTTCACTCAACTATGATTAAGGGTCAGCTTTGACCAGAAATGCGCCAGAGAGTATTTCTCCATGTTTGTTCACCTTGGATTGTCTATTTAATATTATTTTAGCTATATATATATATATATATATATATATATATATACAGTACAGACCAAAAGTTTGGACACACCTTCTCATTCCAAGAGTTTTCTGTATTTTCATGACTATAAAAATTGTAGATTCACACTGAAGGCATCAAAACTATGAATTAAACACACGTGGAATTATATACTTAACAAAAAAGTGTGAAACAACTGAAAATATGTCTTATATTCTAGGTTCTTCAAAGTAGCCACCTTTTGCTTTGATTACTGCTTTGCACACTCTTTGCATTCTCTTGATGAGCTTCAAGAGGTAGTCACCTGAAATGGCTTTCACTTCACAGGTGTGCCCTGTCAGGTTTAATAAGTGGGATTTCTTGCCTTATAAATGGGGTTGGGACCATCAGTTGTGTTGTTCAGAAGTCAGGTGGATATACAGCTGATAATCCTACTGAATGGAGTGTTAGAATTTGTATTATGGCAAGAAAAAAGCAGCTAAGTAAAGAAAAATGAGTGGCCATCATTACTTTAAGAAATGAAGATCAGTCAGTCCGAAAAATTGGGAAAAATTTGAAAGTGTCCCCAAGTGCAGTGGCCAAAACCATCAAGCGCTACAAAGAAACTGGCTCACATGAGGACCGCCCCAGGAAAGGAAGACCAAGAGTCACCTCTGCTGCGGAGGATAAGTTCATCCGAGTCACCAGCCTCAGAAATTGCAGGTTAACAGCAGCTCAGATTAGAGACCAGGTCAATGCCACACAGAGTTCTAGCAGCAGACACATCTCTACAACAACTGTTAAGAGGAGACTGTGTGCAGCAGGCCTTCATGGTAAAATAGCTGCTAGGAAACCACTGCTAAGGACAGGCAACAAGCAGAAGAGACTTGTTTGGGCTAAAGAACACAAGGAATGGACATTAGACCTGTGGAAATCTGTGCTTTGGTCTGATGAGCCCAAATTTGAGATCTTTGGTTCCAACCACCGTGTCTTTGTGCGACGCAGAAAAGGTGAACAAATGGACTCTACATGCCTGGTTCCCACCGTGAAGCATGGAGGAGGAGGTGTGATGGTGTGGGGGTGCTTTGCTAGTGACACTGTTGGAGATTTATTCAAAATTGAAGGAATACTGAACCAGCATGGTTAACACAGCATCTTGCAGCGGCATGCTATTCCATCCGGGTTGCGTTTAGTTGGACCATCATTTATTTTTCAACAGGACAATGACCCCAAACACACCTCCAGACTGTGTAAGGGCTATTTGACCAAGAAGGAGAGTGATGGGGTGCTACGCCAGATGACCTGGCCTCCACAGTCACCAGACCTGAACCAAATCGAGATGGTTTGGGGTGAGCTGGACCGCAGAGTGAAGGCAAAAGGGCCAACAAGTGCTAAGCATCTCTGGGAACTCCTTCAAGACTGTTGGAGACCATTTCAGGTGACTACCTCTTGAAGCTCATCAAGAGAATGCCAAGAGTGTGCAAAGCAGTAAATAAAGCAAAAGGTGGCTACTTTGAAGAACCTAGAATATAAGACATATTTTCAGTTGTTTCACACTTTTTTGTTAAGTATATAATTCCACATGTGTTAATTCATAGTTTTGATGCCTTCAGTGTAAATCTACAATTTTTATAGTCATGAAAATACAGAAAACTCTTGGAATGAAAAGGTGTGTCCAAACTTTTGGTCTGTACTGTATATATATATATATATATTTTCTGGAGTTCTGGTCCTTTTTTTTTTTTTTCCACAATGAGCCTTAGTTCATCAAGAATTGCTGACTGAATACAGGTTGTCTGGCACTATAACTGGTATTTGTATTCTTCTGATGGTGTGTGAGAGAACAACCAGAGGGAATTCAATGTTTATCTGGCATAAATACATGCAATTACTTCAGCTACATCAGTGCCTGAACATCACTGATACAGTTGAAATGCATGGTTGAGCAGGAAGCGTTTGGCTTCCTGCTCTGCCATTCTGTAAACCACAAGCCACTTCAAGGCTGCTGGCTTATAGAGCACTGGTACCACAGACAAGATATCCCCGGGCACAGACAGGCGCAATGCTATGACGTCATAGCATTGCACATCCTGCACTGAGATGCAGACATCTTGTCTGTGCTTACGCTCTTTGTCAAGCCTCTGCTTACATTACATTACATTAAATGGCCACTATGAAATGAACAATACAATGTAAAAAGAGAAAGGGTCATGGCACTTGCAAGTGCTGTTGTCTCCCTAAAACAGAAACAGCTTAACAGCCAGGGTCCCAAGTGGCAGAACTCCACAGCTGGAAGAAGTGGTCATGATAGCCCAGTCCAGATAGAAACAGAAAATGTGAGACAGAGACGTCACCTGTCAGTCATGAAATGTTTCCTGTGCTGTATTCACCTAAATTGTCTGTAGAGCCTGTACTTAACACTATATTGTCAGTGTATAGTGATAATATCGGCATACTTGAGTTGGGGACCCACTTGGACGTGTTTGCCTCCCCCTGTTCTGAACCCCAGCTAAGTCTCTGCTCAGGCCCTTATATTCAGTCTAATAAACAGAGGGGAACTGTGCAGCTGCAAAGTTTGCACCAGTGGTATGTCTGCCCCAGTCTTGGCTCTGGTAACAAAAGGTAACAAAAACAAAAAATGGAAATTTGATTATTATAGGTGTTTTTATTTTATTGGCAAAATCAGAAACAAAAACAAATTTTAAGCACTTCTCTAGTACGTGGTCATTTACAGCAGTTTTATATTTTCATATTATAACCAGTGTATATGGTTACAACAAAGAGCTCTTATGATGCAAGACAATGCAGGGTGTTGCAAGCTTCTAAGCCAGTGGTTGGAAATCATTGTCATAGAGCAATAAACTGTTTGTATCTTCTAGGAGTTAAAAGTGACCTTCCATCAAAAAGTAGTGGAGCCAAAACCAAGCAGAAAGATTCTGGATCCATGTTTCAAACAAATGGTGGGAAAAAAAGCAAAAAGAAAGGTGGGTTGTTAATTTTAGTAGAGAATTTTTTAAAAGATCCCATGCTGCATAAATTTCAAAAGATTTTTGTATAGTGTAGAACAGTAAAATTACAGAATGTATAACATGCAGAAACATAATCTTGAGGAAAAACAAAGCACATCATCTTTAAATTCTATGGTTTTCCATATCAAGCCATAATATAAAAAATATAATCAACCTCAGGTTTACAACAACACATGACAAATTACACTGTGTGCATTTATATAACAAAAACCAAAACAAAATGCAGAAGTGTGGGAAATACTAAAGCACATCCTTATTGCTTCTATAGGAATTGAGAGTGTAAGTAGCAGCTAGATGCAACTAATCAAATGCCCTTGCTTAATTAACTTTCTATAGTATGTCATTAAAGGTTTTGTATATAATAAACACTAAAATAACAGTTACAAAGAAATAGCAAACAACATAAAACATGATTCCAGAGTGAAAACAGCTAACGCTAGGTTCACACCCGTGTTCGGGTTTCCGTTCGGGGGTCCGCTTGCAGTCTATGGGACATGCAATCAAAAGATTGCAGATTCAATTAGGGTGGCTAATTAAATAGTTAAAAAAAAAGTTTTTAAAAATATTAAAAAAAAAGAAAAATTCAAATTGCCACCCTTTCTCTAGATTTTAAATAAAACAAACAAAATAAACAAAAACAAACATAAACAAATTATACATCCCCACATCCGAAAACACCTGGTCTATAAACATCTAAAATATTTTTCCCAGGAGGTGGAGCACTTCATTAACCTACTTTGCCTACAGCTGCTCACAACAGGGCTGACCGCCTTTCAGCACCCAGGAACCCACAGGATCTATTGTGATCTCACCTGGAGCAGATTGGCCAGCTGTAAAATGATTTTACCTCGTCTCTCCCAGAGAACTAAAGGTGCGCTTCTCTTCACTGGAATACATGTGGCCTCCATTTGCAGTTACATAGTAGATGAGGTTGGATGAAGACATCAGTCCATTAAGTCCAACCTATAACCCTACAGTCCCCTACAGTGTTGATCCAGAGGAAGGAAAAAAAAACCCATGAGGCTTATGCCAATTGCCCCATTTCTTGGGAAAAAATTCCTTCCCGACTCCAATCTGGCAATCAGTATAAAACTCTGGATCAACAGGCCCTTAAAATCTAGAACCCATTACCTGTAATATTGTTCTGTTGGAGAAAGGCATCCAGGCCCTCTTTGAACTTGTTCAATGAATCCACTATCACCACTTCCTGGGGCGGAGAGTTCCATAGCCTTACTAGTCTTACTGTAAAGAATCTTCTATGTTGCTGGTGAAACTTTCTCTCCTCCAGTCGTAGAGGATGCCTCCATGTCACTGTCACTGGCCTAGGAGTAAAAAGATCATTAGAAAGTGTGGCCGTACCAGTGATTTGTATAGAGGCATAACTATGTTCTTGTCATGAGAATCTATACCTCTTTTGATGCATCCCATAATTTTATTTGCCTTGGCACCAGCTGCCTGGCACTGGTCACTAAAGGTAAGCTTACTGTCCACCACAATCCCCAAGTCTTTTTCATTGGCAGTCTTATCCAGTAATTTACTATTAAGTACATAATCATACATTTTATTTCATCAACCAAAATGCATAACCTTACATTTGTCAATATTAAACTTAATTTGCCAAGTCTCGGCCCATGCTTCCAGCTTTCTTAGATCCCCTTGTAATATTCTATTATCCTCATCATTTTTGATTACCTTAAAAAGTTTAGTATCATCTGCAAATATGGACACCTGCTTTGCAAACCGTCTACCTGGTCATTAATAAATATATTAAACAGGAGAGGACCCAATACTGACCCCTGTGGCACCCCACTGGTGACTGTGACCCAGTCTGAATATTTACCATTAATAAGCACCCTCTGTTTCCTATCAGTGAGCCAGTTGCGAACCCAAATGTATATGTTTTCCCCCAGTCCCAACATTCTAATTTTGCATACCAACCTTTTATGTGGTACAGTATCAAAATCCTTTGAAAAGTCCAGATACACCACATCCACTGCATTACCCATGTCTAGTCTTGAACTGACCTCTTGATAGAAGCTGATTAGATTAGTCTGACAGGACCGATTCCTCATAAACCCATGCTGATTATAAGATTATTTACATTGAGGTACTCCAGGATAGCATCTCTTAGAAAGCCCTCAAATATCTTACCCACCACAGAATTCTATAGTTTCCAGGCTCACTTTTAGACCCCTTTTTGAAAATTGACACCGTATTTGCTATGCGCCAGTCAAGAGGAACAGACCCAGTCATTACTGAATCCTTAAATATTAGATATAAGGGTCTGTCTATCACCGTGCATAATTCCCTCAGAACTCGGAGGTGTATGCCATCTGGACCTGGCGATTTCTCTATTTTAGTGTTTTGAAGGTGGCACCGCACTGCCTCCTGGGTTAAACAGGTGACATTTAATTGAGAGTTAACATACCCTAATCATGTTGCTCGCCATTGGATTTTCTTGTGTAAACACCATAGAGAAGAAGGCATTTAATAGTTTTGCTTTTTCCTCATCCTCCTCCACTATTACACCCAGATTATTTTTGAGAGGACCCACATTGTCAGTTTTTATTCTCTTGTTATTTATGTAATTGAAGAATAATTTTGGATTATTTTTACTTTCCTTGGCAATTTTTCTCTCAGCCTCGATTATCGCCTCCTTTATTTGTCTTTTCCACAATTTATTTTTCGCTTTATAGTTTTTTAATGCTGTGTCACTACTTTCTTTCTTTAGCACTTTAAATGCTTCCTTTTATCCCTCATTGCACTCCTTACCGTTTTAGTTAGCCATATTGGTTTTCTATGATTTCTGGCCTGCTTATTCACATAAAGTATATGTTTTTTATTGGTCCTATCTAGAAGGCTTTTGAAAATGTTCCATTTTTTTCTGTGATCTGGTTACTTTGAGGACATTGTCCCAGTTTATACTGCTAAGCTCCTCTCTCAGCTGGTTAAAATTGGCCTTCCTGAAGTTTAGTGTTTTTGTTCCCCCTCTACGTAACATTTTTTTAATGTGTAGAAGAAAACTTATTATGTTGTGGTCACTATTACCTAGATGACCCCCAACCTCCACTTTTGACAATGTGTCAGGTTCATTTGTTAAAATTAGGTCTAAAAGTGCCTCGCCTCTTGTTGGGTCCTGCACTAGTTGCGATAGGTAATTGTAATTTTATTACTGACAAAAACTTGTTTCCTTTGTTGGACCTGCAGGTTTCTGCCTCCCAATTGATATCTGAGTAGTTGAAATCCTCCATAATAATGACTTTATTATGGAGGATTTCTTCCATTGTATTTGGAGATTTATAACAAACCCCTATGAGTATTTTCTTATTCTTTGTTCCTCCCTTAATTTCCACCGATAAGGACTCCACATATTCATTTTCCTCCCAGATGTCCTCACGCAGGACTGGCTTAAAGCAGGATTTTATGCATAAGCAAACCCCTCCTCCTTTCCTATTGGTAAGCTCCTTTTTAAACACACTGTACCCCTGTATATTTACAGCCCAGTCATAGCTGGGGTCCAGCCATGTCTCACTTATCCCCACCATGTCATATTTCTCTTCCAACATAATCACTTCTAGTTCCTCCATCTTGTTAGTGAGACTTCTGGCGTTAGTATACATACATTTCAAGGATTTATCATTATCCCTACTCTTCCACTGCCTAATGACTGTTCTAACCCCACCCCCCCCGCTCCACCCCCTGTTACATTATTTAGCCCTCTTTCCATTTCTACACTATCTTGCCCACTACATCTGTTACCCTCCCCCCTAGTCCCTAGTTTAAACACTCCTCCAACCGTCTAGCCATCTTTTCCCCCAGCACAGCTGCACTCTCCCCATTGAGATGCAGCCCATCCCTACCATAGAACCTGTAGCCCATAGCAAAGTCGGCCCACTTCTCCAGGAACCCAAACCCCTCCTTCCTACACCATCTCTTGAGGAACTTGTTTACCTCCCTAATCTCCCACTGCCTTTCCTGTGTGGCTCGCGGTACAGGTAGTATTTCTAAAAAAAAACTACCTTGGAGATCCTTGCCTTCAGCTTTCTCCCTAGATCCCTGAAATCATTTTTAAGGACCTTCCACCTACCGCTAGCTTTGCCATTTGTGCCAACGTTCACCATGACCGCTGGATCCACAGAAGCCCCACCCAGTACTCTATCAACCCGATCCGCTATTTGTCGAACTCGAGCGCCAGGAAGGCAACACATCGTACGACGATCCCGGTCTTTGTGACAGATTACCCTGTCTGTTCCCCTTAAAATTGAATCCCCCAATACCAGCACCTGTCTAGTCTCCTCTGCATTCCTATCCCCCTTCTTACTGGAGCAGACATGCCCTTGGCGGACAGAGGAAGTGTCTTGCGGTAGCAGTATTACCCTTGTACTAACATCCCCATCATCTGCCAATTTAGAAAACTTGTTCGGGTGTGACAGTTCAGGACTAGCCTTCCTGGCACTCTTCCCTCTTCCTCGCTGATTTCTAACTGCCACCCAGCTAGCTGCCTCATGTTCCTGCACCTCCATGCTACCATCCCCCTCTGCACTTACCCCAGCGAGTTCCTGCTCTGTGAGCAACAAACTCCTTTCCAAGTTATCAATGAATCTCAGTCTTGCAATTTGCTCATTTAAATCCATGATCTGGGCTTCCAAATGTGCAACGTGCTTACATCTTGCACTGCAGTATGCCCCCTCAAGTGGCTGCTCAAGCAGAGAATGCATGCTGCAAGATGTACATTGGACCGCATTGGTAAGCATGGAGCACATCTTACCTGATGGGTTTTTTTTTTTTTTGTAAAGTCCCTGAATCTAAAGTCACTTAATCTTAAGTCACACTTAGATCAAACACACTTGGAATCAAACCACACTCACCAGCTCACACACTCGCTTAATACTTAGCTTTTAACCCCTTAATGACCTTGGACGTACTATTACGTCCTGGGCGCTAGGTACTTCGCGCACCAGGGCGTAATACTACGCCCGAGGCTGGCCGCCCGCTCACTGTCTGAGCGGGGCGGCATCGGAACCGGGTGTTAGCTGTAACTGACAGCTAACACCCTTCTCTATAACTCCCGGTCGGAACCTAGTTCCGATCGGAGGTTTTAACCCCTTGGATGCCATGGTCAAACATGACCGCGGCATCCAAGGGGTTCCGCCATCTTGCTGCCCCCCCCGGCACCCCCCGCGATGAGATCGGGGGGTGCCAATATCGATAATCTGCAGCCCGGGGTCTGCCCAGTGACCCCAGGCTGCCTGGAGCCCCAACTACCTGGTTGATCCTGCCGAGACATCTGGAAGTCAGCGCTGTGTTTCCATAGCGATGACTTCCTCTATAGACTGCAAGACACTTGCATGCTCGTGTCTTGCAGTCTATAGTACTGAGCCAGAGATCAAAGCATCTCTGGCTCAGGTGTCCTTATGGGACACATGAAAAAGTAAAAAAAAGTGAAAAAAAAAAAATTTAAGTATGTGAAAAAAATTAATAAAAGAATAAAGCCCAAAAAATTCCCTTTTCTTATATAAAATGAATTATATAAAAAATAAACCTAAAAATTAATAAAAACAATACATATTTGGTATCGCCGCGTCCGTAACAACCTGTACAATAAAACTGAAACCATATTTAATGTACACGGTGAACGGTGAAAAAAACGGAAAAAAACCGCCAAAAGTAATGATTTTTCGCCATCTCACCTTACAAAATATGCCATAAAAAGTGATCAAAAAGTCATATGTACCCCAAAACAGTACCAATAAAAAGCACAGGTTGTCCCACAAAAAATAAGCACTAAACCAACTCTCTAAACTGAAAAATAAAAATGCTACGCATCTTAGAAGATGGCGATGCAAAAAAAATTGATTTATGTCCCCAAATGGGTTTTTCTTCTGCAAAATTGGTATCGCATATAAATGAGGTATCGCCATAATCGTACCGACCCGCAGAATAAAGGTGACCTGTTACTTACGCTCTACGCTGCATGGTGAAAAATTTAAAAGGTAAAACGCAGTGCCAGAATTGATGGGGTTGTTTTTTAATCCACCAAGAAAGAGCTGATAAAATTTATTTAAGCACCTAAAAATGATGTCATTAAAAAACACATCTCACCCCGCAAACAACAAGCCCTCATATTGCTACATCACCAGAGAAATAAAGAAAATATAGCTCGTACAATGTTAAGACAAAAACCCCAAAAATCGCCAAATCATTAGAACATAACTGGCTGCAGCAGGAAGGGAATGTATAAGCTGTTCGAGCGTATATCAGGGTACAAACCAGATTTAGAGCTTACGAGGGATAATAAACCAGAAGTGACCCCCAGAGTGACCCCCCCAATAATAGGAACTACTGGGGAAATAGTAGGGAATTTAGTGGACCCAATGTACTCCGCACAGCTTACATATTTACTTTTTCCCATCCGCTGTGCAGTCACGTCTGGGATACTAATGCTCACTACACCCCTTGATAAATTCTTTGAGGGGTGCACTTTTCAAAATGGGGTCATTCCCTAGGGGATTCCACTTTACTGGTACTTTAAAGGCTCTGCAAACATGACATAGCATCCAGATCCCAAACATCTGAATCTGCACTCCAAAAGCCACATAGCGCTCCTTCCCTTCTGCGCCCTACTCTGTGCCCAAACTGCAGTTTATACCAACATGTATGACACTGGTGTACCCAGAATAACGTACTTAATGTCATATGTGGTGTGACAACTTGGGGAAATTAGACTCAAATGGTGGCTTTTCCTGGTCCCAACAGCGGTGGTTCGTGGTACTGGGCGCCGGTGAGACAGCGTTCAGACGGTGCCAATTTGAAACAAAGTGGCTTTATTACAGCTTAAGGGCAACATAACAAAACAACAAACAAAACCTAGGCCGCCGTTAGGGCCCTAACTCACTTAGAGAGCCCCTCACTAGCCTGACTCTTGCTCAGCTCTAGCAAAGAGTCTCCGGTGGACCTCAGCCCTCCTGGCACAGACCGTCTATCTGTCCAGCTGGGTCCACCATCTCCTGCTCCAAGCAGGATCCTCCAGTCCTCTGGAGTTACACGCCCCACCAAAAGGTGTGGCTGAAGGCCTTTTTCAGGGCTGGGCCTGGGTCGCTCCACAGCGCCCTCTGGCTCACATACTCACATACCCTCCCTCTCAGCTCTCTACCCATGGGGTGAGCTACAATGGGACGAGACATCTCATGATGAAGTCCCTCTTCAATCAAGTATGCCTGTCCAGTGTCGCTCCAGAAGTCCCAATCTGGCGGTCTCTTCTTTCAAATACCGCTCCGTCGAGTTCTCAGTTTTCTCCTTCCTTTAAATGCCACGCTAAGATCCTGGACATTCTGTACAAAGGCAAGTTTTGCTTCATCACCTTCACAATTCGCCATACAGTGGATCACCTCATTTTCATCACATTTCTCGCCATATTCTTCAGCCATCCCATTGCGTGACTTTGATTCCTTTAGTGAATTACCGTAAGAATCTTCATCTTCACCTATCACAAATCTACAGGAGCTCAGAGACCAACTAACACGTACTTCATGCACATCAATGTCTTTAGAGTATGAATATTTCACTGGTACCTTTTCTGTAACCTTCATCTCAAAGCAAACTTTGCCATCACCATCAAGGCTTAGAAGTTTAAGAGACATAGGCTGCTTGCTCTCCTCTTTGTTTGAGATACACAAGCTCGGTACCGCAATATCTTCTCCTTCTGCACGAGGGCAATACAGTACACCCTCACACAATAGCTCACGCTGAACTACATTTTCTGGTATGTCTTTAACAACTGTCACATCATTGGTGACATGTAACCATCTCTTACTTCTGCATGCAAATGACAGTTGCTCAGTCTCTGCATTAGAACCTCTACCACGGTTACTTCCATTAGTTAGAGACATAGCAACATTGTATCTCAGCCTCTTCTAGTTGCTATTAGCATCAGGTGGTAAAACAACTTCTGCCTCTTCTCTTCTTTTTGGGTTGACTGTATTACTTCCTGACTCCCCCTTCACAGACAAAATGGAGTCATTATTCACCATTTGTCCATGAGACATTTGGCTAGACACAGGCACAGCCACACCTTTATCCACAATGGCTTCAGACACTTTAGCTGTTGGGACAACATATGCGTGGTCAGTCTTCTTACGGACTCTTGTTCCACACTTTTGATGACCCTTCACCTTATTTACCATCTCACAACCCTCTAGGCTTTGGACCTCCTCACATTTTGCAGGAAGTCCACGTTTAGCAGCATCTTCCTGGGGAACTAGACCCTCTACTTGACGTTTTACTGAATCACGTGGTTTCATCATAATCCGATCATTGGTATCAACATCAGTGGACAGGTCACCCATGTCTGTCTGACTTAATGATTCTCCTTTCTCTGCCTCTATGCTGGCAGCTTTCTCCAATTCTAACGCCCTCTGTAGCGCACAAATCTCTGATTCCAGCTCCAGAACTTTCTTCACTGCCACCTTTTTCTGAGCAGCTTCAATCTCAGTTTCTACTATTGCAACTTGCAGATCTTCCTCAATCTTCCTGACATCTTCTATGGCAGTAGATGTAGATGCCATCTCTTTATCCACTGTCTCCTAGTTCTAGGATATTCTGCAGCGTTCTTCTAACATTTGTCAGGTCAGCATCCTGGATGATATTTTCTGCTTCCCTCACTGTTCCCTGAACTATATTGAACTGACCCTCCAACATCTTCTGATAAAGCTTCTGCTCATCTGCAGACTTTTTGTCAAGTCTTTCATTCAAGTCCCATATCTCAGTGGCTCTCTTATCTTGCTCTTGGTTGAATAAAGACTCTCTCTCTTGAGTCACGTTTCTCATGGATAACAGCTCTGATTCTTTAGAGGTTAACAGGCTCTGCAGTGAGTCCTTCTCATCTTCTAGTGCTGCCAGCTTTGAAGATAGCGCAGATGCCGACTGTTCAGTATTGGATAAAGACTGCTGCAATCGATCCAATTCTTCTCTTTTAGATTCCACTTCGGTTTTTAACTGTTCAATCTGAAAAGTGCGCTCTTCCAACTTTATTTCTGACTCACGCTTCACTTGATCCATCAGAAACTCCAGCTGTTCCTTGATGTGTGCAACTTCCTCCTGCTTGTTCACTTGCACCTTTAGTTTAGCAACAAGCATTTCTAGATCTACAATCTCAGTAGATAATTTAGACAGGTTTCCCTCAAACTGAATCTTCATGTCTTCTATCTGGAGGTCCAATTCTCTCCTGGCCTTTTCCAGCTTGTCATAAGCATTAGCTTTGTTCTCATACAATATCTGCACAGATTCCAGGTTTTTCTCAGCTTCATCCCTGGAGCTAACCAAATCCTCCATTTCAGTGTGCAGTTGCTTGTTGAGCCTCTCTAACTCGGCCTTCAATTCAAGGGCCTCTGCTTCAGCATGGTCACGTTCTTCTGCATATCTAGCAGAAAGAGTCTTCTCTTCACCAAGCAGCTGATCAAACTTTTTCTGCTTCCTTTCCAAAATTGACACAATCCGACGTTGATGATCAAGATCTACACCTACATCTTCTAGTTCCTGCTGAAGTCTAATTTTCTTCTTCTCAAGTTTGTCATAAGCAGCAACCTTCTCCTCAAACCGTTGATTTGTAGCTTCTAGCTCCTTTTGCAACTTTTCCTTTAGTTCTTCAACAGAGTCCAAGGACACAATACTATCCTCCATTTTTTTCTTCATATCAGTCGCCTGAGCCTGTAGTGTTGAAATCTGCTTTGTCAAATCTCTTTTTGCTATCTCCTCTTCCTCTAGTTGCTCAAGGAAACCATTTTTCTCATCTTCCATTTGTTTTAGTTTTGTACTAAGGTCAAGCTTCTGACGGGTTTCTTCTTGCAAAAGTTCCTGAGTGTCCTGAAGCTGAGATTCTAGTGTAGACAACTCTTTAGAAAGTTTGATAAACTTGCGGTCTGCATGAGAAAGAAGCCCTGTGACATTATTCAATTCCACCTGCAGACCATTTGCCTTGTCTAGCAGTTCTGCTTGAAACCTGTCTCCTTCTGTAACTTTTAGTTGCAGCTCTTGAAGTTGAGTCTCTACTTTTTTATGACTCTCCTGTAAGGTTTGCACTTTCTGAGCATGGACAGACGACATCTCCATCAATTCTTTGTCTTTATTTTTCACCAAAACAGACAACTTCTCATTATCTTCACAAGATCCTGACAGCGCCCTCTCCAGGCTACATATTCTAGCTTTGAGTTCCATTCCTCTTTGTTCCAGAACTCCAGCTCTGCTTCGCCATTCATGGATTTCACTATTTAGGCGAACTTGCTTTAGTGCATGCACGTTTTGCTCTGACTGCAATGTCTGCACCACAGATTCTAAATCACTCTCTTGGTCAGAGACATGTTTCCTCAGCTCTGCAATTTCATTTTCTTTGTCAATTAATGCAGCCGAAAGTTTTTCACACTTCCTCACTTGGTCATCCAGACATTCTGACTGACACTGCAAAAATTCACTTCTCTCACGTTTAGCAGTTTCAAGGTCATCTCTTAATTTTTCAATGACACTCTCTTTGGCAATGGAGTCTTGGACATGCTGCTCCTTTAAATCCTGCAATTGCTTCTCAAGCACTTGCTTTTGCTCTACGCTCTGTACAACTTTATTAGATAGAGCACATTTCATTTCAGCAAACTCCTTCTTAGTGACACAGTCCATTCCAGGCAAGCCCAGTACCACATTTTCATAATGACTAGGATATGAACTCTTTATAGTTTCAAGCTCTTTCTTTAACTTAAGGTTCTCTTTTTCTGATACCTCAAGTTGCCATTTCCAATCAGATATTTCATCTTCATAAATGAACCTGATGGTTTTAATCTCATCTTGAAGCTGCTGCACCATAATATTTTCATCTTTGGCGCTCTGATGCACTCCAGTATGAGACATAGTCATAGTCATAGACATACAGTCAGCAGGGACATATTCATTCATAGAACAGAGATGCTTTAGAAAAACTGAGTCACCATCATGCAACACATTATCTTTACTTGCATTCCACATGATCTGTTCCGGGTTTTGTATCTCTCTGCATTCAGACTGCTGCACTAATAAACCTGTGCATAACTTCTCTGCTTTTTTACAAGCTGAAATTCTCTTTTTCTTGCCCATGGTTTACTAACAAGATTACACAATATTCCACAGCAACCTTGGGTTCAACCAGCAGCAACTTTTTTTGAAATCTTCAGCAGTCACATGTATTCAAACAGTTAACTTATGTGGCACTACAACAACCAGCATTTTCTTCTGTCTTCCACAGAAAACACCAACATGGCACCATAGCCTTTCACATAGACTGTTTGCAATATCCAGCTTCTACACACATTGCTTATTTTCTTGCCATCAGCAAGCACTTTATAGACTTCTGTGCCACAGTATACACAAAGTCCATTCCCTGGATTCCTCTTCCAGAGTTTTACTTTCACCAGTTTTTGCACACTCTTTGCTATGTTGCAATTCACTCACCCCTTCCTGGGTTTCTTCAGTTGAAATCACAGATTTCTTCCAGCTGTAGGCCACAATGCACACTTAGCAGTACTGCAATCACAAACCACTTGTCTTCCAGGACTTGCGTGGATCTCTTTATGCCCGCGTTCTCCACCATATGTGACAACTTGGGGAAATTAGACTCAAATGGTGGCTTTTCCTGGTCCCAACAGCGGTGGTTCGTGGTACTGGGCGCCGGTGAGACAGCGTTCAGACGGTGCCAATTTAAAACAAAGTGGCTTTATTACAGCTTAAGGGCAACATAACAAAACAACAAACAAAGCCTAGGCCGCCGTTAGGGCCCTAACTCACTTATAGAGCCCCTCACTAGCCTGACTCTTGCTCAGCTCTAGCAAAGAGTCTCCGGTGGACCTCAGCCCTCCTGGCACAGACCGTCTATCTGTCTAGCTGGGTCCACCATCTCCTGCTCCAAGCAGGATACTCCAGTCCTCTGGAGTTACCCGCCCCACCCAAACGTGTGGCTGAAGGCCTTTTTCAGGGCTGGGCCTGGGTCGCTCCACAGCGCCCTCTGGCTCACATACTCACAGTGGGTATAAACTGCTGTTTGGGCACAGCCGAGCACAGAAGGGAAGGAGTGCTATTTGGTTTTTGGACACCATTGCACTTTTGCAGAGCTGAAATGCCAGTACAGTGGAATCCCCTGACACGTGACCCCATTTTGGAAACTGCACCCCTGAAGGAATTTATCCAGGGGTACAGTGAGCATTTTTAACCCCCAAGTGTTGCTATAATTTATTATCCATAAATGAATACGCAGCTGATGGTGAAAGGTGAAAATGACAATTAATCCAGGAATACGTCATTTCAGTGCGTAATATGTTGTGCCCGGCTTGTATCAGAGATGAACGCTCCAAAAGCTGTTGTGCCCGGCATCCCTGCTCACCAATTTTTGGAGTGTGTGTCTGTGCAGACATAAACTGGGCACAACATATTGGGCACTGAAATGGCGGATCTATAGAAAAATGTTATTTTTAACTTTTCATTATCAGCTGCGCATTCATTTTTGGAAATTAAAAGAATGCAACACTTAAGGGTTAATAATGCTCGCTACCCCACTTGATAAATCCCTTGAAGGGTATAGTTTCCAAAATGGGGTGACATGTCTGCGGATTCCACTTTACTGGCAATTCATGGGCTCTGCAAAAGTGGCATGGTGTCCAAAAAGCAAACTGTGCTCCAAAAACCAAAATAGCGCTCCTTCCCTTCTGTGCCTGGCTGTGCCCAAACAGCAGTTTATACCCACATATGGCATTAAGTACGTTATCCTGGGTACACCAGTGTCATACATATGGGCATAAACTGTCATTTGGGCACACAGCAGGGCGCAAATGTGAAGGAGCGCTACGTGCTTTTGGAGCGCATATTTAGATTGTTGTTTTTTTGGACGCCGTGTCACATTTGCAGAGACCCTAAAATTGCCCCTACAAAATGGGAGTCACTTCTTGGGGAATTCCAATTTACTGGCACATCCAGGGCTCTGCAAAAATAACATGGCGACCAGAAAGTACTCCAAAAGCTAAAAAAACACAGTGCTCCTTCCTTTCTGAGCCCTGCTATGTTCCCAAGAAGCAGTTTACACCCACATATATAATTTTTTTTCCCCCGGGATAGCCCACTTAATAGTTTTAGAAGTGCATGTCTCTGATGCCACAAAGTGGTCGCAACGTATTCTGAAATTGGATATTTCTTCAAAAACTTCAATTTTCACTTTGTACATTAATTTTTGGGAAGCATTTTTAAGCTCAAAATGATAATACCCCTTGACATGTTCTGCGAGAGGTGTGGTTTCCAAAATGGGGTCACTTTTAGGGGGTTTCCACTGTTTTAGTACTTTGGGGGCTCTGCAAATGCAACATGGCACCTGAAAACTATTCCAGCAAAATCTGCCCTACAAAAGCCAAATAGCGCTCTTTCCATTCCGAACCCCACTATGCACCCATTCAGCAGTTTACGACCACATATGGGGCATGGCTGTGTTCAGAAGAAATTGTTTAACAAACTATGGGGTCCTTTTTCTCCATTAACCCCTTGTGAAAATGAAAACTTTGGGGATAAAGTGACGTTTTAGTAATTTTTCATTTATACATCCCAATGTAAGTAAAATGTGTGAAACAGCTGTGGGGTCAAAATGCTCACAATACCCCTTAATGAATTCTGTGAGAGGTGTAGTTTCCAAAATGGGGTCACTTTTAGGGTGTTTCCATTGTTTTGGAACTCTAGTGGCTTTGCAAATGAGACATGGCACCTGAAAACTATTCCAGCAAAATCTGCTTTCAAACGTCCAGTGTCGCTCCTTCCCTTCTGTGCACTGCCGAATGCCCAAACATCAGTTTACACCCACATGTAGGGTATTTCTGTGCTCTGGAGAAATTGTATAATAAACTGGGAGATGCATTTTCTCCTTTAACCCTTTGTGAATGTGTTAAATTTAGGGCTAAATGAAGGGATTAGTGGAAAAAAATGAAATGTCTAAATTTCACCTCGATATCGTGTTAATTCTTGTGAAATGCTTAAAGGGTTAACAAACTTCCCAAATGCTGTTATGAATTATTTCAGGGGTGCAGTTTTGAAAATGGGGTGATTTATGTGGGGTTTCTAATATATAGGCCTTTATAATCCCCTTCAGAACTGAAGTGGTCCCTAAAAAATTAGTTTGGGAAATTTTCTTGTAAATCTGGAAAATTGCTGTTACACTTGTAAGCCTTCTAACATCCAAAATAAATTAAAGGACGATTAAAAGATGATGTCAATATAAAGCAGAGATTTGGGTGGTATAACTATCTTTCTGAAAAGCAGAGAATTTCACATTTTGAAAATTTTTTCAAAATTTCCATCAAATATCCTATTTTTTTATAAATAAATACAAAAATATTGATTAGTGTTTACCACGAACATGAAGTACAATGTGTCACGAGAAAACAGTCTCAAAATCACTTGTGAAAGTTAAAGCGTCTCAAAGTTCTTGCCACATAAAGTGACACATGTCAGTTTTGAAAAACAAGGCCTGGTCCTTAACGCACTTTTGGGCTGTGTCCTTAAGGGGTTAAAGCTGTTCCAAGTTGCAGAAAAAGCTGTCACTGATTCCTCTGGTTGCAAAGGGAATGCACATAGCAAACAGCAGCAATTTATCCCCTCTTAATTAGATAACCAGCTCCAGCTGGTTACCTGTGGACACTGGAGACTTTCCAGAAAAACACAGTTCAACTCAAGCCCATAGTCACAGGTGAAAGGCGTCATATATATGTGGAACCTGCAGTTTCAATCTCCATTTTCATCAGTTAATAACCCGGATGACCTCTTATAGGGTACCTCTATTCTTTCCTATGCGCCTAACTAATATATCTGCAGGACTTCCTAGTGGGGCTCGGCCCTTACCTTGTGCTCGGGTGTGTTTGTTCATCATCTGCAATCTGCAGGAAGTTACCTTTACCTTTTATTTCTTTTACTTGCATCTTACTCTCCTTAGCTGGGTAACATTCTTATTAATATAGGCCTGTTGCATTGCTTTGTTTCACCTCCTGTATGGATGCATAAGGGATCGTAGGGTTCGAAAACCCAAAAATAGGACTGGCTGCGCTCTTTGGAGATAAGATTCTGGGTCACTTCATGTATATAACAAGTCTCTTTATTGGATAGTCCAGAGGCACAACACGTTTCGGGGACAGACTCCCCTTTATCAAGTGCAACAAATAAATAAACCCTTAAAACAAAATACAAGATATACATATATCACATCTCAGTTCAATAAAATATAAATAGATAAATAAAATCAAAATAGGTATCCATTGCTTAATGAGTAAGAAACAAAGGATGTCAAATTCATGAGACAGATAAAAGAATACATAACATATAATATAGAGTCTAATTTTAAAAATTGAAAGATCCAATATCAAATACATGAATTTGCACAGGTTATTGAAGGGTCAATATCAGCTCATGTTTTTGAACCTAAACCCTATGTGGGAAAAAAACTCAAAGTGTGCAAACTTACTTTGAAATTCTTATATGTACACTACATTTCTGCTGTATAGTTCCTATAGGGATCTAATAGAATAAATAAACTTCTATAAAATACCCATAAGTCTCTGATAGTCTAGATTGAACAATGAAAAGATGGTAAATGAGGACTTACTGCTGGGCAGGCGTTTTGGATGAGACTGAATGAGCTGTGAAATCGATGGGGCTCTTTAAATAGGCATAGTAGATCCAAAAATGCCTCGCGCACTCTAGAGGTACTGCGCAGGCGCACTGAGTACCGGGGACAACGTGTTCTTCAGTATATCGGCATACATCCATAGCCAGTACGCATGCACCAGGAAGTGTTACTAGATGTTCAGAGCGAACGCGCAAAGTACGAAGACCAGCACATGCGCTCTGATAGCTGATTGACGTCATACTTCATGATGTCTATGTGTCCTCCGATACTAGGTGCACACGCGCGAAGTTCGGAGACCTGTGCGTGCGTACCAAACAACACTGTTCGAAGTATAGCACTGTGTCATAGCTGCGATACTGTATTAGCTTAGGACAGGGGTAGGCAACCTTTTTTGTTTGGTGTGCCGATTTTAATTAAAAAATCAAAGATGAGGTACTCGGAGTGCCAGTCAATAATTATAAGTCTGACGACCCCTAAACTAAAGTCATATACCACAAACCATAACACAGAAGTGCTGTCACCAGATGCTTTAGGATACACTTCAGCTCTTTCAGCCTATAGCTTTAGGCTGGCAGGACCTATTAGCCATACCTTTATATACCCTCAATCAAGTGGTCACCTCATACACTTCAGCTGTTTCAGCCCATAGCTTCAGGCTGTCCATAGTACACTTGATAAAAAGGAGTCATTCCTCGAAACGCGTTGTGTAATTGAGTTTAATAAAAAGCATTCTTAGCGAAGCGTGGTCTCCATACCTCACTTTTTTTGGATACTCTCCTACCATTTTTGCACCTGATATGCCGCCTGGATCTGGGAGATCCTGACGCCCAGAGGTTCCGCAGCTCGCACATACTGTGACATATACTGGACAAGTCCACAATACCATTTGTGGTCACACGGAAACTATATAATGTGAGAGTACATCGATACTGGTGTCACCATGCACAAGAGTGTTACCATATGAACTGACCAATTGAGGGGACATTGGTTCACACCAAACCCTGTCGGTTGCACATTCACAAACTGTATACCCACACTCTGTGCTCACCTACCTACTCTCAACCTTTATTAGTGGGCACGTCCTGGTCACCCTGTACAAACTACTTTGTGTAACTATATTGTGTAATATATTACTATCATACGATAATTTTAAAAAAAAAACAGTATTACCCTATGTGCCGCTCGGCGTTGTTGTTTTTCTTGTCTTTCTACTAAAGAGGTTTAATAAGTGGGATTTCTTGCCTTATAAATGGGGTTGGGACCATCAGTTGTTGTGTTCAGAAGTCAGGTGGATATACAGCTGATAGTCCTACTGAATGGAGTGTTAGAATTTGTATTATGGCAAGAAAAAAGCAGCTAAGTAAAGAAAAACGAGTGGCCATCATTACTTTAAGAAATGAAGGTCAGTCAGTCCAAAAAATTGGGAAAACTTTGAAAGTGTCCCCAAGTGCAGTGGCCAAAACCATCAAGCGCTACAATGAAACTGGCTCACATGAGGACCGCCCCAGGAAAGGAAGACCAACAGTCACCTCTGCTGCGGAGGATAAGTTCATCCGAGTCACCAGCCTCTGAAATCGCAGGTTAACAGCAGCTCAGATTAGAGACCAGGTCAATGCCACACAGAGTTCTAGCAGCAGACACATCTCTACAACAACTGTTAAGAGGAGACTGTGTGCAGCAGGCCTTCATCGTAAAATAGCTGCTAGGAAACCACTGTTAAGGACAGGCAACAAGCAGAAGAGATTTGTTTGGGCTAAAGAACACAAGGAATGGACATTAGACCTGTGGAAATCTGTGCTTTGGTCTGATGAGTCCAAATTTGAGATCTTTGGTTCCAACCACCGTGTCTTTGTGCGACGCAGAAAAGGTGAACGAATGGACTCTACATGCCTGGTTCCCACCGTGAAGCATGGAGGAGGAGGTGTGATGGTGTGGGGGTGCTTTGCTGGTGACACTGTTGTGGATTTATTCAAAATTGAAGGAATACTGAACCAGCATGGTTACCACAGCATCTTGCAGCGGCATGCTATTCCATCCGGGTTGCGTTTAGTTGGACCATCAATTATTTTTCAACAGGACAATGACCCCAAACATACCTCCAGACTGTGTAAGGGCTATTTGACCATGAAGGAGAGTGATGGGGTGCTACGCCAGATGACCTGGCCTCCACAGTCACCAGACCTGAACCCAATCGAGATGGTTTGGGGTGAGCTGGACCGCAGAGTGAAGGCAAAAGGGCCAACAAGTGCTAAGCATCTCTGGGAACTCCTTCAAGACTGTTGGAAGACCATTTCAGGTGACTACCTCTTAAAGCTCATCAAGAGAATGCCAAGAGTGTGCAAAGCAGTAAATAAAGCAAAAGGTGGCTACTTTGAAGAACCTAGAATATAAGACATATTTTCAGTTGTTTCACACTTTTTTGTTAAGTATATAATTCCACATGTGTTAATTCATAGTTTTGATGCCTTCAGTGTGAATCTACAATTTTTATAGTCATGAAAATACAGAAAACTCTTGGAATGAGAAGGTGTGTCCAAACTTTTGGTCTGTACTGTACGGTATTTGGAGCTTAAATTCCTATTTGGTTACATCCTCAATTGATTCATTGAGGCCTGGGGGTGTGAGGGTATCCATTTTAAAGATCCAATACATTTCCCGCTTATTTAAAGCACCCACGCGGTTGGATGTACCCGCTGGAATATGATCTATGGGAATAATACTAAAACCCTCAAATTTACAGCTATGATAGTGTGCCCAGGCACGCCCTGAGCTATGTTTAATGTACCCATTTAGGACATTGGAGCGGTGCTTGTTGACGCGCTCTCTTAGGTTCATGATTGTCCTACCGATATATTGTAACCCACATGAAAACTGTAGGAGATAGATTATGTGGGAGGATGAGCAGTTCAAAAATTGTTTTATAGTGAATTTTTCACCTATAGAATAGCTTACAAATTCATGTGTTGTATGTTTAATGGACCAGCAGCATTTGCACGTAGAATGTCCACATCTGAAACTGCCAATCATTGGATCCTTTAGCACATTTGTAGTCTGTTTCTGAGCTGATCTCACTTTACTAGGGGCCACATAATTTTTCAGGGTCTTAGCCTGCCTAAAAGTGATTGATTGAGCTGTAGGTAAAACTTTTTTTAGGAAAGGATCATTCAACAGAATTGATCAATGTTTCTTAAGGATATCCCTAATATACAGTACTTATGGGATGAGCTAAATGAAGTAATAACATTGAATTGATAAGTATTGTCCTTTGAGGTGTTACCAGGTTTCAAACAGTCACTTTGTGTGAGCTTGCCAGCTCTCTCACGGGCATATGAAATGATTCTCCTGGGGTAGTTTTTCTTCCTGAATCTTCCAGCTAGAACTTGACTCTGTGTGATGTAGTCAGAGTCGTTTGTGCAGTTCCCTCTTATTTTTCTAAATTGTCCATAGGGGACATTATTTTTGCATTTCGTATAATGTAAGCTTTTGTAGTCAAGTAAACTATTACAGTCAAGAGACTTGAAGAAAGTTTTTGTATAAATCTGTTTACCTTTCCCCATGAGCAGAAGGTCCAGATATTCAATAGGGTCTGGAGAGGATTTGCCTGATAGTTCGATCCCAAAGGTGTTTTTGTTGAGGTGATTGGTGAAATCTGAGAAGGACTTCTCATCACCATCTCCCAAATAATGCGGGCGTGCGCAATAGAGTTTCCAAATTAGTCTACCCTATTGTGCGGGCTGCCTGGTGATGTGACGAAGATGTGTTCCGGCCGGCGCATGTGTAATAGACAACTAACGCCAGCATGTCTTACATATTAGCTGTACTTGCGATCCCCCTGTGAAGAAATTTAGGCAATGTACGCGGTATTGTGAGCGGTTCCCGAATGTCTTGTATAGACTTAGCGGTGCCTACAGGGAGGGGGAGTGTGTGAGAAAGGGAGGGGGTCAGTGAGTGAGAGAGGGAGGAGAAGTGAGGCATCATGGAACTTGTAGGAAACAAACCACAGAAAGTTAGGGACATAAACAAATGCAGATGCCAGTAGCTCACTGAGAACCCCAGAAATCACTCAAAACACTGCTAAAGGTATTTGGTTGCACTTATTAACCTATTAATAGCACTTACAGACCTTTTTTGAAAATTGATTTTTTGCCCGGAAAACCCTAAGGCTCAGTCTGCTTCAAAGGCTGTTCCTAGAGACAAACTAGTCTGTGTCCATTTCTATCATATCAAGGATGCTCTACTCTCTGTAAATGTGGTACTTTACCTGCTGCTTTTTCTTCCATCTCCTTATACCCAGCAGGCGTGGAGGGAGTTCACTATTGTTAGTAAAGTTCTGAGAGATCATGACATTCGATATCATTGGGGTTTTCCCACAAAAACTCCTGATTTTCCAGAATCACACTGCATAGTGTATCATGGGTCTAACTCTACTGCAAAGCTGGCACATTTCTCCAATACCACTGCACTTCCTGGGAAGCCTGTCCACCCTCATTGGATCAAGTCTGATTTTTTCATTTCTGTTTGCAATTTATTTTGTGTTTTCTTTCTTTCCCCCTCACTCCATGGTTACTCAGTGCATTTTAGCACTAGTTAAGCATGCCTCTTTACCAGCTCTAAAATTTGTCCGGTTTTTAGATTTTTATTTCAACGTTCATAGCTTATGCACATATCATGTAACATGTGGGCCTTGCCGTGTATGCTCCCAACCACTATTATGCTAGCACCTGGGACTTTAAGCAGCCCCTTTAAGAGGAGCCTTAATCGTTGAAGTGTGATGTGTTAATGCTTCGAGAAATGCACTTTCATTCCGAGAAAATTTACCAAGCCTTCTTTTTCAATATATATATATATATATATATATATATATATATATATATATAATAATAATAATAATAATAATAATAATAATAGTCCTTTAATAGTCCCACAATGGGGAAATTCAGTGTGTTACAGCAGCAAAGATAAGCAGATACAAATACAAATACAACATGTACAGGAATGTTCCAAGGTGAGAGGCATTACATTAATAGCAGACAGACAGATAGGACGTAGCAGAGGGGGGGGGGGGATTTAACAGGCAGAATGATATTTCAGTTCTCTGTGTGTAATGATCTCTGCTTAGGTCGGTGTTAGTTGTACAGCCTAACCGCGGTGGGGAGGAAAGACTTCCGATAGCGCTCCTTCTCACACCTAGGGTGGAGCAGTCGGTCACTGACAGTACTGCTCAGCGCGATCACAGTCTCATGCATGGGATGGGACTTCTTCTTCTGCATGGAGCTCACCACGGACAGTATCCTTCTGTCACCCACCACCTGCACTGGGTCCAGTGGGCTCCCCAGGACAGAGCTGGCCTTTCTAATCAGCTTGTCAAGTTTATTTCTGTCCCTGGTTGATATACTGCTCCCCCAGCAGGCCACTCCAAGGAAGATGGCTGATGCCACTACCGAGTTGAAGAAAGTTCTAAGAAGTGCCCCCCGGATTCCAAAGGCTCTCAGTTTCCTAAGCAGGTAGAGCCTGCTGTGGCCCTTCCTGTACAGGGCCTCCATATGATCTGCCCAGTCCAGCTTATTATTAAGGAGCAAACCCAGGTACTTATAGGTGTTCACAATCTCAATGCCCGTCCCCAGGATGTCCACTGGTTTAGGAGGGCTTCTGCGTTTGCGGAAGTCCACCACCATCTCCTTGGTCTTCCCCGCGTTAATCTTCAGGTGGTTCCAGTGGCACCAGTCCACAAAATCCTGGTTCAGTTCTCTGTACTCCCTGTCATCATCATCTGTGATGAGACCCACTATTGCAGAGTCGTCAGAATACTTCTGTAGGTAGCAGCTGGATGAGTTGCACCTAAAATCTGCAGTGTACAGTGTGAAGAGGAAAGGGGCGAGAACCGTACCCTGAGGTGCCCCCGTATTACAGATCACGGTACCTGACACACAGTCTTGGGCTCTCACGCATTGAGGTCGATTTGTGAGGTAGTCTAGGATCCAGTTGAAGAGGTGGTGGTCCACTCCAGCAAGGCCCAGCTGGTCCCTCAATAACCTGGGCTGTATGGTGTTAAAAGCACTGGAGAAGTCAAAGAACATTATTCTCACTGTGTTCCCTGGTTTCTCCAGGTGAGACAGAGCCCTGTGCAGAAGATGGATGATGGCATCATCTACCCCAATGCCCGGCCGATAAGCAAACTGGAGGGGGGTCCATAGCGGGGCTCACTAGAGGGCGGAGATGTGTGAGAACCAATCTCTCCAAGATCTTCATCTTGTGTATATATATATATACACACACACACACGTCAAAATTGTTGGTACCCCTCATTTAATGAAAGAAAAACCCACAATGCGCACAGAAATAACTTGAATCTGACAAAAATAATAATATATAAAAATTCTATGAAAATGAACAAATGAAAGTCAGACATTGCTTTTCAACCATGCTTCAGCAGAATTTTTTTTAAAAAGAAAACTCATGAAACAGGACTGGACAGAAATAATGATACCCCTGAAAATAATGTGACCAAAGGGACATGTTAAATCAAGGTGTGTCCACTAATTAGCATCACAGGTGTCTACAATCTTGTAATTAGTCAGTGGGCCTATATATAGGGCTACAGATACTCACTGTGCTGTTTGGTGACATGGTGAGTACCACACTCAACATGGACCAGAGGAAGCGAAGGAAAGCGTTGTCTCAGGAGCTTAGAAAGAAAATTATAGAGAAGCATGTTAAAGGTAAAGGTTATAAGACCATCTCCAAGCAGCTTTATGTTCCTGTGACTACAGTTGCACATATTATTCAGAAATTTAAGATCCATGGGACTGTAGCCAACATCCCTGGACGTGGCCACAGGAGGAAAATTGATGACAAATCAAAGAGAAGGATAATACGAATGGTAACAAAAGAGCCCAGAAAAACTTCTAAAGAGATTAGAGGTGAACTTCAAGCTCAAGGAACATCAGTGTCAGATCGCACCATCCGTCGTTGTTTGAGCCAAAGTGGACTTCATGGAGGACACCATTGTTGAAAACAAATCAAAAAGCCAGACTGGAATTTGCCAAATTACATGTTGACAAGCCACAAAGCTTCTGGGAGAATGTCCTATGGACAGATGAGACAAAAATCAAAATTTTTGGTAAGGCACAATAGCTCTATGTTCACAGATGGAAAAATGAAGCATATCTTGAAAAGAGCACTGTCCCTACTGTGAAACATGGAGAAGGCTCTGTTGTGTTCTGGGGCTGCTTTGCTGCATCTGGCACAGGGTGTCTTGAATCTGTGCAGGGTACAATGAAATCTCAAGACTATCAAGGGATTCTAGAGAGAAATGTGCTGCCCAGTGTCAGAAAGCTTGATCTCAGTCGCAGGTCATGGGTCTTGCAACAGGATAATGACCCAAAACACACAGCTAAAAACACCCAAGAATGGCTAAGAGAAAAACATTGGACTATTCTGAAGTGGCCTTCTATGAGCCCTGACCTAAATCCTAATGAGCATCTTTGGAAGGAGCTGAAACATGCTGTCAGGAAAAGGCACCCTTCAAACCCGAGACAACTGGAGCAGTTTGTTCATGAGGAGTGGGCCAAAATACTTGTTGAGAGGTGCAGAAGTCTCATTTACAGTTATAGGAATCGTTTGATTGCAGTGATTGCCTCAAAAGGTTGTGCAACAAAATATTAAGTTAAGGGTACCATCATTTCTGTCCAGGCCTGTTTCATGAGTTTTCTTTTTTTTAAAAATTCTGTTGAAGCATGGTTGAAAAGCAATTTCTGACTTTCATTTGTTCATTTTCATAGAATTTTTATATATTATTACTTTTGTCAGATTCAAGTTATTTCTGTGATCATTGTGGGTTTTTCTTTCATTAAACGAGGGGAACCAACAATTTTGACCACGTGTGTATAGTCTTGCCCAGCAAAACATACAGTGGTACTAATTTCCATTAAAAAGATTCTCTAGGCAAAAAAACTTTTATTAAAAAAAGGTATTTGGTGCAATTAATGGGTTAATAAGTGCATTTTGAGTGATTTCTGAGTTTTCCTGGGAGCTCCTGACATCTTCAGCATTTGTTTACATGAGTAGCTAGCTTCCTGCTGTCTTAGCTCTCCCTCCCTGTTCCCCTAGCTAGCCCACGGACTACTAGCCCTACCTACCTAACTTAGCCCACCCCATCCCATCCCATCATATTTACCTGTCTTCTGTGTAATGGAGATCACTTTCTTCTGTCCTGCCGGCTCTTTCTTCTGCGGCGACTGCGCAATAGAGCCAACAGAGCTCTGTTGCGCATGCGTGGGAACCAGGCTTCTTCTCTTCATCTGCTGGTGATTGCGCAATAGATTCTATTGTGCAGGCAGAGAAGAAGGAAGTGCGCTTCGTTCACAGAAGAATAAAGATCGGTAAGTATGATGGGGACGGGTGTGGCAGGGCAGTATTGGTGACATTCCGTTTCCGAAAACGGGCAAACGGAACGTCATGAAATATCAGAAAGTGTGCCTGGGGCGGTCACATGAGCGCTCCAGCGATCTCGGCAATTATAGAATTGTTTTATAGTAAGTAAATTAGAAGATACGCAGGGGGAGGGGATTTAGTTTAGGGTTAATTTTTTTTTATTTTATCCCGGACAACCCTTTTAAGGATTCAGTTGTTTTCCATTATGACTACAGATGAGTAGATCCCCAGAGATGCTTTTTGAGCCTTAACTGTGCTATTAATAATGTTATGAACACCTTAGTTACTGTGTACTTACCCAATCAATTTCAAAGATCGTATTGGAACTCTCTGATCAAGGAATATTGATCATAGTAGGAGAATTTTAACTGCTTATTAGATAATGAACTGTATTCCTCCAACCCTAAAAGAAGATCTCCTATCTTGACCCCTACACTATCTGATACCGGTCTTTATGATGTCTGGAGGTGCCAACATGGAGGGGAAAGGGATTATAGTTTTTTTCTCCCCTCTTTACACTGCTTATGCTCAGACAGACTTTTTCTTAGGCTAGGTTCATACCTGTGCTGGGCTGTGCAACAGTACCAGCGGTTACCCGTGGACACCCATGGACTATAATGGGGTCCGCCATGTGTCCATTGGGTTTTTGTTTTTATACTGAAACCAGCGGAGAGAAAAGTCCACCATGGAGGACGATTTTCAGCAGTTTCTGCGGTGAAGTATCCAATGAAATGTATGGTTAAAACGACTTTAAAGGGGTCGGCCACTTTCAGACCAATATTAACCCCTTAACGACCACGGACGTAATTGTACGTCCTGGCCTGGGCCTTAATGCAAGGGGACATAGTATTATGCCCCTGGATGGCTGGCCATCCGCTCTCTATTGGAGCGGGTGGCATCGGGACTGGGTGTTAGCTCCGATCGGGGGTTTTAACCTTTTCAATGCCGTGGTCAAACATGAAAAATAAAAAGCTATACCAGAATTGATGTTTTTTTTTTGTTTGTTTTTTTAATCCACTAAGAAAGAGTTTTAGTCAATAAATTATAGGCACCCAAAAATAGTGTCCTTACAAAATTCATCTCATACCACAAAAAACAAGCCCTTATAAGGCTACATCACCAGAAAAATAAAAAAAATGTACAATGTAAAGACAAAAACCCAAAATATCGCAAAATCATTAGAACTGGCTGCGTCAGGAAGGAAATGTATAAGCTGTGCGAGTGTATATTAGGATACACCCCAAATTTAGAGTTTACAAGGGAAATGAAACCAGAAGTGACTCCCACAGTGATCCCCTACCACCAATCATATTACCTACTGGGAAAATAGTAGGGAATTTAGTGTTCCCAATGTACTCCACTTAAGTCTGTGCTGCATATATTCAGTTTTTATCATTCGCTGTACATTCACATCTGGGATACTAATGCTCACTACTAGAGATCAGCAAATCAAAGCTGACGAAGTGGAATTCGATCCAGATTTCAGGAAATCTTCGATTCGCATCGAATCCAGATTTCTTCACGCTTCAATATATTGAATCACATTTTTTCCTAAAATGGCTGCTGCACATGTTAGGACAAGGGGCAAGGAACTCTGGAAACGCGGGATCACCCACAATACCATGCATGCAGCTAATCAGCAGCCAGCCAGCCCTGTGATGTCGCAGACCTTTAAATACCCTCCGCCATTTTAAGTTCAGTCATTTCACATCATACTTAGTGCAGGGAGAGACGTCAGCAGGCGCTAGGGATAGTTTGCTCAATTGCAGTTCAGGGAAAGAGCATTAGAAATGTAGGGAAAGGATAGGGAGTATTGAAGCAGAACAGGATTCATTTGGGGTGTTTGCAGCTTGGGTAATAGGAACAATCCTAATATACCTTGCTGCACTGACTGCCATTATCCTGCTGCTCATTGCAGGTTTGCAATAGATCATACCTGTGTGTTCAAGGGGAAAAAATTATATGCCTTTTTGCGTGCATTAGTGGCCAAAAGAATTCTTATTCATTAATCTGTTTTCTGGGGGTTTATTAGTGGAGAAAAAATAAGGGGCTTATTCGCCTTTGTCTTGAAGGTAGAAAATGACATGCCTTTTTGCCGTGTATTATTGGCAAAAAAAAAAAAAAGGGTTGTTATCCATTAATCTCTGCAGTAATCTGTAATAATGCCTTTTCTGGGGGTTTATTAGTAGGGAAAAAATAAGGGGCTTATTCGCCGTTGTGTGTTTTAGGTAGAAAATTACAAGCCTTTTTGTCCTGTATCATTTTCCTTTTCATTTACTTATTTGATGTAACAGTATTTCAGACAGAGAAACGACAGGCCCTACATAGGGGACAGGCCTAAATGTTTCTGGCGCAGGTGCAGGTGGCAACAGAATAAGGGGGTGTGGCAGCAGGAGTCACTTCCAGAGGCCTGAGCTCCCAGTGTCAGCTAGCGATCGTGTCTTGACCAGCAACCTAACGGTTGTAGAATGGTTGACTCGGTCATCCACTTCATCTCAAGTCACATCAGACACCTCCAGCCAAGAGTCGGGGGGTTCGTCAGATACAACCCTTAGTTGGCATGGCCCAGGAGCAGACCCTGTGCTCTCACGTGTCCTCAACCTGCCTCTATCCTTTTCTGTTCCCTCAGCCAGAGACGTACTCTATGCTGTGGACTCAGATCTACTATACAGTGAGGACGAGCTACTACAGGACAGTCAGCAACTACTGCCCAGCCAAGATCTGGAGGAGACATCCGCCGCTTCCTCCGGTAGGTGGGCAAGTAGTGAGGAGGAGAGTTGCGTGGGAGCTGGAGTTGTGAGCGGTCAGGCTCCTGGCTCAGAGACCATTGATGAGAACATCAGTAATATGCAGACAGTAATGGATAATGATGTAGCCGATCGCAATTGGGAGCCGGGTGATGAAGAGGCTACATCATCATTGGGAGAAGAGGGTGGCAGCTTGCGCATGAGTCAGCGGCGGAGCCAGCAAGTCAGTAGCATGGCCGGGAGTCAGCAAGGTGGCAGCAGTAGTAGGTCGGGAGCCAAACGTGCCCAGGATAGACCACCCGCTTCGCAGGAGCCTACCTGCCCGGAAAGCAGTGGTGCAGGGGTTCACGGAGACAGTAGCGGTAGCAGTCAGTTAGTGCAGAGTGTTGGGGGTAAAATCACCTACTCGGTGGTGTGTCAGTTTTTTGTTAGGCCGCCGGGGGGAGTTGAACATGGCCATATGTCGAATCTGTGGGCAGAAGGTGAAGCGAGGCCAGGGTGCCAATGTTGGCACAAGCCCTGTGTCAACATTTGCAGCATCGCCATAAAGTGGCCTGGGAGAACCATGGCTCCAATGTGGTGGTCCCGCCTGCCGCAGCAACTGCTGCATCACCCAGTGGCACGCACCCTATTTCAGGCAGTCAAGGCTCCACCACCTCAGCCGAAGGAAACTGTGTGTCCTTCCCATCATCTGCTGGTCCTGATGCTCCTGCTCCTCCTCCTCCTAGTCAGTCATTGCATCAACAATCGAACACCGAAGTGATTTCAAAGAGACAACAGTATGAGTGCACTCATCCAACAGTGCAGAAGCTGAATGTGCTCCTGTCCAAGTTGCTGGTGCTGCAGTCCCTCCCTTTCCAAGTGGAGGACTCTGCACCTTTCTGAGAACTGATGGCTTGTGCCAAGGTGGAGAGTCCCAAGCTGTCATTTCTTTGCCAAAAAGGCAGTACCAGCCCTGCACAAAGATGTAGAACAGAAGGTGGGCCAGTCCTTGAGCCTGTTGATGTCTGCGAAAGTGCACCGCAGCGCCGACGTGTGGAGCTGCAACTATGGTCAAGGACAATATATGTCCTTTACGGCCCACTGTGTGAATGTGGTTCCTGCCCAAACACACCAGCAACTTGGACAGTTGACGCCGCTTCCGCCACCATGTTCTCACGCCGTTGGTCCTGCAACAATATCCGCCTCAACCTCCACTGTGTCCTCGGCCTCCACTGCAGGGACAATTCACAGTGCTCCTCCAGCATACCACATGTGCAGGACACAGCGGTGTCACGCTGTTCTACGACTCGTTTGCCTGGGCGAACGGAGTCACACAGGGAAGGAACTGCTTCGTGTCCTTCATCAAGAAATCGAATCCTGGCTTTCTCCGTGACATCTCAAAATCGGAACCATCGTGACCGACAACGGGAAGAACATGGTATCAGTGCTGCATGAAGAAGGGCTGAGCCATGCGCCTTGCATGGCACACATGTTCAATCTGGTTGTCAAGCATTTCCTTAAGTCTTCCACCCATTTGCAAGACATCCTAAAAATGACCAGGAAACTTTGCATGCAGTTCAGCCACTCGTATACTGCCAAGCACACCCTCCTTGAGCTGCAGGGGCAGAACGGCATCCCCCAACATAGGCTGATATGTGACGTTTCCACCCATTGGAAATCCACCCTCAATATGTTGGACCGACTGTACGAACAGAGAAAGACCATAAACGATTTCTTGATAATCCAAGTGGACAGAAGTATTTCTCTGTGTAACTTCTATGTTAGCCCGTGGCAGCTCATGCGTGACACCTGTCGTTTGCTCATGCCCTTTGAGGAGGCCACTTTCTTTGTCAGTTGCCAAGACTACAGGATGAACAATGTCATTCCACTGATTCATATCCTGGAAAAGATGCTGGTAAATCTGGCTGGTCATGGGACTGGAGACGTTGCACCTACATCTCACGGCCACATTAGCCCTGTGGGGGCTGAACTAGAGGAGGAGGATGACATTGGAGAACAAGCAATATGTAGCGAAATGGGTGGTTTTTCTACACAGGTGACAGGAGAGGAGGAGCAGGAGCAGCCGGAAGAGCAAGAGGGAGATGAGAAAGTCGAGGCAGATGACCCAGACACACCGTGGCAGTATGCAGTGAAGATGGATGCAGGGAGTCCCTCTGAGTCACTTGCGCAAATTCCCCGATGCATGCTCACTTGCTTGCGTAGTGACAGCCGAATTGTCACCATTTGGTAGAGGGATGACTACTGGCTCTCCACCATGTTAGACCCTCGCTACAGTTCAAAAATGGGGGCCTTTTTTACACCTGCTGAGAGGGAGGACAAACTGAACTACTATAGAGACATCCTATGTAGTCAGTTGGCTGCTGCCTATTTGCGCCATTGTCCATCCTCTTGCAGGTCTGACCGGGAGGGCCCTGGGTGCTCACCTTGCACTGCCATGGCTGCTGTGGGGGAACAGGAGCAGTATCAACTCCATCAGCAGCAGCTTGAGCCTAGAGTCGCTGTTGAACAGCTTTCTTCACCCGCATAGTGAAGAAACTACTCATCAGCTAGACATAGAGCAGAACCTGAACCAGCAGGTGCTGTCATACTTGGAGTATACCCTGCCACCCGTCATAAAAAATCTGCTGGACTACTGGGCAGCCAAACTGGATTTGTGGCTGCAACTGTCTGAGTTTGCCCTGGAAAAGCTGTCCTGCCCAGCCAGTAGTGTGGCATCAGAGCGGGTGTTTAGTGCAGCGGTGGCCATAGTTACCCCAAGGAGAACTCGCTGTCCAACCAAAATGTGGAGAGACTGACCTTTGTCAAGATGAATCAGGCATGGAACAGCCAGGATTTCCACCCACCAATGCCTGATGCATCAGATTAAATCCATGCTGTCTCACCCAAACCTTGATAAAAAAGACTGGTTTCTTCTGGCTACCTGCCTCAGCTACTATTCTGATGCTGCCATCCGCCTGATGCCAGACATCTGATGCCAAGTGCTCCTTATTACAGCTACCATTGTCAGCGTACTGTTTGTGCCACCTGCCTCACCACTCACTGGGCCAATCTATGGCCTCCTCATGCTGCTTCCACCAGGTCACTGTATGACCTCCTCATGCTGCCACCTCCACATTATGTCGTCTTGCCACTCTGTGGCCTACTCATGCTGCTACCAACTGGGTACTCTATGGTCTCCTCATGCTGCTGCCACAGAGTCACTCTATGGCCTCCTCATGCTACTGCCACCTCCACATTATGTTGCCTTGCCACTCTGTGGCCTACTCATGCTGCTACCACCGGGTCACTCTGTGTTCTCCTCATGCTGCTGCCACAGAGTCACTCTATGGCCTCCTCATACTACTGCCACCTCCACATTATGTCGCCTTGCCACTCTGTGACCTACTCATACTGCTGCCACCGGGTCACTCTATGGCCTCCTCATGCTGCTGCCACTGGATCACTCTATGGTCTCCTTATGCTGCTGCCACCAGGTTGCTCTATGGCCTCCTCATGCTGCTGCCACCGGGTCACTTTATGGCCTCCTCATGCTGCTGCCACCGGGTCATTGTATGGCCTCCTCATGCTGCTGCCACCTCCACATTATGTCGCCTTGCCACTCTGTGGCCTACTCATGCTGCTGCCACTGGGTCACTCTATGGCCTCCTCATGCTGATGCCACCGGGTCATTGTATGGCCTCCTCATGCCGCTGCCACCTCCACATTATGTTGCCTTGCCACTCTGTGGCCTACTCATGCTGCTGCCACCAGGTCACTCTATGGCCTCCTCATGCTGCTTCTGACTCCACATGCCACCTCGCCACTCTGTAGCCTATTCATGCTGCTGCCACCTCCACATTATGTTGCCTTTCCACTCTGTGGCCTATTCATGCTGCTGCCAACTCCACATCATACAGCCTTGCCACTCTGTGTACTCCTCATGCTGCTGCCAACTCCACATTATGTTGCCTTGCCACTCTGTGTACTCCTCATGCTGCTGCCAACTCCACATTATGTTGCCTTGCCACTCTGTGTACTCTTCATGCTGCTGCCAACTCCACAGTATGTTGCCTACTCATGCTGCTGCCAACTTCACATTATGTCGCCTTTCCACTCTGTAGACATCTATGTGGAATCAGCAGACAATGGTGTAAAAGGAGTGCGCTCTTTCACAGTAGGATCTTGGGCCGCTGCATGGTTCTTTATACCTGGCACTAAGATCGACCTGGAAGGCTGAGTTCACACTTGAGTTAGTTGGTCAGTTTTGTCCCCGTAACTGGCCAAATAAGTGAAGTGTGCAGTGGTTCTAAGAGCGACGCCCGTCATGTGTGTCATACTGACTCACAGTATTGTTTCACTACCACAGCAGACTCCCTATGCGTGCAAGGCACAGTGTTCTACACCACTATACAGGCTCTCTGTAGCCAGGAAATAGCTGTTTTGTAATGATGTTCGCCGCAAATTAATTCGTATCAAATCGAATTGTTTTGGAAACTTCGGAGAATCAGTCGAATCAAATTTTTGAAAAATTCGCTAATCTTTACTCACTACTTGATAAATTCTTTGAGTGGTGCAGTTTTCAAAATAGGGTCAATTCATGGGTATTCCACTTTTCTGGTACCTTAGATGCTCTGCAAACATGACATGGCGTCCAGATACCAAACATCCAAATCTGCACTCCAAAAGCTACATATTGTTTCTTCTCTTCTGTGCCCTGTTGTGTGCAAAAACTGCAGTTTATACCCACATGTATGACAAAAGGGAAGGAGTGCCATGTAGTTCTTGGAGCACAGACATAGGCCCCTTTCACATCATGTTTTTCAAGTCAGTTTAACTGATCAGTTTAACGGATCCGTTATTTTAATCAAAAAACTGATGCAAACTGATGTCAATTCATGCATCAAAAAAACTGATCCGTTGACGCATCAGTTAATGCATCAGTTTGCATCAGTTTTTTGCTAAAAAACGGATAGTTTTTTTATGTTTACCTCTGCCATGTGCTCCACCCCATCAGGGGTAGCAGATGGGAGGGGGGGCAATCAATCCCTAATGGCTGCGCCCTTAGGGAGGAGCTGTCCCCATGCACTCCAAGTTACAGCACTAATAACAAAAAAATAGTGCTGTGACTTGTAGTGCTTCGGGGAACAGCTCTTCTGCTAATCCCCACATGTGCTTGACCTAATACCATTAGGGGTAGCACACGTGGGGGGGGTTCAGCCATAAGGCTGCTACCCCTTCCCCCAACATGAATGATACTGCCATTTATGACCCCTCCTTAGAGAAATGGCTGCCGCAACTCCCCCCTCACCTCTTACCACTCCATGTCTCCAGCTCTGCCCCAGTCCGGTCTTCTCCTCCACCGCCATGAGTGCCGCCCCTCTCCCACCTCTCACCACTCGCGTGTCCTGGCTTCCGAATGAGGTGGGGAGGGGGTGGCACTCAAGGTAGGGGAGGAGAAGACTGGGGTGGCACTGGAAACATGGAGTGTTGAGAGGTCAGAGGTGAGGGGCGGTAGCCATTTCTCTAAGGGGGTCACAATCGCAGGATCATTCATGCTGGGACCAGAGAAGGGAGGGGCGGTCATTTCAGGTAGGACGGGGTTGGGGAGGAGGAGATTTGGACTTACCTTATGGAGAGTTGGCTTCTCCTTTCTGCAAGACCCTGCTGCGCGGTTTCAGCGCGATAGAGGGGCGGAGTTGTGGCTAATGGGGGAGGGTTCCCTCTTCAGGGGATGAACTGAACAGCCATAACGGAAATGCTTTAAGCAGCTATAAATCGCTTGCATCCATTTAAATAGGGAACTATAGTAAACTAAAAACAAGCCATCGCGGATCTGTTGTTGTTAAAGGACAGAAAAGCGTGGTAGTACACGCTTTTCTGTTCATTTGAAATAATGGACAGGGGCATACAGAGACCATAACGACGGATTTTTTTTTTTTTTTTTTTTTTTTATTGGAGGCAATGGGTCCGCTGACTGACACGTTTTTATAAGGTAAACAGCTATAAAAACGTATCAGTCAGGCTGACCTCTATAACGTGACGTGAAAAGGGCCTTAGTCTGAGGCCAGGGGTGTAAATATCGGGGTAGCAGCGGTAGCGGCTGCCACAGGGCCCGGGACATTAGGGAGCCCAGAGCCCTGTGGCAGCCGCTACCGCGAACCCCACAAACCAGTGGCGTAACCATCGCAGTTGCAGGGGGTGCGCCCGCGACCGGACCAAGCTTTCCCCGACCTCTATACATACTGTTATTGGAAAGGGGCCTTGGCATATTGCCGGCCCCTTTCCAATAGATGGCAGGGCAGGGCACCCAGGGTAGGTGACTGAAAATAATAAATACATATTCTCACCTCTCCTGGGCACAGCCTTCTCTCCGGCGCTCCTCCGTCATGACTGAGGCCTGTGATTAGGCTCCAGCGGTCACATGGAACGCGGCCGCGTAATGATGTCAGTGCACCCCCACATGACCGCTGAGGCCCAATTACAGGCCTCAGCAGCAACGTCGGAAGAGGGCCTGAAGACGCTGAAGACGGCAGGATGGAGCGAGGATGTCAAGGAAAGGTAAGGCAAGGTGAGTATGAATGTTTGTTACTTTTAATCACCTTCCCTGGGCCTCCGATTATTATACTCTGGGGACTGAGGAGATCCCAGAGTATAATAATAGCACCGAAGCGAAGGGGGGCTGTTGGGAGCTTATAATACTGTGTGGGTTCCACTGTAGAGCATATACTACTGGGTGGGGGCCACTGTAGAGCATATAATACTGGGTGGGGGCCACTCTAGAGCATATAATACTGGGTGGGGCCACTGTAAAGCATATAATACTGGGTGGGGGCCACTGTAGAACATATAATACTGGGTGGGTGCCACTCTAGAGCATATAATACTGAGTGGGGGCCACTGTAGAGCATATACTACTGGGTGGGGGCCACTGTAGAGCACATACTACTGGGTGGGGGCCACTGTAGAGCATATAATACTGGGTGGGGGCCACTGTGGGGGGCATATAATACTGGGTGGGGCCCACTGTGGGAAGCATATAATACTGTGTGGGGGCCACTGTCGGGAGCATATAATACTGGGTGGGGCCCACTGTGGGGAGCATATAATACTGGGTGGGGCCCACTGTGGGGGGCATATAATACTGTGTGTGTGGGGAGCAATGTAGATAATGCTGTATGGGGGCCTCTGTGGAGCATATAATGCTGTGTGAGGGCCACTGTTGAGCATATAATACTATCTGGGGCCACTGTTGAGCATATTTTACTGTTTGGGGACCCGTAACCGGTTCGGGGGGGGGGGAACCCCTGTCAAATGTTCGCCTTGGGGCCCAGCAATTCCTAGTTACGCCACTGGCTGAGGCTCCATGTTTCGGAAACGCAGCTTCTTTTGTTCTTTTTGGCTCAAAAAAACGCAACAAAATCTGCAACAAAAAAAGCTACTTTTCCGCAACATGGGGCCTTAGTCTTAGACGGTTTAGTTTTTGAACATCATGACACTTTTGCAGAGCTTCTGAAATGCCAGTAAAATGGAATCCCCTAACATGTAAACAAATTTTGGAAATTACACCCCTGAAGGATTTTGAATACATAGCTAATAGTGAAAGGTGAAAATGGAAATTTTTCCAGGAATATGTAATTTCAGTGTGTAATATGTTGTGCCTAGCGTTGACACAAGCTGGGTGCAACAACAACAACAACAAGTGGCATGACATCCAAAAAGCAAACTGTGCTCCAAAAGCCAAATTAGCACTCCTTCCTTTCTGTGCTTGGCTGTGCCCAAACAGCAGTTTATACCCACATATGACATTGTTAAGTAAGTTATACTGTGTACAACAGTGTCATCCATTTGGGCATTAACTGCCGTTAGGGCGCACAGCAGTGTCAGATGTGAAGAAGCACTATGTGCTTTTGGAGCGCAGATTTAGATTGTTGGTTTTTGGTCGCCATGTCACATTTGCAGAGATCCTAAAATTGCCCCTACAAAACGGGGTCACAAAAATTAATTTTTGGGAAGAACTCTTAGGATCAAAATGATAATACCCTTTGAGAAATTCTTGAGGGGTGCAGTTTCTAAAATGGGGTCACTTTTGAGAGGTTTCCATTGTACTGGTGCTTTAGGGGCTCTGCAAATTCGACATGGCACCTGAAAACTGTTCCAGCAAAATCTGCCCTCCAAAAGCTAAATAGCGCTCTTTCCATTCTGAACCCACCATGTACCCAAACAGCAGATTACAACCACATATGAGGCATTTCTGTGTTCAGGAGAAATTGCCTAAAAAACTGTGGTATGTTTTTTTCTTCTTTAACCCCTTGTAAAAATTAAAAATATGATGCTAAATTGACAGTTTATTGGAAATAAGTAATTTTTTATTTTCACGTCCCAATGTTAATAAAATCTGTGAAAAAGCTATAGGGTCAAAATGATCACTGTACCCCGTGATGCATTCTCTGAGGGTGTAGTTTCGAACATGGAGTCACTTTTGGGGGTTTTCATTGTAGGGGCTCTGCAAATGAGACATGGCTTCTGAAAACTATTTCAGCAAAATCTGCCCTCCAAAAGCCAAATAGCGCTCTTTCCATTCCGAGCCCCACCATGTATCCATATAGCAGATTATGAGCACATATTTGGTATTGCCGTGTTCAGAAGCAATTTCACAACCTGTTGGGTACTTTTTCTACTTTAATTCCTTGTGAAAATGAAAAGTTTGGGGATAAAGTGATGTTTTAGTAATTTTTCATTTACACATCCCAATGTTAATAAAATCTGTGAAACAGCTATGGGGTCATTAAGCTCACTATACCCCTTGAAGAATTCTGTGAAGATGTAGTTTCCAAAATTGGGTCACTTTTAGGGGTTTCCCTTGTATTGGTACTCTAGGGGCTCTGCAAATGAGACATGGCACCTGAAAACTATTCCAGCAAAATCTGCTTTTCAAACATTCAGTGATGCTCCTTCCCTTCCGTGCGTTGCCGTGTTCTTGAATATCAGTTTACACCCACATGTGGGGTATTTCTGTGTTATGGAGAAATTGCCTGTGAGATGCATTTTCTTCTATAACCTTTTGTGAATGTGTTAATTTTATGGCTAAATGAATGTACTAGTGAAAAGAAATGAAATGTCAGTAGTAAATCGTACATACTTCTCGTCCAAGTGACAGGTGCCCCGCCCCCTTGTGTAACCCCGCCCCTTATGACGGTCCATCCCGCCCACATCCGGTCCTACCCCATCAAGCCCCTGCACCACATACGGCCCTATCACAGCCGGTCCCCCAACCCCGCCCTTGTATCATAAATCAGGTGTCACACTGATTTATGATATAGGTTAATCCAACCATGCATTCAGGCATCCACCAACCCGCAGATTGATTCCGCCATACATTCAGATGGGCTCCATTCCTTCAGGCATGCCCAAAATCATAATATGATACAGGTTAATCCGACCATACATTCAGGCAACCCCAATCCACAGATTGATCCAACCATATATATTCAGGCGCACACTCTATTATACGTCGGTTATTGCAGAGTTCGCTAAAAAATCACTAATGTTTTCCTTTTTGCTACACCAGATGATGTAGGTTATATTACAGCAGGTGTATCGCTTCATAGGCATATCGTGCGGCGATTAGAATGAAGCATGGACTGATTGCACTTGCTAATGTGTGTATGAAGATATGTCTGGGGTGCGTGTCTAAAAAAGGGCAGCATTATGTGAGTGTGAGACTAACAACAGAGCCTTCACCCAACACACTGGGATGTCTTGTGACCATTCACACATTCCACATCCCCCTGGCCATACACACTTTCCCCGCCTCCTGGCGATTCACACTGTCCACACCTCCGGCCATTCACACTGCACCCCACTCAGTAGCAGAGCTGATGTGATGTTATACAAAATTGAGCACAAACAAAAATGCAAAGTTTAAAAAGTTTATTCAGCCAATAAACAACGTACAGAAATTTGACAATGTTACATCACTGGTTTATAAATTGACAAATAGGTTTAAATTCATTACAATACCTTAATAATATACATATATTCAGATAGCTATTTACAAGGTTAACCAAGAAGACTGTAGCAGCGGTTGGGTTCTTCTTTTAGGAAGCAGGCTACCATGTGGAATACCCGTAGGTGTGGAGGTTTTGGTCAGGAGACTGCGCTTAAGGGTGACATTTACAGATGTCTCAAGCACATTCATTTTTAAACCATCCAGAATCTCTCTAGTAGATGAATTACCCACAACAGTAGATGGCAGCCATGGCATGCATAAATGCATCCCACCCCCGAGAGGGCTTTTGTTTCTTGTGAGTCTGTGACTCTGTGTGGCATTTCGTACAAGGTCCAGCATATTAGACCCAGGAATAACATCGCCCTTGTAAATAAATTCGCCTTTATCATTCCACGTTGTAACTCCCGTGTTCTGCTTCATCCTACTTAACAAAAGTTCAGCATTTTTCTTAAAACGGGGGTTGACGTGTTACAATTTCAAGGATGGAATCGCTTTTATCAGCGGCTGTATTTGGCAATTGTTGATGACCAGGCTCAGATTGGTTAACAAGGTTTAAAGTCACAAGCTCTTTAGCCTCCTGTTTAGCAAGAACCAAGTATCTTTGCATTATATCGGTGTATCTTTTAATTTTCACATCATCTGACAAGTTAGGGTTGTGTAAAATACCGCTAATTTCATTATCCATGTGTTGTATTACGCTCTGTCCCATGCCTGTCGGCTGTGTAAAGACTTGGCTTAGCCTGGTTAGCTCGTGTTTGGGCACCAAGTACATTTTCTCCGCATGATCCATTATTTGTTAAAAAACAAACTCGTTATTAACGGAATTGCAAATCCCAACAGAGGACCTATGAATCCTCCAGTCTGGTTCACTAAGCGCTTATTTTTCTTTATGGGGATTATTTTATCACACATCCTCCTTGTAGCTTTACGCCACTTCTTTAGTATCTTTTTCTGGCATTCCTTTAGTGGAATTCGCCCTTTTAGGATATTTAAGGCGACTTTGTCTATGGCTGCTATTAAATCATCGCTCGCATGGGGCAAAATAGATTTTCTTGCAGAAGGTGTTGCTTTAACCTTCTAAATCTCACTTTTTAAAACTATTTTTCTTCAGAATATACCCAGCTGGTAGAGCCGGTGGTAAGAAACCAGACCTTAAACGAATGTGCTCAGGGGTATTAGCCCTTAAATCTACTAACAGGTGCCATAAGGCTCCCGTGTAGCGTCCTCAAAAGCTTCCAAGAAGAAATGTGTTTTCCCAGGATACATTTGTCTCGCTAATGTTAGAATTTGCAATTTATCAGGTGGATTATTAAAGAGAACCATGTACTTGGTGTTTAAATTTATCGTTCTGCTCTTTTTACCCTGACAAAATATGTTCTGCACCAGATGCAATATACTTAGATTTCTATGATGCACGTACTTGGTGAATGCCTTTTCAAGCTCGCTATTTACGCTAGCAGTATCCATAAGATCATCAACAATGGTCAAACTTACCTTGTCGGGTGGGAATAACTCATCATCTACAAACGTATGCGGTAGGCCTTCAATAAACCTGATGTGTGGAAAGTGTAGAGAGAGTTCGTCAAAGTTTTTGCCAACAAGCATAAAACCAAACAATATTATCGGGTTTGTGTGATAAATGCGTGTCAGTATTTTCTAGTAGTTTTCTAACAAAATAACTCTTTCCAGAGTTGGACGGACCAGCTAAAATGCATGAAAAAGGGTGTTGTGAGCGGGTGTCCATGGTATTAAAATATGAATGACCTCTCTGTAAAATCGCGCGACGGTCGTCTTTCAAAAAAAGGATCCAGGAGCTTCTTAAAAAGATCAACTAACGCACCTGAAAAAAGAATTGTGTAACTGTGTCAAAACGGTATTAGATGCCGAAAGGTAGTGTGGTAAAATCGTCTTGTAGACATCTTTGTGTATACACACCTCTGCATTTTGCACAGCGGTCTTGTTTCAATCTGCCACAACTTCTTATTTCTAACAAAACCTGGCTGCTCCACAGATATAAATTTCTGGGTATGTAATCCAAAAACTAAATCCTTTAGGCTGTCAAAATTAACATCCCGTGCATTAGCAACGTTTAGCGTGATACCCTTAACTTTCAAAACCGTCTTACCGATATTCAGTTTGTATCCGTAGGATTTTGGACCTGTAGATACAAATTCTGTGATGTGTGTGTTATCTGGTATTTCACTGGTTAATTCGCCTAGATAATCGCCTAAAGGGGGCAGCCAGTCACCTTCACGATGAACAAAAATGACAGAATCCGTGTCGTGATAAAGGCACGTTTCCTGCAGTCTATCCAGAAGTAAAGCTCTAGTCTGGTGTAGGCTGTTGTAAAACACGCTATAAAAATGTTTGTGTTTTTGTTGATCGTGTGGTGCCCTTTTGCGTATTTCCAATTGACCGTTGCGGTTTCATCATCAATAAAATTTAGCTCAGAAACATCATATTATGGGAGAAAGACACAGCTAAAGATCTCATCAGGGTCATTCACGATGCTGGTGTATGGTAAATTAGATCTCTGTGCAAACCGACTTGAAATTAAGGTTCATAGACTCCCTTAACTTCCTGCCGATGAAATTAAGTCGCTTACCAGAAGCGTTAGGGTTCTCTGGTTCAAAGGATCATTTCCCCCATTTCTTCAACACAGAAGAAAATCATTACTATGTGGGGCCCTTGCCGGGTGTTGAGTATTACGATGTTGAATATATGATGCCTAGTGACAAAAAGGATTTCTTGGAGTGGTATGAAACGCAGAAAGGGTGTACTTTTGATTTTAAGACAGAATTAAAGTTGTACTGTAAGCAGGACGTTGATGTTTTGAGACAGGCCTGTGAGCATTACAGAGAGTGTGTGATGGAGACGACTAGCAAAAAGGTGAAAAAATACTGTAAGCGGAAAAAGAGCAATGTTGCAACTATACAAAGCATCGATCCTTTTCAACACATAACTCTGGCCTCTGTATGTATGGCTATGTACAGGTTTAAGTTTCTCCCTGAAAATACCATAGCCATTTTACCAGCCAACAACTACCACAAAACTAAAAAGCGTTACTCATCACCCGCTATCCAGTGGCTCAGGTATGTAGCGCACACTGAAAACATTGACATTCAACACGCTTTGAGAGGCGGTGAAAAACAAGTTGGGAGATATTTTCTAGATGGATATGCCAGAGTTATTGGGGAACACATAGCGTATGAGTTTCAGTGTTGCTTTTACCACGGTTGCCCCATCTGCTATAATGAAAATGACACCAACAGCGTTACAAACACCAGCTACGGTCACCTGTACCACACACTCTTCGTTAAAAAAAAAAAACTTTCTGCAGAGTTGCGGATACGTAGTACGTGTGCTTTGGGAACATGAGTGGAATGAAATGGTAGAGAAAGATTCTAGTCTTCAAGCATTCCTCCTTAACATGCTCTTCCCAACCCCGCTAGAGCCTCCTGATGAGCTTTATGGCGGTAGGACTAACGCCATAAATCTCTATCACAAACAGGCTGAAGGGGAAACTATACATTACTACGATTTCTCCAGTCTGTATCCCTTTGTCAACAAAACAAAAACGGATCCGATAGGGCACCCCGACATCATTTATGATAATTTTGCTACAAAAAAAATTACTTTGGTATTGCCAGAGTTAAGGTTTATCCACCGAGAGACTTGTTTTTCCCGGTCCTACCAGTGAAAATGAACGGTAAATTAATGTTACCCCTTTGCAACACATGCGCCGCAACTTCCATGTCGGATGTCTGTACGCAAAGCGATGAACAACGTTCTCTGACAAAATAGGACAGGAATAGGACCTGTTCTATATTTTGCGGCCTGGACTGTTGGCCCGCACACGTGAACGTGTAATTCACGGTTATGTGTACAGGCCCATAGAAATGAATGGATCAGTGTGCTATCCGTGAAATACACAGATAGCACACTGATCACGGCCACGGTTGTCTGCAAGGGGCCTAAGGTTATAAAACGTAATTTACCACAGGGCCTTTCTGGACTGTCAACCATGTCTCCTTCATCTTCTTCACTGACACAGATCCCATTCCCTGATAAGACACCTGCTGAGAAAACTATTTCTCCTAGTCGGAGCAGTTTTCATCCACTTTTTGATGAGAACAGTCAGCATTGCTTGCAAGCAGAGGAGGAAGACATACAGTTAGGTCCATATATATTTGGACACTGACACAATTTTTTTTATACCTGTTTACTGAAACATATTCAAGTTATAGTTATAAAATGGACATGGACATAAAATCCAGACTTTCAGCTTTCATTTGAGGGTATCCACATTAAAATTGGATGAAGGGTTTAGGAGTTTCAGCTCCATAACATGCACCACCCTATTTTTAAAGGGACCAAAAGTAATTGGACAATTGACTCAAAGGCTGTTTCATGGGCAGGTGTGAGCAATTCCTTTATGTCATTCTCAATTAAGCAGATAAAAGGCCTGGAGTTGATTTGAGGTGTGGTGCTTGCATTTGGAAGATTTTGCTGTGAAGAAAACATGCAGTCAAAGGAGCTCTCCATGCAGGTGAAACAAGCCATCCTTAAGCTGCGAAAACAGAAAAAACCCATCCAAGAAATTACTACAATATTAGTAGTGGCACAATCTACAGTTTGGTACATCCTGAGAAAGAAAGCAAGCACTGGTGAACTCATCAATGCAAAAAGACCTGGACGCCCATGGAAGACAACAGTGGTGGATGATCGCAGAATAATTTCTGTGGTGAAGAGAAACCCCTTCACAACAGCCAACCAAGTGAACAACACTCTCCAGGATGTAGGCATATCAATATCCAAATCTACCATAAAGAGACGACTGCATGAAAGTAAATACAGAGGGTTCATTGCACCGTGCAAGCCACTCATAAGCCTCAAGAATAAGAAGGCTAGATTGGACTTTGCTAAAAAAACATCTAAAAAAAAAAAGCCAGCACACTTCTGGAAGAACATTCTTTGGACAGATGATACCAAGATCAACTTCTACCAGAATGATGGAAAGAAAAAAGCATGGTAAAACAAGGTACAGCATACCACATCATCTGTAAAACACGGCGGAGGCAATGTGATGGCTTGGGCCGTCACCGGGAATCTTGTTAAAGTTGAGGGTCGCATGGATTCAACTCAGTATCAGCAGATTCTTGAGAATAATGTACAAGAATCAGTGACGAATTTGAAGTTACCCCGGGGATGGATATTTCAGCAAGACAATGATCCAAAACACAGCTCCAAATCTACTCAGGCATTCATGCAGAGGAACAATTACAATGTTCTGGAATGGCCATCCCAGTCCCCAGACCTGAATATCATTGAACATCTGTGGGATAATTTGAAGCGGGCTGTCCATGCTCGGCGACCATCAAACTTAACTGAACTGGAATTGTTTTGTAAAGAGGAATGGTCAAAAATACCTTCATCCAGGATCCAGGAACTGATTAAAAGCTACAGGAAGCGACTAGAGGCTGTTATTTTTGCAAAAGGAGGATCTACTAAATATTAATGTCACTTTTCTGTTGAGGTGCCCATACTTTTGCACCGGTCAAATTTTGGTTTAATGCATATTGCACATTTTCTGTTAGTACAATAAACCTCATTTCAATCCTGAAATATTACTCTGTCCATCAGTTAATAGATATATCAAATTGAAATGGCTGTTGCAAACACCCAAATATTTAGAACTAAAAATGATTAAGATTAATAGGGGTGCCCAAACTTTTTCATATGACTGTATATATATATATATATATATATATATATATATATATATATATTTTGTAGGAAACAGCTCACACGGTGGGGGTCGGCAATGACCAAGTTCACACAGGAAGCGTGTTTTAAAACTCCAAAGAAGCTTTATTTAGGCGCTTCAGCACAAAATGATATTGTATAAACAAAACAAAAAGCCTAAACCTGACCGGCTCTAAATAAACAGCATCATGCCCCTCACTAGCCTAGTGCAGGCAAATACATATCAGCAAGACAAAGTATAAAGTGTATAAACCTCCATTCCAGGGGTGCTCTATGCTAGCCTGCCACTTCTCAGCCCTCCTTTTGCCAGGCTTCCTTCCTCAATAATCAAGGACAGGAAGCCTTAACTGAGAGTCCCAGGGAGTACGGGAAAACCCAGTAGTGGACCAGGTGTGTGGACTGTAAGACTCCCACTGCCAACCTGTCCTCCAGTCCAGAAAATCCAGCCCATGTAACTTAAAGAAAATCCCTAGCAGACTATGTTCTGCTAAGGCAACATGTGTCTTCCTGGATTTCCGTTAACTCGTCTGGCTGAGGAAACCAGGTGAGATATACACCCAGTCCAGCACTTTACCATACACTTTACCACAATATATATAATGCCCCCCCTTATTATATGCCTATTATAAATAGTTCTTCCATTATAAATAATAGCCCCCCCTTATATATAATAATTACCTCTTATAATAAACCCCTTATATTGCCCAGCAACAGCCCCAAAACATCACTGCTCTAGAGGAGATCTGCATGGAGGAATGGGCCAACATACCAGCAACAGTGTGTGCCAACCTTGTGAAGACTTACAGAAAACGTTTGACCTCTGTCATTGCCAACAAAGGATATATAACAAAGTACTGAGATGAACTTTTGTTATTGTCCAAATACTTATTTTCCACCATAATTTGAAAATAAATTCTTAAAAAATCAGACAGACAATGTGATTTTCTAGATATGTTTTCTCATTTTGTCTCTCATAGTTGAGGTCTACCTATGATGTCAATTACAGGCCTCTCTCCTATTTAAGTTGGAGAACTTTCACAATTGGTGGCTGACTAAATACATTTTTTCCCCACTGTGTGTATATATAATAGTTCCTCTCCTATAATAGCCCCCTTATATATAATAGTTCCTCCCTTATCCAAAATAGCCACTTATATATAAATCTCCCCTTATAATAGCCAACCTTATATATAATAGTTCCTTTCCTATAATAGCCCCTCCTTATATATAACAGTACCCTTATAATAGCACCATCATATAATAGTCCCCCCTTATAATAATCCATATATATATATATATATATATATATATATATACTGTATATGAGTCATCTCTTACAATAATCCCCTTATATATAACAGTCTCCCCATTATAATAGCCCTCTTATAAATAATAATTTCCCCTTATATGTAACAGTTCCACCTTATAAATAATAGTTCCTCCCTTATGTATAATAGTTGCAACCTTATAATAGCCTCACTTATTTGTAATTGTTCTCCCCTTTTAAGGGTGTCTGTTATAACAGGGGGTACTATTATACTATTATTTATAAGGGGGAACTATTATTTATAAAGGTGCTGTTATTAGGGGTGCTATAATATATAAGGGGGGAACAATTATATATAATGTCATCTTTTATAATAACCCCCTTATATATAGCAGTTTCCCCTTATATATAGTAGCCCCCTTATACAGTTACACCTTATAAATACTTCACCCTTACAATAGTTATATTATATTATATTTAATAGTTCCCCCACTATAATTATTAGTACCCCTGTAAGTAATAGTTTTCCCCCTTAGCAGGTAATCCCTTTCCCTTACCAGAAAACAATAAATATTTTACTCACCTTACTGCGCTCCCACAATAAGCGGAGAAGCTGAAGATTCTCCCTGTAGTAGTGAGTACAGGTGGCACAATGCAGTGACATCCTGTGACGCAATGTCCTGTGCGTTACCCTTGGTGTTCTATGGCTAAACGCCTGATGCTCTGAATCCCGGGGGCCCCTTTGGGGACGGGGGCCCTAGCCCAAACCTGGATTGAATGAAGAGAAGTACTATAGGTTCTCACCCTTTAAAATCCACTCCCAGTTTTGACTTTAAGGCCAGGGCCCGATGTTGCAAAAACGCTGTGTTTTACATTATATGCAAAGTGGATGGGATTCTGGCTAATCACATCCACACATTGCAGAAAAAAAAATCTGCAGTGGAAATGCTGCGATTTCAAAAACTCAAATGTTTTATAGGTATAATAGTAGCAGAAAGTCCGCAGAGGAAAACTCTTCTGTGAAAAACGCTGCAGAAAAAGAATGTGATGCATTTTGCTGTGATTTTTGGCTGCGGCTCGCTATGTGGGACCTTAGCCTAAAAATGGCATCAATAGACTTGGTGCATGTGTCTGTACTCTCAAACTGTTACCCTAAAAAGACACAAGACTGGTGTTGGAAAAAATGCTTTAAATTAGAAAAAAAAAGTATCCTCGCAAATTAGATTGTTGAACATTTTAAGGAAATGAAAAAACACTCGTGGTGATATCACAATCAATACTCAGAATTCAAAGTAGCAAAAACCTATTGAAAGTGTCACTTTCCAGAAAGAGTATCTCTAAAATCTATAATCTTTATTGATATTGTCTAAAAAGATCAAAATAAATTCTTTAAAAAAGCATAGCTCATATGCAGAGTTCACCACTGCAACAAGGTAAGAGGTTCAATGACATACACAACATATGACATAAGGTTCAGTGACATAACACCAGGAGGGGCTAGAAGAGTCTGTCCACACTGTGGGACTGCTCAGCCAACATTGATCTAGTGAATGCCCAGAACCTCAAGTAATGCAATGAAAAATAGGAGGGGGACTCATATATACTGTAGATTCCTACATATTTGCATAGATCATCCCCCAACAGCAGTCAGTGTAGACCATTGGGTCAAGCAACTGAGGGGTGTCTCTATATGACTGAGTCTCATTAGGTGTCCAAGGTTTTAAAAACACCTCCCTAATAAAGATAGAATCACTTCTGACGTGTTTCTAGGACAGCGTTACCTACTGTCCTGTCATCAGAGGCATAAAGTTGCTAAATAGACTCAGAGAGCTATATGTTCCCCCCGCTCCCCATAGGCTCTGATACATGGCCGCACGTACTAACGGGGGGTGCTGGCCTAATATGGTGCTAGGACCACCCAGTGGTGAACCTAGCCTCTTTGCTGCCTGAGGCGGACTATAGAAAGACACCCCCCCCTCACTAAAAAAAAAAAAAAAATTTGAGTTTCCAGCTACTAGCTTCACACGCTGCTATTGTTGCACAAATATACACAAAGTTATAAAACAGTTTATAAAAGAATTCTTCTTCCTGTATTACTTCAGTGTCAGACATCAATATCACGGCATTAACAATGAAAATAACTGCTTGGTGGATGGACGAGCCCACATGGCCCCCATTCTCTTTAATAGGAGCGCCGCAGATAGCTGTGTACTGGACTTCGGGTATCTTTGGCGCTCCCATTGAAGTGAATGAGAGCCATGCAGGTTCACCCATTGACCAAGCTACACGCCTATATTCAGCCGGGCTGTGGTCAGGCTGAATTCCTACCCAATAGGGAAAAAAGAAACCCAATTCTCAGGTTTAGTGGGGGTCTCATCAGACAGCCCCTCCATCAATCAGGTATTTATCCTATTTATCATTTAGGTGAATACAGTGCAGTAACATTTTGTGACTTACAGGTGACGTCTCTGATTAATCCTTCACATTTCCTTTCTCTTCCCTCTGGACCGCCATGACCACTTCTTCCAGTTGTGATTTGTCTCTGTAAAGTTTGCAACACAGACATCAGTGGCTCCTCACTTTTCCAGGCATCCGTCCCACATTGTTCTCACCTACACACCCATCCTGCTGCTACCCCCAATTATAAAATATATGATATAACCCTCCATAATGAATAATACTCCCGAGTGCATCTTTATATTAATAACTTCTCTGTGTACCCCCTTTAAATAGTGCCCCTTATTATTAATGCCCCAGGCATTTCCTTATTAAAAAGTAAAAAAAAATGAGTGGGGTTCCAATACCCGGGACCCCCAGGATCAGCTGTTTGCATGAACCGTGGTATCTGTGTAAGTGCCGTGACCGCTTCTCTGTTTATGTAGTATCATACATCTCATAGCGGCCATGTTATGTAACTACAGCCTCGTCCTATACACGTCTATGAGACAAGGCTGGAATTACATCACATGGACACTATAAACAGACTGCGCCATGGCCCCTTCTTACAGCTGATCAGCGGGGATTCACTGATCTCTTATTGATGATTTATTCTGAGGATAGATCATCAATAAAAATGAGGTGGAAAACTCCTTAAGGCCCTAGCCTCACGTGGCAAAAATGCCGTAGTGTGGCCACGGTTTAAACGCCGCGGAAAAAAAGCAGCGTTTTACAGTTCCTGCAAAGTGGATAGGATTCTAGCAAATTCCATCCACATATTGCGGAAAAATACACACAGTGGACATGCTGCAATTTCCAAAACTGCAACACAGCATGTCAATTATACCTTCGGAAAGACCGGCGGTTTGCCAATAGGTATAATGGAAGCAGAAAGTCCACAGAGGAAACCTATGCAGACTTTCTGTGAAAAGCGCTGCAGGAAAAACTGCGCTTCATTACCACTGCGGTTTTTCCTGCAGCGCTTTTTTGCTGCTGCCCGCGACGTGGGGCCTTAGTTTTAATAAAGCCCAAGTGGCACCTTAACTAAATCAATTGCCCCCTTATATTATGCCCCTGATTTTCCCTGACATAAATACTGCGCCCCTAATGGCCATGAGCAGGAGCGGGGATAGGTAAGTAAATAGGCCATTACCTGCTGGGGTTACTCCAGCAAGTAACGGCCTATTAAAAAAAAAAAAAAAAAAAAAAAATTATCCTCCCCTACCTGCAATCCCTTGATGGAGCCGCCACCTCTGCTTCACTGGCTCATAAGACATCTGCGTGATGACGTCATAGCAGCGCCACCTGTGCTGAGATTCAGAGGTCTCCTAAGCCAGCCTCGGACAGGTACCGCTCAGCTTTCTTTTCAGAGCGGCCTGTCTTGGGCTGGTTTAGGATAAAAAAAATAGTAAAAATAAATATTAAAAATGCCGCCCCTCCGATAGTGCCGCCTGAGGCGGCCGCCTCACTTCGTCGTATTAGAGGTGCGCTCCTGGAACCACCCTCCATGTGATCAACAACCAATCAGAAGGTACCACATCGCTATAAGCGTCATAAAGAGGCAGGTCTTAAAGCTGTGCTCTTCAATAACGCATGCACACTAATCAGCCAATCACGGAGTGTAGGCGTGTCTAGAATAGACCACGCCCCTCACACATATGCTGGTTGCTAGCAAAACAAACAAAAGCAAGTGACAGCTAGCACTTGCTGCAGAATGACAGGGGATCACTATATCAGATAAAAAAGTCCAGCGTCGGCACAGAGAAACAATGTGACTCTGGAACAACATCAAGGAGGTCCCATGTGAAATTCTAATTCAGCCAGATACAGTACACAAAAGAGTAATATTAAGTGGGAAGCCACAAGATGTCATTTAACAAAAGACAAGACACAACATTAACAGCTGTCAATTTCTTGGTCAGAAAAGGGTTGAGACAGGGCGGAGCCTGACCGTGCATCGTTATGGCAGCTTTGTAACAGAGCTCCTTCATTCCGAGCCCTTAAGGAAGCCATTACCACCTCATTTAGCGAGCTATCATGGTCAAAACTGGCAGAGAGCGACCGAGAGACTTACCGAGCACGCCGAAAGGTGTCCACCAGCAAGGAGACATGCAGAGGTTTCTCAAAAAGAAGACCTCACACTCCCCGTACAGATCCCTCAAGATGGCAGCGGAAGACAGACCAGAGCAGGAGACGGGAGAGGAGTCGGAAGTTGATAGTGTGGCAGATGGAGACCGCTCAAACAGAGGGATTACACAAATTTCACACTCTTTCCTGCAAAAGGCATTATCGAAAGCTGTAGATTCCATTTTGGCTGAACTGGCGGAGATTAAATCAGAGATTAAAACAGTAGGCCATAGAGTTCAGGCCCTGGAAGATGCATACTCATCGGTGCAGGTACACGCGGAGGCAGTATTGGAGCACTTGCAACAACACCAGGATTTATTAGACCAGTCCCTCACATTAATAGGGGCCAAGAAAATAGAAATAAAAGGCGCAATATATGGATAAAAGGGTTACTGGAGTCATACCTCCCTGATGACTTACCCAAGATGGCCGCCGACCTCTTTGCTGATCTACTGGGCCAGGAATGAGCAAGCAAGAAAGTGGTTGAACAAATACACAGAGCCCTTAGACCCAAACCGAGAGAAGGAGACCCACCACGAGACATGATATGTGGACTCATATGTAGACAAGGCGGCAGTCCTCACGGCTGTGAGAACCAGACCTCAGATATTGATAGGTGATGCAGAAGTGTCCTGGCTATTATGGTAGGAGGCAAGAGGATTACAGTTCATACCCCGAAACACTTACCGTCACTTTGGTCCATTTTAGATATGGAACCGCTGGAGATCCAGTACTGGCTTCCCTCCCACGCTACAAATACACCACCGGGCATCCCACAGATACCATCTCTGTCCAGACAGGCAAAATACAGGTCTCCGAAAGTGAAGAAATCGTCCCAGAAGCTGAGATCCATCCCTCCTTAGGACTTTTCTACAGTAATAGGCTAATATCAGTCATAAGTGGAATGGAAACTACTGTCTTGAGGCTCTGCTCTCTCCCTTTCTTCGCTTTCTCTTGTTGTTTAAGCTTGTTTCTTGCATAACGACTACTTCTCCATTTCTGCTCTATCCTAGTATAGTTATCTCATTCTATTTGAGACATCAATGTTTATTACTGGTAGTTGTTGCTACTGCGGTCCAGGAGACATCTCCTATGGGGATATCAGTGGCAGCAACTATTCTCCGATGCCTGGACAGGACTATCTGTCCACTGATGTAAGATAATATAGCTGTTATAGTTGCCTTGCACAGGTATTACATTTGACTCACTTCTTGAAAAAAGTTGTTAATGCATGCTTACTCAGTAGTGCTTTATAGCATTTCTCTTTAGAATGTTTAGAACGGTTTCCTACGGCTTGTTACTGATCAGGATAGAAGCTCACCCCTCACTTTTTTGTTCATAACTTTAAGTATGAAGTACAGCTTCTTGTTATCCTTACTCTTAGGACTATGCTGTTCACTCATAGTTCTAAATACCTCCCCTAGTGACAGCTTTACACTGGTGGTGTCTGCAATTCCACAGTATTGTTCTTTGTTATACACCTTGGAGTGCAACTACACCTTAACCAACCCTTTTCTATTCCTAGCTACCTAACTCCCCTCCCCTTCGTCACTTCCTGTACCCTCTTCTATTATTCCCTTTCTTACACCCAGTCACAACAACCACAGTTGGAACACTATCGAGACTCATTACAAACAAAACAGGATCCCTACTTTTCCACACTCAGGTTTTGACCAATAGTTTTAATCATGCCACCTGACATCTTCATCCAAAGGAGTAGCAATAGCCATTAAACACTCTGTCCCGTTCATCTGTAGGCAACACCACTCTGATGCAGACGGCCGATATCTTTTCTTGAAAGGTACTCTGTCCTCCAGGCCTTTGACATTAGCCACAATATACACACGTGGACAAAATTGTTGGTACCCCTCGTTTAATGAAAGAAAAACCCACAATGGTCACAGAAATAACTTGAATCTGACAAAAGTAATAATATATAAAAATTCTATGAAAATGAACAAATTAAAGTCAGACATTGCTTTTAAACCATGCTTCAACAGAATTTTAAAAAAAAGAAAACTCATGAAACAGGCCTGGACAGAAATGATGGAACCCCTGAAAATAATGTGACCAAAGGGACATGTTAAATCAAGGTGTGTCCATTAATCAGCATCACAGGTGTCTACAATCTCGTAATCAGTCAGTGGGCCTGTATATAGGGCTACAGATACTGTGCTGTTTGGTGACATGGTGAGTACCACACTCAACATGGACCAGAGGAAGCGTAGGAAAGAGTTGTCTCAGGAGCTTAGAATAAAAATTATAGACAAGCATGTTAAAGGTAAAGGTTATAAGACCATCTCCAAGCAGCTTGATGTTCCTGTGACTACAGTTGCACATATTATTCAGAAATTTAAGATCCATGGGACTGTAGCCAACCTCCCTGCAAGAGGAAAATTGATGATAAATCAAAGACAAGGATAATACGATTGGTATTATCTATTGGTATTGGTATTATCTAAAGAGATTAGAGGTGAACTTCAAGCTCAAGGAACATCGGTGTCAGATCGCACCATCCGTCAATGTTTGAGCCAAAGTGGACTTCATGGGAGATGACCAAGGAGGACACCATTGTTGAAAACAAATCATAAAAAAGCCAGACTGGAATTTGCCAAACTACATGTTGACAAGCCACAAAGCTTCTGGGAGAATGTCCTATGAACAGATGAGACAAAAATCTAAATTTTTGGCAAGGCACATCAGCTCTATGTTCACATATGGAAAAATGAAGCATATCTTGAAAAGAATACTGTCCCTATTGTGAAACATGGAGGCTCTGTTATTTTCTGGGGCTGCTTTGCTGCATCTGACACAGGGTGTCTTGATTCTGTGCAGGGTATAATGAAATCTCAAGACTATCAAGGGATTCTAGAGAGAAATGTGCTGCCCAGTGTCAGAAAGCTTGGTCTCAGTCGCAGGTCATGGGTCTTGCAACAGGATAATGACCCAAAACACACAGCTAAAAACACTCAAGAATGGCTAAGAGGAAACATTGGACTATTTTGAAGTGGCCTTCTATGAACCCTGACCTAAATCCTACTGAGCATCTTTGAAAGGAGCTGAAATATGGCGTCTGGAAAAGGCACCCTTCAAACCCGAGACAGTTGGAGCAGTTTGCTCATGAGGAGTGGGCCAAAATACCTGTTGAGAGGTGCAGAAGTCTCATTGACAGTTACAGGAATCGTTTGATTGCAGCGTTTGCCTCACAAGGGTACTATCATTTCTGTCCAGGCCTGTTTCATGAGTTTTGTTTTTTAAAAAATTCTGTTGAAGCATGGTTGAAAAGCAATTTCTGACTTTCATTTGTTCATTTTCATAGAATTTTTATATATTATTAGTTTTGTCAGATTCAAGTTATTTCTGTGACCATTGTAGGTTTTTCTTTCATTAAATGAGGGCTACCAACAATTTTGTCCACGTGTGTATGTCCCTAACCAAGTAGCCTGGTTGATCTTGGTACTCCATGACCTGTCTCTGTTTACTGAAGGAGATGTAATCCTTGGGGAGGATTTAAATGTGGTATTAAATTCACTCCTGGATTCCTCATCCAGGAAATCAGCCCTTCCTCAGACCGCACTTAGACGGATTCATATAGCTTTCCAGACCATGCATTTAATAGACACATGGAGACTGTATAACCCTACGTCAAAAGATTACTCCTTTTTCTCCACTCCTCACCAAACTCACCAAAGACTAGACTACATATTCTGTTCAGCCTCCCTAGCCCCATATATTGCTGCGTCTAATATAGGCAGTATTAATAACTCCGACCATGCCCCAATGTCCACCACCTTTCATATTCCAGAATTGATCCCTCATCAATGGTTGTGGAGGCTCAACGAGTCACTTCTGGAAAAGGAAAAAAACAAACTTTTGTTTGCTAAGGAGTTAGACACTTTTTTTCAACATCAATGATACCCCCGACATTTCCCCTTCGCTATTATGGGAAGCACATAAACCCTACATACGTGGACTGATGATTTCCAAGGCTGCTGCCCTTTAAAAAGAGCATCTAAAGGTAATGGACTCTCTCCTAGCCCAGATCTCCATTCTCGAGCAGTTACATAAACTGGAGTCATTGACTGCAAACCTGCAAGACTAAACTACTTTACGGGAAAAACTTAAACTCCTTCTAAATTTTTCTTCTGCTAAATATTTACTTTACTCCAGATTATATGCCCACGGGAATAAAGAAAGAAAATTGATGTCTGCAATGATTAAAAAAGAGAAGTCAAAATCGCATATTTCAGCCGTCCTTACACCAGAAGGGAAACTGGTACATGATACAAAACAGATAGCGGAATCTTTCCACTCCTTTTATTCGGACCTGTATAATTTAAATGCTTACAACTCATCAGCTGATAGGTCTGCCAAAGCCCACTTAACCAGAGAGTTTCTCCAAAATCTCCCTCTTCCTACAATACCTGCTGTGGCGAGGGAAGCACTTGTGGCCCCAGTCACGCCCACGGAGGTAATTTCAGTTATCCACAGCTTTTCAAAAATCAAAAAAGTCCGTGCCCTGATGGGTTACCGCTTTTATATTATTGGATAGGGGAGAAAAAAAAAGGGGTGTAGTGTGGTGAGCGCTGCTTGGAGGTTGGAACTGATATATACTAGGGAAACGTATATATAAAAAATGACTTTATTCCATTTGCATAAGAATCAAGGCAAGGAGCACATATAAAGATATCTAAATTAGGACATTTAAAATATTTGGAACATTGCATAAGGCAAATAATCAGATGGGACAGAGAATAATACATATCAATATATATTTACAGTGATGGCCAAAAGTATTGGCACCCCTGCAATTCTGTCAGATAATACTCAATTTCTTCCAGAAAATGATTGCAATCACAAATGCTTCGGTAATAATATCTTCATTTAATTTGTCTTCAATGGAAAACCACAAAAAGAATTGTCAAAAAGCCAAATTGGATATAATTCCACACCAAACATAAAAAAGGGGGTGGACAAAAGTATTGGCACCCTTTGAAAAATCATGTGATGCTTCTCTAATTTGTGTAATTAACAGCACCTGTTACTTACCTGTGGCACATAACAGGTGGTGGCAATAACTAAATCACACTTGCAGCCAGTTGAAATGGATTAAAGTTGACTCAACCTCTGTCCTGTGTCCTTGTGTGTACCACATTGAGCATGGAGAAAAGAAAGAAGACCAAAGAACTGTCTGAGGACTTGAGAAGCAAAATTGTGAGGAAGCATGAGCAATCTCAAGGCTACAAGTCCATCTCCAAAGACCTGAATGTTCCTGTGTCTACCGTGCGCAGTGTCATCAAGAAGTTTAAAGCCCATGGCACTGTGGCTAACCTCCCTAGATGTGGACGGAAAAGAAAAATTAACGAGAGATTTCAACGAAAGATTGTGCGGATGGTGGCTAAAGAACCTCGACTAACATCCAAACAAGTTCTAGCTGCCCTGCAGTCCGAGGGTACAACAGTGTCAACCCGTACTATCCGTCGGCGTCTGAATGAAAAGGGACTCTATGGTAGGATACCCAGGAAGACCCCACTTCTGACCCAGAGACATAAAAAAGCCAGGCTGGAGTTTGCCAAAACTTACCTGAGAAAGCCAAAAACTTTTTGGAAGAATGTTCTCTGGTCAGATGAGACAAAAGTAGAGCTTTTTGGGAAAAGGCATCAACATAGAGTTTACAGGAAAAAAAAAGAGGCCTTCAAAGAAAAGAACACGGTCCCTACAGTCAAACATGGCGAAGGTTCCCTGATGTTTTGGGGTTGCTTTGCTGCCTCTGGCACTGGACTGCTTGACCGTGTGCATGGAATTATGAAGTCTGAAGACTACCAACAAATTTTGCAGCATAATGTAGGGCCCTGTGTGAGAAAGCTGGGTCTCCCACAGAGGTCATGGGTCTTCCAGCATGACAATGACCCAAAACACACTTCAAAAAGCACTAGAAAATTGTTTGAGAGAAAGCACTGGAGACTTCCAAAGTGGCCAGCAATGAGTCCAGACCTGAATCCCATAGAACACCTGTGGAGAGATCTCAAAATGGCAGTTTGGAGAAGGCACCCTTCAAATCTCAGGGACCTGGAGAAATTTGCCAACGAAGAATGGTCTAAAATTCCAGCAGAGCATTGTAAGAAACTCATTGATGGTTACCGGAAGCGGTTGTTCGCAGTTATTTTGTCTAAAGGTTGTGCTACCAAGTATTAGGCTGAGGGTGCCAATACTTTTGTCTGGCCCATTTTTGGAGTTTTGTGTAAAATGATCAATGATTTGACTTTTTTTTTCATTCTCTTTTGTGTTTTTTCATTGCAAGCAAAATAAATGAAGATATTATTACCAAAGCATTTGTGATTGCAATCATTTTCTGGAAGAAATTGGGTATTATCTGACAGAATTGCAGGGGTGCCAATACTTTTGGCTATCACTGTATATATATATATATATATATATATATATATATATATATAACTATATATAAGCTAATACACAGGTTCAAGAGGTACATGATGATGATAAACTAATAGAATGATTGAACATATTAGCACATAGAACCAGGTGAATAAACAAAGACATGCATAAATAAATACAAGAATGAATAAAATAATGTAGTAATAATAGAATAATATAGGCATATAAAACAGTACAATAACCCTTAATAGCGGGAAGTATATGTCTCTTGGTGTATACACACAGATATTATATATATATCTACACACACACACACACACACACTTTCAGGAGATAGTGATAGTGGAAGTTTTAAATGCTGTAACATCATATCGAAGTAAAAATGATAATTGTTGGAGTGTAAGGGTTAATAGTTTATGATAGAAGGAGGATTACCAAAATGGAAGTGAAGTTCTGCTTTTATATTATCAAACGTTCCAAGACCAACTGCTCCCAAATCTCACCCAGCTATGTAATGCTCTTCTACTTGATCAACCCATGCAACCCCAGACACAAAAAGCACATATAACACTGATTCCCAAAGAGGACAAGGACCATCAATATTGCAGCAGTTATAGACCAATTTCCCTGTTGAACCTGGACTTAAAAATCTGGGCAAAGATACTTGCCTCTAGGTTGCGGCCCCATCTTCTTCACCTCTTACATGATGAACAAGTAGGATTTGTGAAAGGCAGGGAGGGTAGGGACAATACTATACGACTTCTACATGCCGTAGCTATAGCCAGGAGAGAAAAGACCCCTCTAATGCTCTTAGGAATAGATGCTGAGAAAGCATTCGACAGGGTAGATTGGGCTTATATGGAAGCTCTGTTAGCCTTTGGTATCCCCCCCGACATTTATAAAGGCAATTCTGACATTTTACTCTCACCCCCATCCACGTCTGAAAGTGAATGGCACGCACTCAGAATGTTTCCAAATTACGTATGGGACAAGGCATGGATGCCCATTATCACCCACCCTATTTATTCTTACCTTGAACACTTTATTGCAAACAATATGCCACCACGCTGACATACACGGCTTTAAAGTAGGGGATTAGGTGCTCCAGTCTGTAGCGTTTACAGACAACGTATTATTCCTAGTGTCTAATCCAGAAGTTGGCCTCCCTGCGCTAAATGACGTCATGAAAACTCTCGAATTACAAAATAAACACTACCAAGTCTGAGATCCTCAATATTTCTATAACACCCAGTGTAGTGGCACGGCTTAGTGGCACACTACGTTATGTTGTGAAGCGACATTCTATCAAATACTTGGGAGTTTACCTTCCCATCCGTCTTCAAGACATCTTTACCACAAATTATCTTCCCCTCATACAGGCCATTAAACAGTTGCTCAAGACTTACGATCACCCCTATATATCATGGATTGGTAGGAGAAATCTTTTGCAGATGTATGTCATTCCAAAAATCACTTACCTCATGCAGATGTTGCCAATAGCATTACCGATGTCATTCTTTAAGTCTTTGTGCAGCATTTTTACAGCCTACACCTGAAAATACAAATCACCTAGAATAGCATATCTAGTCCTAATCAGAAGGAAATCTGAAGGAGGCATTGCTTTACCAGACCTCCTATCTTTTTATAAAGCTATACAACTTGCCAGGTGGATCTCTTATGTGTGGCCTACACATTCTCCAACGAGTTTGCTGACTGAGACACATTTTGGCCCAAACTTGACGCAACACTTATGGCTTCTGACTCCAACACTTACGAAGAAGCAAGGAAATTATATTTTGCTACAGGGCCCAATAGCAACATGGTGCCAATTGAAAGATACTCTCTCTCCCAAGGTATCACCTCTTTTACCGGCCCACGTGCTTACTATCCTTGCCGAAAAGTGATGATATAGGTTTGTGGCACACACTAAAACGCTTGATGGTTAATCTGATCAAAGATGGTGTGATTATCTTGGACTCCTGTATATGTATTTCTGTACAAATATGTATCTAGCCGATCCCTTTCCTCCCTCTTTGTGGACCATTTGTTCAAGCTCACTCAACTCAGCTATAGGAAACTGGACCCCTTTTATTTGTTAATCACAGTCCTTCTGTTGTATTGTCCCGAGTAATTAACACACTCTTGCAACACTCAACCTCTCACCAGGGGGTTTCCTGCTCAACCATGTTACAGATAGACAACCTGGCACCACTTATAGATCAGAGCGATCATAGTTTTATGCTCATATCTCTTTAAGGGGGCACCCCAAAGTTACCCCAATAAATTCCATAGATGCCCCAGAGAAAGACGCACGCATTCAGTCTAATCATGGCATCGTTGTCAGCCCGAGACAGGTCCAGACATTTAAATCCCTACCCAAAGGGAATTGTGGTGTCATCCTTGGTGTCTACACGGTGGGGATCTCGTCCCCCGAGTCCCATCATACCACTTGCCTGACAATCCAGTCTCCTGATGAGGAATCAGGAATGTTTTCTAGTCCTGTGGCTCCAAGCTGGTATGTGTAACTTCCCTCCCCAGTGACCTCACTCTGGGCAGGGGCAGGGAAAACACAAAAAGCCTGCCATGTGGGGGCCACATGGGCTTCTCCTGCTGAAAGCCATCTGAACAGCATTGCCCAGAGCCAAGGGAGTGCTGCCACTGGAATATCATGCCCGGACGCATGTTTTTGGACTAACCTAAGGACGCGCCTAGGCTCACCATCAGGAGCCCAGAGAACCAATCACAGGCTTGTGTTGGTAATATTTCCTTTTCTACTGTTTATTCCCATTTTTATTTTGTGCACTGTGTCATTTTGCTTTCCACTTGTATTTGCTTGATAACTGCTACATGTACAGTCATATGAAAAAGTTTGGGCACCCCTATTAATCTTAATCATTTTTAGTTCTAAATATTTGGGTGTTTGCAACAGCCATTTCAATTTGATATATCTAATAACTGATGGACACAGTAATATTTCAGGATTGAAATGAGGTTTATTGTACTAACAGAAAATGTGCAATATGCATTAAACCAAAATTTGACCAGTGCAAAAATTTTGGTTCCCTTATCATTTTATTGATTTGAATACTCCTAACTACTTTTTACTGACTTACTGAAGCACAAAATTGGTTTTGTAACCTCACTGAGCTTTGAACTTCATAGTCACGTGTATCCAATCATGAGAAAAGGTATTTAAGGTGGCCAATTGCAAGTTGTTCTCCTATTTGAATCTCCTCTGAAGAGTGGCATCATGGGCTCCTCAAAACAACTCTCAAATGATCTGAAAACAAAGATTGTTCAACATAGTTGTTCAGGGGAAGGATACAAAAAGTTGTCTCCGAGATTTAACCTGTCAGTTTCCACTGTGAGGAACATAGTAAGGAAATGGAAGACCACAGGGACAGTTCTTGTTAAGCCCAGAAGTGGCAGGCCAAGAAAAATATCAGAAAGGCAGAGAAGAAGAATGGTGAGAACAGTCAAGGACAATCCACAGACCACCTCCAAAGAGCTGCAGCATCATCTTGCTGCAGATGGTGTCACTGTGCATCGGTCAACAATACAGCACACTTTGCACAAGGAGAAGCTGTATGGGAGAATGATGCGAAAGAAGCCGTTTCTGAAAGCACGCCACAAACAGAGTCGCCTGAGGTATGCAAAAGCACATTTGGACAAGCCAGCTTCATTTTGGAAGAAGGTCCTGTGGACTGATGAAACAAAGATTGAGTTGTTTGGTCATACAAAAAGGCGTTATGCATGGCGTCAAAAAAACACAGCATTCCAAGAAAAAAACTTGCTACCCACTGTAAAATTTGGTGGAGGTTCCATCATGCTTTGGGGCTGTGTGGCCAATGCCGGCACCGGGAATCTTGTTAAAGTTGAGGGTCGCATGGATTCAACTCAGTATCAGCAGATTCTTGAGAATAATGTACAAGAATCAGTGACGAATTTGAAGTTACACCGGGGATGGATATTTCAGCAAAACAATGATCCAAAACACAGCTCCAAATCTACTCAGGCATTCATGCAGAGGAACAATTACAATGTTCTGGAATGGCCATCCCAGTCCCCAGACCTGAATATCATTGAACATCTGTGGGATAATTTGAAGCGGGCTGTCCATGCTCGGCGACCATCAAATTTAACTGAACTGGAATTGTTTTGTAAAGAGGAATGGTCAAAAATACCTTCATCCAGGAACTGATTAAAAGCTACAGGAAGCGACTAGAGGCTGTTATTTTTGCAAAAGGAGGATCTACTAAATATTAATGTCACTTTTCTGTTGAGGTGCCCATACTTTTGCACCGGTCAAATTTTGGTTTAATGCATATTGCACATTTTCTGTTAGTACAATAAACCTCATTTCAATCCTGAAATATTACTGTGTCCATCAGTTATTAGATATATCAAATTGATTAACTAAAAATGATTAAGATTAATAGGGGTGCCCAAACTTTTTCATATGACTGTACTTAGATACTTCAATATAAAGATGAAACATAGAGGTGATTCCAAACAGTTACAAAGTAAACGGACAGTGAGAAATAAACAGGAAAGGACTACACTTCCCCAGCGTATCCCTGTAGTAGGGGTAAGTGTCTGCCGAGTCACAGTCCACTCAATGATGTATCAACAAAGGGGAGGGGGTTAAGAAAGAGGTAGACGTCTATAAGGTAGAAGGGCGTGGTGGAGGGGGGGAGAGGTTAGGTGTATCGTCATGTCTTAAGATGTTATTGACATGATCACGTGTCCTTCAGCGGAACTCCCTGATGGTCTTCCCTACATACTGGGCTCCGCAGGAGCAAGTTGCCAGATATATTATGCCTTGGGACTTGCAATTAATAAAGTTTCTGTTCCAAAACTCCTTCTGAGTGCTAGTGCTGCGAAAAGACTTGCTGACCCAGACAAAGAAAGAAATTCTCTAACAGCACTGACTTTGAGAGAAGGGAATGTGGTCTTCAACAGACTATTGAACACTTCATTTCATATCTTAAAGATAGGAAACATTTTCAATTTAAATGTGATCTCCAGGACTTTAAGGAGGACAGGATATTTGACTTCTCCTCAAAAACTACCAATAATCAAGAAGGCGATACTGAACCTTCTTCATCTGAATGTGAGACCTCGGATGGGGAAGATTCACGTACTAGAAAAGGAATAAACACCTACCAGAAACATCCTGCAAACTCTCCATCAAACTATCCCAGAAGGGGTAGAAGTAGAGGCAGGACTCACTCTACATGGGGTGGTTTTTTAGCGCAGGGTCCAACCATCTCGGAGTACCTACTCAGAACAAGGAGATAGTTTTTGAGAGGAGAGTGGGAGCAGATCACAAAACAGATCAGATGCAGATTATCAATCTGTCCTCTCACATTTTGAATGCGAAAGAGGAAAAGGTGTTAAGTAGGGGTCTTTCTTTGTTCCCACACCAGCTTTTGATTTATTTGGATGGGTAAAAGACCTGAATCTATTTTGTAGGCGCTTAAAGTGGAAAAAAATTCTCTAAACTTCATAACAAGAGAGAATGTGAGACACTAGGTATCTGTGAACAAGATTTACCTGATCTCCAATTATTTTTAAAGCCTCTGGGAGAGGGTCCGTTTACAAAATTACGATTATCCTCTAATAAAAACCCACCCATCTTGGATGACACAGCCATTGATACATTCCTTAGGGTGGTGGTGGAAAAACTGAGATTGATGAGAGACAACTGTCCATTAGATACAATCTCACCCGAGATTGAGTCGATTATTATAAAACCTGCAGACAAGGGGGGGGAACCTTGTGATAATGGACCGTGATGTTTATATTGAAATGTGTAATAACATCTTACAGGATAGAAAATGCTATGTAGTCCTATCAGGTAACCCCACAGCTGACTACATCTCTAAATTGAATACTACCCTGGCTAAGGCAAAGGAGGATCGCCTTATAAGTGAGGGGGAATTCAAATTTATGCTACCTACACATCCTACTAGAGCCACATTCTATGCACTCCCGAAAATACATAAGGGGCTTTGTCCCCTGAATCGGTGAGACCAATTGTGGCCGGTGTTAGTAGTGTGACACAAAATGTCTCCCTATATATATATGAGATCCTCAGACCTCGTCTATATATATATAGGGAGACAGATGTTTTAAAACATAATGGACTATTTAACTGTACCATCTGACGTTATACTGGCCAGCTTGGATGTGGAGGCCCTTTACAGCTCCATACCCCATACCCCATAGTCTCACATTCAAAACTGTAGTCGAAGGTGAAATATGGAGCCTGAAAATAAAAAGTTCAAAACATTGGTGCCCTGTTGCTCGCCAATGTGTAGGGCACATGGGACAGACACTTTATTATATTTACTTCTGAATGAGGCTAATTCGTGGCCTTTTTGTGGTCAAATGAAAAGTAGTTTCTTCACTGATTGGCTGAGAAGGAAGCTACGACCCACATCTAGTAGGGATTTCTAGGGAAATAATTCATTTTTGGGCATGACATTGGTTTTGGAGATCTACAATTGTCCTTTGGATTATTCACTGCACTACTGTTCTGGTGGATAAATTATGAATATCAATTAAAAGTGACGACTACTTGGCCTTCTTTTTACACTTTTTTAGTGTTTCCTCTGTGCCTATATATCTCCGATTGACACTAATATGTTGTTTCTAATGATGTTGTTGTTGTTTTTAATGATTCAGTAAAGTTTAGGTTTTAAAATTGTCAGTGGAATGTTATACTATTTGCAGGTTTGCTTTATTTATTACTCTAAATAGAAAATCTGTTGCAAATGTACATATCCTTTAAATTACATGAGACTGCAGGAGCATACAGTATGACAAATATTGTTACTGTTTCTCTAACAGTTTCTAATTACTTTTTTTTACCTTATCCAGCAGCAGAAAATAGTAATAAAGAATCTGACTCCTGTTCAAAGGCTATAAAATCATCACAGAAAAAGGCAGCTACTATGTTTCAATCTAAAGGTGAAACACTTAAGAATGTAAAAGAGAAGAAAAAAAGGTATTGCATTAAAGATAAATTACTGCATGACCACTAATTCATTATATGTTCCTATGCCCATAAAAAAAAAAAAAAAAAAAAAAGTGTGAGGCTAGGTTCACACTTGTGCCACACTCTCCATTGTTCGGATAGACTATAGGGGTCCACCAGGTGTCCGTCGGAGTTCTGCCATTTTTATACTGAAACCGGCGGACACAAAAGTCTTCCCATTTTCGGTGGAATCTACGGTGGACTCTCCTACCGAGACTCTGACGCAGATATGAACCTAACCTAACTCTTATCACATTGGATTTAAAAATGAAATTGGGTCCAATGAAATTGGATCAGATATGCCACTGTTTACATTACAAGAGAAAAACTACAGGGAAAATATTTATATTACTTATATTATCCAATTAGCAGATCTACTAAGCTTCCCTCAGCAATAAAAGCTAATAGGTGTTAGAGAGGCCAGACAGAGAAAAATAAGGAGAAAGCCAGTCCAGCTTCTGTTTGTTAAGGGTTTGTTTTCATGAGACCTCTTTAAATGGTTATCCGCCTTTTTAAAACTGATGGCAAGGCCCATCATTAAGGTAGTCTATAAATTTTAGATTGGGAGGGGTTTGACTGTGAGGATTCATGCAGATCAGTTGATTACACAAGTGGGCAACAAGCTAGTCTCTCAATGCAATTTTAGTTGCAGTTTCCATTTCACCAGCAGCTCCATTCCTCTGCATAGAGGACTGTGATTGGCTGCAACATAGAAACCTGTATACAAGACATACAGAGCTTCCATTGCTGGAAATGGAGGCCCAGGGATAAGTGAATACTGGCTTGTTATGTTCATAGCCCAACTAGCAGAAGTTAGCATTAAATAATAAATGAAACGGAAACCAACTTCAAGTCTATGGGACACCGTTGCAGTACTCATACCCACTACTACGTTGAGTGAGGAGCAAAGCACAGTCTGCATGCTTGTATAAACAACTGATTTGATGACCTATCTTGATGATAGACCATCAATTTTGGCAAAATTGCAGTTTTTTTCTATTGCTTCCCAGAAAGAGATAATAAAAGTTAATAGTACCATTAAAAGTTAATAGTGCCATTAAACACTACCATTTTTCCTGCAAAAAACTATTCCCTCATACAGTTACATTGATAGAAAAATAAAGTTATAGGGATTGGTATGTGTCCATAGAACAAAACGAAAAGTAGTTTGGTCATCAAGGACTAATACAGGCATAATATTGACTAATATTGACTAATATTGACATAAAGGGTTAAGTGCTGGTGAATTAGAAGAGATACATCTCCAGCAGACAATCCGGTTCTAGGTTGAGGTTCTAGAGAAGAAATTGTTGGGTCGTTTATCGGTACCATAATAACCTAACTTCACTGTCATAACAACTATTTTGTAATGTAATTTAAAATAAATATACATTAACACATTTTGCTGTACATGTTCTACTAAATTTCAGCATGTCACTTTTCCCCCAACTGTGCAGTTACATGAAACTTTTTATGGGAACAAATCTCTTATTTGTAAAAACTGATGCATTTCATATTATGAGCAAAGAATTAATAAAACTAAAGATTGCTTCTGCAGTGAGAATTTAGAAGGCCAGTCTTTTTGTAATATGAAAATTATTCTGTAGAATCTTCAAAATGTGATGTTGAAGAAGAGGAGGAAACCATAAAGAACACCAACAAAAGGGGAAAGAAGGGGAAGAAATCCAAAAAGGTACAAAGAGAAAATGTTTGTGTGTATATGGTCCTATCATTTTATTAAATTGTCCTTCACACGTATTTTAGAGAAGACCTGTCACCAGGGCTGAAATGTCCAATGACATACATCATCTGGCATTGTCTCCCTGAGCATATTGGTGTCTTGTTTATCCAAATATATTCAGCCATTATTCTAAAACAGTGCTTCTTAAAGTGACCCTATACTATCTGAAACACACCCCTTGTCTTTGAAGGGACAATTATCACTGCAAACAATGTATAGCATAGTCTGAGACTGTGGTGGCCTTTTTGTGATGACAGAAAAGCAATTTTAAGGAGAATTAAGCCACTGACATTGTAACTGTTTAATGCTGTAGGTCAATTAAGGCTACATTCACATTTGTGTCTCTATCACAATGTCCATCTGAAATACTGCAAACACAGCTTTTTCATCTGCCAATTTCAGTTTTATGACCTGTCCTTAGAATAGACTATATATTATATATCTGATTAGTGTGGGGTTGACAGATGGCGCCTACACAGATCAGCTGTTCTGCAACTGCTGAGCTGCAATGATGGCACTCAACCACTATACAGAGCATGTAGCCACCTGATTTCAGGTGTCAGACATGGCCCCAAACAGCTGATCTGTGCCAGGGCTGGCTGTCGGCTGTATACAAGTCAAATATTTATGGCCTATCCTAAGAATAGACCATAATTAAAAAAAAAAAAAAATCTGTCTGGGTAAATCTTTTAATGGCAGCTGATATTTGCCATTAACCCCTTCGCGACCGCCCACTGTATATAAACGTCGGCGCTTGCTGGGCTTTGTGCAGCGCCAACGTTTATAAACGGACACTGCTAAATTGGGGATCGGGTCTCCCCAAGGGTCCGGAACTCCGTGAACCCAGCGCAACTTGAGACTTGATCTGATTGGTTCAGGTCCCGATCAGGTGATGGCCATGAGAACCAATGAGGTTTAGGTCAGGGAAAGTTTGTTATAGTTATAGTTTGTTTTACGGCTATATAACACTCTCTTTCTCCTCCGTTCTCTGTCAGAGAGAGAGCGGAAGAGAAAGAGAAAGTTACTGTTACAATACATTTCACACAGTTTTTCATTCATTTAGTTACAGTGTTTAGGTAGGATTTAGGAATTTAGGGATATATTAGACAGGTTAGGTATAGTATTGGATTAGTTAGTGTAGTTAATTATTTATTCATTAGTGCAGTTAATTATTTATTAGTATAGTTATTAATTAATTTAGTGTAATTATTACATATTAATTTAATTATTAGTGTAGTTATTTAATTTTAGTGTAATTAATTTATTAGTGTAGTAATTAGTTTAGTGTAGTTATTAATTTTAGTATAGTAATTAATAGTGTAGTTATTTATTTCACATATATTTATTCATAGTAATTAAATTTAACTCATAACTATACATTATATTAAATGGCAAGGAAATTTTACACTGTAGAAGAGGCTTATGCCCTTTTATGTTCTGACAGTGAAGAAAGTGTGCCAGATAGTGATGACGATTTTGAGGGTTTTTCTGCCAGTACCAGTGACATCTCAGACATTAGCGGTCACTCTGGTCCAACCTCAACAAGGACAGGAGAGGCAGAGATGGCTAATGGAGAAATGTCTCCAAATCAAGCCGTGATGCCCAGTACAAGTAATATGCCTACCAGCAGGGCACATTTACAAGGGAGTTTTCCGCTAGATGTAGCGTTTCCCAGCTGGACAGCTTCTGATTCTGCCACTCCATTCATCCCTGATTTTAAGGCCACCCGAGGTATAAATGTGGATGTGGAAGGTTTTACACTAGTTAATTTTTTAGTTTGTTAATTACAGATGAATTACTAGAATATATTGTCATTCAAACAAATTTATGCGCCTCCCAATTTATCTCCCAGAATCCACGATCCCTTTATGCCAGTCAAAATAAATGGACACCCACAAATGTTTCTGAAATTAAAAAATTTTTAGGCCTCACACTAGCTATGGGGCTTGTTAAAAAGCCGACTATTGGATCTTACTGGTCCTCCCGCCCTGTTCATACCACACCTACCTTTCCTACCATTCTTCCCAGGCCCATTATGAAATAATCATGCGATTTTTCCATTGCAATGACAACAGCCAGTGCCCACCTAAAAGTGCCCCAGAATATGACCGATTATACAAAATCAGGCCCATCCTCACAATGCTCAGTGAAACATTTTTAAAACTTTATATCCCAACACAAAATATTTCTATTGATGAGTCCCTTGTAAAATTCAAAGGGAGACTGCACCTTAAGCAGTTTATTCCATTTAAGAGGGCAAGGTTTGGAATAAAACTCTACAAAATGTGTGAGAGTTCAACAGGATACACATCAGCTGTTTGCATCTATGAGGGGAAGGATAGCCAACTAAATCCACCAGGATGTCCGTCTTATCTGGTGACAAGTGGTAGAATTGTTTGGGAGTTGATTGGCCATAACCTGTATGTAGACAACTACTACAATAGTATACACCTTTTTAAAGCTTTAGTACAACATAACACAGGGGCTTGTGAGACCATTCGGAAGAATCAACAGGGGTTTCCACAATCATTCGTCAATGAAAAATTCAAAAAGGGGCAGTCAGGCAGTGTTCGCAGTGGAGAGCTGCTTGCCCTAAAGTACAAGGATAAAAAAGACATTTTCTTCCTTAGCTTGGTCCACACTGATGCCACAACAACTGTTTCAGAGCTAGGTTCCACAACTTCAAAGCAAAAACCAGTAGCAATTACTGATTACAATAAAAACATGGGGGGTGTGGACCTGGCGGACCAGGTGCTACAGACATACCAGGTATCAAGAAACTCATATACCTGGTACAAAAAAAATTGTTGCTTACTTGATTCAGGTGGCCACATATAATTCATTTGTGTTATATAAAAAGGCAGGAAATTCATACTTTTTTTGATTACCAAGAAAAGGTAATTGAAAATCTTATTTTTGCAAGTACTTGCCCCCCACAACCCCTTCAATCACAGAACGACATTTAATTGCACCAATTCCCTCAACAGAGTCAAGAAAGAATCCTCAGAGAAGGTGCTGTGTATGTAGCAAGAGAAGAATGAGGCGTGATACCCGATATTATTGTCCATCTCAGCCAGGCTTGTGTATTGCTTTAAAATATTCCACACGAAGCCACACTTAAATTGCTCGTTTTAAAAATGCCTGCTATATACATAGTTTAGAAAATGGGGTCACTGCATGGGGAATTCCACTTTACTGGCACCACAAGTTTCTGCAAAAGAGCCTTTTGGCATCCAAAAACGAATCTCTCTAAATCTATATTCCAGAAGCTAAAAAGTATAGAACTCCTTCCCTTCTGAGCCCTGCTGTGCACTCAAACAGAAGTTTACACCCATATAAACATCTTTTTTTTTTTTTTTACACGATATAACCCAATTAAAATTTTAGACGTGTGTGTCTTTTTTTAAACTAACTGGGCACTAGAATGGCATATTTCTTTAAAAATTTAAATTTTACTTTGCATATTCATTTTTGGGAAGCACTCTTAGCTCAAAATACTCATTATAACACTTGATAAATTCCTTTATGGATGTAGTTTGTAAAATGGGGTCATATTTTGGGGGTTTGTTTTTAATTTCATCTCAGAGCTTCTCCAACTGCTCGCCGATGCAGTGTAAATAACCAAATTAGTCTTTACATACGCATGGTGCTCTTTCACTTCCAAGCCCTGTCATATATACAGGCAAAAGATTAGGGCCACATGTAGGGTGTTTCCAAAATCAGGATACAGAAATAGAGCATAATAACTGGAGTGCTGACTTTTCACAGTGCCACAAGCTAGGCATGACATAACAGGCACTGAAACAGTATATATTCATTTTCATTTTGCACCATCCAAATCACATTTCTTTTTGGAAAGCATCTATGGTGTAAGAATGATCATTGATACATTGATACATTGATACATTTTTTTGATACATTTGATACATTTTTTTGAGGGATGCAGTTTCCAAAATCAGGTCACTTCTTGGTACTTTCAGTTGCACTGGCAACATATGGGCTCTGCAAATGGATCATGGCACCTGAAAATGATTCTGTCCTCCAAAAGCCTAATGACGCTTTTCGCCTGCCTGCTGTGCCCAAACAGCAGTTTTCATCCACAAGTAGGGTATTCTGTTCTTCGGAGAAACTGTGTATTAAATTGAGTGGTGCATTTTCTCCTTTAACCCCTTGTGAAAAAGAAAAATTTGGGACTAAAGTGACGATCTATTGGGAAAAAGTAATTTTTCATTTTCATGTTCCAATGTTAATAAAATCTGTGAAACAACTATGGGGTCAAAATGCTCAGTATACCCCATTATAAATTCCTTGAGGGGTCTAGTTTCTAAAATGGGGTCACTTCTTGGGGGTTTGTACTGTTCTGGTACCTCATGAGTATATTATCTCCTTTAACCCCTTGTGGAAATGCAAAAATTGGGGTTTTTTTTTTATAACTCTCTTTTTATTTGTTTTCCAATTATTTATACAGCAAAATACAGTTACAATTACATAGAGAAATGTAACAGGTTGCCCTGCAACTCAGAACATGGTTCACAAGAAAAAGGAATTACATAGAACATCTGAGTGACATTCAGTTGAATTCAAGGTCACAAAATACTAACAGTATTCGAACACAACTTAATTATACTGGTATCAAAACACGAGTAAAGTGGACAGGGGTATGCACTCGGACATCCCAGTTATGTCCAATAGAGAACTAATGAAATACCGTATGTGGTAATAGTAGGAATGTGGGGGGGGGGGGGATATGTAGGTTTTATATGTTCCAAAAAGCATTAGTTTTTTGACTGCTTTTCCAAACCGTCGGCAGGTTTATCTTTCTCAGCTATGAACAGGGACCTCAGGCAGAGATCCTTCCTTACATGAGTATAGGAACTTCTGCATCTGATAGGGACCCTGCGCTAGTATCACTAACCAGGTCAGAAGCCACATCTAGGCTGATCCATGTAGACCAGGTTTTCATAAACGTGTCATGAGTTCTATTTACCCAACTAAGCTGCTCTTCAAATCTCATAACTTCGTTTACAGCGCTAATCCATTCCTTGAAAGGTGGCACCTCCTTGTTGAAGGATTTTTGCCGCCTCAATCAGAAAGGTAGCTAAGTTATGTTTTGAAGGTTGGAATTCCTGTGTAGGGCAGGACAGCAACACGACCTCAGGAGAGAGTGTAATACAACACACCACTATCTTTCTAATATGTTCCTGAATTAGTCTCCAGTAAGGTATGATTTTCTCGCAGGTCCACCAAATGTGGGACAGCGAGCCTTTGTCTTTCTTGCATCTCCAGCATTCACTGGAGGATGCCAGGTTGTGAGCGTGGAGCCACTCCGGCGACCTATGCCACCTGGCTAGAATCTTGTAATGGGTTTCTTGGAGTCTAACACAAGAGGAAAAGCCGTGAGAGTGTTTCAAGATAAATTTAGTTTTGTCGTCTCCTAGTTTAACCTTTAAGTCTCTTTCCCAAGATTGCAAGAAGATTGGGATATGGCTTTCAGGTGATTGCTGAATGAACTGCTTACAGCCTCTTACTTTCCTATAGGAAGGGATACCACTCCGAACCCCTTTTTCAAATTCTGTGAGAGGTCTTTTGAGCGAACCCAGCTTACTAAGTTCCAGGATTGTCTTTCGATATTGTGTATAGTGAAGAAAGGTGAGAGATTCGTCTGGTAGTAAGTTTTTAAATTGACGCTCATCTAGTGGCAGGCCCGCCTGGTGGATGTCTCTTAAAGTGAATTTACTCAGAGTACTTTGGGTCTCAGGCTCACAGGGACCCCTGAGCAGGGGGCAAATATCCCCTTCTCGGATATGTGAGATAGATGGGAACCACATTAATTGGCGGAAAGACAGGCCAGCTCTTTGTTCCGCCAGGTCACTAATGATATGGCATTTGGTAGGTCTGGTGAGTGATAGCCAGTTTCTTAGTTGTATGGCTCAAGTAAGAGTAAATATCCAGTTGCGATATTCCTCCCTCTTTTTTCTTTTTGATCAGTAAGCTATATGGGAGCCTTGGTGGTTTAGATTTCCACGTGTATGTGGAGAACAAATTCCTAATCACTTTAAAGAAACTGGTAGGTAAGTGGATCGGCAGCATTTGCATAATATACGTAATTTTAGGGACTACATAGGCTTGTATCAGATTTTTGCGGCCAAACCAAGATAAATATGGTAGCTCATATGATATCAGGAGGTCTTTTATGTCTTGAAGAAGTGTCTGATAATTTAATGGGAAAACCTTCTCTAAACTACTTGGCAGGTTCACTCCTAAATATTTAATGTAGTCGGTTTTCCAAATAAAGGGGGAACCTTTCTTGAGGGTGGTAGCCATTTCAAACGGGATTGAAATATTTAATATCTCTGATTTGGATGTGTTGACTTTATAATTTGATAACTCACCATATTTGGTTATCAGGGACATTAATGCGGGAAGGCCTTCCAGTGTGTTCGTAATTAAAAATAACACGTCGTCCGCAAAAGCGACAGATTGTAAGGACTGTGTGCCTATGTGGAATCCTTTGATCTGTGGATTTAATTGAACTGCCTGGAGTAGAGGTTCAAGCGTGAGGACAAAGAGGGTCGGCGACAGTGGGCAGCCCTGTCTAGAGCCATTTGTGATGTCAAACGACCGTGACAAGGTGCCATTTATTTTTAAGCGTGCATTAGGCTGTGAATACAGGGACATTATGGCTGTTATAAAAGTGCCCGGCAACCCATAGGCTGCTAGAGATTCTCTCATAAAAGCCCAATCTACCCTATCAAATGCCTTTTCAGCGTCTACTCCGAGGAGTAGCAAAGGGGAGCGTTTTTGTCTGGCTAATGCTATGGTGTGAAGTAGTCTTACCGTGTTGTCCGAGCCCTCCCTGCCCTTAACAAATCCCATCTGCTCTTCATGTAGCAACTTAGGAACCAAGGGTTGCAACCTCAATGCCAAGAGCTTTGCCCAGATTTTTAGATCTAGGTTCAGTAGCGAGATGGGTCTATAGCTACTGCACAGAAATGGGTCCTTCCCTTCTTTAGCTATTAAAGCGATATGTGCTTCTTGGGTCTGCTTAGTCATAGTTTGGCCCTCTAGGAGCGAGTTATACAGTGTGGCCAAGTGGGGTAGAAGTGTTTTTTGAAACCTTTTATAATATACTAACGGAAACCCATCCGGGCCGGGACTTTTTCCTATCGGAAAGCTATTGAGTACCTGCCCTATTTCCTCTGTCGTGACCGGGGCTAGCAGATCCTCTGCTTCCCCCTCTTCCAGTGTGGGGAGGCGGAGCTCCCGAAAGAAGTCTTTTATGCGAGTTGATTTATCTGATCCTTCCGTCTCCGTTCTGTGTTTAGCTAAGTTGTACAATTCAGAATAAAAGTCTCTGAAACTGTCCGCCATCTGAGGAGTCTCTTGCGTTATGGTGCCATCCTTTCTCTTAATGGCTTGAATGTGTGATTTACACTTTTCTTTTTTGATCATGGCAGATAGGAGTTTGCCTCCCCTATCCCCGTGGGCCACTAGTTTGACCTTGGAATATAGTAGCTGTTTTGTGGCTGCTCTATTTAGCTTTCTTTTAAGCTGTTCCCTAAGTGTGACCAACTCGTCGTGTGCTTTCCTGAAGGCATGAAGTTTATGAATTCTTTCTAATGCTGAGATTTGTGCTAATAATGAGTCTATTTCCTTTTGATACTGTTTTTTGATTGCCGAAGCTTTAGAGATCAGGAACCCCCTTATATAGACCTTGTGGATCTCCCAGACTGTAGCTGGGGTCACTTCTGTGGAGGCGTTTATCTCAAAGAACATTTCTAGATGGCTATTGAGCTCTTCCCTTACTTCCTGTCTGTCTAGTAGTGATTCATTTAGCCTCCATGACCACTGCCTGGGAGTGAGAGTCGTGATAGTTAAATTCACGGATACATGTGCATGGTCTGAGATGCTTATGCAAGCTATCTCAGCACTGGAGATGCATTCCGCTAGGGACGTTGAGCAGAGGAGGTAGTCTAAATGTTGGTAGGATCTGTGGGGCACCGAATAGAAAGAGAAGTCTTTCGAGTTGGGGTATTGGAGTCTCCACATGTCTACAAGGTGTGCGTCCTGCAGTGATGTGTGGATTCTCTTCAAACCTCTCTGGGAAATTAGTGACTTCCCCGTCGAAGTATCTGAGAGCAGGTCTAGTGGAAGATTGAGGTCACCCCCCAACACAATCTCCCCTTCCGCAAAGACCATCAAGTCTTGCATTGTTAAGCATAACCATTCCACCTGTCCGTGATTAGGGGCATAGAGACTTTCAAGGGTCAGAGGCCTTGCGCCTAAGGTACCCTTTACAAAAAGGTATCTGCCGTCTGCATCGGCGTGTATCTGTTTGCAGGAGAAAGGTATTGTTTTACGTATTGCTATCGCTACCCCTTTAGAAGCTGACTGGGGGTGACAACTGTAGAACCATTGGTCAAACTGTTTCTTAGGCATGGACGGGATTTTGTCTGATTTAAAGTGTGTCTCCTGGAGAAAGATGATATCTGCCTTAGCTTTTTGCATTAGTTGCAGAATGGAGAGCCTTTTATTTGGTGAATTTAGTCCCTTCACATTGAATGTGGTAAAGCGCACTGACGCCATTCTAATGTTTGCTAGCTATCTCTAGAGTTATGCTCGCTTATCAAAGTAAAAAGGTATAGGGAGGGGGAGAAGACAAGGAAAGTACGTGTATGGGTGTGCCAGATACTTTAGTAATTGGGGAAACCAGGACCGAGAGATACTTTTTCACTAGCAAGGTATCGTTAAATCTCTAGGCTATGTCTATAAGTGCAGGGTAAATATGTGTCAATCTTGTCTAACAGGGAAGGTGATAAGAAACTAGGAAGAAACCTCAAAAGTTTCAGAAGTTTAGTTTGTGCGGTGTAGGGCCTGCATCCAACCGCTTGTTTTGGTCCACATGGACTACATAGACATGTTGCTTATGTTCATTTTTACAACACAAATTGACTTATCAAGGCATGTTTAGAAATATCAACAACAACAAAGACAATTGCGAACTGCGCATTGTAATACTCACGGCTTTCGCCTCTAAACTTGTGAACTATAACACATTAGTCCAATCAGTCACACATTGTCCATCTTAGATTTTGGCATCTGCTTCTTTATTCTTGGGGATCTGGGTTTGGCCACTGATCTATATGGCAAGACAGGAAGATCAGGAGATGTTATTCCTGCAGAGGGCATCCAAGAAGGGATTTTGATGGGCTCCATTTCCAGGATCGGCCACAACTCTTTCAGATCCTCCGGCGCATGCACCGGAAATCTTCTGTTTCCAAGTATTACCGACAAGCCGAAGGGGTAGAGCCACGCGTATTGTATATTTCTTGCACGTAGCTCTGTCAGTAAGGGTCTCAGCAAGCGTCTTTTTGCCAATATGGAGGGAGCAACATCTTGGTATATTGCTATTTCTGCTTTCTCGATAGTGATTGCTGGTTTATTTCTGGCTGCAGACAAAATAGCGTCTGTATCTAGGAAGGAGAGTAGCCCACAGATTACATCTCTGGGAGGCTCACCTAGTTTGGGCTTGGGTCTCAAGGCTCTATGTATTCTTTCAATTACCACCTTGGCCGCTCTTTCCTCCCCCAGGAGATCAGAAAATAGCTTGTTTGCTGTGGTAGCGAGGACATCAGGGGTGTACGCCTCTGGCAGTCCTTTAAGGCGAATGTTTTTCCGGCGGCTTCTGTTTTCCTGATCCTCAACTAGTAGTAGTGATTTGTCAATGAGCTCTCTATGTTGCTTGAGGTGGTCCGATACTGTGGCTGAGTGTTCTTTCAGTGAGGAATATGCTTCTTCTAAGTTAGAGACTCTATGTCCTACCGACTTAATCTCCGATTTAATGTCAGCCAATTCTGTTAAGACCGGGCTTACTGCTTTAGATAACGCTTTCTGAAGAAAGGACTTTGAGATTATCGAAGAACTTAAGCCCCTATGTGAGCTCTCTCCCATGCTATCAGCATCTGAATCCTCCTCCATCTCTTGATCTTGTCTGTTATCAGAGGCCATCGCTACAGAGCCTGTTGGAGAGTGAGGGTGCTTCTTCGTGAGGAAGCGTTGTAAGTCCCCTTGCAGTTTAGGACCTTTTGATGTGTTGGGGAGGTCGCAACTTTTGTCTCTCCCTATTTTAACCATAATGTTGCAGAAGAATAGTCAGTTGTAAGTAAGATGCAGGCCACACTCTACCGCACTTAGAATGATAGGCCCATTCCAGTCATTTAGGCAATATGTGGTTGTAATAAAGACTGCAGTTTATTCACTGCTCAACTGGTCTCTTCGGGTCTGAGGTGATGACGTCTGTCTATCTGCAGACCTCGGGTCTCTTAAGATTCCCTTGCCCGCGCCTCAGCCGCCCACCCTAATGGGTGTTTGCCACGAACCTCAGGTCCTTCGTTGGCAACCTCTGCTCTTATGCAGACTGCCTCCGCTTCCTCCATGATCCACCTCTAGTGTGTAGCTGGCTGCGGTCTGCTGGTATCGACCGCGTCCTCTGGGACACTCTACCCCGGCGCCTCTGAGCACTTCGCGGTATGGTCTTAAGATGTCCGCCCCTCTCTCCCCTCGCAGCCTCAGGGTACCGCTACCGCTCCCGTTACCTGCACGGTAGAGACGCTTGGTCCTCGTCAAACCTGATGCCGCGGATTCTCGAGACCCCGCTCAGGCAGCACCAGGGCAGTCAGCCACAGTATCCTCCTGGCTCCTCTGACAAGGAAGGCCTCAAGATGGCGGGCGCCCGCTCCGCGCTAACGACAATCCTTCCTCCCCGGGCCTCCATCTCCGCTCCTCAGGACCTTCCGCCCGATCAGTGTAGGCCGCGGCGAGATACTTTAGGGAGATCGCTGGTCGTAGGCGAGGGAGCAGGACTCCGCTGCTATGTTGTCTCTCTGCAGCTCTCTCTAGTAGTAGCCAAGATGTCGGGTTAAGGTGAGAGGCGCAAGAAGGCCTCAATTGAATCTGACCGTAATAGGAGTCAGAGACCTCTATAAACACTCCCGACTGGCTTACTGGGGTCTAGGGGTGAACCCCTGAGTGTTTGTGGGCTATATTAGTCGTGATGTACGTAGTTGGAGCTGGATGTCGTTTACCTCCTTGAGGAGCTAGGAGATGTACGTCTGCTCCCTTCTCCAGCTGGCCACGCCCCCCCAAAAAAATTGGGGTTTAAGCAACATTTTATATGAAAAAAATGTCTCTTTCCATTTTCATGACCTAACTCTGCAAAGCACATGAAAGATCAAAATACTCATTATACCCCTTGATAAATTCCTTGAGGGGTCTAGTTTCCAAAATGGGGTCACATAAAAGTGGGTTTCCACTGTTTTTGCACCTTGTTTGGCTCTGAAAATGGGACTTGGTGCATGAAAACTATTACAGCAAAATCTGACCTCCACAAGCCAATTGGTGCTCTTTCTGTTCATAGCACTGCTATGCGCCCATACATCAGTGTACCATATGTGGTACATATATATGTGGTATTTTTGTGTTCAGGAGAAATTGTGTAACAAAATGTGTGGTGCAATTTTGCCTTACACGCTTGTGAAGATGAAAAATTTGTGGCTAAAGTGACATTTTATTTGACAAAAAGTAAATTTTTTCTTTTCAAGTCCCAATGGTAAAAAATGTTGTGAAACACCTGTAGGGTCAAAGGTCTCACTATACTCCTTGCTAAATTTCTAGTTTCTAAAATGGGGTCATTTGGAGGGAATTCCACTGTTTAGGCACCTTGAGGGCTCTGCAAATGAGACATGGTGCCTGAAAACTATTCCAGCAAAATCTGGCCTCCAAAACCCAGTTAGCGCTCTTTCCGTTTCAAGCGCTTCCATGTGCCCATACATCAGTGTACCAACACATATGGGGTATTGTCATGTTCAGGAGAAATTGTGTAGCAAAATGTGGGGTGCAATTTCTCCTTTAACCCCTTGTGAAGATGAAAATTTTTGTGATAATGTGACCTTATATTGTAAAAAAAAGTAATTTTTCATTTTCACATCTCAATGGTAAAAAAATCTGTGAAACACCTGTAGGGTCACAGTGATCACTATATCCCTTGATAAATTCCTTAAGGGGTCTTTTTTCCAAAATGGGGTTATTTTTTTTTTTTTTTTGGGGGGGGGGGGGTGATATCCACTGTATTGGCACTTCAGGGGCTCTCCAAATGCGACATGGTGCCTGAAACAGATTCCAGCAAAATCTGCCCTCCAAAATCCCAATAGGGCTCCTTCCATTCTGGACCCTACAGTGTGCCCATACATAATTTTACATCTACATGTGGGATATTTCTGTAGTTGGTAGAAATTGCTTAACAAATTATGGGGTGCATTATTTCATTTAACCCCTTGTGGAACTGAAAAATTGGCATTAAAGCAAAATTTTGTTTGAAAAAATGTTGCTTTCCATTTTAAAGGCCCAATTCTGTGAAATACATGAAAGGTAAAAAGTGCTCTCTATATCCCTTGATAAATTCCTTGAGGGATCTAGTTGACAAAATGGGGTCACAATTTGGAGGTTTCTACTGTTTTGCTACCTTGGGGGCTCTGCAAATGGGACATGGCGCCTGATAATGATTCCAGCAAAATCTGGCCTCCAAAACCCAATTAGCGCTCTTTCCATTCTGAGCACTGCCATCTAACCCTGCAGCAGTGTACCAGAACATATGGGGCATTGTTGTATTCAGGAGAAATTGTGTAACAAAATGTGGGGTGCAATTTCTCCTTTAACCCTTTGTTAAGATGAAAAATTTGGGGCTAAAGTGACGACATATTAGAAAAAAAAAAAAATTTTAATTTTCACGTCTCAATGGTAAAAAAATCTGTGAAACACCTGAAGGGTCAAAGTGCTCACTATACCCCTTTATAAATTCCTTGAGGGGTCTAGTTTCCAAAATGGGGTCATTTTGGATGGGTTTCAACTGTTCTAGTACCTCAGGGGCTCTGCAAATGCAACATGGTGCCTGAAACAAATTGTAGCAAAATCTGCCCTCCAAAATCCCAATAGCGCTCCTTCCATTCTTTACCCTACAGTATGCCCACATATCACTTAACATTCTCACATGTGAAAATTTCATGCTCGGGAGAAATTGCTTAACAGATTGTAGAATGCATTTTCTCCTTTAACAAGTTGTGAATGTGTAAATTCTAAGGCTAAATGAATATATTAGTGACAGAAATTAAAAAGTGTAAATTTGACCTCTATGTTGTTTTAATTGCTGTGAAATGCTGAAAGGGTTATGTAACACCCCCTCTTTTGTAGTCCACTGGGGGGGTTTTAGGATTACAGAAATGGTTATAACTCTGGCCTCTTCACCAGCTCGATCACGCAGTGTCTCCACCCGAATCTTCACCAAGCTTGTGAACACGGTGTTGGCTAGACTCCTCCACCAGAGGTCTATTCGGGAGAATCCCTATAGCCTACCGTAGTTTCACTTTTAGGAATGACCCTAGTAAGTCAAAACAAACCACACCCAGAAGATTTAACCTTTTCTTAAGATGTGTATTAATAACTGGAACCAAGGATGCAATGCATATAATACTGCAATGAACAGCGTACAAAAGCATACAGCACTTATGGCATACACAGTATTAATTGCCTCTGACTCTATGAGGTCAATGTTAAAATATAGGAGACTAGATATGCAAGAAACAATTTGCTAAATCCAAAGTTTAGATGATTCAACTTACATATAGGCACCCATTCACACTATGACCTTGGCTAACTCTCAGAATGGCAGTACAAGATAATCAAATTAACACTTTTCACAAGCACCCATCACTGGCCATGAGGGATTGTTAGGAAACCTAAAAATGTTTAGTAGAGAGGGAAAAATGTCCTCTTAGGAGCAGGTCTTCAGTCATAACAGGGTTAACCAGTTGCAATGTCCTCCTTAATGTGATATGTTAATAAAGAAGTGTGATAGCAAAGGTTTGCTCTGGAAGTTATCCACACATATATAATAATGTAGATGTCCGCAAGCAACTTCTCCTCTTAGTGCTTAGCTCACTGTTATATTATCTCTGGTTAGAGCAGGTTAGTCTTTTCACCTCTGAGGGGAGACCTCTGTGGCTCTGTGGCTTAATAGCAAGTGTCTCAAAAGCAAAATGGTGAAGGCTCTATCTCTGGGGTTATCTTAGGTAAAATGGTGACTGCGCTTTCTCACTGTACCTCAGGGGAAACTGTTGGAGCCTGACTTGCTCTTGTTCCTCTCTCTCTCTCTCTCTCTCTGCTTCAGGTGAAATGGAGTGGTCTCTTTATTCCTCTCTTTCTCCCTCAAATACATACCTCCCAACTTTTCAAGGATGCAAAGAAGGACAATAGTTGAATTTTCTGAAATGAAGCCACACCCCTGGACACACCCCCTTCACGCCCCTAGAAACGCCCAACTTTTCCTATAAATATAAGCATTTCCTTCAGCATTATTTTAGTAAGCCTATAGTTTTACCAACATAAAAAATAATATATATATATATATATATATATATATATATATATATATATATTGTAGGTATGTGAGCCAGAGGGCGCTGTGGAGCGACCCAGGCCCAGCCCTGAAAAGGCCTTCAGCCACACCTTTGAGGGGGTGGCGTGTAACTCCAGAAGGCTGGAGTATCCTGCATGGAGCAGGAGGTGGTGGACCTGCGGCACAGATAAACGGTCTGTGCCAGAGGGGCTGGGGCCACAGGGGACTTTTGCTGAGTGGAGCATTAGTCCGGCTGCTCAAGTGAACCAGAGGCTAGTTAGGGGCTCGAGGTGTTAGTTAGTGCCCTAACTGTGGCCTAGGCGTTTATTGTTTTGTTACGTTGCAGTTTAAGCTGAATAAAAGCCACTTTTATTTTATACTTGGACGGTCTGAATGCTATCTTTCTGGCGCCCAGTACCATGAACCACTGCTGTCGGGACCAGGAAAAGCCGCCATTTGAGATTAATTCCCCAAGCTGTCACATATGGTGGAGAATCGCGCGCATAAAGAGATCCACGCAAGTCCTGGAAGACAAGTGGTTTGTGATTGCAGTACTGCAAAGTGTGCATTGTGGCCTACAGCTGGAAGAAATCTGTGATTTCAACTGAAGAAACCCAGGAGGGGGTGAGTGATTTGCAACATAGCAAGGTGTTTGTAAAACCTGGTGGAAGTAAAACTCTGGAAGAGGAATCCAGGGAATGGACTTTGTGTATACTGTGGCACAGAAGTCTGTGAAGTGTTTGCTGATGGCAAGAAAATAAGCAATGTGTGTAGAAGCTGGATATTGCAAACAGTCTATGTGAAAGGCTATGGTGCCATGTTGGTGGTTTTTGTGGAGGACAGAAGAAAATGCTGGTTGTTGTAGTGCCACATAAGTTAACTGTTTGAATACATGTGACTGCAGAAGATAGCAAAAAGTTGCTGCCGGTTGAACCCCAAGGTTGCTGTGGAATATTGTGTAATCTTGTTAGTAAACCATGGCCAAGAAAAAGAGAATTTCAGCTTGTAAAAAAGCAGAGAAGTCATGCACAGGTTTATTAGTGCAGAAGTCTGAATGCAGAGAGACACAAAACCCGGAGCAGATCATGTGGAATGCAAGTAAAGATGATGTGTTGCATGAGAGTGACTCAGTTTTTCTAAAACACCTCTGTTCTATGAAAGAATATGTCCCTGCTGAAAGCATGACTATGACTATGACTATGACTATGTCTCATACTGGAGTGCATCAGAGAGCCAAAGATGAAAATATTATGGTGCAGCAGGTTCAAGATGAGATTAAAACCATCAGGTTCATTTATGAAGATGAAATATCTGATTGGAAATGGCAACTTGAGGTATCAGAAAAAGAGAACCTTAAGTTAAAGAAAGAGCTTGAAACTGTAAAGAGTACATATCCTAGTCATTGTGAAAATGTGGTACTGGGTTTGCCTGGAATGGACTGTGTCACTAAGAAGGAGTTTTCTGATGTGAAATGTGCTCTATCTAATAAAGTTGTACAGAGTGTAGAGCAAAAGCAAGTGCTTGAGAAGCAATTGCAGGATTTAAAGGAGCAGCATGTCCAAGACTCCATTGCCAAAGAGTGTATCATTGAAAAATTAAGAGATGACCTTGAAGCTGCTAAATGTGAGAGAAGAGAATTTTTGCAGTGTCAGTCAGAATGTCTGGATGACCAAGTGAGGAAGTGTGAAAAGCTTTCGGCGGCATTAATTAACAAAGAAAATGAAATTGCAGAGCTGAGGAAGCATGTCTCTGACCAAGAGAGTGATTTAGAATCTGTGGTGCAGACATTGCAGTCAGAGCAAAACTTTCATGAACTAAAGCAGGTTCGCTTAAATAGTGAAGTCAATGAATGGTGGAGCAGAGCTGGAGTTCTGGAGCAAAGAGAAAGGGAACTCAAAGCTAGAATATGCAGCCTGGAGAGGGCGCTGTCAAGATCTTGTGAAGATAAAGAGAAATTGTCTGTTTTGGTGCAAAATAAAGACAAAGATTTGATGGAAATGTCGTCTGTCCATGCTCAGAAAGTGCAAGCCTTACAGGAGAGTCATAAAAAAGTGGAGACTCAACTTCAAGAGCTGCAACTACAGGTCACAGAAGGGGACAGGTTTCAAGCAGAACTGCTAGACAAGGCAAACAGACTACAGGTGGAATTGGATAATGTCACAAGGCTTCTTTCTCAAGCAGACAGCAAGTTTATCAAACTTTCCAAAGCTTTTTCTACACTAGGATCTCAGCTTCAAGACACTCAGGAACTTTTGCAAGAAGAAACCTGTCAGAAGCTTGACCTTAGTACAAAACTAAAACAAATGGAAGATGAGAAAAATGGTTTCCTTGAGCAACTAGAGGAAGAGGAGATAGCAAAAAGAGATTTGACAAAGCAGATTTCTACAGTACAGGCTCAGGCAACTGATATGAAGAAAAAAAATGGAGGATAGTATTGGGTCCTTGGACTCTGTTGAAGAACTAAAGGAAAAGTTGCAAAAGGAGCTAGAAGTTACAAATCAACGGTTTGAGAAGAAGGTTGCTGCTTATGACAAACTTGAGAAGACGAAAATTAGACTGCAGCAGGAACTAGAAGATGTAGGTGTAGATCTTGATCATCAACATCGGATTGTGTCAAATTTGAAAAGGAAGCAGGAAAAGTTTGATCAGCTGCTTGGTGAAGAAAAGACTCTTTCTGCTAGATATGCAGAAGAACGTGACCGTGCTGAAGCAGAGGCTTGTGGAAAAGAGACCAAAGCTCTTGCCTTGGCTCGCTCCCTAAAAGAGGCCCTTGAATTGAAGGCCGAATTAGAGAGGCTCAACAAGCGACTGCGCACTGAAATGGAGGATTTGGTTAGCTCCAAGGATGAAGTTGAGAAAAACCTGTAATCTGTGCAGATATTGTATGAGAACAAAGCTAATGCTTATGAGATGCTGGAAAAGGCCAAAAGAGAATTGGACCTCCAGACAGAAGACATGAGGATTCAGTTTGAAGGAAACCTGTCTAATTTATCTGCTGAGATTGTAGATCTAAAAATGCTTGTTGCTAAATTAAGGGTGTAAGTGAACAAGCAGGAGGAAATCAAACAGCTGGAGTTTCAGATGGATCAAGTGAAGCGTGAATCAGAAATAAAGTTGGAAGAGCGCACTTCTCAGATTGAACAGTTAAAAACCGAAGCGGAATCTAAAAGAGAAGAATTGGATCGATTGCAGCAGTCTTTATCCAATACGGAACAGTCGGCATCTGCACTATCTTCAAAGCTGGCAGCACTAGAAGATGAGAGAGACTCGCTGCAGAGCCTGTTATCCCTGAAAAATGTGATTCAAGAAATAGAGTCTTTATTCAACCAAGAGCAAGATAAGAATGCCACTGAGATACAGGACTTGAATGAAAGACTTGACAAAAAGTCTGCAGATGAGCAGAAGCTTTATCAGAAGATGTTGGAGGATCAATCCAATATAATTCAGGGAACAATGGGGGAAGCAGAAAATATCATCCAGGATGCTGACCTGACAAATGTTAGAAGAACATTGCAGAATATCCTAGAATTAGGAGGCATAGTGGATAAAGAGATGGCATCTACATCTGCTGCCATAGAAGATGTCAGGAAGATTGAGGAAGTTCAGCAAGTTGCAATAGTAAAAACTGAGATGGAGGCTGTGCAGAAAAATGTGTCAGTGAAGAAAGTTCCGGAACTGGAATCAGAGATTTGTGCGCTACAGAAGGCGGTAGAATTGAAGAAAGCTGCCAGCATAGAGGCAGAGAAAGCAGAACCATTACGGCAGCCACAACATGTAACCCAAAAGCATCTGGGTACTGACAGAAAAAACTGTGATGGTGAAAACTTGGTATCCCAGTCTTCCGGTGTTAGCACAGGGAATGAAAATAACTTGAAGAATGTTGAGATGACGATATCACCAGCTCCTGTACTGTCAGAAAGGAGTTGGCACGAAAATTCTTGTAATCTATCACAGCACCGCAACATGCCTCCAGAAAGTTATGCGTATGAGAGAGAGGAGGTAAGACTAGAGTATGGAAGTGGTTGTCCTGCTGCCGTACAGGTGTGGAAGCATTATACAGAAACCATTCCAATATATGATGTGGCAGTTGTTAAAGACATACCAGAAAATGTAGTTCAGCGTGAGCTATTTTGTGAGGGTGTACTGTGTGGCCCTTGTGCAGAAGGAGAAGATATTACGGTTTGTGTATCTCAAACAAAGAGGAGAGCAAGCGGCCTATGTCTCCTAAACTTCTAAGCCTTGATGATGATGGCAAAGTTTGCTTTGAGATGAAGGTTACAGAAAAGGTACCCGTGAAATATTCATACTCTAAAGACATTGATGTGCAGGAAGTACGTGTTAGTTGGTCTCTGAGCTACTGTGGATTCATGATGGGTGAAGATGAGGATTTTTGCGGCTATTCACTGGAGGAATCAAAGTCGTGCAATGGGAGGTCTGAAGACTGTGCCGAGAGATGTGATGGAAGTGATGTGATCCCCTGTATGGCGAATTGTGGAGGTGATGGAGTAGAGCTTGCCTTTGCGCAGAATGGCCAGGATCTTGGCATAGCGTTTAAAGTGAGGAGAAGACGGAAGGCTCGACTGACTGGAACGTGGAGGTTGAGACCGCCAGATGGTGACATCTGGAGAGACACTGGACAAATGTATAGCATTGAAGAGGGACGGCGACATATGTCTTGTCCCATTGTAACTCACCCCATGGGTAGTGAGCTGAGGGGGGAGGGTATGTAGGTATGTGAGCCAGAGGGCGCTGTGCAGCGACCCAGGCCCAGCCCTGAAAAGGCCTTCAGCCACACCTTTGAGGGGGGTGGCGTGTAACTCCAGAAGGCTGGAGTATCCTGCATGGAGCAGGAGGTGGTGGACCAGTGGCACAGATAGACGGTCTGTGCCAGAGGGGCTGGGGCCACAGGGGACTTTTGCTGAGTGGAGCATTAGTCCGGCTGCTCAAGTGAACCAGAGGCTAGTTAGGGGCTCGAGGTGTTAGTTAGTGCCCTAACTGTGGCCTAGGCGTTTATTGTTTTGTTACGTTGCAGTTTAAGCTGAATAAAAGCCACTTTTATTTTATACTTGGACCGTCTGAATGCTTTCTTTCTGGCGCCCAGTACCATGAACCACTGCTGTCGGGACCAGGAAAAGCCGCCATTTGAGATTAATTCCCCAAGCTGTCACATAATATATATATATCTATATATATCTATATATATCTATCTATATATATATATATATATATATATATATATATATATATATATATTGTATGTATATCTCAAACATTGTGGATCAGGTTGCATATTATTTGCGTTACTTTTCCTAACTTGGATATAACACTTGCTTTTGCTCTTTCCAGGTATTTTCATTAATAGAGACATAATTAAGGAGAAAAATAAAAATATTTATTTCCAACAAGTAAAGTGCATGAAACTATCAAAGCACCCTTGGTAGTCTTAAGTATTTTATAACTATATAGTTATTATTTGTCACCTAGATACCCAATATAAACAGCAGAATATTACACCTTACAGGACAGGTCTACTCTACTAGAACAGCATATTACAGGGATAGGTCCACTCTTCTATGTAAAGTCTATATATTACAGGGACAGGTTAGATATCACCCATGTAGATATCACCCTCTCTTTAGTCAGCTCCCTCCAATTTATGCAGTCCCATGCATAAAAAAAGCACCACCCTCTCCCCCTTCAGCCCACTACAACCCCCAGTTTGATGTCCCCCCTCCATCTGTTCCCAGTTTAATATCCCCCGTCATGATCTGCCACCAATTTAATGACCCCTTCATCTGCCACCAGTTCCCCCCTCTTGTCCCACAAGCTGTCTCTTCTTTCCTCACCTTTCTGTAATCGTTCCTTCCCAGCAGCTTCCTCTACTGTGTAAGGGTAGGTTCACATATGTCAGTTGCATCAGCATCAGTTTTTTTGTCCCTTAGTCATTACAACTGATGCCAAAACTGATGCGAAAATGCATCAGTTGTCATCAGGCTTTTTTATATATTTCTACTCCAAAACCATCAGTTGTCATCAGTTTTTACTATCATTTTTTACCAAGATGGTCCACAAGGTATGATGGGCTGCCGAGGCCAATACAGTAGGGGTACTCAACTACTTTTAGTAAATTTCCATTGACCGGGATCCGCCATCAAGTAAAGGTCCAAGCTGAACACGTCCAGTATTTACGGTATTTTTCGGACAAAAAGACATGTCTGACTATAAGACGCACCCCAGGTGTAAATAAGAAAAATAAGGATTAGATCGGGGGGCGACTAACGTGGCATTACACTGTGTGGGGGGCAACTATTGTGGCATTATACTGTAGGGGGGCATTAAGGAACATTATATTGTGGGTACTGACATTAGTGCTCCCATTATTGTTCCTCCTTAGTATGCTCCTTAGCAGGGCTGTTTTAACACATTGGTGGGTTCAGTGTAATGGTTTCATTGGTGGGCCCCCCCCTCATCGCCACCACTTAGGAATACCCGACTTGCACAAATTATAATGTCCCATTAGAGGCCCTAACACAGTATAATGCTTCCCTAGTGGTGCTTTACACTATGATGTCCCCCTCCAGCTATCCCCACAGTTAATGTCCCCATCCATCTGTCCCCATTTTAACCCTGTGCATGCAAATTAAATAGGAGCTTACATAAGAATAGAATTTTCTATCCCCCTATAAAAATTGTATCTCTAATGAATAATTATAATCCCTACACCTAACTAATGTGATAACTAGGGCCGTGTTCAGATTGGTGTAACATGACCACTTTATTGCTCACGTATTATGGACACAACCTCTAAAGTTCCTGCGGTTCATCATTACTGGTAATAGAGAGTCTGATGACCTATTGGAAGTCCGGGGGTTTCGTTTGTACTGTGGGTGCAAAAAAAAAAAAAAAAAAAAAAAAGCACCCAAAACTGCCAAAAACTAGGATTTTATATGGTCACATTTAATGGGTAAAAATGTATTATCTGACTGACGGAACTGCCTTTTGTCAGAAATGTTTTATACTTTCATCACTAGTGATAATTGCTATTGCTATTATTTTAGCGTGTAACGGATATCACTAGAGGTGGGCGGCGTATTTTACTCTGTAAAGATCTGGTATGGAAAGGACAGGGACAGTGAAAAAAATATAAACTTTATTGGTGACTTTGTGCATGTGTTGTGTAAGTGTTTGGTGCGACACTTTTGGCGCTGCGACCTGGACCATGGTAAATGGGTCTCAGCGCCAATAAACTTCCTGGTTATGTGATTAGTCTCAGAGGGGTATTACATTATCCCTCTATGTGACAATCAGAGTACAGAAGTATAATATGCTCTCTGATTGATAGGAGAAGGGATAACATGGACAGAAGTCCCTGCTACCCCCCCCCCCGTCATCTGCAGCTTATGCACAGACAATGATGAGTTATCATTGTCTCTGTAGTCTGCAGCTCCACTCCTCCCCCTCCTTCCTTAGCTCTAAGATGCTGCCTGAGGCAGGAGGGGGGCAGACACTTTTAGAGCCCCATTTCTAAGGATCTGTTAGGGCCACAAAGATGCGACTGGATTCATTTTAAAGATGAGAATCTCATCTTTAAAAAAATTCCAAGATTGCCATGATAGACCTTACAGATTCAGAGCGATTCACTGTTAAAATGATGTCGGGAATTAAGATCTGCATTGGGATTTCAATGCCGAACATCGTTTTCACCAGCGAATGGCTCAGGATGTTTAAGGACGATCATGGTGATCTTGGTATCATTTTAAAGATGAGATTCTCATCTTTAAAATTAATCCAAGTGTTTCTTTATAGATTTAACCAATCCTGAGCAATTCGCTCAGGTACAGTAGTGAAGCCGGCAATAGCGGCATAGTGGGACAAACAGCAAGCTATGCGGGACCGCGGGACACCAGTGTCAAAGCGGGACAGTCCCGCCAGATGCGGGACAGGTGGGAGGTATGCTCAAATATGATGAAACAGTCTCTCAGAGTCTGCTCCACGATCAGACAGAGGATTCCCCTAGTAGTATTCCCCACACTTCCTCACAACTCTGCCATTGCAGTCTCCTCTTTCTTCTGCCAGGCTCCTCCTACTTCCTCCCTCTGCTTGAGGTGCTGATGGGACATTTTGCAAATAAAGTTCTTTTTCTTTATAGACTGTTTATGGCAGGATTTCACTCACATATGGATTGCTGTAATAGTTTCTATGTCCAAGATTGCAATTTTCAACCCCTTTGGTAAACCTGCTATAGTATGGGAGGTTAACAGTGGGGGTTACAGTTAAGAAACGTCCTAAATGCTATTTTGAATTCTTTCAGGAGTGCAGTTTTGAGAATGGAGTGATTTATGGGGGTTTCTATTAGAGTGGCCTTTCAAGACCTCTTCAGAACTGAACTGGTCCCTTGAAAAAAGAGGGACCCCAGCAACACGTTGCCACGGAGGGACCATGACTGGGGCGGGCAGTGCAGGGAGCCATTAGTGGGTGGGGTGAGGAGAGGAAGGGGAAGAGCGGTGGACAGGTGAGGTTGTCCCGCCTGCATCTCCCTGCTAACGATAAGCATGGTCTCCCTAGATGTGCTCCTGGGGCAGCTTCGGTCTGCCGCCGGTGACAGGGGAGAGACCTGGCTCAGGGAGCAAGTGGAGGGGCTGCTCCAGAATGTCCCTCCACCTTCACCTCAGAGACCAGCAGTGGCGCCCAGTCGGCGGCCTAGGAGGGCCGGAGCTCTTGAGCCCCAACATAGTGCCACAGGCACGGCGCCATAGGAGTCCCTCTAGGGCTCCTCCAGGCTGGGCTTCTCGCCCCACTGCCCAGGGGCGCAGGTCCCAGCCTGGGAGGAATGCGACAAGGCGACCGTGCCCCGTGGGCGCAATGGGCAGCCGCATGGAAAGGACAGCGTCCCCCGCCGCGCCCAGCCTTCCCACTCTATTTGGTACACAGCCCTCGGTCCCCTCCTGTGATGTTCCGGCGGGAGGGGGACCTGACCAGCTATCCCAAGACTTCCCGGAGCTCCTGATACCGAGACAAGCTGGTGGTGTGTCCAACAGCGGGCAGCAAGGCGCTGGCCCTCACCTTCATGTGGCTCATTCCAGGCCTGAGCTACATCCCATGCCCTCCAGAGGTCACGTAGGTGCAAGCCAGATGCCCGGATCATCCACCTCCTGCTGCAGCTGCCATCATGAAGACCCACAGCCGTACCCTGAAGCAAGCATCCTCCTCTACAGCAAAACGGGTCCACAGGATTCCGGAATTCTGACTGGCGGGAACACAGCACCTGCGCAGTCCAGTGAGTATCCGTCTCTGTCTTGTCAGTTTCCTCCTATTCTTATGTATCAGAGTATAGCGAGTGAACCTGTAGAGTCCCCTGCAAATAGCGTTATAGCTGGGGAGGGGATTAGGGAACTCTTAGGTAGCGTAAGGGATTTGCTGACTAGGTGTGAACAGAGTGTAGGTGGCTCCCCGGTGTCAGCGTGGGTTCTCCCGACTCAGCCTACTGTCTCGGCGGTGTCTATGGCTGTGGGAGGGGCAACGGGGGTTATGGTGTCAGTTCAGACGGAAAGGACAATAGGTCCCGGGGGAAGTTTATGTTTGTTTTGAAGGCCCGCTGGGGGCGCATTTAAAGAAGGTCAGGGAAAAAAATCTGGAAGGATGAATACGTGGAGATCTATTCCTTGCTTCCTTTGGCTAAGTTTAACCTGGATAAGAGTAAGAAGAAGGACAGTAAGAAAGAGGAGGAAGAAAAGCAGAGGTGGAGGCTTATCCCGCAGACCTTCACTAACTGGTTACAAGCTTTTTCTATCTTAGCCAGCATGATAGGCGAGAAGGCCCCAGATAATTGCTCAGGCCTTTTCTGTTATATGGACTCGATAGGGGAGGCGTATAGGGTTTATGGGGGACAGACATGGCTCAGGTACGATGAGCAATTTCGGCAGCCGAAGGCAGTTAGGCCCAGTATCAGGTGGGATCAGAAGGACATAGGGCTGTGGTTCAGAGTGATGGCGCCGCCACGTTTTGGGCAGTCCTTTCCCGAGTCGGCCGGGGGAGCTGGCCAGGGAGGTACAGGCGGATTTCCAGGGGGCTCAGGCCAGCAGACGTCACAGCGTTTTGGTTCATGCTGGCAATTCAATGAAGGCCTGTGCAGGTTCGGGTTGGGATGTAAATTTAAACATGCGTGCTCCTTCTGCGGAGGCGCATCTCATGGGGCATCCCGATGCTTGCGGAAGCAGAAGGGAAGGGGGGCTCCAGCAGGTGGGCAAGGCAGGACCCCGGTGAGCCTGGAAGCAATGCTTCCGTATCTAAATAAATACGGGGATGGGGTGGCAGCCCGTTTTTTGTTGGAAGGTTTTGGGGATGGTTTTAGAATCCCCCCCTCCCCAAGCATGTTGTCCCTTTTACCATTAAAAATTTTAAGGTCTGCTCTAGAGCATAGCAACGTGGTGAGTAAAAAACTAGCTAAGGAGGTGGGTTTAGGCCGCATGGCAGGCCCCTTCTCAACGCCGCCACTGGTGGATCTCATAGTATCCATAGTATAGTTTGGGGTTGTCCCCAAAAAAGAGACTAATCAGTTTCGGCCTATCCACCATCTGTCGTACCCAAAAGGGGCGTCAGTCAATGATGGGATAGCGCCGTAACTTTTTATTTTGACGCGGCCGTTCATTGGTTGCGGCTGAGTGGTCGGGGGGACCTTATGGCCAAGACTGACATAGAGGCAGCCTTTCGGCTCCTGCCAGTTCACCCAGATAGCATTCATTTGTTAGGTTGTTTTTGGGATGGGAGTTATTATGTTGATCGGTGTTTGCCAATGGGCTGCTCAATCTCGTGCGCGTATTTCGAGACCTTTAGTTCGTTTTTGGAAGCTGTTATCCGGGACATGTCCGGGGTTGATTCTGTGATTCATTACCTGGATGACTTCGTGTGTTTAGGTCCTGCTGATTCTGGGGTCTGCGCTGCCCTGCTGGCCACAACCCAGTGGGTGGCAAGAAAATTTGGCGTTCCTTTGGCACCGGAAAAGACTGAGGGTCCGTGCACAAGGTTGAGTTTCTTGGGTATTGAACTAGATTCGGTAGCAATGAAATTCCGTTTGCCCAGAGACAAATTGATTGATTTAAAGGAACAGGTCATTACGGCGAGACACCTCAGGAAGATACCGCTGAGGGATTTGCAGTCGGTCTTGGGTAGGCTGAATTTTGCCTACAGGGTCATGCCCATGGGAAGGGTTTTTTGTCGGCGTTTGGCGAAGGCTACGTCGATGGTGTCTAACCCGCACCATTTTGTGCGTTTGACGGCGGAGCATAGGGATGACTTGCAGGTGTGGGCGTCGTTTCTGGAGCAGTATAACGGGCGCTCCTTGTTGCAGGGGGAGGTAGTCCCCCAGCAGGCCACTTCTTTGGAGTGGCCTGCTGGGGGAGCAGTATATCAACCAGGGACAGAAATAAACTTGACAAGCTGATTAGAGGGGCCAGCTCTGTCCTGGGGAGCCCACCTGACCCAGTGCAGGTGGTGGGTGACAGAAGGATACTGTCTGTGGTGAGCTCCATGCAGAAGAAGAAGTCCCATCCCATGCATGAGACTGTGATCGCGCTGAGCAGTACTGTCAGTGACCGACTGCTCCACCCTAGGTGTGAGAAGGAGCGCTATCGGAAGTCTTTCCTCCCCACCGCGGTTAGGCTGTACAACCAACACCGACCTAAGCGGAGATCATTACACACAGAGAACTGAAATATCTCTCTGCCTGTTAAATCCCCCCCCCTCCTCTGCTACGTCCTATCTGTCTGTCTGCTATTAATGTAATGCCTCTCACCTTGGAACATTCCTGTACATGTTGTATTTGTATTTGTATCTGCTTATCTTTGCTGCTGTAACACACTGAATTTCCCCATTGTGGGACTATTAAAGGACTATTATTATTATTATTATTATTATTATTATTATTTGACTGTTAGTTGTTTAATGATGCAACGGGGGGGGTGCGTTTTGGGGCGTATTATGGAGGCAAGTGGTGTGCAGCTCCATGGCCTAAAGCATGGTTTGAATTAGGCCTTACGCGCAATCTAACCTTAATGGAGTTGTTCTTCATAGTGGTAGCGGTGTCCATATGGGGCGAAGCATTTAAAGACCGTAAAGTTCGTTTCCATTGTGACAACCAATCTGTACTGTCTGCCATCAACAATACTATTGCTTCTTCACCCCCTGTCGTTAGGTTGCTGCGTAGACTTGTGTTGTGCTGTCTTTGTCTGAATGCGTGGGTGGTTGCGGTTCACGTCCCGGGATTCAAGAATGACCTTGCTGACGCTTAGTCTCGTTTCCAGTGGGACCGATTCTGTTTGCTGGCTATGGAGGCGGAGATGGAGGGAATGCCGTGTCCCTTGGACGTATGGAGCTTGGTCTACGAGATGCCAGATCGTTGATATGAGCGTCTTTGGCTCCGGGGACGTGAAACCGGTATGAAAAGGCGTGGTCTGTGTGGGATGCCTGGGTACAGCGCCTGGGGAGGACAGGGTAGGTGTGCTGTTACACTTGTTGGGTCAGTGGTCTGCAGAGGGTTGTTCCGTGTAAAAGGTGGATGGGTTTATAACGGGTCTCTCGTTTGGTTTTCAATTCAGGGGTATGGTTGTTGTCAGAAAGCATTTTTTGGTGAGGGCGCTGAGGGGTTTTAGGAGGGGCCGGAAGTGCCTGGATGGAAGACAATCGGTGTCTTTTTTGCTTTTGTAGCGACTGGGTGTCGAATTGGGTAGTTGTTGTCACTCGAGTTATGAGATTGCACTGTTTCGTTTTGCCTTTTCTTTGGCGTTTTTGGGAGCTTTCAGGGTGGGAGAGTTGGTGTCCCCGGCAGTAAAACGTGCAGGTGGTATCAGCGTAGGTGATGTCTGTTTAGTGGATAGATGTCTAGAAATTTGGATACATCACTCCAAGACGGACCAAGGGGGTTGGGGAAGGGTGCTTCGACTGGGGCCGGTGGAAGGCTCGGCTATGTGTCCTTTGCATTGTTGGGCTGTTTTCTGTAGCGTGGGTGGGCCCTCCGATCCTGGCCCTCTCCTCCGACACCAGGACGGGTCTTTCCTCTCTAGATTTCAGTTCACCTGAAGCTACGGAGGCAGCAGGTTGGGGGTTGAGTCCGGAGGTGGTCCGCAGGATTGGGAGATGGGAATCCGATAGGTACCACTTGTACGTGCGCCCTCATTTAGCACAGATGTAACCTGTTTTTTGTTGACCTGTTGGCCTTTTGTTTTCCTTGTAGAGGGTCATTCCTGCCTAGTGTGGACCTTCGGTCACTCTTATGTATTTTGGGGTGCACAGAGGGCTGATGTGCGCAGGGACGGCCGGGCTGGGCATTCCCCGAGAAATCGCAATCGTGCGTTGGATCGGGATCAGAGGTATGGTCTGGGGCAGGGTACTGCTGGAGCTGAACAGGTTTGCTAGGCTGGACCGGGCCCCTGATGTGTTGGTCATTCACGCAGGCGGGAATGACCTTGGTGTCCACCCTTCCCACGAGATAATTAGAGACATCAAATACGATTTGCTGCGTTTATGGTCACTGTTTCCGGGGTTGATACTGGTGTGGTCAGACATTGTGCCTAAAAAATCTTGGCGGTCGGCCAGGTCGGTCGATAGGTTGAACAAGGCCAGGGTCAAGGTCAATCGGGCGGTGGCGGGTTTTGTTGCCAGGAATGGGGGTGTGTGCATTCGGCATAGGGAGCTTTAACCGTGTGAAGGGGAGTTCTGGTTAAGGGATGGGGTGCATTTGAATGCGGTTGGCATTGACCTCTGGGCGCTGGGTTTACAGGAAGGCGTGGAGAGGGCCCTGGAATTATGCCGGGTCTCTCACGCTTAAGGTGTTAAGGCGTGATCGCTGTGGCGGGTAGGGTCCTTGGAGTTGGTGGTTCAGTGGATTACGGGAGGGGGAGTCAATGGTGGGTTCCACCCTCCCGTATTACAGTTCATTAGTGATTTGGTGGCTTACTTGGCGTGGTGGGGGACGGTTACAGGGTTCAATGCCCTGTGAACTGGTATGTGGTAATGGGGTCATCTTACAATCATGGTGCTGCTGAGCTGGTGGAGCGGCTAGCTGTAAATTCATGTGGTAGCTCCAGGAAAAAACTGTTTTTGGTTAGTAGCTCCAAGGACTCGGGCCCTGTTTTGTACTTTACGGGTATTGTTATGTTATGGTTTTTTATGGTATTTATACATTATAAAGTTTTATATATATATATATATATATATATATATATATATTTTAATATGTTTTTATATGTTAATTGTTTAATAAACACGGCTGCTGTGGCCAATTTTATCCAACTCCTGTCTTTGTGTTTTGTTGCGGAGTGGGTGTGGGGAATATAAGAGGAGTACAGGAGGGGATACGCCCAGGCAGCGGTGAGTAAATAGGTAAGAAAATACGGCACCTGCTAATCTGCATTGCCTAGTCATGTGTTTTGGAAATATTCTTAAAAATTTGGAAAAATTACTGCTTAACTTTTAAGCCTTATAACATTTGAAAAAATGAAAGGGTGATTAAAGTTTGATGCCAACATAAAGCAGAGATATGGTAAATTATATTTATGAAGTTATTTGGGTAGTATGACATTCTATATGAAAGGTATGCAATTTCAAAGTTTGAAAACTGCATTTTTTTCAAAATTTAAACCAAATTTCCTATTTTTTCATAATTAAAGACAAAACATATTGACCAAAATGTACCACTGACACGAAGTACAATGTATCACGAATTAAACAATCTCAGAATCACTTTGATAAGTTAATGCGTTTCAAAGCTATTACCACTGAGAAAGTGAAGGGTGTGGTTTGGGAGAACAGGTATGTTCCAGCCAGGCAATTAAAGGGTGTGTGGTAGAAGCCTACAGCAGGGAGGTCACCTGACTAATTAAAGTCTGATATAGGCTGTGTGTCAGAACTAGGAGGTGGCACTACACTGAGGAAAACTGACTTGTGTATTTGAACCTGCATCAAGGTAACTCTGTGCCACCCGTCTGTAGTAACCAGAGCGAGAGTCTGGCAGCCAGGCTCTTGTATAGATAGGGTCTGTTTCTGTATTAGTTATTTCTCAGCCGAGAAGGTTTTGTTTTTGTTTGTGCCTTTGTAAAGGCAAACTGTTATGCACTTAAATCTAAATAAACACCTGACTTGAGTGTGATCCAGCCTCTGTGTCCCTGTTTCCTGCACTGCTACCAAGCATCTACCTGAGCGGTTCCCCACATATGGTGCTTCGGATGCGGGCATCAGTGCAGTGAGATATACACGGGCTGCGTGTCCTGTAGCTGACAGCACTGAAATAAAGAGCCACAGCCATGGAGGAGATTGTGAAGCAACTGATACAGGCTAATGCGGAGCAACAGGAGACCAACCGACTTCTGGCCAAGCAGATGTCAATGTTGCTGGCTGCTCAGCAAAAGGCCGACTCACCAAAGCCAGAGAGGGACGTCAGGAAAGAGGTCCGTAAAGCGTTGACCAAGATGACGGCAGAGGACAACATAGAGGCCTATCTGACTGGGCTTGAGAGAGTGGCCAACCGAGAGAGGCTTCCACGGCACCTTTTCTAGTCGCTGAGCCCCAACAAGTCTATTTTGACCTGAGTGAACAGGATGCATGCGACTACCAGCGAGTGAAGGCAGAGATCCTGACCCGAATGGGTGTGGACCAGCACGTTCGGGCTCAAAGAGTCCACAATTGGGAATACCAGGAGGCGTTACCACCGAGGTCACAAATGCACCACCTTGTACAGCTTGTCCGTAAGTGGCTCCAGCCGGAGACATTGACCCCAGCCCAGATGGTGGAGTGGGTCGTCATAGACCAGTACCTGAGGGCTTTACCTGGTAAGATCCAGCAGTGGGTGGGGCATGGAGACCCAACAAACGCCAAAGAATTGGTGGGGTTGGTGGACTACACAGTCCCTCAGGAAGGAGCCCCCCAGATCCCACAAGTCCCCAAGGTCTGGAGGGCCAACATTCCTCAAGCTCCCCAGGATAAGATAGTGCTACAGGGGAGGAGGAAGAGAGAGACGGTCATCTGCTGGGATTGCCACGAGCCGGGCCATATAGCAGCTAATTGTCCCCGTGCTTAGGAGCCCATGGACTGCAGCGTGGGTCAGAGGGTGTCCCTCTACACTGCCCCAGCCTATGCTGCTGCCACCTCGGACACTGCTGATGGGCGCCACCTATGTCAAGTGACCGTGGCTGGGTGCCCAGTGGTGGCACTACTGGACTCTGTCAGTAGGGTGACCCTAGTTAATGGGTCCTGTGTCGACCTCGAGACTGTCACCGGACGCACAGTCGGGGTCCTGTGCATACATGGTGATATAAGAGACTACCCGACTGTGATTGTCACCATCCAGACCCCCTGTGGGGAGAGCCGACACAAGGTAGGGGTTGTCCAGAACTTACCACATGACCTCATTCTGGGACGGGACTTTCCCCTGTTTTGTACTCTGTGGAGGGAAAAGCAAAGTTCAGAGAACACACCCCCAGTAATACCACAAGTATTGTCTGGTCAGGTCCTGGAGCCTAAACCCAATGACCGGGACTCTAGGATTCCTGCCATAGGGGTGACCATTTTAGGAGAAAATGGTAACTCTGTGTTTCCCCTAGAGGTAATGGCAGGCGAAGCTGAGGAGGCTGGTACCGAACCTCAGATGTTGGACTTGGAGGTGTCCCACAATAACTTTGATTCTGCACAACTCCAGGACCCCACTCTGAAAAGGGCCTGGGAGAATGTTATTGTTATTAATGGTGTGTCTCAGCGCCCATGCGCTGATGAGGTGTTCCCCCGCATGGCTGTCAACCAGGAGTTGTTATACCGAGTTGACAGGGTGCAAGGTGATACTTTGAAGCAGTTACTGATACCCCAGCCTTATCGCCGGACAGTGCTGGAGTTAGCACATAAACATGTGCTAGGGGGAAACCTAGGTGCCACAAAAATGCTGGACCGCATATTGCAGCATTTTTATTGGCCGGGGGTATATCATGAAGTTAAAGTGTATTGTGAAACATGTCCAGAGTGTCAATTGCATGCCCCCAAGGCACATTTTTGAAGCACCCTGGTACCTCTGCCCATTATTGAGGTGCCCTTTGAAAGGATTGCCATGGACTTGGTGAGCCCTTCAGTTAAGTCTGTTCGGGGACATCAGCATATTTTGGTAGTCATGGTCTATGCTACCCGATATCCTGAAGCCATCCCACTAGGGCACACATCGGCGAAGTTGATTGCTAAAGAATTGTTCGCCATGTTTTGCCGAGAGACTCTACTCAAGGAGATCCTAACGGATCAGGGTACCCCGTACCTGTCTAAAGTTACCAGGGAATTTTTAATATCAAACAGTTACGTACATCTGTTTACCACCCCCATACAGACGGGTTTAACAAAACCCTAAAAAGTATGTTAGAAAAGGTGGTAAACAAGGATGGAAAGGACTGGGATGTTTTGTTACCGTATTTAATGTTTGCCATCCGTGAGGTATCACAATCTTCCACTGGGTTTTCCCCTTTTGAGTTGGTCTACGGCAGACATCCTAGGTGTAAGGGAATCACTAGAGGAGCGATTCCCCAGTAGCTGCTGGAGAACTTAGAGGGGAGGGGCACAACAAGACAGTGGACCCTAAGCTGAATCCCCCCACTGTCCCTGGCTAACTTGCCCGATCTGTGCAGGTGACAGCCAGCAACTGGTCGACAATCCCTCCTTATAATAAGTGATAACACAGCACGCAGACTAGACGCACAACAACAAAGGGAGGTCAGCTAGCCAAGGGGTCGGTAACAATCGAGCAATGCAGTACAGAATCAAAATCCAAGAGAATAGTCAAAGGTAAGCCAGTGGTCAGAAAATCAGAAGAGCAGGTAACAAGGAACAAGGAGTATAGCCAGTAAGCGAAATGCAATAGCAGGCGCCAATGGGAAAGTGAGCAAACAATAAATAGGGAGAAAGAACCCGCCCCAGACTTGATAGGAGGATAGGCTGTCAATCACAAAGGCAGGACTAAAGTTAACTCTTAGTGGAGCAGGAGGAAAGCAAGGTGAAGGAGAAGGGTGTGGTGGAAAATCAATTAAGGAGGTGAGGGAATAGGACAGTGTTCAGACAATACAAGAAAAACCCAAAGGAAAGAATCACAACCGGGCACGCCTCCTGTGCCACAGCGTGCGCCCGGAGGACGGCGCCAAAGCCCGGACAGGCAAGGACGTTACACTAGGGGTCTGTTGGACATTGCCAGAGAAACATGGGAGCAAGAGCCCATCCCCCACAAAAGTGTTATTGAACACATCGCTGGTATGCAGGACAGGGTGGTGGCCATTATGCCCATAGTCAGAGAGCATGTGGAGGAGACCCAAAGGGCTCAAAGCTGGGTTTACAATAAGTCGGCGAAGGTAAGGACATTTAAACCCGGTGACCGAGTACTCGTACTCATTCCCACAGTGGAGAGTAGGTTCCTTGCCAGATGGCAAGGACTCTATGAGGTGTTGGAGAAAATACGGGAAGTGAACTACAAGGTTTGTCAGCCCGGTAGGAGAAAACCAGAGCAGATTTATCATGTAAACCTGTTAAAGGTGTGGAAAGACCGAGAGAGTCTGCTTACGGAAAGATCTCCGGCTAAACTGCCTCCTATACTATCCCCACAGGCTGCGGTTAGGACTACAGATGAAGCAGTAGGAGACACGCTATTTGGGATATATGATCGGCCGCGGTATAATCAAACCCCAGGTCAACAAGGTCGACGCTATCCAGAAATGGCTCGACCTGTGAGCACCAAACTGGTTAGGTCATTCCTGGGCATTGTTGGGTATTACAGACGCTTTATACCCAACTTTGCCACAGTGTGTGCTCCCCTGACAGACCTTCTAAAGGGTAAAAGGTCCGTTATGGTACAGTGGAATGACCAGGCCGAATGTGCTTTTCAGGCATTAAAGGTGGCCTTGTGTGGATCTCCTGTCCTCATTACACCCGACTTCAACAGAGAGTTTGTGGTACAGACAGACACATCAGATTTAGGGCTGGGAGCTGTCCTGTCTCAGGAGGTGAATGGAGAAGAGCATCCAGTTACCTATCTGAGTAGGAAACTCACGCCAGCGGAGAGGAACTACAGCATAGTAGAGAAAGAGTGTCTGGCGATAAAATGGGCGTTAGAGGCCCTGAGGTACTACTTGCTGGGGAGGCAGTTCCGTCTAGTGTCCGACCACTCACCCCTCACTTGGATGAGCAGATCCAAGGACAAGAATGCCAGGGTCACTAGGTGATTCTTGTCCCTTCAAAACTTTAGTTTTTCGGTGGAGTACAGAGCCGGGAAACTGCAAGGCAATGCGGATGCCTTGTCCCGGACTCATTGTTTAACTGGTTGACAACCACCAGCTGTAAATTTACGGCCAGAGGTCCTGGTCTCTGAAGTCCGGCTAATTGTAAATTTACGGCCGGCACTTCAGAGACACTGTGAGCAGGATCGGGAGCGGGTGTTAGCTGTAACTGACAGCTAACACCCTGCTCCTTTAACCCCTGGTCGGAATAGAGTTCCAATCGGAGGTTTTAACCCCTTGGATGCCGCGGTCAAACATGACGGTGGCATCCAAGGGGTTCCGCCATGTTGCCGCCCCCCTGGCACTCCCCGCGGCGAGATCCGGGGGTGCCGATATCTATTTTCTGCAGACCGGGATCTGGCCAGTGACCCCAAGCCCCCACTACATGGTTGATCCTGCCTGGATGTCAAGAAGTCAGCCGATGCGTCTACATCGGCTGACTTCCTGTATAGACTGCAATACACATGTATACTCATGTATTGCAGTCTATAATACTGAGCCAGGATCAGAGCATCGCTGGCTCAGGTGTCCTTATAGGACAAGTAAAAAATGTAAAAAATGTAAAAAAATAAATAAAGTGTGTAAAAAAAATAATAAAAAAATAATTAATAAAGTTATAAAGCCCCCAAAAATCCCTTTTCCTATATAAAATGAATTCTATGAAAAAAAAAAACTAAAAATTAATAAAAACAACACATATTTGGTATTGCTACATCCGCAACAACCTGTACAATAAAACTGAAACTATATTTAACGTACATGGTGAACGTTGACAAAAAAAAAATGGAAAAAAACGCTGGAAGTTATGATTTTTGGCTATCTCGCTTACAAAAAAATGCTATAAAAAGTGATCAAAAACTCATATGTACCTGAAAACAATACCAGTATTGTCCCCCCGCAAAAAATAAGCCCTAAACCAAGTCTGTCAACCGAAAAATAAAAATGTTACGCATCTCAGAAGATGGTGATGCAAAAACAATTGATTTATGTCCACAAATGGGTTTTTGTTCTGCAGAATTAGTAATGCATAAAAAAACAATATAAATGAGGTATCGCTGTAATCGTACCGACCTGTAGAATAAAGGTAACATGTTACTTATGCTGTACGCTGCACAGCAAAAAAATAAAAAGGTAAAAACCAATGCAAGAATTGATGTTTTTTTTTTTAATCCACCCAGAAAGAGTTAATATAATTTATTCAATAAGTTATAGACACCCAAAAAAAATGGTGTAATTAAAATATGCATATCATACTGCAAAAAAATCAGCCCTCATATGACTATATCATCAGAAAAATAAAGAAAATACAGTGCCTTGCAAAAGTATTCGCCCCCCTTGAACTTTTTAACCTTTTGCCACATTTCAGGCTTCAAACATAAGGATATAAAATTTTAATTTTTTGGTGAAGAATCAACAACAAGTGGGACACAATCGTGAAGTGGAACGAAATTTATTGGATATTTTAAACTTTTGTAAAAAATAAAAAACTGAAAAGTGGAGCGTGCCAAATTATTCGGCCCCCTTAAGTTAATACTTTGTAATGCCACCTTTGGCTGCGATTACAGCTGCAAGTCGCTTGGGGTATGTCTCTATCAGTTTTGCACATCGAGAGACTGAAATTCTTGCCCATTCTTCCTTGGAAAACAGCTCAAGCTCAATGAGGTTGGATGGAGAGCGTTTGTGAACAGCAGTTTTCAGCTTTTTCCACAGATTCTCGATTGGATTCAGGTCTGGACTTTGACTTGGCCATTCTAACACCTGGATAAGTTTATTTGTGAATCATTCCATTGTAGATTTTGCTTTATGTTTGGGATCATTGTCTTGTTGGAAGATAAATCTCCGTCCCAGTCTCAGGTCTTTTGCAGACTCCAACAGGTTTTCTTCCAGAATGGTCCTGTATTTGGCTCCATCCATCTTCCCATCAATTTTAACCATCTTCCCTGTCCCTGCTGAAAAAAAGTAGGCCCAAACCATGATGTTGCCACCACCAAGTTTGACAGTGGAGATGGTGTGTTCAGGGTGATGAGCTGTGTTGCTTTTACGCCAAACATATCGTTTTGCATTGTGGCCAAAAAGTTCGATTTTGGTTTCATCTGACCAGAGCACCTTCTTCCACATGTTTGTTGTGTCTCCCAGGTGGCTTGTGGCAAACTTTAAACGAGACTTTTTATGGATATCTTTGAGAAATGGCTTTCTTCTTGCCACTCTTCCATAAAGGCCAGATTTGTGCAGTGTACGACTGATTGTTGTCCTATGGACAGACTCTCCCACCTCAGCTGTAGATCTCTGCAGTTCATCCAGAGTAATCATGGGCCTCTTGGCTGCATCTCTGATCAGTCTTCTCCTTGTTTGAGATGAAAGTTTAGAGGGACGGCCGGGTCTTGGTAGATTTGCAGTGGTTTGATACTCCTTCCATTTCAATATCATCGCTTGCACAGTGCTCCTTGGGATGTTTAAATCCGGCTTTAAACTTCTCCACAACAGTATCACGGACCTGCCTGGTGTGTTCCTTGGTCTTCATGATGCTCTCTGCGCTTTAAACAGAACCCTGAGACTATCACAGAGCAGGTGCATTTATACGGAGACTTGATTACACACAGGTGGATTATATTTATCATCATCAGTCATTTAGGACAACATTGGATCATTCAGAGATCCTCACTGAACTTCTGGAGTGAGTTTGCTCCACTGAAAGTAAAAGGGCCGAATAATATTGCACACCCCACTTTTCAGTTTTTTATTTTTTACAAAAGTTTAAAATAACCAATAAATTTCGTTCCACTTCATAATTGTGTCCCACTTGTTGATTCTTCACCAAAAATTAAAATTTTATATCCTTATGTTTGAAGCCTGAAATGTGGCAAAAGGTTGAAAAGTTCAAGGGGGCCGAATACTTTCGCATGGCACTGTATACCTTGTACAATGTGAAGACAAAAACCCCAAAAATCACCAAATCATTAGAACACAACTGGCGGCGGCAGGAAGGGAATGTATAAGCTATGTGAGCGTATATCAGGGGACACTCCAGTTTTAGAGCTTACAAGGGAAAAAAAAACTAAAAGTGACCCCCAGAGTTACCCCCACCCCCCCCCCCAATCATAGGAGCTACTGGGGATATAGTAGGGAATTTCGTGTTCCCCATGTACTCCGCACAACTTAAATATTCACTCTTCACCATGCGCTGTGCATTCAAGTCTGGAGTACTAATGCTTATTACACCCCCTGAAAAATTCTTTGAGGGGTGCAGTTTTCAAAATGGAGTCACTCCCTAGGAAATTCCACTTTTCTGGTACATTAGAGGCTCTGCAAACATGACATGGTGTCCAAATACCAAACATCTGAATCTGCACTCCAAAAGCCACATAGTGCTCCTTCCCTTTTGTGCGCTACTGTGTGCCCTAACTGCAGTATATGCCCACATGTATGACACTGGGTTAACCAGGATAATGTACTTAATGTGGTATAAACTGCTGATTGGGAACATCCGGGCACATAATGGAATGAGCGCTATTTGGTTTTTGGCGTACAGATTTAGACAGTTTAGCTTTTGGACGTCATGACACAATTGCAGAGCTCCTGAAATGCCAGTAAAGTGGAATCCCGTGACATGTGACCCCATTTTGGAAACTGCACCCCTGAAGGAATTTATCCAGGGGTACTGTGAGCATTTTTAACTTCCAAGTGTTGCTATAATTTATTCTCCAGAAATGAATACGCAGCTGATTGTGAAAGGTGAAAATGTCAATTTTTCCAGGAATATGTAATTTCAATGCATAATATGTTGTGTCCGGTTTGTATCAGATATGAAAGCTCCAAAAGCTGTTGTGTCAGGGATACCTACTTAACAGTTTTTAGAATGTTTGTGCTTGCTGACATAAGCTGGGCACAAAATATCGGGCACTGAAATGGCGTATCTCTGCAAAAATTGCAATTTTCCCTTTTCATTATCAGCTGCGCAATCATTTATTGAAATTAAATGAATGCAACACTGAAAGTGTTAAGAATGCTCACTACCCCACTTGATAAATCCCTTCAGGGGTGTAGTTTCCAAAATGGGGTCACAAGTCTGCGGATTCCACTTTACTGGCAATTCAGGGGCTCTGCAAAAGTGGCATGGTGTCCAAAAACCAAACTGTGCTTCAAAAACCAAAATAGCGCTCCTTCCCTTCTGTGCCCGGCTGTGCCCAAACAGCAGTTTATACCCACATATGACATTAAGTATGTTACCCTGGGTACACCAGTGTCATACATGTGGGCATAAACTGCAGTTTGGGTACACAGCAGGGGGAAGATGTGAAGGAGCGCTATGTGGCTTTTGGAGCATAGATTTAGATTGTTGGATTTTGGACACCATGTCATATTGGCAAAGACCCTAAAATTGCCCCTATAAAATGGGGTCACTTCTTGGGGAAATCCAATTTTCTGGCATCTCTGGGGCTCTGCAAAAACGACATGGTGTCCAGAAAGTCCCTCTAAATCTGTACTCCAAAAGCTAAAAAGCGCACTGCTTCTTCCCTTCTAAGCCCAGCTGTGTGCCCAAGAAGCAGTTTACACCCACATATATCATTTTTTTTTGTACCCAGGATAACCCATGTCTCTGATGACTCAAAGTGGGTACAACGTATTGGGCACCAAAATGGCATATTTATTTAAAAACTTAAATTTTTACTTTGTACATTAATTTTTGGGAAGGATTTTTAGGCTCAAAATGATAATACCCCTTTATACATGTAGTTTCTAAAATGGGGTCATTTTTGAGGGGTTTACATTGTATTGCTACTCTAGGGGTTCTGCAAGTGCAATATGGTACCTGAAAACTATTCCAGTAAAATCTGCCCTCCAAAAGCCAAATAGCGCTCTTTCCATTCTGAGCCCCACCATGTACCCCTACAGCAGTTTACGACCACATATGGGGCATTTCTGTGTTCAGGAGAAATTGCCTAACAAACTGTGGGGTTTTTTCTTCTTTATCCCCTTGTAAAAATTAAAAATATGGCGCTAAATGGAGGGTTTATTGGAAAAAAAAGTAATTTTTAATTTTTACATCCCAATGTTAATAGAATCTGTGAAACAGCTGTAGGGTGAAAATGCTCACCATACCCCTTGAGAAATTCTTTGAGAGGTGTAGTTTCCAAAATGGGGTCACTTTTTGGGGGTTTCCATTGTACTGGTACTTTAGGGGCTCTGTAAATATGACATGGCACCTGAAAACTATTCCAGCAAAATCTTCTCTCCAAAAGCCAAATAGCGCACTTTCCATTCTGAGCCCCACACCATATACCCATACAGCAGATTACAACCAAATGGGGAGTATTCCTGTATTCAGAATAAATTGTGTAACAAACTTTTGGCCACTTTTTCTCCTTTATCCTCTTGTGAAAATGAAAAATTTGGGGCTAAATTGATGGTTTATTGGAAAGAAAGTAATTTTTCATTTTCATGTCCCAATGTTAATAAAATATGTGAAACGGCTGTGGGGTCAAAATGCTCACTAATAATAATAATAGTCCTTTAATAGTCCCACAATGGGGAAATTCAGTGTGTTACAGCAGCAAAGATAAGCAGATACAAATACAAATACAATATATATAGGAGTGTTCCAAGGTGAGAGGCATTACATTGATAGTAGGCAGACATATAGGAAGTAGCAGAGGAGGGGGGGGATTTAAAAGGCAGAAAGATATTTCAGTTCTCTGTGTGTATTGATCTCCGCTTAGGTCGGTGTTGCTTGTACAGCCTAACCGCGGTGGGCAGGAAAGACTTCCGATAGTGCTCCTTCTCACACTTAGGGTGGATCAGTTGGTCACTGACAGTACTGCCCAGTGCGATCACGGTCTCATGCATGGGATGGGACTTCTTTTCCCGCATGGAGCTCACCACGGACAGTATCCTTCTGTCGCCCACCACCTGCACTGGGTCCAGTGGGCTCCCCAGGACAGAGCTGGCCCTTCTAATCAGCTTGTCAAGTTTCTTTCTGTCCCTGGTTGATATACTGCTCCTCCAGCAGGCCACTCCGAAGAAGATGGCTGATGCCACTACCGAGTTGAAGAAAGTCCTAAGAAGTGCCCACTGGATTCCAAAGGTTCTCAGCCTCCTAAGCAGGAAGAGCCTGCTGTGGCCCTTCCTGTACAGGACCTCCATGTGATCTGCCCAGTCCAGTTTATTATTAAGGAGCAAACCCAGGTACTTATAGGTGTTCACAATCTCGATGTCCGTCCCCAGGATGTCCATTAGTTTAGGAGGGCATCTGCATTTACAGAAGTCCACCACCATCTCCTTGGTCTTCCCCGCATTAATCTTCAGGTGGTTCCGCTGGCACCAGTCCACAAAATCCCGGTTCAGTTCTCTGTACTCCCGTCATCATCGTCTGTGACGAGGCCTACTATTGTAGAGTCGTCAGAATACTTCTGGAGGTAGCAGCTAGATGAGTTGCACCTAAAATCTGCAGTGTACAGTGTGAAGAGGAAAGGGGCGAGAACTGTACCCTGAGGTGCCCCCGTATTACACTATACTCCTTGATATGTTCTGTGAGGTGTGTAGTTTCCAAAATGGTACTCTAGTGGCTCTACAAAAGCGACATGGCACCCGAAAACTATTCCAGCAAAATCTGCCCTTCAAAAGCCAAATAGCGCTCTTTCCATTCCAAGCCCCACCATGTACCCATACAGCAAATTATGATTGCATATGGGGTATTGCCATGTTCAGGAGCAATTGTTTAACAAACTGTGGGGTGCTTTTCTCCTTTAACCCCTTGTGAAAATGAAAACTTTGGGGATAAAGTGATGTTTTAGTAATTTTTCATTTACACGTCCCAATGTTAATAAAATCTGTGAAAAGGCTGTGGGGTCAAAATGCTCAGTATACCCCTTGATAAATTCTGTCAGGGGTGTAGTTTCCAAAATGAGGTCACTTTTGGGTGGTTTCCAATGTACTGGTACTCTAGGGGCTCTGCAAATGAGACATGGCACCGAAAACTATTCCAGCAAAATCTGCTTTTCAAATGCCAAGTGTCGCTCTTTCTTTTCCGTGCGCTGCTGTGTGCCCAAAAATCATTTTACACCCACATGTGGGGTATTTCTGTGCTCGGGAGAAATTGCACAACAAACTGTGAGTTGTATTTTCTCCTTCAACCCTTTGTGAATGTGTTAATTTTAGGGATAAATGAATGTATTATTGGATAAAAATGAAATGTCTAAATTTCACCTCCATATTTTTTTAATTCTTGTGAAATGCTTAAAGGGTTAACAAACTTCCCAAATGCTGTTTTGAATTATTTGAGGGGTGCAGTTTTGAAAATGGGGTGATTTATGGGGGTTTCTTATATATAGGTCTTTATAATCCCCTTCAGAACTGAAGTGGTCCCTAAAAAATTAGTTTGTGAAATTTTCTTGTAAATCTGGAAAATCGCTGTTACACTTGTAAGCCTTCTAACATCCAAAATAAATTAAAGGACGATTAAAAGATGATGCCAATATAAAGCAGAGATATGGTAGATAATATTTATTCATGTATTTTGGTGGTATGACTGTCTGGAAAGCAGATCATTTCACATTTTGAAAATTGCAATTTTTTTTCCAAATTTCCATCAAATTTCCTAATTTTTTATAAATAAATACAAAAATATTGATCAATGTTTACCACTAACATGAAGTACAATGTGTCATGAAAAACAAACTCAAAATCACTTGTGTAAGTTATAGCATCTCAAAGTTATTGCCATATAAAGTGACAATATCAGTTTTGAAAAATGAGGCCTGATCCATAAGGCACTTTTAGGCCCGGTCCTTAACCGGTTAATGTCTGAAGTTCGCCCCAAGGGGTCAGAACTGAGGGGGAGGTTATGTGAGAAAGTGAAGGGTGTAGTTTGGGAGAACAGGTATGTTCCAGCCAGGCAGTTAAAGGGTGTGTGGTAGCAGGGAGGTCACCTGACTAATTAAGGTCTGATATAGGCTGTGTGTCAGAACTAGGAGGTGGCATTACACTGAGGAAAACTGACTTGTGTATTTGAACCTGCTTCAAGGTAACTCTGTGCCACCCGTCTGTAGTAACCAGAGTGAGAGTCTGGCAGCCAGGCTCTTGTATAGATAGGGTCTGTTTCTGTATTAGTTATTTCTGAACCAAGAAGGTTTTGTTTTTGTTTGTGCCTTTGTAAAGGCAAACTGTTAAGCACTTGAATCTAAATAAACACCTGACTTGAGTGTGATCCAGCCTCTGTGTCCCTGTTTCCTGCACTGCTACCAAGCATCTCCCTGAGCGGTTCCCCACACCACATAAAGTGACACATGTCAAATTTGAAAAATGAGGCCTGGTCACGAAGGTACTTTTAGGCTCGGTCTTGAAGGGGTTAAAACAGTGCTGCTCCTTACTTCACTACTCACTTCCCAAGGTAAACATGGCTATACCCATTCAGGCTCTGATGCACCACATTCCCAACATTTCCTTATTATCATGGATCGCTTGCGGAATGCGTCACATCTCTGACCTGTTCCACAGCCATTCCATCTTATCATTTCTTGCGCCGGCACTCTGTCCGCTGTGAATCCGTCCTAAATGTCGGAAAAAAGGATTGGGACAGGATAGGGAAAGGTTTAAGACGGTTTGCTTAAAAACCCATTCACTTGAATGGGTTTCTAAAATAATGCACGGGTATGCGCTTACACCCTCTGCGCCGCAAAGCTGTTTTTTCGTTGGAAACAAAGTCCTGTATTTCCGACTTTGTTTCCGACTAAAAAAACGGCTTCGCGGCGCAGAGGGTGTAAGCGCACATCCGCGCATTGCTTTAAAAAACCCATTCAAGTGAATGGGTTTTTAAGAAAACCGTCTTAAACCTTTCCCTATCCTGTCCCAATCCTTTTTTTCCGACATTTAGGTTGGATATACGGCGGATGGAGTGCCGGTGCAAGTGTGAACCCACCCTTACAATCTATGAGGGAAGAGGGATAAAGACAGAAGGTGGGGTTGGGGGTAGTAAGTAATAGAATGAGGATGAAAGTGATAAAATCAGCACTTTGTTAATGTCCAATGTATGAATCTGATCTCTGATATACAGTAGGTGGATATTGGTTTGTTGATTCTACTGGGGAGAGGTGTTAGGGAAAGCAAGTGTAACCTCTCTCTGTTTTGTCAGAAGGAAGAATGCCCTCCCTCACCTGTCATTGAAGTGGACAATCTAGAAGAATTTGTGCTGCGTCCAGCACCACAAGGTGTAACCATCAAATGCAAGGTCACAAGGGATAAAAAAGGAATGGACAGGGGATGGTACCCAACATATTATGTTCATCTTGATAATGACAAGAAGGTAAGAAATATTTAGTGAAACTACTGTTCTCAGTAATGGTTTCCAAATGATAAAAAAAAATGAAAATAAAATATTTAAAACATCTTGATCAATTCAGTATCAAGTATGAGTCCCATGCACAAAAATACATGCCCTTACACACCTTGGCATGCTATCAATGAGGTTACTAATGGTTGTCTGAGTAATGTTATGCCATGCTGAATGCACTTGGGCATGCAAATCATTAAACGGTCCAGTAAGGGTTCAGCAAATAAATGTTATTGTTTCTACACTGAAAAGTTATTCAATTATCCAATTTACTTAATGTATCAATTCCTCACAGTTTTCTAGATCTCTGCTTGCTGTGATTCATTGTTAATTACAGTGGATAAAATCCATCCATGGTCATGTGATGTACACGCAACAACCCCAACTTAGGTATACCAATATTATCACTATACGGTGACCGTATGGTGGTAGATAGCGGCTCTACAGACATTTTAGATGAATACAGTGCAGTAACATTTAATGACTTACATCTTTGGCTCCTCACTTTTCCAGGCACCTGACCCACATTGTTTTCACCTACATAAAGTCTCCATCCCGTATTATAATGAATAATACTCTCAAGTGAATCTTTAAATTAATAATGTCCCTGTGTACTCAGTTTAAATAGTTCCCCTTATTAATAATTACCCATGAGTTTCCTAATTAAAATGTTTCCCAGGTAATCAAAAAAAAAAAAAAATCAGTAGGGTTCCAACACCCGGGACCCTGACTGATCAGTTGTTTGACTGAACCATGGTACCTGTGTACGTGCCATGACCCCTTCTCTGTTTGCATAGTGTCATTCGTTTTATAGCGGCCATGAAATGTAACTACAGTCTCGTCCTATAAACATCTACACATGTGGACAAAATTGTTGGTACCCCTCGTTTAATGAAAGAAAAACCCACAATGGTCACAGAAATAACTTGAATCTGACAGACTGGAATTTGCCAAACTACATATTGACAAGCCACAAAGCTTCTGGGAGAATGTCCTATGGACGGATGAGACAAAAATCGAAATTTTTGGCAAGGCACATCAGCTCTATGTTCACAGACGAAAAAAATTAAGCATATCTTGAAAAGAACACTGTCCATACTGTGAAACATGGAGGAGGCTCTGTTATGTTCTGGGGCTGCTTTGCTGCATCTGGCACATGGTGTCTTGAATCTGTGCAGGGTACAATGAAATCTCAAGACTATTAAGGGGTTCTAGAAAGAAATGTGCTGTCCAGTGTCAGAAAGCTTGGTCTCAGTCGCAGGTCATGGGTCTTGCAACAGGATAATGACCCAAAACACACAGCTAAAAACACCCAAGAATGGCTAAGAGTAAAACATTGGATTATTCTGAAGTGGCCTTCTATGAGCTCTGACCTAAATCCTATTGAGCATCTTTGGAAGTAGCTGAAACATGCCGTCTGGAAAAGGCACCCTTCAAACCCAAGACAACTGGAGCAGTTTGCTCATGAGGAGTGGGCCAAAATACCTGTTGAGAGGTGCAGAAGTCTCATTGACAGTTACAGGAATCGTTTAATTGCAGTGATTGCCTCAAAAGGTTGTGCAACAAAATATTAAGTTAAGGGTACCATCATTTCTGTCCAGGCCTGTTTCATGAGTTTTCTTTTTTTAAAAATTCTGTTGAAGCATGGTTGAAAAGCAATGTCTGACTTTCATTTGTTCATTTTCATAGAATTTTTATATATTATTACTTTTGTCAGATTCAAGTTATTTCTGTGACCATTCTGGGTTTTTCTTTCATTAAACGAGAGGTACCAACAATTTTGTCCACATGTGTATGTGACAAGGCTATAATTACATCACAGCAATGGCCCCTTCAAACTGCTGATCAGTGGGGATTCACTGTTCTGATAGATCATCAATAAAATAGAGCTGGAAAACTCTTTTAATAAAGCCCAAGTGCCACCTTAATTAAATTAATTGCCTCCTTACATTATACCCCTTGATATAAATACTGCTCCCCTAATGACCCCTTAAATAAATTATGTCTCCTTCTATTCATAATGCCCCCTAATGAACCCTTATATAAATAAACCCCCTTGTATTCATAATGTCCCATATTAGCCCTTATAAAAATGCTCCCTTATATTAATTACCCATTATATAATGACCCCGCTATAACGACCCACATCATCATGCCCGTCTGTACTCAGAAGCAGACATTTTCTGTCTATGTTCTCAGAGCACTAGCTATTATTATACTGTGGGGTCTCTTCAGACCCCAGAGTATAATAAGCGGAGGACCAAGAGAGGTAACAAACATAATAAATAATGTTACTCACCTTCCCTGCGCTCCGCTTCGGCTCTGTTCTCTTCAGGTGCATCTGCCTGTAGTCAGCGACCGCTGATTGGGTCCCAGGGGTCACGTCGCATTATTATGTGTAATGACGCCGGACGTGACTTCTGAGGCCCTGTCAGAGGTCTCTTACGTCAGGCAGAAGTGCCTGCAGAGCACAGAGCCGCCGTGGAGCGCAGGGACGGTGAGTAACATTGTTTTTTATGTTTGTCACCTCCGCGGGGGCTCCGCTTATTATACTCTGGGGTCTGAAGAGACTCCAGAGTATAATAATAGCAGTTTCGTTTCGGCCATGTTCGGTCCAATCGAAACTGCTACGTGAGGACTCGGGCTGCTCCTGCCTGGTAAATAAGCCTCGTGTGCGACCTTTGTCACACGTGCCGGGGGTTGCCGACCCCTGTATTAGAGTGTAATTCTAATGCATATCGCTGTGTTGCAGCATTGGATATGCCTATTCTGCTTTAAATAGTCTCCCTGTCCCATGGAGATGACATCATCAGCGTGACTAACAATAGTCAACAATAGTCACGTCACCTCATGCAGTATAGAGCACATTCGTCATTGTGTTCTGTGTCAATAAAGCTAGATTGCCTAATATTATGTGACTGAATATGGTCATGTGATCAGATGCCCACAGGCATGCACAAATGCTTCTAAATTGAAGAGTGTATCACTCTAAAGTGGAATAAATGTTAGATGAAAATAGTGATAAAAAAAAGTTACTACCAAAGGATAAGATATTAGAACTGGTCAGAATTCATGTTATTATCCTGAGAAAAGCAGAATCTAATGTAAAAAAATGAACATCACTTATTCTTAAAGGGGCAGTATAGTCTATTCCAAACTGCTTGATAATAACAAAGTATAGCCACTAAAACATTATAGTAGTTGGAATGTTACAAATATCATACATATATGGTTATAAAATTAATTCCTACCGTTTAGGTGAAAATGGAAAAATTGCAAAATCAGGATCTGGTCTATAATCTGAAAATAATCTATTAAGTATCATATTGACCAGTATCGTAATATAGCCATAATACCATTAATAGAAAAACATGTATCATCATTATTTCAAAAAACAAAGACATCGCATTCACGATTCACGGACACTTTAAGAAATAAACAACAAATGATGTAGCGCACATAAAAAAAAACCCCTCACTGAGATGGACTTCCCTGTGTGGGGATGTTGAATTTTCTCTCTCCTAATAATATTATTACATTGTCCGCATTGCAAACATGGGAAAGTACCCTTTCTAGGAGATTGTAAAAATTGTTGACAAGGAGATTTCTGTAATGGACCTATATCAGCGTGGACCAGAAAGTCTCTGTTGTTCTGTCCCCGTTAAAAACAGGGTAGAATTGGATTTCCAAATTCTGGGATATTGGAATAAGTCTTATGGAGAAGACGCCAATGTTTCTGGAGGATTTGATGTATTTTTGGGATAAGGGGATAAGTATTAATATAGGGGAAGTATTTTTGTGTTTCCTTTCTCTATTGATGTTAGAGAGACGTCTTGTTTCACTCCGTAGGCGAGTGGAAGGAATAACCCAGAGCCGCAAACTTATCCATCATTTCAGGAGATCTAAAGGTCTGAATATCTGGATCCGACACAATTCTCCATACTCTGTGTAACTGAGTTCTCGGAAGTGCATTTTTAACAGACTTTGGACAGCTAGAAAAGTGGAGTAATCCATTGTGGTCTGTAGGTTTGCGATATCAATCAAAAGAGAGGGCGCCTTCACCATCTAGCTGTTTCCAGAAAGCTCACCTCATTTGGACTGCTAGATGTCTATATACATCTTTTAGTAAGGATATTCACGGCACTCCAAGAAAGTTCAGGTGCTCTTGGAAGGGTTTCACCCCACAATTATCCAGAAAGAGAATCCAGGCACTCAAAAGATTATCATATGTAATTCTTTTATTAAATAGGAAGTGCAATCCAAAACAGTGTGAAACGTTTTTCGGTCCTATGTTGAACCTTCATCAGACCTGGATTGCCTAGGAATACTGCAGGAAAATATGAAGCAGAGCTTTGAGAGAAAGGAAAACAGTGGCACTGTTATAAGGAAAATGCTGCTTATAATAGTGCCACTGTTTTCCTTTATCTCAAAGCTCTGCTTCATATTTTCCTGCAGTATATACATCTTTTGACATGTTAGTGGCACTTATTGATATGCTACAGGAGATTTATCTATGTCTATGTATGACTCTGCGCAGTTTGCACATGCTCCCGTGGCATTAAGGACCTTTCATTCTTGGATTTTTTTTTATGCATGCCGTCGCATGTATGCATTCGCGAGCAGCATCCACTTGCTTTATTCATTCCTTTGGGTACGATGTCGTCACATTACGCCTGCGTGGCAACGTCATTGCGCACCTTTTTCCGCTACTCGGGATGCCTGTTTAGCGTGAGTTATACTGACAGGCATGGAGACAGGTGATTTCATTTACTTCGTTTGTCACACACACCCTATTTTTAAGTTTGATACCATCTCCTGACGAAGCCATCTTCTTGGCAAAACGCTCGTCGGACATAAGCGTCTTTACTTTACCATCATTTCCTGTTTTCATCATATATATATATATATATATATATATATATACACAGTACAGACCAAAAGTTTGGACACACCTTCTCATTCCAAGAGTTTTCTGTATTTTCGTGACTATAAAAATTGTAGATTCACACCGAAGGCATCAAAACTATGAATTAACACATGTGGAATTATATACTTAACAAAAAAGTGTGAAACAACTGAAAATATGTCTTATATTCTAGGTTCTTCAAAGTAGCCACCTTTTGCTTTGATTACTGCTTTGCACACTCTTGGCATTCTCTTGATGAGCTTCAAGAGCTAGTCACCTGAAATGGTCTTCCAACAGTCTTGAAGGAGTTCCCAGAGATGCTTAGCACTTGTTGGCCCTTTTGCCTTCACTCTGCGGTCCAGCTCACCCCAAACCATCTCGATTGGGTTCAGGTCTGGTGACTGTGGAGGCCAGGTCATCCGGCGTAGCACCCCATCACTCGCCTTCTTGGTGAGATAGCCCTTATACAGTCTGGAGGTGTGTTTGGGGTTATTGTCCTCTTGAAAAATAAATGATGGTCCAACTAAACGCAAACCGGATGGAATAGCATGCCACTGCAAGATGCTGTGGTAACCATGCTGGTTCAGTATTCCTTCATTTTTGAATAAATCCCCAACAGTGTCACCAGCAAAGCACCCCCACACCATCACACCTCCTCCTCCATGCTTCACGGTGGGAACCAGGCATGTAGAGTCCATTCGTTTACCTTTTCTGCGTCGCACAAAGACACAGTGGTTGGAATCAAAGATCTCACATTTGGACTCATCAGACCAAAGCACAGATCTAATGTCCATTCCTTGTGTTCTTTAGCCCAAACAAGTCTCTTCTGCTTGTTGCCTGTCCTTAGCAGTGGTTTCCTAGCAGCTATTTTACCATGAAGGCCTGCTGCACACAGTCTCCTCTTTAAAAGTTGTTGTAGAGATGTGTCTGCTGCTAGAACTCTGTGTGGCATTGACCTGGTCTCTAATCTGAGCTGCTGTTAACCTGTGATTTCTGAGGCTGGTGACTCGGATGAACTTATCCTCCGCAGCAGAGGTGACTATTGGTCTTCCTTTCCTGGGGCGGTCCTCATGTGAGCCAGTTTCTTTGTAGCGCTTTATGGTTTTGGCCACTGCATTTGGGGACACTTTCAAAGTTTTCCCAATTTTTCGGACTGACTGACCTTCATTTCTTAAAGTAATGATGGCCACTCGTTTTTCTTTACTTAGCTGCTTTTTTCTTGCCATAATACAAATTCTAACACTCCATTCAGTAGGACTATCAGCTGTGTATCCACCTGACTTCTGAACAACACAACTGATGGTCCCAACCCCATTTATAAGGCAAGAAATCCCACTTATTAAACCTGACAGGGCACACCTGTGAAGTGAAAACCATTTCAGGTGACTACCTCTTGAAGCTCATCAAGAGAATGCCAAGAGTGTGCAAAGCAGTAATCAAAGCAAAAGGTGGCTACTTTAAAGAACCTAGAATATAAGACATATTTTCAGTGATTTCACACTTTTTTGCTAAGTATATAATTCCACATGTGTTAATTCATAGTTTTGATGCCTTCAGTGTGAATCTACAATTTTTATAGTCATGAAAATACAGAAAACTCTTGGAATGAGAAGGTGTGTCCAAACTTTTGGTCTGTACTGTGTATATATATATATATATATATATATATATATATATATTTTTTTTTATTTTCTTTCAGGTGCAGGGGGGTCTTCTGCATGTACGCCACACTAGTCGTACCCCCCTGTGGGTGCAGCTCTCTTCTGAGCACCTCGACGGTCACCCAGTCCCAACTCACCATTTGCCGCATCAGCGGCCGGATTACGGGTGACCCCACTCCCACGTGCGAGGTCTACCGAGGGGGTGACCCTGTGGCACCTGAAGACACCTGTCAGGTGAGTATGAGAAGGGTAGAAGACAGGTGAGTATAAAAATTACCTCAGCCCCTCTCCTCCTCCACCTCAGTCCCCCCTCAGCCTCAGTTCCTCTCCCAGGGGGAAAACAGCATGGGTCCTGTTTAGGGGGGCATCACTGGGACCCCCAGAGATGGGCCTTAATTTTTAGTTAATAAGCCCCTTTTTTTATGGAGCCTTCTGGTCGATCCTACCGAGCGGCCCCCGTTGGGGGGACACCCGGTCCCCCCCCTTGGTGTGGGGACCACCTTTTCTGGCCCCCCAATACCGTTTCCAGACCACCGTTGAGCCTTCCGGAGTTTCCGGCCTGGCCTCCCTGCGGCGGGTGCCTCACAGCCAGCCGCGGTTGTACCGAAGCGCAAGGCATGGCCGGGTACTAGGCCGCAACTAGGCCCGCCCCCTTCCCAGGCTTTTCTGGCTTCCAGACTCCGCCTGTGGCCTTCTGTTGGCCAGGAGGTTGTCCTGGCAAGCCATCCAGCTCGCCCAGTAGCCACTGAGCCCTGTATTTCCGGGGGAGGGCTTTTGCTCTCCTCAGTAATGCTTTTTATTTATTTATTGCCTTTTTTGGCTTGCTGGGACAGCGGGGATGCCTCTGACACTCCTCTCAGCTCCCTGAGAGACGTTGTACCTCTCTGTGTTGCCATCTCTGCAGCAGTTGGTAAGCGGCCATCTCCTGAGGTCTGGTAGGCTAACCCCCTGGGTTACTCCTAATTTCCCTGGGCCCCCTCTGCCTTGTCCTCCATTAAGAGCCAACTCGCCCTCCGGCCCTCTGGTTCCGTGACGTTATTATACGTGCGCCCGCTGTATCAAAAATGATGCCGTGCGGACAGCTTTAGCACATCTGCTCTCTCTTTCTTCCCCCTCAGCCAGTCAGGAACCTCCTGGCCCCTATCCGGTTCATCCATCCCCGGATTGGGTGGCCTCCCTCACCTTTGCCATGGTGTCCTTACCAGACTTAACCAGTCAGTGGTGGGAACTTGGAATGGCTACTTTCCCAGATCACCGCTCAGTAGGCTGCTTCTAGGGATCTCCTTGGACACCCTCATAGTTCCTGTCCCAGCTCCAGGAGCCGTCCCTACAAAAGGACCAGGAAGTCTTCCAACAGTTCACAGTCCTCCACCCCTTCCTCTGGGCATTCCTCAGATAGGGCCTCAGCTCGTGGCTCCACTCCGACAGGTGGATCTCTGCCTCCCCCTGCTCGGTCTGCTTCCCTGGGGATGCCTCTGACTCCGACTCGGAGCATCAGCTAAACACATCTATATCTGTTGTTACGCGGGAATTCATCCATGCGGTAGAGATACCCTACAGATCTCTAAGGACCTGGACCCGTCCTCTCAAGTGGACATCTGCTATTGGGTGTTTGATCACATCTTGAGGGCACAGTGACTTCTCCCTGGACCATCCTCTGTCTTCTACTGGAAGTCGGATGTCCCTTCCCTTCCCTGACCCGTGTGTGTCCAAGTGGAAGGTGAGCTCAGGAGCCGTTCTGCCAGGCTATGCTGTGACACATGTCTCTAGTTCCTCATGGCTGGCAATAAGGAACATCCAAGGTAAGGGAAGCAAGTTGCTCCAGTGGCGCAACCAGTTAGCGCATGGTACTTATATATCAGTATCTAGTGAGCGCAAGCCAGCCTGTCCTGAGATATTGTTAGCCAGCTTCCCCATGTGTCCCTTCCTATCATTTAGAGCCTCCTGTGGTGGATCCCGCGATAGCTAGGCTCTCCAAGGCTTGTATTCTGCCTTCAGCGGACTCCGCCTCCCTCAGTGATCCCTCAGAGTGAGAACGGATCGCTTCTGTTGTATGATTTGCAATGCAGAACTCATACTTTTCATTGCCCTAAATGCTGGCTGCCATATTGCTGAAAGAAGGTGGCTTCCCTCGCCAGGGTGGCCTTCGTAGTGGCTGGCTTCTCCCTGCGGCCTTCCTTCGTTGCCTCTTGGGTCAGCAAGGCCTGCATTTGCTTGGCCAAACAACTTCAGTCAAACCTCCCTGATGCAGCTTCCCTCTAGGAGAACCAGCTGCTCATGTCTGAAATTCTGAACGTTTCCAAGTACCTGGCAATGCCTCCAGATCTGCTAATGTGGCCGCCAATGCAATGGCTATCCGCCATACCGTTTGGATTCGTTTTTGGAACACTGAGTCCGCCCCCAGAAGGCGGTCGTGGCCCTTCTCCCTTTCCAGGTTGAACGGGGCTGAATTTTTGTTTAGAAGCTTATCCCTGAGGCGACAGGGAGGAATAGGTTCTTCCTCCCTCAGAGGCGTGCTAAGTGCCAGCCATTCTCCTGTTCCAAGAAGCCTTCTTTCAAGCCCAGACCTGCCTGGCAGTCCTGCACCAAGTCGTCCAGGCTTTCCTCTTCTAGTCCCCCTCGGCCTGAAGGTGGCGGGACGTCTGGGTCCTGGATCTGAGAGGTGGTGTCATCCGGCTACTCCAGCTTTCGCCGAAGTCTCTTTGACAATTCAGGCTGTCTCCAATCTCTGGCAGCGGGAGTCAGCGTCCTTCTAGGCTGTCCCTTTCAATTACTCTCTCATCCTCTCATCTTGACGATTCTGATCTGCTGGGACAAATCTCCAGCCAGCCTCAACTGCCTAATTCTCTTTCCTCCTCGGTTTCACCAAGAGATTCTTTGGCATCTCTCCTCCCCAGGAATTTCTCAGGGGAAGTCCTTCTTCCTCTGTGTTGGTCAGTTATTCCCACTGACGCCAATCTCCCTGGCAGGGGAGTGGTCTTTGGTGCTTTGGCTGTTCAGGGCCTGTGGTCCTAGGCCAAGTCCTTCCTCCGGTTCAACCTGCTGAAACCCAGGACTATCTTATTTGCCCTGTCTCATTGGACCTCTCTACTCCAAGGACGTCTGGTCTCCGTCCCGACTGACCACTCTTCAGTGGTCGCCTACTTGAACCCTCAGTGGGGCACTAGGAGCCGTGCGGCCTTACTAGAAAACGCCCAATCTCTTCCTTGGGTGGAGTGCCACGTTTCAGCTCTTCTGGGTGGCAGACTACTTGAGTCGAGAAAATATTGCTCTGGGCGAGGGTCGCTTGAGCAGCAGATCCTCCTTCAACTGTGCTCCTGCTGTGGCATGACAGACGTCGACTTTTTTTCGCCTCCCGCCAGAACCACAAGGTCCCCGGCTACATTGCCAGGTCTCTGGATTCTCAACCCATCGCCGCTGACACAACTCTTGTGAGTTTGGATTTTCGCCTCCTCTTTCTCTTCTCCCTCGGGTCCTCAAGAATCTCAAGACCTAGGGGGTTTCAAGCTATCCTGGTGGCATCAGATTGGCCCTGCCGGGCCTGGTACGTGGATCTCATGTTCCTGCTGGCGGACGCTCCTTGGCCTCTTCCTCTGCAGGTTGGCCTTCTGTCTCAAGGACCGCTGTTCCACCCCTCCTTGACTCAGCTGCATTCAGCGGCGTGGCTGTTGAATCTGAGGTTTGAGGTGTTGTGGGTTTTTTCGAAGTTTGCTATTCTGATCTTACTCAAGGTCCGGAATTCCCTGATAGCTAATATCTGCCATCACACGTGGAAGGCTTCCGTCCTACATTGTGAGAGTAACTATTCTCATTGGATCTTCTCCAGTCCGGTCTGGATCAAGGTCTTCGTCTTCTTTCCTTTAAAGACATTCCTACGGGAATGGAGCACTTGCTCCTTTCCCCCATACTGTCCTCCCTTGGAGCTGAGGGATCTTACCTCGTCCTTGGGGTGCTTCAGGTTCCCCCTTCGAGCCCTTGATGATATCCCTCTTTGCTTTCTGTCCTGGAAGATCGAGTTCCTGGTGGCCATTATCCTCCGTCCGCAGGGGTGGCGAGCTGGCTGCCCTTTTTCGGCAGCCTCCCTTTCTGGTCCTCCACAAGGATAAGGTTTTCCTCTGTCTGCCACAGTTTTTTTTCTAGGGTGGTTTTCCTCCCTCCACATCGAGGACTTGGTCTTACTCTCTTTCTGCTCGGTCCCCAGGTATCACTGACCTTTTCTGTTGTTTGGACGCCTTGTTCGTTTTCCCTGAGGGCCCTTGCAAGGGCCTGTCTGCTTCCAGAGCTTCCATCTTCCAATGGCTTTGGTCTGAGATTAGGGAGACCTATCGGTTTAAGGGAAGGGCTCTGCCCTTCCGTGTGACTGCTCTCTCTTCTAGAGCTGTTGGAGCTCCCTGGGCCGTTGGCATCAGGCTTCTGCTTCCCAGGTCTGTAAGGCTCCCCCTGAGCCTCCATCTACTTTCTCTAAGTTTCACGAGATCCATTCTGTGGCCTTTGCCGATGCCAGTTTGGGGTGTACATTTCTGCAAGCGGCTGAGTGCTAAAGGTTTGCATGGCCATGTTATTCCCACCCTCTGGGATTGCTTAAGGACATCCCATAGTGCTGTGTCCCCCAGTGAAATAAGCGAGAAAATCGGATTTTTTGTATTCACAGTAAAATCCTTTCCTCTTTGTATTCACTGGGGGACATGGAAAAAACCCTTGTTTTTTCACTGTTTTTCTTGCCCGAGCTTTGTTGGTTCCATTTCAGGTTCAGGACATGTTGGTGGTTGTTGGTTCCATATTTCTTTGTGTCTCTCTCCTACTGCTACGGTACAATCTGAATTCATGCAGAGTGCTGTCGCAGGGTATAGCCTGGAGGTGGAGCCAACAGCTTTTCATTCTCCTAGTGTCAGCCTCGTAGTGGCCAGGTCTATACCCATGGTGCTGTGTTCCCCAGTGAATACAACGAGAAAAGGATTTTATGGTGAGTACAAAAATCCCATTATGTAAGAATATGACACATATTAATGCGACCAACCTTTAGATTAATTACTATATCTCCCATCTGGAGACAAATTATATATATAGGGTATGTTTTGGGAAAAGGGATAAAAATAGAAAGGACTTGTGGGTTGGAATATTAATCCTGTCCTTGCCCTATCCTCACCCTATATTAACATTATTAATCCAATGAAATGTATTGGTTGGCTTTTTTATCCTTATATTTATAATAAAAGTTATGTTTTATAGAATATAATATTTTGGCTACTCCTCCCTGTGAAGTGTATGTTTGTCTTTTGAGTATCAGATTCATCCTCAGGATTTATGGATTATAAAAAATGTGATAAGGATTGGATTACTTGTATAGGTACTATTTTTGGAAAGGTTGAAACTACTGATACCGAACCCAGAAATATTAAGGATTTGAAGCTTAGGATTTGAGATCTGTTGAGAAAACGTACAAAAGTGTGGTGGAACAAAGCAGCCTTAGAGAATTATTTACAGAAGGATATTTTACCAAGAGGTCTGCGTGATCAGATTTTCCTCACATTTGAGAGTGAAGACCTTACTTTCACTAATAAATGGGAGGAAACTCTCACTACATGTTCCTGTACTCTGATCGAGCTGTTGATTGGAGCAAATCGTAAATAGCTTGACTTGCTTTTAAAAGAGATTGATAATCTCAGAGATAAAATTCAACACTTACTATCTAAAGAGGAGGTGGATACATTTGACAAGGCATTGGAAGAGGATTTGTTTAAGTGGGAGAAAATTATACAAGAGTTGAAAGCTTGCAAATTTCAAAGAGTTTTTAAGGACTTTCAAACAGAGTATATCGGTGGCATAATAAATGTGACAGGAGAAGTTCACATTCACGATCGTCCTCTACAGCCTCCTCACTTTCCATGGAAGAAACATGTCGCTGTTTTTAAGACAGTTCTGGGCCTCCAGGAGGGGGCAATCCTTTACATACACCCCAACTGATGTCCACAAAAAGAAAGACTAGAGTCATGTTCGACAAAGGAAAACGACCCAGGAGGATTTAAAGGTAATAAACCTTTCTACTTATGTAATAACGGATCATGAATGTGAAGCGCTTAGTAGAGGCCTTTCTTTTTCTCCAACAGCCAGGTTTAATTATTTTGAGGCTGTTAAAGATTTGGCTCTATTTTTATGTAAGCTCATGTTTAAAAAGCATTTTTCTAACAGTGAGCTCTCATCCTTTTCGGATGAATTCGGAGAGAGACAGGCGCTCTAGGATTTAATGGATTTGTTGGTTGAACAATCCACAATGGATGGCGCTTCTTTGCCTCTTCATCTGTTCCTGGGGCTGTGGGAGAGGGAGGTGGTCCAACATACTATTGGTTGCGAGGGGGTCCTGATGTGGTCACAACATATTGATGATATTTTGTTCATCTGGCGGGGCTCCACGTCACATTTGGATACATTTTTGTCCTCTCTGAATTGTAATGACCGTAATATCCATCTTGCTTCTACTATCCCTTATTGACGATGTGGAATTTCTGGATCTCATTGTTGAATGCAATGCAGATAGAAACATCGTTACTAATGTCTTTAGAAAGAATACCTCGACTTCATGCCACCTCCTCTCATTATCCAAAAGTCAAGCAAGCCATTTCGGTGGGACAATTCCTGCGGATGAAGCGTATCTGCTCCAGTGACAACAAGGTTGAAACACAGGCCTCTGACCTTACATCCAGATTTCTCAATCGTGGCTATAACAGTAAAGATATATGCTGCAGGTATCTGAGGGCTAAGGAATCTCCTAGAGATACTTTGTTGGTGAGTAGACCAAAAGCCAAATAAATCAAGAAAACACATGAAGTATGGTTTATTACCTCCTTTAATTTTCAATGGAGAACTATACGTAGTGTTTTACATAAACATTGGAATCTTCTGTTAACGGACCGTGATCAGGCATATAACTTATCCCCTTATCCACAGATTACTTGGCGTAGATCTAAGAATCTACGTACAGTACAGACCAAAAGTTTGGACACACCTTCTCATTCCAAGAGTTTTCTGTATTTTCATGACTATAAAAATTGTATATTCACACTGAAGACATCAAAACTATGAATTAACACATGTGGAATTATATACTTAACAAAAAAGTGTGAAACAACTGAAAATATGTCTTATATTCTAGGTTCTTCAAAGTAGCCACCTTTTGCTTTGATTACTGCTTTGCACACTCTTGGAATTCTCTTGATGAGCTTCAAGAGGTAGTCACCTGAAATGGTTTTCACTTCACAGGTGTGCCCGGTCAGGTTTAATAAGTGGGATTTCTTGCCTTATAAATGGGGTTGGGACCATCAGTTGTGTTGTTCAGAAGTCAGGTGGATACACAGCTGATAGTCCTACTGAATGGAGTGTTAGAATTTGTATTATGGCAAGAAAAAAGCAGCTAAGTAAAGAAAAACGAGTGGCCATCATTACTTTAAGAAATGAAGGTCAGTCAGTCCGAAAAATTGGGAAAACTTTGAAAGTGTCCCCAAGTGCAGTGGCCAAAACCATCAAGCGCTACAAAGAAACTGGTTCACATGAGGACCGCCCCAGGAAGGAAGACCAATAGTCACCTCTGCTGCGGAGGATAAGTTCATCCGAGTCACCAGCCTCAGAAATCGCAGGTTAATAGCAGCTCAGATTAGAGACCAGGTCAATGCCACACAGAGTTGTAGCAGCAGACACATCTCTACAACAACTGTTAAGAGGAGACTGTGTGCAGCAGGCCTTCATGGTAAAATAGCTGCTAGGAAACCACTGCTAAGGACAGGCAACAAGCAGAAGAGACTTGTTTGGGCTAAAGAACACAAGGAATGGACATTAGACCTGTGGAAATCTGTGCTTTGGTCTGATGAGTCCAAATTTGAGATCTTTGGTTCCAACCACCTTGTCTTTGTGCGACGCAGAAAAGGTGAACGAATGGACTCTACATGCCTGGTTCCCACCGTGAAGCATGGAGGAGGAGGTGTGATGGTGTAGGGGTGCTTTGCTGGTGACACTGTTGAGGATTTATTCAAAATTGAAGGAATACTGAACCAGCATGGTTACCACAGCATCTTGCAGCGGCATGCTATTCCATCAGGTTTGCGTTTAGTTGGACCATCATTTATTTTTCAACAGGACAATGACCCCAAACACACCTCCAGACTGTGTAAGGGCTATTTGACCAAGAAGGAGAGTGATGAGGTGCTACGCCAGATGACCTGGCCTCCACAGTCACCAGACCTGAACACAATCGAGATGGTTTGGGGTGAGCTGGACCACAGAGTGAAGGCAAAAGGGCCAACAAGTGCTAAGCATCTCTGGGAACTCCTTCAAGACTGTTGGAAGACCATTTCAGGTGACTACCTCTTGAAGCTCATCAAGTGAATGCCAAGAGTGTGCAAAGCAGTAATCGAAGCAAAAGGTGGCTACTTTGAAGAACCTAGAATATAAGACATATTTTCAATTGTTTCACACTTTTTTGTTAAGTTTATAATTCCACATGTGTTAATTCATAGTTTTGATGCCTTCAGTGTGAATCTACAATTTTTATAGTCATGAAAATACAGAAAACTCTTGGAATGAGAAGGTGTGTCCAAACTTTTGGTCTGTACTGTATGTATGCACTATGTACCCAATACCCTGAAGTATATCTTTGGGGGAACGAGATCCAACTTGGTGCTCTTTTAATTGTGGGAATTGTGCTGCGTGCAAGTATCTTTTTCAAATTCCAAGGGTGACAAACAATATAAAATTGTACAACATATTTCATGTAGCACAGAAGCTGTCATCTATTATGCCACGTGTCCCTGTGGTTTAATATACATCGGAATGACAAGTCGGGCCCTAAAGGTACGTGTTTTGGAAAATGCTAACAAAATAGTAGCAGCAGCAAAGGCTAGAGAATTTGAGAAATTGCAACCTATACCTCATTACCTTAGAGACCACCATTCATGTGATCCATGTGGTTTACAGCTTAGAGGCATAGATAGAGTTCATTTAGGGAGCAGAGGTGGCGATGTACGTCGTCCCTTATTACGTAAGGAGACACGTTGGATTGTTGAGCTAGATACGGCTTCACCAGTGGGACTCAATGAGGCTGTAAGCTTCAACTCCTTTTTGTAAAATTGCGCAAATTTTAATTTTGGTTAGAGTTTATGTGTGTGATTTTTTTATTCTTTGTTTTGATACCTGTTTTTTATTTTCTGTATCTGTGTTAACTATGGTGTCTCTTTAAGTTTTCATGTGTAGTTTGTGACAGAGGATTTTGCACCAGTTTTTTTTTATATTGTATCACTATATTTTATACATGTATATTACACTATGTTTTATTTTATTTTATTTTATTTTATTTATTTTATGCCTGCACTGTGACCCTATCCTGGGTATCTCCACTCATACAAAATATAGGCCTTACCTGACCTATCGCTTTGGCCCCAGGGCAGCCAGAGCCGGGCCCTGTACAGACGTAGTCTATCCCTCCAACCTGCGAATAATCAGGCCCTGAGCGGACCCTCACCTGTACTCCTGCCCTACTAGTCTTGTGCAGGCCTGCATCTCCACCTCAGCTCAGCAACCCCTAATTGGCCTCCACACATACAGCTCTAGCTGAAACTCCACTGAGCTGCAGCTCAATTTTTCCCCACAGAATTCTCGTAGGTACCTCTCCCCTTGGGTGATGGCGACTTAGTTCTGGGGATCCAGTGCACCCTAAGCGACTCTTAGCGACAAACAGCCTGTCTGAAAATATCTGCCCTTTAAACGCTGAATTGCGGGAGACGAATATCTGGCAACATGGTGAAGGGTAGGAAATCCGTCAAGAAACCTGATAATAACCTGACTAACTACTTTGAGTGGGACCGTGGCGTGGAGGGAGAACCGGGACCTACACTTGACGACCATACAGAGCGCACACTCTCAACGCCTACGACTGCCATAATCACAGCGACATTTGTAGAGGGGGAAGGCCTTAACCACACCAAAGCTCTAATGGATCCTCTTCTACCTCCAACCCCTGACGATATCCGATCAGCAGCACCACAAATCCATTATACATCCACTCAATCCAGCAAGGAGCAGACCTCCCCCTTACGACACTCACCATCTCCGAGTACCAGTCCGCTCAAACAAAAACCTCGTCTGGAACTCCCTGGAGACCTAACCTACTCCGAAGACCAACCCTCCTCCGAGACCTTTCCATCCACTCAAATGACTGGCCTAGACGGCTTCCCGACCACTAGTGGTCCCGCCTCTGAACATACTCTGAGAGATATGCTTCTGGCCCTCCGCAGTTCCCTTCAGGCGGATTTTTCATAATTGCTTCAGCCTCTTCAGTCCTCAGTCAATGCACTAGATGGACGAGTAACACATATTGAAACCAAAATGGGCGATTTCGCTGCATCGCACAACAAAATCATCGATGCACACAATGACCTTGAAGATGAGGTTGAGAATCTCAAAGCCAAAGTGGCTGACATGGAGGACCGGTCCCGCAGGAACAACATCAAATTCAGAGGTATTTCAGAACAGGTCCAAACAGCTGATCTGCTTCCATACCTACAGGATTATGTCCGATTTCTACTACCTGACTCTACTAATACGGATATCATCATTGACAGAGCACATAGGCTTCCTCGCCCCAGACATCTGGGAGACGAGATCCCGAGAGACGTCTTGGCGAGATTCCACTTCTTCCATATAAAAGAAAGATTACTAGAAGCTGCTCGTAAGCAGAAATCTTGGCCTCCCAAATTCAAAGAGGTGCAGTTATACACGGACCTCTCAGCTATGACCCTTCGCCTCCGCAGAGACTTACTCCCGGTCACAACAACGCTTCGCAAAAACAAGATCCAATATAGATGGGGGTTTCCTGTGAAATTGATTGTCGCTAAAGACGGGACCACCTTCACCATCCATAACTTGAATCAAGGCAAAGCGTTATTATCGACTTGGAGAATGCCAATCTCTCTTCCTCAAGAGGCGGCAGGTCCCTCTCCTCCCTCAGCTACAGGGCGTAGATCTCCCACAAACCGCAAATGATATTCTAGGATGGCTATCCCTATCCACTCAGGTGCACAACCCCCTTTGCTCTAGTGGCTTAACCGGCAAGCCTATAACCAATACCCCCACATATACAGTAAAGCTGTATTCGTCTTTGAACTGTTTGTTCATCTGTTTTGTCTATTGATCTTCTTACTTGCAAAACTGCCTACTCGTCTTCTGCAGATTCAACATCCCCACGACGTCCATACTCTTAAGTGACACTATGGTGATCAAGTTGGCCTCTCTCAACGTCCGTGGCCTAAACAGTCCACAGAAGCGAACGTATATTTGGAAGGAGGCTCTCTCACTCTCCGCGGATGTTTTCTGCGCACAAGAAACCCACCTTCTACAAAAAGACGCCTTCAGGGTAAAACACCCATCCTTCCCTATAATCTGCCACGCACACCACCGATCTAAAAAACGGGGAGTCCTTGTCGCTTTTAGAGACTCAGTGGCATTTTCCTTAACGGCACAAAAAGCGGACCCCCAAGGCAGATTCCTCATAATTGTTTGCCTCCTCAATAACATCCCCTATACAATAGTCAACATATACGCTCCACAGCGAAAGACCCTGGCATTTTTACACAAAGTCCGAAGACACATTCAAGAAATCCAACAGGGTGCGTTAATAATTTGTGGAGACTTCAATAACATAGTGGATCCCTCTCTGGATTCTACCAACGCCAACAGAGACAACACTTCCTGCCTGCTCCAATTTCCGAACACTGAAAATCTTTATGATATCTGGCGCGCACATCATGCGGGCGAAAGGGACTATACCTATTTCTCAGCAGTACACGGTTCTTACTCTCGCATTGATATGTTCATGGTAGACCTTCATACCCTGATGAGCTCCAAAACATCCACGATTGAATCTATCACATGGTCAGACCACACAGCCATCACTCTCACCATAGAAGAAAAGATTCCACCTTCTGCTGCTAGACTCTGGAGAAACAATACATACCTAATGAGTCACCTTACTTATCGCCCGATAATAGAAAAAGACCTCCAGGATTTTTTCCAGACCAACTCCATATCTACAGAGGATCCCTACACTCTCTGGAACGCTCACAAAGCGTACATTCGTGGCACACTTATAAAAATCGCACATAGAAACAAGAAAGAACGCCAGAAAGCGATTACGGTAGCAATGTCAACACTTCGCACTTTAGAAGCCGCGAACAAAACCAATCCGAACCCGAATACTTCTGAACAGCTCACCCAGGCTAGACAGCAACTGCGTCTCCTTCTTTTACAAGATTACGAAAAGGCGTTAAAACGATCTAAAGCGCGATTTTACTCCCAAAGCAACAAAGCCGGCAGACTACTGGCTAGACAACTTCGGGCAAGGGTAGTTAAATCGCGGATTCCATACATCAAGCACCCTGTCACTAAAGTACATTTAACAGACCCAAGAGACATCGCCAACTCTTTTAAGGACTACTACGCACAGTTGTATAATCTACAGGAACACACCCCTCTTCCACCTGACCATTCCACCTTGGTATCCGGCTTCTTAAACAACTTAAAGTTATCAGGCCTGACAGATGAACATCTCTTGGCCCTAAACACCCCTATTACTCTTCCAGAAGTCCTACAAACCATAAAGTCCTTACCTAAGGGTAAGTCACCAGGTCCAGATGGTTTCTCCAACGAATATTTAATCTATTTCCAGCAAATTCTTGCTCCATCTCTCCTGAATTTCTTCAACCATGCCATGTCGGGTGCACCGCTTCCGCGCGAATCGTTGACGGCATTAATTGTCACCCTTCCTAAACCCGGTAAATCAGCAGATGTCCCACAAAATTTCAGGCCAATCTCGCTGCTAAATTCGGACCTCAAGCTTTATGCGAAGATCCTAGCAGCACGGCTAGCTCCCATTCTTCCAGACTTAATTGGCACAGACCAAGTGGGCTTCGTTAAAGGCCGCCAAGCCTCAGACAACACCAGACGTGTCCTACATTTGGTAGATCACCTGGAACGCAACAAGACCCCATCCCTAATGGTCGCCTTAGATGCTGAGAAGGCGTTTGACCGGATCAACTGGGCATTCGCTTTCTCCGTCCTACAGAAACTGCGATTCTCTGGCCCTATCCTCACTGCTATCTCAAACCTATACTCATCCCCATCGGCCAGAGTGTTTACTAACAGCACACTGTCGGACAGCTTTGATATCAAGAATGGAACGAGGCAGGGGTGCCCTCTCTCTCCATTGATCTTTATTCTCACCATTGAACCATTATTATTAGTGCATAGTGCAAATTCTATTCACTGTATTATCACTATTATTTTTATTTCTATGACGATACTGGTGCCCCTCAGTCTATTACATGAAATCTCTCATGTCTATATACATCTTTTGACATGTTAGTGGCACTTATTGATATGCTACAGGGGATTTATCTATGTCTATGTATGACCCTGCACTGTTTGCGATCCAAACCTATATTGGTTGAACCCCATCCCTGCGAAACAGACCCCGGTTATCCCCTTCCAATTGTCAGTGCCTGACCACCACACCGCCACGAGCTTGCATATGGCGTGATACCTGCATATTCAACATCCTCCTCGCCCTCTCCAGTGCTGCTGGGTCATGAGCGCCGCGCCAATGTGTCCTCGCAACAATTTTGGACCATACTGCCACCATGGCCGGGAAAAAAAAACGGGGAACCTATCAAAGTCAGAACATATAAGTGAAATCAACTTGGACAACCGAACCAGCATGTATCACCAGCACCGCCGGGACCTGGGAGGCTCTGCTGGCAGACATGACATCCGGCAAAACCTGTAACCAACTCATGCCACGCACACCGTACCATCGCAACTCTACGTTCCGGAAACCCAACTGGAGGCCACTCGTCCGCTCTGCTGCACGTCTTTCTGCCCAATAAATGTAGGAGTGGCTGATTATCCAAACCAACGGAGGGTTACCATGGCCTGCCCAAGTCGACGTTGTGACTGAATTTCTCATCAATGAAGTTAACACTGGAGCACCATGTCCCATAGGGAGCAAAGGCATGGGAAGCCACTGAATCCGCCCCTCGGATGAAAATCCCTGAAGCATTCCCACTGAAAACAAGAAAGAACATCAGCAACTACATTATCAACCCCAGGGACATGATGAGCCTTAAATACAATATTAAATTGCAAACAACGAAGGACAAGATGTCTTAACACAGCCAAAACCGGCAAGGAGCTGGACGAGAGGCGGTTAATAGCGGCCACAACACTCTCATTGTCGCACAATAAAACAAAATGCGCTTGTTTACCATAGATGTCCCCCACAATTCCAAAGTGACAACTATGGGAAACAATTCAAGCAAAGTCAAATTCTTGGTAGCGCCGGATTCGACCCATCCCTGAGGCCATGGGGCAGCTGACCAATGAACACCAAAAACTGCCCCATAACCCGCAGAACCCGCCGCTTCCATGAAAAACTGTAGATCCGCATTGCGCAGCTCCCCCTCTGGGAAGCATGAAATGCCCGCATAATCCAGTAAGAAGGATTTCCATACCTTCAGGTCATCCCGCAAGACTCTGGTTGTCCGTACATAATGGTGGAGCAGCTGTACCCGGGACGTGGCTATAGCCAAACGTCTAGAGAATACTCTGCCCATAGGGAATATTCTACAAGTGAAGGTCAATTGACCCAGCAGTGATTGCAACCGAGACAATGGAACCTTCTTAGCTGACAAACAAAAATCGACATTGAGTCGCAATCGGGATCGATTGTCCTGCGGGAGCTGAAAGATCATGCGGTCCGAGTCTATCAAAATTCCCAGAAAGGAGAGGCTGGACACTGGACCCTCAGTCTTATCACTTGCTAAAGGCACACTAAAATAGTCTGCAAAAAAACGAAAAGTGTTAAGCAAATACTCACAATGATGTGAATTAGGGGGACCAACTAATAGGAAATCATCTAAATAATGTATCACCGATGGGGAACCCATTTCCTGCCGAACCACCCACTCCAAAAACGTACTGAAAATTTCAAAATAATGACAGGAAACACCACATAGGCAGACACATGTCATCGTAAAACATCCCCATAAACTGACATCCCAGCAAATGAAAACATTCAGGGTGTACCAGCAGAAGGCGAAAAGCCGACTTGATGTTCGACTTGGCCAGAAGAGCACCACATCCCACCTGCACCACCAATGACATGGCTCTCCACGACACGTTGGACACTGCTGTCTCCTCCTTGGAAATGCCGTCATTCACCGACTCACCCGGAGGAAAGGAAAGATGATGTATAAGTCTGAATTTTCCTTCCTCTTTCTTGGGAATCAGACCCAGGGGAGACACTCTAAAATTGGGGAATGGGGGCTCAAAAAAGGGGCCCGCTATGTGGCACATCTGCACCTCCTTATCAATTTTCTCCTGAGCCGTGACCAAATCCCTTTGAACCCAACGTAGATTATCAACAAATGTAACTGCTGAAATTTGAACATGAGGTATGTAAAAAACAACAGAAAAACCATTAAGAGGCAGTTCTGCTTCCTGCCTCCTGGGGTATCGGTCGAGCCAGGGGGGCATTTTTATTATGTTCACTGGCGTCCTCTGGCTTACCTGCCCCCAGCTTAGGTGCTCTATCCCTCTTTGCACAGCGCAAAGCTGAATGTGCTCCCCCACATATGGAGCACTCGTTTTTAAAACGACATGATGCGAAAAAACGTCAGTGACTCTAATTGAACATCCACCAGGCTCCAGGCCTGCGAGTGGCCGCTACAGACGATGTTGCTCCCGCAGCGCGTGCGGATTGAAAGAGGAACCCTGACGGTTTTGGCATCAGCATTAGCTAGATCCATATATCCGTGGCTTTAGATGCCAACCCCACCTCCGGACGAAGCACTAGCTGCCACCGGAACTCCTCAACGTATCTCCACCAGGCAGAGCCACCATACAATTTATGGGCCGAGAAAATCGTCTCCAAATACACAAACAAGTCAGTCGATTTTTCCGGCTTTGCCTGGCACAAGATACACGACAAGGTGGAGAATGCTTGTGACTATTGGCAAAGGTCTACGCCACCTTCGGTTTCTTATACTCCCCTTTACCGAATGTACGCTCCTTATCCACTGTGATTTGGTCCTGGGATATCAGCGACCATATGTCTATGAATTCCCCTTTCACAATCTTTTCTCTACAGTCAGCTGGCACATGTGTGCCCATCGGAGCTACACCGCAAAGATAGGAATCTCTGAACAACAAACCCGAGGTAGGGTGAGCCGCCTCAGGCTGTGGCACACCCACACCTGGAGCAATCACCGAATGTACCCTATCTTCCAATTTGTTCACCATAGCCTTCAACTCATCCAAAACATCGCTACCAACGGACAGCTACACAGACCATGCCTGAGAGCAAGATAACTCACCAGTGGGTATGAGGGACAGCTGCACTGGCCTGGGCAAGGGTGGAGGCAGCAGAACTGGTCCAGGCACCATAGCAACAGGCACGGATGACACGTCCTGGGCTGTCCTAGGTTCCCTTCTCTCACTCCACATCCGAGACCTCCTGTAGTCCTGCGACCGCCAAGACCTGTACGAGACCTGTGACGATGAAGAGGAGTGTAACACTGACTGCCCCTGATCAGAGCTACGGGAACACCTCCTACTGCGCCTTTCAGACAGTGAACTGCGATGGCTACGCCTTCTATGCGATATGGACCTACTGCGGGACCTACACCGCCATGATCTGGAAACCCTACGACTCTGGAGGTGGCTACTGGATCTAATGGAAACAGAATCTGCCTCCAACCTCCTGTAGGAGCGGGTTGTTGTGAACTAAAAATCACAAGATATAGAAGACTGACGGGAACCAGGAAGCGCATGAGGCGTCCCTGGAATGTAATCCAGCTCAAACAATTCCTCACCGCTGTCAGGGATGGCACCCAGGGATGCTACTGTGTCCAGAGGAGCAGCTGTAGTGGGGGGGGCCTGGACTAGCCACTTCCACTGACCCAGCCAGGGGGGGCAGGGCAGCCACTCAGCCAAACCTCCAAGCCAATCTTCCAAGCGGTGGCGGCGGAGGGGGCAACATAAGCTGTGTGGTGGGCTGTGCCACAAGGGATAAGGGGGCAGGGGCTGGTGATGGGGCGCTATCCACCACCCCTGTAACTACCGCGTCGGCCACCACACTGAGGGGAGGGCCTACTGGGCCTGCAGGCGTAAAAATGGCTGACACCTCGGGCAAAATGGCCACCGGGGCAGAGCTAATCCCACTGAGGCCTGAACCGCCAAAACTATGGCGGCCAGGCCAGAGTCCTGCTCCACCTGAACAGCCCCAGGTGGCTTCAGCGCATCCTAGCAGGACGATGAGGCCACCTGAGAGGCTGTCTCCCAGTACGGCCCCACGTGCCAGGCCTTGGGCCACCCGGGCTACGGCTGGTGCTGGCCGGCATGCACGATCGGCTGTGGGCGGATCAGGTCCCAGGCCTCGTGGCCGCCGCCAGAGCTTCATCGGTTCAGCCAGTCCCCTCCTGACTAACCTTTCATTGCAGCAGCTCCATGTCCATGCTGGACAAGGGGGGTAAGCTTGTTTCCTCGACGCTGGTGGGTTTTCCAAGAGGAAGTCCCCGCCCAGTGCCGAGGACTATATCAAACAGGAGGCTCCGCCCTGTCCCCGAAGCCGGCGAATCCTGACTGGCTGGAGGAGGGAGGAAGGGGAGGAACCCCACAGATTCCCACCATGGCTGGTCAAGAGCCAGCCAGCTTATACAGCCCGCTGGCTCACATTCCTTTGGGCGCAATGCTGTCGTCACATTACGCGTGTGTGGCAACGCCATCGTGCACCTTGGTTCGCTACCCGGGATGCCTGTTTAGTGTTAGAGTTATACTGACAGACATGGAGAAAGGTGATTTCATTTACTTCGTCTGTCACACACAGAAATACACCCTATTTTTAAGTTTGATACCACCTCCTGACGAAGCATCGGACATAAGCGTCTTTACTTTACCATTGTTTCCTGTTTTCATTATATATACTGTCATTGCTGAGTATTTATAATAAAATTATTTTTATATTTTTGATATATATTGACTGTTCCCAAATTTAGTTTAGTTAGTTGACTCTTTTTTTATGGGACTATTGCAATTATCATTGAGAATTAATTTTTCTTTATGATACATCTTGCCTAGATGCTATCTGAAAAAATGTGCACATAGCTCAATATATCAGAAATAAATATATGTCACCATATATATATATATATCTTGATACCTTATCCTCAAAAAATGTATATGTAAGAATATGACACATATTAATGCGATCAACCTTTAGATTAATTACTATATCTCCCATCTGGAGACAAAATTACATATACAGTTGTGCTAAAAAGTTTACATACCCCGGCAGATTTTTTGGCCTTTTTTCAGAGAATATCAATGATAACACAAAAACTTTTTCTCCACTCATGGTTAGTGGTTGGTTGAAGCCATTTATTGTCAAAACTGTGTTTTCTCTTTTTAAATCATAATGACAACCAAAAACATCAAAATGTCCCTGTTCAAAAGTTCACATAACCTGGTGATTTTGGCCTGATAAAATGCTCAGAAGTTGACACAAAGGGGTTTGAATGGCTACTAAAGGTGACATCCTCACCTGTGACCTGTTTGCTTGTAATGAGTGTGTGTGCATAAAAGCTGCGTGAGTTTCTGGGATCCAGACAGACTGTTGCATCTTTCCTCCAGCCACTGACGTTTCTGGATTGTGAGTCAGGGGGAAAGCAAAAGAATTGTCCAAGGATCTATGTGAAAAGGTAGTTGAACTGTATAAAACAGGAAAGGAATACAAAAAGATATCCAAGGAATTGATAATGCCAGTCAGCAGTGTTCAAACTGTGATTAACAAATGAAAACTCAGGGGCTCAGTAAAAACCAAACCATGGTCAGGTAGACCAACCAAAATTTCGACCACAACTGCGTGGAAAATTGTTCAGGATGGCTGTTTCAAGATGCACAATAAGGAGGCACTGGAAATAAAATGGGCTGCATGGTCGAGTTGCCAGAAGAATGTCATTACTGCACAAATGCCACAAAGAATCTCGCCTTCAATACGCCAAACAGGACAGAGACAAGCCTCAAAACTTCTTGAACAAGGTAATTTGGAGTGATGAGACAAAAATCGAACTTTTTGGCCACAACCATAAACATTACATTTAGAGAGGTGTCAACAAGGCCTATGATGAAAGGAACAACATTCCTACTGTAAAGCACAAAGGTGGATCACTGATGATGTGGGGAAAGTTGAAGGAAACATGAATGCAGCACGTATCAGCAAATACTGGAAGCAAATTTGCACTCATCAGCCAGGAAGCTGCGCATGGGACGTACTTGGACGTTCTAACATGACAATGATCCAAAACACAAGGCCAAGTCGACCTGTCATTAGCTACAGCAGAAGAAAGTGAAGGTTCTGGAGTGGCCATCTCAGTCTCCTGACCTCAATATCATTGAGCCATTCTGGGGAGATCTCAAGCGCGTAGTACATGCAAGACAGCCCAGGAATTTACAGGACCTGGAGACTTTTTGCCAAGAAGAATGGGCAGTTTTACCATCTGAGAAAATAAAGAGCCTCATCCACAACTACCACAAAAGACTTCAACCTGTCATTGATGTCAGAGGGGGCAATACACGGTATTAAGAACTGGGGTATGTGAACTTTTGAACAGGGTCATTTTGATTTTTTTGGTTGTCATTATGATTTAAAAAGAGAAAACACAGAAGTTTGACAATAAATGGCTTCAACCAACCACTAACCATGAGTGGAGAAAAATTTTGTGTTATCATTCATATTCTCTGAAAAAAGGCCAAAAAAACAAAAAATCTGCCAGGGTATGTAAACTTTTTGGCACAACTGTATATATAGGGTATATTTTGGGAAAAGGGATAAAAATAGAAAGGACTTTTGGGTTGGAATATTAACCCTGTCCTTGCCCTATCCTCAACCTACAGTGCTTTGCGAAAGTATTCACCCCCTTGAACTTTTCAACCTTTTGCCACATTTCAGGCTTCAAACATAAGGATATAAAATTTAAATTTTTTGGTGAAAAATCAACAAGTGGGACACAATTGTGAAGTGGAACGAAATTTATTGGTTATTTTAAACTTTTGTAAAAAATAAAAAACTGAAAAGTGGGGTGTGCAATATTATTCAGCCCCTTTACTTTCAGTGCAGCAAACTCACTCTAGAAGTTCAGTGAGGATCTCTGAATGTCCAATGTTGTCCTAAATGAATGATGATGATAAATATAATCCACCTGTGTGTAATCAAGTCTCCGTATAAATGCACCTGCTCTGTGATAGTCTCAGGTTTCTGTTTAAAGTGCAGAGAGCATCATGAAGACCAAGGAACACACCAGGCAGGTCCGTGATTACTGTTTTGGAGAAGTTTAAAGCCGGATTTGGATACAAACAGATTTCCCAAACTTTAAACATCCCAAGGAGCACTGTGCAAGTGATTATATTGAAATGGAAGGAATATCAGACCACTGCAAATCTACCAAGACCCGGTCGTCCCTCTAAACTTTCATCTCAAACAAGGAGAAGACTGATCAGAGATGCAGCCAAGAGGCCCATGATCACTCTGGATGAACTGCAGCTGAGGTGGGAGAGTCTGTCCATAGGACAACAATCAGTCGTACACTGCACAAATCTGGCCTTTATGGAAGAGTGGCAAGAAGAAAGCCATTTCTCAAAGATATCCATAAAAAGTCTCGTTTAAAATCTGCCACAAGCCACCTGGGAGATACACCAAACATGTGGAAGAAGGTGCTCTGGTCAGATGAAACCAAAATCGAACTTTTTGGCCACAATGCAAAACGATATGTTTGGCGTAAAAGCAACACAGCTCATCACCCTGAACACACCATCCCCACTGCAAAACATGGTGGTGGCAGCATCATGGTTTGGGCCTGCTTTTCTTCAGCAGGGACAGGGAAGATGGTTAAAATTGATGGGAAGATGGATGGAGCCAAATACAGGACCATTCTGGAAGAAAACCTGTTGGAGTCTGCAAAAGACCTGAGACTGGGACAGAGATTTATCTTCCAACAAGACAATGATCCCAAACATAAAGCAAACACTAAAATGGAATGGTTCACAAATAAACGTATCCAGGTGTTAGAATGGCCAAGTCAAAGTCCAGACCTGAATCCAATCGAGAATCTGTGAAAAGAGCTGAAAACTGCTGTTCACAAACGCTCTCCATCCAACCTCACTGAGCTCGAGCTGTTTTCCAAGGAAGAATGGTCAAGAATTACAGTCTCTCGATGTGCAAAACTGATAGAGACATACCCCAAGCGACTTGCAACTGTAATCGCAGCAAAAGTTGGCACTACAAAGTATTAACTTAAGGGGGCTGAATAATTTGGCACGCCCCACTTTTCAGTTTTTTATTTTTTACAAAAGTTTAAAATATCCATAAATTTCGTTCCACTTCACGATTGTGTCCCACTTGTTGTTGATTCTTCACCAAAAAATAAAAATTTTATATCCTTATGTTTGAAGCCTGAAATGTGGCAAAAGGTTGAAAAGTTCAAGGGGGCCGAATACTTTCGCAAGGCACTGTATATTAACATTATTAATCCAAGGAAATGTATTGTATTGGTCGGCTTTTTTATCCTTATATTTACAATAAAAGTTATGTTTTATAGAATATAATATTTTGGTTACTGCTCCCTCTGAAGTGTATGTTTGTCTTTTGAGTAGCTGTCCTACATTGAATGTTTCTTGTTGCATAATTGCATGAATAATAAGTAATAAAATAATCAAATACTATGCTACATAGTCCAAAAAATATATATTTCAATAATATCCATATATACCAATTGTTTCTACAATTTATATTGTAAGAAACATAATATTCTGCGATATCTTTCTTGAAAACATCAACGTCAGCTATTATCTTCTTTTAAGCCAATAAAAATATCACTCTCTGTTCATAAAAACTCCTACTAAAATAACAAAACAAAAAAAACAATACTTAAATGCACAGACCCATCACAAAAAAAACCCTAAATCCACATCACTGAAAGACTTTAAGGCTAAGGCCCCACGTAGTGAAACGCAGCAAAAAAGTGTAAAAGACCATGGCGGAAATGTTTTTTTTTTTTTTTTTTTTTTTACAGCGCTTTTCACAAAAAGTCTGCAGAGTTTTCTTCTGCAGACTTTTTGTCTCTACTATACTGTTCCAATGGTATAATTGATATGCTGCGATTTACAATAATGAATTCATAGGATTTCCGCTGCAAATATTTTTCTGCAGTGTGTGGATGGGATTAGACAGAATCCTATCCACTTTGTTGGTAATATAAAACACCATGTTTTCGCAATATGGGGCCTCGGCCTCAAACACAAACTCTCATTTAACCCTCCTGGATTTAAGTTCCCCCAATCTATATATCAATTTACTTTCCAACTGTGCCATTCTATTAATTACATCTCCACCTCTTGGTACTGAAAGTACCACCTCAGTGCATCGGAATCTTAAGAGTTTAAAATTGCAATCATGAAATAGTTTGAAATGTCTTGGAATAGTTTTCAGCTGTGTAATATCTTCATCTTTATCATACCCACATAAATCAGCTTACATGGACAATATGCATAGTATATCATTCATCAGTCGTGCTGCAATTTACATATTGTGTGATCTTATAACTTCTATTGCCAGTGGAATCCACAAAATCAAATCTCATTCAATATTGTTACAAGCTTTAAATTGTAAAATAACCCCATTTTGGGCCTCTGATACCCAAGACATGTTTTGGATGGACATAATGGCTATGGACTAACATATCCTTTGGGTCTCGTGATTGTCTTGGAGTCACTCTAAGATTATCATGGAGATAATATTGGATCTGATCTTAATCCCTTTCCATCGCAGGCATTTTTCGATTTTTGTTTTTGACTCCCCATCTTCCAAACCCCATAACTTTTTAGTTTTTCTGTTCACAGAGCCATATGAGGGCTTAATGTTTGCAGAACAAATTGTTCTTCATAGTGGTACCATTTAATATTCCATACTGGGAAGCTGTAAAAAAAAATCAGAATGGGGTGGAATCGGAGAAAAAGTGCATTAGAACGACTTTCTTACAGGCGTTGTTTTTATGGTGTTCACTGTACAGCCAAAATGTTATGTCACCTATATTCTATGTGTTGGTGCCATTCCAGTAATACCAAATTTATATAGTTTTATTTATGTTTTAACACCTTAAAAAATTCAAAACTTTGTAAAAAGAACAAACATTTTTTTACAGTCGCCATATTCTGACACCCATAACTTTTTTATATTTCCATGTATGGGGATGTGTCAAGCGTTTTTTTTTTTTTTTTTTTTTGCGGAGCCAGATGTAGTTTTTAGTTATACCATTTTGGAGAATGTCTATTGTTTTGATCACTTTTTATTCAAATTTTTATCAGAGGCAAAACAGCAATAAAACGGCAGTTTGGCTCTTTTGGGTTTTTTTTTCCCACTAAAGCGTAAGGGAAAAAATATTTTTTAAAGTTGGTAGATCAGGCATTTTCAGACACAGTATCACTCAATGTGTATTGTTTCACAGTACTTTTTTACTTTTATATGTGTTCTAGGGAAAGGGGAGGTGTTTAAATTTTTTTTTTTTTTTTTTACTGCATTTACTGCATTTTTATACTGCATTTAATAGACCACTTTATAGTGGTCTGATCACTTCTATTACACATCTTGTAATAGAAGAATTGCCAAGACTAGCATGGGAGCCTTTAATAGGCTCCCGCTGTCATGGCAATGGATCGCTGGCCCTGGATCTTGTTTCAGGAATCGATGACTGGCCTCCAAAATGGAGGCTCCCATGGGCACTGCCGGGAAAAGCAGTCAAAGCTGACCGAGGTGCCGGCGACCTTAATGCCCATGATCAGTGCCCACAGTACAGCATTACTGCCCGTTATCTGCCACTTACCTCAGATGTTGGGAAGAGGTTAATACTACCCAATGTTTTTAAACACATAAGTCATCTCTTTCCATTGTTCAAGATAAGTAATAATTGTCTCACCTCTTCATTCTTATAATTTTTCTGCTTCTGATTTGGATAGAGGAGTGACTGTCTGCTTCTTTGTTTTTCTCTCTGATAAACCTTCTTGATTTTTCTTGCACTATAGCTACTTTCCTGAAAACAATGTGTCAAATCCTGAGCTTGTTTTTCAAATGGAAATGGAACATATTTTTTTCATTCTTAGATATGGTCCTATTATTATTGCTTTTAAAATCTACTCCAGGTGTGATGAATCTGCTTGTAGGAAGTCCCTCCTCATTGGCCTGAATGGCCTGAATTGGCCTACTCATCTGACATGTCAATTTTATATTTTGTTCATTTTGAATATGTTCTCACAATAACTGATCTAAGTAATTTTTGTGCTCTCCCAGATGAAAAAAATAAAGTGCAACCAACTATGCACCCTATAAATATTATGAATGGTTTCCTTGACAAGCAGATCGCGCTTCCATGCTACAAAAAATAAATTGGCATATGAGGGTGCACAGGTGACCTCCTTGACAGTTCCTTTAATTTGTAAATAAAACTGATCCTTAAAAATAAAAAATATGGGTCAAAACACATTCTAAAAGCATAAGGATCAGCTCAGTCAACCCACTTCAAAGATTTATATTATACAGGTAGCTCACAACCCATCAGAATGCTTAATTGAAGTGTATAGGGATTCTACGTCTAAGTCATCAAAAAGGCTTCCTCGACCCGATGTACATTATTCAAGCAGTTCATCGCATCACTAGAATCCTTTATATTAGAAGGGAGTTCCAGAACTATAGGCTTTAAATAATGATCAATAAATTTACATATCATTTGTGATAGTCCCTCATTTTCAGCTGCTATGGGTCAATCAGGTGGATCTTCAGGATTTTTATGAACACAATGCTTGGTGCTTGAAAATGTAATCATTTGCAGATCTTAATAACGTAAGAATGTAATTAAATATTGTGCAGTTATTGGTATTTGTAAGAAACCCAGCTATGATTTTCTTATTGTGGCTGGGTTATCTTCTTGTACATGAGGTGTCTCTGCCTAATAAACTGGTCACAAAATGGAAATCTTAGCTGGATTTCTGACATGTGCCATGACATAGAAAGTTCCTGCATCCATGGTTGTACTTGTATCCATTGGCAACCAATCAAAACAAAAAGCTACGACCAGGAAGAAGGTTACAAAAAATCTTTCAATCTCTGCAAAATTTTTAATTTATACTTTCAAAAATGTTTTTCCTTTTATTGTCTACCATTTTAAATGTGGTTATGTTCATGGGAAAACCCCTTTAATTTAATATGATTTGTTAGGGGTTACCTTATAAGAGACTTTCAAAATCTTTATATAATGCAAGCATATTCCACAGCGCTTCATATTACAGAGGGTATGTTTATAAAAGAAAATTCAACATTAAAGATTAACAAAATAATTTAGTTCAAATAGGAGTTATTTTCACAGGAAATAGAAGTGACACAAGATAAAAGTGCTTGCCTTGCACAATGGTCCAGCAATCTTTAACCCCTTCTCAACATCCGCCATATTAGTACGGTGGATGTCAGGTATTTAAATATGGGGGCCGCTCGGGTGCTGAGCGGCCTCCATAGCTGCCAGGTTTCTGCTGTATTATAGTAGACACCTGGCGCTAATGTCTGTGATCAGTGCCTGCACTGATCACGGGCATTAACCCCCTCGGCGCCTCAGTCAAAGCTGACTAAGGCGCCAATTTGCAAGCTCCGGGGCTGGCATACCGTTACCATGACACCTGGGAGCCTTTTGAAGGCTCCCAGGCCTGTCTGTAATAGCTTTCTATTGCTCTAAGCAGCCCGCAATAGAAGTAGTGATATTTTGCAATGCATTGCAATGCATCAGCATTGTAATGCATTGCATTAATGATCAGACCCTCTGGAGTCCAAGACCCCTAGGGGGTCTAATAAGTGAAATAGAAAATAAAAAAAAAGTGAAAAAAAAAATATAAAAAAACCAAAAAGAACTAAAAGTTTAACTCAAACCCCTTTCCCTAGAACACATATAAAAGTACTTAAATACTGTGAAACACATACACATTAGGTATCCCTGTGTCCAAAAACGCTCGGTCTAAAAATCTATAAAAATATATTTTTTTTTCCCGTTTGGTGAACGCTGTAAAAAAAAATCAAGTGTTCAAGATCACAGTTTTTTCGCTGTTTTGCCTCTGATAAAAATTTGAAAAAAAAGTGATCAAAGCAATAGACATTCCTCAAAATGGTATAACTAAAAAGTACATCAGGCCATGCAAAAAAAGACACCCTATGTATCCCCATACACAGAAATATAAAAAAGTTATGGGTGTCAGAATATGGCAACTTTTAGAAAAAAAAATTTTTTGTAAAGTTTTAGATTTTTGTTAAGTGGTTAAAATGTAAATAAAACTATATAAATTTGGTATCCATGGAATTGTACCGAAACATAGAATATAGGTGATAATGCCGTAAAAATGAAGCCTGCAAGAAAGTTTTTTCCAGCTTCCCAGTACGTTGTACAGAGTAATAAATAGTACCAATATAAAGAACAATTTGTCCCGCAAACATTAAGCCCTCATATGGCTCTGAGAATGGAGAAATAAAAAAGTTATGGAGTTTGGGAGGCGGAGAGTCAAAAACGAATATTGAAAAATTTTACCGGCGGAAAGGGGTTAACAAAACAAGGTTATGCACATAAAATTGCATAAGCCTGTCACTGGCCAGAAATGAAATGCAAGGAGTAGAGTGGATACTGTTGAAAAAAAAAGGAAGAGAATAGGTTATAAAGGGATATGAATATGTGGATTCACATAGATTCTGTGCACCTATGATGTCCATGTAAAATACCTTTTTTTATCAATTTTTTTTTATTGATGTATTTTCTTAAAAATTTTTTAGAACTTTTTCTTGTTTGTACCTTTTTATCCTGGGTCTGGAAGAAGCTGGAATGACATTATTTGTATTATAAAGCATTCCTCTGTGTATATCACTGTTGTGGTTGGACAGAAAGATGAGCAAAATAGATTGGATAAGTGAAGGTTTGAAGAGGGAAAGACCAATTAGTAATAAGTAGAGATGAGCGAATTTCTCAAAAGTTCAATTCTACAGTTCGATTCGAATTTCCCAAAAAATTACTTTGATCCAGATTAATTTGTAGCAAATCGCGTTAAAAACCACCTATTTCCTGGCATCAGAGAGCCTGTATAGTGGTGTAGAAAACTGTGCCTTTCAGTAACATGCATAGGGAGCCTACTGTGGTAGTGAAACAATACTGTGTTTCAGTATGACACGCACATGACAGGCGTTGGTCTTAGAACCACTGCACACTTCACTTATTTGGCCAGTTACGGAGCCAAAACTGACCAACTAACTCAAGTGTGAACTCAGCCTTACAGGTCCATGTTAGTGCCAGGTAGAAAGAACCGTGCAGAGGCCCAACATCCTACTGTAGCGTGAAAGAGAGCACTCCTCTTACACCGAATAGATGTCTACAGAGTGGCAAGGTGACATAATGTGGAGTTGGCAGCAGCATGAAGAGGCCACAGAGTGGCAAGGCGACATAATGTGGAGGTGCCAGTGGCATGAGGAGGCCACAGAGTGACAAGGCGACATAATGTGGAGGTGCCAGCAGCATGAGGAGGCCACAGAGTGGCAAGGCGAGATAATGTGGAGGTGGCAGCAGCATGAGGAGGACATACAGTGACCCAGTAGCAGCAGCATGAAGAGGCCATACAGTGATCCAGTGGCAGCAGCATGAGGATGACATACAGTGACCCGGTAACAGAGTGTGGAGGTAGCAGCAGCCTTAGGAGGCCATACAGTGACCCGGTTACAGAGTGAAGAGGTGGTAGCAGCGTGAGGAGGCTATACAGTCACCCAGTGGCAGAGTGTGGAGGTGGCAGCAGCGTGAGGAGGCCACAGAGTGGCAAAGTGATATAATGTGGAGGTAAAAGCAGCCTTAGGAGGCCATACAGTGAACCAGTGGCAGAGTGTGGTGAGGCAGCATGGATCATTTAATCTGCTGCATCAGGCATTGGTGGGTGGAAATCTTGGCTGATCCACGCTTGATTCATCTTCACAAAGGTCAGTCTCTCCAAATTTTGGGTGGACAGGTGAGTTCTCATTGGGGTAACTATGGCCCCCGCCGCACTAAACACCCACTCTGATGTCACACTACTGGCCGGACAGGACAGCTTTCAAGGAGGGTGTGCTTTGCGGGGTACGAGTGGCTGAAGGACATGCAAAGTTTCCTTGCCATTTTTAGGATGTCTTGCAGATGGGTGGAACACTTAAGGAAATGCTTGACAACCAGATTGAACATGTGCGTCATGCAGGGCACATGGCTCAGCCCTCCTTGACGCAGCTCCGACACCATGTTCTTCCTGTTGTCGGTCACCATGGTTCCGATTTTAAGTTCTCTTGGAGAAAGCCAGGATTTGATTTCTTGATTGAGGACATGGAGCTGTTCCTCCCCTGTGTGACTTGCCCAGGCAAACGAGGTGTAAAACAGTGTGACACTGCTGTGCCCTGCACATGTGGTATGCTGGAGGGAATTGTCCCTGCAGTGGAGGCTGAGTGCACTGTGGAGGATGTGGTGGACACTGTTGCAGGACCAACGGTGTGAGAACGTGAAGGCAGAAGCTGCATCACCTGTCCAAGTTGCTGGTGTGTCTGGGAAGGCACCACATTAACCCAGTTGGCCATAAAAGACATATATTGTCCTTGACCGTAGTTACAGCTCCACACATCGGTGCTGCTGTGCACTTTGGCAGACACCAACAGGCTCAAGGACTGGCCCACCTTCTGTTCTACATGGTTATGCAGGACTGGTACTGCCTTCTTGGCAAAGAAATGACGGCTTGTGACTCTCTACCTCAGCTTGGCGCAAACCATCAGTTCTCTGAAAGGTGCAGAGTCCACCAATTGGAAAGGGAGTGACTGCAGCACCAGCAACTTGGACATGAGTATGTTCAGCTTCTGCACCATTGGATGAGTGCATGCATACTGTTGTCTCTTAGCTATAGATTCTGTGATCGATTGCTGACACAGTGACTGACTAGGAGGAGGAGGAAGAGCAGGAACATCACGATGAGCAGATGATGGGAAGGACACACAGCTTCCTTCGGCTGAGGTGGTGGAGCCTTGACTTCCTGAAATGGGGTGCATGCCACTGGGTGATGCAACGGTTCCTACAGCAGGCTGAACCACCACATTGGAGCCACAGCTCTCCCAGGCCACTTTATGGTGGCACTGCATATGTTGATGCAGGGCTGTGGTGCCAACATTGGCACTCTGGCCACGCTTCACTTTCTGCCCACAGATTGAACATATAGCCATGTTCACCTTCCCCGGCGGCTTAAAAAAAAAACTGCCACACTGCCGAGTAGGTGATTTTACTCCCAACACTCCACTCTAACTGACTGCTACCGCCACTGCCTCCATGAACCCCTGCACCACTGCTATCCGGGCAGGTAGGCTGCTGCGAAGTGGGTACTCTACCCCTGGCACTTTTGACTCCCCGACCTCCCACTGCTGCCACCCTGCTGACTCCACTGCTGCCTCGTGCGCAAGCTGCCACCCTCTTCTCCCGATGACGATGAAACCCCTTGTCACCCGGCTCCCAATTGCGATCGGCTACATCGTCATCCACTAAAGTCTGCAGGTCATTGATGTCCAACCTCAATGTGGTCTCTGAGCCAGAAGCCTGACTGCTCGCAACACCAGCTCCCACGCCATTCTTCTCATCACTACTTGCCCGCCTACTGGAGGAAGCGGCGGATGTCTCCTCCACATCTTGGCTGGGCACTAGCTGCTGACTGTCCTGTAGTAGCTCCTCCTCACTGTATAGTGGATCTGAGCCCACAGCATAGAGTGCTGAGGGAACAGAAAAGGACAGAGGCAGGTTCAGGATACCTGAGGGTACAGGCCCTTCTACCGGGCCATGCCAACTAAGGTTTGTGTCTGACGAACCCACCGACTCTTGGCTGGGGGTGTTTGATGTGACTTGATAAAGTGGATGACCAAGTCAACCATTCTACAACCATTGGGGTGCTGGTCAAGACACGACTGCTAGCTGACACTGGGAGCTCAGGCCTCTGTAAGTGACCCCTGCTGTCACGCCTATGCCTGCACCAGAAACATTTAGGCCTGTGGCCCTCCCCTGTTCATGGCCTGTCACTTCTCTGTCTGACATACTGTTAGATGAAAAAGCGTAATTGCAAGGGAAATAAATACAGGGCAAAAAGGCCTGTAATTTTCTACTTTGAAGAAAACGGCAAATATGCCCCTTATTTCTTTCCCCACTAATGAACACCTTTAAAAAAGCGTGATAAAGGCAGAGATTATTGGATAAGAATTATGATTTTTTTTGGCAGTACTGTACTGAAAAATGGCCTGTAATTTTATACTTGGAACAGAAGTGCGAATATGCCCTTTATTTGTTTCCCCACTAATAAACACCTTTAACCCCTTAGCGACCCAGGGCGTAATAGTACGTCCTGCGTCACATGAGGATGTATGGAGAGAGCTCAGGAGCTGAGCCGGCTGTTATAGCAATGAGACAACAGAGACCCGGCAGCTATGGCTGCTGCTCGGCTCCCGAGCGGCCGCCATACTTAAGCACCCAACAGCCCCCTTACCTTAGGATAGGCCATCAGAATTAGAACTGCAGGGTCCCGAGGCTGTGCTTCTCACTCACTGCACAAAATGTAGCGGCGAGTGTAGGTACTGCAGCGCTGCCCCATTGAAGTCCATGGACACAGTACCGCAACAGTACAGGTGATATGCGGAGGTCCTGAATGTAGGACCCCCATAGATCTAATATTGATGGCCTACCTTAAGAATAGGCCATCAATCATAAAAACTGGATAACCCCTTTAATTGAAATTGCCCTGGTTCTCAATGATGAATGGCTGCCCTTCAATTACAAGGATGACTTGAACCTAAATGAATGTGAACCATCTGTTCACATCTGTTCTGTTCTTTCAATGGAACGGGGGTGGGGATTTTGAACCAGGTACCTTGCGCTATGATTTCTATATGGGCTAGTAGGGCATATGGACAGGGGTTGCACTTAAAGTAGTTTTCCAACTAATATAACCATATTTAAAATTTTAAACAATTAAAATGTAAATATTTTGCAAATATTAATAATTAAAAATTTGGCATTTTTAAAGATTTAGTGTTTTGTCTTGATAGGTTACCAAGGTATATGGACATGAATGCAGGACCTTTCTACAGGCATGATTGCCACAATAAAGAAATTGTGGCTGGTTTTCTGAAAGTGGCAGACAATGGAAAGTTCCTGCATTCATGCTCATATCCCTTGGCAACATATAAAGAAAACATACTGTCTATAAAATTCTTCAAATTTTTTAATTATTTATATTTGAAAAAATGTTTGCGACTAAGGCCCCATGTAGCAATACGCAGCAAAAAAAACACTGCGGAAAAAACTGCAGCGGAAACACATTGCGTTTTTTTTCCACAGCATTTTTCATTGCGTTTTCGTAGAGTTTTCCCCTGTGGAATTTCTGCCCTTATTATACCTATACGGAAAATGGCAGCTTTTCCGCAGATATAATTGACATGCTGCGATTTTCAAAAACTCGGGCTTTTTAAAAACGCAGTATTTCCACTGCAGATTTTTTCCTGTACTGCAGTGATGCGATTAGCCAGAATCCCATTAACTTTGCAGGTACTGTAAAATGCAGTGTTTTCACAACATGGGGCTTCAGCCTAAAGGAGTTATGCTGATCCTGAAAATCGGTTGTGCATTCAGCCTGACTGCAGTCGATGGCTGAATGCAGGTGTGCCCCTGTTGGATGGAATGCGTTTGCACTCCCATTCATTTTAATAGGAGAAATCGAGAACACGCAATTATCTCTGATGCTTCCATTCAAGGTATCATCTATTTATCCTTTATCCTATGAATAGAGGATAAATATTCCTTGGGGTTTAACACCTTCAACGTAATCATAAATCCTTCCCCCCAACGCCATTTTGGGGTGAATTCCTGGACTAGGTATAAGATCCAGGGCCGGAGATCTGTGAGTAGTGAGTATGACTGTCGTGAACCCATTGAAGCCCGTTGCACAAATTGCACAAATTAAGAAAGTTGCACAAATGCAGGTTTTCTCCAATTCCACCCCATTCTGAATTTTTATTCAGTTTCCCAATATGGAATATTAAATGGTGTCATTACAAAATACAATTTGTCCAGCAAAAATTAAGTGCTCATATGGCTCTGTGAATGAAAAAATAAAACATTTATGGTTTTTGGAAGACGGGGAGTTAAAAACGAAAATCAAAAAATGGCTGCAACAGGAGAGGGTTAATGTCCTTCCATATAAGATGATATATAAATATCTTGAACCTGTATACATTATTTTGTACCCCAGGTCTTCCTATTAGCTGGAAGAAAACGAAAGAAGAGTAAAACCTCCAATTACTTAATTTCTATTGATGCAACAGATTTGTCACGTGGTGGAGAGAATTTCATTGGAAAACTAAGGTAAATAAAGGTTGTTTTCTACATCTGTAAACTTTAACTAATTTTAACTAACACTGTCAGTTATCACTCTTTTGTGTATATGTTTAGTCATTCATTTTAATAATATAATAAAATCTTGCATTTCAGGTCCAATCTAATGGGGACTAAATTTACTGTATTTGACAATGGTGCAAATCCTGAAAAAGCTAATTCAGACTGGTCCAATGTACGCCAGGAGCTTGCAGCAGTTGTATATGTAAGTAAGCAAAAACTGACATCAGGTTATGGTGGGTTAACACTGGAGATGGGCAAACTAATTTTTACCAAACCAGATTTTGCACAAACTTTTCAAGAACTTTGGGTTTGAATGAATCCAAACTTTTTGCCAGTTTGCACAAAGTGACTAAAATTGTGGGCTCCATGTGGAAGCAAGGATGAAGAAGAGAAAAAAAAATCATGCAACCTTTGAGACCATCTGGGCTTTCTCTTAACGCCTTGCAAATAGCACTCATGACAAGAGACAGCAAATCATAAAGGACTATAGATCAGAGGACACTGATGAATCACTAGTATCAAAAGGCCTTGCAGAAAGAGAAGTTTTCATTTTGTAGGGAGAATCTCAGATAGTCAGAATGAGAGAGATGGAAAATAATACACAGACAATACAGTGTAGGGAAATTTAGTGTCTGTTTGATTACTAAGTAGAGAAAGACAGAAGAATTGAGCCACTCTGTCTATTACACTGTTAGACCAGCCAGTGTGGGTGAGTAAAGTGATGTTCTAGTGTTTCTGTGCTGCAGCAGAATCATCAATCAAATGCAATTCTCAGGGTCAAAACATGCAAATTCAATCTATACTGTGCATGTCAAAGACCAAGAACAGAAATTTTGTTTCTAGTGTAATTTGGAATTTTTTTTTTCCAAAACCCAGTGAAGTAATCTACAAAGTTTTGCTTTGGTTTGGTTCCAAGATTTGTTTAGCTCCAAATAAATCTGTTCCAAATCTGAGTAAATTGACTTAAAACATAGTATATTACACTCTTGGGGCTCCTAGGACCCTACCTAGCCCATTTCTAGGTCTAGAAGACAAACACAGGTGAAGTAATGTCAAAGTGACAGTAACATATATCTTTATAAGAAAATATATGACAGACAGTGGAAATAAATGGCTTGCTTAGTCACACACTGCGCTGTCACTTTGTTCATGTTTAAAATTAAAAACAATCCAAAAATGAGCCTATTTTAGTGGGAAGATGCCTAGTTGTGTTTTTTTTTTATTCATACACAGCAGTTGTATTGAAAGAAGTAATGGCTTTAGAAGCTCCAAAAAATGTTCCTGTTTTGGGGACTTGTTAGAGCAATAGACTTGGTGTTACTCTCAATTTGTGGCAGTGCCTAGTTAGAAAAGTGAAGCAGAAGTGGCTTTAAAAAAACTTGAAAAATTATACTTTTTATACTTTTTGGGATCAGATTCTGCACCAACATGGAGTTGGTAGTAGAATGATTTCTTTTATGGAGGTAGGGTGTATTATTTTTTTTTATTATGCCACCAATGGCACCAAAAGTGTAGAATAGAACATGATGGATTTGTCCGAGTGGTTGCAGTGGTGATAGCAGGAGCAAAATCAGTGGCCACAGGAAATTATGCTCAGCTGTTTAGGGGTTGCAGCATCAGCAGTAAATGTAAAAGCACAGTGAATGGAAAATGATAGACAGGGAGACAGCAGCATCACTGGGTTAAATAGTCAGCAACAACCCCCCCCCCCCTACACACACACACACTTTGAGCATTAGTCTTAGCTGTAGGTGTGAAAATCCTCACGGATCCATTTAGGCAGTTTTGATGACACCACCCGCAGTGCTTAATCTTTTCTTACACTTGAGGCTGGACAAGGCAGTACACGCATTGCAAACTGGATAGTCCATAGGGTCAAGGTTATTTGGCGGAGTCAGCAAACACTTTAGGCAGTGGCGTAACTTGGAATGGCTGGGCCCTAAGGCGAACATTTGACATGGGCCCCCCCCCCGAACCGCCGTCCCCAACCCCCCCCCCGCACAAACCGCATTCCTGCGCACACTATTATGCCCTATAGTGGCCCCTGCACACAGTATTATGCCCCATAGTGGCCCCTGCACACAGTATTATGCAGCATAGTGGCCCCTGCACACAGTATTATGTCCCATAGTGGCCACTGCACACAGTATTATGCCCCATAGTGGCCCCTGCACACAGTATTATGCCCCATAGTGGCCCCTGCACACAACATTATGCTCCACTGTGGCCCCTGCACACAGTATTATGCTCGATAGTGGCCCCTGCACACAGTATTATGCCCCATAGTGGCCCCTGCACACAATATTATGCCCCATAGTGGTCCCTGCACACAGTATTATGCTCCATAGTGGCCCCTGCACACAGTAGTATTCCCCATAGTGGCCCCTGCACACAGTAGTTTGCCCCACAGTGGTCCCTGCACACAGTAGTTTTCCCCATAGTGGCCCTTGCACACAGTAGTTTGCCCCATAGTGGACCATCCATGAACAATTATTATACTCTGGGGTCTGAAAAGACACTACCTGGGGCCTTAGCCTTAAAAGCATATTTGTGCTTACAGAAGCAATTTTGGGTCACAGAAGTTTATTCTGTGGCACAGAATTTTATTTTGTGACAGCCATTTTATTTTGTGACATAATGTGTTTTGTATTACCAGATTTACAAAATGCATTATGTCTTCGAAAATTTTGACTTACCAATTAAGGGCCATATCAAGGGCCTGTGATGCTGCAGATGTATTACAACCCCTTTGTCTGAACAGCTCTGAGGGCCTTATAGCAATGGCCTTTTGTCTCCATTGAAAAATGCCCCACTTGGATAACCCTATACTTCTCATGTCCTCGATCTTACTATTAAGAGTATGGGTATATCATTGCTTATGTAATGCTGAAACTTTTGTTGGATTTTAACCTATTGGATATTGCCTCCTGACGAACTCTCTGACTGAGAGAGAAACATGTTGAGCTAGATTACTGTTCCGATATTTTAGGTTACATATTATTTGGTGGTGGTTATGTTCATTTCAGTTGTCACTTTTGTAGTAAAATTTTTATACAAATTTATTAAAGGTTACATTTTAGGGGTATATATACTGTGAATTAGTTGTAGATTCATTATTTACTTATAATCCATCTATCCTGCTAGTTGAAGATTTCCCGCTTTCTGTGATGCTGGGATTCGCTTTGGCCTGAGTGCCTCATGCTTCATATGTACCTAACAACTAGTTCCAGTTTGTATGGTTTTATGCACAGTCATCCCACATTAACAGTATAAGTGAGCTACCACTTGATTACACAGTTTGCTGTGGTACAGGTCACCAGTGCCTAACACCACCTGTGCCTTTTGCCTGCATATACCCAAAGTTTGACATTGTGATTTTGCTTGGCCTTAAGTGACCACTTTGAGATTCTATGGTCCATGCTTGAAACACTTTAGGGATTCTGGGCGATACATTCAGGGCTTTCCTCACATCACAGCTCAAATTACTCTTTGGGACATTTCTGCTCTCACTCAGACATATCGTATTTCATCTACTATTTAACCTTGTATATCTCCTCTGTAAAATCAACTGATTCCAGGATGGAAAAATAATGATGAGGTAGTCAAATCAAAGTGCTTCCAGCAATAAGAGCCACAGACACCTCCTTCTCATGAACCAGCAGGAGAAACCCACATAGGTTCTCTGTCCTCTGCCCCTTAATCCAGACACCCAAAAGTGTTACAAGCAATTGAACAATGCTTTAACTACTAGAATTGATGAGATAAAGGTGGAAATTTACCTCATTTTGCAAGATTCCAAACATACAGAAGATTACTGGGGTGGAGCAGCAGGTCAGTGACTTTGAGGATGGGCAGACTCCCATTCAGAACACTTTGTCTGAGGTTACCGAGTGCCAACATATGGAAGACCAGGAGAACAGACTTCAAAGATGCATTCTCTGCTTTGTAAGGCTCCAGGAGCCTTCAGAGGGGCAAAACTCAGCTTCATATCTGGAGGATCTCCTTATCCAGTCATATCATATTCATCATATTTTCTGCCAAGGGCTCCTCCACAAACATTTATAGTTAAACTCTTTAAATATTGGGACAGGGATGCATTTCTACTCTTGTCCTGTAAACCGTGCTTTCTACATGCTAAGGGGGCATTCATACTATTGTTAGTAGTTTCTGTTGCTAGCATCCGTTACAAAATATTAACAATGGACACTAACAGATCCGTCATAAACATATTAAAAATTCCATTGATTTCAAAGGGATTTGATCTGTTGTCCGTTAGTGTCCGTTTTCACCAAGTCACATGTTTTTTTTAGTGGACATAATAACGCAGGGTGTAGGACTTATTTGTCCATTCAAAGTAACGGACTTATGATGGACGTTAAGTGTCAGTTATTTTTAACATTAATGTCTATGGCTAACGGACAGTAACGGATGGTCATCCGTTATACTGTACTGTTTGTGATCACTGTTATTACTGACAGTATAAAAACGGACAATGACGGACACTAACAGACACTAACTGATGCTAATATGTCCCTTTTTTTAACCCCTTAGTGACACATTACGTCCTCAGCGCCTGCTATTTAGCGCAAATGGACATAATAGTATGTCATGGTCTGGCCGCCCGCACAGATAGTGAGAGCTGATCTTAGCTGTAACTGATAGCTAACACCCGCTCAATTAACCCCTGGTCAGAGCTAAGCTCTGATCAAGGGTTTTAACCCCTTGGATTCAGTGGCATATAAGGGGTTCCACCATGTATATGACCCCCCTCGACACCCCAAAATAGTACCAGCACAGGTCGTCCTGCAAAAAATAAGCCCTCAACCAACTCTGTCAACTGAAAAATAAAAATATTACACATCTCAGAAGATGGAGATGCACAAATAATTGATTTATGTCCTCAAATGGGTTTTTGTTCTGCAGAATTAGTAACGCAAAAAAAAATAATATAAATTAGGTATCGCCGAAATCATACTGACCCACAGAATAAAGGTAAAATGTTACTTATGCTGTACGCTGCACAGCAAAAAAATGGAAAGGTAAAAAGCTATGCCAGAATTGCTGGGGGGTTATTTAATCCTCCAAGAAAGAGTTAATAAAATTTAGTTATAGGCACCCAAAAATGATTTTATTACAAAATACATCTCATCCCGCAAAAAAAACAGCCCTCATATGGCTACATCACCAGAAGAATAAAAAAAAATATAGCTTATACAATGTGCGGCAGGAAGAGAATGTACAAGCTGTGCAAGCATATATCAGGGTACACCCCAGATTTAGAGCTTACAAAGGAAAAGACACCAGAAGTGAACCCCCCAGAGTGACTCCCCCCCAAATCATAGGCGTCACTGGCGAAATAGTAGGGAATTTGGTGTCCACAATGCACTCCGCACAGCTTACGTATTCACTTTTCACCATCCGCTGTGCATTCACGTCTGGGATACTAATGCTCAATACACCTTTTTCTAAATTCTTCTAGAGTTGCAGTTTTCAAAATGGTGTCACGCCCTATGGGATTCCACTTTTCTGGTACCTTAAAGGCTCTTCAAACATGACATGTCCTGATACCAAACATCTAAATTTGCCCTCCAAAAGCCACATAACGCTCCTTTACATCTGCGCCCTGCTGCCCAAACTGCAGTTTATGCCCACATGTTTGACACTATTGTACCCAGGATAATGTACTTAATGTCATGTGTGGGTATAAACTGCTGTTTAGGAACACAACTAGGCACAGAAGGGAAGGAGCACTATTTTGGTTTTTGAACGTCATGACACTTTTGCAGAGTGCTGAAATGCCAGTAATGTGGAATTTCCTGACATGTGACCATTTTGGAAACTACACCCCTGAAGGAATTTATCCAGGGTTAAATTGAGCATTTTTAACCCCAAGTGTTGCATTAATTTATTTTCCATAAATGAATACGCAGCTGATAGTGAAAGGAGAAAGTGGCAATTTTTCCAGGAATACATCATTTCAGTGTGTAATATGTTGTGCCCAGCTTGTATTAGATATAAACGCGCCAAAAACTTTTGTGCACAGGATACCTGCTTAACAGTTTTTGGAGTGTGTGTCTCTGCTGGTGTAAGATGGGGAAACAGCCCTCATGTTATGAATGTAACTGTTTCTGTAGATAAGTTTTTTTTTATAAACTGACATTTGTTTGTTTGACCACAAGAGGCCACTGTTACCTCAGAAATAGAATAGACTGTAATTCTGTAATTTCCTGGAGTAGTGACGTGGAGACCCTGTTCTGCAGAGGAGGAACAAGAAGGAAGAGAGAGGTGTGTGGCAGCCATTTTTAGGTGTGTGCGTCTGAGCTTTTAGAAGAAGAAGGGCTGAAGTGAGAGGAAAAACATTCTTAAAGAATTAGAGACATAACAAGAGTGTGCTGAAGCAGAGACTGTTCCAGGGTTTGTTCAGACAGCATCCTAAGTTGAAGATTGCTATCAAGGACTGGCTGAGAAGTGGCCCTGTCAGTGAGACCGCATGTTTGGATGAGCCCTGCTTTCAGTGGTTCCAGAGAGAAGCTAAAAGGTACCCAACAAAACTGAATCCGTAAGAGAAGTAAATGTGCACGCACCGCATTACATTTTTGGCGCAAATTGCTTGGGACTGAATAAGGGCCTGTAGTTAGACTAGTTAGGCATACTCATCTTCACAGGCCACACTACTGGTGAATTATCTACCTATTCGGTGGTAAGGACTCAGAGAATTCTATTGAATTGTAACTCCCAGAGAGGAGCTTCTGAGGAAGTCTAGAAGCGACATTTTAACCCCTTAACGACCTTGGACGTACTATTACGTCCTGGGCGCTAGGTACTCGCGCACCAGGACGTAATACTACACCCGAGGCCGGCCGCCCGCTCACTATCTGAGCGGGCGGTATCGGAACCGGGTGTTAGCTGTATCTGACAGCTAACACCCTGCTCCATAACCCCCGGTCGGCCATAACTTCCGATCGGCGGTTTTAACCCCTTGGATGCCGCGGCATCCAAGGGGGGTTACGCCGTCTTGCCCACCCCCCCCGGCACCCCCCGCGTCGAGATCGGGGGGGTGCCGATATCTCTAATGTGCAGCCCGGGGTCTGCCAAGTGACCCCAGGCTGCCTGGAGCCCCCAGTACCTGGTTGATCCTGCCGAGACATCAGGAAGTCAGCGCTGTGTTTCCATAGCGCTGACTTCCTGTATAGGCTGTAAGACACGAGTATGCTCGTGTCTTGCAGTCTATAGTGCTGAGCCAGCAATCAAAGCATTGCTGGCTCAGGTGTCCTAATGGGACACAAGAAAAAGTAAAAAAAAGTGAAAAAAAAAAATAATAAAGTATGTGAAAAAAATTTATAAAAGAATAAAGCCCCAAAAATTCCCTTTTCCTATATAAAATGAATTATATAAAAAATAAACCTAAAAATTAATAAAAACAATACATATTTGGTATCGTTGCGTCTGTAACAACCTGTACAATAAAACTGAAACCATATTTAATGTACATGGTGAAAGTCGGGGAAAAAAAAGGGAAAAAACCCGCCAAAAGTAACGATTTTTCGCCATCTCACCTTACAAAATATGCCATAAAAAGTGATCAAAAAGTCATATGTACCCCAAAACAGTACCAATAAAAAGCACAGGTTGTACCGCAAAAAATAAGCCCTAAACCAACTCTCTAAACTGAAAAATAAAAATGCTACGCATCTTAGAAGATGGCGATGCAAAAAAAATTTAATTTATGTCCCCAAATGGGTTTTTGTTCTGCAAAATTGGTATTGCATAAAAAAAATTATAAATGAGGTATCGCCGTAATCGTACTGACCCGCAGAATAAAGATAACATGTTACTTATGCTCTACGCTGCATGGTGAAAAATTTAAAAGATAAAACGCAGTGCCAGAATTGATGGGGTTGTTTTTTAATCCACCAAGAAAGAGTTAATAAAATTTATTTAATAAGTTGTAAGCACCTAAAAATGATGTCATTAAAAAATACATCTCACCCTGAAAACAACAAGCCCTCATATGGCTACATCTCCAGAGAAATAAAGAAAATATAACTCGTACAATGTGAAGACAAAAACCCCAAAAATCGCCAAATCATTAGAGCATAACTGGCTGCGGCAGGAAGGGAATGTATAAGCTGTGCGAGCTTATATTAGGGTACACCCCAGATTTAGAGCTTACGAGGGATAATAAACCAGAAGTGACCCCCAGAGTGACCCCCCAATAATAGGAACTACTGGGGAAATAGTAGGGAATTTAGTGTACCCAATGTACTACGCACAGATTACATATTCACTTTTCCCCATCCGCTGTGCAGTCACGTCTGGGATACTAATGCTCGCTACACCCCTTGATAAATTCTTTGAGGGGTGCAGTTTTCAAAATGGGGTCATTCCCTAGGGGATTCCACTTTACTGGTACTTTAGAGGCTCTGCAAACATGACATGGCATCCAGATCCCAAACATCTGAATCTGCGCTCCAAAAGCCATATAGCGCTCCTTCCCTTCTGTGCCCTACTGTGTGCCCAAACCGCAGTTTATACCCACATGTATGACACTGGTGTACCCAGGATAAGGTAATTAATGTGATATGTGGGTATAAACTCCTGTTTGGGCACAGCCGGGCACAGAAGGGAAGGAGCGCTATTTGGTTTTTGGACGCCATTGCACTTTTGCAGAGCTGAAATGCCAGTACAGTGGAATCCCCTGACATGTCACCCCATTTTGGAAACTGCACCCCTGAAGGAATTTATCCTGGGGTACACTGAGCATTTTTAACCCCCAAGTGTTGCTATAATTTATTATCCGTAAATGAATAGGCAGCTGATGATGAAAGGTGAAAATGACAATTATTCCAGGAATACGACATTTCTGTGCGTAATATGTTGTGCCCGGCTTGTATCAGAGATGAACGCTCCAAAAGCTGTTGTGCCCGGGATCCCCGATCACCAGTTTTTGGAGTGTGTGTCTGTGCAGACATAAGCTGGGCACAACATATCGGGCACTGAAATGGCGTATCTATAGAAAAATTTCATTTTTAACTTTTCATTATCAGCTGCGCATTCATTTTTGGAAATTAAAAGAATGCAACACTTAAGGGTTAATAATGCTCACTACCCCACTTGATAAATCCCTTGAAGGGTATAGTTTCCAAAATGGGGTGACATGTCTGCGGATTCCACTTTACTGACAATTCATGGGCTCTGCAAAAGTGGCATGGTGTCCAAAAAGCAAACTGTGCTCTAAAAACCAAAATAGCGCTCTTTCCCTTCTGTGCCTGGCTGTGCCCAAACAGCAGTTTATACCCACATATGGCATTAAGTACGTTATCCTGGGCACACCAGCGTCATACATGGGGTCATAAACTGTCATTTGGGCACACAGCAGGGCGCAAATGTGAAGGAGCGCTATGTGCTTTTGGAGCGCATATTTAGATTGTTGTTTTTTTGGACGCCATGTCACATTTGCAGAGACCCTAAAATTGCCCCTACAAAATGGGGGTCACTTCTTGGGGAATTCCAATTTACTGGCACCTCCAGGGCTCTGCAAAAATATCATGGCGACCAGAAAGTCCCTCTAAATCTGTACTCCAAAAGCTAAAAAAAACCACAGTGCTCCTTCCCTTCTGAGCCCTGCTGCGTGCCCAAGCAGCAGTTTATACCCACATATATAATTTTTTTGTCCCCGGGATAGCCCACTTAATAGTTTTAGGAGTGCATGTCTCTGATGCCACAAAGTGGCCGCAACGTATTAGGCACTGAAATTGGATATTTCTTTAAAAACTTTAATTTTCACTTTGTACATTAATTTTTGGGAAGCATTTTTAGGCTCTAAATGATAATACCCCTTGATACATTCCTTGAGGGGTGTAGTTTCTAAAATGGGGTCACTTTTGAGAGGTTTCCATTATATTGGTACTTTAGGGGTTCTGCAAATGCGACATGGCATCCAAAAACTATTCCAGCAAAATCTGCCCTCCAAAAGCTAAATAGCGCTCTTTCCATTTTTAGCCCTGCCATTTACCCATGCAGCAGATTACAACCACATATGGGGCATTTCTGTGTTCAGGAGAAATTGTGTAACGAACTTTGGGGTGCTTTTTCTCCTTTGTCCTCTTGTGAAAATGAAAAATTTGGGGCTAAATTGACGGTTTATTGGAAAAAAAAGTAATTTTTCATTTTAATGTCCCAATGTTAATAAAATCTGTGAAACAGTTGTAGGGTCAAAATGCTCATTATGTCACTTGATATGTTCTGTGAGGGGTGTAGTTTCCAAAATGGGGTCACTTTTAGGGGGTTTCCACTGTATTGGTACTTTGGGGGCTCTGCAAATGCGACATGGTACCTGAAAACTATTCCAGCAAAATCTGCTCTCCAAAAGCTAAATAGCGCTCTTTCCATTCTGAGCCCTGCCATGTACCCATACAGCAGATTACGACCACATATGGGGTATTGCTGTGTTTAGGAGCAATTATTTTGCAAACTGTGGGGTGCTTTTTCTCCTTTAACCCATTGTGAAAATGAAAACTTTGGGGATAAAGTCACATTTTAGTAATGTTTCATTTATACATCCCAGTGTTAGCAAAATCTGTGAAACGAATGTAAGGTCAAAATGCTCACTATACCCCTATATGAATTCTGTGAGGGGTGTAGTTTGCAAAATGGGGTCACTTTTTGGGGTTTTCCTTTGTATTGGTACTCTAGGGGCTTTGCAAATGAGACATGGCACCTGAAAACTATTCCAGCAAAATCTGCTTTTCAGACGCCCAGTGTCGCTCCTTCCCTTCCGTGCGCTGCCATTCGCCCAAACATCAGTTTACACCCACTTGTGGGGTATTTCTGTGCTCGGGAGAAATTGCATAACAAACTGTGAGATGCATTTTTTCCTTTAACCCTTTGTGAATGTGTTAATTTTAGGGCTAAATTAAGGAATTAGTGGGAAAAAATTAAATGTCTAAATTTCACCTCCATATTGTTTTAATTCCAGTGAAATTCTTAAAGGGTTAACAAACTTCCCAAATGTTATTTTGAATTATTTGAGGGGTGCAGTTTTGAAAATGGGGTGATTTATGGGGGTTTCTAATATATAGGCCTTTATAATCCTCTTCAGAACTGAAGTGGTCCCTAAAAAATTAGTTTGGGAAATTTTCTTGTAAATCTGCAAAATCGCTGTTACACTTGTAAGCCTTCTAACATCCAAAATAAATTACAGGACGATTAAAAGATGATGCCGATATAAAGCAGAGATATGGTAGATAATATGTATTAATATATTTGGGTGGTATGACTATCTATCTGAAAAGCAGAGCATTTCACATTTTGAAAATTGCGATTTTTTTCAAAATTTCCATCAAATTTCCTATTTTTCTATAAATAAATACAAAAATATTCATTAGTGTTTACCACTAACATGAAGTACAATGTGTCACGAAAAAACAATCTCAAAATCACTTGTGTAAGTTAAGACGTCTCAAAGTTATTGCCATATAAAGTGACACATGTCAGTTTTGAAAAACGAGGCCTGGTCCTTAACGCACTTTTGGGCTGGGTCCTTAAGGGGTTAAACATTGTCATATGTCTTTGGCTTGCAAGCTGACCTACTATTATATTTATTTGGTTATACCTTTTTTGTGGGGAATAGGGGTATTTTGATTAGTTTGTAAGCTCTTGTGTTACACCGCCGGTGCCCCTATCACACTCACTGAATTGTTCCTGTGACTAGGGTGATAAAAAGGTAACAAGCGGCTGGTTAGTAGCAGCCTGCAGATAGGTAAAAGCTTGGAGTTTATTGGAGCTGCACATAAGAGGGCACCGCGCTGTACAACACCAGGGCCTCAGCTTACTGGCTGAGTGTACGTAAATAGTTGAGAGTGTTTTTCTGGTAAATAGGTGTTACTGCACAAAGTAAAATCTCATATTTTTACTAAATTGATTTGGAGTCGCTTCCTTTGTTCGTGACTTCGCTGTATCCTTGGGAGCCCACCCCGGTACACGGCTTACACTGGCACAAGCTGGGCACAACATATCGGGCACTGAAGTGGCGTATCTCTGGAAAAATTGCAATTTACATTATCAGCTGCGCATTCATTTCTGGAAATTAAATTAATGCAACGCTCAAGGGTTAACAATGCTTGCTACACCACTTGATAAATCCCTTCACTGGTGTAGTTTCTAAAATGGGCTCACATATCTGCGGATTCCACTTTACTGGCAATTCAGGGGCTCTGCAAAAGCGGCATAATGTCCAAAAACCAAAATAGCGCTCTTTCCCTTTTGTGCCGGCTGTGCCCAAACAGCAGTTTATACCCATATATGGCATTGTTAAGTAAGTTGTCCTAGGTACAACAGTGTCATTTATGTGGGCATAAACTGCTGTTTGGGCACACAGCAGGGTGCAGATGTAAAGGAACGCTATGTACTTTTGGACCGCAGATTTAGATTGTAGGTATTTGGACGCCATGTCACGTTTGCAGAGACCCTAAAATTGACCTTACAAAATGGGGTCACTTCTTGGGCAATTCCAATTTACTGGCACCTCCAGGGCTCGGCAAAAACAACAAGGCGTCCAAAAAATCCCTCTAAATCTATACTCCGAAAGGTAAAAAGTGCAGTCCTCCTTCACTTCTGAACCCTGCTGTGTGCCCAAGCAGCAGTTTACACTCACATACATAACTTTTTTGTTCCTGGGATAGCCCACTTAATAGTTTTAGAATTGCACGTCTCTGATGACATGAAGTGGGTACAACGTATTGGGCACTGAAATGGCATATTTCTTTAAAAAAGTCCATTTTCATTTTGTATATTAAGTTTTGGGAAGCACTCTTAGGCTCAAAGTGATAATAACCCTTGAGAAATTCCTTGAGGGGTGTAGTTTCTAAAATGGGGTCACTTTAGAGGGGTTTCCATTGTACTGGTACTTTAGGGGCTCTGCAAATGGGACATGGCACCTGAAAACTATTCCAGCAAAATCTGCTTTTCAAACACCCAGTGACGCTCCTTCCCTTCTGTGCCCAAACATCAGTTTACATCCACAGGTGGGGTATTTCTGTGCTCTGGAGAAATTGCATCACAAACTGTGAGATGCATTTTCTCCTTTAACCCTTTGTGAATATGTTAATTTTAGGGCTAAATGAATGTATTAGTGGGAAAAAATGAAATTTCTAAATTTCACCTCCATATTGTTTTAATTCCTGTGAAATGCTTAAAGGGAATCTATCATTAAAAAAACAACTTTTAAGATAGTGGCATGTTGGAATGGCCTTTAAAAAGGCCATTCTTCTCCTACCTTTCATTGTTGTCTTCTCCCAGCCGTTTCTGTAAAAATCCATATCTTCAATTATGTAAATGATCCTCACGGAGCACCCGGGGCGTTCCTCCTTAGCAGCGAGCACCGACCACGTCATCGCTTGTCACCACCCATTAGTCTGTTGTGGTGACTCCCATCTTGGTCTTCTCTGTATGTTCTTTCTTCTACTTCCTTTGACGCAGCTCTGGACGGCAGCGACTGTGCATGACGGGCCACCATTTTCCGGTGGTCCGTACTGCGCCTCTTGTGAAAGACCACCGGAAAATGGCAGCAGTTCAGCGCTGCGTCAGAGGAAGTAGAAGAAGAGAGACGAAGATGGGAGTCACCACAACAGACTAATGGGTGGTAACAAGTGATGACGTGGTCGGTGCTCGCTGCTAAGGAGGAACACCCCGGGTGCTCCATGAGAATCATTTCCATAATTGAAGAAATAGAATTTTACAGAAACGGCTGGGAGAAGACAACAATGAAAGGTAGAAGAAGAATGGCCTTTTTAAAGGCCATTCCAACATGCCATTAGTTTAAAAGTCTTTTTTAATGACAGACTCCCTTTAAAGGGTTAAGAAACTTCCCAAATGCTGTTTTGAATTATTTGAGGGGTTCAGTTTTGAAAATAGGGTGATTTATGAGGGGTTTCTAATATATAAAAAGCCCCTTCTGAACTGAAGTAGCCCCTAAAAAATTAGTTTGGAAAATTTTCTTGTAAATCTGGAAAATCACTGTTACACTTGTAACCTTTCTAACGTCCAAAATAAACGAAAGGACGATTAAAAGATGATGCCAATATAAAGCAGAGATATTTTTTGTTTTTTTTCCAAATTTCCATCAAATTTCCTATTTTTTTTAAATAAATAAATACAAAAAAAAAATCTCAAAATCACTTGTGCAAGTTAAAGTGTCTCAAAGTTATTGCCATATAAAGTCACATACGTCAGTTTTGAAAAATGAGGCCTGGTCCTTAACGCACTTTTGGGCTGTGTCCTTAAGTGGATAAAAGATCCATTAAATGGATCAGTTAAAAATGCGGACACATTAACATCAGTTAGTGTCTGTTAATGTCCATTATAATAGGCGTTCCTTTTTTTTTTTTTTTTAACCGACACTAGTAATATTAATAATGCTGAAGTCCTGGGCTTCATTCACATTCACACTCATATCAATGTGTTTTGAGCATTATATATTATGTTCAAGATACAGTGGGGAAAAAAAGTATTTAGTCAGCCACCAATTGTGCAAGTTCTCCCACTTAAAAAGATGAGAGAGGCCTGTAATTGACATCATAGGTAGACCTCAACTATGAGAGACAAAATGAGAAAACAAATCCAGAAAATCACATTGTCTGATTTTTAAAGAATTTATTTGCAAATTATGGTGGAAAATAAGTATTTGGTCAATAACAAAAGTTCATCTCAATACTTTGTTATATATCCTTTATATATCCTTCAATGTCCTTGCTGATGGAAGGAGGTTTGCACTCAAAATCTCACAATACATGGCCCCATTCATTGTTTCATGTACACAGATCAGTCGTCCTGGTCCCTTTGCAGAGAAACAGCCCCAAAGCATGATGTTGCCACCCCCATGCTTCACAGTAGGTATGGTGTTCTTTGGATGCAACTCAGCATTCACTCTCCTCCAAACACGACGAGTTGTGTTTCTACCAAACAGTTCTACTTTGGTTTCATCTGACCATATGACATTCTCCCAATACTCTTCTGGAACATCCAAATGCTCTATAACAAACTTCAGACGGGCCCGGATATGTACTGGTTTAAGCAGGGGGACACGTCTGGCACTGCAGGATCTGGAGTCCCTGGCGGCGTAGTGTGTTGCTGACGGTAGACTTTGTTATGTTAGTTCCAGCTTTCTGCAGGTCATTCACTAGGTCCCCCCCGTGTGGTTCTGGGATTTTTGCTCACCGTTCTTGTGATCGTTTTGACCCCACGGGGTGAGATCTTGCGTGGAGCCCCTGATCAAGGGAGATTATCAGTGATCTTGTATGTCTTTCATTTTCTAATTATTGCTCCCACAGTTGATTTCTTCACACCAAGCTGCTTACCTATTGCAGATTCAGTCTTCCCAGCCTGGTGCAGGTCTACAATTTTGTTTCTGGTGTCCTTCCACAGCTCTTTGGTCTTCACCATAGTGGAGTTTGGAGTGTGAGTGTTTGAGGTTGTGGACAGGTGTCTTTTATACTGATAATTTCATACAGGTGCCATTACTACAGGTAATGAGTGGAAGACAGAGGAGCCTCTTAAAGAAGAAGTTACAGGTCTGTGAGAGCCAGAAATCTTGCTTGTTTGTAGGTGACCAAATACTTATTTTCCACCATAATTTGCAAATAAATTCTTAAAAAAATCAGACAATGTGATTTTCTAGATATGTTTTCTCATTTTGTCTCTCATAGTTGAGGTCTACCTATGATGTCAATTACAGGCCTCTTTCATCTTTTTAAGTGAGAGAACTTGCACAATTGGTGGCTGACTAAATGCTTTTTTTCCCCACTGTATACTGTATATATATAGTGCCTTGCGAAAGTATTCGGCCCCCTTGAACTTTTCAACCTTTTGCCACATTTCAGGCTTCAAACATAAGGATATAAAATTTTAATTTTTTGGTGAAGAATCAACAAGTGGGACACAATCATGAAGTGGAACGAAATTTATTGGATATTTTAAACTTTTGTAACAAATAAAAAACTGAAAAGTGGGGCGTGCCAAATTATTCGGCCCCATTAAGTTAATACTTTGTAGTGCCACCTTTTGCTGCGATTACAGCTGCAAGTTGCTTGGGGTATGTCTCTATCAGTTTTGCACATCGAGAGATTGAAATTCTTGCCCATTCTTCCTTAGAAAACAGCTTGAGCTCAGTGAGGTTGGATGGAGAACGTTTGTGAACAGCAGTTTTCAGCTTTTTCCACAGATTCTCGATTGGATTCAGGTCTGGACTTTGACTTGGCCATTCTAACACCTGGATATGTTTATTTGTGAACCACTCCATTGTAGATTTTGCTTTATGTTTGGGATCATTGTCTTGTTGGAAGATAAATCTCCGTCCCAGTCTCAGGTCTTTTGCAGACTCCAACAGGTTTTCTTCCAGAATGGTCCTGTATTTGTCTCCATCCATCTTCCCATCAATTTTAACCATCTTCCCTGTCCCTGCTGAAGAAAAGCTGGCCCAAACCATGATGCTGCCACCACCATGTTTGACAGTGGGGATGGTGTGTTCAGGGTGATGAGCTGTGTTGCTTTTACGCCGAACATATCGTTTTGCATTGTGGCCAAAAAGTTCGATTTTGGTTTCATCTGACCAGAGCACCTTCTTCCACATGTTTGACATGTCTCCCAGATGGCTTGTGGCAAACTTTAAACGAGACTTTTTATGGATATCTTTGAGAAATGGCTTTCTTCTTGCCACTCTCTTCCATAAAGGCCAGATTTGTGCAGTGTACAACTGATTGTTGTCCTATGGACAGACTCTCCCACCTCAGCTGTAGATCTCTGCAGTTCATCCAGAGTGATCATGGGTCTCTTGGCTGCATCTCTGATCAGTCTTCTCCTTGTTTGAGATGAAAGTTTAGAGGGAAGGCCGGGTCTTGGTAGATTTTCAGTGGCCTGATACTCCTTCCATTTCAATATGATCGCTTGCCCAGTGCTCCTTGGGATGTTTAAAGTTTGGGAAATCTTTTTGTATACAAATCCAGCTTTAAACTTCTCCACAACAGTATCACGGACCTGCCTGGTGTGTTCCTTGGTCTTCATGATGGTCTCTGCACTTTAAGCAGAATCCTGAGACTATCACAGAGCAGGTGCATTTATCCAGAGACTTGATTACACACAGGTGGATTATATTTATCATCATCAGTCATTTAGGACAACATTGGATCATTCAGAGATCCTCACTGAACTACTGGAGTGAGTTTGCTGCACTGAAAGTAAAGGGGCCGAATAATATTGCATGCCCCACTTTTCAGTTTTTTATTTTTTACAAAAGTTTAAAATAACCAATAAATTTCGTTCCACTTCACAATTGTGTCCCACTTGTTGTTGATTCTTCACCAAAAAATTAAAATTTTATATCTTTATGTTTGAAGCCTGAAATGTGGCAAAAGGTTGAAAAGTTCAAGGGGGCCGAATACTTTCGCAAGGCACTGTATATAGCTCTATAGATATAGGTGGCTCTAGTGCAAGTTTTCCTTTTTTTCCATCAAGGAGAACTTTGCATTGCTGTTTAGAATAGAGGCTTAGCTTTAGACCAGTACACAAAAAATGATAGGTGCATAATAGTTCACAGGAAATTTTCACCTTCTAGATTTACACTGAAGACTTTTTTTTGTGTGACACAGATAGAGCCTAAAAGTGAACCATTATCTTTATGGAAAAAAGTTAAATTAATTTAAAAATAATTTGTCACTGGTACAGGAAACAAATGTCTTGGGATTTAAAGGTCCTCGAAGGATGACAGTGCTTATACCAGGAATGGATGAAGAATGTGAAAGAGTACCAATCCGACCACGAAATGTAAGTTTTATATAATACTTTGCACAGGTATATTTCATTTTGTGTTTGTGTGGTGGCCCCATAGAAATTGGCCAGTTTTGCACTTGACATCCAGTAAGGCAGTTCAGTATAGGTACAGTCTATTTATGGCTGTGTTGTTATGGAAACCTGGTAAATGAAATGTGAACTTATATTGGCTGATGCACATCGTATGACTGAATATATAAGGACCTGCGAACTGCTATTGACTCATACAGGTCATAAATAGCTTGGTTGCTATGGAAACCTGGTGTAAAACTGTGTGTATGTCAAGACTGAAGAACCTGCGATTTTCCATAGGTCAATACGCGTCATGTGATCATGTATATCTCAGTTTGGATATCAGTGAAAAACCTGTGATGGGTTCTTATGGAAAACCTGGAGTAAAGCAGTGTGTATGTGACTTTTTGTAACAGTGTCATCCACAGCGCCCTGCCCCTTTAAAGCTGACCTACAGCAGTGAAGAAAAATAGCTGGGTTGTTATGGAAACATGGAGTGCAGCTGTGTGCATGTGGCTGACAATGCCTTGTCAGAATGGAGATGGGCTTGGGTCTGCTGGGGAGTTTCAGCAGCTCGCTGTTGTCTGTGACATACCTTGTCAAATTGGTAGACGGGCTTGAGTCTGCTGAAAGTTTTCAATAGCTTGAGCAGCAGCCATGCGTTTTCCTGCAGGAGGCATGAGTAGTTTAAAAACGTTTCAATTTATAAGAATGCTTACTTCCAGTATGGCAGTCCAGTCAGTGGTGTAAATACCGGGGTAGCAGCGGTAACGGGCCCTATTTACTTACCAATCCCCGCTCCTGCTCAAGGCTGCCTGTGCTTCATTTTCTGCAGAGGCGGCTGTGAGCAGGATCGGGGATCGGTAAGTAAGGCCATGAGCTGTGAACCCCAGACCCCAGAGTATAATGATCGGAGGCCCAGAAGAGGTGAGGGAACATAAAAAACACTGTTACTTACCTCTCCTGCGTTCCAGCAGGCTTCGGGCCTCCTTGGTGATGTCCCAGACGTCAGTGGGCCAGTTCGACGTCATTATGCATCGCGACACATGCCTGGCTCACGTGACATCTGGTCCAGCATTGAAGAGGTAGCGGGGAGTGCGCCGGAGCCATGGAGAGGTAGGTAACATTGTTTTTTATGTTTGTATCCTCCCCTGGGTCTGCGATCAATATAATCTGGGGTCCGAAAAGACCCCAGAGTATAATAATTGTTCATGGGAGGTCCACAATGGGGCATAATACTGTGTAAAGGGGCCACTATGGGGCATAATATTGTGTGCAGGGGCCACTATGGGGCATAATAGTGTTTGCAGGAATGCGTTTTGTGCGGGATGGGGGGCGGTTGCCGGGGGGGCGGCATGTCAAATGTTCGCCTTGGGGCCCAGCCATTCCTAGTTAAACCACTGAGTCTAGTATAGGTACAGTCTATTTATGGCTATGTTGTTATGGAAACCTGGTAAATTAAATGTGAACTTATATTGGCTGATACACGTGATATGACTGAATATTTAAGGACCTGCAAACTGCTATTAACTAATACAGGTCAAAAATAGCTTGGTTGCTATGGAAACCTGTTGTAATGCTGTGTGCCTGTGGAGACTAAGTGCCTGCGAGTTTCTTTTTGGCTGATAAGGGACATGTGACCGTGTGTATGGCAGTTGGAATATGAGTGAAAGACTTGCAGGCTTGTATTAGCTAATGCAGGTCATTTTTTGGGAATACTGTATCTCAGGAAGGATACATCCTAGAGAGCTGAGACCCAGTCTAAAATCTTCCTGGACACCTGATGTACCTGTGTGCCAAATTTGGTGAAGATCGGCTCAGTTGTTTGGTCACGCATAAAGAACAGACAGACAGACAAACAGAAATTCATTTTTATATATATAAGAGATAGTATAATGCTTAAAGAGGTTGTTCAGGCAAAAAGCTGTCTGTTCCCAGCCGATTTAAAAAAAATAAATTTTTTTGCCTGGACAACAAGGTAGCGCAGACATTAAAAAACTAAACACATATTAATGTTACAAATTCCAGTGGTACCTTTTTCTTTGACCCAATACTCCAATGCTAAGAAATTCAGCTTTTTATAAATTTTTAAATGAGTCCCCAAGTGCTACTCAGGGTGTTCCCTCAAAACTATCATCTAGGCCAGCAGTCCCCAACCTTTTCTTCACCACGGTCCGGCAGGGAGTGGGGCGGGCGGACTGGGGGCGGAACTTTGGTCATATGGAGACGGGGTTATACACCAAACAGCTCTGTAGACCCAGGGGTGCTGGCGGGACCTTGGTGTACAGCGCTATAGACCAAGTTCCCACCATTAGCTATGCCATGAGCCACTACACTGTGGCCAGATCGCCAACCCGCCCCACATAATGTGTCGGAAGCCGCGTCTACTGAGGCCAGCCCGCCGTCCCACGGAGCAGCAAAAGACCCCCAATGACCCGGTCCTGGTCCGCGGACCGGTGGTTGGGGACCCCTGATATAGGCATCCCCTCATCTCTCATCACAGCTAATTATTTAGACTAATATTTCTAAAAACAAGTTCTTCACACATAGTCTGAACTGAGCCACCGAGCTGCCCACGTACACTCACCCAGCCTTACTCTAGGTTCACACTAGCATTCAGGTTCCCGTTCTTCAAGTCCCCAAGCGGGTCCGCTGGGTTTCCGCCCGGTTTCCACACACGATGGTAGTGTGACTGCAGCCTTAGGTATACTGTTTGAAATTGCACATGAAAATGTGATATGCAACATATAATGTCAAAACAGGAGTAACCCACTTAACCAGGCCCCTATGGAGCACATCCATGAGAATGGTTCCCAATTACCAAGCTTTAATTGTAACTAGAGATGAGCGAATTTTTCAACAACTTGATTTGGCTGCTTTGCCGAATTTTCCAAAACGATTCGATCTGAATTAATTTGCGGCGAATCGTGTTAAAAACAGCTATTTCCTGGCTGCAGAGAGCCTTTATAGTGGTGTAGAACACTATGCCTTGCAGTAACACGCATAGGGAGTCTGCTGTGGTAGTGAAACAATACTGTGAGTCAGTATGACACGCACATGACAGGCGTCGCTCTTAGAACACTGCACACTTCACTTATTTGGCCTGTTACGGGGGCCAAAACTGACCAACTAACTCAAGTGTGAACTCAGCCTTATAGGTCCATGTTAGTGCCAGGTATAAAGAACCGTGCAGAGGTCCAACATCCTACTGTAGCATGAAAGAGTGCACTCCTTTTACACCGTTGTCTGCTGATTCCACATAGATGTCTACAGAACCTGTTCTATTTTTTTTTTTTAACTGTAATTTTTATTGAAAAATTTTTCATTAACAAGGTATAAAGAAAGAAAAAATGATCAAACAAGCAGGAAGCAATGAGGTAGGTAGAGGCTATCCGCCTCTTCTCCCTTAAGCAATATGCATTCAAATGAGACAGTAAAACAAGGGAGGGGGGGATGAAGGGGTTAAGAAGACAAGGGTAGAACCAGAGGGAAGGGGGGAGGGGGAGAAGAGGACTAGAGATCAGAGACCCTGTGATGTACAATACATGTCCCAGGGCGCCCAGATAGCCCCAAAGGCCTCCCATGAATCATTTAGGCCAGCGGTCAGGTATTCAAGACTCCTCACTTCCTTCATTCTAGCCACAAGCTCAAGACTAGATGGGGGACTCACTTTCTTCCAGTTTCTAGCTATGAGAGTTTTAGCTGCAGTACAAAGATGCAAGAAAAGCCTGGATGACTTATTGCTCAGGTGCCTGGGGGGAAGGTTCAGGAGATAAACAAGAGGGTCAAGAGGAACCTCTTGCAAAAAGAGAGCAGTCGTCATAGTCCTGACCTCCCTCCAGAAACCTAGGATGAGAGGGCACGTCCAAAAGATGTGGTGCAGGGTACCCACCGCAGCTCCACAGCGCCAGCACCATGGGGGAACCAATGGGTTTAAAGCATGGAGGAGAGCCGGGGTATGATACCAATGCATCAACAGCTTATACTGCGCTTCCCTAAATGTAATGCACTGAGATGATTTCTGGGCCCGAGACCATACAATCCGCCACTGTTCCTGGGAGATGGGTTTACCCACCGCCTCCTCCCATTTAAGCATGTAGCGGTGGCTAACAGGAGAACCTGTAGTTTGTGAGATAAGAAGTTGGTAAATAGAGGATATAAGGCCCCTAGTGGACGTGCCTGCACGGCAAATCTTTTCATAAGCGGTGGGCAGTGACACCTTAGGGGACCCATGGAGGGAGCAGACAAAGTGAACCACCTGCAAATAATGGAACCATTCAGTACCTGGCAGGTTTAGGTTAGCTGTAAGGTAAGCAAAGTACCTGAGTTCCAAGGTTTCAGGGTCAACCATGTCAGCAATCCGGTAAAGGCCAGCTTTAGACCACACCCTAATCATGGCAGAGGTCAGACTCTCCGGGAGAAGGGGGTTGTATAGTATGGAGACCATAGATGAGCGCGGGGACATCAGGGAGAATCTAGTACGACAGGTAGACCAGATAGATTTAGTAAACCGAATGGGGCCCAGCAGGTACGAGGCAGGGGGAGCGGGGGGGGAGCCGACCCACAGAAGTGCGTTAGGGTGCATGGGTGCCAGCCAGAGCTTCTCTATCTTAAATTCCTTATCTTGAACCATGATCCCCTTGATATTAGGGTCTCGCCTAATCTTGGTCGCTAGCGGTTCAATGCAGAGGGCAAATATGATGGGTGACAGGGGGAAACCCTGCCTAGTGCCATTTCGAATAGGGAAGGAGGGCGAGGATGCATGGGAAAGCTTGATCGCTGCTGAGGGTAGGGAATAGAGGGCCTGGATAGTTGTAAGGAAAGGTCCCGTGAGCCCGAACGCCTTGAGCGTAGCATGCATAAACGACCAATCTATGCGGTCAAAAGCCTTTTCAGCGTCCAGGCTCAAGAGAAGGGCCGGGGTAGAATAATGATTGGCCACCTCCACCAAATCCACAGTCCTCCTGGTGTTGTCACCACCCTGACGACAGGGGATGAATCCCACCTGGTCCTTATGGACTAGCAGAGGGAGCTAAGCATTTAGCCTATTGGCTAGGAGTTTGGTAAAAAGTTTCAGGTCCGTGTTCAGCAAAGCAATCGGTCGGTAATTAGCACAGTCCTGCAAGTCCTTACCCAGTTTAGGGACCAATGTGAGCATTGAGGAGAGCATAGTCGGGGGTATGGGGGAGCCTGAAAGGAAGGAATTGAAGAGGGACAATAGATGAGCAGAAAGTTCACCCTGGAAAACCTTATAATAATTGTAAGTGAACCCATCTGGGCCCGGGACTTTCCCATTTGGGAGGTCCCTCAGGACCCCTTCTAGTTCCTCCCTGGTGATGGGAGTGTTTAGGGAGGTCAAGGCCTCAGGAGGAAGGCGTGGGAGACAACAATCCTTTAAATAGTCTTCTAGCAGTGTTGAGCCATCCGCAGGGAGTAGTGCTCGTGGGGGGGGGGGTAAGTTATACAGCTTAGAGTAGTAAGAGTGGAACGCCAGCGCCACAGCATCAGGGTGGTGTTGAAGGGTACCCGTGGAGTCACGGACAGAGTGTGGTGTGGAGGAGGCCCAATGATCCCTGAGGGTTCTTGCCACGAGGGTGTGAGATTTATTAACTCGTTCAAAAAACCTCTGACGGGTATAAAGGAGAAGTCGTTCCACATGGCGGGTCTCCAAATTACGGAGGTCAGCCCGGGCCAAGACCAAACGGCGAAGAACCCCCAGGGATGGATGTGCTGCCAAAGTTGTCGTAAGGGACCGAATACGGGCTTGGAGGAGCTGTTCCTGGGCCTGTCTGTCCCTTTTAAGCCTAGAAGCCAATGCGATACAGCGTCTTCTCATGACCGCCTTATGGGCTTCCCAGAGAATGGCAAGAGAGTCTACCGAACCTAGGTTGTCCCTGAAATAATCTATCAAGTGTGTGCGCAGGGTCTCGAGGGAGGTCGGTGATTTGAGCAGTGTTTCGTTAAGACGCCAGTGACATTGGCGAGTAGGCACTGGGGTTGTAGATAGAGTAACCACGACTGGGGCATGATCAGACCAGGTGAGAGGGCCAATGTCCGTGTCCCTAAGCAAGCGAAGGGCGGCAGCGTTTCCAAAGAAATAGTCAATGCGGGTGTGAGTGTTATGAGGGTGAGAGAAGAAGGTGAGAACCTGTTCTACTAAACGCTTATACAAGTAGAGCCCCCCTGACAGAGTGGAGAGGGCGTCAGCAGTAAGTTTGTGTTGACGTCAATGATTATTTTGCCCTTCCTCTGATCCGTCAGAACAGTAACCCCCCAAAAAATGAATCCTGTCTGTAGAGCATACGCCTTCACTCAGTCATGATTTGGTCAGTAAACAGGAGTGGATCCAAAACGGAGATGACACGTGAATGGAATATTTGCATGTCTTCTGTGTTTTGTACCTACTCCTGCTTTTGGCTACCAAATTATAAGCCAATTCTGATGGGACCATACAGGCCTTACAGCTGCTTCACAGACAGGATCCGTTGTGAGTCAAATAAATGATGATGTCAACCAGGCCAAAAAGGCAAAATAGTGGCCCAGTTATGGAGTGGGGAGGGTGGGAACAGTATGAAAAGTGACATAGTGTTGAGGTAGCAGCAGCATGGGGAGGCAACAGAGTGGCAAGGTGACATAATGTGGAGGTGGCAGCAGCATGAGGAGGCCATATAGTGACCCAGTAACAGAGTGGGGAGGTGCGTACCACAAACAGTACCCGCTGACGATGGTGGCTGTAAGAAGGACCACTTGGCATCAGAAGTGTGGCATCAGGTGGGTGGCAGCATCAGAATAGTAGCTGAGGCAGGTTGCCAGAAGAAACTGGCCACTTTTGTCAAGGTTTGGGTGAGTCAGCATGAATGATTTAATCTGATGCATCAGGCATTGGTGGGTGGAAATCCTGGCTGATCCATCTTGTCAAAGGTCAGTCTCTCCACTTTTTGGGTGGACAGGCGAGTTCTCCTTGGGGTAACTATGGCCCTCGCTGCACTAAACACCCGCTCCGATGCCACACTACTGGCCGGGCATGACACCTTTTCCAGGGCAAACTCTGCCAGGTGCGGCCACAAATCCAGTTTGGCTGCCAGTAGTTCAGTGGATCTTTGATGACGGGTGGCAGGGTGCACTCCAAGTATGCTACCACCTGCTGGTTCAGGTTCTGCTCTATGTCTAGCTGCTGGTGAGTAGTTTCTTCACTATGTGGGTGAAGAAAGCTGTTCATCAGCGACTCTAGGCTCAGGCTGCTGCTGATGGAGTTAATACTGCTCTTGCTCCCGCACAGCAGCCATGGCAGTGCAAGGTGAGCGCCCAGGGCCCCCCCGGTCAGACCTGCGAGAGGATGGACGATGGCGCAAATAGGCAGAGGCCAACTGACTACATAGGATGTCTCTATAGTAGTTCAGTTTGTCCTCCCTCTCAGCGGGTGTAAAAAAGGTGATGGAGAGCCAGTAGTCATCCCTCTGCCGAATGGTGACAATTCGGCTGTCACCATGCAAGCAAGAGACCATGCATCAGGGCAATTGTGCAAGTGTCTCATTTGGACTCCCTGCATCCATCTCTACTGCATGCTGCCACAGTGTGTCTGGGTCATCTGCTTCGTCTTCCTCATCTCCATTTTGCTCTTCCGGCTGCTCTTGCTCCTCCTCTCCTGTCACCTGTGTAGAAAAACCACCCATTTTGCTACACATTGCTTGTGCTCCAATGTCCTCCTCCTCTTCCTCCTGAAGGTCAGCCCCCACAGGGCTCATGTGGCCGTGAGATGTAGGCGCCACGTCTCCAGTCTCCTGACCAGCCAGATTTAACAGCATCTTTTCCAGGATATGAATCAGTGGAATGATGTTGTTCATCCCGTAGTCCTGGCGACTGACAAAGAAAGTGGCTTCTTCAAAGGGCACGAGCAAACAGCAGGTGTTATGCATGAACTGCCACTGGCTAACATTGAAGTTACACAAGGGAGTACCTCAGTCTGCTTGGATCATCAAGAAATCATTGGCCTTTCTCTGTTTGTACAGTCCTCCAACATATGGAATTCCAACGGGTGGAAACGTCTCATATTATCCTATGTTGGGGGATGCCGTTCTGCCGCTGCAGCTCAAGGAGGGTGTGGTTGGCGGTGTACGAGTGGCTGAAATGCATGCAAAGTTTCCTGGCCATTTTTAGGATGTCTTGCAGATGGGTGGAAGACTTAAGGAAATGCTTGACAACCAGATTGAACATGTGTGCCATGCAGGGCGCATGGCTCAGCCCTCCTTGACGCAGCACCGACATCATGTTCTTCCCATTGTTGGTCACCATGGTTCCGATTTTGAATTGTCACGGAGAAAGCCAGGATTCGATTTCTTGATGAAGTATACGGAGCAGTTCCTCCCCTGTGTGACTCCGGTCACCTAAGCAAATGAGGTGTAGAACACCGTGACACCGCCGTGCCCTGCACATGTGGTATTCTGGAATAGCACTGGGAATTGTCCCTGCAGTGGAGGTTGAGGACACAGTGGAGGATGAGGCGGACATTGTTGCAGAAAGTGGAGGCGAAAGCGGTGTCACCTTGCCAAGTTGTTGGTGTGTCTGGGCAGGAACCACATTCACCCAGTGGGCCGTAAAGGACATATATTGCCCTTGACCGTAGTTACAGCTCCACACGTTGGCGCTGCTGTGCACTTTGGCAGACACTGACAGGCTCAAGGAATGGCTCACCTTCTGTTCTACATGTTTGTGCAGGGCTGGTACTGCCTTTTTGGCAAAGAAATGACAGCTTGGGACTCTCCACCTTGGCTGGGGACAAGTCATCAGTTCTCTGAAAGGTACAGAGTCCCCCACTTGGAAAGGGCTGGACTGCAGCACCAGCAACTTGGATAGGAGTACGTTTAGCTTCTGCACCATTGGATGAGTGCACACATATTTTAGATATAGATTCTGTGATCGATTGCTAATACAATGACTGACTAGGAGGAGGAGCAGGAGCATCACGACGAGCAGATGATGGGAAGGACACACAGCTTCCTTCGGCTGAGGTGGTGGAGCCTTGACTTCCTGAAATGAGGTGCGTGCCACTTGGTGATGCAGCGGTTGCTGCGGCAGGCTGGACCACCACATTGGAGCCACGGCTCTCCCAGGCCACTTTATGGTGATGCTGCATATGTTGACACAGGGCTGTGGTGCCAACATTGGCACCCTGGCCATGCTTCACCTTCTGCCCACAGATTCGACATATGGCCATGTTCAACTCCTCCGGCGGCTTAACAAAATACTGCCACACCGCCAAATAGGTGATTTTACCCCCAACACTCCGCACTGACTGACTGCTACCGCCACTGCCTCTGTGAATCCCTGCACGACTTCTTTCCGGGCAGGTAGACTGCTGCGAAGCAGGTGGTCTAGCCTGAAAACGTTTGATTCCCGACCTCCCACTGCTGCCACCCTGCTGACTCCCCACCACGCTACCGACTTGCTGGCTCCGCCGCTGCCTCATGTGCAAGTTGCCACCCTCTTCTCCCGATGATGATGAGGCCCCTTCATCACCCATCTCCCAATTGCGATCAGCTACATCATCATTGCGTACTGTCTGCACATCACTGATGTCCTCCTCAATGGTCTCCGAGCCAGGAGCCTGACCGCTCGCAACACCAACTCCCACGCCACTCTCCTCATCACTACTTGTCCGCCTACCGGAGGAAGCGGCAGATGTCTCCTCCAAATCTTGGCTGGGCAGTAGCTGCTGACTGTCCTCTAGTAGCTTGTCCTCGCGGTATAGTGGAGCTGAACCCACAGCATAGAGTACTTCTCTAGCTGAGGAAACAGAAAAGGACAAAGGCAGGTTGAGGACAGGTGAAGGCACAGAGCCTGCTCCCGGGCTATGCCAACTAAGGGTTGTGTCTGACGAACCCACCGACTCTTGGCTAGGGGTGTCTGATGTGACTTGGGATGAAGTAGATGACCGAGTCAACTATTCTAGAACCGCTGGGTTGCTGGTCAAGATACGACCACTAGCTGACACTGGGAGCTCAGGCCTCTGGAAGTGACCCCTGCTGCCACGGCCCCTTACTCTGTTGTGACCTTTGCCTTAATAAAGGGCAAAAAGGCCTGTAGTTTTCTCCCTTCAACACACAATGGCGAATAAGCCACTTATTTTTTTCCCACTAATAAACGCCAAGAAAAGGCATTACAACATATAAACAAGGACTAATAAGACCCCAATAATTTGAATTACACAGGTATGATCTATTGCAAACCTGCAATGAGCATCAGTATAATGGCAGTCAGTGCAGTAAGGTGTAGTAGGATTGTTCCTATTACCCAGGCTGCAAACACCCCGAATGAACCCTGTTCTGCTTCAATACTCTGAAAAAATTCCTCCCTATCCTTTCCCTACACCTCTAATGCTCTTTCCCTGAACTTCGATTGAGCAAAATATCAGTTTTCAAGTCTTTTTTACCACTTTCCCCAGCGCCTGCTGACGTCTCTCCCTGCACTAAGTACACTGGAAAATGCCTGAATCCAATATGGCGGAGGGTATTTATAGGGCTGTGACATCACAGGGCTAGCTGGCTGCTGATTGGCTGCACGCATAGCATTGTGGGTGATCCCGAATTCCCAGAGTTCCTTGCCCCATGTCCTAACATGTGCAGAAGATATTTTAGGAAAAAATGCGATTCGTTACCACGAAGCGTGAGGAAATCCGGATTCGATGCGAATTGAATATTTCCTGAAATTGGGAACGAATTCCACTTCGTCAGCTTTGATTCGCTCATCTCTAATTGTAACCTCTGAAACTCCTTTGTATTTTGTAGATGCCCAGCAATGATGGCAGAGCTACCAGAAATAAAAGTGCAGAATTCATCCCTCCACCAATGCACATCCCCCATGCAGATAATAAAAAATCCTCTGCTAATCTATTTAACAAAGCTACTCTCTGTACCTGTGCAGGAGTGTAGCGTAGGGCGGCATCATCCTTCACCCACAATCCACAGCCCACTGTTCATCCTCTCCTGGCTGTGCACTCTCCCACCAGCAGCCCTTACCTCCTACTGCCATGAGGGGAGGCCGGTCTCGATCATCACAGCTGCTTCGGGTACCCAGCTGTCAGACTACTGTTGGCCGTGGCATTCCACGCACCAGATACCGGCACCATCTTCCACTCAGGCTGCCGGATCTTACCAAACGCCTGGCAACTCCTGCTGCGCTTAAGGAACCACTTCGGAAGACATCCCTAGGGCCCAAGCAGGCTGTCCGGGTGTCCCCCAAACCTCATGCATCTCTTGCCCGCCAAACCACTCTCCCCTGGTATCGGTTTGACCGCCATCTTGGACATGGCCAGTGTCCCCTCGCAAACTAACTCAGATGCGGAGAAGCTTACTCCCCACAGACCATTACAGGCTCCCCTGGTGACCTTGCAGACTCCTCCATCGGCACGGCTTACGGGCCCGCCTGGGCACCTCCATGGCACCTCACAAGTCTACCGCTGCTGTTCTCCAGTCCAACTCTTCTGCCTCTTCACCAGGACTGTGGCCTAGTAGTGCGATCATACCACCCACCAGCTTGCTGACTCCGGCACTTCCCTTGCACCAGAACCACCCTGCACTCATTCAGTGACAAACCGGTGAGTTCTTCGGTACATCCGAAATAGTGAGTCTCCTGAGGTGGCTCTGTCACACTACACCCTCCATTTGAACTGTTGCTGCACTCTACTCTTACCTGCCAGGAGGTGTTATTGAGGGAGTAAGCCTCATTTGGACTCCCCACAATGTCATGTGGGCCTACTGGTTGAGATTGCTGTCTGGTAGTCTGTTGGAACTCCCCCCATCCCCACTGGGTTGGCAGCTCTTAGCCCTCTGCCAGGAGGTGTTATTGGGAGTCTGATCCATACACCTGCTCTGCAGTTTATTGGTGGTGCTCCAAGATTATTGCAAAGGAGAAAATATAGACTGGGCCGCTGATACCCTACCATCTGCCTGACAGACCCTAGTCCAACCTCAGCTGTGCTGAGCTCCTGGTTCTAATAGCCGCCCTCCTCCTGCCTAGGAGTTGGGGCTTAGCAATGGAACTGTATAACTGCTCTAAGTAAGAGCCCCTGACCATGACTCACTACTAGCTTTGGTCTTCTCTTTCCGAGATATTCTCAGGAGATGTCCTAACAACTCAGCTGATCTTCCCCGTACTCTGGGCCGATCGCTCACCTGCTCACCGTCTATCTCCAGATATCTCTCTCATTCTAGTGTTTAAGCTGCATCTTCTGACGCTGAGGATATGGCGCCTCCATCCCCCACACTGTGTCTGTCTGGCACACTAAGGATGGGGGATCCAGCCTACACAGACTCCTGATCTGCCTGTTCTTCTGCATTTCTGTCCGGACACGCCAGGTGAGCCTATTCCCACCACCAGGGGCCAAGCAGCTCAAATAGTGCCAGCCAATTTTCAACTACTACGAGACCTCATACAGGCCCTCCCTACTAAATGGGACCTAGATGAAGTGGTTTCCCGCCAGGAACAGGCCCACGCTCAAGTATTGGACACTGTCAAAGCAGAAGTGTCTCATCTTAGCTCAATAGCTAACACCACTGAACAGTCGGTCTCTAGCTGAGACCAAAGGCTCACTGCAGTGGAACATATCTCAAACCGCTCTATTGCCCATTTTCAGAGTATCACGCTCCAACTTGATGATCAGGAAAATCGGGGACGGATAAACAATATTTGCCTATGGGACATTCCTGAAAAAGTTATGCTGGCCAACCTTATTTCCGTAGTGCACACAATCTTCAACTTGGTGACACAGCGCCCTCTGGATGCCACTTACACATTTGACATTTGAGTACATAGGTGCTCTGGCCCGGTGGACCCGGCTAATCCCAGAGATGTCCTCTGTAGGCTTCTCTATTATCCTGAGAATGAACACATCCTGAGATGCGCTTGGTCTGTGGGTCCAGTACCTTTTGAAGATACTTCAATTAAGCTCTTCCCAGATTTCTCCACACGTACGCTTGCTATGCAGCGTACTCTGCAGCCTCTTTTGACCCTCATTGAAGATTGTCTTGGAACCTACCATTGGGGACATCTGTTCCATTTAATTGTCTGTAAAGGCTCTACTTCAATGTTGGTGTGCTCTCCTGCTGATCTACCAGAGTTATTTGCCTTCCTAGACACTGCACCTATTGTAATCCAGAACTGGCTTGCCTTGGACGTTTCTCAACAGCTGTCTCAGAGACATCGCCGTAGATCCCAGCGTCCATCCTGTGCCATGATCCGGGAGAGATCCCCACCTCCTCAACCTCCTGGTGATGATCTCCCTCGCCCACTTCCAGACCAGCCTGACCTATCTCACCAACTCCCCACTGAAGCGTGACCACTCCTGCTGTCTCAGTGTGTGAACCGATCCCTGCTGCTATGTGGAAGTTTCCATAGGTGGTTCCTGACCCATCTTGATCTTTCCTAGGGACGCTGACAGGTTATTTTATTGTGTCGGCATTTCCCTCCTCTAAATCCCCCCCTCTCTTTTGTTTTGCTGACAGCTGTGATAGTGTGTAAGGTTATGACAGTTATGCACTTTATTTGATGCAGCCCACTTAGGAGAGCTTAATATATGAGGCTGCTGGTCCCCTTACTTTCTTTAACTTCCATATCACACTTGCAATCTCCATAGCCTCCCTTCTCGTTTAACTCTGGGCTTTAACTTGCTTCCGTTTTCTACAACTTAATTCTCTCCCCCCTCTAGTCTTGGGAGATCTGGTCAACAGACCCATTTCTGGAGGCCTTCTACTACCCCATGTACAGCCATGTCTAGGCATTGTCTCATTGACGTATTATTCATAGCATTAATAGCATTTTGTTCACATGGGTTACTTTTTGATGTTATAGACCTTGGTTTCAACTGTTCATTCCCTGCCCCCCTCCTCCCCCATTGTGGTTGGTTTGCTGGTATGGGATTTTTGTTATACTGCACACTTGTGGTACCTATGTGCTTGTTGCCTTGCTTTCCTCACTTCCTTCCCCATCATCTGTCTGAGGGTCTACTTCCTGTCATTTGAGGAGATTAGATTTTAGTCTATTCCTTATTTTCTTCTTGCTCTACCCTCTCCTGCTCCTCTCTTCCTTCTCTCCTCTCTGGCTTCTTCTTCTCTCTCTTCTCCTCTACCCTCTGCGTTCTCTTTCGGTTCTTAAGTCTTCTCTCTCCCCCCTCCCCCCCCTTTTTTTTTTCTTTTTTTCTTCTTCTCTCCCATCCGCGTGGCCTGGCCCTCCTACTTGATGATGGCGACACCTAGCTGTGAAGGATCTCACCTTGCCAAGCCGCTTGGCACACCCGCAACCACCCTTCTTTACCTTCCACTCACACGCCGTGAGCGGACCGAGTCATAGGATATCAAACAAGCTTTTTAAATTTTTTATATTTATTAACCCAAGTGGGTCGGTACTAAGCATTAACATATACAGGAATATATATCAATTACCAAGCAAAAATAATACGGATAAAAGTAAAATTACAGTACAGAAAATAAAATGGGAAAATAAAAGATAGAAAAAATACCGACACAAGCTTGTAGTCCGTTTCTCTAGGCCACAGCAGGTTCTTCGGCCTAGGGTGCTCTCTTCAGTAAGTTACAGAAGCATATCTTTCCTACATGCTGTCCAGAACAAAGGAAAAGGTTTCAGGCCTCAATGCTACATTCCACAGCATGAAATGCCCTCACATCTTCTCCAAGATAGGAACTGCTTCCTGCCTCTTTGCTGAGTGACATAGAATCTAGCTCTCCTTTCAGCATATGGCTAGTGCCCCACTCACACCTCCTCCCCAGGCAGCCCCCCTTCTCCCTCCTTTGCAGAACCCTTGTAGAGATGGGTACCTTCCTAGGTGCTGGGAGAGATGTGTGTCTGTGGGTGAACTTAAGGTCACTGGCCTTCTCTCCCCCATGGACATCTGTCCAGGGATAATAAAACTGGCTGGCTAGAGCAGGCCATCTCCCATGGTACATACATAAAACCACTGAAGCATATCGTCCAGCAGTGTAAACCCAACTTAAGCACAACATTCCTACAAGTAGGGGGAGGACTGATATGAGCAAGTAAAAATACATTTCTAAGAAAGAAATACAACTGAGGGTCGGTTCATCACAGCTTCCCCTTTTAGAGCGTGTCGGGAGGAAGGACGATCCTAAGATCAAGGGTACACCTGGCTACCTCCTGCCTGCTTTGGGTCCCTTCCCTTAGGGCTGGCATCCCTCAGACCCACATTCACAACCCCAGGCCCTTCAGGTACCGGTACAGAGACCCCATCCCGTCAGTCTCCGCCCACCTGGCTACCCCCGGCCTGCACTGGGAACTCGTTTTGAGCGCTGGTATCCCGCAGATCCACACTCGCAACCCCAGGTCCTTGAGGTACCAGTTCAGAGACCCCTTCTTGGCAATCTCCGCACACCTGGATACCTTCGACCTGCTCTGGGTCCCTTTCCGGAGTGCTGGTATCCCGCAAATCCCCACTCACAACCCCAGGTCCTTGAGGTACACGCCCAGAGACCCCATCCCAGCAGCCTCTCAGGGCCTTTCCCTCAGTAGCCGCTAGCTGGGAGAGTTCTAGGGGATTCTGCACCTCCCACTTTGCTTCCTTACCTGGGGACACCTCTGGTTCTGGCATAGGTTTAACCGGACCCTGTTCTTCCTCCCAGACACATTGTCCCCCTGGGCCTGCTCCCCTTAGTTATCAGTGGTTCCTCACCTTCCCCCTGAGCCTCCTCACATGGGGACACCTCTGGTTCTGGCACAGGTCTAACCGGACCCTGTCGTCCCTCCCAGACACACTGTCCCCCTGGGCCTATGCCCCTTGCTTCTCAGGGGTTCCTCACTTTCCCCTGAGCCTCCTCACATGGGGACACCTCTGGTTTGGCACAGGTCTAACCGGACCCTGTCCTACCTCCCAGACACACTGTCCCCCTGAAGAACTATGATAGACCAAATGGTACTTCCACTGATTAGTGGAGACCAATAACTTATGGGAATTCGCTCACCCTGGATTTGTTCAAGAGCACACTTTTTTATTGACAACAAAAAACTATCACACACGGCGTTTTGGGGTATTTCACCCCTTTTTCAAGTGAGATAAGGTATCAGAGAAGGATCCTAGATGACAAAACAGAGGGGATCCAACTCATACACATCCTTATATACAATCCACATCAAACATAAAACAAAAAATCAAGAAGAAAAAATAACAATATACACATACAAAATATATAACGTGCATAGTTAAAAACTAAAAAATAAATAATAAAAAGAAAAAGGTTTTATTACCACACTGGCGCCTCTGGTGGTCCTGTGGGGACCTGGATAGTAATGCCTCAGGATTAAGTATGGCAAAAAGAGAGAAAGAGTCTGGCAAGTTGCTGCTCCCCCTGGGACCACCTGTCTGTAGGACAGTGGTAGTGCAAATAGTAAAGTAGTAAAAAAACAGGGTACTACTCATTGATCTATTGTATGTCACAACCATATCCCTCCCCCCCTTCTTTTCATTTATTACAATTATTTCCTAGACGTATTCATATATATCCCCCTATTCTATTATTACCTACCTAATCATCTAATCTTGGCACCATATATACAGTGCTGGCCAAAAGTATTGGCACCCCTGCAATTCTGTCAGATAATACTCAATTTCTTCCAGAAAATGATTGCAATCACAAATGCTTTGGTAATAATATCTTCATTTAATTTGTCTTCAATGGAAAACCACAAAAAAAATTGTCAAAAAGCCAAATTGGATATAATTCTACACCAAACATAAAAAAGGGGGTGGACAAAAGTATTGGCACCCTTTGAAAAATCATGTGATGCTTCTCTAATTTGTGTAATTAACAGCACCTGTTACTTACCTGTGGCACATAACAGGTGGTGGCAATAACTAAATCACACTTGCAGCCAGTTGAAATGGATTAAAATTGACTCAACCTCTGTCCTGTGTCCTTGTGTGTACCACATTGAGCATGGAGAAAAGAAAGAAGACCAAAGAACTGTCTGAGGACTTGAGAAGCAAAATTGTGAGGAAGCATGAGCAATCTCAAGGCTACAAGTCCATCTCCAAAGACCTGAATGTTCCTGTGTCTACCGTGCGCAGTGTCATCAAGAATTTTAAAGCCCATGGCACTGTGGCTAACCTCCCTAGATGTGGACGGAAAAGAAAAATTGACGAGAGATTTCAACGAAAGATTGTGCGGATGGTGGCTAAAGAACCTCGACTAACATCCAAACAAGTTCTAGCTGCCCTGCAGTCCGAGGGTACAACAGTGTCAACCCGTACTATCCGTCGGCGTCTGAATGAAAAGGGACTCTATGGTAGGATACCCAGGAAGACCCCACTTCTGACCCAGAGACATAAAAAAGCCAGGCTGGAGTTTGCCAAAACTTACCTGAGAAAGCCAAAAACTTTTTGGAAGAATGTTCTCTGGTCAGATGAGACAAAAGTAGAGCTTTTTGGGAAAAGGCATCAACATAGAGTTTACAGGAAAAAAAAAAGAGTCCTTCAAAGAAAAGAACACGGTCCCTACAGTCAAACATGGCGGAGGTTCCCTGATGTTTTGGGGTTGCTTTGCTGCCTCTGGCACTGGACTGCTTGACCGTGTGCATGGCATTATGAAGTCTGAAGACTACCAACAAATTTTGCAGCATAATGTAGGGCCCAGTGTCAGAAAGCTGGGTCTCCCTCAGAGGTCATGGGTCTTCCAGCAGGACCAAAACACACTTCAAAAAGCACTAGAAAATGGTTTGAGAGAAAGCCCTGGAGACTTCTAAAGTGGCCAGCAATGAGTCCAGACCTGAATCCCATAGAACACCTGTGGAGAGATCTCAAAATGGCAGTTTGGAGAAGGCACCCTTCAAATCTCAGGGACCTGGAGAAATTTGCCAAAGAAGAATGGTCTAAAATTCCAGCAGAGCATTGTAAGAAACTCATTGATGGTTACCGGAAGCGGTTGTTCGCAGTTATTTTGTCTAAAGGTTGTGCTACCAAGTATTAGGCTGAGGGTGCCAATACTTTTGTCCGGCCCATTTTTGGAGTTTTGTGTAAAATGATCAATGATTTGACTTTTTTTTTCCATTCTCTTTTGTGTTTTTTCATTGCAAGCAAAATAAATGAAGATATTATTACCAATGCATTTGTGATTGCAATCATTTTCTGGAACAAATTGAGTATTATCTGACAGAATTGCAGGGGTGCCAATACTTTTGGCCAGCACTGTATCCTCCATCTCCTCTTTCTCATTAACTATAACCATTTTTCATATCTATCTAACCCATATTTGTTCTTATACCAATCCATTCACTTTTCATTTTACTTATTTATACATTAACCATTTGTTGATTGCCACCATATGTGTACATTTATATGTGTGCTGGGATATGTGTGTACATACATGCATACATGTGTTTGTGTGTATCTATGTATATACATGTAGATTGTTTCTTATGTATAACAATGTTTTTATTATATCTTATATTATTTATTATACATTATACTATACCACTGTTTTATTTGATTCTTATCTAGTTGGCCTGATGAAGACGTCAGTTAAGACGTCGAAACGCGTTGCCATACTTTATATCGCCACCTTGTGGAGTAACATTGTGATCCAATAAAAAAAGTTTCATTTTAATACATGTCTGGCTGATTAAGTAGCGCTCATACATACCCTGTTTTTTTACTACTTTACTATTAAAACTAAAAAATCACCTTTCTGATTCTTAGTGCAAAATCCCAAAATATAAAATTTGTCATGGATCAAATCTCATAAAAAGTGATTATCAAGCAGTAAAAAGGACCTAAAACTAAACATAATAGATAAAATCTTTAAAATTATTAAGCTATCAGGCTCCAACAAACAAAAAATAGAAGTGAATTAACATCAGTATGTCAGTGTGTCAGTATATATAAAAACTGTAAAGAATATAAAATCATACCTCTTATCAGATGAGTGATAATGCGTGAGCCTTCTCTGTATGTGTCAAGTAATGTTCCCCTCGTGTAGCGTCCATATATAGTGGCAGGTATGCATGTCTTGGAAGCTCACGTTTATTTGATATGTTAAAAAAACTTTTTCTTTTCTCCAGATTCAAATAAGAGGAGAGGAGGATAATATAAAACTAATAGATTGGGCTAACTAAAATGGTCTAATCCAGTATTATATTTATTCTTTATAAACAAGTGCTCCGTGGATTGCGGGAGTTTATGGATAGTCATTGGTTTGTTCCGGAAATCTAAAATCTGGAGTGCGCATGCGTCTAAACGTCGTTGTCCGAATAACGCTATGTGGTGAATGAAGTGTTCGGAGGGGCTCGGATATTTCCGGAGCCCGGGGCGCACATGCGCCTTAAGTTGGAATATTCTAATATGTAAGGAACTACGGCAACCGCCGTCCCCTGTCGGGATCTTGTTCTTGTATATCAGCCAGCGCGGTGGAAGAAGGATTCTATAGGGTAAGTACCAACTGTGTATATTTAGAAGAGATGGAAACTATTTTAGATTTAGATTCCAATTTAAGGCACATGTGCGCCCCGGGCTCCGGAAATATCCGAGCCCCTCCGAACACTTCATTCACCACATAGCGTTATTCGGACAACGACGTTTAGACGCATGCGCACTCCAGATTTTAGATTTCCGGAACAAACCGATGACTATCCATAAACTCCCGCGATCCACGGAGCACTTGTTTATAAAGAATAAATATAATACTGGATTAGACCATTTTAGTTAGCCCAATCTATTAGTTTTATATTATCCTCCTCTCCTCTTATTTGAATTTGGAGAAAAGAAAAAGTTTTTTTAACATATCAAATAAACGTGAGCTTCCAAGACATGCATACCCGCCACTATATATGGACGCTACACGAGGGGAACATTACTTGACACATACAGAGAAGGCTCACGCATTATCACTCATCTGATAAGAGGTATGATTTTATATTCTTTACAGTTTTTATATTTACTGACACACTGACATACTGATGTTAGTTCACTTCTATTTTTTGTTTGTTGGAGCCTGATAGCTTAATAATTTTAAAGATTTTATCTATTATGTTTAGCTTTAGGTCCTTTTTTACTGCTTGATAATCACTTTTTATGAGATTTGATGCATGACAAATTTTATATTTTGGGATTTTGCACTAAGAATCAGAAAGGTGATTTTTTAGTTTTTAACTATGCACGTTATATATTTTGTATGTGTATATTGTTATTTTTTCTTCTTGATTTTTTGTTTTATGTTTGATGTGGATTGTATATAAGGATGTGTATGAGTTGGATCCCCTCTGATTTGTCATCTAGGATCCTTCTCTGATACTTTATCTCACTTGAAAAAGGGGTGAAATACCCCGAAACGCCATGGTTGGCGTCGTGTGTGATGGTTTTTTGTTGTCAATAAAGAAGTGTGCTCTTGAACAAATCCAGGGTGAGCGAATTGCCATAAGTTATTGGTCTCCACCAATCAGTGGAAGTACCATTTGGTCTATCATAGTTCTCCATACTAATATATCCCATCTATGGGATGACAAGGCTGCTGCTGCTACTGTTTACACCCGAACAGAGGAAATAACACTGTCCCATGTGAAAAGGTTTTCCCCAGAACCAATCTAGTGGGACCACTCTCCAAAGGAATAAACAGATTGCTCGGTGCTTTCCTATTCATCACTTTCTTTGAGGCACTGTCCCCCTTTGCGCCCCTTGCTTCTCAGGGGTTCCTTCACCTTCCTCTGAGCCTCCTCACATGGGGACACCTCTGGTTCTGGCACAGGTCTAACCGGACCCTGTCCTACCTCCCAGACACACTGTCCCCCTTGGTCTACGCCCCTTACCTCAAGTACTTGGGTGGGTGATGGTGATACCTCGGGCAAATGACAGAGATCATATTCCCCCAAACCAACCCCCAACAATACATTGACAGGTAATACATTTGACATACCCCCTTCTTGGATCCCACCCCCAGCACCCCAGGCCATATGCGCCTTGGCCACGGGTACTCCTGGACTGGAATTAGACAGAAGAGACGTGCATGTCTCAAACCCGCCGGTCTCCTCCGGCTGCAAGGTGGTGAGACTAGTCACGGCGGTCTCAGTACTGACTCCGGGTGCTATAGGGACCGGCTCAGGGGTCGGAAAGCTTTCCACCCCTCCAGCATGCTGGCCGTGGGTTGATACTGCACTACCAGCAGTCCGTCCTGGATCGGCCTTGAGATCCCCGTGACCTACCTGACCACCTGGCACATAGTCAGCAGTTGGGTGCTGATCTGAGGCACTGGTTGAATTGGTTGAAGTTGCCTCCAGTGTCTCAGAGGAGCTACCCTGTACATTTTCACAACAAGCATTGGCAATTATATTGACAGTACATTCATTAGCAATTATTAATTCACACCGAGCTTCAGTGGACAAGATCACAGTGAGGGGGTTATCACCACCCGCAGCTGTGGGCGTGTCTACAGCCAGGTCAGCATTACACAACACCTCATTAGCATTTTCCCTGTTTCCAGCTGCAGACAGCTCATTAGCATTTACACTGACCGCAGTGGACAGCAGCTCAGAGGGGGGATTATTGGCTCCCTCTGCAGACATGACAGGTTGGGACAAGTCAGCAAATTCCACATCATGCATCACCAGTTTATCGCAGTAAGTTGGATAGCTCCCCACCCCATATTGGGACACTTTAGATCCTAGATCCATTCCCAGCAGTACATTAGCAGGCAAATCGGACATCAGTCCCATGTCCTGCATTCCTTTTCCCGCACCCCAGTCCAGATGGACACAAGCCATGGGTACAGTTAAACGTTCGTATCCAATACTTCTCAGGGTCGGGGTTTTCCCGGGAATAATACTGTCTGGAGGGATCAAATCAGGTTGCACCAGAGTAACATCCGCCCTAGTGTCCCAAAACCCCATGACCACTTTATCCCCCACAATGATCGGCTGACGGTTGGCTTTGGGGTGTGACCTCCCCCCAACGAAATACACAGATGAGACAGCTGCTGAGACCTGGGAAGCAGGGGGGGGGGGGGTTCTCAGGGCGGTTGGGGCACTCTGCCTTGAAATGTCCTGGCTGATTACAGGCATGGCACCGCCGGACCACTCCTTGGGGCTTGGAGGTGATCGCGAGGGCGCCCAGAGTTCTTGGGACAGAGGGAATAGAAGGACCCCCCCAGGACAGAGTTTGTCTTCCCCCACTCAGAAACAGGAGGCTGTGGGGACCTCCGGCCTGGAGAAGGGCTCCCCGGGGCAGAATTTGTCTTACCTCCCCTCCAGATGTCGCTGGCAGGTTTCCGCCACATCTGGTTGGCGACATAACGATCCAAAAAGCAAAAAAGAGCAGAAGTGTAAAATACTATGTCATTTAGCAAAGTAATACACCAATTCCAGCAGATTATTAATCACAAATAGAAAGCACTGATGCAAACAATAATAAAACTTAGCATTTAATAATAAATTTAAAATGTAGAGGTCCCTAAATCTGAATCAACCATCATAAATTTGCCACTCTATAGAGTATCATGTTATAGCAAGTACATATAAAATCACCACCATAGAAAGTTGTATATTATGGCAGCTATATAAATAAATAATGAAACGATCTTACCAATATCTGAAGACGGGAGTAAAACAACAGGTGAGGGCGCATCATAGGAGGAAGAACCACAGTCTCTATTCCTCCCCCCTAAAACACTTACCCTTACACCCAAAATGATTCCCGCCCTAACAAGGGCAGTACCAAGCTGACCCTAATAATGACCCTAGTTATCCCTAGTTCCTACGCGTTTCCTGGTACAGTAACACACCAATCATCAGGGGACTTTCTAGACTACTCATAAACTCCAATATTCTTGGTCAAAGAAAATATATAAATAAATAAATGCTGCCTACAGTGGTAAAGAAAAACCAATCAAATAAAACCCCACAGTGGAGGAAAAGAGCTATCTGACTCCATGTAGTGACAATGGTAGCAAGATCCCTATATAAAGAGAGATCCTTTGGTAATATGTATATGCCTCATGGTATTTTGTCAGTTTTGCGATTTCAGATTTAGTGTATATTTTGTCCCGATGCATATGTTTTCTCGTTTGTTTGTTTGTTTGTTTGTTTGAGTTGGGTTGGAAGGGACCTCAAGGGCCATCGAGTCCAACCCCCTGCAAAAGCAGGAATTCCTAAAACATCCCAGCTATATACCTATCCAGTTTCCGCTTCAAGATTTAAATTGATGGAGAATTCACCACCTCCCGTGGCAGCCTATTCCACTCTCTCACTACCCTTACTGTTAGAAAGTTTTTCCTAATGTCTAATCTAAATCTCCTTCCCCTTAGTTTCATCCCATTACTTCTCGTGCTTCCTTCTGCTAATGAGAAAAGGGTAGATCCCTCTGCACTGTGACAACCTTTCAGATATTTAAATACCGCTATTAAGTCTCCCCTTAGCCTTCTCTTCTGCAAACTAAGCAGTCCCAATTCTTTTAGCCTCTCCTCGTAGGACATGGTTTGTAGACCTTCCACCATTTTGGTTGCTCTTCTCTGGACCTGCTCCAATAAATCGATGTCTTTCTTAAACTGGGGAGCCCAGAACTGTACACAGTATTCCAGGTGGGGTCTGACCAGGGCAGAGTTCAGCGGACTAATTACCTCTCTTGATCTAGCTTCAATGCTCGTCTTGATACATCCTAGAATTTTATTAGCCTTTTTAGCCACCGCACCGCACTGTTGACTCATGTTGAATTTGCGATCTATTATTATGCCCAGATCCTTTTCCCCTGTACTCTCACTTAGTACTATTCCTCCCATACTATATATGCTTCTTGCATTTCTGTTACCCAGATGTAGAACTTTGCATTTGTCCCTGTTGAATACCCTTTTGTTCACCTCAGCCCATTGTTCCAGTGTGTCCAAGTCCTTTTGGATGCATTCTCTCTCCTCTCTAGTGTTGGCCATTCCTCCTAGCTTTGTATCATCTGCAAATTTTATTAGTTCCCCATTAACCCCATCATCCAGATCATTTCTAAAAATATTAAAAAGTACTGGGCCCAGGACAGAGCCCTGCGGCACCCCGCTTTTTATTTTCTTCCAGTTTGATGTATAGCCATTTAGAATTACTCGTTGTGCCCGATCATTAAGCCAATTGTGAACCCACCTCACTGATATTTTATCAAAGCCATACTTGATCATTTTTTCAATAAGAATGTTATGTGATACTTTATCAAAGGCCTTACTAAAGTCAAGATATACTATGTCCACTGCATTTCCCTGGTCCAACCATTCAGCGACTTTATTATAGAAGGAAATAAGATTAGTCTGACAAGATTTATTAGGCATAAAGCCGTGCTGGCTCTGATTAATTAAAGCCTTCCCATCCAGGTACCTAATTAAATGTTCTTTAACGATTTGTTCAAAGATTTTTCCTACTATCGAGGTCAGACTTACCGGCCTATAATTTCCTGGGTCGTCCCTATTCCCCTTTTTGTAGATGGGGACCACATTTGCCCTTTTCCAATCTAGAGGGACCACTCCTGTTTCCCATGACTTATTAAAGATTATTGCAAGGGGTTCTGTTATTTCCTCTGCTAATTCTTTTAAAACTCTAGGGTGTAAATCATCCGGTCCTGGGGACTTGGTTTCCTTAATCTTAGCTAAATGTTCTCTTACCAAACCTTTACTTATAATCAGCTTGGAGTCCTCATTCCCCTCATCACCATCACCATTAATGTTGATATTACCATCCATTTCTTGGGAGAAGACAGATACAAAATATGAATTTAGTAACTCCACCTGCTGATCCACCATGTTAACTTTTTCACCCTTTTCGTTCTTTAGGACTCCAATGCTTTCCTTCACTTTTCTTTTGGTCTTAACATATCCCCAAAAACCTTTTACATTACTCTTAACTTCTTTTGCAAGCTTCAATTCGTATTCAGCCTTGGCTTTTTTAATGCTTATCTTGCAGAGTCTGCAAACTGCTGTATACTCTCCCTTAGATATAGCTCCCATCTTCCACTTGTTGTAAGTTTCCTTTTTCTTTTTTAGTAGGTTATGTAATTTTTTGGTCATCCATCCTGGAGTTTTTAGGTGATTCCCATTTTTCTTGCTTCTAGGTATTGTTAGTTCCTGTGCATTAATGATTTCCCTACGGAAATGTGCATTTTTGTGCTTAAGTAATTTTCGCCATGGAATTCTACTAACCCTTACCTTTAGGCCCCTAAAATCTGCCCTACTAAAATTGAGCCTTCTTTGCTTGTTAGGTATTTTTGAACCTCAAAGAATGCTTATTATATATTATTCTGGGCTGTCATTTTTCTGATAAAGTCGAGCTTTTAATGTTTTGGAGCTTACTGAACTGTATGGTAGGCTGATCGGGCCTCTCCAGGTGTTTTTGGTGTAATATCCTTAAGCGTTTTGTTACCTAGCAACCAGTTTGCTGCCGGGTGACTGTCTTTGGATTTTGGTATGTATCAGTGCTAGGAGAAGGTAATTGAACAATCCTCCTGGCCAACGCGCATATGAGGGGCGTGGCCAAAAGATCACCTCATTGCGCATGCTCGTTTCCAGTGTGTTATGATTGGTCCGAGACCAGAAGAATGTGCGCACGCACGATATCTTTATTTTGCGCGTGCGCACAGTGATGAAATGGATGTATCGTTTTCAGTATAATAGAGATGACGCTGTCCCGATGAGTGACCTCATTGTTGTGCGCTGGTTTTGGCGCGAATCTTGAACATCATCCATGTGAGTTTGGGCACACCTGAGTTACGGGGTGGAGCCCTTTACTATATAACATGTCCTAAGATATAGGGATCTTGCTACCATTGTCACTACATGGAGTCAGACAGCTCTTTTCCTCCACTGTGGGGTTTTATTTGATTGGTTTTGCTTTACCACTGTAGGCAGCATTTATTTATTTATATATTTTCTTTGACCAAGAATATTGGAGTTTATGAGTATTCTAGAAAGTCCCCTGATGATTGGTGGGTTACTGTACCAGTATAACTAGGGTCATTTTTAGGGTCAGCTTGGTACTGCCCTTGTTAGGGCGGGAATCATTTTGGGTGTAAAGGTAAGTGTTTTAGGGGGAGCAATAGGGACTGTGGTTCTTCCTCCTATGATGCGCCCTCACCTGTTGTTTTACTCCCGTCTTCAGATATTGGTAAGATCGTTTCATTATTTATTTATATAGCTGCCATAATATACAACTTTCTATGGTGGTGATTTTATATGTACTTGCTATAACATGATACTCTATAGAGTGGCAAATTTATGATGGTTGATTCAGATTTAGGGACCTCTACATTTTAAATTTATTATTAAATGCTAAGTTTCATTATTGTTTGCATCAGTGCTTTCTATTTACAACATAACGATCCATCATTGCTGCAGCTGCGTGAATGTCCTTGGGTTCCCGGTCCAGGATGTATTTCTGCACCTCCTCAGTACAGATATTCAAGAACTGTTCTTGGAGTATAAGGTCCGCAAAACCCTCCCTGGTGGTGGCGGACTTGCCATCCGTCCACTGCCGGAACCACACGCACAGCTGGGCCGCTGCATCCTCATGGCTCTCCATAGGTTTTTTCTGCAGGCCCCGAAAATTTATGGGGGTATACCTAAGGGGTGAGCTGGTATCTCTGGATCAGCGCCACTTTGACGGACTCATAATCCTTGTCCTGGTCAGCTGTTAAATTGGATTAAGTATCCAGAGCTTTTCCCCTCAGCCGGGGAGCCAGGTAACAGACCCAGTCTGTCTGTAGTAGCTGATACTGTCCGCACACCTTCTCAAATCCCTGCAAGAAAGAGTCCAAGTCCCCATTTGGTTCTAAGACTGGAAAGTCCTCGCATCGGGGCCTTGGTGCTTGGGCTCCTGGAGTTTGCGCAGGGGCAGATTGTGCCTGCTGGGAGATTTCTAGCCTTTTTAGCTCAAGCTGATGCTCCTGCTCGGCCCGCCGTTCATGTTCCTGGGCCTTCCTCTCGGCCCGCCGTTCCTGGGCTTCCATCTCGGACCAACGTTCTGCAGCATCAACTTCCCTCTCTCGATAATCGAGGATCAACTTTAGGCGAGCGTCACAGTCATTGGGACCTAGCTGCTGCAAGTCCGTTTGCAAATATAAGTCCCTTACCCCCACAGGGCTGGGGCTACTGGTCCCAGGTGTAGTGATCTCTGGGACCAGGCTAGTTGCTGTACCTTCTGGCCTGGCAATGATTTCTTGTCCCAACACCTCAGGAATTTGCCCCTCCTCCTGCATGGCTGTGGCACCTTCCATATCAACCATCTCCTGGAGTTCAGTAGAAGCTAGTTGCTGCAGACCTCTGGTTCTGCTTCTGAACCCACTACCCATCCACTGGAAGCTGTTGCCAAATAAAAGACAGAATAGAAAAACAAAGAGAAAGTGAAGGGGACTGCACCATACCAACTTTCACCGTATCTTTCAAGCTTTTTTAGTACCAAGCTCGCTTAATAGGACTTGGCGCAAGTCCCCAGCATCTGAGTGATACCACACACCCACAGGCTGTTTATCCTCTATCCCACAATGCTGCCCCCACTGTGAAGGATCTCGCCTTGCCAAGCCGCTTGGCACACCTGCGACCACCCTTCTTTACCTTCCACTCACACGCCGTGAGCGGACCTGGTCATAGTATAATACAAAACGAGCTTTTTAAAATTTAATATATTTATTAACCCAAGTGGGTCGATACTAAGCCTTAACATATACAGGAATATATATCAATTACCAAGCAAAAATAATACGGATAAAAGTAATATTATGGTACAGAAAATAAAATGGGAAAATAAAAGATACCGACACAGGCTTATAGTCCGTTTCTCTAGGCCACAGCAGGTTCTTGAGCCTAGGGCGCTTTCTTCAGTAAGTTACAGAAGCATGTCTTTCCTACATGCTGTCCAGAGCAAAGGAAAAGGCTTCAGGGCTCAATGGTAGGCCCATGCTGCATTTGACAGCATGAAGTACCCTCACATCTTCTCCAAGATAGGAACTGCTTCCTGCCTCTTTGCTGAGTGACAAAGAATCTAGCTCTCCTTTCAGCATATGGCTAGTGCCCCACTCACACCTCCTCCCCAGGCAGCCCCCCTTCTCCCTCCTTTGCAGAACCCTTGGAGAGATGGGTACCTTCCTAGGTGCTGGGAGAGATGTGTGTCTGTGGGTGAACTTAAGGTCACTGGCCTTCTCTCCCCCATGGACATCTGTCCAGGGATAATAAAACTGGCTGGCTAGAGCAGGCCATCTCCCATGGTACACACATAAAACCACTGAAGTGTATCGTCCTGCAGAGTAAACCCAACCTATGCACAACATTCCTACAAGTAGGGGGAGGACTGATATGAGCAAGTAAAAATACATTTCTAAGAAAGATATACAACTGAGGGTCGGTTCATCACACTAGCCTGCAGTCTTCCCTCGTGTTGGGATCTCTTAATTTGAAAGGACTGCACAGTCCAGAGAAGTTCTCTGTTCTCTTCAATTTTCCCCAAGGTAGGCAACTTCGTGTTATGATCTTGCAGAAAATGTGCTACTGCTCTCGTAAACCCTTCAGACTACCCAACAAATGGTTTCCACATGATTACCATAGCTCCTCACCTGACCCTAAGTCCAGGGGGACCAGTATATTGATTTCACAATCACTGAACTGGGATCATTTGGAGACTCGCACTGATGGAGAGGGTAGACTGATTATGCTGAAGGGCCATTAGCGTCTCAGTTGTACACTTTTGCCTCACTCTACCTCCCTAACATTGGACAAGGCCGAGCTCTTAGCTCCTATCTGGAGATGCTTGGTGGGTTTGCAGAGGGATTCCTGGTAGCTGAGGGTGATCTAAACCTGTTTCTGGATTCTACTCTCGATTCATCTTCCAGCCACTTCAGCCATTTCCACATGGTCCTCCGAGGAATCAAGAAAGATCTCCACTCTCACCAACGCATTGACTCTTGGCACCTACTACACCCTTCAGATCGCGACTACTCCTATTACTCGCCGGGCCACAATCATTACTCCCGTATTGACTATCTCTTCATTCGTCACCAACATCTCCACTCCTTAATATCGGTGGGGATAGATAACATTACGTTCTCAGATCACGCTCTGGTCACAGTGACGCTCTCACTGTCATCTCCAATCCCTTTTCAGCGCCAATGGAAACTTAATACCTTAATACCTCTTGGACGATATGGCTGTCCTGGCTGACGTTAAAACTTGTTTAGTGGAATACTTTACCAGGGAAGAAACCGCAGGACTTCATCCCCCGTAGTGTGGAAAGCCCACAAATACCTGATCTGCAGGGTCCTTATACAACACAGCTCCCATCTCAAAAAAGAACTTCAGGTCTATGTAAACTGCATCTGTACGCTTGAACTGCTCCATAAACGTCACTCCACTGCCGACACCTATGCCCAACTTGTAGGCGTCTGGGAAGAATTGTGCTCTATTTTGATCGACAAAGCTAAAGGAACCTTTAGTTAAATGTCGTATTCATTTTTATGAATTCAGCAATAAATGTAGTCGCTCTGCTGGCAAAGAGCCTTACACACGCAAAAAGCCTCCACTTATGTGCCTCAAATCCAAACCTTCCCACTGAGATCGTGGCGGTGTTTGGAAATACTATGCCTCGTTGTACTCGGTAGATGCTTCTAAGTCTGAAACGTCTAGTGTGCTCTTCCACAACCGTATTTGGTCTTATTTAACCTCTTCAGGCCTTCCTAAATTGTCCTCCAAGGACCTGGAAGTTCTGGAATCTCCTATCACAGATGAGGAATTCTCCATGGCAATTAAACGTATGGCTACGGGTAAAGAACCTGGCCCGGATGGTGTTCCCCTTGCCTACTATAAGAAACTTGGCCCGGACCTCAGCCCTCATTTCTTATAGGCATTTAATTCTCTCACAACTGGCTCGTCTCTATGCCGCGATTCACTTTGTGCTTACATCACCGAAATCCCTAAACCGGGTAAAGACCCTCTTCTCTGTCATAGCTACCGTCCAAATTCTCTCCTGAATGTCTCTTAAAATCCTCGCTAAAATACTCGCCTCCCAACTGACACCCTGTTGGGTGACATTATACACCTAGACCAGGCTGGCTTCATGCCAGGACAAGAGGCTAGGGATAACACCACCAAAGCTATCAATCTCATTCATGGTGCTAACATATCTGGCAGACCTCTTATGCTCCTTTCCACTGACGCTAAGAAGGCCTTTGACAGGGTCAATTGGCAGTTCATGGAGGAAACCCTGCTACATGTGGGCCTCCGCAAGAACATGACGAGCTGGATCCTCTCCCTTTATTATCATCATCCATTGGCTCAGGTCAACAGCCTGCTTTCCCAACCTTTCCCTATTGCTAATAGTACCAGGCAGGGCTGTCCGCTGTCTCCCCTTATTTGTATCCTTTCTTCACCACGTTCGAGCACATCCTGATATCTCTGGTGTGGCTCATGCTGCTTGCCTTTATAAGGTGGCAGCCTATGCCGACAACTTGCTGTTCTTTCTCTACTCTCCCCATGTCTCGCTCCCTTGCCTAATGACTGCCTTTCACTACTATTTCAAGCTCTCCAAATTTAAGATTAATTTCTCCAAATCATAGTCCCATAACGTGACTTTTTTGCCTAGCAATCAAGTCAATCCTTCCCTTTCCGTTGGTCAACCCAAACCTTAAAATACCTGGGAGTCTTCCTCACCCCTGATCCTTGGGATCTCTTCCAGTTCAATTTCCCTCCCATGTTGGCATCAATCCGTGCTGACTGCACCAGGTGGATGAGTGGCACATTCACATGGTTCGGTATATGCACTATCTTTAAAATAAATATTTTACCGCATCTCCTTTATCTCATGCAGACCTTACCTATCCACATCCCATCCTCCTTCTTCCGGGCCCTCTCTTCCATTCAAACAGCGTTTAACTAGTCGGGTGAACCGACAAGAGTCAGTGGAGCGCTACTTTATTGCCCAAAATATAATGGTGGATTCCTGACCTGAAATCGTACTACTTTGCTACCCACCTGGCCCGTATAGTGGATTGGTGCAGACATAGTTCTTTCAAACCCTGGGTATACATCGAACACGCGTTCTCGACAATCCCGTTGCAGACGGTCCCCTGTCTTGAATCCTCATTGCTTTCTTCTCTCCGTTCACATCCTACAATTGGCCCCATGCTTTGAATCTGCTCCCAATGCTCCCAGTGCACTTCCTCCCACTGTACTCTTTATGCTATCCCATCTTGGGGAACCCTAGGTTCCCTTCTGGGGTCTCTGACAGAGTGTTTTTCAACTGGCGACATCACAGGATATATTGTGTTTGGCCACCTACTTAGTGACTCTGGTTGGCAGATGACCCCGGGTGTATCCTACTCGACTGATCTCCTCTCCCTTGAAGCCTGGAGCAATGATGCAGCTCAGCCACTTTGTAAACTCCCTCCTGGACCCCGTGGACTTTAGGACTGAATAAACGTTCTTAGAACATCTGTGCATAGGCGACGGTCTCCTGTACCATTCCCTCTCCGCTATTTACAAGCTCCTGATTGAACCTCCACCTGAGGAGGTCGCCCCCTTAATGTTGAAATGGGAGACCGACCTGAACCTATCTCTCACCCAGGCACAGAGAGAGCGTATATTTCATCTCACTCATGAGGCCTCGATCAGCTCCCGCTACCAGGAAGCCAGTCTTAAAATCCTATCTAGGTGGTATTGGGTTCCCACAAAATTGCATGCGCTCTTTCCGCAGGTTGTACCAATGTGTGGGAGATGTGGATTGGAGGAGGGCACCATGCTCAATATTTTTTGGTCTTGTGATGCCCTCTCCCCGTTTTGGGATGGTGTTAAGAGGATTATCTCGCAGATTACTAAAACGTCCCATCATTTGGGCCCTGCTCTATTCCTTCTTTATGAGTCTCCGGTGCAAACTTATAAGCGCTCTCTTCTCTGTTTCCTGGTCCTTGTGGCCCGAGCTTGCATCCCGCAATTCCGGAAATGAGTGGAACCTCCTCCTCTCTCCCTCTAGATTTTGAAGGTCAATGAGATTATGCGAATGGAAAACCTCACCTCTTTCCTGCATTACACGGTTGAAGTCTTTAACAAAACTTGGTTCTATTGGTTGGAATTCCAACGCTCTGGACAGTACCTGTCGTTTCTTGGTTCTGAAACTCCCTAACGGGCTTAAACCATGACACTTTGTATCCTCTAACTACTACTCTCTTGAGTATTTGTGTCCTCCCAGTATATTTCTGCCTGGCAACACCTAATGATGTATCGCCCCTATCGCTAGGGGGGTCTGGCCCATAAGAACCTCTGGGTTTATACCCAGATTTCCTGCTGGAATTCTTCCCTTTATTTTCTCCCTCCCTCCTCACACCTTTTTGTCTCTTCTCTTTTTCCTCTCTGATCTCTTCCTTCTCCTTCCTTGCCCCCTCCTCTGCTTTTCTTCTTCCCTCCTCTTCTCCCTCTTCTTCTCCTTTATTCTGTTTTAGGTAATGTGTACTTTTTCCTTAATTGCCGTTGCTGCCACCTTGGGTTTTTTCCCCTGGCGGCTTCCGGATTACATTGTTTGTATTAATTACTTTCATTGCATGTTTTTGTTTGTTATTGCTTTTTATATTTCTGAAAATCATTCAAACTTTTGAATTAAAAAAAAAGAAAAAAAAATTATCTTGGCTGACAATACCTAAACACAGTTTTAAAGTAAAATCAGCAGTATGCAATAATCCAGCTAATTTTAGGTTAGGGTTTTACTTCTCCACACTCTAGTAGTATTTTTACTGAACAGTGTTTCGCTAGATAAGAAACAAACATTTCAGCATAGCTCAAAGGAGATAAAGTATTGTTTATTCACATAGTGTTGGAGATCATTGGAAATAACAACAAACAGTAGAGCTCTCATCTTCAGCCAGCTATTTAGCTGAAAGTTGATGAAAAAACAGCTGGCTGGGCAGTTGTATACCTCACCTGCAATATAGCATTTTGTACTGTCAGAGGCGGTAAGTTTCCATATTGTCCACAAACCCTCCTTTTAATTTGAAAACAAATCAGAAGATTATTCACTTACAGCAGGCTCTGAATCAGAAGGTGTTTCCATACAGAGAGTGGGTGGAATCTTTTTGCAGTGGGACACCTGGATCCAGGTGTGCTTGTCTTCTAATTTAACTGCTGTGAATGTTGCCAGAAAAATCTGGAATGGTCCTTCCATTTGGGTTGGAAGAACTTGGCAAGATGTCATCTGACTACCACCCAATTACCAGCACATAAACAGTCTTGCAAATGCACGATGTCCAGGTCAGGAAGTGAAGTGAAGACTTGCTTATGTAAAACAGTTCGTATCCGCTGTAACTGCACAACATAATCAAAGTTCCATGTGGTAAAGACAGGTAAGAATCATGAGAAAAATATAATCCAGGTTTAGGAGCTGGCCTAAAGAGTATCTCAAAGGAGGACAACTTCAGAGGTTTGTGGGGTATGTGCCTCGTAGACATTAGTGTTAAACTTAAAGGGTACTTCAGTTGTCATGAAAAGTTGAAATATGTGCATAGTCTTGCTGTTCTATGATTGTATAAGCCTTCATACATGATGTCCTATCAGTTTGCGCTAATATCCCCAATATGGCTGCAACACAGTTTACATCTCTGATAGGTAGCATGTACATTAAGAAGTCTGTCCCGTTTCCTATCCATTACTGACATAGCTCCCAACCATCCCACATCCGGCGGGACAGTCCCGATTTTACACTGCTGTCCTGCCGTCCTGGAAAGCTTACGGTTTGTCCCGCTATGCCCCTGAAGTCCTGCTATGCCTCTGAAGTGTTTTGCTGTTACAAACTTTGCCCCGATCCACCGACTCTTATCTCAGGGTAGGGTAAAGGCTAAATGGTAGATGCTAAGTCCTAGAGGGCTAAAGGATCTTTGATGACGTCATGACCATGTGATCAGACTCTTGTGTGGGTGGAGCTATTCTGGATACTACAGGACAGTGTGGCATTACACAGAAAGAGGAAGCTTCTGGGAACGGAGACTGATGGAAGGTGAGGAGAGAAGAGACAGCATGTGTCAGCAAGAGAGGGGAACTGGGGGCAGATGTAGGGGGAATTAAACTGGGGCAGATGAAGTGGAACATTAAGCTGGGGGCAGATGTAGGGGGCAAGTAAACTGAAAGCAGATAAAGGGGGACATTAAACTGGGGGCATATAAAGGGGGACATTAAACTGGTGGCAGATGGAGGGGAACATAAAATCAGGGGCAGATGTAGGGGGCAATTAAACTGGGGGCAGATGAAGGGGGCATTAAGCTGGTGACAGATGAAAGGGAGATGTTAAATTGGTGGCAGATGAAGAGGGACATTAAACTGGGGCAGATGGAGGGGGGACATCAAAATGAAAACAGATGGAGGGGGGACATGAAACTGGGGTCAGATCGAGGAGTGGACATTAAACAGGGGGGGCAGATGGATGGTGACATTAAACTGGGGGGGCAGATGGATGGTGACATTAAACTGGGGGGGCAGATGGAGGGTGACATTAAACTGGGGGCAACTGGAGGAAGACATTAAACTACCCTCACTGTATAATGTCCCCCTCCAGCTGCCCCAGTTTAATATCCCCCTCTAGTTTCCACCAGTTTAAACTGGGGCACGAGAAAGGGACTTAATACTGTGGGGCAATTGGAGGGGAACATTATAATGTGGGGACATATAATGTTAGGGTGACTGTAGGAGGATTATACTGTGCGGAGGCACGTGGAAAAATGAATGAGAATGGGCAGAGTGAACGTAGAAGAGGGTGGAGCTAAATTTGCCGTGAGCCTAATATGGGACAGTGACCAACAATGGCCGTAAAGCTCTGCAGAATATAATGAAGTAAGCAAAATGAATAAATAAGTAGATATAAGTACATACAGACTTTTTATCTTACATTGTAAGCTGTGAGATATGCAGAATTTTCAGTCCTTTGCTTAGAGTAACAGTTTTGAGACATGTGTTTGGAGACTAAGGATAATTAACCTTTGTTTGAAGAAAGAGAAAAGAACCCCCCTTCACTCACTGGTAATTCCATCTTGCTTATCTATTGTATTTATGGATGAACCTTACTTAACAGGGAGTGAATTGTAAATTAGCTAGCAGGGAGACACCTAGTGGCAGGAAATTTAGAGAGATTTTTCAGGCAGAAAGCAGCCACTTCATTACATTCTGGTCCAGAATTACATGCTTTATTAAATGAAACTAAGTTGCCTGAAAAGTTAGTGACCATTTAATGATTGAGTCCATCAGTTTAACCCTGTCTGTTCACAGACTTTAGCATTTTTGTCTCTCAGAGTAAAGTTGTAATATTCAATCTTTTACTTACAATAGAATGAAAATCTGTGTAGAACTGCTTTAGCCCTAGGTCCAGGGCCGGCGTTAGGGGGGGGGGGGAAACTGGGCAATTGCCCAGGGCCCCGTCCCCAAAGGGGCCCCTGGGATCCGGAACCTGATGACTCCGGATCCTGGAGTCAGGCCCGGCCAAAGCAATAACAGCAGGGCCCCTTTCCGTGGTGAGCAAAAAGAACAAACATTTTTACTCACCTGTCCTTGTGTCCGACGTCATCTTCTGGCGTTCCGGACATCACTGCTGAGACCTGGCCTCAGCGGTCACGTGGGGCGTGCCTCACGTAATCGCTGAGGCCCAATCACAGGCCTCAGCGGTGACGTCCACAACGCGTGACGTCAGCCGCAGAGAAGAAGAAGCGGTCGCCGGCGGGATAGCGGAGCAGCGCGAGGAGGCCCAGGAGAGGTAAGATAAGGTGAGTATAACTGTTTGTTATTTTACCTTACTTACCCCGGGCCTTCGATTATTATACTCTGGGGTCTGAAGAGACCCCAGAATATAATATAATAATACCACTGTAGGGCCCCTGTGGAGCATTATACTGGGGGGGCCCCCTCTGGATAGCATATTATACTGGGGGGCCCCCTCTGGATAGCATATTATACTGGGGGCCCCCTCTGGATATCATATTATACTGGGGGCCCCCTCTGGATAGCATATTATACTGGGGGTCCTCCTCTGGATAGCATATTATACTGTGTGGGGCCACTGTGGAGCTTTATACTGGGGAAGGGGCCCCTCTGGATAGCATGTTATATTCTGTGGGGCCTCTGTGGAAAATTATAATGTATGTGGGGGGGGGGGCTCTGGAGATAATGTTATATTCTGTGGGGCCACTTTGGAGCATTATGCTCTCCAGAGGGGCCCCCCAGTATAATTCTCCAGAGTGGACCCACAGAATATAACATGCTCTGCAGAGCCCCCCACTTTATAATACTCCATAGAGGCTCCCCAGAATATAACATGTTCTCCAGAGGGCCCCCTCCCCAGTATAATGCTCCACAATGGCCCCACACAGTATAATATGCTCTCCAGAGCCCCCCCAGTATAATGCTCCACGGTGGCCCCACACAGTATAATATGCTCTCCAGAGGGGCCCCCCAGTATATTATACTGTGTGGGGCCACCGTGGAGCATTATACTGGGAGGGGAGGCTCTGGAGAGCATGTTATACTGTTTTGGGCCACTGTGGAGTATTATACTGGGGAAACCTCTCTGGGCAGTATATTATACTGTGTGGAGGCCATTCTGGAGCATGTTATACTGAGTGGGGTCACTGTGGAGCATTATTCTGGGGGGCGGCAGAAGAGCATATTATATTGCGTGGCGCCACTGTGGGGCATTATTTGGGGGGGACTAATGAGCATTATACTAGGGGGCCCTCTGGGGAGCATATTATACTGCGTGGGGCCTACTGTGGAACATTATACTGGGGGGACGCTCTGGGGAGCATAATATATTGTGTGGGGCCACTGTGGAGCAAAATACTGGAGGGGGCACTGTGGAGCATTATACTAGCAGGGACCCTCTGGGGAGCATATTATACTATGGGCCACTGTGGAGCTTTATACTAGGGGAATGGACAGTGTGGGGAGCCTGTTATACTGTGTGGGGCCACTGTGGAGTGTATTATATTGTGTGGGGCTTTTCGGGAGCATATTATACTCTTTGGGGCCATTGTAGAGCATTATACTGGGGGGGACTGTGGGGAACATATTATACTGTGGGGGACCACTGTGGAGCATTACACTGGGGGAACCCCTCTGGGGAGTATATTATACTGTGTGGAGGTCATTATGGAGCATGTTATACTGTGTTAGGCCACTGTGGAGCATTATACTGGGGGGGGCATTGTGGGGTGCATATTATACTGTATGGAGCATATTATATTGTGTGGGGATGCTGGGGAGCATATTGTACTGTCTGGGGCCACTAAGGGGTAGTATACTGTGTGGGCCACTGTGGAGTATTATATTGTGTAGAGCCTTACATACCATGTGGGACCACAATGGGGGGCTCAGGGGAGCATTTTATACTGTGTGGGGTCACTGTGGAGCATTATATACCATGTGGGGAAACTAAAGGGCTCAGGAGAGCATTTTATACTGTGGAGCATTATATACCATGTAGAGCATTATACTGTGGGGGGGGGGGGGGGCTCACAATTCCTGCTGGCAGCCCTGTGTGCTATGTCTGCATCACAGCTCCCTCACTATAATCTTGCACATATGTGTAGTGCTCCATGGCTATGTCATTCCCCATACAGTACTGTGCATGAACTGGCCATGGAGTTATTGGGGCCTGCACAGTACTATAGGGGCTGACTATACTGGGAACATACTCAGTAACACAGGATAGTCAATAGGTCCCCCTGTGTGGTTCTGGGATTTTTGCTCACCGTTCTTGTGATCATTTTGACCCCACGGGGTGAGATTTTGCATGGAGCCCCTGATTGAGGAAGATTATCAGTGGTCTTGTATGTCTTCAATTTTCTAATTATTGCTCCCACAGTTGATTTCTTCACACCAAGCTGCTTGCCTATTTCATGTTTAGTCTTCCTAGCCTGGTGCAGGTCTACAATTTTGTTTCTGGTGTCCTTCCACAGCTCTTTGGTCTTCACCATAGTGGAGTTTGGAGTGTGACTGTTTGAGGTTGTGGACAGGTGTCTTTTATACTGATAACAATTTCAAACAGGTGCCATTACTACAGGTAATGAGTGGAGGACAGAGGAGCCTCTTAAAGAAGAAATTACAGGTCTGTGAGATCCAGAAATCTTGCTTGTTTGTAGGTGACCAAATACTTATTTTCCACCATAATTTGCAAATAAATTCTTTAAAAATCAGACAATGTGATTTTCTAGATATGTTTTCTCATTTTGTCTCTCATAGTTGAGGTCTACCTATGATGTCAATTACAATTTCTCAGATAACAAAGGCTACCGTCAGTAACACACTACACTGCTAGGGACTCAGATCCTGCAGCGCCAGACGAGTCCCCCTGCTTAAGCCAGTACATATCCGGGCCCGTCTGAAGTTTGCTAGAGAGCATTTGGATGTTCCAGAAGAGTATTGGGAGAATGTCATATGGTCAGATGAAACCAAAGTAGAACTGTTTGGTAGAAACACAACTCGTCGTGTTTGGAGGAGAGTGAATGCTGAGTTGCATCTAAAGAGCACCATACCTACTGTGAAGCATGGGGGTGGCAACATCATGCTTTGGGGCTGTTTCTCTGCAAAGGGACCAGGACAACTGATCCGTGTACATGAAAGAATGAATGTGGACATGTATCGTGAGAATTTGAGTGCAAACCTCCTTCCATCAGCAAGGGCATTGAAGAAGAAACGTGGCTGGGTCTTTCAGCATGACAATGATCCCAAGCACACTGCCAGGGCAATGAAGGAGTGGCTTCGTAAGAAGCATTTCAAGGTCCTGGAGTGGCCTAGCCAGTCTCCAGATCTCAACCACATAGAAAACCTTTGGAGGGAGTTGAAAGTCCGTGTTGCCCAGCGACAGCCCCAAAACATCACTGCTCTAGAGGAGATCTGCATGAAGGAATAGGTCAACATACCAGCAACAGTGTGTGCCAACCTTGTGAAGACTTACAGAAAATGTTTGACCTCTGTCATTGCCAACAAAAAATATATAACAAAGTATTGAGATGAACTTTTGTTATTGACCAAATACTTATTTTCCACCATAATTTGCAAATAAATTCTTTAAAAATCAGACAATGTGATTTTCTGGATTTGTTTTCTCATTTTGTCTCTCATAGTTGAGGTCTACCTATGATGTCAATTACAGGCCTCTCTCATCTTTTTAAGTGGGAGAACTTGCACAATTGGTGGCTGACTAAATACTTTTTTTTCCCCACTGTATATTAGAACTAATATTTTCTTCCATTTTTCTGTACATGGTTGAAGTTTTTCAGCAATACTATTTAACCAGATCAAACTGGATTAACAGCAAACTTGGTAAGAAAGGAACTACAGGAATAGCAATTTGGGTATAAGCGAGTTCAGAGGTCCAATTTCATAAATCTAATTATTCTTTACTTTAGATTGAGTTTAAATAGTTCTATCATAGTAATTTCATTGTATAATTTAATATTTTAATTTATTAAAAGTATCATTTGAAATAAATTAAAAAGTTGAAATCAATTTTTTTCTCCATGATGATCCGTTCCTAACAGGATAATGATGGACTACTTCAACGATGGCAGAATAAGAATATGGAGAATGTGATAGCATTACATAACAAGAGCCCAGTCTGGAATGATGAAACACAGTCTTATGTTCTGAATTTTCATGGGCGCGTAACACACCCTTCCATCAAGAACTTTCAAATTGTCCACTCTGATGATAGTAAGTGACAAGACAGGGCTTTATACATATACTTATTGTATTAATTATTGTTGCACAGGCAAGTCATTTCTGCAGCAAAGTAAACAAACACCAGTGGGAAGCCCCAATGTGTTGAAGAAATAGCTGTGGATTTACCAGATAAGTAATTGCTCTTTCAACAATTTAACACATTCTCCCCTCCACCCTTCCCTGAGTTGCCATTCTTTGTCAGAACATGGAGGAACCCTTTAACTTAAACATAGACTGTATAAGTAAATGTTTGAAAATAATAAATGTAATTATTCCCAAATTAATACTGATGCAGTTCAATATAATACATTTAACAAATAAAATTAAATTATGATATAACTTTCAATACAGCCCTAATTTTACATACATACCCACTTATACAAACAGTATTTGGTTTCAACATAAATGATGCATTGTAAATTTCCAAAACATATGAGATGTATGACTTTCTATTTTTAATTACTAGGAAACTTGTTTAAAGGGGATTTACTTCATTTTAGGTTCATTAATTTGATGTAAATCTGTAGAACATACAGTAAATAAACAGTTTTTTTTTTTACTTTACAAACTCCCCTGGGGCGGTCGTGTTGAAGGTAGAAACTACTTTCTTATATAGTCTGTATAGGCCATGCAGCAGGGTATATGCTTTATGACAGCTGCATTTAACATGAGTCAAATAACAGAATTTCATAGAATATTAGAGTCTGCAAGATAAAATACAGCCTTGTCCCCAGAGACCAGGAAGTGACATATCTAGGACTCCAGCAATACAATAGAACTGTCATTAATGCAACCCCCCATCCTACTACAATGTATAAAGCAATGCTGAGAATTAGAAATAGTACATAATATGCACATTGTATAAAAATAATATTTCCTTTTTTTATTATTTCTGATCATATCTGATTTCTTTAATAACATGGAAAATTTCCTGGAAAGTGATATTCTAGATCCCAGTTCTATGGAAAATGTGTGTGCTGATCTAGATGATGCAAAGAGGACAGATTAATATAAAAAAAATCAAATAAATATATATGTTACAAGCTGATTTTCTTTATTTTTGCTTCACAGTTGATTATATCATCATGCAGTTTGGTCGCATAGCAGATGATGCATTCACTATGGATTATAAGTATCCCATGTGTGCCGTTCAAGCATTTGCAATTGCACTGTCTAGCTTTGATGGAAAGTTGGCATGTGAATGATATATCCAAGGATTTTCTCCTTAATTTCATGTCTATTCCCAATGAAAAGAAATATTTATAATAAAACAAAAAGGAATATGAAATGTGTAATTTTTTTTACTACCTCTATGCCATTGAAGGGTAATATTTAAATAATCATAGCAAAATACTAGAAGATAGAATTTTAGTATACATGGTTAACATTAAACATGAATTCAAAAGAACCAGGAATACTATTTTATACAGTGGTGCTTGAAGTTTGTGAACCCCACAGAACTTTCTATGTTTCTGCATAAATTTGTCCTAAAACTACATCAGATTTTTACAAGTCCTAAAGCAGATGAAGAGAAATAAATCAAACAAATGAGTCAAAAATGTTAGACTTGTTTATTTGTTTATAGAAGAAAAAACTGCATTTAAACATTTCTGCCAATTTTGATTAACCTCGCACATCAGCTTGGGGGAATTTTAACATTAAGGATTTTATTAAATTTTTACATATAGACAGGAATAAAACATTTCAAACAACATTATGAAGTGGGAAGCACATGGGCGGGGAAGGGAGGGAGGGGAGGGAGATAGGGGTTGAGAAGTGACAAATGGAGCAAATTAGAGGGGAATAACATGAGCTCTGTCGCAGCAGGGCCGAACAAAGAATTCACTTTTCATATTGACAGAGATAAAACAGTACAAACAACAAAATGATCAGGGAAGTTCATGGATGGGGAGGGGAGGGAGGCTAGGGGATAGGAAATGAGGAGAGATTAATGGAGTAGAATAGGGGGAATAACATAGGCTCTGTCGCAGCACAGCCGAACACAAAGTTCAATAAAATGCAGGGTAAAATCAAAACAAAACTACATTATTATAACAAAAGATTAGAAGAAGTCGGGGGGGGGGGTCCCTGTTGGGGGGAAATAGAGGGGAAGGCAGACTGAAATTCATTAGAGTGGTAAAAATGATTCCAAAGGAGCCATGTTTGTTGATAGGTCCTGTCATCCTGTCGCAGCTCCGCCAGCATATTTTCCATACTACGAATTAGCAAAATCTCCTTAAGCCAGGACACCAGAGAGGGGGCGTCTGAGACTTCCATAGTCTAGGAATCCGCCATAGAATCTATAATCTTTACCGGGAGGTTTTTGTGGAAAAAGGTGGTAACTCCCTTAGTTTTACCCTGTGCGTTACTACTATGAGACCATAACGGGAAGTAGCGGTTTTTAATGGTGGGCAGATGTCTTTTTGACTCTCGTTTTGCCCATTTTAAGGTAATTCTGGACCTATATTAGCGGGGCACAGGTCGAAGCTCTCAGGGTCTGCTGCCTTTCGCGCCCATGCCAAGCCACGCCCCCCAGCTTGGGTGAATTTTAGCCCATTCCTCCGTACTAAACAGCTACAACTCTGTCTTTTGGTGGGTTTCCTCCCATGAACTGAGTGTTTCAGGTCCTTTCACAAAAGGTCAGGACACCGACTTTGGAATTCCAAATTTGTAACTTTATTCTTCTTTAACCATTCTGCTTAGAGTTGTTGTCTTGCTGCGTGATGCACGTTCTCTTGAAATTCATGGACAAAAATCGTCATATTTTCCTTTAGAATTTGCTGTATAAAGCTGGATTCCCATCTGCGTTGGAACCTCCGCAGGAGGTTTCTGTAAGTATTCACAAGGTTGGCACACACTGTTGCTGGTATGTTTGCCCATTCCTCCATGCAGATCTCCTCTAGAGCAGTGATGTTTTGGGGCTGTCGCTGGGCAACACAGACTTTCATCTCCCTCCAAAGGTTTTCTATGGGGTTGAAATCTGGAGACTTCAATGCCCTTGCTGATGGAAGGAGGTTTGCACTCAAAATCTCATGATACATGGCCCCATTCATTCTTTCATGTACACGGATCAGTCGTCCTGGTCCCTTTGCAGAGAAACAGCCTCAAAGCATGATGTTGCCACCCCATGCTTCACAGTAGGTATGGTGTTGTTTGGATGCAACTCAGCATTTACTCTCTACCAAACAGTTCTACTTTGGTTTCATCTGACCATATGACATTCTCACAATATTCTTCTGGAACATCCAAATGCTCTCTAGCAAACTTCAGACGGGCCCGAATATGTACTGGCTTAAGCAGGGCAACACATCTGGCACTGCAGGATCTGAGTCCCTGGCGGCGTAGTGTGTTACTGACGGTAGCCTTTGTTACCTTAGTCCCAGCTTTCTGCAGGTCATTCAATAGGTCCCCCTGTGTGGTTCTGGGATTTTTGCTCACCGTTCTTGTGATCATTTTGACCCCACGGGGTGAGATTTTGCATGGAGCCCCTGATTGAGGAAGATTATCAGTGGTCTTGTATGTCTTCCATTTTCTAATTATTGCTCCCACAGTTGATTTCTTCACACCAAGCTGCTTGCCTATTGCAGATTCAGTCTTCCCAGCCTGGTGCAGGTCTACAATTTTGTTTCTGGTGTCCTTCCACAGCTCTTTGGTCTTCACCATAGTGGAGTTTGGAGTGTGACTGTTTGAGGTTGTGGACAGGTGTCTTTTATACTGATAACAATTTCAAACAGGTTCCATTAGTACAGGTAATGAGTGAAGGACAGAGGAGCCTCTTAAAGTGGCAGCATGAGACCTTTCTATCTACCAAGGGAACTATCACATGTCATCGTGATAGCTGCATATGTCCCCCCCTCTGCGAAAGCTGACGCTGCCTGCGAGGTCCTACAAGCCACGCTGAGCCAGTTACAGTCTCAGCACCCCCAGGCCCTCCTTCTTGTGTCTGGCGATTTCAACCATGCCTCTCCATCATCCACACTTCCCAGTTTCACACAGTATGTAACCTGCCACACAAGAGACAACAAAACACTGGACTTGTTCTTTGCCAACGTGAGGGAGGCATATAACTCATCAGCCCTACCGCCCCTGGGAAGATCGGATCACAACCTAGTACATCTCCGACCTGTGTACAAGCCACTTGTACGTAGAGAACCAGCTGTCACCCGCACAGTGAGGATATGGTCCGAGGAGAGTGATGAGGCTCTGAGGGATTGTTTTGACACAACCGCATGGGAAGTTTTGCAGGATTCGTATGGAGAAGATATAGAAGGACTCACACACTGCATAACGGACTACATTAATTTTTGTGTGGACAACACAGTACCCACAAAAGTGGTGAGGTGCTTCTCCAACAACAAACCATGGATTAACGCTGATATAAAAACACTACTTAAGGAGAAAAAGATGGCATTCAGGACAAGAGATAAGGAGGGGTTGAGGGAAGTACAAAAGGAGCTGAGGCATCTAATCAGGCAAGGAAAAGCCAGTTATAAGGAAAAAATGGAAAAGCAAATGGAAAGAAAAGACATAAGGGGGGTCTGGGAGGGGCTTAAGTCAATTTCGGGTCATAAACAGTCGGTCTGCCAGATTGAGGCAGATGTTAACTGGCTTAATGAACTAAACCTATTCTTCAACAGATTTGATCACACACCAGCTCCTCCCACCCCAGAATGTCCTTCAGCTCCCCTCACCACAATGACTTCACCCCATTCACCCCATGTGGCTACTTCCCAACAGACCAGTAAATCCAGAAATCTGTCTTTATCTGACCACAGTCTGACCTTCACACGGGCCCAGGTGAGGAAGGAGATGAAAAAGATCAAGGCGAGGAAAGCCGCAGGGCCAGATGACATCAGTGCAAGGCTAATTAAGACTTGTGGGGACCAGCTGTGTGGTATAATTACATATATGTATAATATGAGCCTGAGGCAGGAAATAGTCCCTGAATTATGGAAATCTTGTGTGGTACCAGTTCCAAAGAAACCTCACCCTATGGACCTCAACGACTACAGACCTGTAGCACTGACATCCCACTTGATGAAGATCTTAGAGAGATTGGTTCTCACACATCTTCGCCCTCTAGTGAGCCCCGCTATGGACCCTCTCCAGTTTGCTTATCGACCGGGCATTGGGGTAGATGATGCCATCATCCACCTTCTGCACAGGGCTCTGTCTCACCTGGAAAAACCAGGGAACACGGTGAGAATAATGTTCTTTGATTTCTCCAGTGCTTTTAACACCATACAGCCCAGGTTACTGAGAGACAAGCTGGGCCTTGCTGGAGTGGACCACCACCTCTCCAACTGGATCCTAGACTACCTCACAAATCGACCTCAATACGTGAGAGCCCAAGACTGTGTGTCAGGTACCGTGATCTGTAATACGGGGGCACCTCAGGGTACGGTTCTCGCCCCTTTCCTCTTCACACTGTACACTGCTGATTTTAGGTGCAACTCATCCAGCTGCTACCTACAGAAGTATTCTGACGACTCTGCAATAGTAGGCCTCATCACAGACGATGATGACAAGGAGTACAGAGAACTGAACCGGTTTTTTGTGGACTGGTGCCACCGGAACCACCTGAAGATTAACGCGGGGAAGACCAAGGAGATGGTGGTAGACTTCCGTAAAGGCAGATGCCCTCCAAAACCAGTGGACATCCTGGGGACAGGCATCGAGATTGTGAACACCTATAAGTACCTGGGTCTGCTCCTTAATAATAAGCTGGACTGGGCAGATCATATGGAGGCCCTGTACAGGAAGGGCCACAGCAGGCTCTACCTGCTTAGGAAGCTGAGAGCCTTTGGAATCCGGGGGGCACTTCTTAGGACTTTCTTCAACTCGGTAGTGGCATCAGCCATCTTCTTTGGAGTGGCCTGCTGGGGGAGCAGTATATCAACTAGGGACAGAAATAAACTTGACAAGCTGATTAGAAGGGCCAGCTCTGTCCTGGGGAGCCCACTGGACCCAGTGCAGGTGGTGGGTGACAGAAGGATACTGTCCGTGGTGAGCTCCATGCAGAAGAATAAGTCCCATCCTATGCATGAGACTGTGATCGTGCTGGGCAGTACTGTCAGTGACCGACTGCTCCACCCTAGGTGTGAGAAGGAGCGCTATCGGAAGTCTTTCCTCCCCACCGCGGTTAGGCTGTACAACCAACACCGACCTAAGCGGAGATCATTACATACAGAGAACTGAAATATCTCTCTGCCTGTTAAATCCCCCCCCCCCCTCCTCTGCTACGTCCTATCTGTCTGTCTGCTATTAATGTAATGCCTCTTACCTTGGAACATTCCTGTACATGTTGTATTTGTATTTGTATCTGCTTATCTTATCTTTGCTGCTGTAACACACTGAATTTCCCCACTGTGGGACTATTAAAGGACTATTATTATTATTATTATTATTATTAAAGAAGAAATTACACGTCTGTGAGAGCCAGAAATCTTGCTTATTTGTAGGTATCCAAATACTTATTTTCCACCATAATTTGCAAATAAATTCTTAATAAATCAGACAATGTGATATTCTGGATTTGTTTTCTCATTTTTTCTCTCATAGTTGAAGTCTATCTATGATGTCAATTACAGGCCTCTCTCATCTTTTTAAGTGGGAGAACTTGCACAATTGGTGGCTGACTACTTTTTTTTTTTTTACATGGTCACAACTCACCCATAGGAAACAAACAGGTGGAATTGGACTCCCTGACATTCTGCATCTCACCGCCTAAACACCCTGTGGGCTTCTCTGATATCTGGAAGGAATTCGGAAGTACTTCTCCTAGCCGGACTTATCCTGTCTTTACTAGGATTACCTGAAGGTGTTTGTCAGTCCCTCTGAAACAAACTGAATAATCTCACTTTAAAAGATCTTGCACCTGAGGAAACACCCCTGGATCTAGAGCATATTCTGACCCTCCTCTTTGATATCAAGCTCACCTTTCTTCATACGCAACACTTGTCTTGCTCTCTTCTAGAAAACTTTCCACATTTGTACTCAATTGACCCCGTTTGAGAAACTCTTAGTGTCAAAGACAAAGATGCCCAGATGAACTTCCTGCTTACTCTCCAACTTTATTGACTCATATGTCCCGCAGAAGCCGACCTTAATAACATCATAGCAGAAAGAGTTGGGAAAATCCTTAACTGATGAGGAAGCGGCATATACTGTATACTTAAATGCTCTCATGGTGTCTCAACTTGCATTCGCCTCCAAGAAAATCACTACAAAGTGCTGTCCAGGTCGCCTGACTGTTTGTTCCACAATAAGCTCTCAACCACTGAGGTCTGCTGGAGATGTTAAACACAAACTGGGAATTATCTGCACGTGTGTTGAAGCTGTCCAGCCATCTTACCCTTCTGATTGTGGATCCAAAACTTCATGAAAAAGGTCTCCAACCCAATTTTCACCTTGAGGCCAGAGATGTTATTCTTTGCTTTACCCTCCGCAGATTACAATCCTCTATGCAATAGACCTCTTTCATGCTTACTGCTGCAAAATCCATGACTCCACAATTCTGGTTACAGCCTGTCACCCCCCCCCCCCCCAGTTCAACTCTGGGAAGCCAAGGTTCATCAACTGGCCAGATTTGAGAACCTGATGAGTTGGAAGAACAGAACACACCCTTGCTATTTGAAGTTGTGGTCCCCCTGGCTGGACTTGTCTCTCTGAGTTGATTTCTACTTCTAATCCAGCTACTCTTCCCCTCTCCACTTCCTCTCTTTTCTTTCTTTCTTTCTTTCTTTCTTTCTTTCTTTCTTTCTTTCTTTCTTTCTTTCTTTCTTCTGTACTAACACTTCCCTACCCCACCTCCATCCTTCCTGCCCCCCCCCCCATGTGCTTATTTTACTTTTCTTGGAAGTGAAAAGCATGCGTGTATCCAGATTCTCTTTCTGTGGGCATCCTACAGAGGTTCCTCACATCACTCCATCAGAGGATCCCATCAACACAAGGACTTCTTGGACTTGCACTTCCTTGTCCGACAGTGCTGAATCTTGTCCATGCCTATTGTATTGCATTTTGCTATGCCTGTTATGTTATGCAATTTTCACATTGTATTACTACTTCTATTGTTGTACCTGCCTTTCTACGATACAAAACAATACAAAACTTTGAATTAAAAAAACAACAACTATATTTCGGTCTCATTGGTCCAAAAAACATGGTTCCAATGGCCTTCTGGCTACTCTAGGTGATCTTGGACTCATGAACTAACTAACTCATTAGCTAATGTGAGAAAGGCCTGCAGATTTTTAGAGGTTACCTTGGGTTCCTTTGTGATCCCACAGATTATTATACACCTTGCGCTTGGTGTAATCTTTGTTAGTCAACCACTCCTGGAGAGGGTAATGATGGTCATGAATTTCCTCCATTTGTATACATTTGTTCCTAACTGTCGAAGATCTCCCTTCTGGTGCACGGGCCAGAGCCTTTTCATAAATCAGGGCTGCCTTGTACCAGTCAGGCTTTTGTTAAGACTGGTGTACAAAATGCTAGTCTTAATAAATCTGCCACTTTGTCTGACTGTGAATTGGGGAAGTCCAAACAGCCTGACAAGCATCAACAACTCTTCTGAGGTTCTCAGAAATCTCCTTTATTCGTACCATGATACATTTCAACAAACATGTTTGATAAAATCAAACCTTGATAGCTCCCTTTTTTTCCATAAAAAAGGTAGCCCACTCACACCTTATCATCTCATTGACTGAAAACAGCTGACTCAAGTTATCTCCTAATCCTAAAGGTTCACATACTTTTCCACTCAATATATGTGATATTGGATCATTTTATTCTATAAAATAAGTCTAATATTATTGATTCATTTATTTGATTTGATTTTCTTTATGTACTTTTAGAACTTGCGCGAAAATCTTATCACTATATTGCACTCATGCCTTTTCTTCATTAATGCTCATGAATGGCTTTGGAAACAACAAATCTGCAGACTATGAACACACCATAATTTTAAAGTTAAAATTTAAAATAAAAAAAAAAAAAATAAAAAAAAGTTAAAATCATTAAGAGTATCTGCTATAATCCTCACACTGAGGCTAAGGCCCCACATTGCGGAAAAGCAGCTTTTTTTGTTGCAGATTTTGTTACCTTTTTTTTAGCCAAAGCCAGGAGTACAAGTGAGAAGTATAACTACCTCCTATATATTTAACTTTACTATTGTAGCCACTCTTGGCTTTGGCTCAAAAAACTGCGATTCCGCAACAAAGGGCCACAGCCTGAAAAGATGTTAATTAGGGTTACCCTGGATTGCTTTATAAAGCTGGGAGAATGCACAGACAACCACTGCTGCCTTACCATAGAGGCCTCCTACCCCAGAATGGTGCACTAGATAAATGACTTTATGCATGTGATGTAGCATTGTTTGTTCTCTTGGTGGAGATTCACTGTCAGGTTTCTGGAATATACCAAACATTTCTGGTTAATGTCATCCATATTTCACATATTGTGTTCACCTATATAACCTATTTCTACAGAGAGCAGTCATTTCTAAAGCTTTTAATTTCTTTTGAACTGAGAAGCTATTAGAGTGTATTTTCTGAGTGTTATTTGTATTTCTTGGTCTCTTAAATCTTAAAATGAAAAATAAAAATATTAAAACACAAGTGTTAATTGGCAATCTATATTTGACCTATACCCAGGTCTCCTGTCAGCCATGGTAAAAGGCACGATGCAGAGATTATGATATTAATCTGTTTTCCTTTAGTCCCAACAGCAGCACAATAGTAGAGGATCTAGATCCTGCGATATGAAGGCTACCCTTATGATCTCTTTAATCCACTGAGAAAGAGGCGGCTTAGAGGCATTGAGCCCTTTGTTTTTACCAGAAAAAGAGAGGAACAGATTTTCTGAACATCTGAAAGAAAGAGAGATCTCTCCAAATAAATTATTAGACACTTACCAATGTCAAGAGAGCATAGTTTAATCTCTTCCAGAGTAGCAGGTACTGGAAAATATACTGGTAAGGAAATTACCTGGTTCAAGTTATCGTTTGATGGTACCTTGGGACAGAATCCTGGCATAAAACTTAATTGTACTCTATTCTCATGAAAGGAAATGTATGGTTCCATGGTGGATAAAGCCTGCAATTCCCCAATTCTTTTGGCAGAGGTGACTGCTAGCAAAAACACTGTTTTATGTGTGAGAAACTTAAGACCCACTTCCTCCAGAGGCTCAAAAAGGAGGCTCACATAGTCCTTTTAGGACTGTGGACAAGTCCCATTGAGGAATGGGATGAGTTATATGAGGTCTTAATCTGGTTGCTCCTCTAAGGAACCTCTTTATTAAAGCGTACTAAGAGAACTGTCTATCTAAGCAGGGTGGCAAAGCCGAGACTTGAACCTACAATGTAGAAGTACTAAAGCCCTTGTCCAGGCCATCCTGAAGGAACTCAAGAACATCTGGAATGAAAGGATTAGATTTTTCAATCCCCTTTCTTCTGCCCCAGGCAATAAAGATGGAATGTATCCTGGCGTAGTTCCTATTAGTAGACTCCACTCTGGAAAGAGAGAGAGTTTTCAGGACGGCTCCAGAGAGTCCTCTAGATCTTAATAGGGACTGGTCAACCTCCAGGCTGTCAGATTGAAGGATTTCAGATCCTGGCAGAGTCAGGAGCCCTGAGACATCAGGTTCTGAATGAGGGGAAGCCTCCAGTAAGACCCGCGACACTTCTGTATGAGTTGGGAAAACCAAGCTCTCTTTGGCCAGAATGGAAGGATGGTGATTACTGAGACTTGGTCCTGCCTGATTTTCATCAATAACTTCGGTATCATGGAAAATGGAGGAAATATGTATGCCAGCCTGAACCTCCAAGGGATGGACAGGGCGTCCACAGCCAAGGAATTGTCCTCCTAGTAAAGAGAGCAGAACTTCCCCACTTTGGCATTGAGTCTGGTTGCCATCAAGTCTACTTCTGGATAACCCCACTTCTGGGTGATCGCCTGGAAGACTTCTGGATGGAGAGACTATTCCCCTGGAATGGCGAGGCCATAACTCAATTGGTTCGCTATCACATTCAGCAATCCCTTGATATGTATGGCAGAGAAATTAATTAGATTCTTCTCTGCCCAACTCAAGATCTTCTCCACTTCGCTTAGAAGAGGTTGAGACCAACCCCTCAGATGCCGTGGTCATGTTTGACCACTGCATCCAAGGTGTTAAAACCCCCCGATCGGTTATGGAGCAGGGTGTTAGCTGTCAGCTACAGCTAACACCCTGCTCCATAACCGATCGGGAGATTTTACACCTTGGATACAGCAGTCAAACATGCCGTGTGTGCTTGCAAACGAGTTAAAGGGATGTAATTTCACAGGGCTGGCTGCAGATTGGCTGAACGCATGGCATTGTGGGTGATCCTACGTTCCCAGAGTTGTTTTCCCCATGTCCTAATATGTACAGCAGCCATTTTGAACTAAATGTGAATCGTTACCATGAAGCATGAGGAAATTCAGATTCGATGCAAATCGAATATTTCCTGAAATTCAGATCGAATTCCACTTCTGCAGCTTCGATTTGCTCATCTCTAGTCATGTTGTCTGACCGCACTATGACTGCTTTCCCCATTAGTAGATCGGAGAAGTGCAGGACTGCCAACCATACAGCTCGGAGTTCTCTCCAGTTGAACAACATCATGCTCTCGTGGGTATTCCAAGACACCTGAACAGGAATCTTGTCTAAGTGGGCTACCCCACCTGAGAATGATGCATCCGTAGTCAACAGGGTCCACTGAAGTTGGACCATGGACTTCCCATCTTTTAGATTAATCCACCACTTGAGGGATAGACGGGTTTCTAAGAACAGGGAGAATTTTCTGTCTAGTCCACTGGGACTGTGATTCCAGGCCAATAGAACTTTCCTCTGAAGGGGGCAAAGATGCCCTAATGCCCAAGGAACCACATCTACGGCTGCGGACATTAACCCCAAAGCCTTCATGCCTGTCCTGATGGTAATTGGACAGGGGATCAATATAAAATTTGTGGCAGCTATAATCCTTTCTGGAGGGAGGAAATGAGATCTTCATCAGGCTGGAATTGATGATGAACCCAAGAAACTGCTTCTGGGTTGCTGGATTTATCCTAGATTGTTCCCAGTTCACAATCCAACCTAGCTGTTGGAGGAAAATTATGGTGGTTGATAGGTGCTGCTGTAGAGCTGTTCTGGAGTGGTCTTTTATTAGCCAGTCATCCAGATACAGGACGATAGAGATCCCCTGGACACTGAGCGCTACAGCCACTGAGAACACCACTTTGGTGAACACAAATGGAGGTGAGGAAATTCCGAATGGCACAGCTGTAAATTGTAAGTTCCCTAGATGAACTTCTATGACCACTGCGATTCTTAGATACTTCCTGTGAGCAGGAAGGATAGGAACAAGAAGACAAGCGTGTTTTTAAATCCAGCATGGCCATATAGTCACCCTCTTGGAGAATAGAGACAACCAACTTTACAGTCTCAATCTGGAATGTACTTTCCCTGTTATGGCGGTTGAGATATCTTAAGTCGATATCATTATCCAGTCCCCTGAAGGTTTTGGTACCAGCTAGGCAAGGAAAATATTGAAAAAACAACAAACAATAATTAGGACCTAGGCAAATAAAAAAACAAAAAACCTAACACATAACCCACACAGAAGGAAGACAACAGGAGGAGAGGAAGGAAGAAAGAAAAGGGGGGGGTTAGAGACCATGGAGAGTGCAGTACGTATCCCACGGGTTCCAAATGGAATGGAAGGAGACCGCTGTGTAATTAAGCGTGGTAGTGAGGAATTCTAGGTTATCTTTGATGTGAGCCACAAAGGCAGGGCCAGTAGAGGGATGCATACTTTTCCAATGTAGAGCTATAAGTGACTTGGCAGCAGTACAGAGATACAGGAACAGTTTAGAGGTGTTACTGCTAAGGTGTCGAGGAGGTAAGTTGAGCAAATAGGTGAAAGGATCCAGTGGGACACCTTGGAGAAAGAGCTCACTAGTCAATGCCCTGACCTCTGACCAATAGGGTCAAATCAGGAGGCAACTCCAAAATACGTGAAGCAACATAACATCCTCATTGAGGCATCTCCAACAGGTCCTGGGAATACTAGGATTGAGGGTGTGGAGTAAGACCGGGGTATGATACCAGAACGTAAGTAGCTTATACTGGGTCTCCCGAAATGTTATGCATGCCGAAAACTTGGCCTCACGAGACCATATGATCTGCCATTGCGCTGGGGAGATCTGCCTAACCAAGGCCTCAGACCACCTAACCATGTACTTTTGGATAAGGGGTGCACGTCCCTCTGGAGAGGAAAGAATACGGTAGATGTCTGAGATGAGACCTCTTGTGGAGGTACCAGCACGGCAAATCCTCTCAAACAGGGTAGGGACAGACACCCTAGTGGCCCAAAATAGAGTAATCATAAAGTGCAATATCTGTCTATAGTGGAACCACTCAGAGGATGGCAAGTGCAGACTAGATGTGAAGTAGTAAAAAGGCCTGAGCTTCAGAGTCGATGGGTCAATCAGGTCAGCAATGCGGAACAGACCTAATCTGCTCCAAGAGTGTACCATAGCAGGGCCCAGTCCCCCAGGGAGGAGAGGGTTATAGAGAAAGGAGACCATAGAGGAATGGCGGGAGGCAAGTGGGAAGAGCTTGTGGCAAGTAATCCAGATATCCCTAGTGAAGCGAATAGGACCCAAAAGGGGGGTGTGAGGCAGAGAGGTGGTGGTCGGTCCCACAAGAATGCATTAGGATGGATAAGAGCCAGCCAAAGCTTTTCTATCTCCACCCACTTAGTGTAACCCCGGGCTAACACCCAAAACGGAATACAGCGTAAGTGGGCTACCCAATAATAGTGGAGTAAGTTTGGAACCGCCAGACCCCCCTCCACCTTACCAGCTAGCAAAACAGAACGCGGAATGCGATGCCACCTACCATTCCAAATAAATTGGAAGATGGCCTTCTGGAGGGAGTGCAGTTCAGAGCGAGGAGTAGCCACCGGTAACGTTTCAAAAAAGTATAGGAATTTAGGGAGGAGTGTCATTTTAACAGCAGTGATATGCCCTATCAAGGAGATATGGAGAGGACGCCATTTATCCAGGAGAGCCCAAAGATCACGGAACAGCCTAGGGTAATTGACTGAGTACAAGGTTGCATATGAGGAAGACAACTGAATGCCTAAGTAGCGAAGAGAACGATCTCTCCACTGGAAGTCGTAGTTGCGACGGAGGAGTTAGATGGCAGGGTCGGGGATGTTAAGAGGGAGAGCCTCCGTTTTTGAGGGGTTAACTTTGTTCCCAGAGAAATGACCATAATCCCACAGAGTTAGCATAAGATTTGGAAGGGAGATATGAGGATTAGAGAGGGTCAGGAGAACATCATCAGCAAAAAGGCTGACTTTGAAATCCCGATCCCGGACTCCTGTGATATCAGGGTTGTAGAGTATACGGGAAGCCAAAGGTTCGATACACAGGGCAAAAATAAGAGGGGAAAGAGGGCAACCCTGATGTGTGCCATTGTGAATGGGGAAAGCTGAGGAAGTCGTGTGCAGGAGCTCAACCACTGCAGAGGGGGCAGAGTAAAGCGCTGAGACCGCCGTGAGGAAGGCCCCCCGAGAAACCAAATTTCTTAAGAGTGGCAAACATGAACGACCAGTCAAGGCTTACTCAGCGGCTAGGCTTAGGAGAAGAGCAGGGGTAACAGTACGGTTGGCTACATCTATCAAGTCTACAGCCCTTCTGGTGTTGTCACCCCCTTGACGACAAGGGACAAAGCCCACTTGGCCCTTGTGAATGAGAGAAGGAAGTCAAGCGTTTAACCTGGTAGCTAGTATTTTCATGAACAGTTTGAGGTCAGAATTTAGGAGGGCTATAGGTCTTTAGTTGGAGCAATCTTGGAGATCCTTGTTAGGTTTGGGGACTAAGGCAATATGAGAGTGGAGCTTTGACTGGGGTATGGGGGCACCGTCAAGGAAGGAGTTAAACAGGGTCCGTAGATGAGGCAAGAGAGTAGATTGAAAGGTTTTATAGTACAAATAGGTGAAACCGTCAGGGCCCGGGGCCTTACCATTTGGAAGATCCTTCAGTGTGTCAGTGAGTTCATCGTCAGTAATAGGGGCATTAAGGGAATTAAGGGCCGAGGGAGTGAGAGAAGGAAGGTTAGGAGTCAAGGTAGTCTTGAATGACCTGGGAGGCAGAAGGGAGATCAGGGTGATTCCTGGATGGGAGACTGGAACGCAATGGCAATATCGTCAGGGTGGTGGCAAAAGGGAGCCAGAGGGGCCCCGCACATTATGAGGGGTAGAGGAAGTCTGGTGATCCCATAAGGTTTTAGCCAGTAGGTTATGGGCTTTATTGCCATGTTCATAATAGTGTTGTCTACTGTAGAGCAGAAGGCGATGGGTGGAATGTGGAGTGAGGTCATGCAAGTCAGCTCTGGCTGCTACTAGTTGGCGAAGCAGAGGGAGTGAGGGGTGTAACACCAATCTGTCTGTGAGAGTTTTGATTTTAGCATGTAGTGCAAGCTCCCTAGCCTTTTGGTCTTTCTTCAACTTTGTCGCTATAGCAATACAGTGCCCACGCATGACAGCCTTATGGGCATCCCAGAGAGTAGAGACTGAGGGGGCCGAAGCTTCATTATCCTGGAAGTAGTCAAGCAAATGGGCTTGCATGTTGCTACGGGTAGTGTCAGAGTGTAAGAGGGACTCATTGAGGCGCCAGTGGCATCGCCTGGTCGGGATCGGGGTGGGAGAGAGAGTAACAGTGACCGAGGCATGGTTGGACTATGAGATTGTGCCGATGTCAACGTCTACCAGCAATCAGAGTGCAGGGGCATTACCAAAAAAAATAGTGTATCCTCGTGTGTGTGTTGTGGGGATGGGAAAAGAACGTGTAGGAATGGACAGTAGGATTGTTAACATGCCATAGATCGTAGAGGGCAGAGGATCAAATCAACTAATGGAACCCCCCGGCGAGGCGAAGCTGGAAGGGCAGTGGTCGAGTCATCTCTCAGGGATAGTCTATCAGCATGCTCAGAGAAAAACATATTGAAATCCCTGGCAAGCAGCCAAGCCGCACCAGAGAGGGCCCGCAGCCGACCCAAACCCTGCAGAGAATGGGGATTTGTGAGGAATTAGGGGCGTAGACATTGCAAAGAATAATACGCTGACCATATAGGCGGCCTTCTAAAATAACATAACGGCCCATAGGGTCAAGGTGAGAGGTGGAAACTGTGATGGGGCATGTACGGGAGTGTAGGATGGCTACTCCCGCCTTACGGCGGGTATGGTATGCAGAAAAAGCATGGGGGTAGTAGTGTTTAGCAAAGTTAAAGTTACCTGAGTTGTCAAAATGGGTCTCCTGAAGAAATGCTATGTCCGCCTGGAAGGGACCGGAGCTCTCGTAAAACCATGCGTCGTTTAGCGTTGGAGCCCAGGCCCTTGACGTTCATCATAATGCACTTAGCCATGAAAACAGAGGAAGGGCAGGATAGCTATGAGCACGGCAGATCTCACCCAGGAAAAGCAGTAATCCAGGAATGCAATGGAGGAGGGAGGCCACAGGGTCCGGCCACCGCAGCCAGCGTAGAGTAGGACAAGATCAAAGGTCTCCGAACTTAAAAAGGAAAAGAAGGGGGGAGGGGAGACAAACAAGAAGACAGGACACAACACAAAAAATGCAAGAACAAAGAGACAACTCATTCATGGACAGGACTAAATCTCCTGACCGGGGGCAAAAGGCAGTCATCCGGTTAGGACGAAGCCAAAACGTCCAAGCGGGCACACCAAAAGGGAGGGCTCACAGCCGAAAAACACCCCCTAGAGTAAGGGTATATAGGGAGGGGTGAGGCACAAAGTGCAAACTAACGTTCCACTACCACTGGGTACAGTGGGGGAAGTCGTGAAAGGCAAAAAGATACACAGTAAAGGAGGGAGCAACCTACCCTACTCAAGAACAAGTTAGTGAAATGAAAATCAGCAGCAGTGAAAAACAATAAAACTGTAAATATAGCTAGAAAAAGCAACATGGGGGACTTATCAGACAGCCGTTATGGAGCACAGTGAAATCAAAAAGTCCAAGGACCTAAGGAGAAAAACAAGGAAAATGAAAAAGAGAGGAAGGGGGGAGAGTATGCCCCTGCGCAGCAATCACGGAGGCGAGGGGTCCACTCGCGGCCTCCTGACCGAGGTTCCCGGGGAGGGTAGCTGGCGTTTCTTAGTCTTCAGAGAGGACCAGATTAGAGGGAGAGGTGTCAATGGAGGGGTAAGCTCCCAATCAGCAAGCTCAGAAGGCGGTATATCCAGAACATCACAGAAGGAGCGCAGGTCAGCATGGGAGTGCAGTTTAGCAGATAAGGAATCCAGCTGTCTTGAAGCAGTTGAAGAGGGTGAAGATGTCGCCGCTTCTGCAGGGTAATCCAGGAGAAGTCCTGAAACAACTGAATTTTAGCACCATCAAAATCAAAGTCCTTGAGCTGGCCTCTTTAAGAGCAAAATCGTGCACACAACAAATAACATCTATGGGCACGGTCCAGCTTAATCTTATGAGAGAGAGGTTCCTGGAGAATAGTGTTGAAAACGGCTGCCAACGTGACATGTAATTCCTCATCCTGAGTGGCCTCAGGCAAGCCCTTGACTCTGATGTTGTTGCGGCGCCCCTGATTGTCCAAGTCCTCAATATGTCGCTGCATCTCCTGGACAACTAGGCACTGGGACTGGACTGAGGCCTGTAGCTGGGAAACATGAAGGCGAGTCTGGTCGTGGTCCTCCTCCAGGGTCTCCATCCTAGTAGTGAAGTGCTAAAAGTCTTTCCGTCGAGCAGAAATTTCCTTGTGAAAAGCACCTGTGACCTTGTCAACCATTAGCTGAAAGTCATGTCTAGTTGGTAAATGAGCAAGTATCTGAACCCACTGAGGCGGGGGAGAGGCAGAAAGTGGAATCTGGCTGCCATAAGGTTGCAGGGGGGACAGTGGTGGAGCCCCACTCTCAACATCCACGACAGCATAAGGTGACATAGATGGGGTCACTTCCAAATCCATATCTGCTTCTTCAGGCGGAGGGAGGAGAGGTGGGACAGCTGGAGGAAGAATGGCAGAGAGCATAGGAGGCCAGTGTGATGTTGAAGGTTCTGGGCCACATATCCAAGGGCTGAGGCAGAGGAGGCTGGAGGAGCTACAGCAGAAGTGGAGGGGACAGGTGGAGGTAAAGCAGAAGATGGTGAGTGCTGCTGACTGCTGATGATGGTGAGTGTGGATTCTGAAGGTCCTGTAAGTCTCCCATACTGTGAGACTGCTGCAGAGAGGAGGCAGGAGCAGGAGGGCTCTGACACCCAGTGGAGGGAGAAGGAGGTTGAGGCACGTGGAGCTCTGTCGGCTTGATAACACAGTAAGCGCCTGCAGGGGAGATCGCTATCTCCTTGCATCGGGACCTGGCAGGGGAAGACAGGGAGAGAGTGGAGCCCTGACACATTGCTGAAGCCAGAGAGGAGTCCTGACAGGCTGCAGGAGGAAGCTGCTGAAGCGCTGGTGGTATAGGAGCACTCAGCAAAGATGGTGGCCGCCGCGTGGAGGACCGCAGCGGAGATGGTCCACGGAGGAGGTAGGAGGCAAGGGATGGCTGGCTAGCACCATTCCCAGAGGCAGGGTTCCCTTTGGTTGCTTTTATGGGCAGTTTCTTGCCCATTAGCATGGCCTGGCTGTTAAATCTGATGCTGAAGGAGCAAGTTCGGGCAGGAGCTCCCTGAGAGTGCGACCGTTCACCTGCGCTGCATAGGCCACGCCCCAGGACTGCTTTCTTATGTACTCCTTGACCAACCTCTGTAGCGCCTGCTCATCTCTACGAATCATCACCAGGACCCAGTGGTCTGTGATGCTCTTTTCCCAACTTTCCAGGAAAAAGGAGAGACGACCACCTACAGGGATCTCACACGACAGAGGGTAATTGTCAGAAGTCAGGCTTCCTGGGTTTTTATCATCCATGGGAAAGCGACGGCCAGGATATCTCCTCTAGAACCTGGGATGTCCCGAATACTGGCCCCTGGTTTGCTAGGATCTCTGCAGAAATGGCCCTCTGCGGCGTTGTCTATTACATCTGTGAAAGGACAGGGGTAGGGACTTGTCTGTATTATTCACCAGCCCTTCCATAATATGTTCAAGTTCTTTGACCAAATAATTTACCAGGATCATAAGGAAATCCGCAAATATTGAATTTAGATGCATTATCCGCCATCCAAGATTTGAGCCAAAGAAAAAACACCAGTTAGCTGAGGTGCAGAATGAAAAGGATAAAAAAATTACCTCAGAATAAATGATAAAGCAATTCAAATATATATATATATATATATATATATATATATATATATGTATATATATATACATACACACAGTGTATATATATATATATATATATATATATATATATATATATATGAATAAAACTTTTACAATAAGCATAAGGTAGACCACAACCAAGCAAGTTGTACCGGCTCTCAGTTCAGAGAAACAAAAAGGCAGAGCAAGGAAGAACAGCAGAGTTATATAGTAACTGGGGGAGTGGCTTTAGACAAAGGCACTCCTACTTCCTCCCAGCGTCAGATGCCTTCAGATTTCTCATTTCTCCTTTTTGTTTTTTATTTTATAAATTTCAATTCTTTTCTCATGCTCTCTCTATAGAGCTGAATTAGCTATTCTAATGGATAACTTCAGACTCTCTCCAAAATGGCACTTCTTACTCTCCCAGCTCCTCTCTCAAGGCTGACAGCGTATATATTACCTGGCTCAGGGCTGTAGCATTACACTTTAGTTGTGTGTCCCTCTTGCTTAGCCAATCCCTCTGCACAGCTTGCTGCTAAGCAAAGACCAGTTGAAGACAGATAGCTCACTGAACTATCTGTAATATCCCTTTTTATACTTATTTAACCCTTTTATTCTTTTCCCCTTTTCTAAAACAAAGGAGGAGGAACAGGAGAAGGTTAAAGAAAAAAACGGCAACTAAGGATGGAATTGACATCAGCAGGCGGCTTTAATCTTCCCTTCCGCCAGTACAGGGAGGGGGAAGTGCCGAGGAATCACCAGACAGGAAAAAGATGTCAGATGACGTCACAGGGAGGCCGGAGGCACGCCAAACATACGCACACCGCTCCAGCAACCAGGAGATGCTTTAATTTACAAGTGATTTTGAGAATTCATTTTCTTGACATATTGTTCTTCAAGTTAGTGGTAAACAATGATCAATATTTTTGTATTTATTTATAAAAAAAAAATTGAAAATCTGATGAAAATTTGGAAAAAATATCAATTTTCAAAATGTGAAATGCTCTGCTTTATTTGCTTATCTATTAATCTGCTTATGTTGCTTATTTTCATGCTTATAAATTTATTTGCTTTACCCAAATACATTAATAAATATTATGTACCATATCTCTACTTTATATCGGCATCATCTTTTAATCATCCTTTTAATTTATTTTGGATGTTAAAAGGCTTACAACTGTAGCAGCCATTTTCCAGATATCCAAGAAAATTTCCCAAACTAATTTTTAAGGACCACTTAAATTCTGAAAGGGGTTATAAAGGCCTAAATATCAGAAACCCGACATAAATCACTCCATTTTCAAAACTGCAACCTATCAAATTATTCAAAACAGCATTTGGGAAGTTTGTTAACCCTTTAAGAATTTCACGGGAATTAAAACAATTTTTTTTCAGCAATGCATTCATTTAGCCTGAAAATTAACATGTTCACAAGTGATTAAAGGAGAAAATGCATCTCACAGTTTATTATGAAATTTCTCCCAGACACAGAAATACCCGACATGTGTGGGTAAACTGATGTTTGGGCACATGGCAGCGTATGGGAGGGAAGGAGTGACATTGGGTGGTTAAAAAGCTGATTTTTGCTGGAAAATTTTTCAGGTGCCATGTCTCATTTGCAGAGCCCCTAGAGTACGAATACAATGGAAACCCTCCAAAAGTGACCCCATTTTGGAAAATATACCCCTCACAAAATTTATCAAGGGGTAAAGTGAGCATTTTGAGTCCTCAGCCGTTTCACTGATTTTATTAGCATTGGGATGTAATAGTACGGCGGATGTTGGGTGTTTAAATATGGCGGCCGCTCGGCTCCCGAGCTGCCGGGTCTCTGCTGTTTTATACAGCAGAGACCCGGTGCTAATGCCCGTGACCAGTACCTCGGCCGCTCGGCTCCTGAGTGGCCGCCATATTTAAACACCCAACATCCGCCGTACTATTACATCCCAATGCTAATAAATGCAGCCTGCAATAGAAGCGCAGTTTTTTTTGCAATACATTGAAATGCATTAGTGATCAGATTCCCTGTGGTTCAAGACCCCCTGGGGGGTCTAATAAATGCAAAAAATATATATATATATATTAAAAGTTCAAATCACCCCCCCTTTCCCTAGAACACATATAAAAGTACTTAAATACATACACATTAGGTATCCCTGTGTCCAAACACACCCGGTCTACAAATCTATAAGAAAAATTTTCTCGTACGGTAAACGCCGTAACAGGGAAAAAAATCAAGTGCCAAACCACCGTTTTTTCACTGTTTTCCCTCTGATAAAAAATTTTAATAAAAGCGATCAAAGCAATAGCAATTCAACAAAATGGTATAACTGAAAAGTACACCTGGTCCTGCAAAAAAAGACACCCTATGTATATTTGCCATTTTGTTACCAGTATAAAGTTGCAGTCCTTACTGTAGGGGCAGACTTCGGCAGGAGCTAGGGAAAGACTTAGAAAACATATAGAAGTTCAGGGAAAGAGACTGAGCCTTAGAACTGTAGGGAAAGCATAGGGAGGAATTGAGAGAAGAATTTGGGGTGGTTAAAGGCTCATTTACAGCAAGAATTTGCAGCATAATTCACATTGCAGCACTCACTGCCATTATACTGCTGCTCATTACTCATATCTGTGTCTTCAAGGTGGAACACAACAAGCCTTTTGCAGTGCAGTACAGCAAAAAAAAAGTGAAATACAATACACTAATATCTGCACGTATCTGTAAAAAAAGCATTTTTAAAGGCATTTATTATAAGGGGCTTATTCACTGTTCTTCCAAGGCATTACATTATTCAGCACTATTGTGCCAAAGAAAACTGAATTATCGTCCAATAATATCTGCACTTCTCTGTAATAAACGCCTTTAACGTGGGGAAAGACATAACGACCATATTCACCATTTTGTTACCAGTATAAAGTTGCAGGCAATATTTAAAAACAGTATTGTCAATAAAAATTCAATAATTCTTAGCGGTTATCACTTATTTAAAGGTGTTTATTAGTGTCTAAAACCATAAAAAGGACAATATTCGCCATTTTGTTACCAGTTTAAAGTTGCAGGCCATTTTTCAATACAGTATTGTCAATATTAATTCAATAATTCTTAGCGGTTATCACTTATTTAAAGGTCTTTTTTAGTGTCAAAACACATAAAAAGGACCATATTCACCATTTTGTTACCAGTATATAGTTGCAGGAAATATTATAAAACAGTATTGTCAATAAAAATTCAATAATTCTTAGCGGTTATCACTTATTTAAAGGTGTTCATTAGTGTGTAAACCCATAAAAAGGACCATATTTGCCATTTTGTTACCAGTATAAAGTTGCAGGCCTTACTGTAGGGACAGACGTCGGCAGGAGCTAGTGAAAGATTTAGAAAACATATAGAAGTTTAGGGAAAGAGGCTGAGCCTTAGAACTAGGAAAAGCATAGGGAGGAATTGAGAGAAGAATTTGGGGTGGTTGAAGGCTCATTTACAGCAAGAATTTGCAGCATAATTCACATTGCAGCACTCACTGCCATTATACTGCTGCTCATTACTCATATCTGTGTCTTGAAGGTGGAACACAACAAGCCTTTTGCAGTGCAGTACAGCCAAAAAAAGTGAAATATAATACACTAATATCTGCACGTATCTGTAAAAAAAAGCCTTTTTAAAGGCTTTTATTATAAGGGGCTTTATTCACTGTTCTTCCAAGGCATAACATTATTCAGTACTATTGTGCCAAAGCCATATCTGCACGTGTCTGTAAGAAAAGCCTTTTTAAAGGCGTTTATTATAAGGGGCTTATTCACTGTTCTTCCAAGGCATAACATTATTCAGCACTATTGTGTCAAAGAAAACTGAATTATCATCCAATAATATCTGCACTTATCTGTAATAAACGCCTTTAACGTGGGGAAAGACATAACGACCATTTTCACCATTTTGTTACCAGTATAAAGTTGCAGGCCATTTTTCAATACAGTATTGTCAATAATAATTCAAGAATTCAATAATTCTTAGCAGTTATCACTTATTTAAAGGTGTTTTTAGTGTCTAAAACCATGAGGACCATATTCGCCATTTTGTTCCCATTATGCTGATGGAGCCGATACTGCTCCTGCCACCCCCACCCCCCTCCCACAACTGCCATGCCAGTGCAAGTTGAGCTCTCAGGGCCCCCCGGTCAGACATGCGAGAGGATGGGCGATGGCTCAGATAGGCAGCAGCCAACTTTCTTTCATAGGATATCTCTATAGTAGTTCAGTTTGTCCTCCCTCTCAGCGGGTGTAAAAAAAGGCCCCCATTTTTCCCCGGTAGTGAGGGTCTAACATGGTGGAGAGTCAGTAGTCATCCCTCTGCTGAATGGTCACAATTTGGCTGCCACTGCGCAAGGAAGTCAGCATGCTTCGGGCCATTTGCGTAAGTGACTCCGAGGGACTCCCTGCATCCATCTCCACTGCATACTGCCAACGGTGTGTCTGGGTCATCTGCCTCCTCATCTCCCTCTGGTTGCTCCTGTTCTGGTTGCTCCTGTTCCTCCTCTTCACCCATTTGGCTACACATTGTTTGTGCTCCAATGTCCTCCTCATCCTCCCCCTCCTCCAGTTCAGCCCCCACAGGGCTCATGTGGCCTTGAGATGTAGATGCCACATCTCCAGTCCCCTGACCAGCCAGATTGAAAAGCATCTTTTCCAGGATGTGAATCAGTGGAATGACGTTGTTCATCCCGTAGTCCTGGCGACTGACTAACAAAGTGTCCTCCTCAAAGGGAACGAGCAAACGGCAGGTGTCACGCATGAGCTGCCACTCACTAATGTTAAAGTTACATTTGTGCTAAAGGCATAGGAAACTTGGTCAAAGTTGAAGGAAAGATGAATGCAGCATGTTATCAGCAAATACTGGAGGCAAATTTGAACTCATCATCCAGGAAGCTGCGCATGGGACGTACTTGGACGTTCCAACATGACAACGATCCAAAACACAAGGCCAGGTTGACCTGTCATTGGCTACAGCAGAAGAAAGTGAAGGTTCTGGAGTGGCCATCTCAGTCTCCTGACCTCAATATCATTGACCCACTCTGGGGAGATCTCAAACGCGTAGTACATGCAAGACAGCCCAGGAATTTACAGGAACTGGAGACTTTTTACCATCTGAGAAAATAAGGAGCCTCATCCAGAATTACCACAAAAGACTTCAAGCTGTCATTGATGTTAGAGGGGGAAATACACGGTATTAAGAACTGGGGTATGTGAACTTTTAAACGGTAATTTTTATATTTTTGGTTGTCATTATGATTTAAAAAGAGAAAACACAGAAGAAAAAGTTTTTGTGTTATCATTCATATTCTCTGAAAAAAGGCCAAAAAACCAAAAAATCTGCCAGGCTACGTAAAGTTTTTAGCGCAAGTGTACACAGGGAAGTACCTCTGTCCGCTTGGATCATAAAGAAATCGTTTATGGCTTTTTTCTGTTCATATAGTCGATCCAACATATGGAGGGTGGAATTCCAAGGGTGGAAACATCGCATATCAGCCTATGTTGTGGGAGGCCGTTCTGCCGCTGCAGCTCAAGGAGGGTTTGCTTGGCGGAGTAAGAGTGGCTGAAGTGCATGCAAAGTTTCCTTGACATTTTTAGGATGTCTTGCAGATGGGTGGAACACTTAAGGAAAGGCTTGACAACCAGATTGAACACATGCACCATGAGGGCACATGGCTTAGCCCTCCTTGACGAAGTGTCGACACCATGTTCTTCCCGTTGTCTGTCACCATGGTTCCGATTTTGAGGTGTTGCGGAGAAAACCAGGATTCGATTTCTTGAGGAAGGACACAGAGCAGTTCCTCCCCTGTGTGACTTCGTTCGCCCAGGCAAACGAGGTGTAGAACAGCGTGACACTGCTGTGCCCTGCACATGTGGTATGCTGGAGGAGCACTGTGAATTGTCCCTGCAGTGGAGGCTGAGGACACAGTGGAGGATGAGACTGACATTGTTGCAGGACCAATGGCGTGAGAACGTGGAGGCTGAAGCTGCGTCACCTATCCAAGTTGCTGGTGAGTCTGGGCAGGCACCACATTAACCCAGTGGGCCATAAATGACATATATTGTCCTTGACCGTATTTAGAGCTCCACACGTCGGCACTGCCGTGCACTTTGGCAGACACCAACAGGCTCAAGGACTGGCCCACCTTCTTTTCTACATATTTGTGCAGGGCTGGTACTGCCTTTTTGGCAAAGAAATGACAGCTTAGGACTCTCCACCTTGGCTCGGCTCAAGCCATGAGTTCTCTGAATGGTGAAGAGTCCACCACTTGGAAAGGGAGTGACTGCAGCACCAGCAACTTGGACAGGAGCATGTTCAGCTTCTGCACTGTTGGATGAGTGCACACATACTTCGCTTCTCTGATTTATTGCTGACGCAATGACTGAATAGGAGGAGGAGGAGGCGCATAAGCATCACGACCAGCAGATGATGGGAAGGACACACAGCTTCCTTTGGCTGAGGTGGTGGAGCCTTGACTACCTGAAATGGTGTGCGTGCCTCTCGGTGCAGCAGCAGGCTGGACCACCACATTGGAGCCACAGCTCTCCCAGGCCACTTTATGGTGATGCTGCATATGTTGACGCAGGACTGTGGTGCCAACATTGGCACCCTGGCCATGCTTCACCTTCTGCCCACAGATTGAACATATGGCCATGATGACCTCCCCCGGCGCCTTTACAAAAAACTGCCACACCGCCGAGTAGGTGATTTTACCCCCAACACTCCGGGCTAACTGACTGCTACTGCCACTGTGAACCCCTACACCACTGCTTTCAAGGCAGGTAGGCTGCTGCGAAGTGGGTGGTCTACCCCGGGCACGTTTGACTCCCGACCTCCCACTGCTGCCACCCTGCTGACTCCCCCACTGCCCCATGTGCAAGCTGCAACCCTCTTCTCTTGATGATGATGAAGCCCCTCCCAATTACGATTGGCTACATCGTCTTCCACTACAGTCTGCAGTTCACTGATGTCCTCCTCAACACCAGCTCCCATGCCACTCTCCTCATCAATACTTGCCCGCCTACAGGAGGAATCAGCGGATGTCTCCTCTAGATCTTAGCTGAGCAGTAGTTGCTGACTGTGTCATGGGTCTGCTGCCTTGGGATAACCTTGGACTCTGACCTGTCCTTCAAGCCACACATCCAAACCCTCAACACCTCCTGCCGCCTCCAACTCAAGAACATCCATCGAATCTGCTCCTTCCTCACCCCAGAAACTACAAAGATGCTAGTCCATGCCCTCATAATCTCCCGCTTAGACTACTGTAACACCCTTCTCCATGGCCTCCCAGCAAATACTCTCACCCCCTCCAGTCCAACTTAAATTGCGCCGCTCGCTTAATACACCTCCCCAACTGTTCTTCATCGGCCGCTCCCCTCTGCCAATCACTTCACTGGCTACCCGTTGCCCAGCGAATAGAGTTCAAATTACTAATGCTGACATACAAAGCCATCCACAACCTGTCCCCTCCATATATCTCCGACCTAATCTCCTGATACCTGCCCACACATAACCTCCGATCCTCCAAAGACCTCCTACTTCGCTCTGCTCTTATCCGCTCTTCACACATCACATCACACACCATCTCCAAGACTCGTGCATCCCCCATACTTTGGAACTCATTACCAAGACACATAAGACTGACCCCCACAATCACAAGCTTCAAGAAGACCCTGAAGACTCACCTATTCAGGAAGGCCTACAACCCCCAATAATGCTACTGTCTCCATACCACCACCTGAACAGCCTCTACCCCCACCTTCTGTCTCTATCCCTCTTCCCTCATAGATTGTAAGCCCTTGCAGACAGGGCCCTGTATCCCACTGTGCCAGTTGGTCACAGTCACAACCGCTACTTGACAGTGGGAGCTCAGGCCTCTGTAACTGACACCTGCTGCCACTGCCCCCTTACTCTGCTGCGACCTGTGCCTGCGCCAGAAACATTTAGGCCTGTGGCCCTCCCCTGTGCATGGTCTCTCACTTCTCTGTCTGACATACTGTTCGATGAAAAAACATAATTGCAAAGAACAAAAAGGCAAATATGCCCCTTATTTCCTTTCCTTTCTTTCACTATTAACAACCTATAACAAAAGCGTGATAAAGGCAGAAATTTGTGGCTCCGAATTATTGACAATACTGTATTGATAAATGGCCTGCAACTTTATACTGGGAACAAAATGGCGAATATGGTCCTCCTTATGGGTTTCCACACTAATAAACACCTTTAAATAAGGTGTATGCTCCTCCAGCATACCACATGTGCAGGGCTCAGTGGTGTCATGCTGTTCTACACCTCGTTTGCCTGGGCGAACAAAGTCACACAGTGGAGGAACTGGGTCACTGTATGTCCTCCTCATGCTGCTTCCCACTGGGTCACTCTGTGTACTCCTCATGCCACTGCCAGTGGGTCACTGTATGCCCTCCTCATGCCGCAGCCACTGGGTCACTGTATGCCCTCCTCATGCCGCTGCCACTGCTGGGTTACTCTATGTCCTTCTAATCACTGTATGGTATCCTCATGCTGCTGCCAACTCCACATTATGTCGCCTTGCCACTCTGTAGACATCTATGTGGAATCTGCAAACGAGGGTGTAAAAGGAGTGCACTCTTTCACTCTACAGTAGGATGTTGGGCCTCTGTACGGTTCTTTCTACCTGGCACTAACATGGACCTGTAAGGCTGGGTTCACACTTGAGTTAGTTGAAGTGTGCATCGATTCTAAGAGCGACGCCTGTCATGTGCATGTCATTCGGACTCACAGTATTGTTTGACTATCACAGTTGGCTCCCTATGTGTGTTACTGCAAGGCACAGTGTTCTACACCACTATACAGGCTCTCTGAAGCTAGGAAATAGGTGTTTTATAGCGATATTTGCCGCAAAGTAATTCGGATCGAAGCAAATTTTTTTGGAACTTCGAATAGAAGTGCCGAATCGAACTTTTGAGAAATTCACTCATCTCTAGTTAAAATGTAAATAAAAACATATAAATTTGGTATCCCCGGAATCGTATAGAAACATGGAATACAGGTGACATGTCATTTTGACTGCAGAGTGAACACCGTAAAAATGAAGCCCATAAGAAAGTCGCACAAATGCACTTTTTCTTCAAATCCACCCCATTCTGAATTTTTTTCCAGCTTCCCAGTACATTGTACAGAATAATAAATAGTAGCAACATGAAGAAAAATTTGTCCCGCAAACATTAAGACCTCATATGGTTCTGATAGCGGAAAAATAAAAAAGTTATGGGATTTGGAAGTGGGGGAGTCAAAAACGAAAAATGAAAATCAGGAAGGGGGTTAAAGAAATATGCCATTTCAGTACCCAATATGTTGTTGCCACTTTCTGTGATCAGAGACATGCACTCCTAAAACTATTAAGTGGGCTTTCCCAGGTACAAAAAGTTCTGGCACAGAGCAGGTCTCAGAAGGGAAGGAGCACTATGCTTTTTAGGTTTTGGAGTTTAGATTTAGAGGGACTTTCTGGACACCATATTGTTTTTGCAGAACCCTGGAGGTGCCAGTAAATTGGAAGTGACCCCATTTCGTGGGGGCAATTTTAGGGTCTCTGCAAACATGACATGGCATCCAAAAATCAAAATCTGTGCTCCAACAGCACATAGCGCTCCTTAATATCTACGCCCTGCCGTCTACCCAAATTGCAGTTGATGCCCACATGTACAGTACTGTTGTACCCAGGATAACATACTTAACAACATCATATGTGGTTATAAACTGCCGTTTGGGAAGGGAAGAAGCACTATTTTGGGCTTTGGAGCACAGTTTGGTATTTGGATGTCATGCCACTTTTGCAAAGCCCCTGAATTTCCAGTAAAGTGGAACCCGCAGACATGTGACCCCATTTTGGAAACTACGCCACTGAAAGGATTTATCAAATGGCGTAGGGAGCATTTTTAACCCTTGAGCATTACATTAAACTCATTTCCAGAGATGAGTGTGTAGCTGATAATGAAAAGTAAAAACTGCAGTTTTTCCAGAGATAAGCCATTTCAGCGCCCAATGAATTGTGCACAGCTTGTGCCTGCAAAGACACACATTCCAAAAACTATTAAGCGGGTATCCCAAGCACAACAGCTTTTGGAAAGTTTGGCTATGATACAAGCAGGGCACAACATTTTGTGCACTGAAATGACATATTCCTGGAAAAATTGCCATTTTTACATTTCACCATCAGCTACGCATTCATTTCTGGAGAATTAATCAATGCAACAGTGGGGTAAAAAATGCTCACTGTACCCCTAGATAAATTCCTTCAGGGGTGTAGTTTACAAAATAGGGTCACATGTCAGGGGATTCCAATTACTGGCATTTCAGGGGCTCTGCAAAAGTGTCATGACAACCAAAAACCAAACCGTCTAATTCTGTGCTCCAAAAACCACATAGCACTTCTTCTCTTCTGTGCCAGGCTGTGTGCCCAAACAGAAGTTTCTAAACACATGTGACACACATCCTGGGTACAACATTGTCATACATGTGGGCATAAACTGCTGTTTGGGCATACAGCAGGGCACAGAAGGGAAGGAGCACTATATGGCTTTTGAAGTGCAGATTTAGATGATTGGTATCTGGATGCCATGTCATGTTTACAGAGCCTCTAAAGTACCAGAAAAGTGGAATCCCCTAGAGAGTGACCCCATTTTGAGAACTGCACTCCTCAAAGAATTTATTAAGAATGTAGTATCCCAGATGTGAAAAGTGAATATCTAAGCTCTGCGGAGTACATTGGGTACACCAAATTCCCTACTATTAGCTACTATGATGGGGGGATCACTTCTGGTGTCTTTTCCCTCGTAAGTTCTAAATATGGGGTGTACCCTGATATACATTCGCACACCTTTTACCTTTCCTTCTTGTCGCAGCCAGTTTTCTTCTAATGATTTGGCGATGTTAGGGGTTTTCGTCTTTACATTGTGCAAGCTATCATTTTTTTATTTTTATGGTGATGTAGCCATATGAGGGCTGTTTTTTGCGGGGTGAAATGCATTTTGTAATTACCCCATTTTTGGGTACCTATAACATTGAATCAATTTTATTAACTCTTTTTTTGGTCGATTAAAAAACATAAATTCTGGCACTGTGTTTTACCTTTTAAATTTTTTGGCATGCAGCGTACAGCATAATTAACATGTTACCTTTATTCTGTGGGTTGATATGATTACGGTAATACCTAATTAAATTGTTTTCTTACTAATTTTGCAGAACAAAATCCCATTTGGTTCATAAATCAATTCTTTTTGCCATCTTCTGTGATGCATAATATTTTTATTTTTTGGTTGACAGGGTTGCTTGAGGGCTTATTTTTTGCAGGATGACATGTGCTTTTTATTGGTACTTGACATTTTGACTTTTTATAGCATATTTTGTAATGGTGAAAAATCATTACATCTGCGTTTTTTTTTTTTTTTTTTTTTTTTTTCAACGTTCATTGTGCAGGTTAAATAATGCTTAGTTTTGTTCTTACGGACATGACAATACCAAATATGTATTGTATTTATTGATTGTTGTTAGGTTTGTTTGTTTTTTTTAAATAATTAGTTTATATAGGAAAGGAGCATTTTTCAGGCTTTATTCATAAATTTTTTTTTTTAACACTTTTTTTTTAACTTTTTTGTGATGTCCCACTAGGGAACCTGAACCAGTGATGCTCTGATCACTGCTCTGATCGCTGTATCGATGCTCTGATACACTTCAATACATGTGTATTAAAAAAAGGAAGTCAGCCTGACTTCATCTCATCAAGGCTGGATCAACAAGGTATGTGAGGTCCTATCAGCCTGGGGTCACAGGTCAGACCCTGGGCTGCCAAAAATACATATCGGCACCCCCTAATCTCGCCGGGATTATTGGGAACATTATTGCAGTGGAACCACTTAGATGCGGGGGTTAAAACCCATGATTGGAGCTGTGTTACAGCTAATACTTGCTCCCGATGTTGCCCACTCATGGACACAGGACACAATAATACGTCCTTGGTCATTATGACACTGGCAGCCATGACATACTATTACTTCCTGTGTTGCTAAGGGGTTAAAACAATAACAAATAAGACAGAATAAATTTTCCTTCTTGTTTTTAACATTGCAGTGAACGGTGGTGGTTGCAAATGGAGGGTGCGCCATCTATATCTCTCATTCTCTCAGAACAACAAACTGAAAAATGAGAGCTTAGCCTTACTCACACAGTGCTTTCTTGTAAACATTGGTTGGATGTATACATCAATACAATTATCATACATATAACATTAATTGTAGGCTTTTTGACAAACATTTAATACAAAAAAACACAATATAATGCTCCGCTCACATTTGCAACGTTGCTTCTATTATAAAGGCAAACCATGGCACAATTTCATGGCAGACACCACCTTCGCCCAACAGATCCCTATCAGGTCTCTATCCTCTTTCAAAGATTGTAAGCCCTTACGGACAGGGTCTTCTATCCCACTGTTCCATATGGTCACTGTTAGTATTGTACTTGTTTTGTGTATTTTATGTATTGTATGTAAACTCTCAAATATACAGCACCATGGACTTAATGCTGTTTTTAAAATTAAATAATAATAATACAGATGCATCTCAATAAATTAGAATATCTTTGAAACATTTATTTCAGTAATTAAATTAAAAAAGTGACCTCCTATATTTTCTAGATTCTTTACACACAGAGTGTTCTGTTTCAAGTGTTTTATTTCTGTAAATATTGCCAAGGTTTCCTAAGCCTTTAAATGGTCCCTCAGTCTGGTTCAGTAGGACACACAATCATGGAAGACACTGATTATGAATTGAATTACTGAATTACTGAAAAGAATGAACGTTTCAAAGATATTCTAATTTATTGAGATGCACCTGTAATTCCATTGTTTTACAAAGTGTCAGTTGAGTTTTATCAATTCTTGCTTTTACACTGGACATTTGTTGTTCTGATTCATGATTACAACTGAAGATGTACACTCTCACTAGTATTAGACAACTGTTTAACAAGAATGTTGCAGCAATTTGATCTGCAGACCAAATTCTGCTGAATGCCTTCTGTGATAACCTAATAATTAAAGGCAATATTACTAGCTCAGGAAACACACATACACGCAGTCTGAGGGTATGTATAAATATTCCAATATATTTTCCGAAAAGGGCGGAAAATGCGGAGAAAAAAGCGCTGCTTGCAGGACCTCTCTCTCCGCATTTTAAAGCGGAATAAGGAACAGAATCCCCCAGTGGAGACCCAGCGCAGGTGTGAACCTAGCCTAAGTGTGTTGGAAAGACAACACCAACACCCTACTTGAATTACAGCACTTCCAAGTACTTAATTCTAAGCGGTACAGTTGTATACTTAAGAGTCAAATCAGAAGCAGAAGCAAGAATTGCTGCAGCTGCAGGAAACATCATCCTATTTCTCCAAGTCCACCAGATGTTCCAAAATGTTATGTAAATCACGGTTTTTCAGATCCTCCACGCTCAATGAACAACTTATTACAGCATGTGCAGATGCGGAGGTGCAACGGTACAGGCCACCTTTGCACAAAGGAAGGTAGAGATAGAAGCTGAATCCGCACAATGGAAGGCAGCGATGGAAGCCGAACCCGTGCGAAAGAGGTCAGAAATAGAAGCTTTTCAGAAATAGTGTGAGCATTTCGCGGCTATGGCAAGGTTGAAAGTTCTGGAACGAGCAGCCAGTGACAGTTGTAGTAACAGCAATTGTTTAAGCGAAGTGGGTGCAGAGGACCCCCTTAACAGCACAAGAGATTACGTGCTAAGCCAGAACAGCAAATCTTCAAGCACCATAAACGCTCCCAGTGACACAGACACAGACAATACTGTGGAGGATCCCAAATACACTCCAACTCACAACCCAGGCCAGAACAATGTTCTGCCAACCTAAAGCTATTCCCCGCACTGCAGCTGTTCATAGCCTAGGCCAGCATGCAAGCAGGAAATCAAGATTCTGATAACCACAAGGTACCAAGTTTGCAAGGTATATGGCCCGTTGAGATCTCACTAAAACTGTGCTCACCAAGTTCGTCAACAAACCGGAAAACTATAGAGGTTGGCAATGTACCTTCCAAACCGCTATTGTCGACCTCAATATCTCAGCTAGTGAAAAACTAGACCTGCTAGTCAGATGGCTCGGCCCACAGTCTCCCGAGCGTGTCAAGAGACTCAGATCTGTCCACATCAGTAATCCTGCTGCAGGTCTCATCGCCACTTGGGAAAGACTAGAATGAAGTTATGGCAGTCCTGAGGCTATAGAGAACACCCTATTCAAATGACTGCAAGCCTTCCCAAAAATAACCGGTAAGGACAAAGAGAAATTCCAGTAGCTCAGTGATCTACTCATGGAGCTTCAATTAGCCAAGGCAGACATTAATCTACCTGGCCTAAATTACCTCGACACTGCCCGTAGGGTTAACCCAATTGTTTCTAAACTGCCATATAGCATTCAGGTAAAATGGACAGCTCTACGGTCAAAATACAAAAGAGAGAACTATATCTCATTTCTGTCATTTTCTTACTTCTCTGAGTTCATAAGACACATTGCTGATGCCAAGAATGACCCCAGATTCCTCTACAGCGATTCACCTGGTCCTGTCTCCCCTCCTAAAGGTGACAGCCAATGCTCCAGTTTCAGGAACCCAAAGGTCCAGTGTCAGTAAAAAAGACTGATATCCTCCCTACGCCCACATTGGGTATGGACAAAGAGAACCAAAGAGAAACGATTGAAAACCCCAAACGACTATGCACCACACATAAGAAACCACACCCACTCAAGAAGTGCATCGGCTTCAGGAAGAAACCGCTTCAAGAGTGCAAGGAGCTTCTAAAGAAGTTTGGAATATGTTTCAGGTGTTGTGCCTCTACTCAACATCTGGCAAAGGATTACAAGATTGATATTAAGTGCATAGAATGTGACCACGATGACCAAGTTCAAGCTCGCCATCCATCTCAACCTGTTCCCAAACAGTTCACACCCTCTTCTCCCTCACCAAAGCATGGCGGGGAGAATGCAGACCAGGAAGCAAACTCTACCACTGTATCGTCCTTATGGACAAAAGTCTGCGTTTGTGATAATTGTGACAAGTCCTTCTAAAAAATATGTCTGGTCAATGTGTATCCCAAGGGTCAATCAGAAGGCTCTAAAGGTTTACGCTATCCTTGATGACCAGAGCAACCGATCACTCTTGAGATCAGATCTCTTTCAGTTGCTTAATTTAAATGGAGAAGCTTACCCCTACACTTTGGGTACTTGAGCGGCATCATGGAAGTCTCCAGAAGAAGAGCCAATGGGCTTATGCTGTCTTCACACAAGGGCAATTTCGAGATACCCCTACCCACTCTTGTGGCGTGTAACCAGATACCCTCCAACGAGGACGAGATTCCTACATCAGAGGCTGTGCTGCATTATCTTCACCTAAAGGCAATAGCAAGTGAGATCCCAGCACTCATTGAGGATGCAGAGATCCTTCTTCTGCTTGGGAGAGATAAGAGTACACAAGATGAACCAACAAATCAATGGTCTGCACAATGCCCCATTCGCTCAACTGCTGGACGTCGGCTTGGTCATCATAGGCAACGTTTGTATTGACCAAATGAAGAAACCCACTAAGATATCTTCACTCAACACACACCTTCTGCTAAATAGACGCAGCTTTCATTTTCAGCCTTGTCTGATTCACTACAAAGTGAAAGAGAAGTTGTGCAACAGTAAGTGGCAGTGCAACCTCCGAGACGTCACCCACTCATTCCTCACCCAGAATGAGCAACTAGCATCTACAGTATTCAAGTCTACGAGTGATGATAACAAGCTAGCGCCTGCAAGAGAAGAGAAATAATTCCTCAAGGTAATGGAAAGGGAATTCATCCAGAACGATTCTAATAGCTGGGTAGCACCTTTACCTTTCTGTTCTCCAAGAACAAGGCTGCCAAACAATTTACAGCAAGCGCAGTCCAGATTCTTATCTTTAAAACAAACTCTGATGAAGAAACCAGAGATGAAGAAATACTTTGTGGACTTCATGCAGAGCATATTTGATAGAGACCATGCGGCGCCTGCACTACTACTCAAGGAGGGAGTAGAATTATTATTATTATTTATTTATATAGCACCATTAATTCCATGGTGCTGTACATTTGAGGGTTTACATACGGTACACAAAATATACAAAAAAAAACAATACTAACAGTGACCAACTGGCACAGTGGGATAGAGGGCCCTGCCTGCAAGGGCTTACAATCTATGAGAATGCTGGTACCTTCCGTCCTTTGGTGTAAACCAACCCCGCAAACCTAACCAGATTAGAGTGTTATTTGATTCCAGCACCCTGTATGATGGGATCTCTCTCAACAATCTGCTCCTAATGGGACCTAACCTAAACAATAGTGTTATGGGAGTACAGGAACCTGTTGCAGTGATGGCTAACATTCAGCAAATGTTTAATTGCTTCATTGTTAAGGAAGACGATAGAAACTACCTCAGGTTCCTTTGGCACAAAGACAATGATGGCAATAAGGAAGTTATAGTCTACCGGTTGAAAGTCCATGTCTGCTGGTTCCTCGGCCTATCACCATCAGGACAGACATGAAAGTATTGGGATTGATGTCATCAGCTGCAGAAGCAGTCCCTTGGGCATTATGGCATCTTCGCCCTCTGCAGAAAGAAGTTCTGTCGGCCTGGAATCACAAAACCAGCGGTCTAGAAAAAAGTTTTTTCCTGTCTCAGGAAGCCTGCTCGTCCCTCAAGTGGTGGATTCAGCTAAGAAATGAAATAGTCCCTGTTGACTATGGATGCATCACTCACAGGTTGGGGAGCCCACTTGAATGACATTTCGGCCCAAGGGTCTTGGAATTCCCTCGAGAAGATGATGTCATCCAATTGGAGGGAACTCTGAGCGGTACGACTAGCACTGCTTCACTTTTCCTGCCGACCAATTGAGGGGCAAGGCAGTACGTGTGAGATTGGACTGTCAGGAATGTGACATCTGTTGTTGCCGCTTTAAGGTTGCCGTGTGAACATAAGGAAGCTTTCTGTTAGAATTGTTTGTTGCTGATTTAAGGTTGCCATGACAACATAGGGAAGTTTCCTGAGAAGGCCTATTTAAACCACTCCCTCATCACTCAGCTTTGCTGGCTATCAGTTTCCTAACTCCTGGTAAGCGCCTGACTTTGATTTGACTGCTCCTATACCTGACTTTTGGCTGTGTACCTGGATTCCTCTTTTGTCTTGCAATTTTGCTCTGGCATTCCTGATCGGTTCCGACTATTGGCTTGTTTCCCGGATTTGTCTTCATCTCGTGATTTGGATCTGTGTTGCCCTCCTCAGCTGCTGATCCATGATTGTTGACCATTCTGTTTTCTCTGTCCCTGTGAGTAGTGTGTGGATTTGGTGTAGGCTTCTGCTGCAGTGCATTTATTTGTAATACACTTTCTGTTCTGGTGACAATTCCGGTCTTCAGATTCAGTGAAAATCCATCTCTTCTTGCGAGGAGCACTGGTGAAGGCGTCTGACGCCGGTCTTGGCTCGCAGTAGTGTTTTGCCTTTAAGTAGCATTTTCTACTGCTCGCAGTTGTCAGCCCATTTCTGCTGCTGCTCTCCTGTAGACCAGTACATTCCTTACCTTGCATCTGAATCTTAACATGGACAATATGACAACCGTCCTTTATTTAAACAAGCAGAGAGGAACTCGGTCACAACCCCTTCTAAGCGAAGTGGGGAAGATCTTGAGTTGGGCAGAGAAGAACCTAACCCATCTTTCTGCCGTACATATCCGAGGGTCACTCAATGTAGTAGTGGATCAATTGAGTCATGGCATCACTGTTCCAGGGGAATGGTATCTCCATTCAGAACTCTTTCAAGCATTCACCCTAAAATGGGGTCATCCCGAGATAGACCTGATGGCAACCTGAAGTTCTGCTCTCTATACAAGGAGGACAATTCCTTGGCTGTGGATGCCCTGTCCATCCCTTGGAGGTTCAGGCTGGCATACATATTTCCTCCATTTTCCATGATACCGAAGTTATTGATGAAAATCAGGCAGGACCAAGTCTCAGTAATCACCATCCTTCCATTCTGGCCAAAGAGAGCTTGGTTTTCCCAACTCATACAGAAGTGTCGCGGGTCTTACTGGAGGCTTCCCCTCATTCAGAACCTGATGTCTCAGGGCTCCTGACTCTGCCAGGATCTGAAATCCTTCAATCTGACAGCCTGGAGGTTGACCAGTCCCTATTACGATCTAAGAGATTCTCAGGAGACGTCTTAAGTACTCTCTCTCTTGCTAGAGCAGAGTCTACAAATAAAAACTATGCCCAGATCCGAAACATCCTCATCTCCTGGGCATCAGGTAGAGGAATTGAGGGCTCAGATCCTTCCATTCCAGAGATCCTGGAATTCCTTCAGGACAGCTTGGACAACGGCCTTAGCCCTTCCACTTTGAAAGTTCAGATTGCTGCCCTGTCAGCTTGCTTAGATAAGCAGCTTTCCGCAGACCCGTTAGTTAAAAAATTTTAAGGCTTAGACCACCTGTTACCGACCCAATCCCTCAATGGGATTTATCTACTGTTTTAAAGGGGTTATGTGATCCCCCCATTGAGCCTCTAGAAGAGGTTGAGATTAAATTTTTCAGTGTTCCTTTTGGCCATAACCTCAGCTAAGAGAGTTGGGGAACTCCAGGCTTTATCTTCAGTAGAACCGTACATATCCTTTTATCCAGATAGAGTACAACTAAGGTTTATGCCAGGGTTCCTCCCTAAGGTACCCTCATAGTCTAACCTCAACCAGGGTTTTTCATTACCAGTTTTCTATCCCAGTCCATCATTTCCAGAAGAAGTTAAACTTCACTTCCTGGATGTGGCCAGATGTCTCAGAATTTATGTTCAGAGATCCCGGCCTTTTAGACGGTCAGAAAACCTTTTTCTTTCATTTGCTGGGAAGAATAAAGGGCTCAAGGCCTCTAAAGCTATATGAACTCTGTTATTCAACAAAATTGCACAGGCTTGCATACCCTTGATATCTTATTTTGTTTATTTCACAGATGTATGTGAACAAATGTATAAGATCTTTCTCACCCAGTTTATTATAACTGGAGCCTAATATTTTAATTGGAGGTCGTTTTGGCTACCTTATCGGAGGCGTTGGAACTGGCCACTCTATGGTACAGGATGAGGTAGACAAACAACAACTGTGCATTTCAAGCTTATGCAACAGTAGGTTGTCTCAGCCATTTTGTTTAATGGGTATAAGAAGTTGAGGGGAGCTCTGATGAAGACAGAAGCTCTGTACCCATGTGTAGAGGACGCTCTTAACAGTGTTGTTTTCCCAGGGGTTCTTTGTCTTCGCCAGTTGCTTCCACAATTGATGTTTTTCCTGGCAGATAGTGTTAATAAACTCTTGGCGATGTTATAAGTAATCTCTATATTTTAATCTTTTTATCTTTATCTATGTATTTTGATCTTTGTATCTAGTGTTTTACAAAAGTGTACGCAATATCACACTATTTCTTGTAATCAATTAATCAATTTATTATATTACTTATATATTATCATTTTACCATAATTGATTTGTCATTAAACTATTTTAAATAAAATTGTGTTCAATCCTAATTGACTGGCCTTCTTTAAAGCCATATCAAGAACCTGTGTTGATAAAACTTGGCAAAACAACTCTCCTACCAGCATGACTAGCATTAGCACACCTCCTGACACTACTACCTCCACTCATGTCTTCCACCTCTACATCCGAAAAACACTGCTTTCTGTTCTCATCCAACTCATCAAGAAGAGGAATAAGAGGAAGTCTTGGGTTATGAGGAATATCTTACATAGTAGATGAGGTTGGATGAAGACATCAGTCCATCAAATCCAGCCAATAACCCTATAGTCCCCTACAGTGTTGATCCAGAGGAAGGCAAAAAAACCCATGAGGCTTATGCCAATTGCCCCATTTCATGGGAAAAAATTCCTTCCCAACTCCAATCTGGCAATCAGTATAAAACCCTGGATCAACGTGCCCTTAAAATCTAAAACCCATAATGTTGTTCTGTTCACGAAAGGCATCAAGGCCCTCTTTGAACTTGTTCAATGAATCCACCATTACAACTTCCTGGGGCAGAGAGTTCCATAGCCTTGTTGTTCTTACTGTAAAGAATCCTCTTCTATGTTGCTGGTGAAACTTTCTCTCCACCAGTTGTAGAGGATGTCCCCTTGTCACTGTCACTGGCCTAGGAGTAAAAAGATCATTAGAAAGTTCTTTGTGCTGTCCCTTCATGTATTTGTACATTGTTATTAGATCTCCCCGTAGACGTCTTTTCTCTAAACTAAATAACCCCAAGTTTGTTAATCTATCGTTGTACTCCAATCCACCCATTCCCCTAATAATTTTGGTTGCCCTTCTTTGCACGCTTTCTAGTTCGATTTTGTCTTTCTTGTATACTGGGGCCCAGAATTGTGCACAATAGTCTAAGTGTGGCCATACCAGTGATTTGTATAGAGGCATAACTATGTTCTTGTCATGAGAATCTATACCTCTTTTGATGCATCCCATAATTTTATTTGCCTTGGCAGCCACTGCCTGGCACTGGTCACTAAAGGTAAGCTTATTGTCCACCACAATCCCCAAGTCTTTTTCATTGGCAGTTTTACCCAGTAATTTACTATTAAGTACATAATCATACATTTTATTTCGTCGTCCAAAATGCATAACCTTACATTCAATATTAAACTTAATTTGCCAAGTCTCCACCCATGCTTCCAGCTTCCTTAGATCCCCTTGTAATATTTTACTATCCTCCTCATTTTTGATTACCTTACAAAGTTTAGTATAATCTGCAAATATGGATACCCTGCATTGCAAACCGTCTACCAGGTCATTAATAAAGATATTAAACAGGAGAGGACCCAATACTAACCCCTGTGGTACCCCACTGGTGACTGTTACCCAGTCTGAATATTTACCATTAATAAGCACCCTCTGTTTCCTATCAGTGAGCCAGTTGCGAACCCAAATGCATATGTTTTCCCCCAGTCCCAACATTGTCATTTTGCATACCAACCTTTTATGTGGTGCAGTATCAAAAGCCTTTGAAAAGTCCAGATACACCACGTCCACTGCATTACCCATGTCTAGTCTTGAACTTACCTCTTCATAGAAGCTGATCAGATTAGTCTGACAGGACAGATTCCTCATAAAACCATGCTGATTGGGTGTGATAAGATTATTTACATTTAGGTACTCCAGGATAGCATCTCTTAGAAAGCTCTCAAATATCTTACCCATCACAGAAGTCAAACTTACTGGCCTATAGTTTCCAGGCTCACTTTTAGACCCCTTTTTGAAAATTGCCACCACATTTGCTATTCACCAATCAAGTGGAACAGACCCAGTCATTACCGAATCCTTAAATATTAGATATAAGGGTCTGTCTATCACCGTGCATAATTCCCTCAGAACTCGGGGTTGTATGCCATCTGGACCTGGTGATTTATCTATTTTAGTGTTTTGAAGGCGGCACTGCACTTCCTCCTGGGTTAAACAGGTGACATTTAATGGAGAGTTAACATTACCCCTAATCATGTTGCTGGCCATTAAATTTTCTTGTGTAAACACCGTAGAGAAGAAGGCATTTAATAGTTGTGCTTTTTCCTCATCCTCCTCCACCATTACACCCAGATTATTTTTGAGAGGGCCCACATTGTCAGTTTTTATTCTCTTGTTATTTATGTAATTGAAGAATACTTTTGGATTATTTTTACTTTCCTTGGCAATTTTTCTCTCAGCCTCAATCTTTGCCTCCTTTATTTGTCTTTTACACAATTTATTTTTCTCTTTATAGTTGTTTAATGCTGTGTCACTACTTTCTTTTTTTAGCACTTTAAATGCTTCCTTTTTAGCCCTCATTGCACTCCTTACCGTTTTAGTTAGCCATATTGGTTTTCTATGATTTCTGGCCTGCTTATTCCCATAAGGGATATGTTTTTTAGTGGTTCTATTTAGAAGGCTTTTGAAAATGTCCCATTTTGTTTGCATTCCGGTCACTTTGAGGACATTGTCCCAGTTTATGCTGCTAATCTCCTCTCTCAGCTGGTTAAAATTGGCCTTCCTGAAGTTTAGTGTTTTTGTTCCCCCTCTACTGAACAGATGCCACATGACCACTAGGAAATGGGAACTATATCAGTTAAGATAAAAAAGAAGACATGGTTGACATTACAGAAAGACAATATGGTAAATTACATGTTACAATTGAGGAAGAGGAGTAGCACACAGAAACCTAAATCAACATTTGTATTTCACTGCTTACAAAAACGTCTTTAGTCTCAGAAAGTACAACATGTGGTTACTGGCGGGGGGTGCCAAGACTATAAGTAGGGTTGCTGTTGCCACTCATGTTCTTATTGTTAGTACTTGAACAAGAGTTTCCTCTATCCCTCTCTAAAAGGGTGACCTGTTTTTCTTTTTGCTGTTACAGTTTGTATGTATATTTGGTCAAAAGAAAAACCCTTAAAAACTGAGATTTTTAGATTACCGCAGACAGAATCAGTGTTTTGCTGTCAGAACAGCAGTCTGTATTTAACGAAAAAGATGTAAACACTTGCCCAAAAAACCCTCAAGAAAAGATATTTCATTAACAAGGCTGACTGTCAGAAAAACAATGTAAAACACTCTGGACAGTCACAGATCAAACTGCTCTATGGCAAAACAGACTTATACAAAATTAGACTGGCAATGACAATTAACTGCCCTTTGTCTGTATTAAAGCAGCAGTCTGGCTCACACAGCAGATATTCTCCCTCACTCTTATCAATGATATCCATCGCTATCTGCCTGTAATTGACTACTACTGACTAAACTTTGTCCTACTTCTCCTACTCCTATGATTCTCAAGCTCCAAAGCTTCATTTTGCTGAAATCAGTGCTGTGTATTGCTGAAGAAAATGGAGTATTTGCATTGGATCATGCAGTGATGAATAACACATTCACCATCACTGCAATGTCTCATGTTCCCGCCCAATATCTTATATTCTTTATGTGACATTGGCATTGTAAGGTATCCACATACCACTGACTATTGGCTGAGAGGCTGTTAGGTGATGCCAGGACATCAAAGTGACTCGGACACTTGTGTCTTCTGTATTTTCACTGTGCAATGCATGTCACAGTGGCCATTTTATTCGCCATTTATTTGGTTTAATTAAAAACTGAACAATTTGGATTCGGGTCAAACCTGGCTCTTAACAAATAGGTTCGACAATCATTATATATAATGTGTGTGTCTCTCTACACACACACACACACACACACACACATTATATATAATGCATATGTATGTGTGTATGTAAATTTCAAATTATTAGTGTAGTTTTTTTTTTACTGTATTTTATTGGCAACTGAATTAAATTAGAGACACACCTGTGGATGTATTTTAAGGCACACCTGAAACACACTGCTTCTTTGTGTAACATCATGGTAAAGTCTACATAAATCAGCCAAGATATCAGGAAGAGAATTGTAGACTTGCACAAGTCTGGTTCATCCTTGGGTGAAATTTCCAGATACCTGAAGGTGCCTCGTTTATCTGTACAAACAATTATATGCAAGTACAAACAAGATGGGAATGTCCAACCATCATACTGCTCAGGAAGGAGACGGGTTCTGTGTCCTAGAGATGAACGTGGTTTTGTACAAAATGTGCATACCAACCCAAGAACAAAAGCAAAAAAGTTTGTGAAGATGCTGGCTGAAGCTGGTAAGAGTGTGTCATTATCCACAATGAAATGAGTACTGTATCGATATGGGCTGAAAGGCCACTCTGCCAGGAAGAAGCCATTACTCCAAAAGAAACATAAAAAAGCCACATTAATGTTTGCAAATACACACAGGAACAAAGACGTTAATTTTTGGAGACATGTCCTGTGGTCTGACGTAAGTAAAATTGGCCATAATGACCATCATTACGTTTGGAGGTAAAAGGGAGAAGCTTGCATGCCTAAGAACACCATCCCAACTGTGAAACACGGGGGTGGCAGCATTATGTTGTGGGGTTGTTTTGCTGTAGGAGGGACTGGTGCACTTCACAAAATAGATGGCATCATGAGGAAAGAACCTTATGTGGCAATACTGAAGCAACATCTCAAGACATCAGCCAAGAAGTTAATGTTTGGGCGCAAATGGGTCTTCCAAATGGACAATGACCCGAAGCATACTGCCAAACTGGTTACAAAGTGGCTTTAGGATAACAAAGTCAATATTTTGGAGTGGCCATCACAAATCCCTGATCTCAATCCTATTGAAAATTTATGGGCAAAGCTGAAAAGGCAGGTGTGCGCAAGGCGACCTACAAACATGGCTCAGTTACACCAGTTCTGTCAGGAGGAATGGGCCCAAATTCCTACCAACTATTGTGAGAAGCTTGTGGAAAGATATCCAAAACGTTTGACGCAAGTCATACAGTTTAAGGGCAATGGTAGCAAATACTAATGAAATGTATGTAAACATTTGACTTTGCAGAAATAATAAAAATGCCTTAAAAAATTCTCTCACGCTCATTATTCTGGCATTTGGCAAATATAAATAATTTTGGTAATCCTAATTGACTTAAAAAGGGAAAGGCTAATTCTGATTTCATGTCAGATAGTAAGAAAAACATGCATATGTCTTTTTATATAGTGTATGTAAACTTCCAATTTCAACTGTGTGTATAATGTATAATATAAACACACACATATACACTGTAGTTATCATTTACTCACTTGATTTGACCAATTTCCTTGCAGGGAATTCTGAGCCAATACAGCCTCCCTGGCTTTTCCTTTAGTTTTGGGTAGCAAAACATGGGTCCCTAAAGGGACCAAAGTATTTTTTTTTTTTTTTTCAGATAAGGGCTTTTTACCTTATTTCAGGGATCGCTCCAGGTTTGTGTGAGCCCTTGGGCAACAGATCCTCAGTGGGCCCCTTTTGAAGCAACTGATGCGCATCCCAGCAATAAAAAAAAAACAACTGGAATGGGGTGTTTTTTGCTGAGGCACACCTACTAGAGTGGACTGCAATACAGTCCATTTCATACAAGTAGATATAACCCGTTCAGACATTGGAAAGTAAAAAGGTGGACATCTGCCTCTGATTCCTCTTTATTTTCTAACCCCCAGCTCACGGTGGTAGATGCATAGAATCAGCATGCCGTTGCGGCTTTCCACCGCTGATTAGACCCAAATGAATGGGCAGGTGAAATCTGACATCCAAGGAAAAGGGGAAACCAATCCCCTTTCTTTCTGAAAGGGTCTGGAGTGAGCCCAGATGGCAGATGTCATGTGCCCCAAAACTGACATGGCCTCCTGAATAGCGCAAGAATGGTAAAGAAAAAGGTCCAAAATCCTTCCCCTTAACGACTGAAGTTTTTCGAGAGGAAGAAAGCTCCTCTGGACGGATGAGTTCAGGGGAATGCACAGGAAGAGCTTCCTTACAGACAGAGGGGAAGAACTTTGCCCAGTATATTCCCCAACCTAGATCATCCAGTCTTCCAAAACAGGGACAAATACTGAAGAGGAGCTGGAATAGGAAGGGGACACCAGGATAAATTCATCCAAATACAGAACTAAAAGTAAGCCCTGGTTCCATCTTAAATCTTCTCTATCCTGAATCTCTTGTAAGCTAGGTGTCTGCTTAGACCCTTCAAATTGAGGATTACTCTGAAGGACCTGTTAGGTTTTTTTTTTTTTTTACTAGGAATAAGGGATAGTAAAAAAAACCTTCCCCCTCTCTTCCAAAAGGACAGGAGAAACCACCCTCTGTAATAAAGGATAATACCTATTTATCTAAAGCCTGTGCAACTTTTTGTTATTAAAAACCTACCCCTGGGAGGAGAAACAGATTCCAAACTGAACCCTTCATTTATGCCCTCTAGGACCCAACTGCAAGAGATTTTTTTCCCAGGCCTAAAAATAAAAGGAACAACCTCCCTTCCACCAGGAACCTGGCATCATTGCTTGGATTTTCTAACGCTATAGTCTTGGCAGGAAAAAAATAAACACATTAGATTTTTAGTTCTTGTTCTCAGGTGCTCTGTATTTAAAGGGGTTTTCCGGGCAAAAAAATCTTTTTTTTTTTTTTAAAAGATCTGTTAGTGGTAGTAATGTTTTAATCAGTACACCCATATACCTCTAGCAGTCTTTTGAGTGATTTCTGGGTGTCCGTGGGAGCTCCTGGCATCTCTGCATTTGTTTACATGGTGTAATTTCCTGCTGTGTAGCTTTCCGTGTACCTTCCACACTAGCTCCCACTCACTCAGCCTCCTTCTCTTACTTCGTTACACCCCCCTCCCTGTCTCCCTAGCTAAGCTATCTCGCTCACTACTAGCCCCCCCCCTGCCCCATCCCATCATACTTACCTATCTTCCTCTCTGGAGGACGGTTCCTCCTTTCCCCTTCACTGTGTGCAGGCTGAGAGGAAGAGGGAATGAGCCGTTCCCGACAGGAAGACACGTAAGTATTGATGGAGTTGGGGGGGAGGGGAAGAGTATTTGTGACGTTCCATTTCGTTATCAGAAAGTGTCTCTGGGGCGGTCACATGACTGCCCCAGGGATATGAATACTATTTTTTTTAATTTTTTTTTTTACTAGAAGTAAATTAGAAGTTAGGGCGGGGGGAGGGGGTTTAATTTAGGGGTGAATTCCTAGTTTATCCCGGACAACCCCTTTAAACTTTACCTTTTCCCTCTCCATTAAACAGAACTTACTATACACATTATCTAGCTATGTGTGTGTACACTCATATATCAATTGTACTAATTTGGACTTCAATACGGTGATACTTATAGCGGATTGAGCTAACAGAAATTGGCACCCAACGTGGGGTCGGAGATTAATTACTACCCATCCAGACAAAATAGATGGAGAGGACAAGGAGACGCTGGAAACTGGTCCAAAAGCAACTACAAGGTAAGAAAGTTGCCTGGGCGGTGTGGGACTGATCCCAAGATTAGAGGAACTCCAGTCATAGAGACGGTGAGAGCAAATGCTGTGAAGGGGTGCTCTATTGCGCCAGTGAAGTCCCCCTGTAGGCGCGGGAGATTGCATGGCCACAACATGGATTGAATTTGACTTCATATTTTATGCTCTCCCATTTTTTCTGCTTGCTGCAGTGGTTGAGAACATTTTTTAATCTCATTGAATTGTTTGTAATCCTGGAGGTTGTGTAGCAGCTCTAGAAGTCAACAGTGCACAAAAGGGGGAAAAGGATGGACATTAGTTAAACAACCAATTCAAACATTTATTTTCTAATGAAGATAAGGAATAACATGATTCAATCAACTACTACAACAAGAAACTGTAGTGTTTGGTCATTTAAGTGATGAAAATATTACTAATCCTGAATGAGATCCTTGTAGATGGCTCTTGATTTGGGAAAAATGGCAAATTCTACACCGGATATGCTGTGGTCACTAAACATGAGGTAAAACAAGCAGGACTGTTACCCTTACACCTCAGCTCAAGAAACTGAACTGAAAGCACTCACTTAAACAGTGTGTATAGCATATAACTATGGTCCGATCTGGAGAGCAAGAACTTTCCTTATGTCTAATGGTAAGCTTATAAAGGATTTGCAGGCTGTTCAGGAGCTGATTGAGGCCTTGTTGCTACCCAAGTGGGTGGGTATAATCAAAGTTAATGCACACATCAAAGCTGATACAAAAGAAAGAGGTAATGAGGAGGCAGATTCTGCCACCAAACTAGCTGCAGATAAGCCTAGGGAGCATGCCTCAACACAAGTGGTCACCATACCAGACCAAAACTCTCAGCTCTCAAAAAAAAAAAAAGACTTGGGAATAGTAAGGACAAAGACACTGTGGTAAGACAGTATGTTTAGTGAGAGCATTGCTCCCAATGATGGTACAAGCAGATCACCCTCAAGTACATTACTTAGAAACAGCCATGTGTGACCTGGTAAGCAAACGATGGGTAGCTTCAGGTTTTAGCACCACTGCAGCCAGATATGTGCAAGTCTGCATAACATGAACCAGGCATAATGTATGCCAAAAGTAACGGTTCTTCAGAAACACACCCCAAAGTCCTTGTACCCGTTCCAGAGATTGCAGATTGACTACATACAATTTCCAAAAGGTAGGAAAGTACGAGTATGCACTTGCGTGTTGATCTCTTTTCAGGATGGACTGAGGCATTTCCGAGGAAAAAAAAAAAAAAAAAAGCTGTAGATAAACTACAGAAAAAAAAAAAAAAAAAAAAAAAGGTAGTGTGCAGGTATGGGATCCCTGAGACCATCAAAACAAGGTGGAAGTCACTTTACTGGACAGGTAATGAGAAATAATGGAGGCCATGGGGATACAACAAGCATTCCACACCCCATAATTTATTGCCTTGATCAACTACAGAAAGCATGCATACTGCCCAAAGATGTATATCTATTATGTGGTCAAACACACAAGTGGACTTTTAATCTATCTAGACTGAACTAAGCCACCTTCATAACCGCCCATGAACATGTGAAACCTAATGATACCCTATCACACTTTGTACAAGTGTTCAGCATACAACCACCCTAAGAAAAATGGACACCATGTGGTGTCAATGGGTACAAGTAACAACTGCCAGCACGATATTCTTGTTACCCATGGAAAGTTAGTAGAATCCACCAATTATCTAGATAAACAAATATATCATTTTAGGCCTGCTGAATGCCACTACAAGGACAACTCAAATAGCCAAAAACACAATAGTCCTCGACTATCTCACAGCAGCACAAGGAGGGAAATGTGTCAAACCATTAGACCTTCCTGTTGTCACTATCGACTCCGAAGGGCAGTAATTGATAAGGTCAGAAAACGAGAAAAAAAAACAGATCAAAGAACAGCTCAAGATGCAGGATAGTTGGTGGTATTTTCGTTTTTAAAATTGGTTTAAGTGAATGGTTTATGGAAATATTTCAAATATTATTGCAGTGCTTTTGCATATACTTGAATATAAAGCTTATAATCTGGCAGGACAGAGGGATCGCAGGTTGGAAGGGCACACTGACAAGACATGACAGTGAAGGTATCCCTCTGAGGCTGTTAGACCAATAGGTATGTAAATGCTATGACACATCCACGGGGTATGAGGTTTAGTTTCCAGAAAACGCCTCAGGATCTGAGCAGCAGCATGGGGTTATATCATTTACAAGAAGAGGGAAATGTGAATGCCAGATTGTGCCTGTTCTCCATCTTACATATTTTCCAGGGCATGCCTGTAGCCATCTTACATTCCTGTCTTTTATGCGGTCCAGAGAGCTCACTCCCCTCCTTAGAAGTCAAAGGTATGCAGCTCCTACTGTGTCTTATCCAAGAGCCATGTGCCAAATCTAAGATACAACTTAATAGCCAATTACACTAACTCCACCTTCTTTGTCTATACAATGTATTTAAACTAACTTTTCCCCTTTCCATTATACAAAACTCACTATACACCCCCCCCCCCCCCCCCAGCTGTGTTTGAGACAGTTCATATACCATTTGTACTCATTTGAACTTCAATACGGTAATACTTAGAGTGGATTAAGCTCACATGGGTCTACTTTTGCAAAATTTGATTTTTTTTCGAAGGAACCTGAGAGCTGAGGCTGAGAGGGGCTGGACTGTCGTGTGAATATGGTCTAAGTCTTAATTAGAATTACATATGTATTACGTTTGGCTCCTGGGTATTTGTGAATGTTAACATGTGGCACTCCATACTAAAGCAGACACCTCAATCAAATATAGTCTACACAAGACGACATTGCAGCCAAAATGTGAGAACACTTTATTGTTATCAAACGTAGTAAAGTTAGTAAAGACGCTGTGGTTTGCCCATTGTGCTCTTGATATACAAAGCTCTCACATTTTGCCAATTCTTTTTCAACAGAGATACCAAGAAGTTAATTGCCAGGTGGATATTGTAGACAAGTTCCTCCTCAGTCATCTTCACATGACCAACTGCAACAGCCAGACATAAGACCTAGAGAAAAACAATTGAGTGAGAGCCTTCCCCAATTTTGAGAGGTACTATGCTAGTCCATGAGTTACATAAAAACCATTCATGTTCAGTAGGCACATTCAATGGAAGCTAGTGATTAACCCCTTAGTGACAGCCTATTTTGGAACCCAAAACAAGGCAGTCTCACAGTGAAGAGAAAAATCTAACTATTTTTCCATTGATGTACCAATGTGGTGGCTTTGTGTTTGCTCACCATACTCAGCTTCCAAATACCACCTGAAAATACATTCACAGCAGTACTAAATACTCACTGTTACCTTGTGCAGCCTTTTTATGGCTTTAACTTAAGACTCCTTGTATCACTGTTATTTACACGCAGTGAAAAAAAAAAAATAATCCCCCCCCCCCCCCATGATGCATCTCCTTGCTCTCCCCTAAATTTTCATTCCCCAATGAAATCACAGGTAATAAATCACTCCCACATCTGAGGTCACATAATGCAGACAAAGCAGTCTGCCCCTGAGCGGTAAACATATTGAGAGCAAGGAGATGAATCACGGGAACCTTTTTTTTCCAGATTCTCTACACGTAAATAAGTGATACAAGGAGTCTCAAGTAAAATAAAAAAGGTAAGAAAAGTCTGCACAAAGGAATAGTGAGTATTTAGCACTGCAGTGGAGATACTTGAAGATAATTTTTTTGGAAGCTGGAAGACCCCCCTTTAACCCCTTCAGGTCTGAGCCCAAAAAAGTGCATTAAAGACCAGGCCTCATTTTTCAAAACTGACATATGTCACTTTATATGGCAATAACTTTAAGACGCTTTAACTTGCACAAGTGATTTTGAGACTGTTTTTTCGTGAGACATTGTACTTCGTGTTAGTGGTAAACATTGATCAATATTTTTGTATTTATTTATAAAAATAGGAAGTTTGATGGAAATTTGGAATCAAAAAAAAACAAAAAAAAAAAAAAAACACAATTTTCAAAATGTGAAATGCTCTGCTTCTCAAACAGATAGTCATACCACCCAAATAAGTTAATAAATATTATCTTTTTTTTTTTTTATATGTCCCACTAGGACACCTGAATCGCTGATTCAGCACTATAGACTGCAATACACATGTATTGCACTCTATACAGGAATTCAGTCTATGTAGACATAGGCTGATTTCCAGAGGTCCTGGCAGGATCAACCAGGTAGTGGGGGCTTCAGGCAGCCTGGGGTCACTTGCCAGACCCCGGGGTGCATATTATAAATATCGGCACCCCCCCCGATCTCGCACACGGGGGGGGGGGGGGGGGCAACATGGCGGAACCCCTTAGATCACAGGTTATCCGGCCCGGCACTTATCTGGCCCGCAGGGGCGCGGCATTTTTTATTGTCTATGTAATGTAAACCAGCCCAGGACAGGCCACAAAAAAAAAAAAAAAAAAAAAAAAAAAAAAAACACACAAAAACACAAAGCTGCGCGATGCCTGTCCTGGGCTGGTTTACATGACCTCTGCATGTCAGCACAGGCGGCAATACAATGACATCATCACGCCTCCTACGCTGACATGCAGACGTCGCAGACAAGAAGAGGAGGAGGCGGCGGCTCCATCAAGGCATCGGAGGTAGGTGAAATAAAGCATATTAATATATATATATATATATATATATATATATATATATATATATATATATATATATATATATATATATATATTTTAGGCCGTTGCCTCCTGGAGTATCCCCGGCACGTTACGGCCTATTTACTTAACGATCCCTGCTGCTGGTTGTGGCCGCCCCCACTTCCCCTTCTGCTATGGGATGCAGAAGCGGCTGTGTGCAGGAGCGGGGATGGTAAGTGAGGCCGCGGCCCACGAACCCCATCAAATACTACTATTTTACTCCAGGGTCTTTTCAGACCCCGGAGTATAATAATCGGAGACCCAGGGGAGGTGATAAACATAGAAACCAGAGTTACTCACCTCTCCGGCGATCTGATGTTACTCCCAGCAGGCTTCGGCCTTCTTTGGTGACGTCGCAGGCGTCATTATGTCACGACGCCGGTCTGTGCGACATTGAAGAAGGCCGAACGCAGGGAGAGCACCGGAGCCCAGGTAAGTAACACTGGTTTTATGTTTGTATTCTCCCCTGGGTCTCCGATCATTATACTCTGGGGTCTGAAAAGACCCCAGAGTATAATAGTTCATGGGTGGGGGGTCACTATGGGACATAAAACCATGTGCAGGGGCCACTATGAAGCATAATACAGTGTGCAGAGGCCACTATGGAGCATAATACCATTTGCAGGGGTAATCGGTATTTGCATATTGCTTAATTTTTGATATATTCAGAAAATTATGAGGATAGTATGTAACATGCCAATGTCTTAGGTTTTAACAATACATTATGTTCTTCCTGGTTGCCCTCAAAGGGCTGATTGTAACAGTAGTAATGTACAAATGTAACTACTCCTTAATAGCTCGCTTAACTGTTAAGGAGAAGTTACTTTTATACATGTGTAAAATAATCTTGGCCCTTCAAGGTACCCCGTGAGGCTGAAGTGGCCCCCGGTGAAAATGAGTTTGACACCCCTGCCTTAGATGCCGCGGTCATGTTTTCCCGGTATGTGCCCCAGGAATGGAGAGGTCGTCTGTCTTAGTTTCACGGTTTACCGTCAGAAGGGCATTCCTGACAGTCTAGCTGTGCTGTGAGGAACGCCCTCCCTGACAGTACTCGCCCATAGACTTGTACTGGGGGGCATTCCTCACAGCTCAGCGTCATCGCCAGGCAGTAAGGAACGCCCCCTCTGACAGGACAGCACTATGGGTGAGTACAGAGAGAGGGGGTGTTCCTTACAGCTCAGCGATGACGCTGAGCTGTGAGGAATGCCCCCCCCCCCCCTGTACAAGTCTATGGGCGAGTACTGTCAGGGAGGGCGTTCCTCACAGCACAGCTAGACTGTCAGGAATGCCCTTCTGACGGTAAACCGTGAAACTAAAACCACCGACATCTCCAGTCCCAGGAAACATACCGGGAAAACTGGCAATGCGCTGAATTCAGCGTGCTGTGGGCTTTCTAGCAGTATGTAAAACAGCATATACACGAGGACATGAAAAGTCCTCTTTAACCCCTTCTCAACATCCACTGTAATAGTATGCAAGTTAGTAAGTTCAAGTCAACCCCTTTCGCTAGAATACATATAAAGAAAAAAAAAAATTACTGAAACAGACACATTAAGTATCCCTTTGCCCCCCCCCCCCCCAAAAAAAAAGTCTACAAAGTACCAAAAATACCATAATGGGAAGAGAAAAAACCCATGCATCCCCACACTGAAATAATAATAAAAATAAATAAAAATAAATAAAGTTACGGGTGTCAAAATATGGAGAGTAAAGATGTTTGCGGGACAAATTTTTCTTCATGATATGCTACCATTTATTATTCTGAACCATGAAACAGGAGGAAAAAAATAAATAAAAAATTATATATATATGAGGATTAGGTGGATTTGAAGAAAAAGTGCATTTGTGCAACTTTCTTACAGGCTTTGTTTTTACGGTGTTTCACTCTGCAGCCACAATGACATGTCACCTGTATTCTATGTTTCGGTACGATTCTGGGGATACCAAGTTTATATGGTTTTATTTACATTTTAACACCTTAAACATTAAAACTTTGCAAAAAATTTTTCTTCTTGAAGTCGCCATATTCTGACACCTGTAACTTATATTTCTGTGTACAGTGATGCATAGGACTTTTTTTGCAGGGCCAGCTGTACTTTTAAGTTATACCATTTGGGGAATGTATTGCTTTTTATTCAAATTATCAGTGGTGAAACAGCAAACAAAATGGCAGTTTGGCACTTCTTACCCCGCTACAGCATTCACCGTATTTTTTTTTTTTTTTATAGACCAGGCGTTTTCGGACACAGGGATACCTAATGTGTATGTGTTTCACAGTAATTATTTTATATGTAGTCTAAGGAAAGGGGGGGGGGGGGGGGAATGTGATCTGATCACAGACCAGCAGTAATAGTAATATCCCTATGGCAGACCCCACAAATGGAAACTTGAATGCAGGTGTGAACCTAGTGTCAGAAGTAGTTTGTTTGGCATTGCCATATTTTAAAGCCAACAACAGATAATTTTTCCCAATTCAGCTGTGTGAAGGCATATGAAAGCAGGACCAGCTGTTTTCATCTATACTCTTTTGGAGTTCAATAACTTTTTGATCATTTTTCTGTTTTATGGTGTCCACTGTGCATGTTAAACAACAGGTTAGCCTTTTAGTGCATGTCTGACAATTATACCAATTATATGCAGTTTATCTTTTTAAAAACGTTGAGTGTTAGGTGAAAATAGATATGTTTAATGATGTAACTTTTAAAAAACCTTTGTTGCAAATCAAACAGCATTGTCCAAGTCTTTGAGGACACACAGACCTACAAAGCAACTTGAGCAGTGGGTTTTAAACCCACAGCATGCCAGTTATTAATAATAATAATAATAATAATAGTCCTTTAATAGTCCCACAGTGGGGAAATTCAGTAAAGTTATTGGAGAGTTTGAGACATAATATCCATTTGTCTTACGTTATATTTAAACTACCACAAGCCCTACCAGCAAACCCAACTCACCTTTTTCATCTGGAACTTTATTGTGGACTTCACTTCATCAACTTTTGCTACCATGTTCTCATTGTGTGTTAGCAAGGAAGGAAATTTTCCAGCCTTGTTCAAGCCAGGTCCCAAAATACGAGGAATTTGCTTGATTAGGGATTCAGAGGCCAAAAATGCATCATACTTCTTAGCTGATGAAAAACAAAGCTTATGTCAGTCAAGCCTGCACAAGTTATAGAAACAATTAAGAGTCAACAGTAAGCTAGTTATAAACCTAACATAGGAGTTTATACAGTTCACTGTATTCATATGCAAATGAGGAAAAATTGGTAAAGTGTTCATCTAGACCTGAACCCTAAACCACACCCCAAAGCACCATTTCTTCTATTTGCACACATAAAATGGTGATAAACATGAAAATGGGGCTCCAAATCTGAACAGAGGAACTTTGAAACTGTAGAATCACCTCTGCATGTTTATAGCCAATTTATTTCTGACAGACTCCCTTTAAAGGAGCACCCAACTTTAACACCATCAATGCTTGTAAACAGTGTTAGCAATTAAATTTCTCTCTCAGCAGCATTGGTTACCAATACTTTCACCATAAGGCTACATTTATGTCTTCGGCTTTATTCAGATCACTTTACATAAGTTTATCGGATGCAAAATGGACGCAAACAGATGGCCATCCATTTACATAGGCACCAGTGTTAAGAAAAATGGATCTGTTGCAGTCTGTTTGAAAGACAAAAAAATAGTATACCATTCTTGGCCTGAAATCAGCTAAGTGCGGCTTTTTAATCTGACACTCACTTTTAACAATGGACACAACGACATTCGTCAATGGGGTCTGTTGGGCTCTGTATGTAACCGCTGTATTAGCGGTCTGCTTGTTTGTGCTGGCCCTCCGATGGACTAGAGCAGACAGCTGATGCTAGTGTGGACTTAGCATAAGCTTACTCTTCCTCATACATGGAGGTTGATCCCCAAAAAAAAAACAAAAAAACAAAAAAAAAAAAAAAAAAACAAAAAAACACTATGCTGCATAAAAACAGACATACCCAGCTTTTTCACCAGCTTCTTGTTTTTGTTCAACTTCTTAAGAGCTTCTATGTCCATGTGGGGCAAGTCTACTGCTTTTGCCTCATCACAGTGCTGCTGATCTCCCAAGACACAAACTGAGAATTTGGGTCTTGGTGTAGACTTTAGCCTGAAGGTACAGAGTGAAGTTTAGAGAAGTACAATGTATAAAGGATACCTTCTTTTTAAGAACTTTTGATTGGTCAGAAATGTGGATTCTTGTAGTGGAGCCTGAAGTTTGCAGTAAGAGGGCACTGCTCCCTTTACTTCTTGATTTGAGGTTTCTGCATTTCTAGTCCTCCAAATATTGAAGCCATTCAAATGACTGACAGTATCACACAGTAACCGAAGCAAAGAAAATAAACTGGAACAATTTCACCATTACATATAAGACATTAGGAAATACAGAGATCTCAGAGCACGTCAGAGACATACAGATAGGCAACTTCGATGTGAGCACTCTGACAGTAACAATGTCTAAAAGCCATACAGAATATGTTGGCACTATACAAGTAAGGCTAAGTTCATATCTGTGGCAGAGCCAGCCAGAAATCTGCAGAGAGAAAAGTCTTGTATAGAGGACACTTCTCTCCACCGGTTTCAATATAAAAACTAGAGACACCCAATAGACCTCATTTTAGTAACCAATGTTTTAGCAGTCGGGCTCTCCATTGCTCAGGACCCCCGACAAACCTCAATGGTAGAGCCGGGGGCAGATGTGAACCTAGCCTAAGAAAATAACTAGGAGACAAAAAGGACTGTGACTGTGCGCACGCGCGCACACACACACACACACACGCACGCACACACACACACACACACACACACACACACGCACACGCACACGCACACGCACACGCACACACACACACGCACACCACGCACACACGCACGCACACACGCACGCACACACGCACACACGCACACGCACACACACACTAGGAAACCAAATGTTTTTAAAAAGCAGCGGTACTAGTGAAATACGTAATGCAAAACATGACCCTAGGAACAAACCTTGCATAATACTGAAGTATTATTCGGTGGGTGTTGGACAGCAGACCAAACCACACCTCCCCTCATATTTTAAGACCCAGGGTGGGGGTCCGTCCAGCTAGTCTTTGATCAAGGTAACTGAACTACCCATTTTGTTTGCCAAAGTTATTCCCCCTCCAAAAGAAAGGTTAGCTAAGAGGGAAATTCAAGGCAAAAACTGGGTGAGAGGAGTGTTCAAACCTGACTGTTCCAGAGAAACGCTTGTCCTTTTGAGGGTCATAGTTTTTGAGGCTGATCTGGAGCTCCACAGTTTGCAGAAACCTAAAGTTAGTGTAAAAAATGTATCAGGATGAGCACTGTAGCCATTGCACATAATACTATCAAATATACTTTGTCAAGTCTGTAACAGTCAGAACATTGAATATTTTGGCATGTTAAAGACTGCAGATTGATTCCAAATGTAAAAGTGTTACGTGTGACTATGCTGTAGCAACTAGGCCACAGTTCTAGCCGCCAGCCAATGAACCAGCTGCTGCACTGTATAGGTTAGAGTCACAGTGAATGGCATAAGACAGAACAACATTTCCCTGCATGAAAAGCTTATTTGCACAATTATATTTCCCAAGCTACTGTGACATATGCCAACCCAACTGAGCTTACTGTGCCTACAGACTTACATAGCAGCTAACTATTTAACATGGAGCAGTGAGCTGCCATTCTCACTCAGTGAACATGGAAGTCTGTGACTTATGAGCTGCTGTGGTCACATGTCCTTCCTGTGGCAAGATGCTGCCACCAAGACGAACACTCTTACATAACTAGTGGGTTGGGGAATACATTAAAGCTTGGCCACCAGAATTTTGTCTAAATCTGCATTAGAATTAAAAATCTAAACACAAGCTAAATGTTTGTGCCTGTATTAATACAGAAATGCAACTCATCACTTTGTAAAATAAATACAAAAACGAGGCATGGTTAAAACAAACTACACCAGGTAAACTAAGAATATTTTTTAAGCTGCAAAAACTACACCGCACAATATACCACTTCTAAACTGAACTGGTGTAGGACACTATTTGTTAAGTACACCAAATTTTCTATTGCCATATGACAATAGAAAATCTGGTGCAGATTACCATATTGTTACCATGCATTTAAGAGTCTAATTCTAGTTTATTCACTCCAGTATCTACAACATATTGGCTAAAGATATGCTGCCTGTTAAAGTCTGCATAAAGCAACTTACAGTGAACAAAGCCAAGACACTTTTTGACAATTAAAAGGACCATAAAACTTACTTTCTCTTCTTCCGTTTTGCTCCAACTAGCACTTCCCTCACTGCTTCATACAGTGTATCGCGAGAAACTTTACTACTAAAAAACAAAACAAAAAAACAGTGACAGAACAAAATGGTCAATTTTTACATTGATCTGAACAAGCCTTTGGGTTAAACCCTGGACATTAGTGGTAGTCTGAGAACAGAGTAGGTAATAATTCTTTAGTACATACAAGAAACTTATTTAAACTTAAGGTACCCACCATAGACGCTATTAGCTGGTCATACAACCAACGATACAGAGCTATAGACTTACAGCTAATACGAGGCACTGTGGTGAAGAATAATCCTAACCATGTGCCCGTGCACAGAAATACGCGAATGAACGCATATTCAAGGCTACCAGGTCACAGCACTAAAGCCATAAGCCTTTTTATGCACACAAAAATAAAGCGCGGGTGCACTCCATATCGCCAGGAGACGAAAATACAAGTTCCAGCACTGTGAGACAACGGAAACTGCTAAAAGGAAATGGCGGCCAATCACAGGCCTATCAACTTTTAAGATTATAAATCGCTGGCCGCTGCTTCACAGATCGTATCACGGAGATCTTCAGATAAGTAATCCCTTTTCTTATTAAATCTATACTACTTGCGAGGACCAGCCGGCAACCTAGACCGCCGATGGCAGAGGATTGTACGGAGCAGCAACCAACCTCATTGTAGACGCAGTCCAGGATTAGCGATGAGAAAGGACAAATTCTTCCGCGCATGCGCTTAAAAAGCACGTAATCTCGCGGTGTTTGTATGCCACCATGTTTGTGGAGTCCGAGTTTACTCCACCAGGCATACCAGGCAGCTCCTGATCTTTATCTACTCCATTCTAATAAATCAGGTGTGCCTTAGATCCAGTAGGTGGCGCTGCCTCGGCTCCGGGAGTGTTCCAGCCAACACATCCTGAGATTCGACATTTTCTGGTGTTGCTGTGTTGAAGTGGAGGCTAACTATACTTCTCGTATATGCAACCCTAAATCACCTAGTTTGACATGGATACAGCAGATAGTGCTTCATACTATCTACTACATACTACTTACACAAGTAAGTCACAGGAGGTAACGCCATCTACTGGATCCAAGGCATACCAGGCAGTACCTGATTTTACCCATTCCATTCTAGTATCTATTCTGTGTATTACAGCACATCGTGTGAACTGAAAAAAAAGATTCTGTTTTGTCCCCAGAGTCCTCTCCAGCTGTTGGATGGGTGTGCTGAAAACACTGTGAGCGTTCGAAACATTAACTCATTATCAGAAATGGTGCAAGCTGTTTATTAAAACTGGAGCAAAGGAAAGTATGAATGGTTGCAACTGATTAGATCTGCAATAAATTCAATATCTATTTTTCCTTTTGGAAAAAAGCAATCTGATCTCTAAGGGTAACTTTTCCTTTGTACTGGTTTTAATAAATTTCCCTAGTTTTTGTGACCACTCATGACACCTCCGAACTTTTTGGATTTCCAAAGAGGGACACTTTAAGGCCCCTTGAAGACGGCTGTGGATTGGCCTTGATTGAATGACACGGGTGGCACATGGATGTCATCCGTGTGTCGCCTGTGCACCGGCCATGCTTCCTCAGCCCCATTCATTCAATGAATAGGAGCCGTGAAATAGAACCTGTCCTGAGTTTTGCAGTCGTGCATTGGCCGATAGAAATTAATGGGTCATTGTGCCATCCGAGAAAAACCCTGATATCACACTGAGCTCAAACATGGCCGTCTGCAAGGGTCCTACTATGTAAAAGTTTGAAAATTGCATATTTATATTAAAAAATATATAATAAAACATCAAAGGGGTTGTTCCATTAGAGACACTTATCCCCTATCAACAGGGTGTCAGTAGGGCAGGGGTCGGCAACCTATGGCACGCGTGCCACTCTTGGCACGCGAGGCTTATTTCCCTGGCACGGCAGCGGACTCCTCACCCAGCAGTTTCGATCGGACCAAACACGTCCGAAACGAAACTGCTATTATTATACTGTGGGGTCTCTTCAGACTCCCGAGTATAATAAGCAGAGCCCCCGGGGAGATGATCAAACATAAAAAACAATGTTACTCACTATTCCACGCTCCGCAGCCGCTGTGTACTCTTCGGGCACTCCTGCTTGAAGTCAGCTGACAGGGCCTCAGGGGTCGCGTCTGCGTCTGACGTCATTACGCATAATGACGCGACGTGACCCCTGAGACTCAATGAGCGGTCGCTGACTACAGGCAGGAGCGCCCGAAGATACAGAGCGGCTGCGGAGCGTGGAATGGTGAGTTAACATTGTTTTTTATGTTTCATCACCTCTCTTTGCCCTCCACTTATTATACTGTGTGGTCTGAAGAGACCCCACAGTATAATAATAGCTAGTGAATGTGCAGGGGCCACTATAGAGCATAATACCGTGTGCAGGGGCCACTATGGGACATATACCGTGTGCAGGGGCCGCTATGGGACATATACCGTGTGCAGGGGCCACTATGGAGCATAATACCATGTGCAGGGGCCGCTATGGGACATATACCGTGTGCAGGGGCCACTATGGAGCATAATACCATGTGCAGGGGCCGCTATGAGACATATACCGTGTGTAGGGGCCCGCTATGGGACATATTGCTGTGTGCAGGGGTCGCTATGGGACAAATACTGTGTGCAGGGGCAGCTATGGGACAAATACCGTGTGCAGAGGCCGCTATGGGACAAATACTGTGAGCAGAGGCAGCTATGGGACAAATACTGTGTGCAGAGGCCGCTATGGGACATAATACCGTGTGCAGGGACTGCTATGGGACAAATACTGTGTACAGAGGCAGCTATGGGACAAATGCCGTGTGCAGAGGCTGCTATGGGACAAATACTGTGTGCAGAGGCCGCTATGGGACATAATACCGTGTGCAGGGACCGCTATGGGACATATACCGTGTGCAGAGGCCGCTATGGGACATATATCATGTTACAGGGGCCGCTATGGGACATATACCGTGTGCAGGGACCATTATGGGACATTATTCTGAATAACGGTGTGTTTTCTATATTAAGGATGTGTTTTTGCACAGAAACTCAGGCTTTGTTTTTTTTTTTGTAGAAAAAATGCACCAGTTTTACATCGAATGAAAAAGTTCCAAATATAGCTGCATCCAGATACATAGTGTGTTTTCACCATAAGACTGCTGCCATATGGTGCTCCTGGACACATTTACCACTAATTGGGGGCTGCACATGGACTTTCATTGCTTCTAATCAGAAAGTACAGGAGCGTCCCAGGAAATAGCAGTAAACGCATGTGTCCTAAAGCATTTGGTGGCAGCACTTCTGTGTTATGGTTTGTGGTATATGACTTTAGTTTAGGGGTCGTCAGACTTACAATTATTGACCGGCACTCCGAGTACCTCATCTTTGATTTTTTTATTAAAATCGGCACGCCGAACAAAAAAGGTTGCCTACCCCTGCACTAGGGGGTCCAACTGCAATCAGGAGAATGGGTAAATTTTCTCTGCATTCTCCCTGTAAATGAAGCACCAGTCCATTCACAGCTATGGGACCTGTGGTGTTCATTCACTGCCTGGCGACTCACACACGTGTGCATGTTGCCTTAGGCTAAGGGCCCACATAGCAAAAAGCAGCTAAAAAGCGCAGAAAAAAATGCAGCATAAAAACATCACATTTTTTTTGCAGTGTTTTTAAGGCAAAGTCCCCACACAGCGGGCCGCAGCGAAAAAGTGATGCTGATAAAACCGCAGCGGAAACGCGTCACAGTTTTTCTTACAGCGCAGTTTTCCTCTGTGGACTTTCTGCTTCAATTATACCTATAGGGAAACCACCAGTGTTTCTCCAGCACAGTGTCTCAGCGCTGCACTGTAGCCTTTCAGTGCTGGATTCCTGGGTTGGAATCCTACCAAGAACAACATTTGCAAGTAGTTTGTTCTTCCTGTGTTTGCATGGGTTTCCTCCCACACTCCAAAAACATACTGATAGGGAATGTAGATTGTGAGCCCTATATGGGACAGTGACTGACAATGTCTGTAAAGCGCTGCAGAATATGATGGCGCTATATAAGCATAGCTCCCAACCATTTCGCATCCGGTGGGACAGTCCCGATTTTACACTGCTGTCCCGCCGTTCCGGATAGCTTACGGTTTGTCCCGCTATGCCCCTGAAGTGTTTTGCTGTTAACAAACTTTGCCCAAATCCACCGGCTCTTATCTCTGGCTAAATGGTTGCGACTAGAATGGAGTTGCTCCTGGTAGGTCCTCCCTCCAGCAACTCCAATCTAGTCACCTCACTAGTGAACGGTCTAGAATGGAGTTGCTGGAGGGAGGACCTACCAGGAGCAACTCCATTCTAGACAATTCATTACTGAGATGACTAGATTGGAGTTGCTGGAGGGAGGACCTGCTAGGAACAACTCCAATGTAGACAGTTCATTACTGAGGTGACTAGATTGGATTTGCTTACAGGAGCTGGCGCCAGAAACTCCAATCTAGTCACCTCACTACAGCAGAAGCTAGAGTGGAGTTTCTATATGGAGGATCCATAACTGGCCAAGAGGGACATTAGATATATATATGATTATCAATAGGAATGGAGGAAAAATGTATATTTGTATGTATATTTTTTTTTTTTTTTTTTTTTTTTTTTTTTTTTTTTATTTTTTTTATTTTTTTTTTTTTTTTTTTTTTTTTTTTTTTTGTTATATTTTTTTTTTTTTTTTAAAACAAGAGATGTGAGAAGAAAGAGAAAAATTATGGTGAAAAGGGGGGGGGGGTTTTTTTTTTTTTGGGGCCCCTTTTTTTTTGTAAATGATAATGGAAATTTTTGGCAATTCATAAATGACAAAGATTTTAGATTCTAACGTATCGCTGTGTGCCTGATTTATGAGTATATAGTTACTATAGGTAGGTTTACAGTCTCGGTGTATTCTGTATTTTTTATAGGTAGGTCCTCCTTACAGCAACTCCATTCTTGCTGTCTCACTACAGAATTGACTAGAATGGAGTTGCTGCAGGTAGGTTCATAGTCTCGGTGTATTCTGTAGTTGCTGCAGGTAGGTCCTCCTTACAGCAACTCCGTTCTAGCTGTCTCACTACAGAATTGACTAGAATGGAGGTGCTGCAGGTAGGTTTACAGTCTCGGTGTATTCTGTAGTTGCTATAGGTAGGTCCTCCTTACAGCAACTCCATTCTAGCTGTCTCACTACAGAATTGACTAGAATGGAGTTGCTGCAGGTAGGTTCATAGTCTCAGTGTATTCTGTAGTTGCTGCAGGTAGGTCCTCCTTACAGCAACTCCATTCTAGCTGTCTCACTACAGAATTGACTAGAATGGAGTTGCTGCAGGTAGGTTTACAGTCTCGGTGTATTCTGTAGTTGCTATAGGTAGGTCCTCCTTACAGCAACTCCATTCTAGCTGTCTCACTACAGAATTGACTAGAATGGAGTTGCTGCAGGTAGGTTTATAGTCTCAGTGTATTCTGTAGTCGCTGCAGGTTCATGGTTTCAGTGTATTCTGTACAGGTTGGTCAGTATAGGGTCTATATCTAACACTAAGCTCCCCATATAGTGATATTAATAAAACAAACAACATCGACATTTTAAAAAATATATTTGATTGAAATAAAACCCCCCGCACAACCCTCATTAACCATTTTATTTATTAATTTTATTTTTTAAAAACCCACCTCCACTGGTTATCAACGTAGTCTGTCAAAGCCAAATAAAATCCCCCCCAATGATTCTTCTTACCTGTCCAGGTCTAGTATTACCTGCTCTCATTGAATAAACCAGCAAATGGCATCTCATGTGATGGGGTTATTAGAGTAAAGCTAGGATCACATCTGCGGCTGGTTCTATGTCGTTTAGGTTCATCGGGGAACCCGAATGATGGAGAGCCAGACTGCTAAAACAGCAGCTACCCATGGACACGAGCGGAGCCCACTGACTATAATGGGATCAGTCGTTTCCATACTGAAATGGGCAGAGAGAAAAGTCCTCTGTGCAGGACTTTTCTCTCTGCCGATTTCTGCGGCCTATGTGAGCTTAGCCTCAAATGAAGTCTAGTAAACCCCCCTTTTTTGGTTATTTGAGCACCAGAATGTGAGGACTCCTACTGAAAGGATAGTAACTCAGGATAGGCAATCAATGCAGGGGTACCCTACAGATCTCCGGTGTTGTACAAACTGTAAAGGCAAGTGTAGATACCGCAGGGCTGCCCCATTAAAGTCTCTGTACCAGAGATCTGGAGGGGTATCAGGTATTGGGCCTGGCCTATCCTGAGAAAGCGGATAAATCCTTAAGGGGAGGCGCCCCACGTGCCCTATACGCCGCAGTTTGCCAACGGCAGAAACGTGGCAAAAATAAATGTGAATCCCGTCCCCACTTTGCAGTAAAATACACACAGCGGACACACCGTCGTGGTTTTGGAAATCGCAGCATGTCAATTCTACCTACAGAAACGCAGTAAGCTTCCGTATGTGTATAATTGAAGCAGAAAGTCCGCAGAGGAAATATGCAGCTATTCTCGCAGCGCTTTTTTGCTGCGGGACGCTACGTAGGCCCTTAGCCTAAACCACAGTCATGTCAAGCTTGTGATTAACCCCTTCTTGGGTAATCAGCAATTCAATCACTTAGATGGAATCACTGATGGCAGGAGGTCTGGGGAGTCCTTGTTGAATACATTGGGGGTCAAGTTATATTAATGAATATGCAGGCAGAACACAAAAAGTCTGCTATGCAAATAAAGTATAGCAACCCTAATGTACCTTAGGGCTGCACCTGCTATACAGAAAGAGTATAGTGACGTTAACATTTGTTAGAGTTGCTAACTCATGCACTAGAAAGGGTTAATTGCAGTCATAACTTGACCACAACTAAACCTAAGTGCAGGGGTTAGTCACGGTCAAGGGTTTACACTTGGTCAAGAAACACAGATAAGTTATGTCTTGGATTCGCCCCTTCTAATGCAGGGACTCCTCCTGCACTGAAGGAGTCCTTACATTGTGGGTAACCTCTTTATACAGCAATGAGTGTCAGTTTGGTACAAGCAATCATTGCAGGGTTGGAAAGTGTTTATGTATACAGCTCACACCCTGGACATGAAAGGGAATGAGTGGGAATACATTTAACATAGGGGCACAGGAGGGCACTACTGTATGTTATAACGCGAGCGTCTCTGCGCTATGTAACCAGAACCATGTGATTTACACAGCTCCACAACCATGCCTACACACAAGCAGCCCCCCTCCCCCAGAACCCCCACAACCACCTCCTCCACACATGCAGAGACTCCACACATGCAGGGACTCCACACATAATCAAAATGCGACACTCCCCCGGGACCCCCTCCACAAACACACAGATGGCAACCCCCCAAGAACCTGACCCCCTCCCCCGACAACTCACAGATGCAGGGGTGTAACTACCGGGGTACCAGCGATAGCAGCTGCCACAGGGCCCAGGATATTCAGTATTTTTTTTTCTTTTAATAGGCTGTTACCTTCTGAAGTAACCCCAGCAAGTAACGGCCCTATTTACTTACCAATCCCCGCTCCTGCTTCTGCGGAAGCGGAGGTGACTGTGAGCAGGAGCGGTAAGTGAGGCCACGGGCCAAAACACACAAACACTGCTATCATTATACTCTGGGGTCTGAAATGACCCCAGAGTATAATGATCGGAGGGCCAGGGGAGGTGAGAGAACATAAAAACAACATTACTTACCTCTCCTACGCTCCGAAGGCTTGGGCCTGTTTGGTGACGTTACGTGGGCCGGGCCTGCGTCATTGTGTGTTGCAACTCCGGCCCGACTCACGCGAGATCTGGTCCAACATTGAAAATGGCCGAAGCAGCGGGGAGTGCGCCCGAGCCAGAAAGAGGTAAGTAACATTGTTTTTTTTTTTCTTTGTATCCTCCCCTGGTCTCCGATCATTATACTCTGGAGTCTGAAAAGTCCCCAGAGTATAATAATTGTTCATGGGTGGTCCACAATGGGGCATTATACTGGGTGCAGGGGCCGCTATGGGGCATTATACTGGGTGCAGGGGCCGCTATGGGGCATTATACTGTGTGCTGGGGCTGCTATGGGGCACAATAGTGTGCGAATGGAATGCAGTTTGTGCAGGGGGGGGGGCGATTCAGGGGGGGACCCCCATGTCAAATGTTCGCCTTGGGGCCCAGCCATTCCTAGTTATGCCACTGCACAGACGGCAGTCCCTCATGGATCCCCCACATGCACACAGACAGCAGCCCGCCCAGGGACCCCCACAGCCTACCCTCACACACAGGCAACACCCCCAGAGACCCCCCCCCCCACTTACATGAAGACAGCACCCCACACAGGAAGCAGCCTCTCAGGGACTCCCCTTCCCAAAGCACAGATGGCAGCCCCTAGGGACCAGAACCACACACACTCACAACAGCACACAGGCAGCAGCTCCCCAGGTACCGGAGACCCTAGCACACAGGCGCAGACCCCAGATCCTGGAGCCCCAGCATACAGGTGGCAGCCCCCAAGGACCAGAGCGCGCATCCCCTCAGCCCAAAGGCGGCAGCCCCCCGGGACTGGACCCCCTCAGCCCACAGGCGGCAGCCCCCCGGGACCGGACCCCCTCAGCCCACAGGCGGCAGCCCCCCGGGGACCGGACCCCCTCAGCCCACAGGCGGCAGCCCCCCGGGGACCGGACCCCCTCAGCCCACAGGCGGCAGCCCCCGGGGGACCGGACCCCCTCAGCCCACAGGCGGCAGCCCCCCGGGGACCGGACCCCCTCAGCCCACAGGCGGCAGCCCCCCGGGGACCGGACCCCCACAGCCCACAGGCGGCAGCCCTCCGGGGACCAGACCCCCTCAGCCCACAGGCGGCAGCCCCCTGGGAACCGGACCCCCTCAGCCCACAGGCGGCAGCCCCCCGGGATCGGACGTCTCCCAGCACACAGGCGGCAGCCCCCCAGGGACCAGACGTCTCCCAGCACACAGGCGGCAGCCCCCCAGGGACCAGACGTCTCCCAGCACACAGGCGGCAGCCCCCCAGGGACCAGACGTCTCCCAGCACACAGGCGGCAGCCCCCCAGGGATCAGACGTCTCCCAGCACACAGGCGGCAGCCCCCCAGGGACCAGACGTCTCCTAGCACACAGGTGGCAGACCTCCAGGGACCAGATGTCTCCCAGCACACAGGCGGCAGCACACAAGCGGCAGCCCCCCAGGGACCAGACTTCTCCCAGCACACAGGCGGCAGCCCCCCAGGGACCAGACTTCTCCCTGCACACAGGCGGCAGCCCCCCAAGGACCAGACTTCTCCCAGCCATCAGGCAGCAGCCCCCCAGGGACCAGACTTCTCCCAACACACAGGCGGCAGCCCCCCAAGGATCAGACTTCTCCCAGCACACAGGCGGCAGCCCCCCAGGGACCAGACTTCTCCCAGCACACAGGCGGCAGCCCCTCAGGGACCAGACTTCTCCCTGCACACAGGCGGCAGCCCCTCAGGGACCAGACTTCTCCCTGCACACAGGCGGCAGCCCCTCAGGAACCAGACTTCTCCCTGCACACAGGCGGCAGCCCCTCAGGGACCAGACTTCTCCCTGCACACAGGCGGCAGCCCCCCAGGGACAAGACTTCTCCCAGCACACAGGCGGCAACCCCCAGGGACCAGACTTCTCCCAGCACACAGGCGGCAGCCCCCCAGGGACCAGACTTATCCCTGCACACAGGCGGCAGCCCCTCAGGGACCAGTCATCTCCCAGCACACAGGTAGCAGCCCCCCAGGGACCAGTCATCTCCCAGCACACAGGTGGCAGCCCCCCAGGGACCAGTCATCTCCCAGAACACAGGTGGCAGCACCCCAGGGGCCAGACCCCTCCAACACACAGATGGCACCCCCACACGTACACAGGTGGAAGCACCCCAGGGACCACCATCAGCAACCCCCCCCCACACACACACACACAGGCAGCACCACAGGAACCCCCCACTTACATGAAGATAGGACCTGCACACCACACGGCAGCACCCCTCGGACCCTCCACCAGCACCCCCTCACACACACAGTTAGCTACCCAGTGACCCCCAAACATGCACACAGGTGGCAGCACCCTGAGACCACCTCCAGAACCCCCTCTTACACACAAGCAATACCCCAGGAATCCCACACACAAAGTCAATACCCCAGGGATCCTACACAGACACATGCAGCAACCCCCCAGGGACCTGAAGCCCACAAGACCCTGCCCCCATTATATGCAAGCAGCACCCCAAGTATCCATGCCCCCCTTTAAATGCCAGCAGCACCCCAAAGGACCCCTGCCCCCTCCCCCCCTTTAGATGCCAGAAGTACACCAAGGGCGCATGCTCACATATTTAGATGCCAATGGCACCCCAGAGACCCATGTCTCCAATATGATTATCAATAGGAATGGAGGAAAAATGTATATTTGTATGTATATATATATATATATTTATAAGTTATATAAATTATTTATATATATATATATATATATATATATATATATATATATATAAATTTATGTGTGACATGTATATATAATTTGCACCAGACCAGTTCTGAGACATCGTGCAAATATGGTCTGAACATGGCGGTGGCACGTTTTTTATATCTCGCGCCACTTTTTTGTTGTAAGTGATAATGGAAATCTATGGAAATTCATAAATGACAAAGATCTTAGATTCTAACGTATCGCTGTGTGCCTGATTTATGAGTATATAGTTGCTATAGGTAGATTTACAGTCTCGGTGTATTCTGTAGTTGCTGCAGGTAGGTCCTCCTTACAGCAACTCCATTCTACCTGTCTCACTACAGAATTGACTAGAATGGAGTTGCTGCAGGTAGGTTCATAGTCTCGGTGTATTTTGTAGTTGCTGCAGGTAGGTCCTCCTTACAGCAACTCCATTCTACCTGTCTCACTACAGAATTGACTAGAATGGAGTTGCTGCAGGTAGGTTCATGGTCTGGGTGTATTCTGTAGTTACTATAGGTAGGTTCATGGTCTGGATGTATTCTGTAGTTGCTGCAGGTAGGTTCATAGTCTCGGTGTATTCTGTAGTTGCTGCAGGTAGGTCCTCCTTACAGCAACTCCATTCTAGCTGTCTCACTACAGAATTGACTAGAATGGAGTTGCTGCAGGTAGGTTCATAGTCTCGGTGTATTCTGTAGTTGCTATAGGTAGATTCTCCTTACAGCAACTCCATTCTAGCTGTCTCACTACAGAATTTACTAGAATGGAGTTGCTGCAGGTAGGTTCATAGTCTCGGTGTATTCTGTAGTTGCTGCATGTGATGATTCTGCTTAAATATGGCTATAACTCAGAGCTGTATTTTGATCTCTGAGTAGCGTATTTCTCTCTCAGTTCTCTTTACTCATAATGTGCACAGCCTACTCATAGGTATATTGCCAATAGTGGCCGGACTGGAACAATAGGGCTTTGTATCCATCCCAGCAGGGCTCCATTGTATTCCTACACAGCCCTGAGTGATCAAACAAACATGCATTGGTCAGCCTGAACTGGTAGATCAGATATGGCTGAAAACATTGTATCCTTTCAATTGGTCTCAGCTCAATACAAAGAATCTGGACTTGAGTGCGTTAGTCAATCAGACTTGCTGTCGCCGGTGACCTTATTCTGGGAGGTGGCATAAAGGGTATATAAGATGAGGTAAGAGGTCAGTGGGAGGAGATTGTGCTGGGACTACAAGAGAACACTATGAGGAGTTTTAGAGACAGACTACAGGAGATTGCAGACAGACCACTGTGAAGAGCATGCAGGCTGGATTGTTGTATTGATGCCACATGCTAAGAAGCCTCCACTGGTTATTCACACATGACAGAGCATGTGTGAGTGTTGGATTATAGAGCCAAATCAAGGAGATGCGTGGTAAAGTAATTATTTCACTTTTACTCCTTTTTATTTTAATGTACTGTATATTGTAACTAGTAACTGTTAATGCTTGCATACAACTGCATATCTGTTCTGAACTGCATGTGTTAGATGTTAATACCGACCCATTTAGGGTTTAATAAATATATAAAATTTAGAAAGCTTGTCTTGTATTTATCTTGTGTACCCAACACTCACTGGAGGTGAGTGTGGTTTTTTATGAAAGAAGACTCAGGTGTGGGCCAACGCGGGTTTGGCGTACTGAGGATCTTTCACACTGCAGGTAGGTCCTCCTTACCTACAGAACTGACTAGAATGGAGTTGCTGCAGGTAGGTTCATAGTCTCAGTGTATTCTGTAGTTGCTATAGGTAGGTTCATAGTCTCGGTGTATTCTGTAGTTGCTATAGGTAGGTCCTCCTTACAGCAACTCCATTCTAGCTGTCTCACTACAAAATTGACTAGAATGGAGTTGCTGAAGGTAGGTTCATAGTCTCGGTGTATTCTGTAGTTGCTATAGGTAGGTCCTCCTTATAGCAACTCCATTCTAGCTGTCTCACTACAGAATTGAATAGAATGGAGTTGCTGCAGGTAGGTTCATAGTCTCGGTGTACTCTGTAGTTACTATAGGTAGGTTCATGGTGTCGGTGTTTTCTGTAGTTACTATAGGTAGGTCCTCCTTACAGCAACTCCATTCTACCTGTCTCATTACAGAACTGACTAGAATGGAGTTGCTGCAGGTAGGTTCATGGTCTGGGTGTACTCTGTACTCTGGGTGTCCTTTGTACTATAGGTAGGTCATGGTCTGGGTGTATTCTGTAGTTGCTGCAGGTAGGTTCATGGTCTGGGTGTATTCTGTAGTTACTATAGGTAGGTTCATGGTCTGGGTGTATTCTGTAGTTACTATAGGTAGGTTCATAGTCTCTGTGTATTCTGTAGTTACTATAGGTAGGTTCATAGTCTCGGTGTATTCTGTAGTTGCTATAGGTAGGTCCTCCTTACAGCAACTCCATTCTAGCTGTCTCACTACAGAATTGACTAGAATGGAGTTGCTGCAGGTAGGTTCATAGTCTCAGTGTATTCTGTAGTTACTATAGGTAGGTTCTTGGTCTGGGTGTATTCTGTAGTTACTATAGGTAGGTTCATCATCTAGGTGTATTCTGTAGTTGCTGTAGGTAGGTTCATAGTCTCGGTGTATTCTGTAGTTGCTGTAGGTAGGTCCTCCATACAGTAACTCCATTCTAGCTGTCTCACTATTGCCCTGACTAGAATGGAGTTGCTGCAGGTAGGTTCATAGTCTCAGTGTATTCTGTAGTTACTATAGGTAGGTTCTTGGTCTGGGTGTATTCTGTAGTTACTATAGGTAGGTTCATCGTCTAGGTGTATTCTGTAGTTGCTGTAGGTAGGTCCTCCATACAGTAACTCCATTCTAGCTGTCTCACTACTGCCCTGACTAGAATGGAGTTGCTGCAGGTAGGTTCATGGTTTCAGTGTATTCTGTACAGGTTGGTCAGTATAGGGTCTATATCTAACACTAAGCTCCCCATACAGTAATATTAATAAAACAAACAACATCGACATTTTAAAAAATATATTTGATTGAAATAAAACCCTCCACACAACCCTCATTAACCATTTTATTTATTTATTTATTTTTTAAAAACCCACCTCCACTGGTTATCAATGTAGTCTATCATAGCCAAATAAAATTCCCCTCTGCTGATTTCTGCGGCCAATGTGAACTTAGCCTCATATGAAGTCTAGTAAACCCCCCTTTTTTGGTTATTTGAGCATCAGAATGTGAGGACTCCTACTGAAAGGATAGTAACTCAGGATAGGTAATCAATGCAGGGGTACCCTGCAGATCCACAGGGCCCAGGACATTTTTTTTTTTCTTTTAATAGGCCGTTACCTTCTGGAGTAACCCCAGCAGGTAACGGGCCCTATTTACTTACCAATCCCCACTCCTGCTCATGGCCGCCTGCGCTTCCCATTCTGCGGAAGCAGAGGTGACTGTGAGCAGGAGCGGTAAGTGAGGCTGCGGGCCAAAACCCACCAACACTGCTATCATTATACTCTGGGGTCATTTCAGACCCCAGAGTATAATGATCGGAGGGCCAGGGGAGGTGAGGGAACATAAAAACAACATTACTTACCTCTCATACGCTCCGAAGGCTTCGGGCCTGTTTGGTGACGTTACGTGGGCCGGGCCTGCGTCATTGTGCGTCGTGACGCCGGCCCGACTCACGCGAGATCTGGTCCAACATTGAAAATGGCCGAAGTAGCGGGGAGTGCGCCGGAGCCAGGAAGAGGTAAGTGACGTGTTTTTTTTTTTTTTTTGTTTGTTTGTATCCTCCCCTGGTCTCCGATCATTATACTCTGGGGTCTGAAAAGACCCCAGAGTATAATAATTGTTCATGGGTGGTCCACAATGGAGCATAATACTGGGTGCAGGGGCCGCTATGGGGCATTATACTGGGTGCAGGGGCCGCTATGGGGCATTATACTGGGTGCAGGGGCCGCTATGAGGCATTATACTGGGTGCAGGGGCCGCTATGGGGCATTATACTGTGTGCAGGGGCCGCTATGGGGCATAATACTGTGTGCTGGGGCCGCTATGGCGCATAATACTGTGTGCTGGGGCCCACTATGGGGCATAATAATACTGTGTGCTGGGGCCGCTATGGGGCATAATAGTGTGCGCAGGAATGCGGCGGTTTGGGGGGGACCCCCATGTCAAATGTTCGCCTTGGGGCCCAGCCATTCCTAGTTATGCCACTGTACAGATGGCAGTCCCTCATGGATCCCCCACAGCAGCCTGTCCAGGGACCCCCTCAGCCCACAGGCGGCAGCCCCACGGGGACCGGACCCCCTCAGCCCACAAGCGGCAGCCCCCCGGGGTCCAGATCACAACAGCACACAGGCGGCAGCCCCCCAGGTACTGGAGACCCTAGCACACAGGTCCCAGACCCCCTCAGCATACAAGCAGCAGCCCCCCAGGGTCCAGATCACAACAGCACACAGGCGGCAGCCCCAAGGTACCGGAGACCCCAGCATACAGGCGGCAGCCCCCCAGGGACCGGACCCCCTCAGCATACAGGCGGCAGCCCCTCAGGGACCGGACCCCCTCAGCATACAGGCGGCAGCCCCCCAGGGACCGGACCCCCCTCAGCATACAGGCGGCAGCCCCCCATCCCCCACAGGGACCAGACTTCTCCCAGCACACAGGCGGCAGCCCCCCCCCCCCCCCAGGGACCAGTCTTCTCCCAGCACACAGGCGGCAGCCCCCCATCCCCCCAGGGACCAGACTTCTCCCAGCACACAGGCGGCAGCCCCCCAGGGACCAGTCCCCTCCAACACACAGGCGGCAGCCCCCCAGGGACCAGTCCCCTCCAACACACAGGCGGCAGCCCCCAGGAACCAGTCCCCTCCAACACACAGGCAGAACCCCTACACATACACAGGTGGCAGCACCCCAAGGACCACCATCAGCAACCCCCCCCACACCCACAGAGGCAGCACCGCAGGAACCCCCCACTTATATGAAGATGAGACCTGCACACCACTCGGACCCTCCACCAGCACCCCCTCACATACACAGCTCCCCAGGGACCTCCAAACATGCACACAGGTGGCAGCGCCCTGAGACCACCTCCAGAACCCCCTCTTACACACAAGCAATACCCCAGGAACCCCACACACAAAGTCAATACCCCAGGGATCCCACACAGACACATGCAGCAACCCCCCAGGGACCTGAAGCCCACAAGACCCTGCCCCCATTACATGCAAGCAACACCCCTAGTACCCCTGCCCCCCTTTAAATGCCAGCAGTACCCCAAAGGACCCCTTCCCCTCCCCCCCCTTTAGATGCCAGAAGTACACCAAGGACGCATGCTCACATATTTAGATGCCAATGGCACCACAGAGACCCATGTCTCCACACCCTTTAGTTGCCAGCAGCACACCAGGGACCCCTGCCCCCCATCCATGCCAGAACATCCCCCCCTTAGATGCCAGCAGCACAACAAGGACCCCTGCTCTCCTTAAGATGAGAGCAGCACCCAAACGACCCTGTCTCCCTCGATGTCAACGGCACCCCATGGACTCCTATACCACCCTAAACATCAAACCAATCCCCCAGACTCTCCAGGATACAGTCCCATGTAAAACATCACTCTTTTTTCAGCCCCTCAACTTACAGTCCCATGTAAATACATCACTCCCTCCCCTCAGCCTCCACCAACATGCAGTCCCATGCAAAAAATCCTATCACTCCCCTTCCATCATGCAGTCCCGCAAAACAGTCCTCACAGATTTCTGTTCTCCATCTACACGAGCTCCACTCCTGCTTCCTCTTGTGATAGAAGAGACCCCGCCCTTATCGTAGAGGCTCCGCCCCTTCCTGTGACATCATACCTACCAGGAGCAACTCCACTCTAATAATAATAATAATAATAATAGTCCTTTAATAGTCCCACAATGGGGAAATTCAGTGTGTTACAGCAGCAAAGATAAGCAGATACAAATACAAATCCAACATGCTCAGGAATGTTCCAAGGTAAGAGGCATTACTTTGATAGCCGACAGACAGATAGGAAGTAGCGGGGGGGGGGGATTTAACAGGCAAAGAGATATTTCAGTTCTCTGTGTGTAATGATCTCCGCTTAGGTCGGTGTTGGTTGTACAGCCTAACCGCGGTGGGGAGGAAAGACTTCCGATAGCGCTCCTTCTCACACCTAGGGTGGAGCAGTCGGTCACTGACAGTACTGCTCAGCGCGATCACAGTCTCATGCATGGGATGGGACTTCTTCATCTGCATGGAGCTCACCACGGACAGTATCCTTCTGTCACCCACCACCTGCACTGGGTCCAGTGGGCTCCCCAGGACAGAGCAGGCCTTTCTAATCAGCTTGTCAAGTTTACTTCTGTCCCTGGTTGATATACTGCTCCCCCAGCAGGCCACTCCAAAGAAGATGGCTGATGCCACTACCGAGTTGAAGAAAGTTCTAAGAAGTGCCCCCCGGATTCCAAAGGCTCTCAGTTTCCTAAGCAGGTAGAGCCTGCTGTGGCCCTTCCTGTACAGGGCCTCCATATGATCTGCCCAGTCCAGCTTATTATTAAGGAGCAAACCCAGGTACTTATAGGTGTTCACAATCTCGATGCCCGTCCCCAGGATGTCCACTGGTTTAGGAGGGCTTCTGCCTTTGCGGAAGTCCACCACCATCTCCTTGGTCTTCCCCGCGTTAATCTTCAGTTGGTTCCGGTGGCACCAGTCCACAAAATCCTGGTTCAGTTCTCTGTACTCCCTGTCATCATCATCTGTGATGAGATCCACTATTGCAGAGTCGTCAGAATACTTCTGTAGGTAGCAGCTGGATGAGTTGCACCTAAAATCTGCAGTGTACAGTGTGAAGAGGAAAGGGGCGAGAACCGTACCCTGAGGTGCCCCCGTATTACACATCACGGTACCTGACACACAGTCTTGGGCTCTCACGTATTGAGGTCGATTTGTGAGGTAGTCTAGGATCCAGTTGGAGAGGTGGTGGTCCACTCCAGCAAGGCCCAGCTTGTCCCTCAATAACCTGGGCTGTATGGTGTTAAAAGCACTGGAGAAGTCAAAGAACATTATTCTCACTGTATTCCCTGGTTTCTCCAGGTGAGACAGAGCCCTGTGCAGAAGATGGATGATGGCATCATCTACCCCAATGCCCGGCCGATAAGCAAACTGGAGGGGGTCCATAGCGGGGCTCACTAGAGGGCGGAGATGTGTGAGAACCAATCTCTCCAAGATCTTCATCAGGTGGGATGTCAGTGCTACAGGTCTGTAGTCGTTGAGGTCCATAGGGTGGGGTTTCTTTGGAACTGGTACCACACAAGAAGATTTCCATAATTCAGGGACTATTTCCTGCCTCAGGCTCATATTATACATATATGTAATTATACCACACAGCTGGTCCCCGCAAGTCTTAATTAGCCTTGCACTGATGTCATCTGGCCCTGCGGCTTTCCTCGCCTTGATCTTTTTCATCTCCTTCCTCACCTGGGCCTGTGTGAAGGTCAGACTGTGGCCAGATAAAGACGGATTTCTGGATTTACTGGTCTGTTGGGAAGTGGCCGCATGGGGAGAAGTCATTGTGGTGGGGGAAGCTGAAGGACATACTGGGGTGGGAGGAGCTGGTGTGTGATCAAATCTGTTGAAGAATAGGTTTAGTTCATTAAGCCACGACCATGGGGGTGCAGTCTGTGTGTGATGAAGAAGGGAAAGTGTGGGTGCAGGCTGTGTGTGAGCAAGATGGGGGTGCAGGCTGTGTGTGAGCAAGATGGGGGTGCAGGCTGTGTTTGAGCAAGATGGGGTGCAGGCTGTGCGTGAGCAAGAGGGGGAATTGGGGTGCAGGCTGTGCGTGATCAAGAGGGGGGATGTGGGGGTGCAGGCTGTGCGTGAGCAAGCTGGGGGGTGCAGGCTGTGCGTGAGCAAGCTGGGGGGACATGGGGGTGCACGTGCGTGAGCAAGCTGGGGGTGCACGTTGTGCATGAGCAAGCTGGGGGTGCAGGCTGTGCGTGAGCAAGCTGGGGGGACATGGGGGTGCACCTTGTGTGTGAGCAAGATGGGGGGTGCAGGCTGCGTGTGAGCAAGCTGGGGGGACATGGGGGTGCACGTTGTGTGTGAGCAAGATGGGGGTGCAGGCTGCGCTTGAGGAAGATGGGCGGACGTGGGTGTGCAGGCTGTGCGTGACCAAGAGAGGGGACGTGGGGGGTGCAGGCTGCGTGTGAGCAAGATGGGGGGACGTGGGGGTGCAGGCTGCGTGTGAGCAAGATGGGGGGACGTGGTGGTGCAGGCTGCACGTGAGCAAGATGAGTGGATGTGGGGGTGCAGTCTGCGCGTGATCAAGATGGGTGGGGGTGCAGGCTGCGTGTGAGCAAGATGGGGAATGTGGGGGTGCACGTGTGAGCAAGATGGGGGTGCACGTTGTGTGTGAGCAAGATGGGGGTGCACGTTGTGTGTGAGCAAGATGGGGGTGCACGTTGTGTGTGAGCAAGATGGGGGTGCACGTTGTGTGTGAGCAAGATTAGGGTGCAGGCTGTGTGTGAGCAAGCTGGGGGGGACATGGGGGTGCAGGCTGTGTGTGAGCAAGCTGGGGGTGCAGGCTGTGTGTGAGCAAGCTGGGGGTGCAGGTTGTGCGTGAGCAAGCTGGGGGTGCAGGCTGTGTGTGAGCAAGCTGGGGGAACATGGGGGTGCACATTGTGTGTGAGCAAGATGGGGGTGCAGGCTGCGCGTGAGGAAGAGGAGGGACGTGGGAAGTGCAGACTGTGTGTGATCAAGAAGGGGGATGTGGGGGTGCAGGCTGTGTGTGAGGAAGGTGGGGAGGAATGGAAGTACAAGCTTTGACAAATGGGGCAGTTTCATTGAAGCTAACATTTAAAATATGAGGGGCTGTGTTCACTGATTTGTTTTTCATGGGGCCTGTGCTTTTGCTGTCACGTGGAAATCTGGACGCTCCTCTGGTTCTGATACTTGCTTTTTTTTCTAGGTTTATGTGGGTAGAAGAAAGTGACCTCAATGGTGTAAAAACTCCACTACTAGATCCCCTAGGTGCTGGTGCTGTAGACTGATGGTGTCCAAAGCTTCTAGCTCATGTGTCCTGTATAGTATATGATGTGTAGACCTCACTACAAGATCCCTAGGTGCTGGTGCTATAGTTTGATTAAGTCCATGGCTTCTACCCAGGGGCCCACCTTCCATGAGGCAACCGTAGGGGATGGCCTTATTGCATGTTTTATTGCAATAAGCAGCTGCTGATAATTTTTACTCAACTCTCGACGCACTACAGTTACGTCACAACGCTGAAGAATGCCGGGATGCTACGTACAAGTCGGCTACGGTGCACACTGAAGGGCGGCCTGTCCATGATCCTGTTGGCCATTACTCTGTGGTGAAGGGCGGGGGCTTCTTAATTTTAGTTGCTGGGGGGGAATGTGTGTGTGAAAAGAAACAAAAGGGGGGGAAGGTCATTCACGGCTTTAAAAAGGGGGTCATATACTGTGTGGGGGCCATAAAAAAAGGTTCAGATGTGGTCTGGAGTCCATAAAAAGGGGTCACATTGTGGTGGGTGCCATAAAAACGGTTCATATACTGTGTGGGGCGAAAAAAGGTGGTCAGATATTGCGTGGGGGCCATAAAAAGGGGTCAGATATTGTGTGGGTGCCATAAAAGTGGGTGGTGCCATAAAAAGGTGTCATATACTGTAGACGGCAAAAACCCCACTAGGATTTAGCATTCTCTTCTCCCATTCTTGACACACCGAGAGCAATACCGCAGAAGAAATGCTACCACAGGCCTCCTGTATCCATTGTTTCAGGTGCCCCACATCCCGGATCTTCACGGAGTATACCATAGCCTTGCTCTCGGTGTGTCAAGACTGTGAAAAGAGAATCGCGTTGACAATTCAACACAATGGGCAGCACTTTGAGCACATCCTTTAGTGGGTTACTGTCATTGCTCCATGTCATAAATGTGTCAATAACTCAATAATGAACAAAGCTACATTAAAAATGAGCACACCATTGTTTTTCTTGTGCAATTCTACATGTGTTTGAGGTGTCACATGACCCCCTTCCCATTGAAAAACGTAAAGTTGAATCCAAAATGGCGGCTTTGCAGATAGCCGCCATGGGCGTCACCCGGCCTCAGATGTTTCCCCCCCTCCCATGTACTAATATGCCACAAACGGTAAGGTGATATCAGCAACCACTTCCATTTTATCTGGGTGTATCCATACTTATGGCCCACCCTGTATAAAATGACTCTCACAGTGCGACCACTTATAATAAAATGGCCCCAAGCTAAGTTATTTTTAAAGGAGCAAGTGGTAAGCTGCATTCATTACTTACCATTAAGGTGGATTTAGGGTACCTTTGGCTGTTCAGAAAGCGAGGTCCCCCCATTCATGCCAAAGATCCCTGTGACAGTATGTCACATAACGTCCCTTGCACACAGTATAATGTCCAAAAATTTTGGGTTTGGCCAAACCCGAAATTTGAGGCTTCGCCACTACTTTTATACTCTTGGGGCTATTCAGTGAAGTGAACCTGAAGTGAGTAAATATAAGAATAGAGTTAATCATTTTAACTTGGGCACTGGCACGGATCTAGTCCTCTTTGGCATACCTCCCAACCGTCTCGGATTCAGCGAGACTGTTCCAGTCGGCTGGAGGTATGTCCCGTCTTCAATTCATCTGCGTCCTCTCTGGACACAGATGAGTTGAGTGCATTGTTGAAGCAGGAACCGTCAGCGGACAGCCCCTGCCTTATCACTCTGCCACCTGCATGCCCCGGCCCTGGGAGCTGTAGGTGCGATGTGATTTCTTCACTCGCATTGCGCCTGCCTCTCCTTGAAGACGCCAAGAGACGAGACCTCAGACAGAGCGGTAGAGGAGAGGGGAGGAGCAGTGTTTTTTTATTTTTGAGTGCTTTTGCTGGTTTGTTACCAGCAGGAAGACCTTAAACTGGGTGGCCAGATGAGGGGGACATTAAACTGGGGGGGGGTGGGGGAGAGATGAAGGGGACATTAGACTGTGGGGTCTGATGAGGTGGACATTAAACTGGGGGAGGGGGGTCTGATGAAGGGGGACAGTAAACTGAGGCAGATGGAGGTGGACAGTAAACTGTGGGAGCACCAGGAGGATGATATTATAATGTGGGGGTGACTGTAGGGGTATTATACTGTGTGGAGGTACAAAAGAAACGGATGTGAATGGGCAGAGTCAAAGTAGAAGTGGGTGTCCCTCTTTCAGTTTTTTTAAAGTTGGGAGGTATGCTCTTTGGACCTCTTCTGGTCTCCTGAGTAACATCAGGGACAGCTGAGGCCTGTGTGTTATACTTACATCCCCGTTGTCTTTGCTAATTATTTACTGAGGCTATAAAGAGACTCCATACTATAGAAAAAGTGTGTGGGTGGTCAACCCCATCAACTACTATTATTTGCCTCTTACTGCTGCACATTTCCCTGGTGATAGCGGGACATACATTGGTCAGTAAATGATGTTCTAGTTTAGCAGAACTGTCTTTATTGCTATTAACAACCAATCCCAGTGCAGTGTTTATTCAGCTTTCTGCTCTGTTTTTTTTTGTTTTTTGTTTTTTTTATATATGAGGCCTTCTCTGGATAATATATTTTTATAAAGATTTCTCCAGTATAATGTTTTGCTCTTTTTCTTTTGTCCTTAAAATATAAAAATAAAATGGATTTCTCACTAAAGCCATGTATTGTCCTGTTTTTTTTAAATTTTTCTTATTTTTTTTTTCTCTGTGGTTTATAAAAAACTTTCTTTAGGCTAAGGCCTCACGTTGCGGAAACGCATCTTTTTATGTTGCAAATTTTGTTGCAGTTTTTTGAGTCAAAGCCAAGAATGGCTGCAAAAGGAATGGAAAATATCTAGAAAGTACTGATACTTCTACCTTGTCTTCAATCCACTCCTGGCTTTGGCTCAAAAAAACTGCAACAAAATCAGCGACAAAAAAAGCTGCGTTTCCGCAAGCTGGAGCCTCAGCCTTACAGAGTTTATTGCTCATAGGCAGACTTTTAATAAACCTCTTAAGGACACAGACAATTGCCAATACTAATTAAAGGGAATGTATCAGCAGGAAAACCAGTATGAAACGAATGACAGAACCTTTTAGGGCTGTTTCTAAACTTTAAAAAGATGTCTTTGTTAAAGGGGTTGTCCAGGATAATCTCGGGAAGGTGAAAAAAAAAATGAAATAAAAAAAGAAACTTGCGCAACTGTCCCTGGTGCGCTTTGGAATACGTTGGCTCTATCAAAAAATAAAATAAATGGAAACAAACCATTTTGATATTTTTAAAATAATAAAAAAAAAAAAATTATTACACTTTTATATACATTACATGTCCTTTAGCCAAATGGGATTTAGTTTTTTTTTTTTACATAAAACAGGCTAAATTCTAGTGGCCAGAGGGACCTGGTCCTTTAGCTCACTAGGATTTAGCATTCTTTTATAGAGCAAGCTTAATGCTAGTGGACAGAAGGACCAGGTCCTTTAGCCCACTAGGATTTTGCATTCTCTATAGAGAACAGGCTAAATCCAAGTGGGCAGAGGGACCAGGTCCTTTAGCCCACTAGGATTTAGACTCAACCCAGTCCTCACAGCTTTCTGTTCTCCATCTACACGAGCTCCACTCCTGCTTCCTCTATACAGCACAGAGTTGTGATAGAGACCCCGCCCTCATCGGCGAGGCTCCGCCCCTTCGTGTGACATCAGACCTACCAGGAGCAACTCCACTCTAGTCACGACCCTGGCTAAATGGTAGATGCTTAAATCCTGGAGGGCTAAAGGACCTTTGATGACGTCATGACCATGTGATCAGACTCTTGTGTGAGCAGAGCTTTTCTAGCTACTAATGGACAGTGTGGCATTATACAGAAAGAGGAAGCTGCTGGGAACGGAGACTGATGGAAGGTGAGGAGAGAAGAGACAGCATGTGTGAGCAAGAGGGTGGAACTGGGGGCAGATGAAGGGTGACATTAAGCTGGGGGCAGATGTAGGGGGCAATTAAACTGAAGGCAGATGAAGTGGGCAATTAAACTGGGGGCAGATGAAGGGGGCATTAAGCTGGTGACAAATGAAAGTGGGACATTAAATTGGTGGCAGATGAAGGGGGACATTAAACGGGGCAGATGGAGGGGGACATTAAAATGGGAACAGATGGAGGGGGGCATTAAACTGGGGGGCAGATGGAGGGTGACATTAAACTGGGAGCAACTGGAGGAGGACATTAAATTGGGGAGTAGCTGGAGGGGGACATGTCTGCCTCTAATTGCCCTCAGTTTAATGTCCCCCTCCAACTACCCCCACTGTATAATGTCCCCCTCCAGCTGCCCCAGTTTAATGTCCCCCTCCAGTTTCTGCCAGTTTAAACTGGGGCACGAGGAAAGGGACTTAATACTCTGGGGCAATTTTAGGGGAACATTATAATGTGGGGGCATATAATGTTAGGGTGACTGTAGGAGCATTATACTGTGTGGAGGCACATGGGAAAATGGATGAGAATGGGCGGAGTCAATGTAGAAGTGGGTGGAGCTAAATTTCCCCACAGCGCGCATAGCACGCCGCATATTTTATCCCTCTTTCTGTCCTTTGAAAGAATGGGAGGTATGTATAAGTAAGCAAAATTAAATGTCATGCTGAGATTTCCAAAAAAGCAACAGTTTTGGAAACCGCAGCATTTCCGCTGCGGGGAATCTCCTTTGCAGGGACTTTTTCTTCCCCTATTAAAAATAAAGGGAAATGGTTGCAATTCTGTATCTAAAATTTGCATTCTGTGTTTTTGAAAACGTAACTTTTCTACTTTGCTGGTACTATAAAACAGCGTTTTTTCCCCCGTTGTGTTTCCGCAGCACCCAAAAACACCACATTTCCTCAATGTGGTACCTTACCATCAGGGTTGTTCCATGCATAGTTTTTTTTGTTTCAGATGTTTTTCAATAGATTTCTCTGTGGGATAAAAAAAAAAAAACACTGGAAAAATGCATAACAAAAATATGAAAAATGTCAGCCAAAAACACCTGTAAAAATGAATCAAAATTATGTCACTTTTTAAAGGGTAAAACATTAGAACCAAAGAAATATTTTATATGAAGTAAGCCAAAAGCTGTCCATACACCTTGAATACTCAACTGACAGTTTCAGACCACAGCCGCCAGCTGTCCGGACCCCTGCCTCCCTGCTCTTTCATTATCACAGTGGCCTGAAGAAACCTTCATCTCCTGCTGTTTCCAAGCCCTGATATCTTGTACTAGTAGCAGGGATTGGTAATCATCCCTGCTGCCTTCACACGTGAAGGCTCTTGCATGGGCTTCAGGGAAGATTGCCCATCCCTGCTGCCACTTAGTGTAAGGCATCAGGGCTTGTTAATGTTAGTTATGTGTGGCGACACTAATGGCGAATTATACTGTTGGGGGGGCTAGGAGGTGTGTATACTGTACATTATACTGTGGGTGGAGGCACTAAGAAGCATTATACTGTGAGAAGGCACAATAATGGGGCATTATACTGTGTAGGTGAACTTTAACCCCAGGTTGTGCAGGTAACCTGCTCAGATTTCTCTATTCTGAGATACTCGCTTTTCATTTATGACAACATGTTGTTCCCTGTTATTATTCTCAAGCTGGGTTCATGGTATTTTCTGTATATGTCTCCCTAGGGAGATGTGGATACTGGTTTATCATAGCAATATTACCCTCCTCATCTAGATGTCATCAAACAGGCTGTATCTATACATTGCTCTGTTATTACGGATCCTATGTCACTTAAAGGGATTCTATCATTTAAAAAATCGATTTTTATCTAACAGCACGTCGGAATAGCCTTTAGAAAGGTTATTCTTCTCCTACCTTTATTTTTCAGGTCCGTGCCGCCTTTTTTGAGTTTTGTCTTCTTTCTTCGTTATGCAAATTAGTCTTCAAAAAGCACAGGGGGCGTTCCCCCTGTGCTCAAAGCACTGGTTTGTCATAGGTTTCCAGCGCCGCCTCTCTCTTCTGCTCCTGACGCATCTCCTCCTCTTCACTCCTCTTCTTACACGAGACCACCGCAAAATGGCCGACAGAACAGCCGACAGTGCATGTCTCGTCGCCATTTTGCGGTGGCCCCCTGTGCTTTCTGAAGACTAATTTGCATAGCGAATAAAGAAGACAAAACAAAAACGGCGGCGTGGACCTGAAAGTAAAGGTAGGAAAAGAATAGCCTTTCTAAAGGCTATTACGACACGCTGTTAATTAAAAATCGATTTTTTAATGATAGAATCTCTTTAAGGTCACTTTGTTCAATACCAAGGGTCTAAATTCTCCCTATAACTTAACTTAATATTTTATTGCACAACCGTTTGAGGCAATCGCTGCAATCAAACGATTCCTGTAACTGTTAATGAGACTTCTGCACCTCTCAACAGGTATTTTGGCCCACTCCTCATGAGCAAACTGCTCCAGTTGTCTCGGGTTTGAAGGGTGCCTTTTCCAGACGGCATGTTTCAGCTCCTTCCAAAGATGCTCAATAGGATTTAGGTCAGGGCTCATAGAAGACCACTTCAGAATAGTCCAATGTTTTCGTCTTAGCAATTCTTGGGTGTTTTAGCTGTGTGTTTTGGGTCATTATCCTGTTGTAAGACCCATTACCTGCGACTGAGACCAAGCTTTCTGACACTGGGCAGCACATTTCTCTCTAGAATCCCTTGATAGTCTTGAGATTTCATTGTACCCTACACAGACACCCTGTGCCAGATGCAGCAAAGCAGCCCCAAAACATGTTTCACAGTAGGGACAATGTTCTTTTAAAGGTATGCTTCATTTTTCCATCTGTGAACATAGAGCTGATGTGCCTTGCCAAAAATTTCGATTTTTGTCTCATCTGTCCATAGGAAATTCTCCTAGACGCTTTGTGGCTTGTCAACATGTAGTTTGGCAAATTACTTTTGTCAGATTCAAGTTATTTCTGTGACCATTGTGGGTTTTTCTTTCATTAAACGAGAGAACGAGGGGTACCAACAATTTTGTCCACGTGTGTGTGTGTATATATATATATATATATATATATATATATATATATATAACACACTACCATTCAAAAGTTTAGGGTCACTTAGAAATTTCCTTATTTTTGAAAGAAAAGCACAGTTTTTTTCAATGAAGATAACATTAAATGAATCAGAAATACACTCTATACATTGTTAATGTGATAAATGACTATTCTAGCTGCAAACGCCTGGTTTTTAATGCAATATCTACATAGATGTATAGAGGCCCATTTCCAGCAACCATCACTCCAGTGTTCTAATGGTACATTGTGTTTGCTAACTGTGTAAGAAGGCTATTGGATGTTTTGAAAACCCTTGTGCAAGTATGTTAGCACAGCTGAAAACAGTTTTGCTGGTTAGAGAAGCTATAAAACTGACCTTCCTTTGAGCTAGTTGAGAATCTGGAGCATTACATTTGTTGGTTCGATTAAACTCTCAAAATGGCCAGAAAAAGAGAACTTTCATGTGAAACTCGACAGTCTATTCTTGTTCTTAGAAATGAAGGCTATTCCATGCAAGAAATTGCCAAGAAACTGAAGATTTCCTACAACGATGTGTAATACTCCCTTCAGAGGACAGCACAAACAGGCTCTAACCAGAGTAGAAAGAGAAGTGGGAGGCCCCGCTGCACAACTGAGCAACAAGACAAGTACATTAGAGTCTCTAGTTTGAGAAATCGACGCCTCACAGGTCCTCAACTGGCAGCTTCATTAAATAGTATCCGCAAAACGCCAGTGTCAACGTCTACAGTGAAGAGGCGACTCAGGGACTGCCTTCAGGGCAGAGTGGCCAAGAAAAAGCCATATCTGAGACTGGCTAATAAAAGGAAAAGATTAATATGGGCAAAAGAACACAGACATTAAACAGAGGAAGATTTGAAAAAAGTGTTATGGACAGACGAACCGAAGTTTGAGGTGTTTGGATCACACAGAAGAACATTTGTGAGACGCAGAACAACTGAAAAGATGCTGGAAGAGTGCCTGATGCCATCTGTCAAGCATGGTGGAGGTAATGTGATGGTCTGGGGTTCCTTTGGTGCTGGTAAAGTGGGAGATTTGTACAAGGTAAAAGGGATTTTGAATAAGGAAGGCTATCACTCCATTTTGCAACGCCATGCCATACCCTGTGGACAGCGCTTGATTGGAGCCAATTTCATCCTACAACAGGACAATGACCCAAAGCACACCTCCAAATTATGCAAGAACTATTTAGGGAAGAAACAGTCAGCTGGTATTCTATCTGTAATGGAGTGGCCAGCGCAGTCACCAGATCTCAACCCCATTGAGCTGTTGTGGGAGCAGCTTGACCGTATGGTACACAAAAAGTGCCCATCAAGCCAATCCAACTTGTGGGAGGGGCTTCTGGAAACATGGGGTGAAATTTCCCCAGATTACCTCAGCAAATTAACAGCTAGAATGCCAAAGGTCTGCATTGCTGTAATTGCTGCAAATAGAGCATTCTTTGACGAAAGCAAAGTTTGAAGGAGAAAATTATTATTTCAAATAAAAATCATTATTTCTAACCTTGTTAATGTCTTGACTATATTTTCTATTCATTTTGCAACTCATTTGATAAATAAAAGTGTGAGTTTTCATGTAAAACACAAAATTGTCTGGGTGACCCAAAACTTTTGAATGGTATAGTACATATATATATATATATATATATATATATATATATATATAAAACAGTGGCTTGCAAAAGTGAACTTTTTTACATTTTGTCACCTTACAACCACAAACTTAAATGTATTTTATTGAGATTTCAAGTGATAGACCAACACAAAGTAGCACATAATTATGAAGTGGAACAAAAATGATACATGTTTTCAAAATTTGAATCAAATAAAAATCTGAAAAGACATTACCTCTTATGTCTGGACCAGACATTACCTCTCTGTTGTCCAGAGTCCCAGAATGTCTAGCAGCCGTAGCCTCATTTCTCTGCTCCCGCTTTCTCACACTCAACATAGAGAAAATGAAGTTCGCACAGCCCCCTACCTGACCCATCTATCAAAGTTAATGGAACCACATTCACCCCAGTCCCACGGGTCCACTACCTTGGGATAACCTTAGACTCTGACCTTTCCTTCAAGCCGCATATTCAAACCCTCAACACCTCCTTCCGCCTTCAACTCAAGAACATCCATCGAATCCGCTCCTTCCTCACCCCTGAAACTACAAAGATGCTAGTCCACGCCCTCATAATATCCTGCCTAGACTACTGTAACACCCTTCTCCATGGCCTCCCAGTTAACACTCTCGCCCCCTCCCAGTCCACCTTAAACTGTGCTGCTCGCTTAATACACCTCTCCCCCGTTCTTCATCGGCCGCTCCCCTCTGCCAGTCCCTTCACTGGCTACTCGTTGCCCAGAGAATAGAGTTTAAATTACTAACGCTGACATACAAAGCCATCCACAACCTATCCCCTCCATATATCTCCGACCTAATCTCCCGCTACCTGCCCGCACGTAACCTCTGATCCCCCAAAGACCTCCTACTCCGCTCTGCTCTTATGCGCTCTTCACACAATCATCTCCAAGACTTCTGCCGTGCATCCCCCATACTCTGGAACTCATTACCAAGACACATAAGACTGACCCCCACAATCACAAGCTTCAAGAAGGCCCTGAAGACTCACCTATTCAGGAAGGCCTACAACCTCCAATAACACTACTGTCACCATACCACCACCTGAACAGCCTCTACCCCCACCTTCTGTCTCTATCCCTCTTCCCTCATATATTGTAAGCCCTTGCTGGCAGGGCCCTGTATCCCACTATTAGTATTACATTTGTTTTGTATATCTTGTATACTGTATGCAAACCCTCGAATGTAAAGCACCATGGAATTAATGGTGCTATATAAATAAACAATAATAATAGTAACACTGCTTATCACCCTGAACACACCATCCCCACTGTGAAACATGGTGGCTGCATCATACTGTGTGGAGGCTTTTCTTCAGCAGGGACAGGGAAGCTGGTTAGAGTTGATGGGAAGATGGATGGAGCTAAATACAGGGCAATGCAGCCTCTCGGTTGGAGGCTGCAAAAGCCTTGAGACTGGAAAGGAGATTCACCTTCCAGCCAGAGCTACAGTGGAATGGTTTAGATCAAAGAATATTCATGTGTTAGAATGGCCCAGTCAAAGTCCAGACCTAAATCCCATTGAGCATTTGTGGTAAGATATGAAAATTGCTGTTCGCAGACGCTCTCCATCCAATCTGGCTGAACTTGAGCTATTTTGCAAAGAAGAATGGGCACAAATCTCAGTCTCTAGATGTGCAAAGCTGGTAGAGACATACTCCAAAAGACTTGCAGCTGTAATTGCAGTGAAAGGTGGCTCTACAAAGTATTGATATAGGGGGGCTGAATACTTTTGCATGTCACGCTTTTCAGATTTTTATTTGATTAAAATTTTGAAAACCATGTATCATTTTCATTCCACTTAACAATTATGTGCTACTCTGTGTTGGTCAGTCACTCAAAATCTCAATACAATACATTCAAGTTTGTGGTTGTAATGTGTCAAAATCTGAAAAAGTTGGTATGAATGCTTTTGCAAGGTACTGTATATATATATATATATATATATATATATATATATATATTTACAGTACAGACCAAAAGTTTGGACACACCTTCTCATTCCAAGAGTTTTCTGTATTTTTATGACTATAAAAATTGTAGATTCACACTGAAGGCATCAAAACTATGAATTAACACATGTGGAATTATATACTTAACAAAAAAGTGTGAAACAACTGAAAATATGTCTTATATTCTAGGTTCTTCAAAGTAGCCACCTTTTGCTTTGATTACTGCTTTGCACACTCTTGGCATTCTCTTGATGAGCTTCAAGAGGTAGTCACCTGAAATGGTCTTCCAACAGTCTTGAAGGAGTTCCCAGAGATGCGTAGCACTTGTTGGCCCTTTTGCCTTCACTCTGCAGTCCAGCTCACCCCAAACCATCTCGATTGGGTTCAGGTCTGGTGACTGTGGAGGCCAGGTCACCTGGCGTAGCACCCCATCACTCTCCTTCTTGGTCAAATAGCCCTTACACAGTCTGGAGGTGTGTTTGGGGTCATTGTCCTGTTGAAAAATAAATGATGGTCCAACTAAACGCAAACCGGATGGAATAGCATGCCGCTGCAAGATGCTGTGGTAACCATGCTGGTTCAGTATTCCTTCAATTTTGAATAAATCCCCAACAGTGTCACCAGCAAAGCACCCCCACACCATCACACCTCCTCCTCCATGCTTCACGGTGGGAACCAGGCATGTAGAGTCCATTCGTTCACCTTTTCTGCGTCGCACAAAGACACGGTGGTTGGAACCAAAGATCTCAAATTTGGACTCATCAGACCAAAGCACAGATTTCCACAGGTCTAATGTCCATTCCTTGTGTTCTTTAGCCCAAACAAGTCTCTTCTGCTTGTTGCCTGTCCTTAGCAGTGGTTTCCTAGCAGCTATTTTACCATGAAGACCTGCTGCACACAGTCTCCTCCTAACAGTTGTTGTAGATATGTGTCTGCTGCTAGAACTCTGTGTGGCATTGACCTGGTCTATAATCTGAGCTGCTGTTAACCTGCGATTTCTGAGGCTGGTGACTCGGATGAACTTATCCTCCGCAGCAGAGGTGACTCTTGGTCTTCCTTTTCTGGGGTGGTCCTCATGTAAGCCAGTTTCTTTGTAGCGCTTGATGGTTTTGGCCACTGCACTTGGGGACACTTTCAAAGTTTCCCAATTTTTCGGACTGACTGACCTTCATTTCTTAAAGTAATGATGGCCACTCGTTTTTCTTTACTTAGCTGCTTTTTTCTTGCCATAATACAAATTTTAACACTCCATTCAGTAGGACTTTCAGCTGTGTATCCACCTGACTTCTGAACAACACAATTGATGGTCCCAAACCCATTTATAAGGCAAGAAATCCCACTTATTAAACCTGACAGGGCACACCTGTGACATGAAAACCATTTCAGGAGACTACCTCTTGAAGCTCATCAAGAGAATGCCAAGAATGTGCAAAGCAGTAATCAAAGCAAAAGGTGACTACTTTGAAGAACCTAGAATATAAGACATATTTTCATTTGTTTCACACTTTTTTGTAAAGTATATAATTCCACATGTGTTAATTCATAGTTTTGATGCCTTCAATGTGAATCTACAATTTTTATAGTCATGAAAATACAAAAAACTCTTGGAATGAGAAGGTGTGTCCAAACTTTTGGTCTGTACTGTATATATATATATATATATATATATATATATACAATCACACACATACTGTACACACAGACCTACCCACATAAGACAACCACATAAATGTATATACTTGAATACATACAAGACTAAATATCACATGTGTATATAAACCATATTACACTGAAATGAGACATACCTGTAGAATCTGAAACCCTCTTACATTCCACCCCTGGCTCATTTCAGCTACTATGCAATAGTTTTCAGAGGTAAAACTTGTACAGTCTTACTTGTACATTTCATCACACAGATAATCACAATTCGCGCACAAATACTTTGTAACAATTCTTCCATTAAGGCATTTGCCAAATATAGCATAGTCTTTGAGGAAATTGGAGCATGAGAGCAAATCCAACAGTTTGTTAAATTACTTCCTTTGGCAGTGGATTCATGCATCTTCAGAAATTGATTATTCCTTGGCTTCTTTAAATTCCTATGCAGTTCTTCTCCCTTTGGTGTTTTCAAAAAAGTTGCAACCATCAGTATTACCCACATTGAGGCCATCTCAGGTCAAGATCGGGATCAATCTGTAAGAAGGAAGATAAACAGGAGAATCAGCCCCTTCATAAAATACTAGATATGTATTTCCCTGCCCTTTGGCTATTATTTCTCCTGCCTTTGGTGAATGATGGTTTCTGTGAATGGTTGATATGCTGCTGCTACCCATACACGTCCCTGGGTGGTAATGGTCGCAGATCCATCAGTAAACCAAACTTCCTTTTTCTCTTCCGAGTTTAAGCTGCTCCCATGAAGGGGCTTCTTGAAAGGGTCCTTCACCTATTTGTAAAATTAGATGTTCTTCAGTAGCCTCAAATGTTATATGACCTGCCAGCTTCTGACTCACAAGCAAAGGTTACTGAGATGAAATACCACCCCGTTCACTTAGATACCACTTCCACTTCTGTAGCGTTGTTTTGTGTGCCACAGCCGTGCGAGCACCTAGTCCTTCCCGTCGGACCCATCCTGCAATAGGTAGGTCTGTCCGTATCGTGACAGGTTGCTGCTTTGTGGTGACTTCCACATGTTGCAAAGCTGTATAAGCGGCTAACAGCTGTTTCTCTAAAGGGCAGTACTTTCTTTGTGCTGGCGTAAACTGCTTAGACCAGAACCCAATAGGTGTTTTGTGGGCTCCAAGTGTCGCAACTTTCTGCCACAAGCCCCAAGACATACAGTGGGGAAAAAAAAGTATTTAGTCAGCCACCAATTGTGCAAGTTCTCCCACTTAAAAAGATGAGAGAGGCCTGTAATTGACATCATAGGTAGAACTCAACTATGAGAGACAAAATGAGAAAAGAAATCCAGAAAATCACATTGTCTGATTTTTAAAGAATTTATTTGCAAATTATGGTGGAAAATAAGTATTTGGTCAATAACAAAAGTTCATCTCAATACTTCCTTTGTTGGCAATGACAGAGGTCAAATGTTTTCTATAAGCCTTCACAAGGTTGGCACACACTGTTGCTGGTATGTTGGCCCATTCCTCCATGCAGATCTCCTCTAGAGCAGTGATGTTTTGGGGTTGTCGCTGGGCAACACGGACTTTCAACTCCCTCCAAAGGTTTTCTATGGGGTTGAGATCTGGAGACAGGCTAGGCCACTACAGGACCTTGAAATGTTTCCTACGAAGCCACTCCTTCGTTGCCCTGGTGGTGCTCTTGGGATTATTGTCATGCTAAAGACCCAGCCATGTTTCATCTTCAATGCCCTTGCCGATGGAAGGAGGTTTGCACTCAAAATCTCACGATACATGGCCCCATTCATTCTTTCATGTACACGGATCAGTCATCCTGGTCCCTTTGCAGAGAAACAGCCCCAAAGCATGATGTTGCCACCCCCATGCTTCACAGTAGGTATGGTGTTCTTTGGATGCAACTCAGCATTCACTCTTCTCCAAAGATGAATAGTTGTGTTTCTACCAAACAGTTCTGCTTTGGTTTCATCTGACCATATGACATTCTCCCAGCACTCTTCTGGAACATCCAAATGCTCTCTAGCAAACTTCAGACAGGCCCAGATATGTACTGGTTTAAGCAGGGGGACACGTCTGGCCCTGCAGGATCTGAGTCCTTGGCGGCGTAGTGTGCTACTGACGGTAGCCTTTGTTACGTTAGTCCCAGCTTTCTGCAGGTCATTCACTAGGTCCCCCCGTGTGGTTCTAGAATTTTTGCTCACCGTTCTTGTGATCATTTTGACCCCACGGGGTGAGATCTTGCGTGGAGCCCCTGATCGAGGGAGATTATCAGTGGTCTTGTATGTCTTCCATTTTCTAATTATTGCTCCCACAGTTGATTTCTTCACACCAAGCTGCTTGCCTATTGCAGATTCAGTCTTCCCAGCCTGGTGCAGGTCTACAATCTTGTTTCTGGTGTCCTTCCACAGCTCTTTGGTCTTCACCATAGTGGAGTTTGGAGTGTGACTGTTTGAGGTTGTGGATAGATGTCTTTTATACTGATAACAATTTAAAACAGGTGCCATTACTACAGGTAATGAGTGGAGGACAGAGGAGCCTCTTAAAGAAGAAGTTACAGGTCTGTGAGAGCCAGAAATCTTGCTTGTTTGTAGGTGACCAAATACTTATTTTCCACCATAATTTGCAAATAAATTCTTTAAAAAATCAGACAATGTGATTTTCTAGATATGTTTTCTCATTTTGTCTCTCATAGTTGAGGTCTACCTATGATGTCAATTACAGGCCTGTCTCATCTTTTTAAGTGGAGAACTTGCATAATTGGTGGCTGACTAAATACTTTTTTTCCCCACTGTACCAGATTCAGTCACTGTCACATCTAGGAAAAATGGTTGATGGCAGGAGCGGGCCCAAGGCATTATGAGCTCTCACTATAGCTTTGGCTTGTTCAAGTGCTTGGTTTTGATCAGGTCCCTGTGTAAAAACAGTTTTTTCCTAGTGACATTGTAAATTGGTCTTAAAATCAGTCCTAAGTGAGGCACAAATGAACACCAAAATCCCAGCACACCGAGAATACTTTGTGCTTCTTTAGCAGATGTGGGAGGTTTCAAATTGGCTATTGTTTCCAACACTGGTTCTGGAATGACCTTCTGTGGTCCTGTCCATATCAGTCCAAGAAATTTCACTTGTTGTGCAGGCCCCTGCACTTTATTGGGGTTTATTTCCCATCCTCTTTGTTGCATATGTTTCAGCACTGTGTGTAAGTCCATAGCAACTTCATCTTTGGTAGCTCCAGAAAGCATGATGTCATCAATGTAGTGGTATATGGTACAAGTGTGGGGGATGACTCAGCTTATTTATCCTCCATTTTGGATTCCAGGGCCATGCCAGTAACCATTTTACATTCCTCTTTTGTTTAGAGAGCTCATCCCCCACCAGATGGCTTAAGGGGATGCGGCCCCTCTTTTATCTTATCCAATAGCCAGTGCCAGAACTATTTTACAACTTTGCCACCAATCATGTTATGCTAATTACAGTAACCCGACCTGTTCTTTGTCTACACTGTACTTAAAAACTACATTTTTCCCTCCATTAAGGCAGAACCCACTATATACACAATAGCTGTGTGTTGTGTGATTCTCTATGCTATAGCTTATACACCAACTTTATGAATTTGGACTTCAATACGGTGATACTTAGAGCGGATTGCGCTCACAGAAATTGGCGTCCCCGGGTGGGCCAGAGGTAAATTACTACACATCCGGACAAAACAGACGGAAAGGACAACGGGACAAGGAGACGTTGGAAACTGGTTCAAAAGCAGCTGGAGGGTAAGAAGCTTTATTCTTACTGTCTCCACTTTCCACTCCTCCTTGTCTTATGTGGCCTCTCTGGATGCCGGGTGAGTTGTAAGAAAAGTAAATCCTCTGGTCTTTTTAAGAACCCTGTTTATGAAGTATCCGTATTTGAAGAATAACTAATGTAGAAATTTCCTGCTGTGTTTTTGGTATACATCTCATTTGGTTTGTTTATGTGTTGGACCCTGTGGAAAGTTATTAAGGAAAGATTAGCCAGGAAAGATTAGCCCATCGCCCATCTCCTCAGTTAAGGTAGAGGAGAAAGTAGTAGCCTAGGGCTACTGTATGAGTTCCTTGTACGTAGATAACACTTTTTGGGGTGTCAAGAGATATCCTTAGAGGTTTTAAAGGCAAGACGTTGTCTTAAATTAAAGAGGACCTTTCATGTCCTCAGGCACATGCGGTTTTACATACTGCTAGAAAGCCGTCAGCGCGCTGAATTCAGCGCACTGCCGGCTTTCCCGGTATGTGCCCCGGGGCTGGAGATATCGGCGGTGTAAGTTTCACTGTTTACTGTCAGAAAGGCGTTCCTGACAGTCTAGCTGCACTGTGAGGAATGTCCCCTCTGACAGTACAGTGCTATAGACGAGTACTGGGTGGGGCGTTCCTCACAGCTCAGCGTCATCGCCGGGCAGTAAGGAACGCCCCCTCTGACAGTACAGCGCTATAGACGAGTACAGAGAGAGGGGGCATTCCTCACACCGCAGCTAGACTGTCAGGAACGCCTTTCTGACAGTAAACCGTGAAACTTACACCGCCGATATCTCCAGCCCTGGGGCACAAACCGGGGAAAGCCGGCAGTGCGCTGAATTCAGCGCGCTGACGGCTTTCTAGCGGTATGTAAAACTGCATGTGCCTGAGGACATGAAAGGTCCTCTTTAAGCGCTGGGCGCCCGAGAGATATCCTTTTGGAGGTTCACGTATAAGAAGTGTGTCGTTAAGCGCAGGGCGCCCGAGAGGTACCGATACCGTATTTTGTACCCTTTGAGGTTCGTCACAGAAGATTATGCAAATCATGGAGAATTTGCCTGGGCGGTGTGAGGCTGATCCTAAGAATAGAGGAATTCCAGCTATAGAGATTGTGAGAGTAAAAGAGGGTGCTGACGTAGTGAAGGGGTAATCTATTAGGCAAGTGAAAGCACCAAAACAGCAAGATAGGTGATACTGATAGGATGTGAAAAGATGGCTTTCTGAATGTTGAAAAGTGGAGTGAGATGTAGAAAAGTGGAGTGACTCTCAGAAAACAAAATGTTTCAGCAAGTTAGTAACTGAAGGTTTCAGAGGAAGTTGAGCTTGGTGCAATAAAGTGCGTTTGGATATTGTTTAAAGATTCCTCAGACTGGTGAGGTAGCAATTGTTGATTTTGTAGTCCATCCCCCTTAAACAATAGAAGGCCTAATCTAGAGAGTTGTGTACATGTTTGTAGAAGAAAATCCATTGTTTCAGTGAATTAGAAGTAACTTGCATATCTGTTTTGTAATGTCTTTTTGTTTATAATGCACATTTGAAGGAATTTATGAGTATGACGAAATGAATGCTATGATTTGCAAGAAAGTGTATGATAGAGTTGCGGTGACCAGATGTGGGTTAACGCTGCAGTTGGGATTGCAGTGTGTAAACAGCGCAGACTTGTCACGGTCTCTGGGCATGAGGGCACAGCGCTGGTGCTGTCCCACGTTACCACCACTGGTACCGGTGATGAGGGGGCTGCACAAATGTTGGTGGTGTTTGTTCCCCGGGGGTGCTTCCCTTATACTGTGCCGACTGGTGGTGTTTGGGGCGCCCTGATGTTGTTGGTGCAGAGTCAGACACAGAAACAGTTGTAAAGTTGAACTTTTACTTCCATGGGTGTGGAGGCACAAATACTTAAACAGTTTCAGTACACAATAAAGGTATGCCTGGTGACACAGCAAAGGCCTGGGGTGCAGGGTAGACTTAATGAAAGGTATTCCTAGCCCTTTATGCTTCAGTGTTACAGCCCTAAGGTGCGTCTGGGTTCCTATTTGGCTCATAGGAGGATGCCCACCACGATACTAGCACATAATATTCCTCACTCATGTTATGTGGTCCTGATAGCTCAGAGTTTCGGGGTGCAATAGTCAGGGTGGCGGGATGTTCCACAGGTCTGTCTTTGGCCCCTGGATCCTGTGATACTTGCTATGGAACATGTGTTCCAGAATGTTCTCTCCACAGTCTCATGCTGACAAGATGATGTTGCTTGACTTCCTTCAGGGCGATGGCTAGGCAGACAGGGGACAGGATTTTCTGAATAGCTGGAGTATGTCAGCTCTCCAACCTTCCTGGGCCTGTCTAGAACTTGAGATACCTGCACTATACTCACAGTTTTCTTCACAGGACATCACACTTCTCTCCTCACCTCCTGCTCCTAACACTCCACACTTCTAACTACTCACACGCAGGACCTTCCTGAAGGGGTGTTACCATGGGGACCCAGTGATCAGCTGACTCCTCCCCTTTACCCAGGTGATGTCCTCCCATTGGACATTTGGTTACTATTCCATCCTATGGGAGGTGTAATGCATGTGTGAGACTCACTAGGTGGCGCTGTGTTGTGTGAGACTCAGGACCCCCTGATATGTCACACAGGCTATAAAGCAACAATAATGCAATGCAATTACTGCAGAGATCACCCTCAGCCCAGCCACAGCCAGCTCTGGGATGCCACAGAGTCATGTATATGGTCTAGAAATCCTGTATCTGCTTAGGATTTGAGTAGATGTCTGACTAGTTAAACAGATGTTGCGTGGTAGATGGATTGGGAGAACAGAGTGGCCACGATATAAATTGACTTTGAAATCATATTATAAGCTCTCCCATTTCTTCTGCCTGCTTCACTGATTGAGGATATTTTGTGTATTTACTAAAGTCATTGAATTGTTTATAATTGTGGAGTGTGTAGGAGCTCGAGAAGACTAGATTTACTTGTACCAGAGCTGACAATTTAAAAGATGGTTTATCTATGAATTATAGTGTATACATTTTTTTTTGTCTTGCTAGGCCATGTAATTCTAAACTAGCTTGATGACACAGGAAGGAGAGATAAAATCCAACTATGTGTATGCTAATGAGGTGTGGGTTGAACTTATTAGACACAGGAAGGAATGTCATTGTTTTTGAAGATGTCTGAATGTTTATTGCCTATAGCATGTGCTTAAATGTTGGAATGTTTTGAATCCAGACATTTTGCCTTTGAACTGCAATAGGAAATAGGTACTCTAGTAAGCGTGTGTTTAATATCAGTACCTGATGAACTGAGGCCAGCCCCTATTATCTCCCTACAATTGCCTGAGGGGAGAACTTGTGAATTTTTAGTGGATACTGGAGCTAACAAATCTGCTTTGCACGCTTACAATGTTTTTCTCTATGAGATAACTTATGATTACCACTAGACTCCTTGTCAGTGAGTCTGCCTCAGTTAACTTGCTGGGATCAAACGTTTTAAAAGCCCTAATGGCTCACATTGTATATGAGCCAGATGAGATGGTCTCACTGTTACCAGTAATGTCAGAAGACACCTTATGTTCCCTACACTCCCTGGTTTTCCTGACAAAGCAAAACAATGCAGAGGTAGTTAGTGTAGAGGAACATCTAGGTTGTGTGCCCCATTACCTCTGGCAAAAGGAAAAACAGATATAGGCAAATTGCCAGTACCCCCAGTAATGGTCACATTGCATTTACCTTGAAGGGTAAACAATATGCCTGGACAGTGCTACCACAAGGGGCGCAGAATTCTCCCACCCTGTATACTGCAGGGCGTGGTGCTACTCCAGTATGTGGATGACCTGCTTTTATGTTGCCCCTCCCAGGAGATATGTACAAGCATCAGTATCTCGGTTGTGCTTTTTAGCAGAAAATGGATGTAAAGCATCTAAGTCCAAATTGCAGCTCTGCCTTACTAAAGTTGTTTTTCTAGGTCATTGCATTTTACAAGGACATCGGACCCCCTGATAGACTTCAGGTCATACAGGAGCTCAAATTCCCAAATGGTGTGGCACAACTTAGGACATTCTTAGGCCTTGTGTCCTACTGCAAACAGTGGATCTGTAATGCATCCCTGTTAATGCAACCTCTCTATGACTGCATCACTACACCAGAACAGGCAGTGGAAAACTTCCACTCCATCAAGTTGGCACTTATTTACACAAGTTTTAGGACTCCCTAATTATGACGAGACTTTTTCTCTTTACTGTACAGAAATGTCGGGACACGCAACAGCATTGCTTACTCAGACTCATGGACACCAACAAAGACCATTAGCTTACTATTCTGCTAGATTAGACCCAGTGTCCAGAGGAGCACCTTCTTGTGTTAGGGCAGTAGCTGTGGTCCAATTGTCCCTGGAGAAAAGTGCGACATCATACTGGACTTCCCTGTCACAGTACTTATTTCCTACGATGTACATGGCATATTGTCCCAGGCCCAGCCTAAGCACATTTCTATTCAATGGCTAGACAACTCAGATTATAGTGTGCCTTATTTACGCCTCCTAATGTCACCCTTGCACTCTGCACGACACTCCATCCCTCTACCCTGTTACCAATAGATTCAGGGGGGGGAAAGGAAGGACAACAGTAAAACAACCTGTACACACATGTATTTTCTGATGAACTGTATATAACTGATGCAGCAAGAAAATGTAGGAATTGGTCATGTAAATGATGAATCTATTGCTAACTCTGATTTTGAGTTCTTTTGTAGATGGCTCTCGATTTGGGAAGGATGGCAAATTATATACCAGGTATGCCAGTGAACATGAGTTAAACAAGCAGAACCATTACTCCCACAGGTCTCAGCTCAAGAAGCTGAACTGAAAGCACTCACTGAAATGGTGAAAAATAGCTGAGGGTAAGCCTGCTATGCCTTTGATATAGAATAAGACTATGGTCCGATCTGGAGAGTAAGAACTTACCTTAGTTCTAATGGTATGCTTATAAAGGATTTCCAGGCTATTCAGGAGCTGATGGAGATCATGCTGCCACCAAGGCTGATACAAAAGAGAGTAGAGGTAATGCAAGGACAGATGCTGCCACCAAACTAGCTGCAGAAAAGCCTAGGGAACATGCCTCAACACTGGTGGTCACCATACCAGAGCAAGCTTCTCAGCTGTCTTTTCAGGTTCTAAAAACATTGCAGACAAGAAAAGAAGTCTTGGGAGCAGCAAGGTGCAAAAGAAGATGAACAAGGCCTGATGATCAGTGGTAAGAGAGTATGTTTACCAAGAGCATTGTTCCCAATGATGGCGCAAGCAGCTCATTCTCAAGTGCACCACTCAAAAACAGCCATGTGTGACCTGGTGAGCAATGATGGGTAGCTCCAGGTTTTAGCACAACTGCAGCCAAAGATGTGCAAGTCTGCATGACATGTGCTAAGCATAATGTGGGCCAAAAAGTAAAGGTTCCTCAGAAACACACCCCAAAGCCCTTGTACCCGTTTCAGAGATTGCAGGTTGACTATATACAGTTACCAAAGGTAGGAAGGTATGAGTACGTACTTGTGTGTGTTGATCTCTTTTCAGGATGGCTTGAGGCATTTCCGGTACAGAAAGCCACCGCAAAAGCAACTGCAGATAAACTACTTAAAAAAGTAGTGTGCAGATATGGGATCCCCGAGACCATCAAAAGTGATAATGGCACTCACTTCACTGGACAGTTCTCTTCTAGATCCAAACCATGTACTGGGAACACATTCCCTAAAGCCAGGAGACTGGGTGGTGGTAAAGAGACACGTGAGAGCCTTGATCCACAGTTTGATGGTCCTTTCCAAGTGCTTCTAACAACATCCTCTTCAGTCAAGTTAGAAGGAAAGTCGACGTGGATCCACGTGACATAACCAGTGAGCTTGTTCTAAAAGAAGAATGGGACAATAAATTGATTAAACACCATCAAGTGTTAACTAAGATGAGTAGGAAGAACCCAGGGATTGTTGGACTTGTACTCACAGCCCTGGTTCTGCAAAGACTATGTTTTATCTAGCACTCCCTCTTGACCTAGATGAGTTTTTTTTAATGACTCCTATTTTCATAGTGTTTCTTGGAGTCCAGTGACTTATAAGTGAATGAACATCAGTAATAATCACTTTGTTCCAATTCCCATAGCAGGTTGGGTGACCCTTCCATGGTTACAGCTAAACCTGACAGGGAGACCAAGCAAGTGGTATGATTGGAAAATGGAAAATTTGAACATAAATCCAAAGTCCCATTTCATGCTGATATCATTCCCACAGAAGAGCTTAATATTAGCTTTACTGTAGTCTGCCAAGCACCTCTATTGTAAGGTCAGGTAAAATGGACTTAATTTTACAAGATAGTGACAGATGATTCATAGAGGGAATAAAGGGTTGTCCAGAGCACAACCCCTTAATAGAAAGGGGACTAGTCAGGGATAATCAGGGGTGTCTGATACAGAGCACCGGACCCCAAAGAGACATAGAGACAAGGGATAAGTGGTGTGCAAAACCCTCATGGAGCGACTTTTTAGCTACCTCTATTGCCTAGTTCAGCTTCAGAAAGCATACATAATGCCCAACGATGTATATCTAGTATGTGGTCATCAAACATACAAATGGCTACCCCCAGGGGAAGAGGGGACTTGTACTCTATCTAGACTGACACCAGCCACCTTCATAATTGCCCATGAACATGTGAAACCTTAGATAATACCCCGTCATACTTACAAGCGTGCAGCAGACAATCATCCTAGGAAAGATGGACGACTCCATGTGGTTTCAATGGGTACAAGTAACAGAATCATCAGCTCAATACTCTTGTATCCCATGGTTATGCAAACTTGGGACAAGTTAGTAGAATCTACCGATTATCTAGATGAGCAGATATACACTATTTTAGGCCTGTTGAATGATACTAATACGATACTAGGACAACTCATAATAGTCACCAACACCATAGTCCTCGACTACCTCACAGGGGCAGAGTGGGGAATGTGTCAGATTATCAGACCTTCCTGTTGCCACTATATCAACTCTGAAGGGAATCTTCAAGTGCGGGCAGGAATTGATAAGGTCAGAGAACTTAGAGAAAAATGGATCAAAGAACATCAGAAGACACAGGACAGTTGGTGGTCAGATACCTTTTCGTTCTTAAATCCTGCCAATTGGTTTAAGGGATTAGGAGGATGGTTTATGGGAATATTGCAGGGAATATTTAAAATATTATTGATGTGTTTTTGCAACTATTTGACTATAAGGTTTATATTCTGGCTTGTAAAGAAACTTGCTAGAAAGAGGTGCAAACCCAAGATAGTGGGTTTGCAGGTTGTAAGGCTGGTTGGACACACTGACAGACAATGGTGAAGGCATCCCTCTGAGTGTATTCGACCGATAGGTATGTAAATGGTATAACATATCCATGGGGAATGAGGTGAATTCTACATAAAAGTCCTCAGGATCTGATTAGCAGATCCTAATGTACCCTGGGTATGGGTTATATCATTTACAAAAGGAGGGAAATGTGGAAGATGACTCAGCTTATGTATCCTTTTTTTTGGATTCCAGGGCCATGTGGGCCATGCCTATAGCCGTTTTGCATTCCTCTTTTGTTTAGAGAGCTCATCCCCCACCAGATGGCTTAAGGGGATGCGGCCCCTCTTTTGTCTTATCCAATAGCCATGTGCCAGAACTATTTTACAACTTTGCCACCAATCATGTTATGCTAATTACAGTAACCCGACCTGTTCTTTGTCTACACTGTACTTAAAAACTACATTTTACCCTCCATTAAGGCAGAACCCACTATATACACAATAGCTGTGTGTTGTGTGATTCTCTATGCTATAGCTTATATACCAACTTTATGAATTTGGACTTCAATACGGTGATACTTAGAGCGGATTGCGCTCACACAATTCAATGTAGGTAAGCACTGCAAATCCCTTGCTACTAGTCCATAGCAAATACTGTAGTTGGGGAATGAAGATATCCTTGTGGCACCACTCTCACAGTATACTGTTGTCCATCACATGTAAAAGTAAACTAGTCCTGGGATGCATCATCAATCGGAATAGAGAAAAATGTATTTGCTAGGTCCAGAACAGCATGCCATTCATCCGCTGTATGTGTAATGACAAGGGATATCATATCTGGTACTGCTGATGCCAAAGGTGGTGCCACCTTATAAAGTCCTCAATAGTCAATTGTGATTCTGAATGTACCATCTGGTTTTTGTATAGGCCAGATGGGTGCATTGAACGAGCTCACTGTTCGTCGGACAACTCCTGAAGTCAGCAAGGCTTAAATAGTTTCTGAGATTTCCTTGTGTCCACCGGGTATACGGTACTGTTTCAGATTCACTGGTTTGTCTGGCGGAGGGATGTACACTGGGGTCCATTTGGCATGGCCACACACAATAGGTTTGACTGCAAAAATAGAAAAACAATAGACTGAGGTACCAAAAACATAAGTTCCAGACAACTTCATGCTGTGCCTTTATCCTGCCAGTATATTTCAACTGAAGCATATGGGCGTCGGTCTGCTGGCTTCATCACACACACCCTCCTGATGCTGACAGGGGACCCACCCTCCTGTCAATCATATAGCTGGGGTACCATCAACCTCCTCCTTTCCTGCTTTGAATACTCTGAGAGGGCTGCTCGTGTACCTGCATATGGGTTGGGTTTTCTTCCCTTTGTCCCAGAAGGTGGGTTGTCCCCCTTTACATCACCAGACCCCGCCTTCTTGGGTCTGGCTACTTGTAACTTCCCTTTTTTCCTTAGTTCCTTCCAGAGTTTAAACAAGTCAGGTGTTGATAAACCATCTATGTCCTCCATGCTTACTCCACTGTTTAATAGATGAAAGAACAATTGTTTCCTATTGTTTCCAGCCTGTGTCTGATTGTTCCTCAATCTTCTTATATTTTTGTGTCTTATTTCCTTTCTCCAACTCACCCAGCTGTCCCAAAAGTGCTGCTGCCTCATTCACAGTGTATTTCCTAGCATCTATGGCACTCAGCATAGTAAATAAAGCTGCTTTTAAGTAAGAAGTGGCACACATTAAAATCTTTTGTTTCATTAATGGGGTGAATTTTTCCATATCAGGTCCATTCCATAGAACTGGTACAGTGTACAGATTCTCATCAGGTAATGGATCCCTAATCAAACCTCCTATACGACCTATCTCCCTGAGCCTGGTAATCCCTTCAGATAAGGTATGCCATGGTGACACATCAATGAGCTCAGAAGGAGTCTCATGTACTTGCACTAAGGAATCCCTTATCAGATGTAACAAAGGAAAGGTACTCCCAATAGTTTCTGCTCTAAGCATTTGAAGTCTAACATTGGCATCTAAGCACAGACTACCCATAACTATTGCTTCACTGTTACTAAGTTGGACACCATCCCCTCCTAGATCCCATACTCTCAAAACCCATGACAACAATCCTTCACCCTGTTTCTGTTTGTACTTATTACCCAGCTCAGTGAGATCACCCACAGTATAGGTACGTGTCTCCTCTATGTAATTTTGCTCAGCTCCATGACTATAATCATGATCTCCAGAAGATGAGCTCTCTTCTCTTTTTGATTTTGTTGTTACAACGGGACACACTTCTTCCTCTTCTATCGCTATTTCCTCATCTGAAGAGGTGCCAGACCACTCCCCAGCTGCATACCAGTCACTCTTCTGAATCAACATGTGTATGAACTTCCATTGCCTGGGGGTGGTTCTTTCTGCATCTGCGTGTTTGTACAGTACGCACTACATAATTGGAGAATTTCTTTTCTAATTCCCCATTATATTTTTCTATGTCCCTCAAACAAGTCCGCAAAAGAGTCAGTTGCACAGTAGCTGCCTGCAGCTCCTTTTCAACTGCCTCTCGCTTCCTTGTCTCCTCCTGTAGCGCCTGCAAGCAAATCCATTGCACACTTACTGCAGCCTTCTGCTCAGAAGGATTAAATCGGGACAAATCCAAACCCACAGCTGCTTGGCAGGGGTCAGCCAAGTACAGTGGTGCAACATATTTGTTGCACTCGCGGGCGATGGGAACCCAGTTTCCAGAGCTAAGTACCCATGAAGGGAGTATACCCACATGCTGATTCTTTCTCCTTTTCCAAAACTTAGCAAACATTATGTCCTAGTTACACCCTTGATCACTTGAACTGAACCGTATGCTATAGCACAACACCCAACAAGCAAATACAATAAAGCAACTAGAACTAACAATCCTACTTTCCACAAATACATTTAATCATAAAAATTTCATTATGCAGTACTTTATCCCACTTCTTACACCAAGTGTATTCATATAGGATTTTTTTTAAAGGGAAATACTGTATAATGAAAGACTCACACAATTAATAAAAAAAAGTAGAAAAGTTTATTATACTTGGCTTCGGTGAAGAAAATAGATCAAATAACAGTCTGAGGAGCCCCGTCCACCTTCTTGTGGCCCAGAAGTAGAAATCAGCAGTCTCTCGACATAGCAATATTGTATCAGTTCTGTTCCAGTTGAAGCTGAAGCTAACACCTTAATTCCAGGGTCTTTATACCAATTTGAACTGGGGAAGGGCTTCCAGCTATCTGTGTCTGGACAGCTGGCTTCCAGCTGTCTGTCTCTGGACAGTTGGACAAAATAATTAACATGAAAGAACCAATAAAATCATACATTGTCTAAGGAATGTGTGCATTAAAAGGAAACCTGTATAAGACCCTAATTAAAATGTAAGGACCATAACAAAGGGTGACAAATAAATGAGCAGGAAAGAAGCACAAACCACACACATAGTCACAAGGATTATGGGGAAAAATTAACTATGATTAAACTGATAGCTAGATAAATGATACATGTATAGTATGCACATACAGTGCCTTGTGAAAGTATTCGGCCCCCTGGAACTTTTCAACCTTTTGCCACATTTCAGGCTTCAAACATAAATATATAAAATTTTAATTTTTTGGTGAAGAATCAACAACAAGTGGGACACAGTTGTGAAGTGGAACGAAATTTATTGGTTATTTTAAACTTTTGTAAAAAATAAAAAACTGAAAAGTGGGGCGTGCAATATTATTCGGCCCCTTTACTTTCAGTGCAGCAAACTCACTCCAGAAGTTCAGTGAGGATCTCTGAATGATCCAATGTTGTCCTAAATGACTGATGATAATAAATATAATCCACCTGTGTGTAATCAAGTCTCTGTATAAATGCACCTGCTTTGTGATAGTCTCAGGGTTCTGTTTAAAGGGAAGAGAGCATCATGAAGACCAAGGAACACACCAGGCAGGTCCGTGATACTGTTGTGGAGAAGTTTAAAGCTGGATTTGGATACAAAAAGATTTCCCAAACATTAAACATCCCAAGGAGCACTGTGCAAGCGATCATATTGAAATGGAAGGAGTATCAGACCACTGCAAATCTACCAAGACTCGGCCGTCCCTCTAAACTTTCATCTCAAACAAGGAGAAGACTGATCAGAGATGCAGCCAAGAGGCCCACGATCACTTTGGATGAACTGCAGAGATCTACAGCTGAGGTGGGAGAGTCTGTCCATAGGACAACAATCAGTCGTACACTGCACAAATCTGGCCTTTATGGAAGAGTGGCAAGAAGAAAGCCATTTCAAAAAGATATCCATAAAAAGTCTCGTTTAAAGTTTGCCACAAGCCACCTGGGAGACACACCAAACATGTGGAAGAAGGTGCTCTGGTCAGATAAAACCAAAATCGAACTTTTTGGCCACAATGCAAAAGGATATGTTTGGCGTAAAAGCAACACAGTTCATCACCTTGAACACACCATCCCCACTGTCAAACATGGTGGTGGCAGCATCATGGTTTGGGTCTGCTTTTCTTCAGCAGGGACAGGGAAGAAGGTTAAAATTGATGGGAAGATGGATGGAGTCAAATACAGGACCATTCTGGAAGAAAACCTGCTGGAGTCTGCAAAAGACCTGAGACTGGGACGGAGATTTATCTTCCAACAAGACAATGATCCCAAATATAAAGCAAAATGTACAATGGAATGGTTCACAAATAAACGTATCCAAGTGTTAGAATGGCCAAGTCAAAGTCCAGACCTGAATCCAATCGAGAATCTGTGGAAAGAGCTGAAAACTGCTGTTCACAAACGCTCTCCATCCAACCTCACTGAGCTCGAGCTGTTTTCCAAGGAAGAATGAAATTCTTGCCCAGTCTCTCGATGTGCAAAACTGATAGAGATATACCCCAAGCGACTTGCAGCTGTAATCGCAGCAAAAGGTGGCGCTACAAAGTATTAACTTAAGGGGGCCGAATAATTTGGCACGCCCCACTTTTCAGTTTTTTATTTTTTACAAAAGTTTAAAATATCCAATAAATTTCGTTCCACTTCACAATTGTGTCCCACTTGTTGTTGATTCTTCACCAAAAAAATTTAAATGTTATATCCTTATGTTTGAAGCCTGAAATGTGGCAAAAGGTTGAAAAGTTCAAGGGGGCCGAATACTTTCACAAGGCACTGTATGTATATATATATATATATATATATATTCAGGGCCGGTTTTAGACAAAGTGGGGCCCTGGGCAAAATTAAAAGCAGGGCCCCAAATGCTGATATGCAAACAACACCATCGTCTTGCAGTGGCAGCCCCTATAATAACACCTCCTTTCTGCCAACAAAAAAGTAACAAGCCCCAATTTTACCACACACAATTCAAATGAGCACCTTTGTACCACCTAATAGATTTTTGCACCCAGTCATCAGTTATTATAGCACCTCCTTATAAATAATAGTCCCTACTTATAAATAATATTACACTTTTATCAATAATAGCGCCCTTATAAATGCTAAATAGTGCCCTGTATCAGTAATATTCTCCCTTATCAGTAACAGTCACCCGTAAAAATAATACTGCTCCCTTATTAATAATAGCCCCCTCATAAATAATAGTTACACTTATAAATAATAGTCCCCATTATCACTAATAGCCCCCTTTATAAATAAGGCCACTTAACAATTATACCCCCCTTATAAATAATAGCTCCCCCTTATAATGTATGCCTTATATATATTAGTTCCCCCTTATAAATAATAGCCGTCTTATAAATAATCGTTCCCCCTTATAAATGATAGCCCGTCTTATAAATAATAGTTCCCCCTTACAATGGATGCCTTATACTGTATATAATAGTTCCCCCCTTATAAATAATAGCCCGTCTTATAAATAATAGTTCCCCCTTATAAATAATAGTTCCCCCCTTATAAATGATAGCCCGTCTTATAAATAATAGTTCCCCCTTACAATGGATGCCTTATACTGTATATAATAGTTCCCCCCTTATAAATAATAGCCTGTCTTATAAATAATAGTTCCCCCTTATAAATAATAGTTCCCCCCTTATAAATGATAGCCTGTCTTATAAATAATAGTTCCCCCTTACAATGGATGCCTTATTATACTGTATATAATAGTTCCCCCCTTATAAATAATAGCCCGTCTTATAAATAATAGTTCCCCCTTATAATAGACCCCTCATATTTAAGTTTTCCAATAATATATAGTAACCCACCCTTATATATAATAGTTCTCCGTTATACAGTGTCGGATTAAAGAGCTTTAGGCCCACCAGAGAAACTTGTTCTGAGGCCCCACCCATCAGCTTCCTGTTAATAGCCTACACCACGGCTCCTTCACTGAAGTTTTACATATGTGCTGACTATCTGGTGTTACTGAGTATGTTCCCAGTATAGTCAGCCCCTATAGTACTGTGCAGGCCCCAATAACTCCATGGTCGGTTCATGCACAGTACTGTATGGGGAATGACATGGCCATGGAGCACTACACGTATGTGCAAGATTATAGTGAGGGAGCTGTGATGCAGACATAGCACACAGGGCTGCCAGCAGGAATTTTGAGCCCCCCCCCCACACAGTATAATGCTCCACATGGTATATAATGCTCCACGGTATAAAATGCTCCCCTGAGTCCTCCACAGTTTCCCCACATGGTATATAATGCTCCACAGTGTACCCACACAGTATAAAATGCTCCCCTGAGCCCCCCATAGTGGCCCCATATGGTATATAAGGCTCCACACAGTATACTACCTCTTACCCCAGACAGCACAATATGCTCCCCAGCAGCCCCATACAATATAATATACTCCATACAGTATAATATGCATCCCACAGTGCCCCCCCAGTATAATGCTCCACAGTGGCCTAACACAGTATAGCATGTTCCACAATGGCCTCCATACAGTATAATATACTGCCCAGAGGGGTTCCCACAGTATAATGCTCCACAGTGGTCCCCCACAGTCCCCCCCAGTATAATTCTCTACAGTGGCCCCACAGAGTATAATATGCTCCTGAGAAGCCCCACACAATATAATAAACTCTACAGTGGTCCCACACAGTATAACAGGCTCCCCACATTGCCCCTTCCCCTAGTATAAAGCTTCACAGTGGCCCATAGTATAATATGCTCCCCAGAGGGTCCCCGCTAGTATAATGCTCCACAGTCCCCCCCCCCCAGTATTTTGCTCCACAGTGGCCCCACGCAATATATTATGCTCCACAGAGTGTCCCCCCAGTATAATGCTCCACAGTAGGCCCCACGCAGTATAATATACTCCCCAGAGGGCCCCCTAGTATAATGCTCCTTAGTTCCCCCCGAATAATGCCCCACAGTGGCACCACGCAATATAATATGCTCTGCAGATGGCCCCCCCAGAATAATGCTCCACAGTGACTCCACACAGTATAACATGCTCCAGAATGGCCTCCATACAGTATAATATACTGCCCAGAGAGGTTCCCCCAGTATAATGCTCCACAGTGGCCCAAAACAGTATAATATGCTCTCCAGAGGCCCCCCCCACAGTATAATGCTCCACGGTGGCCCCACACAGTATAATATGCTCTCCAGAGGGGCCCCCCAGTATAATGCTCCAAAGTGGCCCCAGAGAATATAACATGCTCTCCAGGGCCCCCCTCACATTATAATGCTCCACAGAGGCCCCACACAGTATAATATGCTATCCAGAGGAACCCCCCGTATAATGCTTCACAGTGGCCCCACACAGTATAATATGCTATCCAGAGGGCCCCCTCCTCAGTATAATGCTCCACAGGGGCCCCACACAGTATAATATGCTATCCAGAGGGGCCCCCCAGTATAATGTTCCCCAGGGGCCCTACACAGTATAATATGCTATCCAGAGGGACCCTCCCCAGTATAATGCTCTACAGGGGCCCCACACAGTATAATATGCTATCCAGAGGGCCCCCTCCCCAATATAATGCTCCACAGGGGCCCCACACAGTATAATATGCTATCCAGAGGGGCCCCCCAGTATAATGTTCCCCAGGGGCCCTACACAGTATAATATGCTATCCAGAGGGACCCTCCCCAGTATAATGCTCTACAGGGGCCCACCACAGTATAAATTGCTATCCAAAGGGCCTCCCCAGTATAATGCTCCACAGGGGCCCCACACAGTATAATATGCTATCCAGAGGGGGCCCCAGAGTATAATGCTCCACAGGGGCCCCACACAGTATAATATGCTATCCAGAGGGCCCCCTCCAGTATAATATACTATCCAGAGGGCCCCCCCCCCCAGTATAATGCTCCACAGTGACCCTACAGACTCCCTTAGTGCTAGTATTATATTATACTCTGGGGTATCTTCAGACCCCAGAGTATAATTATCGAAGTCTGGGGGAGGTAAGGGAAAAATAACAAACAGTTATACTTACCTTGCCTTACCTCTCCTGGGCCTCCTCGCTCTGCTCCGCTATCCCCGCCGGCTTCCTCTTCTCTGCGGCTGACGTCACGCATTGTGGACGTCGCCGCTGAAGTCTGTGATTGGGCCTCAGCGGTTACATGAGCACGCTCCACGTGACCGCTGAGGCCAGGCCTCAGCGGTGATGTCCGGAACGCCAGAAGATGATGTCGGACCCAAGGACAGGTGAGTAAAAATGTTTGTTATTTTTACTCACCTCGGAAAAGGGCCCTGCGGCAGATGACGCTGGGTCCCTTTCTGTTATCGATATGGCCGGTCCTGACTCCGGGATCCGGAGTCATCCGGAGTCAATTGCCCAGTTTGCCCACCCCCAACTCCGGCCCTGTATATATTTATATACATACACAGACCTGCCCACATAAGACAACCACATAAATGTATATACTTCCTGTTAAAAACAGTCTTTCTAATGAGTACTACCAGCTATTTTTTAACCTTCTCTCACATTTGACCAACCTTTTTAATGTAGCAGCTTCTCGAGGCACCCTCCCCCAAGAAATGCTTCAAACCACTATTGCAACCGAACCCAGATCGGGCAAACCTCCTACCTCCTCAGCCAATTTTAGGCCCAACATCCAACACCGCAGATATTATGTATTCACATCAGCTCTGCATTGGAACAACACATTCAGATGAATTTTTCCTATCAATGGGAAGTTCACTATATGCTTTATTTAGATATTAAGATTTGTTCCCCTATATCAAATGCCCCTAAGCTAAATCTTATTCTGTTGCTCACCTCCTTACAAAGCAAACTGAATCATATAAATAAATTTGTATTTCCGTCTCACTATAATCACACCTATTCCCGTGTCTCTTCTGCGCAAGTTTCAGAAGCAAATGTTGGCTTTTGTTTCGAAGGGAGAAAAACCTAAAGTTGCATCCTCAATCTTATACTCACATTGTAATAAAGAAGGCCTTGCTCTCCCTAACATATTAGCTTATAGACAGGCTCTTAGGTCGAGGCCCCTCTTCAGACTTTTTTGTGAAAAGCGCTGTGGAAATACTGCAATGTGTTCCCACTTTTTTGCTGCAGCCCGCTAGGTGTGGCCTTAGCCTTAACCACTTCTGGACCGCCCATTGGGTTTTTACGTCCAGAAGGTGGTTGCCTTGTTCTGCAAGGACGTACCAGTACGTCCAAGCAGAATTCAGCAGCTGCACGAAATCGTGCAGCTGCTGAAACGGGGAGCTGGCTGTAACTTCAGCCGGAGCCCCCAGAGAGAAGGCACGGAAGGTTGTGAGCGCTGTATACACCGCTATGGGCGCTGTCATGATGCAGCTGCCCTCTGACCTGGCCACATGATCCGCTGGGATCAGCATCTATTAGAGCTGCTGGGTCCTACAGGACCCAGATCAACTCTATAAGCTATATAGTAACATGCAGGAGGCTGTATTCCTCCTGCAACTGGGGCTAAATGTACCAGCTCCAGTTACAGGGGAAATCAGCCTCCCCCACAAAACAAAAAAAAAAAATTGATCAGATGTCCCCAAAGGTCTATTATGACCTTATGGGGAAACAATGTAAAAAAAAAAAAAAATTAAATAATTAAAATAAAACGTCAAAAACACCCCCTTATTACAGGTTCTAGCCCCACCCCTGACAACACCATGCAAAATAAAAATTACCGTAATGGAGAGAAAAAACTATTTTAGGCTAAGGCCCCACGTTGCGGAAATGCTGCTTTTTTTGTTGCAGATTTTGTTGCAGTTTTTTGAGCCAAAGCCAACAATGGCTACAAAAGGATTGGGAAATATATAGGAAGCTCTTATACTTCTCCCTTCTGCTCAATCCAATCCTGGCTTTGGCTCAAAAAACCTCAACAAAATCTGCAACAAAAAAAAGCTGCGTTTCTGCAACGTGGGGCCGTAGCCTTAAAAAGTTTTTTAGTAGCACTTTGTGCTATTAAATACAAACAAAAAAGAAAAGTGAAAAACAGATGTTTTTCCTACTCTTGTTTAAATTTTCCCGGATATAAAAAAAATTAAAAAACATTCAGAAATAAAAACAACATAAAATTAAAGTCCTATGTGTCACCGAAAAAAGACGCAGAAATTAATTGAATAGCCCAAATGATAAAACTGTTATAGCCCTCAAAACCGCACATACAAAATGCCCAAAAATGTGTCTGGTCCTGGACCAGAATTTGGCCTGGTACTGAAGTGGTTAAAGGGGTTGTCCAAGATATTTTTTTTTTATTTTAGGCCGCTGATTGTAAAAATAAAAAAAAAAATAAAAAAACACTCACCTGTCTCCAGTGCTCTGGTGTCTCCCAGCGTGGTCTGGTCCTGCAGCTCCGTTGTTTTCTTCCGGCAAAAGTCCCCGCCACATGTCACCGCTGGGGTCAATGAGCGGCCTAAGGAAAGGGACATGAGACAGTTGGCAAGGACTTCTGGCAAAAGAAGACAACAGAGAAGCCGGACTGGACCACACTGAGAGGTACTGGAGCATCCAGGGATAGTTGAGTATGTTTTTTTTAATTTTTTTTCACCTTCCCCTGCCTAATTTAAAAAATAATTTTTATACTGGACAACCTCTTTAATCATATGCGTTACTGGTGTTTCCATTTCCCAGGGTCTAGTTGGACTATTATTTAATCACTAATTAAGATCACTATTGTTGACATGCATACTTATTCCATCTGTTTCCACTTCTTCCATGCCCTCAGTACAAGCTACCACTAAGGCTTGTAAGGAACTGGTACAAAAATAAAATCTGATACCTCTCTTGAATCTATTAATATACCTCTAGAAATGCTAAAATTTCGTATTTCTAATTCCCACATCTCTTATTGGACTACTAGGAGAATCACTTCTATTGGCCAAATTCAGCAAGGCCATCTCATTGTACCCGTTTTTTTCCTGGTTACTCAATGTAGTGAAAGCTGCCAATATTTCTTTCAGTATTGGCAGATTAGGTTGTATTTGTCTAGTCATAATATAGCTACCCTAACAAGATGGTATTATGGTATTATACCCCAAGTAAAATAGCCTGTATATTTCTTGACTTTTCCAGCACTTTCTGGAGTTTTCATTCATCCCTCCCCTGAACTGGCCCTTTTGTTACTGGATATGGAGGCGATACCCCCTGATAAGTGGCGTAGCTAGCGGGGGGCAGAGGGGGCAACTGCCCTGGGCCCACTGACTCAGTGGGGCCCACCTCAGGGCCGCCATTAATACATTCTTTACTTTTAACTAGATAGGTGTCTACACCGGCTACGTGCATCACAGGATCGCAGGTAGGTGAGTATAATTTTTTTTTTTTTTTTTTTTTTAGTACAGTTGTGGGTATTTTAATAGTATAAGGAGGTCATTAGGACATGTCGATGTTGCTGGCCGCTCAGCAAAAGGCTTACCCACCAAAGCCAGAGTGGGACGTCAGGAAAGAGGTCCGCAAAGCGTTAACCAAGATGACGGCAGAGGACGACGTAGAGGTCTATCTGACTGGATTTGAAAGTGTGGCCAACCGTGAGAGGCTTCCATGGCAGCTCTGGGCCGAGGTGTTGGCACCTTTCTTAGTCGCTGAGCCCCAGCAAGCCTATTTTGACCTGAGTGAACAGGATGCATGCGACTACCAGAGGGTGAAGGCGGAGATCCTGGCCCGACTGGGTGTGGACCAGCATGTCCGGGCTCAAAGAGTCCACAATTGGGAATACCAGAAGGCGTTACCACCAAGGTCACAAATGCACCACCTGGTACAACTTGACCGTAAGTGGCTCCAGCTGGAGACATTGACCCCAGCCCAGATTGTGGAGCGGGTTGTCATAGACCGGTATCTGAGGGCTTTACCGGGTAAGATCCAGCAGTGGGTGGGGCATGGAGACCCAACTAACGCCAATGCATTGGTGAGGCTGGTGGAACGCTACTGGGCTACACAGTCCCTCAGAAAGGAGCCCCCCAGATCCTACAAGTCCCCAAGACCCGGAGGGCCAACATTCCTCGAGCTCCCCAGGATAAGATAATGACCCAGGGGAGGAGGAGAGAGATCTGTCGTCTGCTGGGATTGCCACAAGCCAGGCCATATTGTGGCTAGTTGTCCCCGTGCCTTAGAGCCCATGGACTGCAGCCTGGGTCAGAGGGTGTCCCTCTACGCTGCCCCAGCCTACACTGCCGCTACCCCAGACACTGCTGACAAGTGCCACCTATGCCAAGTGACCATAGCTGGGTGCCCAGTGGTGGCACTACTGGACTCTGGCAGTCGGGTGACCCTTGTTAATGGGTCCTGTGTCGACCTCGGGACTGTCACTGGACGCACAGTCGGGGTTCTGTGTGTACATGGGGATATAAGAGACTATCCGACTGTGACTGTTGCAATCCAGACCCCCTGTGGAGAGAGCCGACACGAGGTAGGGGTTGTCAGGAACTTACCCCATGACCTCATTCTGGGACGGGACTTTCCCCTCTTTTGGACTCTATGGCGGGGAAAAAAAAGGGTCAGAGAACCCACCCCCAGGATTACCACAGGTATTGTCTGGTCAGGTCCTCGAGCCTGAACCCAATGACCTAGACTCTAGGGTTCCTGCCGTAGGGGTGACCATGCTAGAAGGAAATGGTAGCTCTGTGTTTCCCCTAGAGGTAATGGCAGGCGAAGCCGAGGCAGCTAGTACCGAACCTCAAATGTCGGATTTGGAGGTATCTCGTGATAATTTTGGTTCTGCACAACTCCAGGACCCCACTCTGCTAAGGGCCTGGGAGAAGGTTCGTCAGCCCGGTAGGAGAAAACCAGAAGAGATCTATCATGTAAACCTCCTAAAGGCGTGGAAAGACCGAGAGAGTCTGCTTACAGAAAGATCTCCGGCTAAACTACCTCCTGTACTGTCCCCACAGGCTGCGGTTAGGACTACAGAGGTAGCAGTAGGGGTAACAATAGCAGAATCCCTCACGAAAAGCCAACAGCAAGAATCCAGAGAGTTTGTAGCTAGGAATACGGATGTGTTCTCCGAGCTACCCGGGTGTTCGTCTATAATCAAGCATGATATTCTTACCGAGCCCCAGGTGAAAGTACGGTCGAGACCGTACCGGGTGCCTGAGGCTCGTCGACAAGCCATTTCAGAGGAAGTGCAGAAAATGTTAAAATTACGTGTGATTGAGGAGTCCAAAAGTGAATGGGCCAGTCCCATTGTCCTAGTTCCAAAACCAGATGGTACGTTGTGTTTCTGCAACGATTTCAGGAAACTGAATGAGGTATCTAAATTTGATGCCTACCCCATGCCACGGGTAGACAAACTTATTGAGAGACTAGGAGGGGCCCGGTACTTCACTACCCTCGATCTCACTAAGGGATACTGGCAGGTACCTCTGACGGATAGCGCCAAAGAAAAAACTGCCTTTATTACCCCTGAGGGACTTTTTCACTATCTCGTGTTACCGTTCGGGCTCCACGGGGCCCCAGCCACATTCCAAAGGTTAATGGACATAGTGTTAAAACCTCATAGAAGATACGCCTCGGCATATCTGGATGACATCATCATTTTCAGCAATGACTGGGAGTGTCACTTGCCCAAGGTACAAGCTGTAGTGAATTCCCTGAGAGCAGCTGGCCTGATTGCTCACCCCAAAAAGTGTGCTTTGGGGATGGAGGAGACATGCTATTTGGGGTATGTGATATAATGGTAATGTGGTATAATCAAACCCCAGCTCAACAAGGTCGACGCTATCCAGAAATGGCCTTGACCTGTGAGCACCAAACAAGTTAGGTCATTCCTGGGCATTGTTGGGTATTACAGACGCTTTATACCCAACTTTGCCACAGTATCTGCTCCCCTGACAGACCTTCTAAAGGGTAAAAAGTCTGTTATGGTGCAGTGGAATGACCAGGCTGAAAGCGCTTTTCAGGCATTAAAGGTGGCCTTGTGTGGATCTCCTGTCCTCATTACGCCTGACTTCAGCAGAGACTTGTGGTACAGACAGACACATCAGATGTAGGGCTGGGAGCTGTCCTGTTTCAGGAGGTGAATGGAGAAGAGCATCCAGTCACCTACCTGAGCAGGAAACTCACGCCAGCGGAGAGGAACTACAGCATAGTAGAGAAAGTGTGGGGCTGCTGGGGAGCATATTGTACTGTCTGGGGCCACTAAAGGGTAGTATACTGTGTGGGCCACTGTGGAGTATTATACTATGTGGAGCCTTATATACCATGTGGGGCCACTATGGGAGGGGCTCAGGGGAGCATTTTATACTGTGTGGGGCCACTGTGGAGCATTATATACCATGTGAGGAAACTGTGGAGGGCTCAGGGGAGCATTTTATACTGCGGAGCATTATATACCATGTGGAGCATTATACTGTGGGGGGAGCTCAAAATTCCTGCTGGCAGCCCTGTGTGCTATCTCTGCATCACAGCTCCCTCGCTATAATCTTGCACATACGTGTAGTGCTCCATGGCCATGTTATTCCCCATACAGTACTGTGCATGAACTGGCCAGTTATTGGGGCCTGCATAGTAGTATAGGGGCTGACTATACTGGGAACATACTCAGTAATGCCGCATAATCAACACATATGTAATACTTCAGTGAAGGAGCCGTGGTGTAGGCTATTAGCAGGAAGCTGTTGGGTGGGGCCCCAGAACAAGTTTCTCTGGTGGGCCTAAGGCCCTTCAGTCCGACACTGTATAACGGAGAACTATTTTATATAAGGGTGGGTTAGTATATATAATTGGGAAACTTAAATATGAGGGGGCTATTATAAGATGGGCTATTATTTATAAGGGGGGAACTATTATATATAAGGCATCCATTATAAGGGGGAGCTATTATTTATAAAAGGGGAACTGTTTATAAGGGGGGTATAATTAAGTGGGCTTATTTATAAAGGGGGCTATTAGTGATAATGGGGACTATTATTTATAAGGGTAACTATTATTTATGAGAGGGCTATTATTAATAAGGGAGCAGTATTTTTACGGGGTGACTGTTACTGATAAGGGGGAATATTACTGATACAGGGCACAATTTATCATTTATAAGGGAGCTATTACTGATAAAGGTGTAATATTATTTATAAGCAGGGACTATTATTTATAAGGAGGTGCTATAATAACTGATGACTGCGTGCAAAAATCTATTGGGTGGTACAAAGGTGCTCAATTGAATTGTGTGTGGTAAATGGGGCTTGTTTTTACTTTTTTGTTGGCAGAAAGGAGGTGTTATTATAGGGGTTGCTACTGCAAGATGATGGTGTTGTTTGCATATCAGCATCTGGGGCCCCGCTTTTAATTTTGCCTAGGGCCCCACTTTGTCTAAAACCGGCCCTGCCGACCACTCATCCCTCACTTGGATGAGCAGATCCAAGGACAAGAACGCCAGGGTCACTAGATGGTTCTTGTCCCTTCAAAACTTTAGTTTCTCGGTGGAGCACAGACCAGGAAAACTGCAAGGCAATGCGGATGCCTTGTCCCGGGCTCATTGTTTAATGGCTGGAGTTCGCCCCGAGGGTTCAGAACTGAGGGGGAGGGTATGTGAGAAAGTGAAGGGTGTGGTTTGGGAGAACATGTATTTTCCCGCCAGGTAGAAACCCACAGCAGGGAGGTCAGGTGACTAATTAAGGCCTGATATGGCTGAGTGTCAGAGCTAGAAGGTGTGGCACTACACTGAGGAAACTGACCTGTGTATCTGGACCTGCAAAAAAGGTAACTCTGTGCCATGCCTGTTTGAATAACCAAATAACCAGAGCGGGAGTCTGGCAGCCAGGCTCTTGTATAGAGAGGGACCATTGTGTTGTAGTAGTTAGTTCTCAGCCGAGAAGGTTTTGTTTTTGTTTGTGCCTTTGTAAAGGCAAACCTGTTATGCACCTGAAACTAAATAAACACCAGACTTTAGTGTGATCCAGCCTTTGTGTCCCTGTTTCCTGCACTGCTACCAAGCATCTACCTGAGCGGTTTCCGACAGGTGGTAGTAATCCCCCAGGGCACATCTTGTGGTATTGTATTTATTCTGCCTTATGATGGTTAGGGTGCCCTTGATATTAAGGTACAGGATTAAAGGACTCAAGAAGCAGTGGGTAACGTTGCAAGTAACTCATGTTTCTTTAGTGTAAATTAAGCAAGGCATTTCAACTTCCGGAACAGTGTGCAGTCATCCACCAAATGTAAAATTACCCAGACATCATTTCCTCCATCAAACAGCATTTGTCGACTTATTTCGATCTCAATGATTCGCCTGAAACCTGCCGACCTTCACCTGGGAGGCTGACAAGTCCGTTATTAGAGGGATTTTCATCTCCCTTGCATCCAAGGTTAAGAAAGACTTACAGGCTGAACTGGATAGGATTCTCTCTGAGATTGCTTCTATTGAACGTCTGAGAAAGCGGAGCAAGGTTCTCTCTTCACAGACTGACCTTCTTTGTTTAAGAGAGATGCTGAAGAATATCATTAATGCCTGCACTGGCAAGCATTTCTTACACTTTCAACACAAAATTCATGCTCAAGGAGACGAAGGAGGAAAGCTCTTGTACTCCATGCTACATAAGGCGAAATCCAAATGCTTTATTTCTGCTGTTAAGGACAAGTATAACCACAATGGCATCACCTCTGACTTTCTTTCATTCTATACGGATCTATACAACTTGGACGCTGCCTCTAGGTCTTCTGACCTGATGCAGAAGGCCAATAAGATCGCTTTCCTAGACTCACTCCACCCTCCCTCCTCATCCACTGAGCATTCGTCGACACACGCCACCTATCTCCCTAAAAGTGATCACTGAGGTCATGAACAGCTTTCCGAAGGGAAAGATTCTCGGGCCTGACAGCTTCCCCTTGCATTACTACAAAAAGTTTCACTCGGAACTTCTACCTCACCTCTCTCTCTGGCTTGCAACGCCCTTTTGGCAAAATGCTCCCCAAACAAGCGCATGAGACACACATCACCCTGATACCCAAAGACAGCAAAGATCCACTGTCCTGCGGTAGTTACCAACTGATACCTTTACTCAACATTGATCTCAAGATATGGGCGAAGATTCTGGCCAGTTACCTGAAATGCTTCTTGCTATCCTTAATTTATTCGGACCAAATCAGATTTGTTCCAGGTAGGGAGGGAAAAGCTAATTCTAACCACCTTTTGCATGCCATTGCCCATGCACTGAAGACCAATCAGACCTAGTCCTTCTAGGAGTTGACGCCAAAAAGGCATTTGACAGAGTGGATTAGCAATACATGATGGCCACACTGCGTAAGTTTAATTTTCTGTCCAAATTCATAGACGCAATCTTCACTCTCTATGCATCCCATCACGCACGTCTGAAGATTTACGGTACCCTCTCTCCCAGTTTTGAGATAAGGAATGGTACTCCGCAGGGATGCCCCCTCTCCCTATTCATCCTAGTCCTTGAAATCCTTCTACAAGCAGTCTGCCTACACCCGAACATCCAGGGACTTAGAATTGGCTTCCAAAAGCTGCTGCTTTTGCAGATGATGTCTTATTCCTCATGTACAATCCCTCTTCGGGCATTCCCACCATTGTCGGCCTCCTGTCACAATATGGTTCCATGTTTGGCTATAAGGGGAACCTCTCAAAGTTCGAAGTCCTCAATACTACGCCCACTCCCAAAGCAGCATCATCCATATGAAACTCTCACTCCGTTCTGTTGGACTTACAGCAAGGCGTACAACAGACAGCGAACCCTGCTGATCTCTACACTGAGAACTTCCACTCCTTGCTTTCAGATCTCAACACCATGCTCACTTCGTACCTGCCCTTTTCTTGGTTCGGACGAAACCTTCTTCAATCCTATATTCTCTCCAAGATGCTGTATCACTTTGACATGGTTCCTATATACCTCCCTCCTCTCTTCTTCAAAGCGATCCGCAGCCTCTTCTCGTCCTTCCTACGTCTTCTTATCTATGTCTTCTTATCTATATCCTCATGAAGTAAAAACCTTCAGAAGGCATGGGCCTCCCCAATGTATTCAACTACTACAAAGCAGTCCAATTAAAAAGATGGATTGAACTGACGAACCTCGCTGAGGGCACACCCATCTCTGATTTAGCCAAAGGACTAATCGGCCTCTCCCTTTCCTCTGATCTCTGGTTTCATGGTTCAACTGGCCACAAAACTACATTACTGGACCAACTCCTCAAGGGCGCATGCGAGGCCTGGTGTGACCTTGAAGAGCTACTCGCTCCAACACCCTCTACACTACTGCCTACTGGTCTCTTACCGGATTTTCTGGGCAAACTCTGCAGTGCCTACTCTGATGTCTGGAGATGTCTTATCCCTCACCGTCTCCTAGACCTTCTTGACTCGCATTCTGGCATCAACCTGGCCAGTCTACAACTGCTATTTCCTGGAATTCCCCTTTCCTTTCTACATAAATCACTTTTTTCAAAGACTTCTTATGTTCTCTTCAGATTCATCAGTCTCTATATGCTATACAAGCCAGCCTTCTTGACTTCCTGGGAGCTGGAACTAAACATCACCCTATCAGATGAACAGATTAAGCAGATTCTCCGTGAATCCCATGGTTTCTCTCACTGCGTGCATCTATAGGAGACCCATTATAAATTGCTTACCAGATGGTATCACTCACTCATTAGGCTACACTGGATGAACTTATCGTCCCCTGATCTTTGCTGGAGATGTCATGCTCACATTGGCACTCTTCCGCATATCTGGTACTGTCCCAATATCATACCTTTTTTGCAGGAAGTCCAAGCCGTAATCTATCCGACTTTGAACTGTATCCTACTATGGTGATATTGTCATTGCCTTCTTTCGCATCTGTCCAGGAACAGCCTCATCTCCATCCTATCAGCTGCAAACTCCCTCAACCCTACAAAGTGGCTTCATCCTGGTCGCCCATCGATCTTATCTGAATCAACAAGATAAACCAAATCACCCACTTTGAGAAACTCTCCAGCTGGAAAAACAGGTCCCACAATCGATTCCTCAAGACCTGGTCCCCCTGGCAGCAACCGTGAGCCCAGCCATATACCCTCCCCCCTCCTAACTTCTCCCACCCCCCCCTTACTAACTACTAACAGACCCCCACCGACCCCCCTCAGTATTTTCTCTAATGATATATGCTGTGTCTTTGACTCCATTTCACAACTCACTAGACACTGTGACCTATGAAATTTATTTCCTAATATCATTACCGCTTCATGAACTGTGTACAGTCCTCTTGAAGATGTTGTCCTTTGCATTTCATATGACATGTTCCTGTATTGTATTTGATAAAACCAATAAAAATTGAAAATAAAAAAAAATAAGACATTAAAATAAACAAAAAAAATTGCAGGCACATCTTCTTGAAACCACAAGGCTAGAGATAGAACTAAATAAGACAACACTGGCTGAATTATATATCTCTTACAGTGCTGGCCAAAGGTATTGGCACCCCTGCAATTCTGTCAGATAATACTCAATTTCTTCCAGAAAATGATTGCAATCACAAATGCTTTGGTAATAATATCTTCATTTAATTTGTCGTCAATGGAAAACCACAAAAAGAATTGTCAAAAAGCCAAATTGGATATAATTCCACACCAAACATAAAAGAGGGGGTGGACAAAAGTATTGGCACCCTTTGAAAAATCATGTGATGCTTCTCTAATTTGTGTAATTAACAGCACCTGTTACTTACCTGTGGCACATAATAGGTGGTGGCAATAACTAAATCACACTTGCAGCCAGTTAAAATGGATTAAAGTTGACTCAACCTCTGTCCTGTGTCCTTGTGTGTACCACATTGAGCATGGAGAAAAGAAAGAAGACCAAAGAACTGTCTGAGGACTTGAGAAGCAAAATTGTGAGGAAGCATGAGCAATCTCAAGGCTACAAGTCCATCTCCAAAGACCTGAATGTTCCTGTGTCTACCGTGCGCAGTGTCATCAAGAAGTTTAAAGCCCATGGCACTCTGGCTAACCTCCCTAGATGTGGACGGAAAAGAAAAATTGACGAGAAATTTCAACGAAAGATTGTGCGGATGGTGGCTAAAGAACCTCGACTAACATCCAAACAAGTTCTAGCTGCCCTGCAGTCCGAGGGTACAACAGTGTCAACCCGTACTATCCGTCGGCGTCTGAATGAAAAGGGACTCTATGGTAGGATACCCAGGAAGACCCCACTTCTGACCCAGAGACATAAAAAAGCCAGGCTGGAGTTTGCCAAAACTTACCTGAGAAAGCCAAAAACTTTTTGGAAGAATGTTCTCTGGTCAGATGAGACAAAAGTAGAGCTTTTTGGGAAAAGGCATCAACATAGAGTTTACAGGAAAAAAAAAAGAGTCATTCAAAGAAAAGAACACGGTCCCTACAGTCAAACATGGCGGAGGTTCCCTGATGTTTTAGAGTTGCTTTGCTGCCTCTGGCACTGGACTGCTTGACCGTGTGCATGGCATTATGAAGTCTGAAGACTACCAACAAATTTTGCAGCATAATGTAGGGCCCAGTGTGAGAAAGCTGGGTCTCCCTCAGAGGTCATGGGTCTTCCAGCAGGACAATGACCCAAAACACACTTCAAAAAGCACTAGAAAATGGTTTGAGAGAAAGCACTGGAGACTTCTAAAGTGGCCAGCAATGAGTCCAGACCTGAATCCTATAGAACACCTGTGGAGAGATCTCAAAATGGCAGTTTGGAGAAGGCACCCTTCAAATCTCAGGGACCTGGAGAAATTTGCCAAAGAAGAATGGTCTCAAATTCCAGCAGAGCATTGTAAGAAACTCATTGATGGTTACCGGAAGCGGTTGTTCGCAGTTATTTTGTCTAAAGGTTGTGCTACCAAGTATTAGGCTGAGGGTGCCAATACTTTTGTCCGGCCCATTTTTGGAATTTTGTGTAAAATGATCAATGATTTGACTTTTTTTTTCATTCTCTTTTGTGTTTTTTCATTGCAAGCAAAATAAATGAAGATATTATTACCAAAGCATTTGTGATTCCAATCATTTTCTGGAAGAAATTGAGTATTATCTGACAGAATTGCAGGGGTGCCAATACTTTTGGCCAGCACTGTATATATATATAAATGAGTTCCTGTCTGTCTGTCTGTCTGTTCTTTATGCGTGACCAAAAGACTGGACTGATCCTCACCAAATTTGGCACACATGTACATCAGGTGTCCGGGAATATTATAGACTGGGTCTCAGCTCTCTTGGATGTACAGTTCCTGAGATACAGTATTCCCAAAAAATGACCAGCATTAGTCTATACAAGCCTGCAAGTCTTTCACTCATATTCCAACTGCCATACACACGGTCACATGTCCCTTATCAGCCAATAACAGCTCGCAGGCGCTTACTCTCCTCAGGCACACAGGTTTCCATAGCAACCAAGCTATGTATGACCTGTATTAGTCAATAGCAGTTCACAGGACCTTAAATATTCAGTCATATCACGTGTATCAGCCAATATAAGTTCACATTTCATTTACCAGGTTTCCATAGCAACACAGACATAAATAGACTATACCTATACTGGACTGCCATACTGGATGTCAAGTGCAAAACTGGCCAATTCTTATGGGGTCACTACACAAACAAAAAATGAAATATACCCGTGCGAAGCTGGGTCCTTCCTCTAGTCTCTTATATATATAAAAATGAGCTCCTGTCTGTCTATCTGTCTGTCTGTCTGTCTGTTCTTTATGCGCAACCAAACGACTGGACCGATCCTCACCAAATTTGGCACACATGTACATCAGGTCTCCGAGAATATTATAGATTGGGTCTCAGATCTCTTGGACGTACCATTCCTGAGATACAGTATTCCCAAAAAATGACCAACAATATGAGTCTTTCACTCATATTCCAACTGCCACACACACGGTCGCATGTCCCTTATCAGCCAATAAGAGCTCGCAGGCGCTTACTCTCCTCAGGCACACAGGTTTCCATAGCAACCAAGCTATGTATGACCTGTATTAGTCAATAGCAGTTCACAGGACCTTAAATATTCAGTCATATCACGTGTATCAGCCAATATAAGTTCACATTTAATTTACCAGGTTTCCATAACAACACAGCCATAAATAGACTGTACCTATACTGGACTCAGTGGCGTAACTAGGAATGGTTGGGCCCCAAGGCGAACATTTGACATGGGACCACCCTCGGCAACCGCCCCCGCACAAACTGCACACACACTATTATGCCCCATAGTGGCCCCTGCACACAGTATCATAGTGGCCCCTTCATATTATTATGTAGTATTATGCGCACTCCCCGCTACCTCTTCAATGTTGGACCAGATGTCACGTGAGCCAGGCATGCATCGCAACGCATAATGACGTTGGACTGGCCCACTGACGTCTGGGACGTCACCAAGGATGCCCGAAGCCTGCTGAAAAGACCCCAGAGTATAATGATAGCAGTGTTTGTGGGGTTCACGGCCCGCAGGCCTTACTTACTGATCCCCGCCCGCTCCTGCTCAAAGCTGCCTCTGTAGAAGGTGAAGCGCAGGTGGCCATGAGCAGGAGCGGGGATCGGTAAGTAGATAGGGCCCGTTACCTGCTGGTGTTACACCAGCAGGTAACGGCCTATCAAAAAAAAAAAAAAAAACCATCAAGAGCCCGCTGGGACCCCTAATGTTCCAGGCCCTGTGGCAGCCGCTACCACTGCTGCCCCGGTATTTACGCCACTGACTGGACTGCCATACTGGATTTCAGCATTCTTATAAATTGAAATGTTTTTAAACTACTCATGCCCCCTGCAGCAAAACGCATGGCTGCTGCTTGAGCTAATGAAAACTCTCAGCAGACCCAAGCCTGTCTCTAATCTGACAAGATATGTCACAGACAACAGCGAGCTGCTGAAACAACCCAGCAGACCCAAGTCTGTCTCCGATCTGACAAGGCTTTGTCAGCCACATGCACACAGCTGCACTCCATGTTTCCATAACAAACCAGCCATTTTTCTTCACTGCTGTAGGTCAGCTTTAAAGGGGCAGGGCGCTGTGGATGACACTGTTACACAAGGTCACATACACACAGCTTTACTCCAGGTTCTCCATAACAACCGATCGCAGGTCTTTCACTGATATCCAAACTAAGATACACATGATCACATGACGCTTATGGACCAATGGAAAATCACAGGTTCTTCACTCTTGACATACACACAGCTTTACACCAGGTTTCCATAGCAACCAAGCTATTTATGATCTGTATGAGTCAATAGCAGTTCGCAGGTCTTTAAATATTCAGTCATATGACGTGTATCAGCCAATATAAATTCACATTTCATTTACCAGGTTTCCATAGCAACACAGCAATAAATAGACTGTACCTATACTGGACTGCCATACTGGATGTGAAGTGTAAAACTGGCCAATTCTTATGGGGTCACCACACAAACAAAAAATGAAATATACCCGTGTGAAGCCGGGTCCTTCTGCTAGTAATATATATATATATATTTATAGTGGCATGCAAAAGTTTGGACACCCCTGGTCAAAATGACTGTTATTGTGAACAGTTAAGCAAGTTGAAGATAAAATGATCTTCAAAAGGCATAACATTAAAGATGACACATTCCCAATGTATTTTTTGAAAAAAAAAAAAAAGATCCATTTGTAGAAGCCATCCTCTTTTCAATTTCAGCTTTTTTACAGATGGTGTTTTGTTTGCTTCAAGAATTTGCTGAAATTACATTGAATCCATTCTTCCCTCTACCTGTGGAATGTTCTCTGTGCCATTGGCTGTAACACAAACCCAAAGCATGATTCCCTTTCGTCCCACAGCAGCACAATACTGGGGTATTTCTGCCCCTGTGTGCTGGTAGGACAGAATGGAATTTTTAATGAACAAGCAAATGGTTTAACAAATGGTTAACTATTAACCCCTCCCCCTCCTCAATATAAAGAAGGAAGTACCAACCCCCTAAGTGTTTTTTTCTGTCCTGTGTTGGTGGGACAGTTGGGGGGAAGGTTATTCCTTCCCTATAGTGAGCTTATCCAGATTTCTGGATGACTTTCCCCCTCCTCGCTCCTGCTTGAGTTTGTTTGTCTTCTATCCTCCTGTTGTGAGGACTCTTGTTCTGCCTTTGGTTCCTGTTGGAACAAAATACAAAGGTTAAAACTCCTTGTTTGTTTTTCCCTGCCTCTGCTGCTTAGACTGCTTACCTGCAGGGAAGGACCTTTTTTCAGCTGTTGCTTATAATGGGCGGACAGAAAAGTCTCTGAAATCGCCATCATTCCATTCTGACCAAAGAGAACTTGGTTTTCTCAGCTCATACATATGAGTCACGGGATATATATTGGAGGCTACCCCTGATTCAGAACATCCTTCAATCTGACAGCCTGGAGGATGACCAGTCCCTATTATGATCTAGGGACACTTGGAGCCGTCCTAAGTACTCTCTCACCAGAGCAGAGTCTAAGAACTATGCCTGGATTCGTAACATCTCCTGGGCATCAAGCAAAGGAATTGAGATCTTTCCATTCCTGAGACCCTGTAGTTCCTTTAGGACAGCTTGGACAAAGGCTTTAGTCCTTCCACTTTGAAGGTTGAGGTTGCAAACTTGTCAACCTGCTTAGTTAAGCAGCTTTCCATAGACCCGCTGGTTAAAAGGTTTTTTAAGGGTGCATCCAGGCTCAGTCCACCTGTTACCCACCCAATTCCCCAATGGGATTTGTCTACAGTTTTGAAGGGGTTATGGAATCCCCCCTTTTGAGCCTCTGGAAGAGGTTGATGTTAAATTTCTTACACTAAAAACAGTGTTTCTATTGGCCATAGCCTCAGCTAAGAGAGTTAAGGAACTTCAGGCTTTATCTTCGGTAGTACTGTACCTCACATATCCTCCATTTCCTTCTTAAGGCACTCTTCATTTTCTAACTTGAACCAAGTTATTTCTTTGCCAGCCTTTTATCCCAGTACGGCAACCCCAGAGGAAGTTACAATTCACTCCCTGGAAGTTGCCAAATGTCTCAGAATTTATATTCAGAGATCTCTGTCCTTTAGTCGGTCAGAGAACCTCTTTTTGTCTTTTGCTGGGAAGACTAAAGGGCTCAGGGATTCTAAGACCTCCTTGGCCCGCTGAATTAAGGAAGCCATAAACTTGTTTTTTACTTCACAGTGGTTAGACCCCCCTGAATTGGTTCAGGCTCATTCTACGAGAGCCGTCTCCGCCTCCTGGGCAGATAGGAACTCTGTTCCTTTGGAACAAATCTGTTCTGCAGCTTCTTGGAGCTCTCTCCATACCTTTGTAAATCATTATAGATTTAACACCCGGGGTACAGAAGCCACTTCCTTTTGCCGTTCCGTTTTAAGTTCTATTCTTCAAGAGGGCCCTCCCTAGGGGTTCTTCTTGCTAGATCCCCAGTATTGTGCTGCTGTGGGACGAAAGGGAAGCATAGATTATGATGTTAATCTGTTTTCTGAAAATGTCATAAAATTACAAATTTTGAAAGTTTCTGTTCTTATGGTAAAAACACAGATAGTCATATCACACAGAATTCCTAATAATTAACATTTACCATATGTCTACTTTATATTGGCATTGTTTCTTTAACCCCTTAACGACCTTGGACATCCTAGGCGCTAGGTACTTCGCACACCAGGGTATAATACTACACCCGGGGCTGGCCGCCTGCTCCCTATCTGAGGGGGTGGCATCAGAAAACGGATGTTAGCTGTAACTGACAGCTAACACCCTGCTCCATAACCAAACATGACTAAGGCATCCAAAGGGTTCCTCCATGTTCCCGCCCCCACCCCCCGGCACCCCCCATGGAGAGATCGGAGGTGCCAATATCTATAATCTGCAGCCTGGGGTCTGACCAGTGACCCCAGGCTGCCTGGAGCCCCCAGTACCTGGTTGACCCAGCCGGGACCTCCAGAAGTCAGCCTATGCATCCACATAGACTGACTTCCTCTATAGACTGCAAGACACGTGTATGCTCGTGTCTTGCAGTCTACAGTACTGAACCAGCAATCAAAGCATTGCTGGTTCAGGTGCCCTGAAGAGACACATGAAAAAGTAAAAAAAAAAGTGAAAAAAATATAAAGTGTGTGAAATAAATAAATAAAAAAGTTAAGCCCCAAAAATGCCCTTTTCCTATATAAAATGAATTATATAAAAAAAACTAAAAATTAATAAAAACAATACATATTTGGTATCGCCACATCCATAACAACCTGTACAATAAAACTGAAACAATATTTAACGTACACGGTGAATGTCGGGGAAAAAAAACCCCGAAAAAAATCCGGTAATGATAAGTAATGATTTTTCACCATCTCACCTTACAAATTATGCCATAAAAAGTGATCAAAAAGTCATATCTACCCCAAAACAGTACCAATAAAAAGCACAGATTTTCCCGCAAAAAATAAGTCCTCAAGCAACTCTGTAAACCGCAAAATAAAAATGTTAAACATCTCAGAAGATGGCGATGCAAAAATAATTGATTTAATTGATTTATGTCCCCAAATGGGTTTTTGTTCTGCAAAATTAGTATCGCATAAAAAAACAATATGAATGAGGTATTACGTAATCATACCAAACTGCAGAATAAAGGTAACATGCTACTTATGCTGTACGCTGCATGGCGAAAAATTTAAAAGGTAAAACCCAGTGCCAGAATTGATTTTTTTTTTTTTTAAATCCACCAAGAAAGTGTTAATAAAATTTATTTAATAAGTTGTGGGCACCCAAAAACGATGCCATTACAAAATACATCTCATACCGCAAACAACAAGCCCTCATATGGCTACATCACCAGAAAAATGAAAAAATATATAGCTCGTACAATGTGAAGACAAAAACCCCCAAAATCGGAAAATCATTAGAATACAACTGGCTGCATCAGGAAGGGAATGTATAAGCTGTACGAGCGTATATTAGGGTAAAAACACCAAATTTACAGCTTATAAGGGAAAAGACACATGAAGTGACCCCAGAGTGACCCCCCCAATAATAGGAACTACTAGGGAAATAGTAGAGAATTTAGTGTACCCAATGTACTCCACACAGCTTACATATTCACTTTTTCCCATCCGCTGTGCAGTCACGTCTGGGATACTAATACTCACTACACCCCTTGATAAATTCTTTGAGGGGTGCACTTTTCAAAATGGGGTCATTCCCTAGGGAATTTCACTTTACTGGTACCTTAGAGGCTCTTCAAACATGACATAGTGTCCAGATACAGTGGGGAAAAAAAGTATTTAGTCAGCCACCAATTGTGCAAGTTTTCCCACTTAAAAAGATGAGGCCGACCTGTAATTGACATCATAGGTAGACCTCAACTATGAGAGACAAAATGAGAAAACAAATCCAAAAAATCACATTGTCTGATTTTTAAAGAATTTATTTGCAAATTATGGTGGAAAATAAGTATTTGGTTATATATCCTTAGTTGGCAATGACAGAAGTCAAACGTTTTCTCTAAGTCTTCACAAGGTTGGCACACACTGTTGCTGGTATGTTGGCCCATTCTTCCATGCAGATCTCCTCTAGAGCAGTGATGTTTTGGGGCTGTCGCTGGGCAACACAGACTTTCAACTCCCTCCAAAGATTTTCTATGGGGTTGCGATCTGGAGACTAGCTAGGCCACTCCAGGACCTTGAAATATTTCCTACAAAGCCACTCCTTCGTTGCCCTGGTGGTGTGCTTGGGATCACTGTCATGCTGAAAGACCCAGCCACGTTTCATCTTCAATGCCCTTGCTGATGGAAGGAGGTTTGCACTCAAAATCTCATGATACATGGCCCCATTCATTCTTTCATGTACACGGATCAGTCGTCCTGGTCCCTTTGCAGAGAAACATCCCCAAAGCATGATGTTGCCACCCCCATGCTTCACAGTAGGTATGGTGTTCTTTGGATGCAACTCAGCATTCACTCTCCTCCAAACACGACGAGTTGTGTTTCTACCAAACAGTTCTACTTTGGTTTCATCTGACCATATGATATTCTCCCAATACTCTTCTGGAACATCCATATGCTCTCTAGCAAACTTCAGACAGGCCCGGATATGTACTGGTTTAAGCAGGGGGACACGTCTGGCACTGCAGGATCTAAGTCCCCGGCGGTGTAGTGTGTTATTGACGGTAGCCTTTGTTACATTAGTCCCAGCTTTCGGCAGGTCATTCACTAGGTCCCCCCGTGTGGTTCTGGAATTTTTGCTCACCATTCTTGTGATGATTTTGACCCCACGGGGTGAGATCTTGCCTGGAGCCCCTGATTGAGGGAGATTATCAGTGGTCTTGTATGTCTTCCATTTTCTAATTATTGCTTCCACAGTTGATTTCTTCACACCAAGTTGCTTGCCTATTGCAGATTCAGTCTTCCCAGCCTGGTGCAGGTCTATAATTTTGTTTCTGGTGTCCTTCCACAGCTCTTTGGTCTTCACCATAGTGGAGTTTGGAGTGTGACTGTTTGAGGTTGTGGATAGATGTCTTTTATACTGATAACAATTTAAAACAGGTGCCATTACTACAGGTAATGAGTGGAGGACAGAGGAGCCTCTTAAAGAAGAAGTTACAGGTCTGTGAGAGCCAGAAATCTTGCTTGTTTGTAGGTGACCAAATACTTATTTTCCACCATAATTTGCAAATAAATTCTTTAAAAATCAGACAATGTGATTTTCTGGATTTGTTTTCTCATTTTGTCTCTCATAGTTGAGGTTTACCTATGATGTCAATTACAGGCCTCTCTCATCTTTTTAAGTGAGAGAACTTGCACAATTGGTGGCTGACTAAATACTTTTTTTCCCCACTGTACCAAACATCTGAATCTGCGCTCCCAAAGCCACATAGCGCTCCTTCCCTTCTGTGCCCTGCTGTGTGCCCAAACTGCAGTTTATGCCCACATGTATGACACTGGTGTACCCAGGATAATGTACTTAATGTCATATGTGGGTATAAACTGCTGTTTGGGCACAGCCGAGCACAGAAAGGAAGTAGCGCTATTTGGTTTTTGGAGCACAGACTTGGACGGTTTGTTTTTTGGACGCAATTGCACTTTTGCAGAGCTGAAACGCCAGTAAAGTGGAATCCCCTGACATGTCACCCCATTTTGGAAACTACACCCCTGAAGAAATTTATCTAGGGGTACAGTGAGCATTTTTAACCCCCAAGTGTTGCTATAATTTATTATCCATAAATGAATACACAGCTGATTCTAAAAGGTGAAAATGACAATTTTTCCAGGAATACATCATTTCAGTGCGTAATATGTTGTGTCCGGCTTGTATCAGAGACTAATGTGCCAAAAGCTGTTGTGCCCCTAGTGGGACATCACTAAAAAGTAAAAAAAAAAAAAAGTTGAAAAAAAAAGAACTGTATGAAAAAATAAAATTAATTAATCAAGCAAAGAAATAATGATTTTTCGCCATCTCGTCTTAAAAAAATGCTATAAAAAATAATCAAAAAGTACCCCAAAAACAGTATCAATAAAAAGCACAGATCGTCCCGCAAAAATAAGCCCTCAACCAACTCTGTCAACCGAAAAAAAAAAAATCCTACACATCTCAGAAGATGGTGATGCAAAAATAATTGATTGCTTTCCCAAAATGTTTTTTTGTCCTGCAAAACTAGTAACGCATAAAAAACAATATGAATTAGGTACCGACATAATTGTACCGACCCGCAGAATACAGGTAACATGTTACTTATGTTGTACGCTGCGTGGAAAAAAAATTAAAAGGTAAAAAGCAATGTCAGAATTTATGTTTTTTTTTTTTTTAATCCACCAAGAAAGAGTTAATAAAATTAATTCAATAAGTTGTAGGCACCCACAAATGTTGTCATTACAAAATACATCTCATACCGCAAACAACAAGCCCTCATATGGCTACATCACCAGAAAAATGAAAAAATATATAGCTCGTACAATGTGAAGACAAAAACCCCCAAAATCGGCAAATTAGAACACAACTGGCTGCATCAGGAAGGGAATGTATAAGCTATACAGGCGTATATTTGGGTACACACCAAATTTACACCTTACAAGGGAAAAGACACCTGAAGTGAGCCCCAGAGTGACCCCTTCCCAATCATAGGAGCTACTGGGGAATTTGGTGTTCCCGATGTACTCCGCACAGCTTACAGGGGCGTAAATACCGTGGTAGCAGCGGTAGCAGCTGCCACAGGGCCCGGGACATTAGGGGGCCTGGAGCCATGTGGAAGTGGCTACCGCGAACCCCGCAAACCAGTGGCGTAACGATTGCGGTCACAGGGTGCACGACCGTGACTGGAACCCGGCAGGGTACGGGGCCCGCGGCCAGCTGGAGATGGCGGGGCACCGTACCACTATGATAGCAGTCGGGGAAAGCCTTGTTCCCTTACCGCTATACATACTGTTATTGGAAAGGGGCCCTGGCATATTGCAGGCCCTTTCCAATAGATGGCAGGTCAGGGCACCCAGGGGAGCTGACTGAAAACAATAAATACATATTCTCTCATCTCTCCTGGGCACAGCGTTCTCTCCGGCGCTCTTCTGTCATGTGACTGAGGCCTGTGATTAGGCCCCAGCGGTCACGTAATGACTTCAGTGCGCACCCACGTGACTGCTGAGGCCCAATTACAGGCCTCAGCAGCAACGTCGGAAGAGGGCCTGAAGATGCTGAAGACGGCAGGATGGAGCGAGGATGCCAAGGAAAGGTAAGGCAAGGTGAGTATGAATGTTTGTTATTTTTAATCACCTTCCCTGTGCCTCCGATTATTATACTCTGGGGTCTGAGGAAACCCCAGAGTATAATAATAGCACTGAAGTGGAGGGAGGCTGTTGGGAGCTTATAATACTATATGGGGGCCCCTGTGGAGCATATAATACTGGGTGGGGGCCACTGTAGAGCATATACTACTGGGTGGGGGTCACTGTAGAGCATATACTCTCAGTCCACGCTCTCTGACCACAACCTGCTGACATTCTTGGCCCTCTCCTCTGTAAGAACCCCCAACCCCTAAACCAACACGCCCCCGCAGGAACCTTAATCGCCTTGACATCCACACGCTCTCAGACTCTCTCCGACCACTCGCTGACATATCCTCACTCCAGGACGCAGATACCGCCGCTGACTTCTACAACACCACCATCACTGCAGTCCTTGACTCTGTGGCCCTTCTCACTAACACCAGAACCCGGCCGATCAATAGGCAACCCTGGCACACTGACCTGACTAAAAAACGGAGACGTGCCTCACGAGTTGCAGAGTGCCTCTGGAAGAAAAGCCACTCCCAAGAGGACTTCCTTAGGTATAAAGAGGCAGTTCTCACATTCAAGAACGCACTCACCTCTGCAAAGCAGGTCTACTTCACCACACTAATATCTGCCCTATCCCGCAACCCCAAACAGCTATTCACTACGTTCAACTCCCTTCTCCGTCCTCCTGTGCCCCCTCCGACATCACTTATCACAGCCGACGACTTTGCCTCTTATTTCAAAAACAAAATTAACACCTTCAGAGACAGTTTCACCCTACACCCCCAACAACCACTCTATCCAACTGCTCGGTGCTCCTCATCTTTAACCTGTTTCTCCACCATCTCTAAATCCCACCTCACCTCCTGTGCACTCGACCCAATCCAGTCACATCTCATCCCCAAACTCTCTGAAGTCATTACTCCTGCCCTAACCCATCTCTTCAACCTATCCCTAACCAATGGATCCTTCCCTTCTACCTTCAAACATGCTACCGTCACACCTATACTTAAGAAACCCTCCCTGGACCCATCCTCTCCAGCCAACTATCGCCCCATCTCACTGCTCCCATACACCTCAAAATTGCTTGAGCGGGGGGCGTGGCCTGAAGCGCGATGTGAGCGGTAGTTTTCTGCTGGTGCTCATGCCCACATGTGCCTCAACAGGGACCAACCTTGCCCACAAACAGTGTCCATGGGGAAGAAATTGCCCCGTACAGCCTCCTTCTTTACCCCAGCATCTCCGACCGCCGCTTCACAGCTGTCCCTCCGCTCATACCTTCGTCCGGCGATCCTCTCCTCCCGGACCTCTGCGAGGCAGCGGCCATCTTGCCAGGCCTCTGCCTCAGCCTCTGTTTCTACCGACGCGGCCCCAAAGGGTGCGAAGATTCAGTTATACCAAGATCTCTCCTGGATTACCCTCCAGAAAAGAAGACATCTCCGCCCCTTGCTACAGCTCCTACAGTATAATCAGGTGCTCTATCGCTGGGGTTTTCCGTTTGTGCTCACGGCTCGGCGGAATGGTCGCTCAGCCACTCTCCGTTCACATACAGATTTAGGACAGTTCTGTGAAACTTTGGATATCCCTCTTTCGGATTTGCCGAATTGGGAATTGGCGACTCCTCCACCCCCCTCCTCTGCCTGTGTGGACTGTCTCAACATCTCGAAGAAAATCCCACCCTCCCCCATTTAGGTTCGGAGTCTCGAGACCCTGGATAGCTTCTGGACGGTTCCGCTTCCTGAGTCCTCTCCTTCCAAACCTCCCTCCCGCCGCAGCATCTTGGGTGAGACCTGCCTATGCTACATTACACACTACATTTGACATTACTCCCTTGATCCTCCCTTATGGCTAAGTGTATTACGTTGAATGTGAAGGGTCTGGGCTCTAATCTTAAACGACGCATGGTGCTGCGTGAGCTTCGGTCCCTCCAGGCGGATGTGGCTTTCCTACAGGAGACCCAATTTGATCACACTGGCTCCTTTAATTTTGCCCGCCACTACTACCCCACTGCTTACTCAGCGCACGATAGTCGTAGGAAGGGAGGAGTGGCTATCCTGCTGTCCCAATCATGCCCAATCTCTATCGTGACCTCCCATCTGGACCCAATGGGACATTATATTATATTAGAGGGACACCTTCATGGCCATCCTGTGGTCCTTTGTAATGTTTATGACCCTAATTCCTCACAAATCCCCTTCCTTAAGCGGGTCCTGAGGAGGCTTCGGGATTACTCTGGTGCAGAGCTGCTTCTGGGAGGAGATTTTAATGCTGTCTTCTCTGAGAGGATGGACCGACTGTCTCTTACTGATACCCCTGTGAGTGCCCCTCGATTGCGCCTTGCTCGGGAGTTTCGTCGCCTCATCAGGTCCGCAGCCTTATATGATCTTTGGAGGGTTGACAATCCTACAGCACGCTCCTACACTTTCTATTCCCACCCCCATGGTACGCACACTAGAATTGACTATTTTCTTGCAACACCCTTACCCTTCGTCTTATAACAGGAGCGGACATTGGCCCCATCATGTGGTCAGACCACGCTCCGGTTCAGCTTTCTTTGTCTCCCACCCCTCTTCCTACTAGGCGCTGCCATTGGCGGCTTAACGAATCCTTATTGCATTCCCGTCCCACCCGGGAGGCCCTCCGAGCCCACCTCTTAGACTATTTTAATACTAACGTTGGCTCAGTCTCATTATCTTCCACTCTCTGGGAGGCACACAAGGCTGTGATGAGGGGACATTGCATAGCTACAGCCACCCGGCTTAAAAAGGATGGGTTGGCTGAGGAGGTGGCCCTGAGGGCTTGGATACGATCCCTGAAAGAACGTCTAGCAGCCTGTCCCTCCACCTCCCTCCTCCGTCGTCTAGTACTAGCTCGGGGCGGACCTATGCGCAATAGCTACCCAGGCTACGCAGTGCCTTCTCCTCTATAGCAGACAGCGTTATTACAAGAGAGGGAATAAGACCCACACCCTTCTAGCTAGGGCCCTCCGGGAGCGGCAGTACTCCTCTGTCCCACATGCAGTTTGTGATACTATAGGGACTCTGTTTTATGAATACTACTCTAAATTGTATAATCTCCCTCCGCCAGCCCTCCCAGGTCAGAAGCTAGATTTGGAAGCATACTAACTGCCTGCCACCTTCCCACGCTTCCAACTTCGGCGTTGGATTCCCTAAATGCCCCTGTCACCAGCGAGGAGGTTATAGCCATATTGAAGGACCTTCCTAATGGTAGGGCCCCAGGCCCGGATGGGTTCACATATTTGTATTATAAGGTCTTCCAAGTTGAATTAATTCCCCATCTGTGTAGCCTTTTTAATTAATTTCTGGAGGGCTCCCTATCCCTCAGACTATGCTCCACTCCCACATTACCTTAGTCCCCAAACCAGGCAAAGATGACACAGACTGCTCTAATTACCGCCCTATCACTCTTTTAAATTCTGACCTTAAGCTTTTCACTAAGCTTCTGGCAACTAGGCTTAGCGGTTGGCTGCCCTCTCTTGTCCACACAGACCAGGTGAGTTTCGTCCCCTGCAGGCAGGGGGGAGACACCAGAAGGGCGGTGGATTTGATTGACGTGGCCAACCGTTCGGCTACCCCCGCCCTTATCTTAAGCATAGACGCAGAGAAGGCCTTTGATCGCCTTGACTGGTGCTTTATGTTGGCCACTCTTGAGCGTTTCGGCTTCTCTGGGGCTTTCCTAGCGGCAATTCGAGCTTTGTATTCCACTCCCTCAGCAGTTGTCAAACTTCCTAATGCTACCTCTCCCCCTTTCCCGATCCATAATGGGACACGTCAGGGATGTCCCCTCTCCCCTTTAATTTTCGCCCTCTGTATTGAACCCCTTGCGTCCCGGATAAGGTCCAATCAAGATATTAAGGGCATCGCGGTTCGTGACAGGGAATTCAAGATATCCCTATTTGCAGATGACGTCCTTTTAACCCTTTCCAACCTCCACATCACCCTCCCGAATCTCCTTAGAACACTCAAAGATTACAGTAACATGTCAGGCTATAAGGTCAACTCTGCAAAGACTGAGGCCCTCCCTATTAACATTTCGGATCCTATCCTACAGACACTTAAAACCAATTATAATTTCCATTGGAGGGACCACTCGCTCCGCTACCTGGGTGTTCAGCTCTCTACGGACTACTCTGTAGCTCTCTACTTCCCTGTACTCTGCCAACTATCCTCGCTTATTCAACGAGCTCCGCTCCCTCCTGGATAATGGTGCCCCCTTCACATCTCCCTGCTTGGGCGGATTACAGCAATCAAGATGACCCTCCTCCCTAAACTCCTTTATTATTTCGAAACACTCCCAGTGGCGGTCCCAAAGTACGAATTAAGATCCCCTCAAAAGGCAATTTTCCAGTTTATATGGAAAGCTAAGCGCCATCGTATCCCCCGTTCGGTGATGTTGACCAGTTGGGCTGAGGGGGGTTTGGTGGTGCCACATATTTTGCATTATTACTTTGCAACCCATCTCCGGGCCCTCCCGTTTTGGGCAGCACCACGGGCATATACCAGGTGGGTTGAAATAGAGAAGCTTTGGTTGGCCCCAGTGCATCCGAACGCCTGCACTGCTTCATACCCTTAATCCTAATATTCCCTACTTGTGTTGGCGTTGTCAGACCTCGCTGGGTACAGTGTGTCATATTTTTTGGGATTGCCCCATCATTTGTACTTTTTGGACAGAGGTGCAACTCCTTACTGAGGCCCTCTTTACACAGGGGGTCCCCTTGGACCCCATGATTTACTTACTTAATCTACCTCCCAGACATTTGGGCAAGGGGGCGTCTAGGCTGTTTTTATACTTATGTACTGCAGCAAAGACTCTAATAGCCCGTCACTGGAGGGAGACACTCCCTCCCACAGGGACTGAACTGTGTGCCCGCATGAAGGACACCCGCAATCTTGAATTTTTGGCGGCTACTTTGAACCACACTGTGGAGGCCTTTAATTCCATATGGTCGTATTGGGACTCCTACTCTAGTTCACATGGCCTTTGACTCCAACCGAACTGTCCTCCCCCCCACCCCCCTCCCCGTTCTCCGTTTCCCTTCTCTCCCTTTTTTCCCCTTGTCTGATGTCTGATATTGTTTTATTATCTTTGTAATTTTTTGTATGTAGAGGATTTTGCTACCATGTTGCTTCATCTGTTGTGATTTTTCCTCTTTAAATGTATACTTTATTGTAAAATACTTTAATAAAAACTACAGTTTAAAAAAAATTGCTTGAGCAACACGTCCTCTCCGAACTGTCCTCCTCTCATCCAATATGCTCTTTGACAGACTACAGTCAGGCTTCAGACCCCATCACTCCACAGAAACTGCCCTAACCAAGGTCACTATCGACCTTCTAACTGCCAAAGCCAAACGTTACTATTCTGTCCTCCTCCTCCTCGACCTCTCCTCTGCCTTTGACACAGTCGACCATTCCCTCCTGCTAGAAACTCTCTCATCCCTTGGCATCTCAGACCTGGCCGTTTCCTGGATCTCCTCATACCTCACCAACCACACATTCAGCGTCTCCCACTCGCACACCACCTCCCTGCCACGCCCTCTTTCTGTAGGTGTCCCCCAAGGCTCCGTCCTAGGACCCCTCCTGTTCTCAATCTACACCCTAGGCCTTGGCCAACTCATAGAATCCCATGGTTTCCATTACCATTGCTATGCTGACGACACCCAAATATATCTCTCTGGACCAGACATTAACTCTCTGTTGTCCAGAGTCCCAGAATTTCTAGCAGCTGTAGCCTCCTTTCTCTCCTCCTACTGTCTCAAACTCAACATGGAGAAAACTGAGTTCATAATCTTCACCCCTCAATGCACGACCCCCCTACCTGACCCATCTATCAAAATTAATGGAACCACTCTCACCCCAGTCCCACAAGCCCGCTGCCTTGGGATAACCTTAGACTCTGACCTATCCTTCAAGCCGCATATTCAAACCCTCAACACCTCCTGCCACCTCCAATTCAAGAACATCCATCGAATCCACTCCTTCCTCAGCCCTGAAACTACAAAGATGCCATTCCACACCCTCATAATCTCTTGCCTAGACTACTGTAACACCCTTCTCCATGGCCTCCCAGCTAACACCCTCGCCCCCCTCCAGTCCACCTTAAACTGTGCTGCTCGCCTAATACACCTCTACCCCCTTTCTTTATCGGCCACCCCCCTCTGCCAATCCCTTCACTGGCTACCCGTTGCCCAGCAAATAGAGTTCAAATTACTAATGCTGACATACAAAGCCATCCACAACCTGTCCCCTCCATATATCTCCAATCTAATCTCCCTCTACCTGCCAGCTGTAACGCTACTGTCTCCATACTACCACCTGAACAGTCTCTACCCACACCTTCTGTCTCTATCCCTCTTCCCTCATAGATTGTAAGCCCTTGCGGGCAGGGCCCTCTATCCCACTGTGCCAGTTGGTCACTGTTAGTATTATCTGTTTTGTACATCTTGTGTACCGTATGTAAACCCTCAAATGTAAAGCACCATGGAATTAATGGTGCTATATAAATAAACAATTATAATAATATACTACTGGGTGGGGGCCACTGTAGAGCATATACTACAGGATGGGGGCCACTGTAGAGCATATACTACTGGGCGGGGGCCACTGTAGAGCATATACTACTGGGCGGGGGCCACTGTAGAGCATATAATACTGGGTGGGGGCCACTGTAGAGCATATAATACTGGGTGGGGGCATATAATACTGGGTGGGGGCCACTGTGGGGAGCATATAATACTGGGTGGGGGCCACTGTGGGGAGCATATAATACTGGGTGGGGGCCACTGTAGGGAGCATATAATACTGGATGGGGCCCACTGTGGAGGGCACATAATACTTGGTGGGCCCACTGTGGGAAGCATATAATACTGGGTGGGGACCACTGCGGGGAGCATATAATACAGGGTGGGGGCCACTGTGTGGAGCATATTATACTGTGTGGGGCCACTGTGGGTAGCATATTATACTGTGTGTGGGGGGAGCAATGTAGAGCATATAATGCTGTATGGGGGCCACTGTGGAGCATATAATGCTGTGTGGGGGCCACTGTTGAGCATATAATACTATCTGGGGCCACTGTTAAGCATATTTTACTGTTTGGGGGACCCATAACTGGTTCGGGGGGGCCATGTCAAATGTTCACCTTGGGGCCCAGCCATTCTTAGTTACGCCACTGTATACAGCAGTTTACAACCTCATATGGAACTAAATTGACAGTTTATTGGAAAAAAAAAGTAATTTTTCATTTTCACGTCCTAATATTAATAAAATCTGTGAAACAGCTGTAGGGTCAAACTGCGTATTATATCCCTTGATATGTTCTGTGAGGGATGTAGTTTCCAAAATGGAGTCACTTTTGGCGGTTTCCATTGTATTGGTACTTTAGGGGCTCTGCAAATGAGACATGGCACCCAAAAACTATTCCAGCAAAATCTGCCCTCCAAAAGCCAAATAGCGCTCTTTCCATTCCAAGCCCCGCCATGTACCCATACAGCAGATTACAACCACATATGAGTATTGCTGTGTTCAGGAGCAATTGTTTAAGAAACTGTTGGGTGCTTTTTCTCCTTTAACCCCTTGTGAAAATGAAAACTTTGGGGATAAAGTGACATTTTAGTAGTTTTTCATTTATACATCCCAATGTTAATAAAATCTGTGAAAAGTCTGTGAGGTCAAAATGCTCACTATACCGCTTGATGAATTCTGTCAGGGGTGTAGTTTCCAAAATGGGGTCACTTTTTGGGGGTTTCCTTTGTATTGGTAATCTAGGGGCTCTGCAAATAAGAAATGGCACCAAAAACTATTCCAGCAAAATCTGCTTTTCAAACACCCAGTGTCGCTCCTTCCCTTCTGTGAACTGCCGTGTGCCAAAAGATCAGCTTACACCCACATGTGGGGTATTTCTGTGCTCGGGAGAAATTGTATAACAAACTGTGAGATGCATTTTCTCCTTTAACCCTTTGTGAATGTGTTAATTTTAGGACTAAATGAAAAAAAAAATGAAATGTCTAAATTTCACCTCCATATTGTTTTAATTTCCGTGAAATGCTTAAAGGGTTAACAAATTTCCCAAATGCTGTTTTGAATTATTTGCGGGGTGCAGTTTTGAAAATGTGGTGATTTTTGGGCTGTTTCTAATAAATAGGCCTTTATAATCCCCTTCAGAACTGAAGTGGTCCCTAAAAAATTAGTTTGGGAAATTTTCTTGTAAATCTGGAAAATTGCTGTTACATTTCAAAGCCTTGTAAGGTCCAAAATAAATTTAATGACAATTAAAATATTATGCTGATGTAAAGCAGAGATATGGTAGATAATATTTATTAATGTATTTGTGTGATATGAAAATTGCGATTTTTTTCCAAATTTCCATCAAATTTCCTATTTTTTGTATAAATAAATACAAAAATATTTATTAGTGTTTACCACTACCATGAAGTACAATGTTTCATGAAAAAACAATCTCAAAATCACTTGTGTAAGTTAAAGCGTTTCAAAGTTATTGCCACATGTCAGTTTTGAAAAATGAGACCTGGTCCTTAATGCACTTTTGGGCTGTGTCCTTAAGGGGTTAATGTCCTTTTACTTTTCTAGGATGTTAGAAGGCTTATAAATTTATTAGCAAATTCAAAGATTTCCAAGAAAGTTTCAAGATTCTGTTTTCTAGGGACCTATTCAGTTCTGAAGTGACTTTGAGGGGCCTATATAATAGAAAACACCCATAAATTACCCCATTTTAGAAACTGTACTCCTCAAATTATTCAAAACAGTGTATAGGAACTTTGTTAACCCTTTAGGTGTTTCACAGGAATAAATTCAAAATGGAGGTGAAATTTCTTTAAATGTCATTTTTTATGCACATTTTCCATTTCAAACCAGTTTTTCCTGTAACAAAGACGGTTAACAGCAAAACCTACCATAATTTTTATTAATCTGATTCTGCAGTTTAGAAATTCGCATATATGGCCCTACTGTGCAACTTGACTCAAACACAGTCCTCAGTCAAAGAGCACCTTTAGGGATTTCGGTGCAGTGATTTCATTAGGATAGTGTTTAGACACCATGTTGCATTTACAGAGCCCTAGAGGTATCACAACAGTGGAAACACCGAAAAGTGGAAACTAGACCCCTTAAGGAATTCATCTCAGGGTGATATGACAATTTTTAACCCTCAGACTTTTCACTGAACTTATCTGAATTTAGAAAAAATAATAATTTCTCCAGTTATATTTACTTTTTTTTATCATTTTTTTCCTTTTACCGGGAAATAAAATAGCCCACCTTGTTACACAATGTCTTCAGAGTACAGCAATGCCCCATCTGTGGTCAAGCGTTATTTGTCTTTTGGAGCTCTAATTTTACTGGAATGGTTTATAGGTACCATGTCACATTTGTAGAGCCCTAGAGGTACCACAGCAGTGGAAAACCCCCGAAAGTGACCCATTTTGGAAACTAGACCCCTTAAGGAATTCATCTAGGGGTATAGTGAGCATTTCGACCCCACAAGCTTTTCCAAATGGCACTGCACAGCAGATGGTACAGAAGGAGAATTGCAATTTTCGAATCTTATATGCTATTTCAGTGCCCAGCATGTGCCACCAGAGACATTGACCCCATAAATTGTAATGTGGGTTCTCCTGGATATGACATTACCCTGCATGTGGCTGTTGTGTGATGCCTGACACGGTAGGGCTCAGAATGGAAAAGGACCATGGATTTGGCAGCATAAAAGAGTTTCAGCTAAGGCATGTATGTAAGGCCCCTGTGGTACCAGTACAGTTGAGACCCCAAAGAAGTGACCCCTTTAGGTATTCATCTAGGTGTACAGTAAGCATTTTGACCCCACAGGCTTTTCCAAATGGTGATGCACACCAAAAGGTACAGAAGGAGAATTGCAATTTTTGAATCGTATATGCCATTTTCGTGCTCGTTATACAGTGCCTTGCGAAAGTATTCGGCTCCCTTGAACTTTTCAACCTTTTGCCACATTTCAGGCTTCAAACATAAGGATATAAAATTTTTATTTTTTGCTGAAGAATCAACAACAAGTGGGACACAATCGTGAAGTGGAACAACATTTATTGGATATTTTAAACTTTTGTAAAAAATAAAAAACTGAAAAGTGGGGTGTGCCAAACTATTCGGCCCCCTTAAGTTAATACTTTGTAGTGCCACCTTTTGCTGCGATTACAGCTGCAAGTCGCTTGGGGTATGTCTCTATCAGTTTTGCACATCGAGAGACTGAAATTCTTGCCCATTGTTCCTTGGAAAACAGCTCGAGCTCAGTGAGTTTTCAGCTCTTTCCACAGATTCTCGATGGGATTCAGGTCTGGACTTTGACTTGGCCATTCTAACACCTGGATAAGTTTATTTGTGAACCATTCCATTGTAGATTTTGCTTTATGTTTGGGATCATTGTCTTGTTGGAAGATAAATCTCCGTCCCAGTCTCAAGTCTTTTGCAGACTCCAACAGGTTTTCTTCCAGAATGGTCCTGTATTTGGCTCCATCCATCTTCCCATCAATTTTAACCATCATCCCTGTCCCTGCTGAAGAAAAGCAGGCCCAAACCATGATGCTGCCACCACCATGTTTGACAGTGGGGATGGTGTGTTCAGGGTGATGAGCTGTGTTGTTTTTACGCCAAACATATCGTTTTGCATTGTGGCCAAAAAGTTCGATTTTGGTTTCATCTGACCAGAGCACCTTCTTCCACATGTTTGGTGTGTCTCCCAAGTGGCTTGTGGCAAACTTTAAACGAGACTTTTTATGGATATCTTTGAGAAATGGCTTTCTTCTTGCCACTCTTCCATAAAGGCCAGATTTGTGCAGTGTACAACTGATTGTTGTCCTATGGACAGACTCTCCCACCTCAGCTGTAGATCTCTGCAGTTCATCCAGAGTGATCATGGGCCTCTTGGCTGCATCTCTGATCAGTCTTCTCCTTGTTTGAGATGAAAGTTTAGAGGGAAGGCCGGGTCTTGGGAGATTTGCAGTGGTCTGATACTCATTCCATTTCAATATGATCGCTTGCACAGTGCTCCTTGGGATTTTTAAAGTTTGGGAAATCTTTTTGTATCCAAATCCGGCTTTAAACTTCTCCACAACAGTATCAGGGACCTGCCTGGTGTGTTCCTTGGTCTTCATGATGCTCTCTGCGCTTTAAACAGAACCCTGAGATTATCACAGAGCAGGTGCAGTTATACGGAGACTTGATTACACACAGGTGGATTATATTTATCATCATCAGTCATTTAGGACAACATTGGATCATTCAGTGATCCTCACTGAACTTCTGGAGTAAGTTTGCTGCACTGAAAGTAAAGGGGCCGAATAATATTGCACGCCCCACTTTTCAGTTTTTTATTCTTTACAAAAGTTTAAAATAACCAATAAATTTCGTTCCACTTCACAATTGTGTCCCACTTGTTGATTCTTCACCAAAAAAATTAAAATTTTATATCTTTATGTTTGAAGCCTGAAATGTGGCAAAAGGTTGAAAAGTTCAAGGGGGCCGAATACTTTCACAAGGCACTCTATATTAGACCCAATTTGTGTCATCAGAGAGACACACTAGTAAAACTATTAAGTGGGCTATCCCGGGTACAAAAAAGTTCTAGATGTGGGCGTAAACTGCTGTTTGGGCACTCAGCAGGGCTCAGAAGGGAAGGAGCACTGCTCTTTTTAGCTTTTGGAGTAAAGATTTAGAGGAACTTTCTGGACACCATGTTGTTTTTGCAGAGCTCTGGAGGTGCCATTAACTCGGAACTCCCCAAGAAGTGACCCCCATTTTGTAGGGGTAATTATAGATTGTCTGCAAACGTGACATGGCGTTCAAAAACCAACAATCTACGCTCCAAAAATACATACCGCTCCTTCACATCTGCGCCCTGCTGTGTACCCAAACTGCTGTTTATGCCCACATGTATGACACTGGTGTACCCAGGATAACATACTTAACAATGCCATATGTGGGTATAAACTGCTGTATGGTCACAGAGAAGAAGGAGCGCTATTTTGGTTTTGGAGTGCAGTTTGGTTTTTGGACATTATGCTACTTTTGCAGAGCCACTGAATTGCCAGTAAAGTGGAATCCCATTTTGGAAACTACACCACTGAAGAGATTTATCAAGTGGGGTAGCAAGCATTTTGAACCCTTGAGTGTTGCATTAATTTAATTTCTAGAAATAAATGTGCAGCTGATAATAAAAAGTGAAAATTGCAATTTTTCCATAAACATGCCATTTCAGTGCCTGATATGTTGAGCCCAGCTTGTGTCAGCAGAGACACACACTTCAAAAACTGGTAAGAGGGTATCCCGGGCACAACAGCTTTTGGAGTGTTCATCGCTGATATAAGCTGAGCTCAATATACTAAGCATCGAAATAACATATTCCTGGAAAAATTGCCAGTTTCACCTTTCACCACCATCTGCGTATTCATTTCTGGAAATTAAATTATAGCAACACTTGGGGGTTAAAAATGCTCACTGTACCCCTGGATAAATTCCTTAAGGGGTGTAGTGTGGCATTTGAGGAGCTCTGCAAAAGTGTCATGGTGTCCAAAATCCAAACCGTCTAAATCTGTTCTCCAAAGGCCAAATAGCGCTCCTTCTCTTTTGTGCCCGGCTGTGCCTAAATATCAGTTTATACCCACATATTAACCCCTTAAGGACCCAGCCCAAAAGTGCGTTAAGGACCAGGCCTCGTTTTTCAAAACTGACATGTGTCACTTTATATGGCAATAACTTTGAGACGTCTTAACTTACACAAGTGATTTTGAGATTGTTTTTTCGTGACACATTGTACTTCATGTTAGTGGTAAACATTAATGAATATTTTTGTATTTATTTATAAAAAAATAGGAAATATGATGGCAATTTGGAAAAAAATCGCAATTTTCAAAATGTGAAATGCTCTGCTTTTCAGACAGATAGTCATACCACCCAAATACATTAATACATATTATCTACCATATCTCTGCTATATATCGGCATCATCTTTTAATCGTCCTGTAATTTATTTTGGATGTTAGAAGGTTTACAAGTGTAACAGCGATTTTGCAGATTTACAAGAAAATTTCCCAAACTAATTTTTTAGAGACCACTTCAGTTCTGAAGAGGATTATAATGGCCTTTATATTAGAAACCCCCATAAATCACCCCATTTTCAAAACTGCACCCCTCAAATAATTCAAAATAATATTTGGGCAGTTTGTTAACCCTTTAAGCATTTCACTGGAATTAAAACAATATGGAGGTGAAATTTAGACATTTAATTTTTTCCCACTAATTCCTTAATTTAGCCCTAAAATTAACACATTCACAAAGGGTTAAAGGAGAAAATGCATCTCACAGTTTGTTATGCAATTTCTCCTGAGCACGGAAATACCCCACAAGTGGATGTAAACTGATGTTTGGGCGAATGGCAGCGCACGGAAGAGGAGGAGCGACACTGGACGTCTGAAAAGCAGATTTTGCTGGAATAGTTTTCAGGTGCCATGTCTCATTTGCAAAGCCCCTAGAGTACCAATACAAAGGAAAACCCCAAAAAGTGACCAAATTTTGGAAACTACACCCCTCACAGAATTCATCAAGGGGTATAGTGAGCATTTTGACCTCACAGCCGTTTCACAGATTTTGCTAACACTGGGATGTATAAATGAAACATTACTAAAATGTCACTTTATCCCCAAAGTTTTCATTTTCACAAGGAGTTAAAGGAGAAATAGCACCCCACAGTTTGCAAAACAATTGCTCCTGAACACGACAATACCCCATATGTGGTCGTAATCTGCTGTATGGGTACATGGCAGGGCTCAGAATGGAAAGAGCACTATTTGGCTTTTGGAGGGCAGATTTTGGTGGAATAGTTTTCAGGTACCATGTCGCATTTGCAGAGCCCCCAAAGTACCAATACAGTGGAAGCCCCATAAAAGTGACCCCATTTTGAAAACTACACCCCTCACAGAACATATCAAGGGGTATAGTGAGCATTTTGACCCCACAGCTGTTTCACAGATTTTATTAACATTGGGACATTAAAATTAAAAATTACTTTTTTTCCAATAAACCGTCAATTTAGCCCCAAATTTTTCATTTTCACAAGACGACAAAGGAGAAAAAGCTCCCCAAAGTTTGTTACACAATTTTTCCTGAACACAGAAATACCCCATATGTGGTTGTAATCTGCGGCATGGGTACATGGTAGGGCTCAAAATGGAAAGAGCGCTATTTAGCTTTTGGAGGGCAGATTTTGCTGGAATAGTTTTCGGGTGCCATGTCGCATTTGCAGAGCCCCTAAAGTACTAATACAATGGAAACCCCTCAAAAGTGACCCCATTTTGAAAACTACACCCCTCATAGAATTTATCTATGGGTATAGTGAGCATTTTGACCTCACAGCTGTTTCACAGATTTTATTGACTTAAGGACGTAAAAATGAAAAATTACTTTTTTCCAATAAACCGTCCATTTAGCGACATATTTTTAATTTTTGCAAGTGGTTAAAGAAGAAAAAACACCCCACAGTTTGTTACACAATTTCTTCTGAACACAGAAATGCCCCATGTGTGGTCATAAACTGCTGTAGGGGTACATGGTGGGGCTCAAAATGGAAAGAGCACTATTTGGCTTTTGGAGGGCAGATGTGGCTGGAATAGTTTTTGAGTGCCATGTCGCATTTGCAGAGCCCCTAAAGTACCAATACAATGGAAACCTCTCAAAAGTGACCCCATTTTAGAAACTACACCCCTCAAGGAATGTATCAAGGGGTATTATCATTTTGAGCCTAAAAATGCTTCCCAAAAATTAATGTACAAAGTGAAAATTAAAGTATTTAAAGAAATATCCAATTTCAGTGCCTAATACGTTGCGGCCACTTTGTGGCATCAGAGACATGAACTCCTAAAATTATTAAGTGGGCTATCCCGGGGACAAAAAAATTAAATATGTGGGTATAAACTGCTGCTTGGGCACACAGCAGGGCTCAGAAGGGAAGGAGCACTGTGCTTTTTTAGCTTTTGGAGTACTTTCTGGTCGCCATGTTATTTTTGCAGAGCCCTGGATGTGCCAGTAAATTGGAATTCCCCAAGAAGTGACTCCCATTTTGTAGGGGCAATTTTAGCGTCTCTGCATATGTGACATGGCGTCCAAAAAAACAACAATCTAAATATGCGCTCCAAAAGCACATAGCGCTCCTTCACATCTGCACCCTGCTGTGTGCCCAAATGGCAGTTTACGCCCACATGTATGACACTGGTGTACCCAGGATAACGTACTTAACAATGCCATATGTGGGTATAAACTGCTGTTTGGGCACAGCAGGGAAGGAGCGCTATTTTGGTTTTTGGAGCACAGTTTGCTTTTTGGACACGATGCCACTTTTGCAGAGCCCATGAATTGCCAGTAAAGTGGAATCCACAGACATCTCACCCCATTTTGGAAACTATAGCCTTCAAGGGATTTATCAAGTGGGGTAGCGAGCATTATTAACCCTTAAGTGTTGCATTCTTTTAATTTCCAGAAATGAATTGCGCAGCTGATAATGAAAAGTTAAAAATGAAAATTTTCTATAGAAACGCCATTTCAATTCCCAATATGTTGTGCCCAGTTTATGTCTGCACTGACATACACTCCAAAAACTGGTGAGCGGGGATCCCGGGCACAACAGCTTTTGGAGCATTCGTCTCTGATACAAGCCGGACACAACATATTATGCACTGAAATGACGTATTCCTGGAAAAATTGTCATTTTCACCATCAGCTGCGTATTCATTTATGGATAATAAATTATAGCCACACTTGGGGGTTAAACATGCTCACTGTACCCCAGGACAAATTCCTTCAGGGGTGTAGTTTCCAAAATGGGGTGACATGTCAGGGGATTCCACTGTACTGGCATTTCAGCTCTGCAAAAGTGCAATGGCATCCAAAAACCAAACTGTCCAAGTCTGTGCTCCAAAAACCAAATAGCACTCCTTCCCTACTGTGCCCGGCTGTGCCCAAACAGCAGTTTATACCCACATATGACATTAAGTACATTATCCTGGGTACACCAGTGTCATATATGTGGGTATAAACTGCAGTTTGGGCACACAGTAGGGCGCAGAAGGGAAGGAGCGCTATGTGGCTTTTGGAGCGCAGATTCAGATGTTTGGGATCTGGATGCCATGTCATGTTCGCAGAGCCTCTAAAGTACCAGTAAAGTGGAATCCCCTAGGGAATGACCCCATTTTGAAAAGTGCACCCCTCAAAGAATCAAGGGGTGTAGCGAGCATTAGTATCCCAGATGTGACTGCACAGCGGATGGGGAAAAGTGAATGAATATGTAATCTGTGCGTAGTACATTGGGTACACTAAATTCCCTACTATTTCTCCAGTAGCTCCTATGATTGGGGGGGTCTCTCTGGGGGTCACTTCTGGTTTATTATCCCTCGTAAGCTCTAAATATGGTTTGTACCCTGATATGCGCTCACACAGCTTATACATTCCCTTCCTGCTGCAGCCAGTTGTGTTCTACAGTCATATGTAAAAGTTTGGGCACCCCTATTAATCTTAATCATTTTTAGTTCTAAATATTTGGGTGTTTGCAACAGCCATTTCAATTTTATATATCTAATAACTGATGTACACAGTAATATTTCAGGATTGAAATGAGGTTTATTGTACTAACAGAAAATGTGCAATATGCATTAAACCAAAATTTGACCGGTGCAAAAGTATGGGCACCTCAACACAAAAGTGACATTAATATTTAGTAGATCCTCCTTTTGCAAAAATAACAGCCTCTAGTCGCTTCCTGTAGCTTTTAATCAGTTCCTGGATGAAGGTATTTTTGACCATTCCTCTTTACAAAACAATTCCAGTTCAGTTAAATTTGATGGTCGCCGAGCATGGACAGCCCGCTTCAAATTATCCCACAGATGTTCAATGATATTCAGGTCTGGGGACTGGGATGGCCATTCCAGAACATTGTAATTGTTCCTCTGCATGAATGCCTGAGTAGATTTGGAGCTGTGTTTTGGATCATTGTCTTGCTGAAATATCCATCCCCGGCATAACTTCAAATTCGTCACTGATTCTTGTACATTATTCTCAAGAATCTGCTGATACTGAGTTGAATCCATGCGACCCTCAACTTTAACAAGATTCCCGGTGCCGGTATTGGCCACACAGCCCCAAAGCATGATGGAACCTCCACCAAATTTTACAGTGGGTAGCAAGTGTTTTTCTTGGAATGCTGTGTTTTTTTGACGCCATGCATAACGCCTTTTTGTATAACCAAACAACTCAATCTTTGTTTCATCAGTCCACAGGACCTTCTTCCAAAATGAAGCTGGCTTGTCCAAATGTGCTTTTGCATACCTCAGGCGACTCTGTTTGTGGCGTGCTTTCAGAAACGGCTTCTTTCGCATCACTCTCCCATACAGCTTCTCCTTGTGCAAAGTGTGCTGTATTGTTGACCGATGCACAGTGACACCATCTGCAGCAAGATGATGCTGCAGCTCTTTGGAGGTGGTCTGTGGATTGTCCTTGACTGTTCTCACCATTCTTCTTCTCTGCCTTTCTGATATTTTTCTTGGCCTGCCACTTCTGGGCTTAACAAGAACTGTCCCTGTGGTCTTCCATTTCCTTACTATGTTCCTCACAGTGGAAACTGACAGGTTAAATCTCGGAAACAACTTTTTGTATCCTTCCCCTGAACAACTATGTTGAACAATCTTTGTTTTCAGATCATTTGAGAGTTGTTTTGAGGAGCCCATGATGCCACTCTTCAGAGGAGATTCAAATAGGAGAACAACTTGCAATTGGCCACCTTAAATACCTTTTCTCATGATTGGATACACCTGGCTATGAAGTTCAAAGCTCAGTGAGGTTACAAAACCAATTTTGTGCTTCAGTAAGTCAGTAAAAAGTAGTTAGGAGTATTCAAATCAATAAAATGATAAGGGTACCCAAATTTTTGCACCGGTCAAATTTTGGTTTAATGCATATTGCACATTTTCTGTTAGTACAATAAACCTCATTTCAGTCCTGAAATATTACTGTGTCCATCAGTTATTAGATATATCAAATTGAAATGGCTGTTGCAAACACCCAAATATTTAGAACTAAAAATGATTAAGATTAATAGGGGTGCCCAAACTTTTTCATATGACTGTATGGTAAAACTCAGCATGTTCATTAAAAAGACAAAATAATGTTGTCATAGAATAGATAAGGAGAAAATTGGGGAAAGGAGAAGGGGGGGTTAAGACTGTCAGTGTATAGGGCAGTAACTATGGATAGAGGTATATAACAAGACTATAGTTTTGAATAAGATATATAGATGAAAAAAGATGGAAAAAAAAAATAGATGGCAACAGGGGCCAAAGAGGAAATAGAGGGCAATTTTATGGGGTCATAGAGTTCGGAAATCATACGGTATGTATGAAACAGGTCATCTGGCGTAGCACCCCATCACTCTCCTTCTTGGTAAAATAGCCCTTACACAGTCTGGAGGTGTGTTTGGGGTCATTGTCCTGTTGAAAAATAAATGATGGTCCAACTAAATGCAAATAGGATGGAATAGCATGCCACTGCAAGATGCTGTGGTAACCATGCTGGTTCAGTATCCCTTCAATTTTGAATAAATCCCCAACAGTGTCACCAGCAAAGCACCCCCACACCATCACATCTCCTCCTCCATGCTTCACGGTGGGAACCAGGCATGTAGAGTCCATTCGTTCACCTATTCTGCATCGCACAAAGACACGGTGGTTGGAACCAAAGATCTCAAATTTGGACTCATCAGACCAAAGCACAGATTTCCACAGGTCTAATGTCCATTCCTTGTGTTCTTTAGCCCAAACAAGTCTCTTCTGCTTGTTGCCTTTCCTTAGCAGCAGTTTCCTAGCAGCTATTTTACCATGAAGGCCTGCTGCACACAGTCTCATCTTAACAGTTGTTGTAGAGATGTGTCTGCTGCTAGAACTCTGTGTGGCATTGACCTGGTCTCTAATCTGAGCTGCTGCTAATCTGCGATTTCTGAGGCTGGTGACTCGGATGAACTTATCCTCCGCAGCAGAGGTGACTCTTGGTCTTCCTTTCCTGGGGATGTCCTCATGTGAGCCAGTTTCTTTGTAGCACTTGATGGTTTTGGCCACTGCACTTGGGGACACTTTCAAAGTTTTCCCAATTTTTCGGACTGACTGACCTTCATTTCTTAAGTAATGATGGCCATTTGTTTTTCTTTACTTAGCTGCTTTTTTCTTGCCATAATACAAATTCTAACACTCCATTCAGTAGGACTATCAGCTGTGTATCCACCTGACTTCTGAACAACACAACTGATGGTCCCAACCCCATTTATAAGGCAAGAAATCCCACTTATTAAATCTGACAGGGCACACCTGTGAAGTGAAAACCATTTCAGGTGACTACCTCTTGAAGCTCATCAAGAGAATGCCAAGAGTGTGCAAAGCAGTAATCAAAGCAAAAGGTGGCTACTTTGAAGAACCTAGAATATAAGACATATTTTCAGTTGTTTCACACTTTTTTGTTAGGTATATAATTCCACATGTGTTAATTCATAGTTTTGATGCCTTCAGAGTGAATCTACAATTTTTATAGTCATGAAAATACAGAAAACTCTTGGAATGAGAAGGTGTGTCCAAACTTTTGGTCTGTACTGTACCTCTATCCATAGTTTCTGCCTTATACACTGACAGTCTTAAATTCCCCTTCTCCTTTCCCAAATTTTCTCCTCATCTATTCTATCACAACATTATTTTGTCTTTTTAACCACTTCCATACCAGATGCTTTACCCCCCTTCCAGACCAGGCATATTTTCAAGTTTTAGCCATGTTCCAGTTTAACTGAAAATTGCTTTTCTATTACTGTGCCAACCTACATGTATTTGGTCTCCTTTTTCTCGGAACATAATGGGCTTTCACATTTTATAACAAAAAAAAGCAATACATTTTACTTTTTACAAAAATATAGAGGGAAAAGGGCAAAAAAAGTAAAAAAAAATGCTTTTTCCTACATTTAAACACATGATAACCTCAAAAAAAATAAATTATAATAAATATATATATTCTAAAATATATTTTCTTATTTCTTCTGTTTGTATAGATAGCACATTTGAGTATTTTCTCCATTATGTGGGCCTACAGCAGAGGCTGCAATGAATGGTGCGCAAACTGGCTTTTGAAGGCCAAATTTTCCATAGCTGGTTTTCTGGCACCATACTATCATTACAGCTGCTGTGAAGGCCCAAAACAGTATGAATACCCCCAAAATGACTCCACTCAATAAATTAGACCCGCCATGGTATTCAATAAAGGACATATAAAAGATATCGGACCTCTGTTTTTTTCCAGACTTTTCAATGAATTTGGTGTAAAAAAAATGAAAACGACATTTTTTCCCAAATATGTGAATTCAGGTGACTATTTTTAAAATCTGGTGAGTGCTACTTGAGACACACACCTGATAATATATTTAGCAACTTATGCCGTTTTCATAGATACCAAATGTAGGTGCATTCCTTACTTGCTGGGCCTACAGCAGAGCCTGCAATGAATGGTGCGCAAACTGGCTTCCGGAGGCCAAATTTTCCATAGCTGGTTTGCTGACACCATACATTAACAATAATGACAATAACCTTCATGTATATAACACAAAAAAAATCTGCCTTTATATGACAAATGTATTTTAGGCTGCAGTAACATGCAGCGGCTCTGACCGCACGCCAGATGACCAGTAACCAGTAAGTTGTAGACTATAATCAATATATTTCTTCCCTATTCTATGTGCGTCCAGAGCCACTGCATGTCTGCACCCTAAAAGTATGACAATAACCTTCATGTATATAGCACAAAAAAAATCTGCTTTTATATGACAAATGTATTTTAGGCTGCAGATACATGCAGCGGCTCTGACCGCACATCAGACGGCCAGTAACAAGTTGTAGATAATATATTTTGTACCGCCAGAACCGCTGCGTGTCTGCACCCTAAAAGTGGAATAATAATCTTTATTTATGGGTCACAAAAAATATGAATTTATGTAGATAGATGGATAAAAAATAAATAAAAGATAGATAGATAGATAGATAGAGGCGATAGATAGATACAGTGCTGGCCAAAATTATTGGCACCCCTGCAATTTTGTCAGATAATACTCAATTTCTTCCAGAAAATGATTGCAATCACAAATGTTTTGGTAATAATATCTTCATTTAATTTGTCGTCAATGGAAAACCACAAAAAGAATTGTCAAAAAGCCAAATTGGATATAATTCCACACCAAACATAAAAAAGGGGGTGGACAAAAGTATTGGCACCCTTTGAAAAATCAGGTGATGCTTCTCTAATTTGTGTAATTAACAGCACCTGTTACTTACCTGTGGCACATAACAGGTGGTGGCAATAACTAAATCACACTTGCAGCCAGTTGAAATGGATTAAAGTTGACTCAACCTCTGTCCTGTGTCCTTGTGTGTACCACATTGAGCATGGAGAAAAGAAAGAAGACCAAAGAACTGTCTGAGGACTGTCTGAGAAGCAAAATTGTGAGGAAGCATGAGCAATCTCAAGGCTACAATTCCATCTCCAAAGACCTGAATGTTCCTGTGTCTACCGTGTGCAGTGTCATCAAGAAGTTTAAAGCCCATGACACTGTGGCTAACCTCCCTAGATGTGGACGGAAAAGAAAAATTGACGAGAGATTTCAACGAAAGATTGTGCGGATGGTGGCTAAAGAACCTCGACTAACATCCAAACAAGTTCTAGCTGCCTTGCAGTCCGAGGGTACAACAGTGTCAACCCGTACTATCCGTCGGCGTCTGAATGAAAAGGGACTCTATGGTAGGATACCCAGGAAGACCCCACTTCTGACCCAGAGACATAAAAAAGCCAGGCTGGAGTTTGCCAAAACTTACCTGAGAAAGCCAAAAACTTTTTGGAAGAATGTTCTCTGGTCAGATGAGACAAAAGTAGAGCTTTTTGGGAAAAGGCATCAACATAGAGTTTACAGGAAAAAAAAAGAGGCCTTCAAAGAAAAGAACACGGTCCCTACAGTCAAACATGGCGGAGGATCCCTGATGTTTTGGGGTTGCTTTGCTGCCTCTGGCACTGGACTGCTTGACCGTGTGCATGGCATTATGAAGTCTGAAGACTACCAACAAATTTTGCAGCATAATGTAGGGCCCAGTGTGAGAAAGCTGGGTCTCCCTCAGAGGTCATGGGTCTTCCAGCAGGACAATGACCCAAAACACACTTCAAAAAGCACTAGAAAATGGTTTGAGAGAAAGCACTGAAGACTTCTAAAGTGGCCAGCAATGAGTCCAGACCTGAATCCCATAGAACACCTGTGGAGAGATCTCAAAATGGCAGTTTGGAGAAGGCACCCTTCAAATCTCAGGGACCTGGAGAAATTTGCCAAAGAAGAATGGTCTCAAATTCCAGCAGAGCATTGTAAGAAACTCATTGATGGTTACCGGAAGCAGTTGTTCACAGTTATTTTGTCTAAAGGTTGTGCTACCAAGTATTAGGCTGAGGGTGCCAATACTTTTGTCCAGCCCATTTTTGGAGTTTTGTGTAAAATGATCAACGATTTGACTTTTTTTTTTCATTCTCTTTTGTGTTTTTTCATTGCAAGCAAAATAAATGAAGATATTATTACCAAAGCATTTGTGATTGCAATCATTTTCTGGAAGAAATTGAGTATTATCTGACAGAATTGCAGGGGTGCCAATACTTTTGGCCAGCACTGTAGATAGATAGATGATAGATATGAGAGATAGATAGGAGATAGATAGATAGATAGATAGATAGATAGATAGATAGATAGATAGATATGGGAGACAGAAGAGAGTGGGGGGTCACTTAAGGGGGGGGGAAGTGTGTGTGTGTGTGTGTGTGTGTAGTGATTTGGAAGGAGATTGGAAGCCACTTTTTATCTTTTTATTACTTACTTTGTGAGCAGTGTGACAGGCTGTAACAGTGCTCACATGCCCCAGAGACCACTATGCTCAATCAGGGTGGTCTCTGGGCAAAACTCCGTGATCATAGCTGTCTTCTGACAGCTGACCACGTAGTATTGCTGGGAGTGGAGGCAGAAGTGCCGATCTCCCTCTCTGCTTGGCTAAGGAGAGTGAGATCACAACGATCACATGCCCGGAGACAACACAGAGTGGTCTCCGGGCAAAGCTCTAAGATGTGCTCTGAGCTTTGTGCAAGGGGGATGGAGGGATTGGGGAGGGGCGCAGAGGAGCATATTCTGCTCATGCGCCAGACAATGTGATCGCTGTGACCACAGAGTGGTCTCCGGGCAAAGCTCTGAGGTCCCTGCTCTCTGTTAACAGCGGGACTTCAGAGCTAAGTACAGGAGGGGGATGGGGGCACAGCGGAGCAATCAGCTCATGTGCCAACTGTCATTGTGATCGGTGTGACGGTGCGTCACAGCGATCACACACCTGGAGACCACACAGAGTGGTCTCTGGGCAAAGCTTTAAGGTCTCCGCTGCCTATTGACAGCGGGACCTCCGAGCTCAGTACAGTGGGGGGGACACAGTAGAGCTCATTCTGCTGGACGTACCGGTACGTCCTTGCAGAACTACACAACCACCACTTGGACGTACAGTATATAGTCTATGGGCGGTATGAAAGTGGTTAATGAACATGCTGAGTTTTACCATACTGTATATCCACTATTGTATATTAATTACAATTGAAATGAAATTGCAAATTCTTATGGCTATTTTATAATTGTACTTAGGATCATGCCTGATGAAGAACGCTGTTTAGAATGAAACATAGCACATTTTTTCTGATCCTACTGTAATCTATGTCCTATACTACATGGCGTTGTGATATATGGAATGGAATATATAGCATAATCCACTTACACTGTGTGAAAATAAATGTTACACTTTTTTCACCTGAATCTTTACGGTGTGTGCAGTGATTTGGAAATACTGTACAACGGGTTGGAGAACCCTTCAACTGGAACCAGCAGCATTATCCTCAGTGTGAGATACCAGCGAATTATATCTATCATATCAGGAGTGGACGGGTAACCCCCGCACGGCCGCCGCGGAGGCTCCGACACCGCTCCTGACAGTACACTCCCTTCTATGAGGGCCCACTGGGCCACCAAAGGCTGGAGCAGGCTTGAGAGGAAACCTTCGGTGAAAATTTCTCAACAAAGTTTGCGCATGGACCGACCTGGCTGGTTCCCAGGAACGATCCTCAGGACCATATAACCCTTCCAGTGTAATAAATATTGAAGAACTCCTCTGACTTTTCGTGAGTCCAGGATCTTGGCCACCTCGAATTCATGAACCCTCTCAACAAGGACAGGCGGAAGTTGCATCATTGATGTAGCACGCTATGCATTGGTATATGCGTTTCACCGATGGAACGCAAAAGCGGAAGTCGCGTAAATATGCAACTTCCTGATTTCAGACAAGTGGATAAATGCCGCGTGCGTTCCACTGTGGAACGCACGGCCAATATGCATGTGAATGCGTTCCGCAGTGGAACGCACAGCAAATATGTATGTCGATGCGTTCCACAGTGGAACGCATCGGCATAACAGCCCACCGATTATAAAAGAAAAGAGAAGAAAGAAGTACTTATAAATATAGAAAAGGGTAAAAGAGAGGGGAAAGATAAAAAATAAGAAGAATATAGAGTAAAGATTAGAGTTAAGGTAAAGGAATAGGGGGCAGGGAAGACAAAGAAGAAACAAAGGGGACAAAACGTTGGTGTTATAAAACATAAGACGCAAAATCTGGTCATTTAAAATATTGCAAAGAAATGAATAATCATACATTTTAAATAAATATGAATTAAGGGTAGGGATAATATATCCTATGATATCTTATGCTAATGTATATGCTAACTATACTGTACCCTTTATCGCAGTGTTTGTAGACTTTACTTTGTCTGCAAATGAAGAGAGGAAGGTTAGACAAAAAACTCAAAAGATATGCACATATTTCTTATTGATTAGACAAGATATATCCAGTGTGATGATGTATATATAATTAATGGTTGCGCTCAATACATATTTCCTCTTGTTATGTTGTGAAAGTTCGATCATATGCCCTGTTTAGGCCTGATGGTTCAATCGTATCCAGAGTGTGTATCCAGTAGGCTTCTCTTTTCTTGAGAAGGGAAATACGATTCCCTCCTCTTCTGGGTTGTGGAATATGTTCAATAACCTGAAACCTTAGCTGTGCTATACAGTATTGTGTTTGTGATGCTTGAAATGAGCCAGAATTGGGAGGATGTTCAGGTTATTACGAATAGTGGACTTATGTTTGGATATGCGTTCCCGTATATGTTGGGAAGTTTCCCCAACATATACGAGACCGCACGGGCACTTGATGAGATAGACGACAAATGAAGTGTCGCATGTAAAATAATCATGTATCGGAAATCTTCTCCCCGTGTGAGGATGTACCAAGTAATCCCCTTTGATTACTGCAGAACACAGTATAGGCATGGAAAAGTACCTTTTTTGGGGGTTGCCAAGAAGGTTTGTCGCAGTACCTTCTGTATGTGACCGATGTCAGCACGTACAAGTGTGTCTCTTATGTTTGTATCCCTTTTGTAACATATCAATGGAGGGTTCTTGAATTCTTCTGAATTGGGAAAGGCTCGTTGTAATAATGGCCAATGTTTTTTTTAGAATATAATTCAGTTTAGGTGAGAATTGATGGTTTTTCTGTACAAAAGGGATTCTTTTGGACTCTTTATTTTTCTTTTTTGTTGCATTATCTACAGTTAGGATTTCTGAGAGTAGATCCCTAGGGTACCCTCTCTCTACAAAGCGAGATGTCATTTCAGTGAAGCATAGATGTTGGGTCTCAGGGTTGGATACTATCCTCCTGACCCGTTGGAATTGAGAGTTTGGAAGGGACTTCTTGGTTGTAGGTGGGTGGTTACTTGTGTAATATAGGAGGCTGTGTCTATCTGTAGATTTGGTGTATAAATCGAAGTTAATTGTGTTGGAGATATGCCACAGCCAGCTTCGTCTCTATATTTGCTGGATTGACTGCAGTTCACATTTATGACACTAGATGTAGCTGTTACTAAATGTTTATCTGTAGACACTCTGTACTTTTGTTGTTTTGATGCTGGTTGATATATACACATCCTGTTTAGTGTGTGTGTGCTGAACTAGATCTGTTATTCACCATGTGAGGTGATCGTCTCTTACTGCACTCATGTTTCACTAAAGTTTTGTTCCTGTTATATACAACTATCTATCTGGTTTTGACTCTCCCACATCCAGCAATCACACTCTGTAACAGGTTATAGGCCCAGTGATCAAATGAAGCTCCAGTGATCAAATAAAGCCCCAGTAACCGGATAAACCCCAGTAAACAGAAGCGGCCCAGGTAGAGTGCGGAAGACAGTGCGGCAGATGCAGAGATCGACATAAGGAAGCTTCCACAGAGACATCTCCTGTACAGAAGTAAGCCTGTTCATATATATATATATATATATATATATAAACAAAAAAGTGTAGCAGCACTCTGACACAGCACAAGGGTATATAGAGAACAGAGATAGCATTACTGCTATTATTGGCAATTAAACCCAAAATTTGGGGTTTAATAGAGGCATTAGTATAGGGTCCCACCTTAATGAGGTCGCCTTGTCGGGGCAGGTGGGCTTCCTACTGTTTGATCAAATATGTATAACTAAGAACCACAAAATTTTAGTTTATAAACCATATTAATTTGTAGGTGCCAATAATAGCAGTAATGCTATCTCTGTTCTCTATATACCCTTGTGCTGTGTCAGAGTGCTGCTACACTTTTTTGTTTTTATACATTTTACCACAGTAGCTTGCACCTGTTCACATTAGGATGTGCTGTCTGAATCTTTTTTGTGTATATATATATATATATATATATATATATATATATATATATATACACAGTATATAAAGTAGGGAGAATGGCCTGTAGTTCAGAACCTAAACTATCAGTGGCCAAGCTGAACAATGACAATTATCAGCTATGGAAATTTAAAGTGGAAATGCTATTATCCAGGGATGACTTGTGGGAAGTTATCACTACAGAGAGACCACAAGATGATTATCAGGACTGGGACAGGAAAAACAGACGGGCGCAGGCCACCATAAGCTTACTAGTAGAAGATGATCCGCTTATTCACATACGCAGTGAGAATACAGCGAAAGGCATGTAGGATGTACTGAAAAGACTGCATGAGAGATCCAGTTTAAACAGCAAGTTGTTTCTGCTGAGGAAACTCTACAAAATGAGGCTTAGTAGAGAGCAGGTTATGCAGGAACATATAAATGCCATGCTGGAAGTGATCACACAACTCAGATTAGTTGGTGAGAATATAACAGACAGTCATGCCGCAGCCATTTTATTATGCAGTTTACCTGACACATACACTGCACTGATCAATGCACTGGAGACACGGCCTGAAACAGATCTGACACTAACATTCGTATAGACCAGACTCATAGATGAGTATCAGCGAAGAAAGGAGTTTACACATGATTATACAGAAACTCAGTCCAAGACAGCTCTTAAAGCTACAGAAACAAGGTCACACAAGAAGGAAACCAGAGTGTGCTTTAGATGCCACAGACAAGGACACATAAAGAAAGACTGCACTATATGGAAAGCAGAGCAGATAAGGCAGCATCCCTCTTATACTAAACAGAAAGTGAAAGCCACAATTTCTGATTCAAGTGAAGGGAAGTGGAATGCCACATTTAAAGTGACAGGCAACCATAAATTGATAGGTTGGTGCATTGACTCTGGAGCAACCAGTCACATGACAAGTGATAGAAGTTTTTTCACAGAACTTGATCTGAATAAGAAAGAGACTATTTACCACGCAGATGGGAGTAAAATATGTGCAGAAGGATATGGGAATGGAACCCTTGTATGCCCCAATGATGTGGGACACAATTTAGCAATATCAGTAAAAGATGCGCTGTATGTTCCTGATCTAGAAGGAGGACTCTTATCTGTGAAGCATCTGACAAGCAAAGGACTCACTGTAAAATTCCAAGGTGACAAGTGTTCTATCCTAGACGGCAAGCAGATGATAGCAAGTGCCTAGTTGGATGATCATCTATATCACCTCAACACAGTGAAGGAGCAGGTGAGACTATGCACACATAAGCACAATGACTGTATACACGTGTGGCACAGGCGTTTAGGTCACAGACACCCAGAATGCATACAGGAACTACAAAAGAGGAATCTGACAAAGGATCTAACAGTATCCCCTTGTTCAGTTATTGTTAAATGTGAATGTTGCATCAAATCCAAAGCTACAAGAGCAACACTTCCTAAAGTAAGTCACAATAGAGCTTCAAGACCTCTTGATCTAGTTCACAGTGATGTATGTGGTCCCCTAAACCCACCTACACCTGGAGGCAACAGGTACATAGTGACTTTCATAGATGACTATTCAAGATACACAGTCACTTAGCTAATGCAACACAAGAATGAAGTTTTTGACAAATTACAGGACTATGTAGTCAGGACAAGTAACAAGTTTCAGAGAAAACCTCTCATACTTTGGAGTGACAATGGAGGTGAATTCACAGGACATAAAATACAAGAGTACTTAAAGCAGAATGGAATAGAGCATCAAAAGACAGTCAGAGCAAAAGGGGGTAGCTGAAAGAAAGAACGGAACTCTGACTGAAATGATCAGATGCATGCTGACAGACTCTAGATTACCACAAAAATATTGGGGTGAAGCAGCAATGACAGTCACTTATTTGCAAAACAGACTCTTCTCTAGAACAATTGAGAAAACTCCATATGAACTGTGGCACAATGAGAAGCCAAGTGCAAAACATCTAAGAGTTTTTGGATGCAAGGCGTTCATCTATATTCCAGAAGAAAAACACACCAAACTTCAAAACAGAGCATGTGAAGGCATCTTTGTTGGATACAGTGACAATGTTAAGGGTTACAGAATCCTAAATCCCAAAACTGACAAGGTTACCATTAGCAACAGCATAACTTTTGTTGAAGATCTGAGAGACAATGTAATGACAACAGAGGAAGTAAGAACAGAAGAGAAACCTGACACTGATCAGTCAACATCCGTAACTTCTGAACAAACAGTTGAAGTGAGCGCAGAATCCATCAGTAATGAAGAACAGACTCAACCAAGCTCAAACACAGAACCAAGATGCTTGATGAGAGAGAATAAAGGTAAACCACCTGTACGTCTCTCATACAAGGCAAGCACTGCCAGTTCTAATGAACCTGCAACTTGGGAAGACATATCTCAGTTTTCAGAAGGGGAAGCCAGTAAATGGATAAAGGCTGCAAAGGAAGAGATAAAATCCATGCTTTACACTAAAACATGGACACTTACAGAACTACCAGCTGGAAGGAAATCTATTGGTTGTAAATGGACTTTCAAAGTAAAATACAATACAGATGGCACAGTGGAGCGATACAAAGCAAGGCTCGTAGCCAAGGGATATTCTCAAAAATATGGAGAGGACTATGATGAAACATTTGCACCAGTAGTCAAACATGCTACAATAAGAACTTTGCTGACAGTAGCCGCAATAAGGAAAATGCAAGTGTAGGGAACTGCCATTTCTACTAGTATATAATGTATCTGGCTTCTTTGCCCCTGCAGTTTGGCTTCAGAGACCCCAGGCATTCAGTGCAAGTTTTGTTTTGTAAATACAGTGAGTCAGACACATGTGAGGCAGAGCTGCTGGGGGGAGAGATGTGAGCAGAGCTGCTGAGACAGACATGTTATGTCTGGGGGAGTCTAAGAGCCACTTGTTCCTCTTTACTTCACAGTATATAGTTAGGTATGTGTTACCCCCTATATACTCACAGGACCTAGCTAGTAACCGTAGTTAGGGATCCATATATATATATAGTTCAGGGCAGTGATAGGTTAGGCTTCCGAAGGCCAACTAGCTAGTTAGAGGCCCGGTGGCACTAGTAGTTTAGCTGGCAGGTTAAGGACTCAGTGTTAGGGTAGTCAGGCCTGCATCTACTGCCGTCACCGTCGCCCTGTTTGCTGCCTGTGAAGAATCTCACCATCATCTCCTGATCGGCTGTCTGTCATCTCCTGGAAGAATCCGAGGATCCACAGTCATCCACAGGGGCCCCTGCATCTCTTCTGTTGCCTGGAGGTATTGTGCACTGGACTCTTGCTATATATCTATATATATACCCGGGTATATAACCTAAGACGGTTGAGGACTTGCTGGTTGTTGTAGTATTGCTGTGTTCTGAGTATATTTTATGTATGTATTATTACCCTATTGATTCTTATAAAGCTACTGTTATAACCTTATGTGGTATCTGTATGTATTCTTCAGACTGTGAGATTAGTACAGTAAGTCCCAGGAAGAGATCCTCCCTGTAATACAGAGGCTCTATCCTGGGTGGAGGCATTGATATATTTCATATATGTTCCCACTCTTCCCTTCAGCGAAGGCTTCAGGTCCCATTATACACACAGGTCAGCGCCAGAGTCTGTTGCGGGAGGGATAATACTCATACCCCCCCCCCCAAATAGGGCTACACAAGTAAGACACTTTGATGTAAAAACAGTGTTTCTACATGGCGAGTTAGCAGAAGATATCTACATGGAACATCCAACAGGATGAGCAAAGACCAGACCTAGTATGCAAACTACAGAGGAGTATATATGGTCTAAAGCAAGCCGCCAGAGCATGGAATATGAGAATAAATGAACTGCTTACACATGAGGACTTTCAGAGGAGTAAAGCAGACCCCTGTTTATACACAAAGAAATTGGCAGACAGGTGGATCTATGTACTCATTTATGTGGATGTTATTCTGATATGTTTCAAGCAAGAAGGGGATGAAGGAGAAATACTCCAAACCCTAAATCAGCACTTGGAGACCAAAGATCTTGGCAACGTAACTAATTATCTTATCACCCTATTTTATTCGTGTTACTTTCTTTTTTTCTTTTTTTTTATTTTTATTACTAATTTTAAACTCTTATCGTATATTTTATTTTACCCTGCTATATATGTTATACCCTAGTATTTTTATCTGGACCTACACTATGACTACCCTTGCTCTAAAACCTAGCCATTGATTATACATTCTGTGTTTTGTTTATATCTAGTTTATGGCCTGATGAAGACGCTAGTACAGCGTCGAAACGCGTAGCCTATTGTTGTACGTCTGGTGTGGAACCAATAAAACGTGTGTTTTTATTCACAAACATTCTCTTTGCAAATATTTTATTGAAATACCCTTACTTGCAGCGCTCAACCATAATATCCCAGTTTTTTTCTCTACTTTTTTTCTGTTTTACGTTACCACCAAACTAGTTTTGGATGGTCACTGGGTAAGAGCAGCAGCAAGCCTTATTTGAACAGCTTAGTACTGTTCTATTACCTTACTAACCCACCATTACTCTGCTATGGGGGCGCCAGGATCTACTTTTTTTCTCTATTATAAATAATTATCTTGGCATTCAGATTGAGAGAGAGGAAGATGGCAGCTTTCTTCTCAACCAAAAGCACAAAATACAAGAGATAATTGAGACATTTGGAATGGAAGATGCAAAACCAGTAAAATCTCCTATGGAAACCAACTACCTGAAGAAGATAGACAGCCAAGATACACCACTACCAACTAACACTCAGTACAGGAAAGCAATAGGGAAATTGCCGTACATTAGCACCACTACAAGACCTGACATTGCAGCAGCAGTTGGAATCCTATGCAGAAAGACTTCAACACCAAGTCAGATGAACTGGAATGCTGTGAAGCGAGTCATTCGCTATCTTAAAGGGACTTTACACTACTAGCTAAAGTTACCAGCAAGTGACGAATGCACCCTGACAGGATATGTGGATGCCGATTGGGCCGGAGATACCAGTGACAGAAATTCTACAAGTGGGTACCTGTTTCTTCTATCAGGAGGTGCTATCTGTTGGACTAGTAGAAAGCAACCTTCTGTTACACTATCATCTACTGAAGCAGAGTATGTTGCAGCAGCACAGGCAAGTCAAGAAGTCATATGGTTGAAACAACTATTAAAAGACTTGGGTCAACCACAGATGAAACCAATGAGAATCTTTGAGGACAATCTAGGATGTCTTGCACTTGCGCAGATGGAAAGAGTTAGCTCGAGAACCAAACACATTGATGTGAAGTACCATTTTCTGAGGGATCTTCAAGAGCAGGGACTTCTTGAGTTACTTTATTACCCGACTGAGTATATGACAGCAGATAGCCTTACCAAGCCCCTGACTGCTGAAAGACACTCGAGGCTTACAAAGAAGATGGGCCTAACAGACTAAGCCTTAGCTGTTGAGAAGGGGTGTTGGAGATATGCAACAGCCAGCTTCGTCTCTATATTTGCTGGATTGACTGCAGTTCACATTTATGACACTAGATGTAGCTGTTACTAAATGTTTATCTGTAGACACTCTGTACTTTTGTTGTTTTGATGCTGGTTGATATATACACATCCTGTTTAGTGTGTGTGTGCTGAACTAGATCTGTTATTCACCATGTGAGATGATCTTCTCTTACTGAACTCATGTTTCACTAAAGTTTTGTTCTTGTTATATACAACTGTATCTGGTTTTGACTCTGCCACATCCAACAACTGCACTCTGCAACAAATTGTACCCGGTGTATCTTTAATAACCCACGTGTCGAGGAAATTCATTCGTTCCTGGTTGTAGTGTAGAGTAAATTGTAACTCTGGAGTGATGCTATTTAGGGTAGAATGGAATTGTAACAGCGAGTCTATAGGACCAGTCCATATGTAAAATACTGTATATCATCGATATATTGTCGCCAATACATCGAGTATGCTTGAAAATTCATATTAGGGTTTACGTAGGTGTCTTCAAAATAGGATATATAGACATTCGCATATGGGGGGGCCACATTGGACCCCATGGCGGTGCCCTGTATCTGTAGATACAGGTTATCACCAAAGAGGAAGTAGTTGTTGTGTAGTATAATGTCCAATAAGTCTATACAGAACAGTCATTCATCTCCTGTGATATTGTGGTCAGAGAGAAAATTGTACATGGCCTTCATACCATTTTGATGTTCTATGGAGGTATAGAGACTGCACACATCCCAGGTTACCAAAATACTTTCAGGTGGACACATAGGCGTAGCTAGGGGTTCAGCACAGGGGGGCGAACATGTCCAAGTGGGCCCCCAACTTAGGTATACTGATATTATCCGTATAGTGGTATATATCGGATCTACACAGGGCTCTGCAGACGATTTAGGCGAATACAGGTGTCAGGGGTTAAGTTCCCCCGGGATGGATGTCACCGTAATCCTAATTAAGTAAAGAACAGGTATCGAGCTCGAGAAACAAACGTACAGACACACCCAGGTATCTAGTAAGAATGGTTTCATTTATTGCATAGTTCATACAAGTTTTAAAGGCAAGCTGGTTACACAATAGTCATGTGACCAATGTACATATTTGGTCTTTCCGGTTCCGCTACTAGGCAGATTTGCTCAGTTACTCATAACAACATTTGTTTACTTTCTTTCCTTTGCTTATCTGGATGTTTCCCTTATTTTTCCTGAGAACAGCAAAACCTTTGGGTGCCGTCCCAGACTTAGTGTCTGCTTGCTATCTCTAAATTATGCTGACTATCTGCAGAACATTTCACTCTCTGTATATACAGTGTATAGGATATAGTACAAATTATATTTTAACCCTCACAATTCCCCCATTTTAGGACTTTATTTTTAATCAACTTCAATGAATACCTTCACACTGTTTGTGTGCCATCTTTGATGGATTCTCCATTGAAGAGGTTAAAAATAACATCCTATCTTACATACTGGCTAGTATCTCTCATGAGATTACATAATGAAGGAATGCATTGTATACAACAACAACCTGTTATTATAAAGGCAATTACACAAAGCGCTATGCCCACAATCTGTCGAAGGTACCCAAAGTCAGGCAGAAAAGCTAACAACCAATCCCACCAACCTTGATTTACGTCTTGCTTAATGTGCGTAATCATTTCTTGTAGTTGTTTTAACCTATCATGTACATCTTCTGAATGATCGGATAAATTAAAACAACACATCCCCGCAAAGCTGTTACACCCATAGCCATGCTTGAGTAGTAAATAGTCTGTAGCAGCTCTATTTTGCAATATTGCCCTTTTGTGTGATTGTAAGTCTAACAAAACATCCTTTATTATAGCACTGGTTATATTCATATTCTTTACCATAAAACATGCCATACGTGATATAGTTTTATGATTGTATACTGCTAAACCTGGTACCCCTACAAGTGATACAGCCATACTTATGTATTCTGCCCGTGACAAAAGCGTTACATCATAATCACAATCCTCAGGAAGTAAGATAGTACTTCTCTTTTGCAGTGTATGTTCAGATGGCTTGGGAATCATAGTCAGCGTTAATCTGGACAAGGCACATAGGCCTCCCGTTAAGTTGGCAGGTATATATACGTGTAGCTGTTGTTTCCACAAGCCAGAACCCATCCTGGTGGTAAGGGTACATGTAAATCCAATGATGGCACAATCATCGTTCTATTACATTGCATTCGCCGCCCCTGCCTTAGAACTTGACAATCACTGTCTGTTCTATTGCAGATTTTTGGAGGCTGGCCCTTGTTGAATAAAAAATTACAATTGGGTATTGTGGTGTTGTTACATGAAAATTTAAAGCATAATTCTGCTTCTGTTACCGCCCCAGTCGATATTTTAATCATATTCTCCTCTAAATGTGTGTAAGTGGTGCAATTCATACAAGCATAATAAGGACTTATCCAATCTGCATGAGAATGTAAATCATCTTCCTGCAAAACAGTATCATTTAACTGAAGTCTTAACAGTTTAGTCCATACTGCAACAGGAGTTGGTACAGCAACCAGACAAGTTTCCAAAATATTGCTGGAGTATGCATTTTTCAAACAAAATTCTGTCATGTTCAATACTCTAGCTAGATACAACCACATATTTTCTTTTGTTCTCCATATTTGTTTTTCCAATTCCCTCACTCCTCGGTTGGAATCATCCTCTGGCCCATGGTGACTAAGTTCATGCCAGATCCATATTGCCAAAAGACATCCATTAAGGGTTATCAGACCCCTCACCCTCATTCTGGAGGCACTTCAACTTTCTTGCAATGTGAAGCGTGTATCCAGGTAGATTTTCCCTCCAACTTAACTGAAGTGGCAGTTGTCAGCAATACCTGGAAGGGACCATCATATCTGTGTTCAAGAGACTTCCTGGTGTGTCTTTTCACGACCACCCAATCACCAGGCTGCAGGCTATGTGTTCCTGAAAAATCAGAAGGGTCTGGAATAGAAGAGAACGCTTGTTTATGTGTTTCTTTCAGTCTCTGACACAAGTTCTGAACATAGCTGGCAGTGTTGTCTTAATTCAGTTGTAAAGTCTGAGGAAAATACAACCCCAACCTGGGCACACTTCCAACAATATCTCAAATGGTGTTCTCCTGTTAGGAGTAGTCCTCACTGAATATAAGGCTAAAGACAGGCATTCGGGCCAGGGCTTTCCTGTCTCTGACATAGCTTTCTGAATTTTTAGCTTAAGGGTACCATTTAGTCTTTCGACTTTTCCAGAACTTTGAGGGTGATAGGGTGTATGGAAAGCTTGCTCCACCCCCAAGGCTGACATGACTTCCTTCATTATTGCACCTGTAAAATGTGTACCTCTGTCAGACTCAATCACCTCAGGCACTCCAAACCTACACACAAGCTCAGACATCAGTTTCTTGGCCGTCACTTGTGCAGTTGTTTTGCTCACAGGGTAAGCCTCAGGCCATCTGTGGCATCCCAGAGCTGGCTATGGCTGGGCTGAGGGTGATCTCTGTGCATTGTATTATTTCCTGTTGCTTCATAGCCTGTGTGACATAGCAGGGGGTCCTGAGTCTCACACAACACAGCGCCACCTAGTGAGCCTCACACATGCATTACACCTCCCATAGGATTGAATAGTAACCAAATGTCCAATGGAAGGACATCGCCTGGGAAAAGGGGAGGAGTCAGCTGATCACTGGGTCCCCATGGTAACACCCCTGCAGGAAGGTCCTGCGTGTGAGGAGTTAGAAGTGTGGAGTGTTAGGAGGAGGAGGTGAGGAGATAAGTGTGATGTCCTGTGAAGAAAGCAGTGAGTTTAGTGCAGGAATCTCAAGTCCTAGACAGGCCCAGGAAGGTTGGAGAGCTGACATACTCCAGCTATTCAGAAGATCCTGTCCCCTGTCTGCCTAGCCATCGCCCTGAAGGAAGTCAAGCATCATTATCTTGTCAGCATGAGACTGTGGAGAGAACATTCTGGAACACGGGCTCCATAGCAAGTATCACAGGATCCAGGGGCCAAGGCCAGACCTGTGGAATATCCTGCCACCCTGACTATTGCACCCCGAAACTCTGAGCTATCAGGACCACATAACGTGAGTGGGGAATATTATGTACTAGTATCATGGTGGGCATCCTCCTATGTGCCAAATAGGAGCCCAGACGCACCTCAGGGCTGTAACACTGAAGTATAAGGGGCTAGGAACACCTTTCATCAAGTCTACCCTGCACCCCAGGACTTTGCTGTGTCACCAGGCGTACCCCGTTGTTTTGTATTGAAGAAACTGTTTAAGCATTTGTGCCTCCACACCCATGGAAGTAAAAGTTCAACTTTACAACCGTTTCTGTGTCTGACTCTGCACCGACAACATCAGGGCGCCCCAAACACCACCAGTCGGCACAGTATAGGGGAAGCGCCCCGGGGGGAACAATCACCACCAACATTTGTGCAGCCCCCTCATCACCGGTACCAGTGGTGGTAACGTGGGACAGCACCAGCGCTGCGCCCTCGTGCCCAGAGACCGTGACAAGTCTGCGCTGTTTGCACCCCGCAATCCCAAATGCAGCGTTACCTTCCATCTGGTCACCGCAAGAAAAACTGGCGTCACGAACAGGATACGGGTGTGTGCCATTTTGAGAAAGTCGCCACGAAAAGTGCGCCAAATTGTCTCCAGAGCATCGGTCTTTATTGTGGACTTTGCTAAGATCAAGTTTATTCCCTGAGAGTGCTTGCCACAAAGAGGGGGAGCCCTAAACCCCTGAAGTAAGCCCTAAAGACTGTCCTCTCAGTGTGTTACAGCCCTGGAAGAGTTAAAACGCCCAGGACTTGTTTGCTGCGCCACATCGCTGTGTAAGAACGCCCACAAAGGGTTAACTGTACCTTGCAAAAGTGCGGGAGATTTTTAGCACTGCCCATGAGGCCAGGAGACCCATCTTTCGCCATCTTAGGAGAGCCCAGAATGCTGAGCGCAATGCTCCAGCGCACCCATACAAGAAAGTGAAAGGCGAACGTGCCAGCGCCATTTCTGACTCTCCGGTGCCGCATCACCGTCCCTGCTGTGCACCGCTGATCTCTGGTCCACGCTGCAGTTGCTGTCAGTGAGTACTGTGCCTCCCTGTCCTTGTCTTCAGTCCTCCCACGGCCCCAGCGAGTGTTTTCCGTGTCGCCGTGGGGAGTGCCACCATTAAAGAGGGGGAGCACACCGTCAGCCTGCATCACAGTGACTCTGTTAATAGCTACAGCATTCTTAAAGGGACAGCATTCCAAGTTGTAGTCTCCATTCCCTGCCAGCAAGCAGTTGAGTTTCTTAAAGAGACGGCGACCTAATTCCAGTCATACCTGCAAACAACATGACTGAGCAAAGTGACATTGTGCCATCTGTTTCTAGTGATCCAGCAGTGCCCATGGCGAGCAGCCTACCATTCTCCATGCCATTTTACCCTGGCGCACCATGGCTGCCGTGCTACAAAGGGGAGGCACATACCCTCAGGGACTTTGGTGAGAAGATGCTGTCTCTCTTCCAGTTCTATCCTCTGAATACAGAACAGCAGATACAGATCCTGCTGGGCCAGCTTGAGGGTGCTGCAGCTAGGGAGGTCAAATCCTGGCCTGCCTCTGACAAAAGAACCCCTGGGCAAATTCTGGACAAACTCCAGGTGAACTTTGACGTGCGATCTGTCTCCGAGGTAAAGATGCGCTTCTTTTCCAGACGACAACTACCTGGTGAGACCCTGCGGGACTATGCTTTATCCCTCCAAGAGGCATTCAGAGCTGTGGTGCAAGTGGATCCACGTGAAAATGTGGACTCTGATAAAATCTTGCTTGACCGCTTCATAGAAGGGGCGGGTACCACATTGCTCCAGAGTCAGTTGCGAATGCTTGCTGCACAACATCCCAGCATCACGTTTGCTGACTTCAAGGCCCTTGCCATCCAGGTCTTGGGACAGGAGCAGCCCCAGCCGAGCCCAGTCATCTGTGCTCCCTCACCTGGACCCTCAACAAGCATTGCTCCAGTTGTCCTGCCACTACCTCTGGGTACCTCACCTGCTGCCCAAACTGCGCAGACTACACCAGCAGACTCCAGAGATGACCTTCTGGCCCGAGTGGATCATCTGACCCGTGCCATGGAACAGATCACCGTCCGTCTAGATCGTCTGACCCAGCCGTCTTCATCGTCCAGTGATCCTTTGCGAAGTTTCAACATCTCACCTGAGTCGCCACCCAGACGTCCGTCTTCAGTGAAACCTCCGCAGAGTGAGAGGCCATACTGTACCTATTGCCATAGATATGGACACACCAGGCCTCAGTGTTTTCAGTTAAACGGGCCACCCCCGAGGCCGTGGGCCGCCCCTCGGGAGGAAAGAAGAAGGGCCCAGGTGAATCTTCAGTGCCATTGTCACGCTTCGTCTCAGCCTGCCCACACATCACAATCCGGGTGAACGGCGTCCCTCTGACAGCGTTGGTGGACACTGGATCTCAGGTAACAACCCTGCGCAAGCAGGTGTTCCTTGAACATTGGGACTTAGGTGTGTTGAATAGAACACCTGACACATGGATAAATCTGTGTGCCAGCAATGGACAGCCCATACCACAGCAGGGTTATTGGGAACCCACTATCCAGATTGGGGACTTGAAACTGCCTAGACAGGGTGTAATTGTCACTGATGTAGAGGATGATAGGTTTGCAGTTGTAATATTAGGCATGAATGTTTTACGCCATTGCTTTGCAGAAGTGTTGGATGCCTTGCATGCCTCTCTCCTTACAGCTTCTCCCAGTGACCAGCAGACCATTCAGCGGGCCATTCGTGTACTCAATGCCCAGCACAAGTTCGCCAACAAACAAGGTGAAATTGGTCGAGTCCGGATCCAAGATACCCGTCCAGTAACCCTACAGCCTGGAACAGAAACTATGGTGTGGTGCCGTGCCCGTCCGGGCATAGAAAATCAGGACTACGAGGCCTTGCTACAACCCATACAGGTAGATGGCCAACCACTTGTCATGGCTGCCCGCAGCCTTGTCACAGTTTCCAATGGACGTGTTCCTGTCCGCTTAGTCAACTTGGGCGATGCTCCCGTGAACCTCCACAAGTTCCACTCTGTGGCCCTGCTACACCGGTTAGCACCAGAAGACATTCTCTCTGGTGATTCTACTGCCACACAGCGTTCCACCCAAGCTGCTGAGAACATTCAAAATGGAGCCACGAAGTCCTGGTGGGATGAATTGAACGTGGGAGACGCCAATACCCCTATAGAGCACATCAATGGGGTTCGCAATGTGGCCAAGCGTTACCAAAAGGCATTCAGCAAACACCCATTGGACTTTGGTAAGACCACGACCATACAACATCGCATTCTGACTGGCGACCACCATCCAATCAAGGAGCGTCACCGTCCAATACCACCAGCGATGTACCAACCGGTGAAAAAGTTGATCCAAGAGATGCGAGATGCTGATGTCATCCGGGAGAGTAACAGCCCCTGGGCAGCCCCGCTAGTCCTTGTCAAGAAGAAAGACGGAACCCTACGATTTTGTGTGGACTATCGTAAACTCAACAACGTCACGCACAAAGACGCATACCCATTGCCGCGGATTGAGGAATCTCTAACGGCTTTGGGATCAGCTACCTGTTTCTCGACCCTGGACTTAACCAGTGGATACTGGCAAGTCCCTATGGCGCCTGAAGATCGTGAAAAGACTGCGTTTACGACCCCGATGGGACTCTTTGAATTCAATAGTATGCCATTTGGGCTATGTAATGCCCCAGCCACATTCCAACGGCTTATGGAGAGGTGCCTCGGCCATGAGAATTTCCAGAGTGTGCTACTGTACCTGGACGATGTTATTGTATTCTCCCGGACATACCAAGAACACCTTCGTCACCTGTCCGAGGTATTCAAGGTACTTATACAGCACGGCCTAAAGTTGAAGCCCTCCAAGTGCTACCTGTTGAAACCCCAAGTTCACTACCTTGGGCATGTCGTGAGCGCACAAGGCGTCCAACCTGATCCTGAAAAGATCACTGCAGTCCAGAACTGGCGAAGACCAACTACCGTCAAAGAAGTCCGAAGCTTCCTTGGATTCGCAGGTTACTACCGGCGTTTCATACCACACTTCGCCCAAGTAGCCGAGCCTCTGAACGAGTTGTTGCGCGGTTGTCCCAGAGAAAACTACAACCGAAAGCTTCCGGTAGACTGGACAGCGCGTCAAGAGGAAGCCTTTCAAGCGCTTAAAGCACTTCTGACGCAACCACCAATTCTAGCCTATCCCGACTACAGTCAGCCATTCCGCTTGTACACAGATGCAAGTCACCAAGGTTTGGGTGCAGTGTTGTCCCAGGTTCAGGACAACAAAGAGCGAGTCATCGCCTACGCCAGCAGGAGTCTGAGAGGCGCGGAGAAGAACGACCAGAACTATAGTTCTTTCAAACTCGAACTTCTGGCGCTTGTCTGGGCCGTGACAGAGAAGTTTAAAGACTACCTGGCTGCCACACCCTTTACAGTGTACACAGATAACAATCCGTTGGCGCATCTGGACACTGCTCGACTGGGAGCCCTTGAACAACGGTGGGCCTCAAGACTCGCGAATTACAAGTTCTCTGTCAAGTATCGCAGTGGCAAGTCCAACGCTAACGCTGATGCACTCTCAAGGTTGCCTGTGGGAGAAGAACCACCCCGAGAAGACATCTGGGAAGAGGTGGAGATGCCACCATTCTACAACAAGTTTGCCCAACAGGTTGCTATTGGTGTCCCTGTAGAAGGAGAATCTCTGGCGAAAACAGCTGCTGAATCCCTCCAGGAGCCATCTCTGTGGAAAACATTCCAAGAAGAGAGCAGAGTTTTAGGAGAATTGTCAGATTTCCTGCTTACAGGAAGAATACCAACCCGTGTAAAGAGAGGTCTTCATGACGTGGAATTAAAACGCCTTTGGCGACAGAGGAAGCGCCTGTTTGTCCAACGAGGCCTTCTACATAGAAACACTCTTGATCCTGTCACAGGTGAAAGGCTTCATCAGATCCTCGTACCAAGAAGAGACGCACAGATGATACTTGAGGCGTATCATGACAGATCCGGTCACTTCGGGGTACAAAAGACCGAAGCTACCATCCGTCGTCGCTTCTATTGGGTTGGGATGAGGAGTGACATTGAGAGTTGGTGCCGAGAGTGTCCCGTCTGTAGTATCACCAAGGAAGGTCGAAGAGATCAGAAGGCCCCTCTACATCCAATTAAGACTCAAAAGCCGTGTGAAATTGTTGCTCTGGACCATGTGAAGTTGGGTCCCACACGTTCCGGCTACAGCTACGCTCTGACAATGGTGGATCATTACTCCAAGTTCCTTGTCATCGTGCCTGTCAGAGATCTTACAGCAAGAACTACGGCTGAGACCTTCTACGCAGAGTTTGTCCGCCATTACGGTTGTCCTGAGCATATCCTTACCGACCGTGGATCGGCGTTTGAATCCCAATTGTTCCGTGAGCTGTGTCAGTTCCAAGACTGCAAGAAGTTGCGAACCACAGCGTATCACCCTCAAGGGAATGGTATGTGCGAGAAGGCAAATCAAGTGATCATCGGCATGCTAAGAACAGCCGCAGTTACACCTGGTGTTGAGTGGCCTGAACGTATCAAGGACTTGGCCTATATTTACAACAACACACCCCAAACATCTACGGGATACGCACCATTTTATCTAATGTTTGGAAGACAAGGTCAACTTCCTTCAGACTTAACCCTTGGTGTGAAGGTCCCTGACACCATCAATCCACTACCCATAACAGACTGGGTTGTTGAACACCGCCGACGTATGGAGGAAGCTAAAGAGATAGTTGAAACGCGCATGGATGAGGTTCGTAGGAGACAACAGGAGGATTACAACCATCACGCCCATGCAGCGCCCCTGAAAGTTGGCGACCGTGTATGGTTAAGGAATAACCATCGGAATGGGAAATTGGATCCATTCTGGGAGAAAGAACCATACAGTGTCATCTCCATACCATATCCTGAATCCGACGTGTATGAGATCTCTAAACCTGGGAGACAGCCCCAAGTAGTACACCGAAACCGTCTGAAGCTGTGCCTTAAAGAAGGACTACCCACAGAGGTGCCCCCAGCTGAGACAACGAGTACAGAGATCTTGTCACCTTCTGAAGCGAAAGAGAGACCCCCAACGTTAACTGAGCTTATGTGGGCGCCTAAACTACTACCATTTAGCTGTTATCCACCAATTGCTCTAGTGCAAGAGAACCCTTCGACAGATGATTTAATTGATTTCAGTGACTCTGTTCCTGATTCAAATCTCGTTCCACTTAGGCGTTCTGAGCGTACCACAAAAGGCATACCTCCAACACGCTATAGTGATGCCATGGCTGTCCTCGGGTAAAAGAGGTTAACTGTCTCTGCTTCTGTATATATGTTATTCCTGCTCTGATTACATTAATGTTTTTCCTGTGTGTATATACAGTATATATATAATATCTTGCCATGTAATATAGTATTTACATTTATATGCAACAATCCAAGCCATAGTGCCTGGCTCACCGAGCCAAGGAAGTTCTGTTACCCCATTGCGGTATGGACATTGGTGCTAGAGTGCCTACTCTTCCTTACAGAAAAGACTGTTTATTGTTTCTCAGAGAGACTCTCATGATAATGGACACTCACAAAATTTGTGCCAGAGAGCCTCTGGACCCATTTGCACTACTGTTGTTTCTATATGGACTGTCTGATGGTACCGCCAAAAGGTTCCATAAGTCTGAGTTTAATTATCTCTCCGTTACCCTTCAGACTTCTCATGGACATTCCAGGACTATGCCGGGAGGTCTTACCTAAAGTTTCTAGGTATTATATTTTTCTAAACTGTTAGTGACATTTGCACTTTATTCGTATTTATTAACGTTATGTTACATTTCTCACCTTCACCCCAGCCCGTCGCCGAGGTCGGCTCAGTGAAAGAGGGGGAGTATGTGGCATCCCAGAGCTGGCTATGGCTGGGCTGAGGGTGATCTCTGTGCATTGTATTATTTCCTGTTGCTTCATAGCCTGTGTGACATAGCAGGGGGTCCTGAGTCTCACACAACACAGCGCCACCTAGTGAGCCTCACACATGCATTACACCTCCCATAGGATTGAATAGTAACCAAATGTCCAATGGAAGGACATCGCCTGGGAAAAGGGGAGGAGTCAGCTGATCACTGGGTCCCCATGGTAACACCCCTGCAGGAAGGTCCTGCGTGTGAGGAGTTAGAAGTGTGGAGTGTTAGGAGGAGGAGGTGAGGAGATAAGTGTGATGTCCTGTGAAGAAAGCAGTGAGTTTAGTGCAGGAATCTCAAGTCCTAGACAGGCCCAGGAAGGTTGGAGAGCTGACATACTCCAGCTATTCAGAAGATCCTGTCCCCTGTCTGCCTAGCCATCGCCCTGAAGGAAGTCAAGCATCATTATCTTGTCAGCATGAGACTGTGGAGAGAACATTCTGGAACACGGGCTCCATAGCAAGTATCACAGGATCCAGGGGCCAAGGCCAGACCTGTGGAATATCCTGCCACCCTGACTATTGCACCCCGAAACTCTGAGCTATCAGGACCACATAACGTGAGTGGGGAATATTATGTACTAGTATCATGGTGGGCATCCTCCTATGTGCCAAATAGGAGCCCAGACGCACCTCAGGGCTGTAACACTGAAGTATAAGGGGCTAGGAACACCTTTCATCAAGTCTACCCTGCACCCCAGGACTTTGCTGTGTCACCAGGCGTACCCCGTTGTTTTGTATTGAAGAAACTGTTTAAGCATTTGTGCCTCCACACCCATGGAAGTAAAAGTTCAACTTTACAACCGTTTCTGTGTCTGACTCTGCACCGACAACATCAGGGCGCCCCAAACACCACCAGTCGGCACAGTATAGGGGAAGCGCCCCGGGGGAACAATCACCACCAACATTTGTGCAGCCCCCTCATCACCGGTACCAGTGGTGGTAACGTGGGACAGCACCAGCGCTGCGCCCTCGTGCCCAGAGACCGTGACAAGTCTGCGCTGTTTGCACCCCGCAATCCCAAATGCAGCGTTACCTTCCATCTGGTCACCGCACATCCAGAAAACAAATCCACACAGACCAACACATACTCGTATCTTCCAGACTTAGGCAACTGTATGTAATCTATCTGTATCCTCTGAAATGGGTACAGGGATTTTGGTGTACATTTGGTGGGTGTTTTAACTACCTGTCCTGGATTGTGTAGAGCACATATGTGACATGCTTTTACGTGATTACTAGCAGCTCTTCCAAAACCTGGGGCAAACCATAATTTACCCACTAATGACTCCATGGCATTTCGAGAGGCATGCACCTTACCGTGGGCCAAGCCAGCCATCTGGGGGTAAACTGCTGCGGGCAGACATAATCGATCCCCCATTTTCCATACACCATCATCTTCTGTAGCACCTGCTTTCTTCCATCTGTCAGTTTCCACACTGGTAACCTTTGAATACAGCCCTTTAGGGTCTGCTAGGTCAACGTCCATTTTTCTCACCTGGTTGGGACCCTTTCTTGCCAGTAGTGCTGCTGCCTTGGCTGCTATGTCAGCTCTCTCATTTCCACGGCTTTCAGGGTCCCTTCCTTTTGTGTGAGCTCTGACTTTTACAATTACCAACTGCTTTGGGAGCAGTATGGCCTCCATTAGTCGACTTACCACATCTCCATTCTTAATTGGCTTGCCCTGGGCCGTTAGGAAGTTCCTTGACCTCCATATCGGACCATAATCATGCGCAATGCCAAAAGCATACCTGGAGTCAGTGTATATGTTGGATGTTCTACCTTTGGCTATCTTACAAGCCTCCATAAGGGCTTTGAGCTCAGCTTCTTGGGCTGACATGTGTGGTGGAAGAGCTTCTTGGACTATAATGTCATGTTCAGTGACTACAGCATACCCTGTAACAAATTTGCCTTCATCAGTTAGATACCTTGAGCCGTCCACAAACATCTCATAATCAGGATTTTGTAATGGCACATCCGTGACATGGTCAAATCCCACTGTTTCCTTTGACATAAGAGCCACACAGTCATGTTCATGCTGGCTGTCAAACAGTTCTTTTTCAGAGAGAGAGCTTAAAAATAACTCATCTTCTACTCCCCCCCCCCTTGAATCATGAACTCCTACAGGAAGAAGAGTTGCAGGATTCAAGGTTAAACAGCGTTGAAAAGAGATGTTTGAGGAGGACTGCAGGGCAAATTCCATTTTGCTCTGCCGTGCCAAAGAAAGATGACGTCTGTCTACCTGTGTGAGGATAGCATGGATGTCATGAGGTGTATACACAACCAATAAATGATCTAGGACAATGTCTGAGCTCTTATCAAGCAACGCTTGTACTGAGAGGACAACCCGCACACAGGAGGGCGTCCCCCTGGCTACAGCATCTAACCGTGAGCTGTAATAGGCCACAGGGCGTTTCTTATCCCCATGTTGTTGTGTGAGAACTGCAGTTGCATGCCCCATCATCTCAGTCACGTAGAGCTGAAAAGGTTTCTGATAATCAGGTAGGCCTAAGGCTGGAGCACTGACTATCTGCAACTTCAGCTGGTAAAACGCATCCAAGGCCTCAGATGTAAGGCTGAATGGTTTTGAGGGAAGGCAATCATACAGAGGTTGCATGGTCAGAGAGGCAGATCTGATCCATGGCCTACAGTAGGATACCAATCCCAAAAAGGTACGTAGCTGAGCATGAGAGGTTGGCACCTGCATGTCTCTTACCACCTTTGTCCTCTCATCTGACAGGTGCTTGGTACCCTGGCCAAGACAGTGTCCCAGAAACAACACTTTCTGTTTGCAAAATTGCAACTTATCCTTGCTGGCCTTGCAGCCATTCTGGCAGAGGAAACACAACAGGCTGATGGTCGCCGCTTCACAGGTTGATTTGTCTGGAGCACAAAGAAGAAGAACATCAACATATTGTAACAAAACATCATCATGTGGTGGATACCAAGTACTCATGATTAGTGTAAGGCATCTCGTAAATTGATTAGGACTGTTTTGCGCCCCTTGTGGTAGTACTGTCCAAGTGTACTGTTTTCCCCTAAATGTAAATGCAAACAAAACACTCAGAGAATCTGATATAGTGCAAAGAGAAAAACTGTACACCATCGGTATGATGTTTATTGGATTATGTATTATATATATATATGTCAACCTGTATTTGTAGTATTCATTCTGTTTATATCAATGCCAGGATTCAACTTTTATGCTTTTTGTAAAATTAAATCCGCTTTCAGGAAATGTCCCCTAAAAAGAAGAAACTAGGACATTGTGATGTTCCACAGGGGTTCAACTTTTGGTTGGAATCCAGTAAAGAAAATTCTAAAGTCTGGCAGTTTGCCCTTAAGGTAACCTGAAGTACAACTCAGGGGTTTTGAACACCTGTGGTAATGACAAAAGGTGGGGTTTGGAAAATATTTGAAAATTGTACAAAAATAGTAATATGTAATTTTGGTGGCAGTATTAACTGCTATCTGCTTGAATTGTATTCCTGTATTCTGTTGTAGCGCTCTGCAGATGTTCTGCAGGGAATAACCAAAACACCAATTGACTGCCAAGTAACTCCAAGGACGTTGTATCTGATGTGATGGACACGCAGAAAATCACAAGCTAAACATGATGCTGTGTTACCCAATAATACTAAATGTCAATTATCACAAAGTGAAACTTGGCTCTGGGCCTCCGGGGTCCGCAGCCTGGGTATGACGACCACCCATGCCCAAAGGGAAAATATTCTGACAAAAGCGTTAACCCAAGGCTAAATGGAAAAGTAAGGTACAATGTGTATCACATGTAGGACAGGTCCATCCCTCCGGATTATAAGGCGGGGGGGCTGAAGCGAGTCCTATCTTCCCCTTATATCCCTCTGAGGGAGGCATGTACAGTATTCTTCCTGAACCATCTTGTTTTTGGGACCATCCCCCTTTTTCTATTCTATTGCTTCCTTCAATCAGGGCATATATACCTCTTTGCAACTTATTATCTTGAATCAATCCCGCATGGTCTAATCTCCACTGATCCCAAAATTTACTGTCTATCAACCCAGACTTGTGTATTCCTGCCCTTTTTAGGATTGTTTTTACCTGTGTGGCTACTTCTTTCCCTTCCCCTATTTCTATTAGTTCAAATGGGGTGTACCATATCTTAGAGGGTCCCTTCCCCATCTTGGCTGGTAGCTAACCAACCATGAGTCTCTCACTCCTCTAGGGCTACCTTGAGACAATAGAGGGTCACTTATGACTACTTAGTGAGAACTCCCAAACAGACACTTCTGTTTTCTTTGAACTATTTGTGCAAGTTCTGGAGTAGTGCTCAGGGCAATGCTTAATTGGCTTCCACAGACTCAACTTTCTGTCTGTGTCCCCTTACCAAAACACTCCTGAATTATTGCACGCACTTTGCGCGGATTCTACTAAGTCCTTCTTGCTACTACTCAGGTCCCATTCGACCTTGACCGTCCAGGCACGGCTGGAGGCTAGTGTTCCAAAACAAGGACTTTTCAATCACTCAGTGCTTCTTAGTTCCGAACCTTGTCCGCAACTTTAGGGGTTCAAAACAGAGAACTCTCTTCCCCATTTCTTGCAGCCTTATATATCTTATAACACAGGTAAGATACAAAAATCAGCAGGAGGGTAAGACAGAAAGCAAAGAAAGCAACTTCTATCGCATTTACAGGTGACATGTCCCTTTTTAGGTTCTTCCGTACTATTTAATTGGCGTCGAGATGTCATATAAACATGCAGCAGCTTACCTCACTCATCGATACAGAGTATAGACACACAGGAGCTCAGATATACTAATTTGGCAAGACAAGGGCTTACCTTACCGTACTGTTTTCATCTATCTGAGGTCCTCTGGTCCCGTCCTCAAGTCGATCGGTGAGTGGGTCGGCACTCTATCGGCTGCACATCGGACGATCTCGTCGCCCCACGTTGGTTAGCCAATTTCTGTCAGGTGTTAAGTTCCCCCGGGATGGATGTCACTGTAATCCTAATTAAGTAAAGAACAGGTATTGAGCTCGAGAAACAAACGTACAGACACACCCAGGTATCTACTAAGAATGGTTTCATTTATTGCATAGTTCATACAAGTTTTAAAGGCAAGCTGGTTACACAATAGTCATGTGACCAATGTACATATTTGGTCCTTCCGGTTCCGCTACTAGGCAGATTTGCTCAGTTACTCATAACAACATTTGTTTACTTTCTTTCCTTTGCTTATCTGGATGTTTCCCTTATTTTTCCTGAGAACAGCAAAACCTTTGGGTGCCGTCCCAGACTTAGTGTCTGCTTGCTATCTCTAAATTATGCTGACTATCTGCAAAACATTTCACTCTCTGTATATACAGTGTATAGGATATAGTACAAATTATATTTTAACCCTCACACAGGGCAGTAACATTTAGTGACTTACCGGTGACGTCTCTGACTAATCGTTCACATTCCCCATCTCTTTCATCTGAACCGCCATGACCGCTTATTCCAGTCTCTGTAAAGTTTGGAGCACAGACATTTTTGGCTCCTTACTTTTCCAGGCACCTGACCCACATTATTCTCACCTACACAAAGCCCCCATCCTGCTGCTACCCCCAATTATAAAATCTATAAAATAATATACCCCCCCATAATAATACCCACAAGTGCATATTTAAATTAATAACTTCCCTGTGTACCCACTTTAAATAGTGCCCCTTATTAATAATGCCCCAGGTGTTTCCTAATTAAAAAGTAAACAAAAGGTAAAAATAATTAATGGGGTTCCAATAATCGGGACCCCCAGGATCAGCCGTTTGAATGAACCGTGGTACCTGTGTAAGTGCCGTGACCGCTTCTCTGTTTACATAGTGTCACTCATCTCATAGCGGCCATGTCATGTAACTACAGCCTCGTCCTATACACGTCTATGTGACAAGGCTGTAATTATGTCAAACGGTCACTATAAACAGACAGCGTGTAATATAAACAGACGCCATAACCCCTTCATACAGCTGATCAGTGGGGAATCACTTATCTCTTATTGATGATCTATTTTGAGGATAGATCAATTAAAAATGATCTGGAAAACTCTTTAAGCCTAAGGCCCCATGTGGCATCCCGCAGCAAAAAAACGCTGTTCTTCCTGCTGTGCTTTGCACAGAAAGTTCGCAGAGGTTTCCTCTGCGGACTTTCTGCTTCAATTATATCTACAGGGAAACCGGGAGCGTTTCCATAGGAATGCTGCGATTTCCAAAACAACTGTTTTGGAAATCACAGCATGTCCACTGCACATATTTTACCACAAAGTGGACATGGGATGGGGCCCCACGTGGCAAAAACGCCACGGGAAAAAAAAATGCCGCATTTTACAGTTCCTGCAAAGTGGATGGGATTCTAGCAAATCCCATCCACACATTGTGGAAAAATGCGTGCCGCGGACACTCTGCGATTTCCAAAACCGTTGCAGTTTTGGAAATCGCAGCATGTCAATTATACCTACGGAAACACTGGCGGTTTCCCTATACGTATAATGAAAGCAGAAAGTCTGCAGAGGAAAAATCTGTGGCCCTTCTCTGAAAAGTGCTGCGGGAAAAACCACAACGTTACTGCCGTGGTTTTTCCTGCAGTGCTTTTTTGCTGCAGCCCGCTATGTGGGACTTTAGTCTTAATAAAGCCCAAGTGTCACTTTTATTAAATTAATTGCCCCCTCATATTATGCCCCTAATTCCCCTGACTTAAATACTGCACCTCTAATGACCCCTTATATCGATGACCACCCCCTTATGTTCATAATACCTACTAATATACTGTAAATAACCTCCCCCCTAATAACCCATATATAAATGACCCCCCTTATGTTGATAATGCCCCCTCCCTTATAGTTATAATTCCCCCTCCTAACAACCCCTTTTACTATTAAAATACCCACAACAAAGCTAAATCAAAACAAATATAAGTTATACTCACCTACCAGCGACCATGACGAACGGAGCCACCGCTTTCTCTTCTTGACCCACGCTCTGCGCGCAGGGTCCACGCACAGGATGTCAGCGTCTCAGCGTAGGAGGCGCGATCTTGTGACGTCATCGCGCCGCCTGTGCTGATGACTGTTTTCGTTGTCATGTAAACCGCAGGCCTGAAGTGGCTTGCGGTTTACAAGACAGCAAGTGACAGGAAGCGTTTTAACTAGATCGGTGTCTACATCCTTTCCTACCTTAAAATTCAAGGACAGAGTAAAAAATTTAACTGAAGTCTGGGCCAAAGGGGTAGAATCAATAGCAGTGATAAGAATAGGCTTTTGTAGTGGAATTAGGGGAATACACAAAGACTGGGTTACTCTTAAATCAATGAGATTGACCATAGAACCACAATCAACAAAAGCATTACCCTGAAAGACTTTATCTACCACAGCAATCTCTATAGGTAACATAAATTTACTGGAAGAGATGGAGGGAAGTACCTGTGCCCCTACATGGTCCTTCTGAGGGTCCCCTAGGCATTGAGGTCCTTCTGGTTTAGGCCTTTTGGGACATCTATTGAGCATATGACCTGGATCACTGCCGTAGAAGCACAGCCCTTTCTGCCTCCAAAATTTCTTGCAGTGTTCCGCAGTCATAGCCACCCCAAGTTGCATGGGTTCTGGAGCAGAATCTAGTGGTTGGAGAGGAGCAGCGAAAAAAGGCTAAGTTTTTACACGCTCTCTCCTACGTTCCTGTAGACATCTGTCCAGCTTGATCGCAATGTTCATGCTCTCTTCTAAGGAAGAAGTTGGTGGAAAGTTAACTAAAATGTCCTTAATGTAATCCGACAAACACTTGCGGAACTGATGACAAAGAGCCGGACTGTTCCATTGAGACGGACTCGACCACCTCCTGAACTCTGTACAATAGTCCTCAGCCATTCGAGAACCCTGGCGGATAGTTGAGAGCTTGGCCTCGGCTAGAGCTTTCTGATCAGGTTCGTCATATAGCACTCCCAAAGCCGCAAAAAAGTTGTCTACTGAAGATAATTCTGGAGTTTGAGGATCCAAGGAAAAAGCCCAGGCCTGTGGATCCCCCTGCAACAGAGACATAACTATTGCCACTTGCTGCTGCGGATTTCTCGAGGAATACGGCTTGAGGCGGAAATAAAGCTTACAGGCCTCCCGAAAAATTAGTAAACATCTTGCCGTCACCCGAAAACCCGCCTGGTAAATTTATTTTAGGCTCCATAGGGGTTGCCCCCTGAGGAACAACTTGCGGATGGGCTTGCTCTTGGTCCTGCACCTTAAGAGCCAGATCCTGGACCAGCTGAGTAAGATTCTGCATCTGATCCACCAAGGCTTGCATAGGTTCCATGACAGAGCTCAGAAGCCTAATAGATGAGCTATATGGTGTAAAGGCTGGCTATTCTGTTATGGTATTAGATGCAGTTCTAGGTATACAGTGAATCCCAGTACCAGACAGACTGAATCAAATGGTTTAAACAGCGCCGAGCGTCCGGCGCCCTCCAACCACACCGCTCCCGACCCACAGAGGTTTTCACCAGAGCCCCTGAAGGTGGGGATGGACTTGATACTACTGCTGGCCAAGGCGGACGTCAGCCGGAGGGCGCAGGACGCACAAAGCACCATAAGTCCCAGTACACCCAGACACTGAAATCACTTAACAGAAATTGTCCAAGACACGGCGGTGATGCTGAAGATATAGGTGACTGCTGTAGGCAAGAACCAGAAGATGGCAGCAGAGTGATAAGCGTAGTCGTCCAGGCCAATTTGCTACCGTAGTCGTCCAGGCCAATTAGGTTACTTCCCATGCCCCAGACGTCACCACTGGGGCCTGTGATTGGACCTCAGCGGTCATGTGGGGCGTGATGACGTCATTACGCCGGCATGCCCGATGGGACCACTGGGGCCTAATCACAGGCCCCAGCAGTGAGGCTGGAAGAGCGCCGGAGAGGATGCTGAGCCCAAGACAGGTGAGTATAAGTGGGGCTGGGCCCCTTTCCATTAACAATAGGTATAGCGGTCAGGGAACCAGGCTTTCCCTAACCATTATCATGGTAGTTCGGGACCCCAGCCATTTCCAGCTGGCCGTGGGCCCCGTACCCCTCCGGGCCAGGTCACGGTCGACCCCCCTGTGACCGCGATCGTTACGCCACTGGTCCCTACATTAAAGAATATATTGGCACAAAGTATTATAAAACAGCATAATGGTAAAGGAAAACAAATATTGGAAGAGGTGTGTGGAAGCCTTAAGTGTTGTGAGTCAGGATTATTAGAGATAAGCAAATCAATTCGTAACAATCTGGGTTCGTCCTGAATATTCCAAATTGTTTGTTTTGTTAATGAAACTGTACAATGCCAATCTGCTTCGGACAAACAAAAATGACCAAATGATTAATCCATGACGATGTGAAAGATCTGTAAGCAGAAACTTAGCCATGGCCATGCAGGAAGAAATGTAGAAAAACATCTCTACATACTTACATGAAAAGGCATCACTCTCGTATTTGGAAAAATAAACTTGAGGCCAAGGCCCCACCTGGTGTAAACGCCGTGGTTTGCCCGCAACAGCAACACCACAGAAAAAAATGTGGCATTTTACAGTCACAGCAAAGTGGATGGGATTCTAACAAATCCCATACCCACTTTGCGATAAAAAACACACAGCAGACACGCAAAATCGCAGCATGTCAAGTATACCTATGGAAACACCGGCAGTTTCCCTATAGGTATAATTGAAGCAGAAAGTACACAGAGGAAATCTCTGCGAACTTTCTGTCCAAAGCTCTGTGGGAAGAACCATGATGTGTTGCTGCTGCGGGTTTTCCCGCAGTGTTTTTTTGCTGTGGGAAAGTGATCAAAGCAGAAGTGATCAAAGCCATTCTTCTACTACTTCCTGTGATCTTCCTGGTAGGCAGGCCACATTTACACGTAGCACTAGCACATGGTTGTCATTATCATCATCACCAACCATCATCACCAGCAGTTGTGCAACTTAACTCACACCTGGCCAAGCTAATGGTGGTGCAGTCGCTGCCGTATGACTTAGTGGATTTCACTGCATTTTGCCAACTGATGACATGTGTTTAACCTTGACGGAAGATACCTAGCCTCAATTATTTCTCTAGGCAAGCTGTCCCTGCTTTCTATCGCCATGTGTCGAAGAAAGTGGGCCTTTTCTTGGATACGTTTGTCTGTGAAAAGTTGAGCACTGCTGTCAACACATGGAGCAGCAATTATGCATAACACATGGCTTTCACAACCCAATGGGTCAATATTTTGAGCTGCAGCGGCCACAATCCAGAAACACAGCAAGTCCAGGTGCTAGTTCCACTGAGATTGTGCAGGCCCAGTTCCAACACCATGCAGGGCCCATCCACCTCCTCTGGATCCTCCTCTCCACAACGTTTCCCACCATCAAATTCACCAGAGCAATCCGTCGTTTCCACTCCTCTTCCTTCTCCTCTACCCTTGTTTCATAGGTGTAAGGCGAAGCACTGTCATGCGGTTTTGCAATTGATGAGCATGGATCAGATGAGCCACACAAGAGAGGAGCAACTGGGCAGCGTTGCCAGCGACATTAGCACCAATATTGTTGCTGCACTCCAGTTAGGACAAATAACACATTGTCCCTACAAGGTGCATGTCCTTAATTTGGTGCTTCGCTGCTTTATTAACCTTGTATAGTGGCTTAAAAGAGGTGCTCCTCATGGCCAGAAAAATCTCTACACATTTCAGCCATTCTTATGTCGCAAAAAACACCCTGCTCGATTTGCAATGACAATATGGTCTGCCTTTGCACCGTTTTAATTGCGACAATCCAAATCTGACACTACATCTTAATCATTTTGCATCTGTGTGGGCATCTGTGTGAGCAAAAAAAAAATCAGTGTACGATTATTGCAAGCAGCAGACCACAGGTACAATGTTTTACTTCAAGATATGTCATTGGAGCCTCATGCGGAAGTGTGCCAGCTTCTGATGCCCTTTGAAGAAGCCTCCAAATTTTTCAGCAGGGATGACTGGAGCATCAGTGATGTGATTCCTCTATTGTATATCTTGCAGGAAACTCTTACACCCATGCAACAAGAGATGGAAGAAGAACAGTTTCCACCACTTATTCAACGTCATTGCCTTGTGTTGATGGAGGAGGATGAGGATCTGGATCGAGGTAATTATTGTAGGGGAACTAGGATTCCTAGACTGGAAGAGGAGGGAGACTCTCGTTTGGATGTAGAAGGGGCCCTTGATATGTCACAGGCACAGCCAGGTGAGGAGGCTGACCCTTATCTTAATGCTTCTCACTATAATCATTGTTGTCCTTCCCATACTTGTAAAAACCACTCTACCATCCCAAACCAGGCATGTCACTAAGAATATCTTTATCTCTCCATCTATCCTACCCCACCATCTGACCTTCTCTGCGCAGCTACTCACAAACCTGCAAGCTTTCTGCCCCAGAAACACACAACCTCCCCACACTCTCTCCTATTTACACCTGCTATCCCTCTCCCTGCTACTCCTCACTTCTGGCGACATATCTCCCAATCCTGGACCGCAGCAGCACTCCCCTGCTGTCGGATCTTTCCGCACAATCGGCAACAGCGCACAAAACCCCCTAAATTTTACCCCTATCTCACCTGCTCCCGCCTCTCCCCACGCCCTCCCCGGCACACTATGGAATGCTCGCTCTGTACGCAACAAACTTGACTACATCCACGACCTCTTCATTTCTCATAAATTCTCATTTCTCGGTATTACAGAAACGTGGCTAACACCCTCAGACACCACCTCCCCTGCTGCCCTCTCCTATGGAGGTCTGCAATTCTCACACACTCCCCGCCCCAACAATAAACCTGGTGGAGGCGTAGGCGTACTCCTGTCTGACAATTGCTCCTTTGCCCCAATCCAACCGATACCTGCTCTCACCCTCCCCTCCTTTGAAGTACACTCTGTTCGCATTTACTCGCCCTCCAACCTCCAACTGGCCGTCATATATCGACCACCAGGACCTAGTGCTGCCTTTATCCACCACTTCACCACCTGGCTAATGCACTTCCTATCCACAGACACCCCACCATCATCATGGGTGACTTCAACATCCCCATTAACACAAACCACCCCCCCCGCTTCCAGTCTCCTATCACTCACTACCTCCTTTGGTCTCTCTCAATGGTCCTCCTCTGCCACCCACACAAAGGGACACATGCTGGACCTCATATTCACCCGCCTCTGCTCTCTAGTCAACCTCTCTAGCTCTCCTTCCACACTCTAGAATCACAACCTGCTGACATTCTCAGCCCTCTACTCTGTAATAGACCCTCCAACCCTTAAACCAACACGCCCCCGCAGAAATCTTAATCGCCTTGACATCCGCATGCTCTCAGACTCTCTCCTACCGCTCGCTGACATAATCTCACTCCAGGATGTAGATACCGCCACTGACTTCTACAATACCACCATTACCTCAGCCCTTGACTCTGTATCCCCCTTCACTAACACCAGAGCCCGACCGATCAATAGGCAACCCTGGCACACTGACCTGACTAAAAAACTGAGACGTACCTCACGGGTTGCTGAACGCCTCTGGAAGAAAAGTCACTCCCAGGAGGACTTCCTTAGGTACAAAGAGGCAGTTCTCACATTTAAGAACGCACTCACCTCTGCTAAGCAGGTCTACTTCTCTGCACTAATATCTGCCCTATCCCACAACCCAAAACACCTATTCACTACCTTCAACTCCCTTCTCCGTCCTCCTATGCCCCCTCCAACATCACTTATCACAGCTGATGACTTTGCCTCTTATTTCAAAAGCAAAATTGACACCATCAGAGACAGTCTCACCCTACACCCCCCACAACCACTCTACCCAACTGTCCTGTGCTCTTCATCTTTAACCTGTTTCTCCACCATCACTGATGAAAAGCTCTCCACCCTAATCTCTAAATCTCACCTCACCTCCTGCGTGCTCGACCCCATCCAGTCATATCTCATCCCCAAACTCTCTGAAGTCATTACTCCTGCCCTAACCCATCTCTTCAACCTATCCCTAACCAATGGATCCTTCCCTTCCGCCTTCAAACATGCTGTCACACCTACACTTTGGAAACCCTCCCTGGACCCGTCCTCTCCAGCCAACTATCACCCCATCTCACTGCTCCCGTACGCCTCTAAACTTCTGGAGCAACACGTCCACTCCGAACTGTCCTCCTATCTCTCGTCCAATGTGCTCTTTGACAGACTACAGTCAGGTTTCAGACCCCATCACTCCACAGAAACTGCCCTAACCAAGGTCACTAATGACCTTCTAACTGCCAAAGCCAAACATCACTATTCTGTCCTCCTCCTCCTCGACCTCTCCTCTGCCTTTGACACAGTCGACCACTCCCTCCTGCTAGAATCTCTCTCATCCCTTGGCATCTCTGACCTGGCCCTTTCCTGGATCTCCTCATACCTCACCAACCATACAGTGTCTCCCACTTGCACACCACCTCCCCGCCACGCCCTCTTTCTGTAGGTGTCCCCCAAGGCCCCGTCCTAGGACCCCTCCTGTTCTCCATCTACACCCTAGGCCTTGGTCAACTCATAGAATCCCATGGCTTCCATTACCATTGCTATGCTGACGACACCCAAATATCTCTCTCTGGACCAGACATTACCTCCTTGTTGTCCAGAGTCCCAGCATGTCTAGCAGCCGTAGCCTCCTTTCTCTCCTCCCACTTTCTCAAACTCAACATGGAGAAAACAGAGTTCATAATCTTCACCCCTCCACGCATGACCCCCATACCTGACCCATCTATCAAAATTAATGGAACCACTCTCACCCCTGTCACACAGGCCCACTGCCTTGGGATAACCCTAGACTCTGACCTATCCTTCAAGCCTCATATTCAAACCCTCAACACCTCCTGCCGCCTCCAACTCAAGAACATCCACCGAATCCGCTCCTTCCTCACCCCTGAAACTACAAAGATGCTAGTCCACGCCCTCATAATCTCCCGCTTAGACTACTGTAACACCCTTCTCCATGGCCTCCCAGCTAACACTCTCGCCCCCCTCCAGTCCACCTTAAATTGTGCTGCTTGCTTAATACACCTCTCCCCCCATTCTTCATCGGCCATCCCCCTCTGCCAATTCCGCCACTGGCTACCCATCGCCCAACGAATAGAGTTCAAACTACTAACGCTGACATACAAAGCCATCCACAATCTGTCCCCTCCATATATCTCCGACCTAATCTCCCCCTACCTGCCCACACGTAACCTCCGATCCTCCAAAGCCCTCCTACTCCACTCTGCTCTCATCCGCTCCTCACACAATCGTCTCCAAGACTTCTCCCGTGCATCCCCCATACTCTGGAACTCACTACCAAGACACATAAGACTGACCCCCACAATCACGAGCTTCAAGAAGGCCCTGAAGACTCACCTATTCAGGAAGGCCTACAACCCCCAATAACACTACTGTCACCACACCACCATCTGTACAGCCTCTACCCCCACCTTCTGTCTCTATCCCTCTTCCCTCACAGATTGTAAGCCCTTGAGGGCAGGGCCCTCTATCCCACTGTGCCAATTGGTCACTGTTTGTATTATCTGTTTTATATATCTTGTGTACTGTATGTAAATCCTCAAATGTAAAGCACCATGGAATTAATGATGCTATATAAATAAACAATAATAATAATAATAATAATAATCTGTTTCAAGATGATGATGATAATGACTACAATGACCAATAATACCAACAATGATTGGCCCATGGTTCTTCGCATATGCTGGCATGCTTACACATCAACAAGCGTATTATTAGCATCAAACAGAGGGATGAGTACTGGATGGCAGTGCTCTTAGTGTAACACCTACAGGATTAAACTATCCAGGCATGAATCCATGAAGATTTTCTAATTCCTCTGGATGATGTGACATCTAGTTTTATAATTATTTTCCATTTTCCATGTACTGCTGCTGGTGTTGGCTGCTACTCCTAAATAGCCACCAACACTGCCACTACGCAGGCACAAATGTCCTGCAGCCTGGTCCATCATATTACACCCTGCCATACATATTGCCACAGGTACATGCACTGCCACCACTCAGGCAGACATGTCCTGTGTCCTGGACCTGGTCGTATTATGCCTTGCCGCGCTGCCGCACATGTTACCGCAGTTGCCTAGAGCCTACCACTGCTACCACCAATCAGGCAGGCATGTCCTATGGCTTTGTCCCTCATATTAGTCAGTATCAGTTGATAACACTTGATTACAAACAGATAACAGATCCCTCTGTCACGCACCACAAATTTTCCAGACTTTTTATTTCCTGACCTGTTGGTCTACGTATATTGAATTTTGTTATTCCAAGATCCTTTTGAAGATCCATGTCTTGTGTGTGTATAAATAGTTTGAATTTTCAGTTTCTAGTATTACACCATGTCTGAGAAAGGGAGCTAGCACTCTCGAAAGCTTACTATCAAATATACTCAGCCTCTAAACGGTATCACCTGATTTCTTCACTCTTCCATTCCTCCCATCTTGGCAGGATCAACCAGGTATGTGGGACTCCTAGCAGCCTGGGGTCATGTGCCAGACCCCAGCTGCAGAAAATACATATCGGCACCTGATCCACAGGGGGGAGGTGATGGGGGTCATTTAATAGTGGAACCCCTTAAATACCGCTGTCATGTTTGACCGCAGCATATAAGGGGTTAAAACCTGCGGGCAGGAGGCTTCCGCCATAATAGTACGGCGGTTTGCCTTAATACCTGGGCAGCTGCGCCGTAATAATATGGCCGTCATTGCCTAGGGGTTAAAATGTTCAGCAGGCTATCATAAGTGTTGTACCCAATACAACTTAAGTGAGCAGGATACTGTAAGGAGCCCCTGTTTTGTGGGCGCTAATAGACTAAGGAATGGCACTCAGGAACTCAGGGTAATCTTTAAGCAACTAAAGGCCTTTCTAACATTAGCTAATGTTAATGTTCAAGAGTCGGCAATCAGGAAGACACTGAACAAGAATGGTGTGCATGGCAGGATTGCAAGAAAAAAAAGCTGCTGCTCTCCAAAAAAAACAAAACATTGCTGCCAATCTGCAGTTTGCTAAAGATCATCTGGGCAAGCCAGAAGGCTTTTGTTTTTTGACTTTTTTTTTGTAAAGGAGAAGCTTTGTGTTTGAAGAAGGAAAAATCATTATACTGTAAGCTTTGTGTCTAGTAGTATCATGAATTGGGCCTGAAACAATGAATTCTGAATTATACCAGAAAATTCTAAAGGAAAATGTTTGGAAATCTGTCAGTGAGATAAATCTCAAGCGAAGGTGGGTCATGCAGTAAGAGAATGGTCCTGAATACATAAGTCATTCTAAGGCTAAGGCCTCAAGTAGCGTCCCACAGCAAAGAAGCGCTGCAGGAAAAACTGCAGTAAGCAATGCATCGCGGTTGACAAAGATAAACAAGTGGTACCAACGGTATAGACTCAAGTGTGATCGGAGTCCTATACAGGACACTCAAAGCCAATATCAATAAGGGGTGGGAGGGAGGATGGGGGGAAAGAACAACACAAAACATCACATAGCTCTTTAAACTAACAGGAGAAAATAGTCTAAGTAGAAGTCTAGGGGTATAGTTAAAGAGGATACTACAAGGAAGGAGGACAGGTCAGGTGCGGAGACTGCCTCCTGCTTGGGCAACATAATCAGACCACAGTGCCCAATTAGAAAGAAAGCTGGGGTACCTGTGGCTTTTACACATCGGCATCTTTTCCAGGGTGTAGGCCAGGTTGACGTGTTGTATGAGTTCCGCCATTGTCAGGCATAGCACATTCTTCCATTGACGTGCAATCATCGCTCTGGCGGCTAAGACAATCTGTGCCAGCACTTCTACTATGCCACTTGGGAAGATATCTACGTACAGAAAGCAAAGCGCTAGGCCTGGGGCAGCGGGACATTAACGCCCGCCAGAGAAGACACGAACCGGAAAGGGGCCGTCCAAAAAGCAAGCACTGGGGGACATTCCCATCACATATGTATGAATAGGAGGAGTCTATATGAGCCAAATGAGTGGGAGTCCTATACCAGCGAAGGGATATTTTACATGCCGTCTCCCAGTGGGCAGCGCCCCTTGAAACTCGCCTAACAAACCCAGTGGCCCCATACCACTCCTGGAGAGGAATACACCTAGCAAGGTCAGACTCCCAACGGATCAGGCAGAAAGGCTTAACCTGGTTCAACGGGAGAGAAAGAAGTTTATAAAAAGCCGAGGAACCACTTTTAGTAGGGGCTGATGGTTGCCATAATCGAAGAGGCACTGTAGGGAATATGGGTTCTAAGGCATCTTGGGATTGAAAGAGATGTCTGATTTGCAGGTACTTATAGAAGTCCTGCTGTGGGATCTGAAATTCCTCCATCAGTATAGTAAATGATTTTATCCAGTCCTCCAGCAACAGCTGGCTAACCACTTGGAGACCAGAATCTAACCACCGTTTCAGGCTGATGTGGGTTAAGAATGAAGACAGATAACAGACAGGAAGGTCTAACAGGGGAGCCAGTTCCTCTGCAGGGATGTGAAGTGTCAGATAACGCAACGCTCAGACAACGGCTTTCATGCTCAGTAAAGGAAGTTGAGGATGGGGAGAACAATGTGACTTGCAACTCAGAAGACTTAAAGGCGGAAGTCCCAACAAGGACTCCTCTATCTCCCTCCATTGGCAGCCTGTGGCTCCATCCCACCAAACCCTCAACTGCTCCAAGATTGTCGCAGTATAGTATTTCTTTACATCAGGAACGCCGGCCCCTCCATAGGACCAAGGCCTAGTCATAACATGTAGACGAACCCTTGATCCTTTCCCCTCCCAAATGAAATCAGAAAGCAGTTTTTATAGTTTTGTGAAATAGGAGTTGGGGAGGGGGATGACCACAGTACGAAATAAATATAGTATTATAGGGAGTACCATCATTTTCACTATCGCAATCCTGCTTGCCCAGGATAACATAGGTCTGGAGAAACTGGTCAATAGAGAAGACACCTTGGATAGCAACGGGATATAATTCAGGGAGAATAAGTTAGAGCTCGGAACTGTTAGCGAAATCCCCAAATATGTGATGTTGCTCCCGCCCCAGTGGAATGGGAAGTTACTAAGCAGTTCCTCTTTCAAAGAAGGGGAAATACCTGTGACTTAGTGAGTTCACTTTATAATAGGAAACTTTGCTGAAGGCCTCTAAGGCCTCAGTGGTCGCCCGCAGAGATGTCATAGGGTTATTTAAAGAAAGGATGACATCATCAGCATATAACCCTATTTTGTGCTGAGATTGCCCAGTAGAAATGCCTGTAATACTTCAGTTAAGTCTAATGGATTCGGCCAGAGGCTCCATGACCAAAGCAAATATAATGGGAGAGAGGGGGCAACCTTGGCGGGTACCATTAGTGATGTGAAAGGAGTCAGACAGAAACCCTGAGGACAGCACCCTAGCAGACGGGCAGGAGTAAAGAGCCAGCTTTGAAGATAGCAGCTTTGAAGGAGTCACTTATACCAATTTTGTTCAGCAGGCGAGCCAGATATCCCCAGTGGACCCTGTCAAAAGCCTTTACGGTGTCAAGGGCTAGAAGGAGAGACAGCACTTTAGTGTTTTCCGCTCTCTGGATTAGGTTGATAAATCTACGAGTGCCATCCAGTGTCTGTCTACCCATAACAAAACCCACTTGGTCTGGTTTAATTAATTGGGGTAGGACATTTAGGAGGCGCTCCACCAACACTTTTGCATACAGTTTGATATCCACGTTCAGTAGGGAACTAGGCCGGAAATTTGCTGGTGTAGTAGGTAGTTTGCCTGGCTTGGGGACAGTAACCACAGTAGGGGCAAGCATCTCCTCCGGGAATCTCTGGTCCTCCACGGCTCTCGCAAACACTTTCAATAGATGAGGTGACAGGATATCCCTGTACTTTTTATAATAAGTAAAACTGTCAAGACCTGGGGATTTCAATGGCTTTAGGGAGGAGATAGCTTTATGAATCTCCAGCAGAGATATAAGGGCAGCTAACGAGTGGCGCTGATCTAGATAGAGGCGGGGGAGAGAGACAGACTCTAGAAAACGATCTATGTCCTCTGAAGAGGGCTGGTTTACCCCACTTTTTCTCCTTGGGCGTCTAGGAGATATGCAATGCACGATCTGGGTTGGGATTGCTTGATTTTCTTCGCCAAAAAAGCGCTAGCTCTATTATTATGAATATATGCCTGGCATTGAAACCTCTGAAAGGCAAAGTCCTGCCGATGGGCCAGCAGACTTTGTAATTGTAGCTGGTGCTTTCTAATCTCGTTAGAGAGAGATGGGGTGGGGTGAAGCTTATTTGTGGCAGTTAGCGCAGTTATCATATAAAGCAAAGCATCAATGTCTTTAGAGCTTTGCTTCTTGGCCCTAGAGCAAGCTTGAATAAAAACCCTGCGAATAAATGCCTTATGGGCATTCCACAAAATATGTGGATCGGAGGCGGTAGGCACATTAAGTTCAAAGAATTCTTGAAAGGCTCTGTGGAGATGGGCACTGTGGGAGGGGTGATCAAGGATATATTCATTTAACCGCGATTGGGAAGGTAAGGCTGTGGCAAACTGCTCACGGAGAACCAGAGACACTGGGGCATGATCCGACCATGTAATCAAACCGATGTGAGATGAGATAGTCTGCAACAAACCCGGGTTTATCCGTCAGGAAGAAATCTATTGTAGAAAAGGAGGAAGAAGAAAAAAAAAAAAACTATAATCCCTTTCGCCACAATGCTGGCACCGCCACACATCATACATACAGGGAAGGAGTGAGAACAGGGGACCTTCACTGAAGGTTGGACGAGTCAAGGGTGTTATCCATGAGGCAATTAAAGTCTCCCAACACAATTAGAATACTGGTGGCAAATGACTGAATCTCAGCCAATACAGATCTCCAGTATGAGGGTTGGGACTTATTAGAGAGGTATACCGTGACCAAAGTATATCTCATGTTATTAATGGTGCAATTAAGACCGAGATAACGGCCCTGAGGGTCCGCCAAGACGGACCCCATGCTAAAGGCAACTGAATCATGTACAGCTATAAGGACTCCCTTAAGTTTGGCTGCACTTATTTATAAAAAAAAAAAAATATAGGAAATTTGAAGGAAATTTGGAAAGATTAGCAGTTTTCAAAATGTGAAATGCTCTGCTTTTCATACAAATAGTCATACCACCCAAATATATTCAAAAATATTATCTACCATATATCATATATATATACCATATATGCTTTATATTGGCATAATCTTTTAATCATCCTTTAACCATTTTTTTCCAGATTTACAAAAAAATTTCCCAAAACCATTTGTTAGGGATCACTTCAGTTCTGCATCTCACAGTTTGGTATACAATTTCTCCCAAGCACGGCACATGTGGATGTACACTGATGTTTAGGCACACAGCAATGTGCCAAAAGGAAGGAGTGCCACTGGGTGTTTGAAAAGTGTTAGATTTAGATTGAAAACATGTTTTTATTTTGTCCTGTCAGCAGAACAACATATGGGGAATTCTCCACCCTGCAAACTGATAGGACAGGTGGAAATTTTAATGAACACCTGAACTCTATTTTCATGAGCAGACTGACTAAGAGCATTATTGCTGCTCTCGGGACTAAGGGAAAACAGATTTACATTCTAAGTCTAACACTTCCCTTAGGTCCCTTACAGCAGCCCAACATATGGGGATGTAGTAATCTCAAAAATTGCACAGATCTCAAAAATTGACTACCAAAAAAAAGTCCCTTCTGTAGATCTTTACAAATTCTTATCGTAAGTAAAGAAAAGTATTACGAGAGGTCAAGAGGCCATCTTAGAGTTTTGCTCCAAAGAGACAGGGAGTGTTCTGCAGCTCCTGTGGATAAAATTTCTTCTCTAAATTGGTGGGCCATTTTTAAGAAGCTATTGGTCCTAAAGGGCATTTTAGGTAAAGAGGCATTGCTCTCCACAAAAAAAATTCAGATTAACCAGAAGACCATGCTACTCTGTGATTTCTCAATAAACTGACTGAGTCTTGAAGAACATAATCCAGGATGTAACAAGCTGGTCCTGAATGACAAAAGGATGAGGAACCCTCTCAATCTTTTACTGTACACTTAGAGTCACAAAAACTTTATCAGGTATGAGATACTACTTTGGATATCAGTAGTAATATGACCCTCCTGTGGGGTGAGACAAGACTGGCTTCCCTGAGATAACGGTTTTCCATAATTCATCAGCATGAGTATGGTGACCACAGATACTGAGCCAATATAAATTATGACTATGACACTGCTGTACTTTTGATATTAGAGATAAAGATCAGATTGAGCCTTCACAGGATTTGCATCACATCCAATGGCGAAGAAGTATCCTTCCTATATACTGGAAACTTGTCATTCCCCACTCAAGTGGTCTTGAACGGTTCCTTCCCGCCAGTGACATTTTTTGATTTTCAATTTTCGTTTTTGACTCCCCAACTTCCAAACACCATAACTTTTTAATTTTCCCTTTCACAGAGCCATATTATGGTTTAATGTTTGCAGGACAAATTGTTCTTCATAATGGTACCATTTATTATTTTGTACAATGTACTGGGAAGCTGGAAAAAAATTTAGAAAGGGGTGGATTTGAAGAAAAAGTGCATTTGTGCGACTTTCTTATGGGCTTCATTTTTATGGCGTTCACTCTGCAGCCAAAATGACATGTCAACTTTATTGTATGTTTTGGTAAGATTCCTGGGATACCAAATTTATATGGTTTTATTTACATTTTAACTCCTTAACAAAAATCCAAAACTTTGCAAAAAAATTAAAGTCGCCATATTCTGACACCTATAACTTTTTTATATTTCCAGGGCTAGGTGTACTTTCGTTATACCACTTTGGGGAATGTCTATTGCTTTGATCACTTTTTATTGAAATTTTTATTAGAGGCAAAACAGTGAAAAAAGGCAGGAAAAATATTTGTATAGGTTTGTAGATCGGGCATTTTCGGACACAGGGATACCTAATTTGTATGTGTTTTACAGTATTTAAGTACTTTTTTATGTGTTCTAGGGAAAGGGGGGTGATTTGAATTTTTAACAATTTTTTTAATAGTTTTTTTTTTTTTTGCATTTATTACACCCCCTTTGACCAAGATGCCGGGGGGGGGGGGTTAATGCCCATATTTAAATACCCGACATCCGCCGTACTATTACGTTGGATGTCAGGAAAGGGTTAAGCTTCTATTCAGCTTATTAAAGGATTTTAAGAATGCCATATTAGGTGTCTGGGATGTCTCTTGATTGATCCCAATTGATCATGTTATAGGATCAGGATTCCAAAATTGAAAAAAAAGATTTATACTAACCCTTATATCTGCAATCTGAAATAAAGTCCATAGAAGCCAATGCTCTGCACAACCTCTTGGAACCACAGGGGTAGATGCAATGTGCTAAAACAAAGCAAGAGTCTCGCACTGAAATTTCAAAAAATAAAATAAAAATTAACTTTTTATGTTCATATTAAAAATACACACTAGGAGTGCATGATAAGTTCTGCTTACATGTTTCAAGGCTTAATGCCTCTTACTCGTAGCATAAAGTATCAAAAGTGCTACAAGTTATTTAAAAACCCAACCACCTACAATTAGTATTAACACCTGATGTAAAGGATAGGCTGGGTTCACATTTGCGTTCGTCAATCTGCTCGAAATCAGTATGTGAAATCTTCACAAACTGATTTTGAACGGTCCGGATTACAACCCATTGATTTCAATCGGTTTTAAAAGTAATCCGCATGTATCAGTTTGTGCCATTTCCCTCTGGTTTTTGCTTTTTTGTGCGGAGAGAAAAGTAGAACTTGTAGGACTTTGTCTTAAAAATAAGGATTTCAGACAGACAGCAACTTATCCATTTTTTTTTTTTTTTTTAACATTGAGGTCTATGGAAAACAGATTACAAACGGATTACAAACTGATAGCAATTCTGAGCAATTCTTCATTCTGAGCATGCGCAGATGGAAAAACGGATTGCAAAATGGACACAAACTGATTGCTATCAATTTGTAATCCGTTTTCCATAGACCTCAAGGTTAAGGAAAAAACGGATTGGTTGCTGTCCATCTGGAATCCTTATTTGTAGTACAGAGACAAAGTCCTGCAAGTTCTACTTTTCTCTCTGCACAAAAAAGCGGAAACCAGACAGAAATGGCGCAAACTGATACATGTGGATTACTTTTAAAACCCATTGAAATCAATGGGTTTTAATCCGGACCGTTCAAAATCAGTTTTTGAAGATTTCACATACTGATTTCGAGCGGATTGACGAACGCAGATGTGAACCCAGCCATAGAGAGAATTTTGTATTTCTTACATGCCTGCCTGTATGCATTTATATTATATCATATCTAGATGATTATATAACTCTGTTTATATTGTGGACATTTAATTATGGATGGTGCAAGTGTTTTATTACCACCTTTACAAATGGATGAAATTAGAGCTAACACCTGATATGGGTAATATTGCCTTAAGGGATTATTACATCAATTTAAGATATTTACTACACAGGAATTGAAAATTTGGTGGGACCAGGCCACCCTAAATAAATATTTACGCAAACAAATGATACCTCCGGTTTACAAACAATTTCCTACCACTATTATTCAAACACAATGGAATAATATTCTTTCTGAGTGTTCTTTTAAAATGATGCAGTTAATTGTGGAATGTGAACAGCAGAAATTAACAGATATTAAACATATTTTATTTCGTATTTACATGTGAAATTACATGTGGTGCCAATTTTCAAAAAGGGGTCTAAAAGTGAGCCTGGGAACTATAGGTTAGTAAGTTTGACCTCTGTGGTGGGTAAGATATTTGAAGGTTTTCTAAGAGATGCTATCCTGGAGTATCTGAATGTAAATAATCTTATAACGCCCAATCAGCATGGGTTTATGAGAAATCGGTCCTGTCAGACTAATCTGATCAGCTTCTATGAAGAGGTCAGTTCTACAGTAAACTGGACATGGGTAATGCTAATAATAATAATAATAATAATAATAATAATAATAATAATAATAATGCAGTAGATGTAGTATATCTGGACTTTTCAAAGGCTTTTGATACTGTACCACATATTGATATGGTTGGTATGCAAAATGAGATTGGTATTGGTATGCAAAATGAGAATGTTGGGACTGGGGGAAAACATATGCATTTGGGTTCGCAACTGGCTCAATGATAGAAAACAGAGGGTGTTTGTTAATGGTAAATACTCAGACTGAATCCCAGACACCAGTGGTGTGCCACAGGGGTCAGTATTGGGCTTACAGAGCAGGGTGTCTATATTTGCAGATGATACTAAACTCTGTAAGGTAATCAAAAATGAGGAGGATAGTAGAATATTACAGGAGGATCTAAGGAAGCTGGAAGCATGGGCGGAGACTTGGCAAATGAAGTTTAATGTTGACAAATGTAAGGTTATGCATTTTAGTCGAAGAAATAAAATGCATGATTATGAACTTAATAATAAATTATTGGATAAGACTGCCACTGAACGAGACTTGGGGATTTTTGTGGACAGTAAGCTTACCTTTAGTGACCAGTGCCAGGCAGCTGCTGCCAAGACAAATAAAATTATGGGATGCATCAAAAGAGGTATAGATTCTCATGACAAGAACATAGTTATGCCTCTATATAAATCACTGGTACGGCCACACTTAGACTATTGCGCGCAATTTTGGGCCCCAGTATACAAGAATGACATAATTGAACTAGAGAGAGTGCAGAGAAGAGCGACCAAAATTATTGGGAGAATGGGTGGATTGGAGTTCAACAATAGATTAACAAACTTGGGGTTATTCAGTTTAGAAAAAAGACGTCTATGGGGAGATCTAATAACAATGTACAAATACATGAAGGGACAGCACAAATAACTTTCTAATGATCTTTTTACTCCTAGGTCAGTGACAGTGACAAGGGGACATCCTCTGCTTCTGGAGGTGAGAAAGTTTCACCAGCAACATAGAAGAGGATTCTTTACAGTAAGAACAGCGAGGCTATGGAACTCTCTGCCCCAGGAAGTGGTGATGGTGGAGTCATTGGACAAATTCAAAGAGGGCTTGGATGTTTTTCTCGAACAGAACAATATTAGGGGTTATGGGTTCTAGATTTTGCTAAAGACAAGTTGATCCAGGGTTTCATACTGATTGCCAGATTGGAGTCGGGAAGGAATTTTTCCCCTAAAATGGGGCAATTTGGCATAAGCCTCATGGTTTTTTTTGCCTTCCTCTGGATTAACATTGTAGGGCAGGGGTCAGCAACCCTCGGCACTCCAGCTGCTGTGAAACTACAACTCCCACGATGCTCCATTCACTTTCATGGGAGTATCAAGAACAGTAGAGCAAGTATGCATGCTGGGAGTTGTAGTTTTACAACAGCTGGAGTGCCAAAGGTTGCCTACCCCTGCTGTAGGGTTATAGGTTGAACTTGATGGACTGATGTCTTCATCCAACCTCATCTACTATGTAACTATGTAACCCATGTAAGTACATCATAATTTGTTGATAATTCCAGTATTAAAGAAAAAATTGCACATTTGGAAAATTAGATTATGATCGTTAAGAAGAAAAAAAAAATAACAGACTTTTAAGATTATGCCTCAAATAATATTTATAAAAGAAGACCTTATGTTAATGCTTATACGCCAAGGTCAATTTTGAAGAAAAAGAGACACTATTCACATAGATCACATTTGCAAAGAAGCGAACGCAAAGTATCCTTCAGTTCATCAGCGTTAGGCTCAAACCTGTCTAATTTGAGTGCTGGATTATCAGAAGATTTTTCAGAGTTATCAAACACATCAGAATCTTAATTAACATCTTTTGATAAATCGAATTAAAAAAAAAAAAAATGCAGACATCAGGCGGGGCCATAAGCACCGAAAAAAAAATCAAAGCTATCCTTTACAAATGAACAGAAATTAGAAGTGGAGGAAACAATAAATCAAAATCCCGCCACAAAGAATGATAGATATGGTGTTTTCAATTTGTCTGCATAAGAGTTAACAAATGATAACATCAATGTGTTGTCAATCGACAAAGGACTGAATTTTGTTACAACACAGCATTTTAATTCATTTAACTCTATTTTAGATGTGAACAGAATTATACGTTCTCTTACTATTACAAAAAAACATTTTTTTATATATCGAATGAGACTATGGAGACTCTAGATTCCCAGAGTCTTTCAAATATACATAATGAGTTTACAGATTTGAGGTGTTCAGAACAGCTGTCTCTAATGAATTTTGAACTTCAAATCTCCAATGTTCAAGAGGGAGAAAAAGATATATACATTTAGTGGATATTAAAACTACTAATCTTTATTTTTATCCTATTAATTCCAGAGTACCGACATTAAATAATTTTCAACAATTTGTGGAAAAGGATTTGAGATTACTGTATGATGCTTCATTGAAGTCCAGTTTTCGTTGTAATTAGAGATGAGTGAATTGAAGCTGCAGAAGTGGAATTTGATCCAAATTTCAGGAAATCTTCGATTTCCCTCGATTCCGGATTTCCTCAAACTTTGATGCATTAAATCGCATTTTTTTATAAAATGGCTGCTGCACATGTTAGGACAAGGGGCAAGGAACTCTGGGAACGCAGGATCACCCACAATGCCAAGTTTGCAGCTAATCAGCAGCCAGCCGGCCCTGTGATGTCACAGCCCTATAAAAACCCTCGGCCATTTTAGGTACAGTCATTTCACATCTCTCTTACTGTAGGGACAGATGTCAGCAGGAGCTAGGGAAAGACTTAGAAAACAGATAGAAGTTCAGGGAAAGAGGCTGAGCCTTTGAACTGTAGGTAAAGGATAGGGAGGAATAGAAAGAAGAATTTGGGGTGGTTGCAGCATCATTTACAGCAAGAATTTTAATATACATTGCAGCACTCACTGCCATTATACTGCTGCTTATTACTCATAACTGTGTCTTCAAGGTGGAACACAACAAGCCTTTTGACTCAGTCATCCACTTCATCCCAAGTCACATCAGACACCCCCAGCAAAGAGTCGGTGGGTTAGTCAGACACAACCCTTAGCTGGCATGGCCCGGCAGCAGGCCCTGTGCCCTCACCTGTCCTGAACCTGCCTCTGTCCTTTTCTGTTCCTTCAGCTAGAGAAGTACTCTATACTGTAGGCTCAGATCCACTATACAGTGAGGAGGAGGTTCTAGAGGACAGTCAGCAGCTACTGCTCAGCCAAGATCTGGAGGAGACATCCTCCACTTCCTCCTGTAGGCAGGCAAGTAGTGATGAGGAGAGAGGCGTGGGAGCTGGCGTTGAGGAGGACATCAGTGACCTGCAGACAGTAGTGGATGACGATGTAGCCGATAGTGGAAGAGTGAAGAAATCAGGCGATACCTTTTAGAGGCTAACTGAGTATATTTATAAGTAAGCTTTCAGGAGTACTAGCTAGCTCCCTTCATCAGACATGGTGTGATACAAGAACTGAAAATTCACAGATTTTTATACACATGGTTTTCAAAGCATTTTAGAGTCCTTAAAAAAAATGTAATCTAAGTAGAGAAGTTATTTACAACAGGTCAAAAAAACAGTCTGGAAACTTGTAGTGCGTGACGGAGGGATCAGTAATTCTTGCTGTTATCTGCTAATGACACAGAGGAAATGAAGGCCAAACTCCACACATACTACTGGAAACTTCAGGATATGCTTATTAACAACAAAAAGAAAAAGCTCCACAGACTGAGACAAAAAGGTCTCATTACTACAACCTCAAGTACTAGCCCAGCTCAGCAAAGCTGTGTTGTGAATCTTTCGTCTTATGAGCCAAACAAACACGAAATGTCAGTTCTCTCCAAAGGTCTCTCCTTCTGCCCCTCGGCACACACTGACCATATCCAACTCTGCAATGATATGGAAGAGTTTTTCAGAAAAATGAGATTAAGGGAATATTTTTATGACAAAGACCTTCCATACAGCAGCGACTCTGAGATGGAACAACCCATAAGGAATCCTACCAAAAAATCTACCCCAACCCCACGCCCTGGAGCTAATGCAGCACTGGATAAATATATTGACTGTTTCAGAAGCAAAGTAAAATCAGAAATCCTGGAGAAACAAAAGAAACAGGTGCATAACCTAACCCTGCAAGAACAGAAGGCTATTACTTCACTGAAAGAAAATCAGGATATAATAATAAAACCAGCTGACAAAGGGGGCGCAATAGTCATAATGAACACCTCAGACTATATCCAGGAAGCAAACAGGCAACTGTCAAATCCCATCCATTACTCCAAACTTGGAAGTGATCCCACAGAGGCCTATATGAAAGAACTAAAGAGTATGATCAAGAAGTTTCCAGTCCAGATCCAGAATCAGGTAAAAGGACTTATCCCACAAGATCCCAGACCGGGCTGCTTCTATATGCTCCCAAAGATACACAAAGATGGCAACCCTGGGAGGCCTATCATTTCTGGCATTGGGACACTGACAGAAAACATCTCAGATTGGGTGGAAAATCTCCTAAAACTCCTTGTCAGGGATACTCCAAGCTATATCCAGGACACCACTGACTTTCTTAACAAACTGAATGCCCTGGGCCCTCTACCTGAGGGTACCATTTTGGCCACCATGGATGTGGAATCCCTGTATACCAACATTTCCCACAAGGATGGAGTTGCAGCATGTCGGGTACACCTGGCAAAACAAACCCTCCCAACAGAACCAGTAACGCAGCTCATACAATTCATCCTTAGCCACAACCATTTTACCTTTGGAAAGGATCTATATCTACAGCGAATGGGAACTTCAATGGGGACCAGACGTGCACCCCAATATGCAAATCTCTTTATGGCAGAAATGGAAGGAACATATTTATCAACATGCGCCACCAAACCTATGATTTACCTTCGTTATATCGATGATATCCTTGTCATCTGGACTGCAGGTGAGGAGGCCCTACTTCAATTCCATAATGACTTCAATGACTTTCACCCGACCATCAACCTTAAACTTAGCTATTCAGGGAGTGAAATTCACTTTCTGGATACCACAATATACATTAAAGACCACCGGCATACTCACATCAATATACCACAAACCCACAGACAGAACGGCCTACCTGAGAAACGACAGCTTCCACCCCAAGCACACAAGACAATCTATAATCTACAGCCAGGCTATACGATACAATCGTATTTGTTCCGACAAAACAGACCTGGACAAGCACCTCCTGGATCTGAGGATGAAATTTCTCAGATTGGGATACAAACCAAAAGTAACAGACAACCAATTGAACAAAGCGGCAGCCATTAACAGAGACAGTCTGCTCACATATAGAGAGACCCAGAAAGATGCCCGAGTGCCCCTAGTAGTCACCTACAACCCACAGCTGGAGATCCTACGAAGGATTGCCAAGGAGCTCCAACCTGTGCTACATAGGGACAACAGACTCAAGGACATATTTCCAGTCCCCCCTCTCCTTTCCTTTCGACAACCACCAAACCTGAGGCGTATTATCGTCCGGAGTGCCCTGAAGGCCCCAACTGAAAATGACACCTCACCTTGCCTACATAAAAGGTGCATGACCTGCAAGCACATCCACACCACTGACAGTGTACCTATCCCACAGTCACAACGGGTGCACAGAATTAGGGGGACATTTTCCTGCAGGTCTTCCTATGTGGTGTACCTCATAATGTGTGTGCAATGTCCCACCACAGGCCTCTATGTGGGGGAAACAGGGCAGAGACTCAGTCAACGAATGAACTCACACAGATCCAATATTAATAACAGCAGAAGAGATCTCCCAGTGGCCGCACATTTCTCCGGAGAAAACCACTCTATTGAAGATTTGCGGGTTGTGGTTTTAATGGGACATTTTAAGACGCAGGAGAAAAGAAAAGAATGGGAGTATAAATTTATGCGAAAATTTCAAACTCTGCAATCTGGACTTAATATTCATGCCAGCTTCATGTCACACTATGTATGAACCATGAACTGAACTCAATATTCATGCCAGCTTTAAATCACACTATGTATGAACTGTGAGGGACACAAATCACCTCCTGATAGCAAACAGATAACAGCAAGAATTACTGATCCCTCCGTCACGCACCACAAGTTTCCAGACTGTTTTTTTGACCTGTTGTAAATAACTTCTCTACTTAGATTGCATTTTTTTTTTAAGAACTCTAAAATGCTTTGAAAACCATGTGTATAAAAATCTGTGAATTTTCAGTTCTTGTATCACACCATGTCTGATGAAGGGAGCTAGCTAGTACTCCTGAAAGCTTACTTATAAATATACTCAGTTAGCCTCTAAAAGGTATCGCCTGATTTCTTCACTCTTCCACTACTTTCAATGGCTAACACGGTACAACATTATACTACTATCAAGATGTAGCCGATAGTAATTGGGAGCCGGGTGATGAAGGGGCTTCATCATCAGGAGAAGAAGGTTGCAGCTTGCGCATGAGGCAGTGGCGGAGTCAGCAGGGTGGCAGCAGTGGGAGGTCGGGAGTTAAACGTACCTGGGGTAGACCACCCGCTTCGCAGGAGCCTACCTGCCCGGAAAGCAGTGGTGCAGGGGTTCACGGAGGCAGTGGCGGTAGCAGTCAGTTACTGCGAAGTGTTGGGGGTAAAATTATCTACTCGGTGGTGTGGCAGTTTTTTGTTAAGCCGCCGAGGGAAGTGAACATGGCCATATGTTCAATCTGTGAGCAGAAAGTGAAGTGTGGCACCACAGCCCTGCATCACTGTATGGCCTCCTCACGCTGCTGCCACCTCTGCACTCTGCCACAGGGTGACTGCATGGCTTCCTCATGCTGCTGCCACCTCCTCAATCTGCCACTGGGTCACTGTATGGCCTCCTAAGGCTGTTGCTACCTCCACATTATATCACCTTGCCACTCTGTGTCCTACTCGTGCTCCTGCTACCTCCACCTCTGCCACCGGGTCACTGTATGGCCTCGTCACGCTGCTGCCACCTCTTCACTGCCACTGGTTCACTGTATGGCCTCCTCATGCCGCTTCCACTGGGTCACTCTGTGTACTCCTCATGCCGCTGCCACTGGGTCACTGTATGGCCTCTTCATGCCGCTGCCACCGGGTCACTGTATGGCCTACTCATGCTGCTGCCACCAACTTCACATTATGTGGCCTTGTCACCAGAAACTTGGCCAGGTGACGCCGCTTCCGCCTCCACGTTCTCATACCATTGGTCCTGCAACAATGTCCACCTCATCCTCCACTGTTTTCTCAGCCTCCACTGCAGGGACAATTCGCAGTGCTCCTCCAGCATACCACATGTGCAGGGCACAGCGGTGTCATGCTGTTCTACACCCTCGTTTGCCTAGGCGAACAAAGTCACACAGGGGAGGAACTGGGTCACTGTATGTCCTCCTCATGCTGCTTCCACTGGGTCACTCTGTGTACTCCTCATGCCGCTTCCACTAGGTCACTCTGTGTAATTCTCATGCTGCTGCCAATGGGCCACTGTATGGCCTCCTCATGCCGCTGCCACTGGGTCACTCTGTGTACTCCTCATGCCGCTGCCACTGGGTCACTGTATGTCCTCCTCATGCCACTGCCACTGGGTCACTCTGTGTATTCCTCATGCCGCTGCCACTGTATGTCCTCCTCATGCCGCTGCCACTGGGTCACTGTATGGCCTCCTCATGCCGTTGCCACTGGGTCACTCTGTGTACTCCTCATGCCACTTCCACTGGGTCACTCTGTGTACTCCTCATGCTGCTGCCACTGGGTCACTGTATGTCCTCCTCATGCCGCTGCCACTGGGTCACTGTATGTCCTCCTCATGCCACTGCCACTGGGTCACTCTGTGTATTCCCCATGCCGCTGCCACTGGGTCACTATGTCCTCCTCATGCCGCTGCCACTGGGTCACTGTATGGCCTCCTCATGCCGTTGCCACTGGGTCACTCTGTGTACTCTTCATGCTGCTGCCACTGGGTCACTGTAAGTCCTCCTCATGCCGCTGCCACTGGGTCACTGTATGTCCTCCTCATGCCGCTTCCACTGGGTCACTGTATGACCTCTTCATGCCACTGCCACTGGGTTACTGTATGGCCTCCTCATGCTACTGCCACTGGGTCACTGTATGTCCTCCTCATACCACTGCCACCGGGTCACTGTATGCCCTCCTCATGCCGCTGCCACTGGGTCACTGTATGGCCTCCTCATGCTGTTGCCATCTCCACATTGTCGCCTTGTCACCAGCAACTTGGCCAGGTGGCGCCGCTTCCGCCTCCACATTCTTACGCCATTGGTCCTGCAACAATGTCTACCTCATCCTCCACTGTTTTCTCAGCCTCCACTGCAGGGACAATTCGCAGTGCTCCTCCAGCATACCACATGTGCAGGGCACAGCGGTGTCACACTGTTCTACACCTCATTTGCCTGGGCGAACAAAGTCACACAGGGGAGGAACTGGGTCACTGTATGACCTCCTCATGCCGCTACCCCTGGGTCACTGTATGGCCTCCTCATGCCACTTCCACTGGGTCACTCTGTGTCCTCCTCATTCTGCTGCCACTGGGTCACTGTATGGCCTCCTCATGCCACTGGGTTACTGTATGGCCTCCTCATGCTGCTGCCACTGGGTCACTGTATGCCCTCCTCATGCCACTGCCACTGGGTTACTGTATGTCCTCCTCATGCCGCTGCCAACTCCACATTATGTTGCCTTGCCACTCTGTAGACTTCTGTGTGGAATCAGCAGATGACGGTGTAAAAGGAGTATGCTCCTTCATGCTACAATAGGATTTTGGGCCTCTTCACGGTTCTTTCTACCTGGCACTAACATGGACTTATAAGGCTGAGCTCACACTTCAGTTAGTTGGTCAGTTTTGGCCCCGTAACTGGCGAAATAAGTGAAGTGTGCAGTGGTTCTAAGAGCGACGCCTGTCATGTGCGTGTCATACTGACTTACAGTATTGTTTCACTAGCACAGTAGGCTCCCTATGCGTGTTACTGCAAGGCACAGTGTTCTAGACAACTATACAGTCTCTCTGAAGCCAGGAAATAGTTTTTTTATGATATTCACCACTAATTAATTCAGATCGAAGCAAATTTTTTTTTAAATTTGAATCGAACTGCAGAATCGAACTTTTGAGAAATTCGCTCATCTCTAGTTATAATCTTATTGAAAGAGAGAGAAAGACATTACTACAACTCAACAATAATACTGACATTATTATAAAAATGGCAGACAAGAGAGGTAAAGTTGTGGTCTTAAACAAACAGGACTATTATAGCAGCTGCATGAAAATTTTTATGGATTGCCATACTTATAGCAAATTAGATCATGTCCCTACAATTCTTTTTTCACAATCGTTACAAGAGATCGATTTGGAGGGCATTTATTTAGGAATTTTTTCTGAACGTCAATTCCAATTTTTGGAGGTTAAATGTCCTGTAATTCTTATCTTCCATGGTCTCCCCAAGATTCATAAAATGGAATTTCCTCATCCTTTGCGTCCAGTTATCTCAGGAGTAGGATCATTAAATGAGAGACTATGTGGATGGCTAGACAAAATATTACATCCTTTGGTAGCTAGAACATCGGGCTTCATCAAGGATAGTAAAGACATTTTGCAGATATTCGAACATTTTGAGTGGAATACTAACTTTGTGTAGGTTACATGTGATGTATGTTCGTTATGTTCTGGCATACCCCATGATATAGCCATTACTGCTTTGGCACCTCACCTCTATAAGTATAGTTATTACTCAGAGGAATTATGTGAATGTAACTACTTTTTTACTCAAACACAATTATTTTATGTTTGATTTCACATTTTATTTGCAGACATGGGGATTACCCATGGGAACTAGATTCTCCCTGTCCCTGGCAAATCTTGTGAAGTCACAATGGGAGGAACTTTTTATTTATTTGACCAAAAATCCACATTTGAGGTCTTTGCACTGGTATGGACATTGGAATATACTTTTAGTATGTATCGTCCATACCAGCCTTTTGTGATGATATCAACTTGAATTATATTAACTTAAAATTTACATATGCAATGGAACCTGCTAGTATCTGCTTTCTAGATATCACTCTTACCGAAGACACTGTTAATAACATAGTTTCTACTTCTTTATATAGAAAGCAGACAGATGGTAATACCATTCTACATGCCACTAGTAGCCATCCAAAGCATAATATTAAAGCAGTTCCAGTGGGAGAATTAATTAGAACCAGAAGAGCTTGCTCGGGAGATATGGATGTTGATATACAATGCCATAAAACTGTAAATAGATTTCACCAGAGATTATCCTAAATGGGCACTGAATAGAGCAGAAAATATTGCCAAAAGTAAATCTCGTTCTATACTGCTCAATACTGAGCCCAAGAGGTTGCTCCCTTCTGAAAAAACAATGGGAGTGATTTTTTTTCCACCTCTTTCAGAATATAATGAAATTACTAAAATGATATGTACTGTAGAAATGTACCTATTCTACACCAGGGCTCTGTTTTAACTGCTGTTCTGTAGGAACAGGCCAGTCGCTGGGGAACATGTTGTCACCAAGTTTAATAGAAAAACACACCTGGCTTAATTTGCAGGGATTTTACAAATCTACAGTCATGGCCAAAAGTTTTGAGAATGACACAAATATTATATTTTCACATGATCTGCTGCCCTCTGGTTTTTATGTGTGTTTGTCAGATGTTTTTATCACATACAGAAATATAATTGCATTCATATTATGAGTAACAGAAGCTTATATTGACAGTTAGAATGAGTTAATGCAGCAAGTCAATATTTGCAGTGTTGACCCTTCTTCTTCAGGACCTCTGCAATTCTCCCTGGCATGCTCTCAATCAACTTCTGGACCAAATCCTGACTGATAGCAGTCCATTCTTGCAGAATCAATGCTTTAATTTTGTCTGAATTTGTTGGTTTTTGTTTGTCCACCCGTCTCTTGTTGATTGACCACAAGTTCTCAATGGGATTAAGATCTGGGGAGTTTCCAGGCCATGGACCCAAAATCTCTATGTTTTGTTCCCTGAGCCATTTAGTTATCACCTTTGCTTTATGGCAAGGTGCTCCATCATGCTGGAAAAGGCATTGTTGAGCGCCAAACTGCTCTTGGACGGTTGGGAGAAGTTGCTCTTGGAGGACATTCTGGTACCATTCTTTATTCATGGCTGTGTTTTTAGGCAAGACTGTGAGAGAGCCGATTCCCTTGGCTGAGAAGCAACCCCACACATGAATGGTTTCAGGATGCTTTACAGTTGGCATGAGACAAGACTGGTGGTAGCGCTCACCTCTTCTTCTCCGAATAAGCTGTTTTCCAGATGTTCCAAACAATCGAAAAGGGGATTCATCAGAGAAAATGACTTTACCCCAGTCCTCAGCAGTCCACTCCCTGTACCTTTTGTAGAATATCAGTCTGTCCCTGATGTTTTTTCTGGAGAGAAGTGGCTTCTTTGCTGCCCTACTTGAGACCAGGCCTTGCTCCAAGAGTCTCCGCCTCACAGTGCGTGCAGATGCACTCACACCTGCCTGCTGCCATTCCTCAGCAAGCTCTGCACTACTGGTAGCCCGATCCTGCAGCTGAAACACTTTTAAGAGACGGTCCTGCCGCTTGCTGGTCTTTCTTGGGCGCCCTGGAGCCTTTTTGGCACTAATGGAACCTCTCTCCTTGAAGTTCTTGATGATGCGATAGATTGTTGACTGAGGTGCAATCTTTCTAGCTGCAATACTCTTCCCAGTTAGGCCATTTTTGTGCAGTGCAATGATGACTGCACGTGTTTCTTTAGAGATAACCATGGTTAACAGAAGAGAAACAATGAAGGCAAGCACCAGCCTCCTTTTAAAGTGTCCAGTGGTGTCATTCTTACTTAATCATGACAGATTGATCTCCAGCCCTGTCCTCATCAACACCCACACCTGTGTTAATGGAGCAATCACTGAAACGATGTTAGGTGGTCCTTTTAAGGCAGGGCTGCAATGATGTTGAAATGTGTTTTGGGGGATAAAGTTCATTTTCTAGGCAAATATTGACTTTGCAAGTAATTGCTGTTAAGCTGATCACTCTTTATAACATTCTGGAGTATATGCAAATTGCCATTAGAAAAACTGAAGCAGTAGACTTTGTAAAAATTAATATTTGTATCATTCTCAAAACTTTTGGCCATGACTGTAGAGCTATGTTAAGTGCCTGCAACAAATCTTCTCCCAATAGGTTACATGGACATACCCTTGAAAGTATTATCTGACATTGTCCTTCTTTCATATACAGTATATATACACATTCTGCTGAACCCCCTGAATCAGGGCTGGCTCCAGGTTTGTGTGGGCCCTTGGGCGACAGAGCCCCAGTGGGCCCCTTTTGGAGTAACTCATGCACACTGCAGCAAAAAAACAATCGAAATTGGGTGTTTTTTGCTTAGGGAGACCTACTGGAGTGGACTGTAATACAGTCCGTTCCATACAAGTAGATAAAGCCTGTTCGGACATCGGAAAGTAAAGAGGAATTTGAGGTGGTATCTGCCTCAGATACTTCTTTATTTTCTGCCCCCGGCTCATGGTGCAGAACATCAGCATTCTGTTGCGGCTTTCCACCACTGATTAGGCCCAAATGAATGAGTCTCAAGCTACGGCCTCTGAATCAGCTGCAGAATCTGCGGCAAGATCCAGCAGGATGCTTTTTTTTTCCAGCTTCCTGCTTCAATTAGTTTCAATAGGAGGCAAAATGAGGGAAGAATCTGCTGCCGATTTAGGGGAAAAATACACTGCAAAATCAGTTCCAGATGGCACCGTGTGAACAGGACCTGATGCTGTTAATAGTGCCACTCCATAGTGGCCCCCCACACAGTATTATATGCTCCACAGTGGCCCCACACAGCATTATATTCCCATAGTGGCCCCTACACAGCATTATATGCCCACAGGGGCCCCCACACAGCATTATATGCTGCACAGTGGCCCCTACACAGTATTATATACTCCCCTCCCCCAATAGAGCTGGTGCTATTATACTCTGGGGTCTCCGCAGAACCCAGAGTATAATAATCAGAGGCCCAGGGGAAGTGATTAAAAATAACAAACACTTTACCTCACCTCTCCTGGGTATCCTCGCTCCTTCCTTGGTCATCTTCGGCCTTGTGACTGATGTTCTGCTCCCGAGACATCACTGCTGGGACCTGTGATTGGACCTCAGCGGTCACGTGGGGCACGATGATGTCATTATCACCAATCACCACCAGTCACCACAGGCCCCAGCAGTGACATTTGGGGAGCAGGACCTCAGTCGCAAGGCACAAGATGACCAAGGAAGGAGCGAGGATACCCAGCTGAGGTGAGTATAAGTATTTTTTTTATTTTTAATCACCTCCCCTGGCCTGGGCCGGTGATCGCCAGACCCTTTTCCATTAGCAGTATGTATAGTGGTCGGGGAACCAGGACATTTCCAGCTGGCCGCGGGCCCCGTACCCTATGCCACTGCCGAGTGGGTCCCCTCAGGACGCCGACCCTGCCCTGAATCACAGAGAAAAGTCACTTAACTCTCAGTTATGTTCATGGTTACCTCCAAACTGAAAGGTTTAGAGTAGCCTGTGAGTACTAGGACTGATATACTCAACCAGCTCCTAAAAAATAAAACGTAATGAATTAATAAAATGCAAAAAACTTTTACTTAATTCATTCTACAAATACACTAAATTCTTTCTGCATACATTTCAGGGTACAGGCATCCACAGCTTTCACTTCAATTTTTATTTTTTTTTCTTCTCGGAGCTGCTGCACTGCCTGGGTTACATCATATTGTAGAACAACGCATCCAAGCAAGCCTAAAATACTAAATGGCACACCCGTAAACTACTAGGTTTCTTATTGGTGGCAGCGAGATCAGTTATCGCTAGGCTATGGAAATCCCTGACTCCCCCCTTGCTATTGTCTTGGCTTCAGGAGATCCAACGCTTACGAAGTATGGAAACCTTACTTGCGGAACTTAAACAGGATGATGGAGCCAACAAACATGGCTCCTGTGGAACCACTTCTATTTTCCCCTTCTTCACATTCTGTTACATTAATGTTATGTATATTTACCTGGTTTTTGTTCTTGTATGTACTGTTTGACTGCTGCGACAGAGCCCCCCCCAGTTACTTCCCTTCTGCTTTTTATCCTCCCTCCAGACTTTGTCTGCTGCCTCCATTTTTCTTTCTCCCTCCCTCCTTCCCTGTATTGTATCTGTTTGACTTTTTGTTTGACTTGTTCTTTTCTGTTCATATGAAAAAAAAAAAAAAATTTCAATAAAACTCTTAATGCAAAAAAAAAAAAATTTAAAATAAATATTATATATTATATATATATATATATATACATATACATATACTGTGTTTCCCTGAAAATAAGACACCCCCGAAAGTAAGACATAGGAGAGGTTTCGTAGAATTGCCCAATATAAGGCATCCCCCGAAAGTAAGAGGTAGGAGACGTTACGTTTCGCAGCATTCTCGAACAGAACATACGGTATGTGAGGCCGCGGGCCGAACCCCACAATCACTGCTATCATTATACTCCAGGGTCTTTGAAAAGACCCCGGAGTATAATAATCGGAGGCCCAGAGTTGGTGAGGGAACATAAAAAACAATGTACTTACCTCTCCTATGCTTCTCCAGGCTTCGGGCCTGTTTGGTGACGTCGCAGACGTCAGCGGACGTCATTTTGCGTCGCGACGCCGGCCCACATCATGTAACGTCGGCCTGGTCCAACATTGAAGAAGGCCGAAGTAGCATGGAGTGGACCGGAGCGAGGAACAGGTAAGCAACGTTGTTTTTTTATTTTTCTATCCTCCCCTGGGTCTCCGATCATTATACTCTGGGGTCTGAAAATAATTGTTCATGGGTGGTCCACAATGGGACATATAATAGTGTGTGCAGGGGCCACTATGGGGAATAATAGTGTGTGTAGGGGCCACTATGGGGAAAAATACTCAGTGCAGGGGCCACTATGGGGAATGATACTGTGTGCAAGGGCCACTATGGGGAATGATACTGTGTGAAGGGGCCACTATGGGGCATGATACTGTGTGAAGGGGCCACTATGGGGCATGATACTGTGTGCAGGGGCCACTATGGGGAATGATACTGTGTGCAGGGGCCACTATGGGGCATGATACTGTGTGCAGGGGCCACTATGGGACATGATACTGTGTGCAGGGGCCACTATGGGACATGATACTGTGTGCAGGGAAATTAATGGTTTGGATTATTATGATGATGTCCTAGAAGATGATGACATAACTGTCATTGAATTTGTACCGTAAATATTGGTAAATGTACCATACTGTTAATTGTTGCACATGGAAATAATGGTACGGTAGTAGTAAGACATTTTTGATAGGATTCACAGTTTGTCTGGTTATGCTGGTTTGTGATGACGACTACTGTACAGTACCGTATATAATAAATGTTCATTTTTTTGTTCAGCAATAAATGTGAATTCTTCTTCATTGAAAAAAAAATATTATCACTTTGAGCCCAAGAGTGATTCCCAAAAATAAATGTACAAAGTGAAATGAACTAAAATGCCTGGCTATACATTGCAACTCATAGTTAATAACATATGGGCCGCAGCAAAAAAAAAAACATTGCATTTTTTCCCGCAGCGCTTTTCGCAGAATGTCCACATAGGTTTCCCTTGCTGACTTTCTGCTTCAATTACACCTATAGGGAAACCGCCAGTGTTTCCGTAGATATAATCGACATGCTGCATTTTCCACAACTGCAATGGTTTTGGAAAGTGCAGCATTTCCGCTATGTATTTTTCTGAAATGTATGGATGGGATTTTCTAGAATCCCATCCACTTTGCAGGGACTGTAAAACGCTGCAGTTTTTGCCATGGCATTTCCGCCACAGCCAAACCACAGCATTTACGCCATGTGGGGCCCCAGCCTTAAAGTATATTTCAAAATGCCAGCCTTTTCAGAGAATCCCATATAATTACATTTGATGTTCTAGAATTTCTGCACACTCCAAAATTATTAATTAATTCAATGAGGTTAGGAAACACACAAAATTATCCCCATCATCTCAATCAGAGCAGCAGGACTATGGTGTGAGTTTTACAGTCTTCTTCAGTCTCTGAGGCTAGCAATATGTTGTCTACATATAGCAGTACTTGGCTCTGTCTTTAGTTAGGTTTACAGACATAGCCTGGGAAATTATAATAAGTGATTCACGATATCCCTGCAGGATTCTGATAAACATGTACCTTTTTCCACTCTTTAGCCCATTCTTATTGTTAATTACTTCACAGTTTTGTATATCTTTTACTAATTTGCTATAACTGTCCACTGTCAATTTACCATTAAAACCAGTTATTTTTCCATTTATGTAAAAATTTGGCATTATAGGGATTTTGTTGATGAATATATTTAGCACCTCCACTCAGCTTGTATGCGCAACAACAAATACACCCATGTGATGATGAGAAAAACCCAGTTTATGTATTTTTCTTTGATATGTGTTGTTTTATATACAATTTACCTAATCCTGTTAGTCCTATGTTGTGTACATTGCTGGGCAATTCGCTTCAGTGGTTTTATGTGTATACATGGGGAGATTGTCCTTTCCAGCAGTTTTATTACCCCTGGACAAACAGATGTCAAAGGAGGGAGGGAGGGCTATTGACTCTGAGATCAACTACAGACACAGCTTTCCCGCAGCCTGGAAAACATCCTTCTTTCACAGGATCCTGCACTGGGGAGTAAGAGTAGGGGGGTGCCCTGGAAGGGAGGTGTGGCTAGACACTGGCCTTAACTGAATCTGAGTCCTAGAGGTTTTTGTCACATCTGTGGAAGCAGCAAAGAGAGCTGGGTGTGCCCGCTTCACTACAGAAGATTGTCCAAGCTTCCTGGAACCAAAACTTTTAAGTATTCTGTTTTATCCCATTTTCTTTAAAAACTGTTTGCATTGTGTGTCCTTGTTATCATTTTTGTATGTACAGTGCTGGCCAAAAGTATTGGCACTCCTGCAATTCTGTCAGATAATACTCAATTTCTTCCAGAAAATGATTGCAATCAAAAATGCTTTGGTAATAATATCTTCATTTAATTTGTCTTCAATGGAAAACCACAAAAAGAATTGTCAAAAAGCCAAATTGGATATAATTCCACACCAAACATAAAAAAGGGGGTGGACAAAAGTATTGGCACCCTTTGAAAAATCATGTGATGCTTCTCTAATTTGTGTAATTAACAGCATCTGTTACTTACCTGTGGCACATAACAGGTGATGGCAATAACTAAAGCACTGGAGACTTCTAAAGTGGCCAGCAATGAGTCCAGACCTGAATCCCATAGAACACCTGTGGAGAGATCTCAAAATGGCAGTTTGGAGAAGGCACCCTTCAAATCTCAGGGACCTGGAGAAATTTGCCAAAGAAGAATGGTCTAAAATTCCAGCAGAGCATTGTAAGAAACTCATTGATGGTTACCGGAAGCGGTTGTTCGCAGTTATTTTGTCTAAAGGTTGTGCTACCAAGTATTAGGCTGAGGGTGCCAATACTTTTGTCTGGACCATTTTTGGAGTTTTGTGTAAAATGATCAATGATTTGACTTTTTTTTTCATTCTCTTTTGTGTTTTTTCATTGCAAGCAAAATAAATGAAGATATTATTACCAAAGCATTTGTGATTGCAATCATTTTCTGGAAGAAAATGAGTATTATCTGACAGAATTGCAGGGGTGCCAATACTTTTGGCCAGCACTGTATATAGCACTGAACCCATTGGGTATTAAATTGTTACATTTAAGGCTATTTTGTGTTGCTTTATGAACCCATTACCTTTTTGAGGTGTGTTTGAGACACCTGCGTATGTGCGTGAGGTTGCTGCTGGACCTGAATCAGCAGTGGTGTAAGCGTGTATTTGAGGTGCCTGGACTGTGTTGGGGTGCCAATTATGCTCAATTTGCAGCCTGAGTGAAGGGTTAGTGCAAGATTGAGCAAGTGGAGTGAGTCGACCCCTGACAGCTGCAACCGCATCATGTGCTAGGACGGGCTGTATGTGACAACCCATTTCACAGAAATAAATAACCATTATGTAATATGCCTTCATCTTGTGAATTTGGCAACCAACCATTTGGACACTCAAGTTCTTCAAGTGTAACTGGTATATATTTCTTATCTGTAACAATTGTCCCAAAAATTGCCTAATCCTGATGTATCTGGTGAACCATGTACATGTAACCTTTTATATTCAAAGTTTCCCTTAACCCCTTATAGACCAAGGACAAAATAGTACGTCCCGGCTGCCTGGGCCTTAATGCAAATGGAAATACTATTGCGTCCCTGGCCAGCCGCACGCTCACTATCTGAGTGGGCGGCTTCGGGTGTTATCTGTAACTGACAGCAAACACCTACTCCACTAACCCCCGGTCAGGGGTTCCGCCATGTTACTGTCTCAATTGCATCATGTATACACGTGTATTGCAGTGTATAGTACTGAACCAGCGATTGAACATTGCTGGTTCAGGTCCCCTAGAAAATGTAGAAAATGTAAAAAAAAGTGGAAAAAAATTAAATTAAAGTGTATTAAAAAGCAATTAATAAAAAAATAAAGACCTGAAGTGCCCTTTACCTATATAAAATGAATTATATAAACAAAAACCCTAGAAATTAAATAAAAACAATACATATCTGGCATTGCCACGTCCGTAACAATCCGTAGAATAAAACCAAAACATTATTTAACCTGCACGGAGAACGTTGGGAAAAAAAAACGTCGAAAATAATGATTTTTTACCATCTGGCCTTACAAAAAAATTCTATAAAAAGTGATCAAAAAGTCATATGTACCCCAAAACAGTACCAGTAAAAAGTACAGGTTGTCCCACAAAAAAAAAAAAAAAAAAAAAAAAAAAAAAAGCCCTCAAACCACTCTGTCAACCAAAAAAATAAAAATGTGACGCATTTCAGAAGATGGTGATGCAAAAATAATTGATTTATGTCCCCAAATGGGTTTTTGTTCAGCAAAATTAGTAACGCATTAAACAATATAAACTAGGTATCGCTATAAATGTACCAACCCACAGAATAAAAGGTACAATGGGGAAAAAAAAAAAAAAGTATTTAGTCAGCCACCAATTGTGCAAGTTCTCCCATTTAAAAAGATGAGAGGCCTGTAATTGACATCATAGGTAGACCTCAACTATGAGAGACAAAATGAGAAAACAAATCCAGAAAAATCACATTGTCTGATTTTTAAAGAATTTATTTGCAAATTATGGTGGAAAATAAGAATTTGGTCAATAACAAAAGTTCATCTCAATACTTTGTTATATATATCATTTGTTGGCAATGACAGAGGTCAAACGTTTTCTGTAAGTTTCCACAAGGTTGGCGCACACTGTTGCTGGTATTGTGGCCCATTCCTTCATGCAAATCTCCTCTAGAGCAGTGATGTTTTGGGGCTGTCGCTGGGCAACATGGACTTTCAACTCCCTCCAAATGTTTTCTATGGGGTTGAGATCTGGAGACTGGCTAGGCCACTCCAGGACCTTGGAATGCTTCTTACGAAGCCACTCCTTCGTTGTCCTGGCGGTGTGCTTGAGATCATTGTCATGCTGAAAGACCCAGTCACGTTTCATCTTCAATGCCCTTGCTGATGGAAGGAGGTTTGCACTCAAAATCTCACGATACATGGCCCCATTCATTCTTTCATGTACACGGATCAGTCGTCCTGGTCCCTTTGCAGAGAAACAGCCCCAAAGCATGATGTTGCCACCCCCATGCTTCACAGTAGGTATGGTGTTCTTTGGATGCAACTCAGCATTCACTCTCCAAACACGACGATTTGTGTTTATACCAAATAGTTGTACTTTGGTTTCATCTGACCATATGGCATTCTCCCATTACTCTTTTGGAACATCCAAATGCTCTCTAGCAAACTTCAGACAGGCCCGGATATGTACTGGCTTAAGCAGGGGGACACGTCTGGCACTGCAGGATCTGACTTCCTGGCAACGTAGTGTGTTACTGACGGTAGCCTTTGTTACATTAGTCCCTGATTTCTGCAGGTCATTCACTAGGTCCCCCTGTGTGGTTCTGGGATTTTTGCTCACCGTTCTAGTGATCATTTTAACCCCACGGGGTGCGTGGAGCCCCTGATCGAGGGAGATTATCAGTGGTCTTGTATGTGTTCCATTTTCTAATTATTGCTCCAACAGTTGTTTTTTTTTTCACACCAAGCTGCTTCCCTATTGCAGATTCAGTCTTCCCAGCCTGGTGCAGGTCTACAATTTTGTTTCTGGTGTCCTTCCACAGCTCTTTGGTCTTCACCATAGTGGAGTTTGGAGTGTGACTGTTTGAGGTTGTGGACAGGTATCTTTTATACTGATAACAATGTCAAACAGATGCCATTACTACAGGTAATGAGTGGAGGACAGAGGAGCCTCTTAAAGAAGAACTTACAGGTTTGTGAGAGCCAGAAATCTTGCTTGTTTGTAGGTGACCAAATACTTATTTTCCACCATAATTTGCAAATAAATTCTTAAAAAATCAGACAATGTGATTTTCTAGATATGTTTTCTCATTTTGTCTCTCATAGTTGAGGTCTACCTATGATGTCAATTACAGGCCTCTTTCATCTTTTAAGTGGGAGAACTTACACAATTGGTGGCTGACTAAATACTTTTTTTCCCCACTGTAACATGTTACTTATGCTATACGCTGCAGGGCAAAAAAATTAAAAGGTAAAAAGCTATGCCAAAATTGATACTTTTTTAATCCACCAAGAAAAGAGTTAATAAAATTTAGTCAATAATTTATAGGCACCCAAAAATGGTGTAATTACAAAATGCTTCTCATCCCGCAAAAAACAGCCCTGAAATGGCTACATCACTAGAAAAATAAAAAAATATAGCTTGTACAAATGTGAAGACAAAACCCCCAAAAATCGGCAAATCATTAGAAGAAAACTGGCTGTGGCAGGAAGGGAATGTATAAGCTGTGCAAGTGTATATTAGTGTACACCCCAAATTTAGAGCTTACAAGGGAAAAGGAAACCAGAAGTGACCCTCTAAGTGACCCCCACAATCAGAGAAATAGTAGGGAATTTGGTGTTCCCAATGTACTCCGCACAGGTAACATATTCACAATTCACAATCTGCTGTGCATTCACATCTGGGATATTAATGCTCACTACACCCCTTGATAAATTCTTTGAGGGGTACACTTTTCAAAATGGGTTCACTTGCTAGGGGATTCCACTTTACTGGCACCTTGGAGGCTCTGCAAACATGACATAGCGTCCAGATATCAAACATTAAATCTGCTCCCCAAAAGCCACATAGCACTCCTTCCCCTCTGTGCCCTGCTGTGTGCCCAAACTATAGTTTATGCCCACATGAATGACACTGTTGTACCAAGGATAATGTACTTAATGTCATATGTGGGCAAAAATCCAAACTGTGCTCCAAAAACCAAAATAGTGCTCTTCCCTTGTGTGCCCAAACAGCAGTTTATAGCCATATATGGCATTAAGTACATTATCCTGGGTACAACTGAATTCAGTGCACTGTTGGCTTTCCAGGTATGTGCCCTGGTGGTGGAGATATCGGTGGCGTTAATTTCGGCACCTATATTTTCCCACTGTCAGAAGGGTGTTCCTCACAGCCTAGCATCATCGCTGGGCTGTGAGGACAGCCCCCCTTCCCCCCACTGCATTCTAACATAGCCTTGTCCTGTCAGAGAGGGCGTTCCTTACCACCCAGCAATGACGCTGATCTGTGAAGAACGCCCCTCTCAGTACAAGTCTATGGACGAGTACTGTCAGGAGGGGCGTTACTCACAACCCAGCAATGACGCTAGGCTGTGAGGAATGCCTTTCTGACAGTGGAGAGATATCGGTGCCAAAATTAACGGCACCAATATCTCCACCACCAGGGCACATACTGGAAAATCTGCCCTCCAAAAAGCTCAATAGCACTCCGCAATGCACCCATAAAGCAATTTACAACCACATATGGGGCATTTCTGTATTCAGGAGGTCAAAATGCTCACTATACCCCTTATGTTCTGTGAGGGGTGTAGTTTCCACTGTAGTTTCACTTTTGGGGGTTTCCATTGTATTGATACTTTAGGGGCTCTGCAAATGCGACATGGCACCTGAACACTATTGCATCAAAATCTGCCCTTCAAAAGCCAAATAGGACTCTTTCCACTCCGAGCTCCACCATGCACCCATACAGCAGATTACGACCACATATGGGGCATTGCTGTGTTAAGGAGCAATTGTTTAACAAACTGTGGGGTGCTTTTTATCCTTTAACCCCTTGTGAAAATTAAAACTTTGGGGATAAAGTGATGTTTTAGAAATTTTTACAGATCCCTATGTTAATAAAATCTGTGAAACGGTTGTGGTGTCAAAATGCTCACTATACCACCTGATAAATAGTGTGAGGGGTGTAATTTCCAAAATGGGGTCACTTTTGGAGGTTTCCATTGTATTGGTACTATATCTCCTTTTACCCTTTGTAAATGTGTTAATACATTCATTTAGCCCTAAAATTGACAAAAAAAAAATGAAATGTCTAAATTTCACCTCCATATTGTTTTAATTCCCATTAAATGCTGTTTTGAATTATTTGAGGGGAGCAGTTTTAAAAATGGGGCGATTTAGGGTGGTTTCTAAAATGTAGGCCTTTAAAATCCCCTTCAGAACTGAAATGGTCCCTAACAAATGGGTTTGGGAAATTTTCTTGTATATTTGGAAAGTCACTGTTACACTTGTAAGCCTTTTAACGTTCAAAATAAATTAAAGGACGATATGGTAGGTAATATGCATTAATGTATTTGGGTGGTATGACTATCTGTCTGAAAAGCAGAGCATTTCACATTTTGAAAATTGCGATTTTTTTTTTTTTTCTAAATTTCCATCAAATTTCCTTTTTTTTTTTTTTTTTTTTTTAAATAAATACAAAAATATTATTGATCAATGTTTAACACTAAAATGAAGTACAGTAGGTCACAAAAAAACTATTTCAAAATCACTTGAAACGGAAGGAGCAACACTTGGCATTTGAAAAGCAGATTTAGCTGGAATAGTGTTCAAGTGCCATGTCTCATTTGCAGAGTCCCTGAAGTACCAGTACAATGGAAACCCCCCCTTCCCCCCCAAAAAAAGTGACCACATTTTAGAAACTACACCCCTCAAGGAATATTATCATTTTGAGCCAAGGACTACTTCCCATAAATGAAATGCACAAAGTGAAATTTAAAATTTTTATAGAAATATGCCATTTCAGTGCCCAATATGTTAGACCCACTTTGTGTCATCAGAGACATGCACTCCTAAAACTATTAAGTGGGCTATCCTGGGTACAAAAAGTTGTATATATGGGAGTAAACTGCTGCTTGGGCACATCGTAGGGCTCAGAAGGGAAGGAGCACTGTGCTTTTTAGCTTTTGGAGTATAGATTTAGAGGGACTTTCTGGACGCCATCTTGATTTTGCAGAGCCCTCGAGTTACATTACATGGCGTCCAAAAACCAACAATCTAAATAAGTGGTCCAAAAGCACAAAGGACTTATTCACATGTACGCCCTGCTGTGTGCCCAAACAGCAGTTTATGCCCACATGTAGGACACTGGTGTACCCAGGATAATGTACTTAATGCCATATGTGGGTATAAACTGCTGTTTGGGCACAGTCGGGAAGGAGCGCTATTTTGGTTTTTGGACATCATGCCACTTTTGCAGAACCACTGAATTGCCAGTAAAGTGGAATCTACAGACATGTGACCCCACTTTGGAAACTACACCCCTCAAGAGATTTATCAAGTGGCATAGCGAGCATTTTTAACCCTTGAGTGTTGCATTAATTTAATTTCCAAAAATTAATGTGCAGCTGATAATGAAAAGTGAAAATTGCAATTTTTCCAGAGATTCGCCATATCAGTGCCCAATATGTTGTACTCAGCTTGTGTCAGCAGAGACACATACAGTACTTCAAAAACTGTTAAGCGGGTATCTTGGGCAAAACAGCTTTTTGAGCATTTGTGTCTGATACAAATAACTAGGAATGGCTGGGCCCCAAGGCGAACATTTGACATGCCCCCCCCTCCCCCGAACCGGTTACGGGTCCCCAAACAGTAAAATATGCTCAGCAGAGGCCCCAGATAGTATTATATGCTCAACAGTGGCCCCCACACAGCATTATATGCTCCACAGTGGCCCCCATACAGCATTATATGCTCTATATTTCTCCCCCCACACACAGTATAATATGCTACCCACAGTGGCCCCACACAGTATAATATGCTCCACACAGTGGTCCCCACCCAGTATTATATGCCCCCCATAGTGGGCCCCACCCAGTATTATATCCTCCCTACAGTGGCCCCCACACAGTATTATATGTTCCCCACCCAGTATTATATGCCCCCCACAGTGGCCCCCGCCCAGTATTATATGCCCCCCACAGTGGCCCCCACCTAGTATTATATGCTCTACAGTGGCCCCCACCCAGTGTTATATGCTCTACAGTGGCCCCCACCCAGTGTTATATGCTCTACAGTGGCCCCCACCCAGTGTTATATGCTCCACAGGGGCCCCCACATATTATTATATTATCTACAGTGGCCCACACACAGTATTAACAGCCCTCTCCGCTTCGGTGCTATTATTATATTCTGGGGTCTCCTCAGACACCAGAGTATAATAATCGGAGGCCCAGGGAAGGTGATTAAAAATAACAAACATTCATACTCACCTTGCCTTACCTTTCCTTGGCATCCTCGCTCCATCCTGCCGTCTTCAGCGTCTTCAGGCCCTCTTCCGACGTCGCTGCCGAGGCCTGTGATTGGGCCTCAGCGATCACATGGGGGCGCACTGACGTCATTACGCGGCCGCGCCCCATGTGACCGCTGGGGCCTAATCACAGCCCTCAGTCATGATCGAGGAGCGCCGGAGAGAACCCCTGCGCCCAGGAGAGGTGAGAATATGTGTTTATTATTTTCAGTCACCTCCCCTGGGCTGCCATCTATTGGAAAGGGGCCTACAATATGCCAGGACTCTTTTCCAATAACAGTATGTATAGAGGTCGGGGAACCAGGCTTTCTTCAGGGGTGTAGTTTCCAAAATGAGGTCACATGTTAGAGGATTCCACTTTACTGGCATTTCAGGAGCTCTGCAAAAGTGTCATGGTGTCCAAAAAATCAAACCGTCTAAATCTATACTCCAAAAAACAAATAACGCTCCCTCCCTTCTGTGCCTAGTTGTGCTCAAATATCCTGAGTATACCAGTGTCATACATGAGTGCATAAACTGCAGTTTGGACACAAAGCAGGACGCAGATGTGAAGGAGCGCTATGTGACTTTTGGAGCACAAATTTAGATGTTTGGTATCTGGATGCCATGTCATGTTTGCAGAACATCGTGAAAACTGCACCCCTCAAAGAATTTATCAAGGGTTGTAGTGAGCATTAGTATCCCAGAAGTGAATACACAGCAGATGGTGAAGAGTGAATATGTAAGCTGTGCGGAGTACATTGGGAACACTAAATTCCCTACTATTTCCCCAGTAGCTCCTATGATTTGGGGGGGTGGGGTCACTTCTGGTTTCTTTTCCCTTGTAAGCTCTAAATCTGGTTTGTACCCAAATATGCGCTCACACAGCTTATACATTCCCTTCCTGCCACAGCCAGTTGTGTTCTAATGATTTGGCAGTTTTGGGGGTTTTTGTCTTCATATTGTATAAGCTATATTTTCTTTATTTTTCTGGTGATGTAGCCATATGAGGGCTGTTTTTTTGCGGTACGAGATGCATTGTGTAATAACACCATTTTTGGGTGCCTATTTAATAAATTTTATTAACTCATTTTTCAGTGGATTACAAAAAAGGAAAACAATTCTGGTATTGCGTTTTACCTTATAATTTTTTTGCAGCGTACAGGATAAGTAACATGTTACCTTTATTCTGCGGGTCGTGTGGGGTCTGGGGTCACTGGCCAGACCCTGGGCTTCTTCTGAAAATGCATAACGGCACCCCCCCCCCCCCCGCCGGAGTGCTGATGGAGGCATTATTAATGTGCAACTCCTTGGATACCGCGGCATTGACTAAGGGGTTAACACCAGCGATCGTAAGAAACAGCTGATACCCACTCTCGATGTCACCCGCTCAGCTTCTGAGCGGGTGACATTAAAATGATGTACTGGCATATCATTTTGCCATTAGGTACTCATTTCCATGACATTCCGGTACGTCATTTTGCGTTAAGGTATTAAGGTACTTTAAGGCTAAGGCCCCACATTGTGGAAATGCAGCTTTTTTTGTTGCAGATTTTGCTTTGGTTTTTTGAGCCAAAGTCAAGCATGGCTGCAAAAGAAATGGGAAATATATAGGAAGCTGTTATACTGCTACCTTCTGATCATTCCACTCCTGGTTTTGGCTCAAAAAAAACGCAGCAAAATCTGCAACAAAAAAAAAACTACATTACTGCAACGTGGGGCCTTAGCCTTAGGCTGTGCCCTTAAGGGTTTGAAATAGACAACAGGAGGAATTAACCTCCTATTCATTTTAAATAATCTCCAAAAATCTCTTAAATTATTTACTTCTCAAACTAAGGTGACAGTTGTAATACACTGAAGACATCGTCTATAAGGATTATGCACAAATGTTTTAACCTTTGTCCACTTTGTCAGTGCTAATGGGACAACTTAACAATCTCATGGTTCTTGGTATATAATGTTTATCTTTCTCAATATCTTCCCACAGAAAATTAAAGTTGTGAGGATGAGGAACAGCGTGTAAATGGATTACTTTAAATTGTCTTTATCCTCTATAAAAAGTCCAAATTGGGAATACGTTATAACGTAAAATATATAAAGTATACCAAGAATTTATTCTTCTTCTTGTGTCTCGTAAGATAATAACACTATAAATACAGTGCCTTGCGAAAGTATTCAGCCCCCTTGAACTTTTCAACCTTTTGCCACATTTCAGGCTTCAAACATAAAGATATAAAATTTTAATTTTTTGGTGAAGAATCAACAACAAGTGGGACACAATTGTGAAGTGGAACGAAATTTATTGGATATTTTAAACTTTTGTAAAAAATAAAAAAACTGAAAAGTGGGGCGTGCCAAATTATTCGGCCCCCTTAAGTTAATACTTTGTAGCGCCACCTTTTGCTGCAATTACAGCTGCAAGTCGCTTGGGGTATGTCTATCAGTTTTGCACATCGAGAGACTGAAATTCTTGCCCATTCTCTGAAATTCTTGGAAAACAGCTTGAGCTCAGTGAGGTTGGATGGAGAGCATTTGTGAACAGCAGTTTTCAGCGCTTTCCACAGATTCTCGATTGGATTCAGGTCTGGACTTTGACTTGGCCAGTCTAACACCTGGATACGTTTATTTGTGAACCATTCCATTGTAGATTTTGCTTTATGTTTGGGATCATTGTCTTGTTGGAAGATAAATCTCCGTCCCAGTCTCAGGTCTTTTGCAGACTCCAACAGGTTTTATTCCAGAATGGTCCTGTATTTGGCTCCATCCATCTTACCATCAATTTTAACCATCTTCCCTGTCCCTGCTGGAGAAAAGCAGGCCCAAACCATGATGCTGCCACCACCATGTTTGACAGTGGGGATGGTGTGTTCAGGGTGATGAGCTGTGTTGCTATTACGCCAAATATATCGTTTTGCATTGTGGCCAAAAAGTTCAATTTTGGTTTCATCTGACTAGAGCACCTTCTTCCACATGTTTGGTGTGTCTGCCAGGTGGCTTGTGTTAAACTTTAAACAAGACTTTTTATGGATATCTTTGAGAAATGGCTTTCTTCTTGCCACTCTTCCATAAAGGCCAGATTTGTGCAGTGTACGACTGATTGTTGTCCTTTGGACAGACTCTCCCACCTCAGCTGTAGATCTCTGCAGTTCATCCAGAGTGATCATGGGCCTCTCGGCTGCATCTCTGATCAGTCTTCTCCTTGTTTTAGATGAAAGTTTAGAGGGACGGCCGGGTCTTGGTAGATTTGCAGTGGTCTGATACTCCTTCCATTTCAATATGATCGCTTGCACAGTGCTCCTTGGGATGTTTAAAGTTTGGGAAATCTTTTTGTATCCAAATCCGGCTTTAAACTTCTCCACAACAGTATCATGGACCTGCCTGGTGTGTTCCTTGGTCTTCATGATGCTCTCTGCGCTTTAAACAGAACCCTGAGACTATCACAGAGCAGGTGCATTTATACAGAGACTTACACACAGGTGGATTATATTTATTATCATCAGTAATTTAGGACAACATTGGATCATTCAGAGATCCTCACTGAACTTCTGGAGTGAGTTTGCTGCACTGAAAGTAAAGGGGCCGAATAATATTGCTTGCCCCACTTTTCACTTTTTTACAAAAGTTTAAAATAACCAATAAATTTTGTTCCACTTCACAATTGTGTCCCACTTGTTGTTGATTCTTCACCAAAAAAATTAAAATTTTATATCCTTATGTTTGAAGCCTGAAATGTGGCAAAAGGTTGAAAAGTTCAAGGGGGCCGAATACTTTCGCAAGGCACTTTATATTCTGGATATAACATATAATTAATAACAATCATACATTACTGGCAGGCATTAGTTTCAGGATAAAGTCTCATTCAACACCTCTTTTCTCGAGAACATAAAGTGTTCGCCTGTCAAGAAGGTACGAATTCTACCATGAGATTTCACTCTTCTTTATATTCTAGTACACTTTATGGTCCTTGGGACACTTATGGGAGTGTCTACAAGGGCTAGCTTTTGAGCCCACACCTAGTTTGAATCCCTTATACCAGTGGTGGCGAACCTATGGCACCTGTGCCAGAGTCGGCAATCAAAGCCCTCTGTGGGCACATGCGCCGTTGTCCCAGCCAGCCTCCTCAATCGCTCGCTAACAGAGAATGTGGGACAGCTGTCCCAGATCCCCCGGGGAGCGATCCAGCATTTCTTTCAGTTGTATGTGCAAATGCACATACACCCGAAAACTGTCAATGTAGGCGGCGGGTCTGCAGGACCGCGGCTTATACTGACAGAAGATTATGACCTCTGCCCCCACGCAGATGTGATGACGTCATTCATCAGCACCTGCTTTGCAGTGGAAGAAGGAGGTCACCTTGCTGCTCTTTGTGGGAGTGCAGGTAAGTATAGGAGCATATTATACTGTGTGGGGGCCACTGTAGAGTATATTGTACTGTGTGAGGGCCACTGTGGTGTATATTGAACTGTGTGTGGGCCACCGTGGAGTATATTGGACTGTGTGGGGCCATGTGGAGCATATCGGACTGTGTGGAGGCCACCGTGGAGCAGATTGTACTGTGTGTGAGCACTTCACTATTTATATCACACAGTATCTGTTTTATAGCAGACATGTGATATTATTACAAGCCGTAATAACATTGCACGGTCACGTAAATAGTGAACGTTAATTGTTCAAAAGTATACCAAATGCAAACTTCTACCTTTCAGTACAAAGTTGTTTGTATCATTCAAAGCTCTGTAAAGTTCCATTCACACGACCTTATTTTGTGGGTCCGTAATTGTGGATCCGCACAGTATTAAGGTTAAATTGCAGTGTTGACACTTTGATAAATTAATGGATTTTGCGTTGCAGTTTGGGCACTTGGTTTCTAAAGGGTTTGCCATCACTGCTTTATATATGTCACTTCAGACACTCCTGGGCCCAGACATACACAACAACCAGGGATAGAATATCTACTTTTTTTTTATTTCTAACCTCTTTTCTTTAAGATGTTTAGCATGTTCATAACTATACTTTCTTTTCTCTTTATCATTACATTTTTCTATGTCACTGGCCAATTTACAACATTTACAACACCTATCATAACTTAACATTTTAATTTTTCAATTTTATGCATGTATTTAACATCACCGGCTAAAGAAAGTTGTGGCCTTGGAAAACAACCTCAGCCTAATGCTTTACCTTTGCTATTACCCATTATTACAATTTATATATAGCTTACAAATGGTAGGTAATAGACTAAGTCATGTGATATTACAATTACCCAATTCCCTCATCTATATCACCAGATGTTGTCTGGGGTCTTTAACGTTATAATGAAGAACATAAATGAAGAATTACAAGACTTCCTGGTGTCTCTAGATAAAGTAACACTACATTTACAATTAGGACATGACATATGGTATTACAAAAAACAAACCAAAAATTAGAACTTCACACAAGACAAAATATGAGACTGTCTTAACTATTACTTTTGCAACATTGAGAAAAGACAAACAGCATGTAGTTACAAATTATAGATATCTTATTCAACAGTACTATCTTTTACATGCTAGCATGGAGCCAAAATTATTTCCTGTAGCCCTTCTCACAATGGATATGGACTTAGTGTTTGGACTCTAACCCAAGACCCCGAGGTTACTGCCCCAGTTTTTTTAACTCTATGGACCATACAGTTAAAAATATAGTCCCATCAGTTATATACAACTCAAGAATATTTCTGTACCTTGCTTGATTCAGATGACTAGATGTCCTCAATTCTCCCATTAACTATTCAGAAGTCGCCACTCCGCCTCAATTTCAGCGGACCGGCTTCTTTTTCCGGCAATTCAACCGGAGGTCTTTTAAGATGTAGTTAACCTGTGTAGATAGATCTGGTCAGCCGATGCACCATTGAAGTCCACTGGAAGATGAAGCCTGGAGGTATGGACTTCTGGCTCAAAGGACTAAAAATGTGAGAGGAGAATCCAATTATCCCTATTAAATGAGGCAAATCAGGATCATTTAAAAACAAAGGATATCTCAGTTGTGGGGAACCATTCAGGTAGATGCTTGGTAGCAGTGCAGGAAACAGGGACACAGAGGCTGGATCACACTCAATTCAGGTGTTTATTTAGATTCAAGTGCATAACAGGTTTGCCTTTCCAAAGGCACAAACAAAAACAAAACCTTCTCGGCTGAGAAATAACTAATACAGAAACAGACCCTATCTATACAAGAGCCTGGCTGCCAGACTCTCGCTCTGGTTACTACAGACGGGTGGCACAGTGTTACCTTGATGCAGGTTCAAATTCATAGGTCAGTTTTCCTCAGTGTAGTGCCACCTCCTAGCTCTGACACACATTAGTCAGCTGACCTCCCTGCTGTGGGCTTCTACCACACACCCTTTAACTGTCTGGCTGGAACATACCTGTTCTCCCAAACTACACCCTTCACTTTCTCACACAGTTTATTTAATTTGTTATAAAAAATGGAGACAAAGTGCCTAGTGTTGTCTAATATGTACATTGATAGTTCAAGCTTTTTATAATGTCATAACCACATCTGTTATAGGAGGTTTTGTCTTGTAGGTCACTTGTCTAGTTTCGATCACACTAAAATAAATATGCTTACATCTTTATATGTCACAAAACAGAAACTTCAGAGGCAAGCAGGATTTTCCTGCCTCTGCCACATGATCAATCAGTATCTGATTCTAATCCTTAATATCAATCATTCTAAATACAATGTATCATAAAAAACTTTTCTAACAGAGCGATATGTGACTTTTTGAGCACAGGTTTAGATGTTTGGTATCTGGGTGCCATGTCATGTTTGCAGAGTCTCTAAGGCATCAGTAAAGTGGAATCCCCTAGGGAGTGACCCCATTTTGACAACTGCACTTCTCAAAGAATTTTTTTCAATGGGTGAGCATTAATATCCAAGACTTGCATGCACAGCGGATGGTGAAAAGTGAATATGTAGGCTGTGCAGAGTACATTGAGAACACCAAATTCCCTATTGTTTTTTTAAGTAGCTTGCACAGCTTATACATTCCGTTCTTGCCACAGCCAGTTTTGTCCTAAAGATATGGCAATTTTGGGGTTTCTTGTCTTCACATTGTACAAGCTATAATTGTTTTATTTTTCTTTTGATGTAACCATACAAGGGCTTGTTTTTTTGCAGGATGATAGGCATTTTAATTACACCATTTTAGGGTGTCTATAACTTAAGAACAAAATTTTAATTACCTCTTTCTGGGTGGATTAAAAAAAAAATCTGGCATTGCTTTTTAACATTTTACATTTTTTGCCCTTCACCATACAACATAAATAATATGTTACCTTAATTCTAAGGTACAGTTATGACTTTACCTATTTATATAGCTTTTTTTATACACTACTACTTTTGTAGAATGAAAATCCATTTGGGGAAAAAAATCTATTATTATTATCACCATCTTCTTGACAGAGCTCGTTAAGGGATAATTTTTTGCGGAAAAAGCTGTGCTATCTATTGGTACCATTTTGGGCTATATATGACTTTTTGATCACTTTTTAATTTTGTGAGGCAAGATGGCAAAAAATTGTTACTTCTAGCGTTTTTAAAAGGTTTTTTTTTCCAACGTTCACCGTGCGGGGTTAATAATGGTTTAATTTTATTTTACAGTTTGCGATGAACGCGGCAATACAAAATATGTAGTGACATATGTAGTGTTTTATACTGTGTTTTATGTTTTTATACTGTATAAGGAAAAAATGGGCATTTTACTAGGGGTTTTTTAGTTTATTTTTTTATAGTTGTAAATTTTTTTTTAACAAAAATAAACTGGTTCAGTGTTATACACTCCAAGTACAGAAGTATATGCATAAGCTGACAGCCTGCATAATTGATCCTGCACATAGGAGTAGAAGACTGAATGGGAAGATCGCAGACCTGGGGCCACGGAACAGGTCCCCGGCTGCCATATAAGGATCATAGCCTCCCCCCGAAGATGGAGTGGGGGGCCGTTGAGGTACCTGGTTGCTAGGCTGTTGAGGTATCAGATTGTCATTATTGATTGTGGCATCTAAGGAGTTAACACCCTCAATCAGAGCTCAGCTGGTATTACAGGTAGATGTCAGCTGCTACTTACAGCTTTAAACCACTTTCAATGTCACCCGCTCAGCTTCTGAGCAGCTGACATTTCCATGATATAATAGTGGGTCATGATGCAGGGAGTTAGCCCTTTCCATGATGTACTGTTTACACCCTAAACTCATAGTCATGCACTAATTCAAACCCTCTGCGTCATGTCCCTCACTGTCAGATGTCAGCCATGCCTAATTGCTAGCCTCAGAGGATGTGTTTTAGCACAATGACCGCATGACTAATTGACTAGTTAAGGTATACATATGCTGATCAAAGGTTCTAAATGCTCATACCTTCACTTTCCAACAACAGAAAGCTTGGTCAGGGGCACCATAAGGTCATTATTTGATCTGTGTAGGTTTAAAAAACTGCCTGACAGATTCCATTTAATTCAAAACAAGAAACACGTGAAACCAGCTTTAAGAACTGCATGCCTTTTTTTATTTGCAGTAATGACTATAGCATGTTATTATACATTTCAACTGTAACTAATAGCCATTACATTGAAAAATAAATGGTCATTCGCTTAAAGTTAAAATGCATAGTAAAAATGTACTAGTCATTACTACAATTGAAAAAAGATATGCAGTTAAGATGTGTTGATTAAAAAAAACACACAGCTGCAACAAAAACACAACAGAAATGCATAGTATCAACAGAGCCTTAGGGCATAGCCACCCAGTTTTGTATCTATACAATTGGTGCAGTTAATGTTAAGACAGATTATAGCTGTTAGGCCCCTTGCAGACAACCGTGGGCGAGATCCGTGTGCTATCCGTGTTTTTCACGGATAGCACACTGACCCATTCATTTCTATGGGCACATGCACACGACCATGTTTTTCACTGATCAGTGTGCAAGCCGTGAGTCTGTACCACATAGTATAGAACAGGTCCTATTTTGTTCAGTTTTTGCGGAATGGACTCACCCATAGAAGCCTATGGGAGACTAAAAACCTAGGACGGCACACTGATGTACTCAGTGTGTCATCAGTGTGCCGTCCGTTTTCGCGAACAAGCTAGGGATCTCATTAGATGTCTCCTGTGTTTTTTTATGGTCCGCAAACTAAGATTACACACTTATAGCACACTAAAGACACTCTTGTAGGAACCCGGTCCATTGTGGCAGCGCCAGCATGCATTGGTCAGAGTAAGCTTCTTATGGTATAACCAGTCTGGGGTCCTGCACCACCGTGTTAGCAATTTATAGTGATTCTCTTGGATGCGTATGCAGGTGGAGAAGCCGTGGGAGTGGCGGAGGGTTGACTGGACTTCTTCTGGGGACAACACTATTATTTATTATTTTATTTTATTTGTGCTTACCTGTATAGCCCATCATATTCCGCAGCGCTTCACAGACATTGATAGTCACTGTCCCATATAGAGCTCACAATCTATATTCCCTATCAGTATGTCTTTGGAGTGTGGGAGGAAACCGGAGTACCTGGAGGAAATCCACGCAAACACGGGGAGAACATACAAACTTCCAAGTTCCTTTTCCCATGAAATAAGAAAGGTTGGCTTAACAACCTCTAACTTGTCAATGAACTGGTGGAGGAGATGAGAGGTTTTACATAATAGTCTGGTGTTAGCATCCAGGTGTTTTTCAAATGGAGTTAGGTATGAGTGTATAACAGTTCTTTCCCAGAAAGTGGTCACGCAGTGTCTCAGATGTTGTAAATGTAGGAAGTTTGGCTTGAAGGCAGGGAGGAGAGACAGGATATTTTCCAAGGCCAAAGGCTCACCTTTAGGCCATATGTATCTTAACTGCAGCTTATCTAGAGGAGCCCACATCGAGCGGCAAGGAGCTTGTTTCAAATCTGTAAGATGTGGAATGAGGCTAGCAGGAAGAAGTGGGGATGGAAAGGGTGCCAGTTCCTCAGATAGGCCTCTCCACACCTCCGCTGGTTATAGCGTCTCGCAGCAAGGGCTTGAACACGGACAGATCGGGTGCCCACAGAGCAATTCGGATTGAAGTAGGCAGTAGGTCTCCTGGCCAAGTATTCAAGTGGGTGATCAATGAGCAGCGGGCTAATTTCAATCATCAGCCTAGCTGTACTGCTTCTTAGTACTTGTAGACGTCTGGAAGGCCTGCACACTTCTTTACATACTGTGACCAGGCCAGTCGCAGAGTACCTCTTCACCGTACAAATGAAGAGAAAATGCTGTGAACACTTTTGAAGAAACGGAGGGGGGAATTAATTTAAAAGATTTTTCAGTTTTTTTAAGAGTTTTGGTAGCACAAAAGATGGCAAAAGGTTCTTATGGACGAACCATGATAGAGGTAACTTATCATATGAGGCAAGGAGGGTCTTCAATTCTGTTAGCAATGGGACAAAATTCAGTTGGCAAAGGTTATCCACTTTCGCCATTAGTGAAATACCCAGATATTTGAGGGAGGAGCCAGCCCATGCGATGGAGGTGGACTGTTGATAGGCTAGATCTTGCTGCCACAGTAAGGTTGATGGGAAGAATCTCAGACTTCTCAAAGTTAACCTTATAATTGGACAATCTTTCCAACAGCTCTGCCAAAGCCGGAAGTTCCTCCAAGAGGTTTGTCACTACAAAGAGAACGTCATCTACAAAGGCAGTAGCTTATAAGGTATTATTGTTGATGGTTATCCCCTGTATGAACTGATGTTGGCGGACAGCTTGCAGAAGAGTCTCCAGGACTAGAATGAAGTGGGCTGGAGATAGGGGACAGATTTGACGTGTGCCATTGTGGATGTCAAAAAAGGAGAGGAAGGGAGGAAATTTTAAAAAAAAGAAAAAAAGGGGGGGGGAAAAAAAAAAAAAAAAAAAAGAAAAAAAAAAGGGGGGGAAATAATTTTTTAAAAAGAAGGGTAAAAAAAAAAAAAAAACCCACTAAAAAAAACCTTGTCGTCAACCCCCACCAAAAAAAAAAAAATTTTGGTTGTTTTATTGAGGGGAAAAAAAAAAGGGGGGGGGTTTTTCCAACCTTTTTAAAAAAGGAAAAAACCGAGTCTTTTTGGTGAAAAAAGGGGGGGAGGGGGGGGGCCAAAAAGAGAGGTAAAATTTTTGCCCAAAATTTGACAACCACAATAAAAAGGGGGGTTGGGGGGGGGCTTTTGAAAAAAGGGGGGTCTTTTTTTTTTTTTTCTTTTTCCGCGATGTGGGCCCCCTGGGCTTCTCGGGGGGTTGGGCGCCATTTAGCAGGGCATTGCACATGGAGGTCAGCTGCGGAGTTAAGATACACTGGAATTTCGTATAGTAGACCAGTGGAAGCCCATCTGGACCTGGACTCTTCCCAGGGAGAAAACTGCACAATGTCTCTTGCATCTCTTCCAAGGTGTTGGGCCGACTCAGCCGATAAGGAGGAGAGGGACAGCTCATTTGCTGTTCATTTGGGATGGGTCTCCTGAGGATTTTGAGAGATTCTCCCAGTATCTAAATAATAACAATTGGGGCCTAAAATTCCTTGGGAAAACTGAGCCTAATGAGATCGATTTTTTAGATCTAATTTTGGTTGGATCAGATGGAAAAATATCTACACGCAAAAAGTCGATTGTAACAGTCTCCTTGATTTCCGTAGTGAACACTACCGGAAATGGAAGAGCAATGTGCCCTTCGGGCAGTTTAAACTGATCAGACGTAACTGTACAACAAATGAGGACTACTCCATACAAAGTGGTACCCTCATGGAGAGATTCAAAGAAAAGAATTACCCACCCAATATCATCGAAGCAGCTAAAACCAAAGCTGTCAACCTGACCCAGGCCCAGTGTCTTGTCCAAATCCCAAAAAATAAAGATAGCAATAATTTTAGGACAAACTTTATTACAACTTATAATGGTGCTCACAGCAAGATCCGTAACATCTTACAGAAACACTGGCACATCTTAAGAAATGACCAGTATCTTAAGAAAAGTCTGTCCAATAAACATCATAACGTTCAGACGGGCTAGAACCCTGAAAAATTTGTTAGCCCCTAGTCGCTTAAGGAAAGGTTACACCAAACATTCCCCTCAAACCACTTCTCTTCCACCAAAAATTGGGAGTTTTAAATGTGGACACAGGAAGTGTAAATGCTGTTTTAGCATTAGGCATAATGTCACCTCTTTAACTAGCCACTCAAGTGGTGAATCTTTCCATTTAAAAATGAGACTGGATTGCTCAACCTCCTATGTCGTATATGTATTGGAGTGCCCCTGTGGCCTCTAGTACGTAGGATGGACAATTATGTGCCTAAGAGAAAGACTGAATAAACACCGGTCAAATGTTCATAATGGTTTTTTGAAACATAGTGTCTCCTGCCATGGTACTTTCAAACATAACAATAACTTTGAGGGCTTTTCAGTAATACCTATTGACCATATACCTGTTGATAAACCAGATTGGTTCAATACCCTGAAGCGGAGAGAAATGTATTGGATTGTTAAATTAAACACATTAGTTCCAGAAGGTTTGAATGAAGCGTTAGAAGATATTACTTGGTATTAACACCCCTCCCTTTTTGCTAGCCTAACAGGGGCTGTATATATATGAATTTTGTATACTATGACGTACCCCGCAAATTTTCCCTATTGTCTAGTACATATTGTTTTGTCAATCATTATAATTCATTTATATCACTCATTTGTTTACACTTTTGGATTTTATTGTATTTTACTTACTTTCAACATCACAGTATGTTTCCACTATATATTTATTACTATGTTTTAGTAATATTTCATCTTCACAAATTATTACTATATTTCATATATTTTATGTATTTTTTACCTATTTATTATTGTATTATCTCATGATTTCATCTTTATAGTTTTAAATATTTTATGTATAATACCTATATCATTTTTCTATCACTATTTCATCCAACAATTTTTTTTTCTGACTCCTACTTGACATGTGTGAACTAGCGCTTTTGCGCATGCGCAGTAGTGATTTAGAAGCCTTTTTTTTTTTTTGACTCCTACTTGACATGTGCGAACCTGACGCTATTTAAACAGTATAGCGCGCTGACATGTTTTAGATACCTGCCTCACCCCTGGTGGACCTATAATTAAGGTAAAACCTTCTCCCAGACCATTTTGATGTTATTAGATACCCTCTTTGTGGCCATTCTATATGGTTTAATCTTCTTTACCAAACTCACAGAATTATGTTTTGTTGACCGCAGTTTTTCATCTGCAAATGATTCTTCTATATTAGTTTTATCCTTTGTTCAGTCTATATAATTGACAAGAAAGGTTTTTGCTAACTGCGCTACCTCATGATATACTCATCCATTGAGTGTATATTTATATGTGTTTATATCTATATACCCACTTTATTCGGATCCCTAACCAGTATTTTGTAACACTTCTATCACTGAAGTATGAAAGTTTGAGCCTGCATTTACATTTATTTATGTAGGTATTCGTGCATAGTCTATCCATATATGATTCTTCTGTCCTTTTTTATCCACCATCAATCACAATGTCTACCTTTCTACACTCTTGTATATGGTTTTTTGTTATTATATACATTTTATAGAGGTCTTCGACCTCTATATTATGTATGTTTGATATTATATTGCATTTTATTATCCTATTATTCTATATGCGTTTTTTTGCCCTTTGGTTCTATTCAGTTGAACTTCTTTTCTATTTTGAACTAATGAGTTCTAATTCATTTTATCACATTTAATCCATACTTACAGGTATCATTGTTGTTGTTGTTTTTTTTAGCAGACACTTGAAAAAGGGGTACTAAAGACCCCGAAACGCGTCGTGTGTTTTTATCTCCTGAAATAAAAGATTTTGCCCTAACTTCACTGGTCCTGCGCAGTCCCTGTAATCCTGGTCCTTGGTTCTATACTCTGTTTACACCTTTCATGGTGTCACAGTGACAGGTGCAGCTTTCAGTCCTTTCCTGTTTTGGTTCCTTACACCTCTTGTTGTTATTTAACCCCTAAAAAGGTGAGGAGCCATTTTGTACTATTTTGATCATTGTGTCTGTTTAACGATACTACACTATGTATTGCTCGGTGTCTCTACCTTTGTCGTTAACATCAAGGAGGGAAGCGAGTTGCTCTCTCAGGCACGTTAGCTAGAGGGCTAGAGATCTTTTATGAATGCGTTCCAAGGCCGCAATACAGTTGAGGAGGTCGTCTACAGATTAGGATGCCCTTAATGTAAGATTTGTGAGACTCCCGTATCACGATCAAGCACATACCCGGGGTAGCGTTAATTTCAAAGAAATCCGAGAGATGAGATCGAAGGCACTGTAAGTTTGGTTCATAGTCCAACAGGGATTCATTCAGTCTCCAATTCCACATTCTGGCTGGTAGATGTTGCAGGAGTATTTTGATGGAGACTGAAGCATGATCTGACACCGAGATCACCTCTATGTCGGATGTCAAGAGGCAATCCAGCAATCTCGTTGAGCAGAATATGTAGTCTAATCTGTGGTGCGATCTTCCTGTGGAGGAATAGAAAGTATAATCTTTGATGATGGGGTGGAGCGTACGCCAGGTATCCAGCAAAGTTGCCTCTCGTAGTACTGCCATGAGTCTGCCTAGTAGCTTCTGAGAGTGACAAAAGACGTGGAATCAACCAAGAGGTTCAAGGCGACATTAAAATCTCCACCTAAGACAATCTGACCTTCTGCAAATGTCGTCAGGAGCCGTATCATGTTGATGAGGCAACTAATCTGACCTCTGTTCGGTGCATAAACATTTGCAAAGGTATATTTAACTTCAGCAATAGTGCCCTTCAAGAACAGTGCTCTTCCTTCTGGATCAAGATATTTCTGTTGACAGATGAAAGGGACTAAGTTGTGAAAAAGAATGGAGACACCTCTAGAGGAAGACGTCGGGTTAGTGTTATGAAACCACTGAGAGAACTGTCTAGTCGGCAGTGCCGGGATCTTAGAACTTTTGAAGTGTGTTTGGCTCCTCACTTTTCCAGGCACCCACATTGTCCTCACCTGCACACCCATCCTGCTGCTACCCCCAATTATAAAATATATGATATAACCCCCCATAATGAATAATACCCCCAAGTGCATCTATATATTAATAATGTCCGTGTGTACCCTGTATAAATAGTGCTCCTTATTAATAATGCCCCAGGTGTTAAATAATTAAAAGGTTTTCCAAGTAATTAATAAACTAATCAGTGGGGCTCAAAAACCCAGGACCCTCACTGATCAGCTGTTTGAATGATACGTGTGTAAGCGCCATGACCGCTTCTCTGTTTACATAGTGTCATTCATCTCATAACAACCATGTCATGTAACTACAGCCTCGTCCTATACATGTCTATGTGACAAGACTGTAATTACATCACACGGTCTCTATAAACAGACAACGTGTGATATAAACAGGCACCATAGCCCCTGTTTATAGCGCCCCATTTACACACACAATAATGTTCCACAGCAGCCCTTGCACACAGTATTATGGCCCGCAGCGGCCCCTGCACACTGTATTATGCCTCGCAGCGGCCACTGCACACGGTATTATGCTCCATAGTGGACCCTGCACACTGTATTATGTCTCGCAGCGGCCACTGCACACGGTATTATGCTCCATAGTGGCCCCTGCACACAGTATTATGGCCCGCAGCGGCCCCTGCATATTGTATTATGCCTCGCAGTGGCCACTGCACATGGTATTTTGCTCCATAGTGGCCCTGCACACGGTATTATGCCCCGCAGTGGCCACTACACATGGTATTATGTTCCACAGCAACCCCTGCACACTGTTTTATGTTCCCTAGTGGCCACTGCACATGGTATTATACCCTATATTGGCCCCTGCACACGGTATTATGCTCCATAGTGGCCCCTGCACACTGTATTATGTCTCGCAGTGGCCCCTGCACACGGTATTATGCTCCATAGTGGCCCCTGTACTGGTATTATGCTCCATAGTGGCCCCTGCACTTGTATTATGCTCCATAGTGGCCCCTGTACTGGTAGTACGCTCCATAGTGGCCCCTGCACTTGTATTATGCTCCATAGTGGCCCCTGCACAGGGGATTATGCTCCACAGTGGCCCCTGCACACGGTATTGTGCCCCATAGTTGCCCACCCATGAACTATTATTATACTCTGGGGACTTTTCAGACCCCAGAGTATAATGATTGGAGACCCAGGGGAGGTGACAAACATAAAAACCAGTGTTACTTACCTATCCTGGACACCGGTGCACTCCTTGCAGCTTTTGGCTCTGTTTAATTGTGCACACACGTCACATGATCAGGCCGGCGACGCGATCTGATGACGTCTCCAGAGGCCCCAAGCCTGCTCGGAGTAACACCGATCGCAGGAGAGGTAAGTAACATTGTTTTTATGTTCCCTCACCTCCCCTGGGTCTCCGATTATTATACTCCGGGGTCTGAAAAGACCCTGGAATATAATAATAGTAGTATTTACCGATGACCGCGGCTGCTCACAGCGGCATCCACTTCCCCTTCTGCGTCCCATAGAGATATCACTGGTTGAAAACAGTCATAGGTGTTACTGTATGTTATTATGGGTATGACGGAACAGTCTATGCTGTTTATTCTTCCCTTTTTATTTTATTTTCTTACTCTTTAACGCTTTCTTTCTTTACATAGTCCCTTCCCATTATATTCCCTATTCCTTATTTTTATATCATCTTTTTCTTGGATATTGGATTTTCGTATTATAATTTTTATATTACAATTTAAGACACGTTTTCTGTAACTTGTTACTGAGTATGTGTAATAATGTTCCTTGCATACTGTATACAGTGCCTTGCGAAAGTATTCGGCCCCCTTGAACTTTTCAACCTTTTGCCACATTTCAGGCTTCAAACATAAGGATATAAAATTTTAATTTTTTGGTAAAGGATCAACAACAAGTGGGACACAATCGTGAAGTGGAATGAAATTTATTGGATATTTTAAACTTTTGTAAAAAATAAAAAACTGAAAAGTGGGGCGTGCCAAATTATTCGGCCCCCTTAAATTAATACTTTGTAGCGCCACCTTTTGCTGCGATTACAGCTGCAAGTTGCTTGGAGTATGTCTCTATCAGTTTTGCACATCTAGAGACTGAAATTCTTGCCCATTCTTCCTTGGAAAACAGCTCGAGCTCAGTGAGGTTGGATGGAGAGCGTTTGTGAACAGCAGTTTTCAGCTCTTTCCTCAGATTCTCGATTGGATTCAGGTCTGGACTTTGACTTGGCCATTCTAACACCTGGATACGTTTATTTGTGAACCATTCCATTGTAGATTTTGCTTTATGTTTGGGATCATTGTCTTGTGGGAAGATAAATCTCCGTCCCAGTCTCAGGTCTTTTGCAGACTCCAACAGGTTTTCTTCCAGAATGGTCCTGTATTTGGCTCCATCCATCTTCCCATCAATTTTAACCATCTTCCCTGTCCCTGGTGAAGAAAATCAGGCCCAAACCATGATGCTGCCACCACCATTTTTGACAGTGGGGATGGTGTGTTCAGGGTGATGAGCTGTGTTGCTTTTACGCCAAACATATCGTTTTGCATTGTGGCCAAAAAGTTCGATTTTGGTTTCATCTGACTAGAGCACCTTCTTCCACGTGTTTGGTGTATCTGCCAGGTGGCTTGTGGCAAACTTTAAACAAGACTTTTTATGGATATCTTTGAGAAATGGCTTTCTTCTTGCCACTCTTCCATAAAGGCCAGATTTGTGCAGTGTATGACTGATTGTTGTCCTATGGACAGACACTCCCACCTCAGCTGTAGATCTCTGTAGTTCATCCAGAGTGATCATGGGCCTCTTGGCTGCATCTCTGAAAAGTCTTCTCCTTGTTTGAGATGAAAGTTTAGAGGAACGGCCGGGTCTTGGTAGATTTGCAGTGGTCTGATACTCCTTCCATTTTAATATGATCGCTTGCACAGTGCTCCTTGGGATGTTTAAAGTTTTGTATCCAAATCCGGCTTTAAACTTCTCCACAACAGTATCATGGACCTGCCTGGTGTGTTCCTTGATATTCATGATGCTCTCTGCGCTTTAAACAGAACCCTGAGACTATCACAGAGCAGGTGCATTTATACGGAGACTTGATTACACCCAGGTGGATTATAGTTATCATCATCAGTCATTTAGGACAACATTGGATCATTCAGAGATCCTCACTGAACTTCTGGAGTGAGTTTGCTGCACTGAAAGTAAAGGGGCCGAATAATATTTCATGCCCACTTTTCACTTTTTTAGTTTTTACAAAAGTTTAAAATAACCAATAAATTTCGTTCCACTTCACAATTGTGTCCCACTTGTTGATTCTTCACCAAAAAAAATTAAAATTTTATATCCTTATGTTTGAAGCCTGAAATGTGGCAAAAGGTTGAAAAGTTCAAGGGGGCCGAATACTTTCGCAAGGCACTGTATATAGAAAAAGAGACATGGTATATACAACAATAGCCATATTAAATATCACGTGCCCAAGAATATGTAAGACAAGCCTCCATAACATAGCGTGTCCAAACTACCAATATGTTATACCATAAACCACAAAGAAAAAGGAAAAAGGACACTCAACGTTTGAAACCAATTATTAAGAAAATATGACATTTATTAATCCATTAAAAAACTACAGAAATAACAAAAAGATGGGATGACAAAACAAAGGTGTCAGACATGGAGCAGAGACCAAAATTGCAAAAAGTATGCGCTCCAAAAAATACATAATATGGCATGTAGGTACACAATCAAATAAATAATCTATATTTTCATATATTAATAGATGTTTTGGTGCATTAATAAGCAACACAAATGGGCATTTATGTATAGAGTATGGCTTTACTTTGTATTTGCCCCTTTAGCGATTTAATATGTATATCACATCGATATGGCCGCTGGATACTTACCTCCTTCTAGTGAGCATGCCGGCTGGGCGCCGCTCTGGGGTGCGCATGCGCGGGTTCGCAACATGGCGTCTGTGGTGATGCGGCTGCTGTGCATCGGCACCCATGTAGTCACAGGGCGTCTGCAGTCCCGATCATGTGACCTGCAGCTCCGTCAGACTAGACATGCGCTGTTTAGTGAAGGGAACGGCATACCGGTTAGAGCGTTAATACATTTTCTAAACGCTATAAAATTTTGACACACCTGAGGGGACTCATCACTGATTTATGTACCCATATATATCTGCTTCCGCTAATCACTGGCACCACCCTGGACGAAGGCTGAGCGCCAAAACGCACGTCGGGTGATGTCAGCTGGGAGCAGACCAACTATGCATTACTTTACTTCACCATAGGTAGGTACCAGGCATTAATTTGACTATCCCTCAATACGATACCTCTTTGATGTATGTATCCCTTGCATCCTCATCTTTTATACGCTATTTAGTGCACCCCATCAATTTTGAGATCTGAGACTTACTTAGTTACTTCTCAATTTGTTATAATAGCCAGGTATACAGTGGGGAAAAAAAGTATTTAGTCAGCCACCAAATGTGCAAATTCTCCCACTTAAAAAGACGAGAGAGGCCTGTAATTGACATCATAGGTAGACCTCAACTATGAGAGACAAAATGAGAAAACAAATTCAGAAAATCACATTGTCTGATTTTTTAAGAATTTATTTGCAAATTATGGTGGAAAATAAGTTTTTGGTCAATAACCAAAGTTCATCTCAATATTTTGTTATATATCCTTTGTTGGCAATGACAGAGGTCAAACGTTTTCTGTAAGTCTTCACAAGGTTGGCACACACTGTTGCTGGTATGTTGGCCCATTCCTCCATGCAGATCTCCTCTAGAGCAGTGATGTTTTGGGGCTGTCATTGGGCAACCCGGACTTTCAACTACCTCCAAAGGCTTTCTATGGGGTTGAGATCTGGAGACTGGCTAGGCCACTCCAGGACCTTGAAATGCTTCTTACGAAGCCACTCCTTCGTTGCCCTGTCGGTGTGCTTGAGATCATTGTCATGCTAAAGACCCAGCCACATTTCATCTTCAATGCCCTTGCTGATGGAAGGAGGTTTGCACTCAAAATCTCACGATACATGGCCCCATTCATTTTTTCATGTACACGGATCAGTCATTATGGTCACTTTGCAGAGAAACAGCCCCAAAGCATGATATTGCCACCCCCCATGCTTCACAGTAGGTATGGTGTTCTTTGGATGCAACTCAGCATTCACTCTGCTCCTAACACGACGAGTTGTGTTTCTACCAAACAGGTCTACTTTGGTTTCATCTGACCATATGACATTCTCCCAACACTCTTCTGGAACATCCAAATGCTCTCTAGCAAACTTCAGACAGGTCCGGCTATGTACTGGCTTAAGCAGGGGGACACGTCTGGCACTGCAGGATCTGAGTTCCTGGTGGCGTAGTGTGTTACTGACGGTAGCCTTTGCTACGTTAGTTCCAGCTTTCTGCAGGTCATTCACTAGGTCCCCCCATGTGGTTCTGGGATTTTTGCTCACTGTTCTTGTGATCATTTTGACCCCATGGGGTGAGATCTTGTGTGGAGCCACTGATCGAGGGAGATTATCAGTGGTCTTGTATGTCTTCCATTTTCTAATTATTGCTCCCACAGTTGATTTCTTCACACCAAGCTGCTTGCCTATTGCATATTCAGTCTTCCCAGCCTGGTGAAGGTCTACAATTTTGTTTCTGGTGTCCTTCCACAGCTCTTTGGTCTTCACCATAGTGGAGTTTGGAGTGTGACCGTTGAAGGTTGTGGACAGGTATCTTTTATACTGATAACAATGTCAAACAGGTGCCATTACTACAGGTAATGAGTGGAGGACAGAGGAGCCTCTTAAAGAAGAAATTACAGGTCTGTGAGAGCCAGAAATCTTGCTTGTTTGTAGGTAACCAAATATTTATTTTCCACCATAATTTGCAAATAAATTCTTAAAAAATCAGACAATGTGATTTTCTAGATAAGTTTTTTTTCATTTTGTCTCTCATAGTTGAGGTCTACCTATGATGTCAGTTACAGGCCTCTCTTATCTTTTTAAGTGGGAGAACTTGCACAATTGGTGGCTGACTAAATACTTTTTTTCCCCACTGTACTATTATCTGCTTAACATGGTGCTATGTATGTATTTTTCTATGTGTGGTAAAGTGTATGGTAAAGTGCTGGACGGGGTGTATATCTCGCCTGGTTTCCTCAGCCAGGCAAGGTAACGGAAATCCAGGTAGATACATGTTGCCTTAGCAGAACATAGTCTGCTAGGGATTTTCTTTGACTTACATGGGCTGGATTTTCTGGACTGGAGGACAGATTGGCAGTGGGGTCTTCCAGTCCACACCCTTAGTCTACTACGGGGTTTTTCCCTACTCCCAGGTGCTCTCAGCTGAGGCTTCCTGTCATTGATTACTGAGGAAGGAAGCCTGGTAAAAGGAGGGCTGACAAGTGGCGGGCTGGGAGAGATCACCTCTGGAATGGAGGTTTGCACGCATTGATATTGTGTTTTCGGATATATATATTTGCCTGCACTAGGCTAGTGAGGGGCATTATATTGTTTAGTAAGAGCCGGAAAGGCTTAGGCTTTTTGTTTTGTTTATCTAATGTCATTTTGTACTGAAGCGCCTAAATAAAGGACCATTGGAGTTTCTAAAAACCTGCTGCCTCTGTGAACTTGGTCATTGCCGACCTCCACGGTGTGAGCTGTTCCCTACATATGATAAGGGTACACTAATGGTAGATTATTTATTTGATTGCGTACATATACGCCATATTATGTATTTGTTGGATCGCATACTTTTTGCAATTTTGGTCTCTGCCCCATGTCTGACAACTTTGTTTTGTTATCCGGTCTTTTTGTTATTTACACACGTAGACAAAATTGTTGGTACCCCTTGTTTAATGAAAGAAAAACACAGAATGGTCACAGAAATAACTTGAATCTGATAAAAGTAATAATATATAAAAATTATATGAAAATGAACAAATGAAAGTCAGACATTGCTTTTCAACCATGTTCAACAGAATTTTAGAAAAAAGAAATCTCATGAAACAGACCTGGGCAGAAATGATGGAACCCTTATCTTAATATTTTGTTGCACAACCTTTTGAGGCAATCACTGCAATCAAATGATTCCTGTAACTGTCAATGAGACTTCTGCACCTCTCAACAGGTATTTTGGCCCACTCCTCATGAGCAAACTGCTCCAGTTGTCTCAGGTTTGAAGGGTGCCTTTTCCAGACGGCATATTTCAGCTCCTTTCAAAGATTCTCAATAGAATTTAGGTCAGGGCTCATAGAAGGCCACTTCAGAATAGTCCAATGTTTTCCTCTTACCCATTCTTGGGTGTTTTTAGCTGTGTGTTTTGGGTCATTATCCTGTTGCAAGACCCATGACCTGCGACTGAGACCAAGCTTTCTGACACTGGGCAGCACATTTCTCTCTAAAATCCCTTGATAGTCTTGAGATTTCATTGTACCCTGCATAGATTCAAGATACCCTGTACCAGATGCAGCAAAGCAGCCCCAGAACATAACAGAGACTCCTCCGTTTTTCCGTCTGTGAACATAGTGCTGATGTGCCTTGCCAAAAATTTCGATTTTTGTCTCATCTGTCGATAGGACATTCTCCAAGATGCTTTGTGGCTTGTCAACAGTAGTTTGGCAAATTCCAGTCAGGCTTTTTTATGATTTGTTTTCAACAATGGTGTCCTCCTCGGTCGTCTCCCATGAAGTCCACTTTGGCTAAAGCAACAACGGATGGTGCGATCTGACACTGATGTTCCTTGAGATTGAAGTTCACCTTTAATCTCTTTAGAAGTTTTTCTGGGCTCTTTTGTTGCCATTCGTATTATCCTACTCTTTGTCACCAATTTTCCTCCTGCGGCCACGTCCAGGGAGGTTGGGTACAGTCCCATGGATCTTAATTTTCTTAATAATATGTGCAACTGTAGTCACAGGAACTTCAAGCTGCTTGGAAATGGTCTTATAACCTTTACCTTTAACATGCTTGTCTATAATTTTCTTTCTAAGCTCCTGAGACAACTCTTTTCTTCGCTTCCTCTGGTCCATGTTGAGTGTGGTACTCACCATGTCACTAAACAGCACAGAGAGTATCTGTAGCCCTATATACAGGCCCACTGACTGATTACAAGATTGTAGACACCTGTGATGCTAATTAGTGGACACACCTTGATTTAACATGTCCCTTTGGTCACATTATTTTCAGGGGTACCATCATTTCTGTCCAGGCCTGTTTCATGAGTTTTATTTTTTTTAAAACTCTGTTGAAGCATAGTTGAAAAGCAATGTTTGACTTTCATTTGTTCATTTTAATAGAATTTCTATATATTATTACTTTTGTCAGATTCAAGTTATTTCTGTGACCTTTGTGGATTTTTCTTTCATTAAACGAGGGGTACCAACAATTTTGTCCACCTGTGTATGTAGTTTAATGGATTAATAAATTTCATATTTTCTTAATAGTTGGTTTCAAACGTTGAGTGTCCTTTTCTTGCATATATATAGCCAATATTCTCTTATAATTCTTAAAATTAATAAATATTTACTTAAAGAAAAAAAATTAATCATCTGACCAGTTTTCTACTTTGCATCAGTACATTTTAAATGAGTTTTGACCCAGAGAAGATGGTGGCATTTGTGGATTATGTTGATATATCACTTCTTCTTTGCATGATACAAGTATAACTTACATTTGTGGATTGCACAGTAAACTATATTCATAGACAATGATTTCTGGAAGCAGTGATTTGCATTACTAATTCATACCTATTTCTAATGCAGTGCTGCCTATGAGTCTGTAGATTACTATGACTTTCATGGGAGTATCCCAATTTTTTAGGTTCCCTCACCTGATAAGCATTCACTTTCATCTGTCTGCTTGTCTGTAAAATCCTGCCTTAAGCTTGGTCCCATGTGATGACCTTTGGGAGGGAAATGAATATGTAGTCCTTAAGGGTGGAAATAAAGAAAGGGATAAACAATAATAACATACTGTTAGTGGTTTGTTACAAGTATTAGGAATCTCAGTGTGCTAAATAGCTAGCTGCTCTTGCCTTAAGGTTACTGTCCCAACATATGAAACTTTTGCAGTTTTCTGAGCTCTGCTATGCAGAACCAATCAGCAGCTAAATATGGATATTTAACCTCTATTCCTGCCCCCCAGGTGCCTGTTATTACTTTGTACTTTAGTGAACCTGTGAAATCCGGTATACTTGGGTGAATTCTTACTCACACGTTGACCAATAAGGTAATATTATTTGGAGGACTTTGCGGCTCATAAATATATGGAAATTTATTGAAGTCTTCATGGAAAAAAAAAGGTACAGGAAAAACTTACAGAATAATAGATATATCAGTCAATGTCTATTAGGCTTACATCATTGAAGAAGTTCATAGTTAGCTTTCCTTAATGTATGGAGGTTATCAGCCTGGAACGTCATTGTTCTTGGATGTTCCTCTGTGTGTTGTCATCTGTGCTTCTGCACACATGTCTCCAAGCAAAACAAGGAGAGACCAAACAGACCAAGACATGTGTGTCTGTAAATTATTTATATTCATTAGAGGGGGTGTACCTTATCATTTATAAACTCTTGCCACTGTATATCGATAACACCAAAATAACTTATACCCTTGACACACCCATGTATTCTAAGATAGAAGTGTTTGGTCAGGCGCATAAAATTAACCTTTACATGCCATGAATATTGTAATCTAATAATATTTAACAGAGGCTTTGAACTCTGATCATTTGTACTGGATTGCTGTGATTCTGAACAATGGCCTGTTACTGGAAATTTGCTTGTCTTCTGAGTTTGGCTCTGATGAGACCTCTCAGATTCGTTTTGTATGTGTAGGCAGCATTCTCCAAAGTGGGTGCACAATTCCACAGGGGGGCGACCGGACCCCTCCAAAAACTTCACATGTACAAAAGGACCTCACTCCAATAGTTTTTGAGCTTGCTTATTGAATGTGTAGCTTCAACAATCCATATATAACATAGGTGAAAGCCGCATAGCTTAGATATTGTAAAAAAACAGTTGATTTCAGGCAATGTTTTGGGCATGTGTAACCCTTCATCAGGCTGCAAAGATACATAATAGAGGTATTTAGAATAATCATAACTAGATTTCATTATAATCAAATTAGAAAGGATAAAGGCTGAATTAGGTAGGCGAGAGAGGAGGGAAGGGGGAGCGGGAAGGAGAGGATGGAGAAGGGGGCAAGGTAAGGGAAAGGGAGTGAGGACAAGGGAGGAGGGGAAGGTGGGATGGGTGGATGGGGGTAAGGGGGGAGAGAAAGGGGTGTGAACCGAGAGCAAGGCAGGTGGTTTGGACTCCGCAACCAGAAATGAACGCACACGCGGTAGTTCAAGAAAAAAATATATATTTACTATAAGTTAATAAAGGCTAGTTAAAGGTAAAATGACAGGGCTAAAGACAAGCAAAATATACAATATAGCATGAACAATTTCAAGGCAAATTCTGCAATGGTTTCTACTTTTACTCTGTCCACTTCTGCAGTATGGACACTGAATGAACAATATACTCAAAACTATCCCTAACTGACCCTGACTTCACATTTGGGTGCACCCCCCTTTCCCCAGTGGTCCAGGTGGACCGCTTACAGTCCGTAGAAGCGCGCGGTGGGGCCCAAAGTCGGTCCTTTCTTTTATAGTGAAGCGTCCTCTCCTCACGGTTATCAGGATCTTGGGAGAAATGAAGTCCTCTTTAACAGACAGGGAAACCAACTGAATGCAATGTAATCCAACAGCAGATTCCACTCAGCACACTGACAGTCCTGCCGAATCCATACACTGAGCTGGGATGTAAACCGGGATTTAGCAGGTGCCGTCCAGTACATCAACAGCACTGCGAGTCTCTATCTGTGGTATCCATATACACAGTCACAATGTCAGTCTCACTGATCAGCCACTGAGCACAGTTCCTTTCACGTGGACTCACTAGTCCTGTTGTCTCTTTACACTCTGTTTGTCTCTGGACCAAGATACAGCTTAGCTGTACAGAAAAATCTCCACACCAGTTCAATACAACACTTGCCAAGATGGCTGCTGCTCTCTGTCTCGTCACTTCCTGCTTCTCTGCTCACACTCTGTCTGCAGAACAGACAGGCTGATATAAAAGGGGGGGGGGTCTCACTCCAGCATCATGTCACAATTACAATGGCTGCTGTCTTAAAGGAACAGAATCACAGAAATACATTCAACATTAACAATTTATACAGACAAATAAAGCTTAGGACAACATTGGCTGTCTCTTACAGGGGTGAGGGAAGGTATTTTCATACCAAAATTGAAGATAGATGTAGGGTTTATGCTGGGTGGGAAAAGGGCCCAGGAGTACAAATAGTAAAAATAGTACATTCTTATCCAAGTGGTTTATATAGACCTAATTTCTGTCATGGAGTAGTGATATGGTCATATATATATGTAATGGCAATTGGATTTACATTTTAATAGCACAGGTGTACATAATGCAAAATAAATTACATAACAATGGTATCATGCTAAATAGCTCTGAATAGCTTTATTTCAGGATGGGAGCTGGTGGTTATCCCTCTCCTTTTCCTGTCTTTGTCACTTTTTCTTGGCTGGACAGTATCCCCTATTTCACCGAGCCTTACACTTTAGTTTGTTTCACATTTAAAATAAAATTCATAGCACACAATAAGTAATGAAAATCAAAAGATTGTAAATTTAAAATACTTTTTTTTTTCTTCACATTTTTACTTGCATTTTATGCACTGCTGTTAATACCTGGGCAGCACGGTGGCTCAATGGTTAGCACTGCGGCTCAATGGTTAGCACTGCAGCCTTGCAGCACTAGACTCCTGGGTTCGAACCCTGCCAAGGACAACATCTGCAAAGACATACTGATACGGAATGTAGATTGTGAGCCCTATATGGGACAGTGACTGTCAATGTCTGTAAAGAGCTGTGGAATATGATGGTGCTATAGAAGTAAGCATAATAAATAAGAAGCATAATAATAAAATAAATGCCCTCGTTCACATGCATTATACATGTTACAAAGACATCTTCTGAGATATGTGGCAGAGTCAAAACCAGATAAACATATGTATAAGTGGAACATGAGTGCAGTAAGTGAAAGGTCACTTCACATGGTGAGTAACAGATTTAGTACATCACACACTAAAATACAGGAAGTGTACCAACACGCATCAAAACAAAGTACAGAGTCTCTACAGATAAACATTTAGTAACAGCTACATCTAGTGTCATAAATGTGAACTGTAGTCAATCCAGAAACTACAGAGACAAAGCTAGCTGTTGCATATCTCCAACAACCCTTCTCAACAGCTAAGGCTTAGTCTGTTAGGCCCATCTTCTCTGTAAGTCTCGAGTGTCTTTCAGCGGTCAGCAGTCAGTCGGGCAATAAAGTAACTCAAGAAGTCCCTGCTCTTGAAGATCCCTCAGAAAGTGGAACTTCACATCAATGTGCTTGGTTCTCGAGCTAACCCTTTCCATCTGCGCAAGTGCAAGACATCCTTGATTGTCCTCAAAGATTCTCATTGGTTTCAACAGTGGTTGACCCAAGTCTTTTAACAGTTGTCTCAACCATATGACTTCTTGACTTGCCTGCGCTGCTGCAACATACTCTGCTTCAGTAGATAATAGTGTAACAGAAAGTTGCTTTCTACTAGTCCAACAGATAGCACCTCCTGATAGAAGAAACAGGTGCCCACTTGTAGATTTTCTGTCACTGGTGTCTCCGGCCCAATCGGCATCCACATATCCTGTCAGTGTGCTTTCGTCACTTGCTGGTAACTTTAGCTTGTAGTGTAAAGTCCCTTTAGGATAGCGAATGACTCGCTTCACAGCATTCCAGTCCATCTGACTTGGCGTTGAAGTCTTTCTACATAGGATTCCAACTGCTGCTGTAATGTCAGGCCTTGTAGCGGTGCTAATGTACAGCAATTTCCCTATTGCTTTCCTGTACTGAGTGTTGAGTTGGCAGTGGCAAATCTTGGCTGTCTATCTTCTTCAAGTAGTTGGTTTCCATAGGAGATTTTACTGGTTTTGTGTCTTCCATTGCAAAGGTCTGAATTATTTCTTGTATTTTGTGTTTTTGGTTCAGATGGAAGCTGCAATCTTCCTCTCTCTCTCAACCTGAATGCCAAGATACTACTTGTTGCCAAGATCTTTGATCTCAAAGCACTGATTTAGGGTTTGGAGTATTTCTCCTTCATCCCCTTCTTGCTTGAAACAAATCAGAATATCGTCCACATAAATGAGTACATAGATCCACCTGTCAGCCAATTTCTTTGTGTACAAACAGGGGTCTGCTTTACTCCTCTGAAAGTCCTCATGTGTAAGCACTTCATTTATTCTCATATTCCATGCTCTGGCAGCTTGCTTTAGACCATATATACTCCTCTGTAGTTTGCATACTAGGTCTGGCCTTTGCTCATCTTTGAATCCTGTTGGTCATTCCATGTAGATATCTTCTGCTAACTCGCCATGTAGAAACGCTGTTTTTACATCAAAGTGTCTTACTTGCATTTTTCTTATTGCAGCTACTGTCATCAAAGTTCTTATTGTAGCATGTTTGACTACTGGCGCAAATGTCTCATCATAGTCCTCTTCATATTTTTGAGAATATCCCTTGGCTACGAGCCTTGCTTTGTATCGCTCCACTGTACCATCTGCATTGTATTTTACTTTGAAAGTCCATTTACAACCTATGGATTTCCTTCCAGGTGGTAGTTCTGTAAGTGTCCATGTTTTAGTGTAATGCATGGATTTGATCTCTTCCTTTGCAGCCTTTATCCATTTACTGGCTTCCCCTTCTGAAAGCTGAGCTATGTCTTCCCAAATTGCACGTTCATTAGAACTGGCAGTGCTTGCCTTGTATGAAAGACATACAGGTGGTTTACCTTTATTCTCTCTCATTGAGCGTCTTGGTTCTGTGTGTGAGCTTGGTTGTGTCTATTCTTCATTACTGATGGAATCTGTGCTCACTTCAACTGTTTGTTCAGAAGTTACAGATGTTGGTTGATCAGTGTCAGGTTTCTCTTCTGGTCTTACTTCCTCTGTTGTCATTACATTGTCTCTCAGATCTTCAACAAAAGTTATGCTTTTGCTAATGGTAACCCTGTCAGTTTTGGGATTTAGGATTTTGTAACCCTTAACATTGTATCCAACAAAGACGTCTTCAAATGCTCTGTTTTGGAGTTTGGTGTGTTTTTCTTCTGGAATATAGATGAACGCCTTGCATCCAAAAACTCTTAGATGTTTTGCACTTGACTTCTCATTGTGCCACAGTTCATATGGAGTTTTCTCCATTGTTCTAGAAAAGAGTCTGTTTTGCAAATAAGTGGCTGTCATTGCTGCTTCACCCCAATATTTTTGTGGTAATCCAGAGTCTGTCAGCATGCATCTGATCATTTCAGAGTTCTGTTCTTTCTTTCAGCTACGCCGTTTTGCTCAGGTGTGTAGGGGACTGTCTTTTGATGCTCTATTCCATTCTGCTTTAAGTATTCTTGTAGTTTATGTCCTGTGAATTCACCTCCATTGTCACTCCGAAGTATGAGAGGTTTTCTCTGAAACTTGTTACTTGTCCTGACTACATAGTCCTGTAACTTGTCAAAAACTTCACTCTTGTGTTGCATTAGGTAAGTGACTGTGTATCTTGAATAGTCATCTATGAAAGTCACTATGTACCTATTGTCTCCAGGTGTAGGTGGGTTTAGTGGACCACATACATCACTGTGAACTAGATCAAGAGGTCTTGAAGCTCTATTGTGACTTACTTTAGGAAGTGTTGCTCTTGTAGCAACATTCACATTTAACAATAACTGAACAAGGGGATACTATTAGATCCTTTGTCAGATTCCTCTTTTGTAGTTCCTTTATGCATTCTGGGTGTCTGTGACCTAAATGCCTGTGCCACACGTGTATACAGTCATTGTGCTTATGTGTGCATAGTCTCACCTGCTCCTTCACTGTGTTGAGGTGATATAGATGATCATCCAGCTTGGCACTTGCTATTGTCTGCTTGCCATCCAGGATAGAACACTTGTCACCTTGAAATTGTACAGTGAGGCCTTTGGTTGTCAGACGCTTCACAGATAAGAGTTCTCCTTCTAGATCAGAAACCAAAAGTACATCTTTTACTGGTATTGCTAAATTGTGTCCCGCATCATTGGGGCATACAAGGGTTCCATGCCCATATCCATCTGCACATATTTTACTTCCATCTGATAGGTAAATGGTCTCTTTGTTATTCAGATCAAGTTCCATGAAAAAACTTCTATCACTTGTCATGTGACTGGTTGCTCCAGAGTCAATGCACTAGCATTGCAATTTATGGTTGCCTGTCACTTTATATGTGGTATTCCAGTTCCCTTCACATGAATCAGAAATTGTGGCTTTGACTTTCTGCTTAGTATAAGAGGGATTCTGTCTCATCTGCTCTGCTTTCCATATAGTGCAGTATTTCTTTGTGTCCTTTTCTGCGGCATCTAAATCACAGTCTAGTTTCCTTCCTGTGTGACCTTGTGTCTGTAGCCTTAAAGGGCTACATGAATATAAGCATTTTAAAATTTGTAGATAGTTAAAAGTTAAATATTTTTGCAAATATAAGTAATTAAACATTTTGCAGAGTCTTAAAGATTTTCTCTAGATATCTTGTAGTTACAAGTTGTTGTCTTGATCGGTTGCCAGTGGATACGACCATGAATGCAGGACCTTTCTAAGCTCAGAAAATCAGCCATGATGACCTTATCGTGGCCAGGATATCTTCTGATACATGTAGTGTCCCTGCCTGATAACCCAGCTACAATAATAAAATCATTGCTGGGTTCCTGACAAGTCCCAGACAATAGAAAGTTTTGGCATTTGTGGTCATATCCATTGGCAACCGATAAAGACAACAGATGTCACCACTAAGATGGATAGAGAAAATCTTTAAAACACTGCAGAATTTTTAACTATTTATATTTGCAAAAATGTTTAACTTTTAGTTATCTACAAAAATAGATATGATTATGTTCATGGGAATACCCCTTTAAGAGCGGTTTTGGAGTCAGTTTAGTCATGTGCAAACTCCTTTCTTAGCTGATACTCATCTATGAGCCTGGTCTTTACGAATGTTAGTGTCAGATCTGTCTTAGGCCGTGTCTCCAGCGCATTGATCAGTGCAGTGTATGTGTCAGGTAAACTGCATAATAAAATGGCTGCGACGTAACTGTCTGTTATATTCTCACCAACTAATCTGAGTTGCGTGATCACTTCCAGCATGGTATTTATATGATCTTGCATGTCCTTCTCTCTGCTAAGCCTCATTTTGTAGAGTTTCCTCAGCAGAAACAACTTGCTGTTTAAACTGGATCTCTCATGCAGTCTTTTCAGTATATCCCACATGCCTTTCACTGTATTCTCACTGCGTATGTGAATAAGCTGATCATCTTCTACTATTAAGCTTATGGTGGCCTGCGTCCGTCTGTTTTTCCTGTCCCAGTCCTGATAATCATCTTGTGGTCTCTCTGTAGTGATAATTTCCCACAAGTCATCCCTGGATAATAGCATTTCCACTTTAAATTTCCATAGCTGATAATTGTCATTGTTCAGCTTGGCCACTGATAGTTTAGGTTCTGAACTACAGGCTATTCTCCCTCCTTTATATATAGGAACAGTCTTACTTCTGTACAGGAGATGGAAGCTGTGGAAGCTTCCTAATGTCGATCTCCACATCTGCAGCACGATCTTCCGTTCTGCACTTCACTCTGCCTAGGCCGCTTCTAGTTACTGGGGTTTATCCAGTTTATCCGGTTACTGGGGATTCATTTGATCACTGGGCCCATAACCTGTTGCAGAGTGTGAATGCTGGATGTGACAGAGTCAAAACCAGATAAACATACACTATGTATAACAGGAACAGACTTTAGTGGAACATGAGTGCAGTAAGTGAAAGGTCACCTCACATGGTGAATAACAGATTTAGTACAGCACGGTAGATGCTAAATCCTAGTGCTCTAAAGGACCCTCGATGACGTTATGACCATGTGATCAAACTCTTGTGTGGGTGGAGCTATTCTGGATTATACAGGAAAGTGCGGTGTTACACAGGAAGAGGAAGCTGCTAGGAATGGACACTAATGCAAGGTAAGGAGGAGAGAACATGTGTGAGCAAGAGGGGGGAATAGGGATGCAGACTGTGTGAGTAAGAGGGGGACGTGTGGGGTGCAGGCTGTGTGTGAGTAAGAGGGGGTAATGGGGGTGCAGGCTGTGTGTAAGAGGGGGCAATGGGGGTGCAGGCTGTGTGTGACCAAGAGGGGGCAATGGGGGTGCAGGCTGTGTGTGAGCAAGAAGGGGGGAATGGGGGTTCCCCCAACATCACCATGTTGCTGGCACACAGCCTGCACTCCCATTTCCCCCCTTTTGCTCATGCACAGCTTGCACCCCCATTCCTCCTCTTGCTCACGCTCCGCCTGCACCCCCCCATTCCCCCTCTTGCTCATGCCCAGCCTGCACCCCCATACCCCCTCTTGCTCATGCCCAGCCTGCACCCCCCCATTCCCTCCTCTAGCTCATGCCCAGCCTGCACCCCCCATTCCCTCCTCTTGCTCACGCACAGCCTGGACCCCCCATTCACTCCTCTTGCTCACGCACAGCCTGCACCCCCCATTCCCTCTTCTTGCTCACGCACAGCCTGCTCCCCCCATTCCCTCCTCTTGCTCACGCACAGCCAGGGGCGAGTGGGGGTGCAGGCTGTGTGTGAGCAAGAGGGGGAAATGGGGGTGTCACCCAGAGTGAGATCCGGGGCATGCATCCCGTTGGCATGACAACCAGGAGTCTATTGAAGGCTCCCAGACTTGACTGCCAACATTTTGTAATGCATTGCATTAGTGATCAGACCCCTTGGGGTTCAAGACCCCTAAGTGGGTCTAATAAATGCAAGAAAAAAAAAATTTAAAATTACCCCCCTTTCCCTAGAACACATATAAAAGTACGTCAGTAATGTGAAACACATACACATTAGGTATCCCTGTGTCTGAAAACGCCCGCTCTACAGTGAGCGCCGTAGCGGAAAAAAAAATCAAAAGTGCCAAACCACTATTTTTTCACTGTTTCGCCTCTAATAAAAATTTAAATAAAAAGTGATCAAAGCAATAAACAGTCCCCAAAATAGTATAACTAAAAAGTACACCTGTATCCACAAAAAACGATGCCCTATGCATCCCTGTACACGGACGTATAAAAAAGTTACGGGTGTCAGAATATGGCGAATTTTAAGAAAACAAATTTTTTTTGCAACGTTTTAGATCTTTAAGGGGTTAAAATGTAAATACATTTATATAAATGTAAAAACGAAGCCCGTAAGAAAGTCACACAAATTCAGCTTTTCTCCAATTTCACCCAATTCTGAATTTTTTTCCAGCTTCCCAGTACATTGTACAGAATAATAGATGGTACCATAATGAAGAACAATTTTCCCCGCAAACATTAAAGGGGTTGTCCGGGATAAGATGTAATTCCTACACTAATCTAAACACCCTCCCCCCGACTACTTTCTAAATTACATAAGTTATCAAAAATGTATATTTACCCACATTTTCTGGTTACCGGTGACATTCCGTTTCCGGAAACGGAACGTCACTACTACTACCCCCCCCTCCTCCACCCCATCATACTTACCTCTCTTCCATCCAGACTTCCTACTATGGGACAGCTACTCCCTCTTTTGACTCCTTCCTCTTTGCCGACAACCCACCTCTACTGCACAGGCGTGGGAGCAGTAGCCTCCCATGCCTGCGCTGTAGAGGTGGATTGCCAGCTACAGAGCAGCGACGGGACTATTACGTGTGCCGAAAGAGTCAGATAAGAGGGAGGAGCTGTCTCGCAGGAGGAAGTCTGGAAGGAAGAGAGGTAAGTATGATGGGGTGGAGGGGTGGGCTGAGTTAGTTGGGAAGGTCTAGTAGTTGGTGGGATAACTAGAGAGACAGGGAGAGGGTGTGAGAGGGAGATAGTGTGAGTCAGCCTACAAGTACCATGATGCATTAGCAGGAAACTACACCATGAAAACAAATGCAGAAGATGCCAGGTGCTCCCAGAGAAACACAGAAATCACTAACTCACTTATGTTTTTCTCCTTACAGTGATGGCCTAAAGTATTGGCACCCCTGCAATTCTGTCAGATAATACTCAATTTCTTCCCGAAAATGATTCCAATCACAAATGCTTTGGTAATAATATCTTCATTTAATTTGTCTTCAATGGAAAACCACAAAAAGAATTGTCAAAAAGCCAAATTGCATATAATTCCACACCAAACATAAAAAAGGGGGTGGACAAAAGTATTGGCACCCTTTGAAAAATCATGTGATGCTTCTCTAATTTTGTAATTAACAGCACCGGTTACTTACCTGTGGCACATAACAGGTGGTGGCAATAACTAAATCACACTTGCAGCCAGTTGAAATGGATTAAAGTTGACTCAACCTCTGTCCTGTGTCCTTGTGTGTACCACATTGAGCATGAAGAAAAGAAAGAAGACCAAAGAACTGTCTGAGGACTTGAGAAGCAAAATTGTGAGGAAGCATGAGCAATCTCAAGGCTACAAGTCCATCTCCAAAGACCTGAATGTTCCTGTGTCTACCGTGCGCAGTGTCATCAAGACGTTTAAAGCCCATGGCACTGTGGCTAACCTCCCTAGATGTGGACGGAAAAGAAAAATTGACGAGAGATTTCAACGAAAGATTGTGCGGATGGTGGCTAAAGAACCTCGACTAACATCCAAACAAGTTCTAGCTGCCCTGCAGTCCGAGGGTACAACAGTGTCAACCCGTGCTATCCGTCGGCGTCTGAATGAAAAGGGATTCTATGGTAGGATACCCAGGAAGACCCCACTTCTGACCCAGAGATATAAAAAAGCCAGGCTGGAGTTTGCCAAAACTTACCTGAGAAAGCCAAAAACTTTTTGGAAGAATGTTCTCTGGTCAGATGAGACAAAAGTAGAGCTTTTTGGGAAAAGGCATCAACATAGAGTTTACAGGAAAAAAAAAGAGGCCTTCAAAGAAAAGAACACGGTCCCTACAGTCAAACATGGCGGAGGTTCCCTGATGTTTTGGGGTTGCTTTGCTGCCTCTGGCACTGGACTGCTTGACCGTGTGCATGGCATTATGAAGTCTGAAGACTACCAACAAATTTTGCAGCATAATGTAGGGCCCAGTGTGAGAAAGCTGGGTCTCCCTCAGAGGTCATGGGTCTTCCAGCAGGACAATGACCCAAAACACACTTCAAAAAGCACTAGAAAATGGTTTGAGAGAAAGCACTGGAGACTTCTAAAGTGGCCAGCAATGAGTCCAGACCTGAATCCCATAGAACACCTGTGGCGTGATCTCAAAATGGCAGTTTGGAGAAGGCACCCATCAAATCTCAGGGACCTGGAGAAATTTGCCAAAGAAGAATGGTCTAAAATTCCAGCAGAGCATTGTAAGAAACTCATTGATGGTTACCGGAAGCGGTTGTTCGCAGTTATTTTGTCTAAAGGTTGTGCTACCAAGTATTAGGCAGAGGGTGCCAATACTTTTGTCCGGCCCATTTTTGGAGTTTTGTGTAAAATGATCAATGATTTGACTTTTTTTTTCATTCTCTTTTGTGTTTTTTCATTGCAAGCAAAATAAATGAAGATATTATTACCAAAGCATTTGTGATTGCAATCATTTTCTGGAAGAAATTGAGTATTATCTGACAGAATTGCAGGGGTGCCAATACTTTTGGCCATCACTGTACATTATGCTGTACATTATGGGTTTTATATGTGATCTTTATTTGTATGCCCCCTGCATGGGGTTTTCTATATTTTGTACCTATATCGTGTTTTCTTTATTTGTATTTTAATTAAAACTTTTTGATACTAAATATAAAATTAAAATTAGATTTTTCACTAAAAATATTCTTTGTCCTGTTTTCATTTTTGTTTTCTCTGTGGTCTATAAAAAACTTTCATCAAACAGGTTTTCTGGGCTGGAGGGCATTTTTGATACTGATGGTCCTCCCTTAGGATAGAGTCACCAGTATCAGATCAGTGGGGGTCCAGCACTCAGCGCTTCCAGCCAGTCTCCAGTGCTAGAACCTATACAGGTGACGGATCTGGAAGCAGAAGGCTCTGTTTACTGTATATAGTAGGTGGTGGTGAAGTACTGCAGCTCTGTTCACTGTATATAGTAGGTGGTGGTCAATACTGCAGCTCTGTTCACTGTACAGTCATGGCCAAAAGTTTTGAGAATGACACAAATATTCTATTTTCACATGATCTGCTGCCCTCTGGTTTTTATGTGTGTTTGTCAGATGTTTTTATCACATACAGAAATAGAATTGCATTCATATTATGAGTAACAGAAGCTTATATTGACAGTTAGAATGAGTTAATGCAGCAAGTCAATATTTGCAGTGTTGACCCTTCTTCTTCAGGACCTCTGCAATTCTCCCTGGCATGCTCTCAATCAACTTCTGGACCAAATCCTGACTGATAGCAGGCCATTCTTGCAGAATCAATGCTTTAATTTTGTCTGAATTTGTTGGTTTTTGTTTGTCCACCCGTCTCTTGATGATTGACCACAAGTTCTCAATGGGATTAAGATCTGGGGAGTTTCCAGGCCATGGACCCAAAATCTCTATGTTTTGTTCCCTGAGCCATTTAGTTATCACCTTTGCTTTATGGCAAGGTGCTCCATCATGCTGGAAAAGGCATTGTTGAGCGCCAAACTGCTCTTGGACGGTTGGGAGAAGTTGCTCTTGGAGGACATTCTGGTACCATTCTTGATTCATGGCTGTGTTTTTAGGCAAGACTATGAGAGAGCCGATTCCCTTGGCTGAGAAGCAACCCCACACATGAATGGTTTCAGGATGCTTTACAGTTGGCATGAGACAAGACTGGTGGTAGCGCTCACCTCTTCTTCTCCGAATAAGCTGTTTTCTAGATGTTCCAAACAATCGAAAAGGGGATTCATCAGAGAAAATGACTTTCCCCCAGTCCTCAGCAGTCCACTCCCTGTACCTTTTGCAGAATATCAGTCTGTCCCTGATGTTTTTTCTGGAGAGAAGTGGCTTCTTTGCTGCCCTCCTTGAGACCAGGCATTGCTCCAAGAGTCTCCGCCTCACAGTGCGTGCAGATGCACTAACACCTGCCTGCTGCCATTCCTCAGCAAGCTCTGCACTGCCGGTAGCCCGATCCCGCAGCTGAAACACTTTTAAGAGACGGTCCTGCCGCTTGCTGGTCTTTCTTGGGCGCCCTGGAGCCTTTTTGGCACCAATGGAACCTCTCTCCTTGAAGTTCTTGATGATGCGATAGATTGTTGATTGTTGAGGTGCAATCTTTCTAGCTGCAATACTCTTCCCAGTTAGGCCATTTTTGTGCAGTGCAATGATGACTGCACGTGTTTCTTTAGAGATAACCATGGTTAACAGAAGAGAAACAATGATGGCAAGCACCAGCCTCCTTTTAAAGTGTCCAGTGGTGTCATTCTTACTTAATCATGACAGATTGATCTCCAGCCCTGTCCTCATCAACACCCACACCTGTGTTAATGGAGCAATCACTGAAACGATGTTAGGTGGTCCTTTTAAGGCAGGGCTGCAATGATGTTGAAATGTGTTTTGGGGGATAAAGTTCATTTTCTAGGCAAATATTGACTTTGCAAGTAATTGCTGTTAAGCTGATCACTCTTTATAACATTCTGGAGTATATGCAAATTGCCATTAGAAAAACTGAAGCAGTAGACTTTGTAAAAATTAATATTTGTATCATTCTCAAAACTTTTGGCCATGACTGTATATAGGTGGTGGTGAAGTACTGCAGCTGTGTTTCGAGTCATTGGGGGCAGAGCTCCAGCACTGCTGCTATACCAGGGACACAGATGTCTGCTTCCAGCACCAGATGCAACTACCTATTCCCTCTAGGAATAACCAGTAGATCACTGGGGATCTGACCATTGGGACCCCCACTGATCAAGGGTCCTGTTTCTGCTCCATATGAATAGAACGATGATCCACAATGCGCTTCTGATCTGTCCATCTCTTTCAGCAGTCCCATAAAGATGAATAGAGCAGTAGTACAAATGCAGGACCCCTGTTCTGATCGTGGGGGTCCTAGTGGTCAGGATAGATTAGTGTCAGAGCTGTAGGGAATGGCCGCTGTAATAGGTAATAAGCTTAAAATAAACCCCTGTAAAGGTGATTATGTCATGAAAAGTATTTATCATCTATCCATAGGATAGGGGACAAAGATCTGATCGGTGGGGGTCTGATGGCTGCGTCCCCCACTGGCCCCAAGAATTGAGGGGGTTATTTTCTCCTGCTTTGCATTGATCCTGACCAAAGCCAGGCTGAGTGTAGGCATATCTGGTGGTGGACGGCGCTCCCATTCACTTCAATGTAAGTGCCAGAGATCACTGAATGTTGTACTTTGGCTATCTCCGGTGCCCCCACTGAAGAGAATGGGGGCGCCGTCCACTACCAGTCATGCCTCAAAGCGCAAGAGGGGAAAATAATCTCCCATTCTTGGAATAAGTGGGGGTCTCAGGGTTTATCCTCTATCCTATAGAGGGTTGCCTCTATTTGAAACAAAGTGGGAAAGACATTCCCTTTAAGATTCTTTTAAAGAGGGTTTTGATGACCAGGCCATCTTTTACTGTTCCATGGTCCAATTCTGATGGAAATTTTTGACGATGGACAGAAGACATTATGGTCAGTATGATCAGGCACTCCTCATAGATAAGGCACGATTCAGGGGAAATGTGCGCCAGCTCGTAGCTGCCATAGGTTTCCCCCATCATTTATGCCAGATTTCGGGTGTAAATGATGATAAATTTGGCAGGGCCTCTTCAGAGAAGTGGCACAGGCTGCGCAGAACCAAAATAATTTATTTTTTTGTGCAAATTGCCTTTTTACACAAACTGTTGCGATTTTTCTGCCTTGTATGCCAGAAAACTGCCACAGTTGTGTTCAACTGAAACAGGCAACATGGTGTGAATGCATCCCAGCCGAGTGAAACTTTACAACAGCTTGTGCTCCAGTGATTTTTCTCTGGGGTCAGACCAGGCGGGCGAGCCTTCACTCCTCACATGCATTGATGGTCTTTAGGTTCCCATGACCCCGTTGCTGGTTCTTCGGTTGTCCTTCCTTGGAGCACTTTTGGTAGGTACTAACTAATATATACCATGAACACCCCACAAGACCAGCCATATTGGAGATGTCCCCCCAGTCATCTGGTCACTACAATTCGGCCCACATCAAAGTGTGTCCTTACTCTATTTTTCTTGCTTCGAACACAATGTGGGAAATTCATCAACTGCTTGTGCTTATGTGGCAAAGAAAAGTCGCAAACTTTGGGTTTGCAATATTTTTTTAAACTGTTTTTGTGCAAATAGCCTCTTTTACGCCACTCTTGGCACTTTCTGAAAAGGAGTCAGGGTGTGGATAGGTCAACAATATTATATCAGTGGTATGACACCGGACACCCTCACATATCAGCTGATCGTTGGGCCCCCTCACATATCGGCGGCATGACTTCAGGCCCCCCCTCACATATCGGTGGTATGACATCAGGCCCCCCTCACATATCGGCGGTATGACATTAGGCCCCCCTCACGTATTGCCGGTATGACATCAGGCCCCTCTCACATATCGGCGATGCGACACTGGGCCCCCCTCACATATCGACGTTGCCACACCGGGCCCCCTCACATATCAACGGTGCCACACCGGGGCCCCCTCACATATCAGCGGTATGACATCAGGCACCCTCACATATCAGCTGATCATATCAATCACATGGCCTGGTTACAGTTCACTTCTATCCAAGTGACTGAGGCTGAGCTGCAATTCCAAGAACAGCCTGGACAAATTAAGAGGCGAAGTGACAGAAAAACAGCATTTCTGGTATAGAGTTTTTACTTTTTCTATGGCAGCCATCTTACTGTATAAATAACATTACATTTACAATCTAGTGGGCTTAAAGACTTGGTCACCCTGCCTCTAGAATACAGCTGGTTCTGAACATAAGGATTCAGTGCTCTGTGCACTAGGATTTATCCTGCTCTACACAGCACAAGGCTGAAGCCCCACCTTGAAGTAATTCACCTTTTTATGTTGCAGATTTTGCTGTGGTTTTCTGAGCAAAAGCCAAGACTAGCTACAGAAGGAATCCATTCCTGGCTTTGGCTCAAAAAAACGCAGCAAAATCTGCAACAAAAAATGTTGCGTTTCTGCAACGTGGGGCCTCAGCCTAATAATGCTAGTTGGTTAAAAGAGTAGCTTCTTCTGAGACTAGAACAGGGTTTATCAACTTTCCACACAAAGTTTCAATCAACTACTCCCAAGGATCAGTTCCAATTGGCAACAAAATAAGGGGATCGGGGTGTATGTGGGGTATCCAAAAGATAGTACAGCTCTTCTGGGAGTCTCCAGACATTACTGGGAGAGATGACAACTATTACTATGAGACAGTTAACCAGACTTATTTTATGTTGGTCCATGTGACATTCGCATTAGCCTGACTGACTGCACCTCATCTGAACCAAACTTGCTGTGTCATAGTGATCTATATTAGAGTGAGTTTTGCTCATCTGACCAATGCGGCCAATACATCGACCGTATCACCCAGACCACATGTGGACATTTAAATGTGCCAATAGGCTCAAATTATGAGAGGAGATGCATATACGGAACACAGAGGCGTAGCTAGCGGGGGGGCAGAGGGGGCGGCTGCTCCGGGCCCACTGAATCTTTGGGGGCCCACCCCGGGGCCGCCATTAATACAGACCTTTATTTCTAACTAGATCGGTGTCTTTTTTTTTTGTGGGTATATTAATAGTATAAGGGGTGGTTAGGAGGGGGAATATAACTATAAAGGGAGGATTCATTAGGGGGCATTATGACAATGTGGGGGGGTCCTTTATATAAGGGTTATGGGGGGTATTATTAATACAAGGGAGGAGGTTATTTATATAAGGAGCCATTAGGGGGCATCATTTATATTAGGAGGCATTATGAAGATAAGGGGGTGGTCATTGATATAAGGGGTCATTAGAGGTGCAGTAGTTATGTCAGGGGAAATCAGGGGCATAATATGAGGGTCAATTAATTTAATGAAAGTGGCACTTGGGCTTTATTAAAACTAAGGCCCCACGTAGGGGGCTGCAGGAAAAACCATGGCGGTAACATTGTGGTTTTTCCTGCAGCGCTTTTCACAGAAGGTCTGCAGAGGTTTCCCCTGTGGACTTTCTGTTTTCAATACACCTATATGGAAACCGACGGCGTTTCCGTAGGTATAATTGACATGCTGCGATTTCCAAAACTGCAACGGTTTTGAAAATCGCAGTGCGTCTGCTGCACATATTTTTCTGTAATGTGTGGATGGGCCACATCCCATCCCCACTTTGCAGTAAAATATGTGCAGCGGAAACGTTTTTTGCTGCGGTACGCCACATGGGGCCTTGGCCTTAAGGAGTTTTCCAGCTCATTTTTATTGATTATTTATCCTCAGAATAAATCATCAATAAGAGATAAGTGATCCCCCACTGATCAGCTGTATGAAGGGGCTATGCCGCCTGTTTATATCACACGCTGTGTGTTTATAGTGACCGTGTGATGTAATTACAGCCTTGTCACATAGACATGTATAGGACGAGGCTGTAGTTACATTACATGGCCGCTATGAGATGAATGACACTGTGTAAACAGAGAAGGTGTCACGACACTTACACAGGTACCAGGGTTCATTCAAACAGCTGATCCTGGGGGTCCCGGGTATTGGAACCCCAATAATTTTTTTTTCCCTTTTTTTTTCCCCTTTTCAATTAGGAAATACCTGGGACATTATTAATAAGATGCACTATTTAAAGGGGGTGCATAGGGAAGTTATTAATTTAAAGATGCACTTGGGGGTATTATTCATTATGGGGGGTTATATTATATATTTTATAATTGGGGTAGCAGCAGGATGGGAGCTTTGTGCAGGTGAGGATAATGTGGGTCAGGTACCTGGAAAAGTGAGGAGCCAAAGATGTCTGTGTTGCAAACTTTACAGAGACTGGAAGAAATGGTCATGGCCGTCCAGATGAAAGAGATGGGAAATGTGAAGGATTGGTCAGAGATGTCACCGGTAAGTCACAAAATGTTACTGCCCTGTGTAGAGCTGCTATATACCACTATACGCTCACCGTTTACTGATAGTATCGGTATACGAACATTTCCAAGTTGGGGGCCCACTTGGACATGTTGGCCCCCCCTGTGCTGAACCCCTAGCTACGCCTCTGACGGAACAGGAAGAAAGAGACAAATTAAAGTAATAGGATTTAACATACCTTTATAGAGCAGGCTAAATCCAAGAGGGCAGAGGAACCAGGTCCTTTAGCCCACGAGGATTTAGCATCATTATATAGAGGGGGCGAATAATCATGTGACTCATTAATAAAATTAATTTAATATTTTTTTATTATACTTTGTGTTTTTGGTATTTATTTTGGGTGTTTATCCTTGTAGGTAGTAAATAGCTATGAAGGTGTGGATTGTAGAAGGTTACGATCTAAATGGCAGAGATACAACCTACATTTAATAGCAATGTGGAAATTAGTGGTACTGGTATAGATAGAAGAGTATTTGTAATGGTAGTAGACAGCAGGTGTAGGGAACTCCATAGGGAAAATATGGTACTGCAGGGTGGAGGTAAGAGAGGTTTTAGGTCTGCCAGAAGTTTAGGGTATGTTAATGTCAGATCCTTCAGGAACAGTGATATGGGACTAGAGTATACAGGGGTATGTACAACAAAATATGGCAGGGTGGAGGATAACTAGTCCCTTGTGGGCTGGGTCAGCTAGTGCTTGGTAGGGTAGTGAAACAGTGTGAGTTCACAGGAAGGCATAATGCAGGTGGGAGTGTCCCAGAAAATACAGGTAAGAGTCTGGGAATGAGTAGAGTAATAGACCACAGGTATAACACAAACAAATGCAAGTAAGGGTATCGAACAGTGTAGGTAGATGTAATAGAGATTGAGGCTGAGTAGAGTAGTAAACTAGGGAAGATGCAAAGACCAGGTAAGTAGAGAAACAGGGAGGCACTAGCTGGGTATAATAGTAGACAAGCAGAGAGGATCTAGCTAGGTATAGTAGTAGGCTAACAGGGAAGGCACTAGCTAGATGTAGTAGTAGACAAACAGGGAGACACTAGCTTGGTATTGTAAGCTGTGAAATTTGCAGGATCCTCAGACTTTTGCGCAGAGCAACAGTTTGCAGGCACGTCTGTGTAGGCATGAGGGCCGGCTTCAGGGCTGACTGTTACATACATTTGCCTCTTTGACCACACAGACAGTTTTAAGTGCAAGATGCTGGTATGCAATTAAAACTGTCTGCTATGCATTCCCGGGGCCGTACCTCTCCAGTGTTTGCTGCTGCTCCTTGCTCTTCCATGGCCCTTCTCCCCTCTATATCTGGTCCCGCCCCCTAAGAAGAATCAGTCATGATGAGATGAGAAGAAGCCTGTGTCATGTGACAGTAATTTAATTGTGAGCAGTGGCGTAACTAAAGTCTTCTGGGCCTGGGTGCAAACTTTTGTCCGGGGCCCCCTCCCTAGAGCGAATTCTTGATAGTGGTGGTTACGGGTGCTGCAGCGATAACTCTGATACTTGAAAGAGATACAGCTTTAGTACCTACAACTGCAGTTATCAAGAATATGGTGAGTGAGCAGCGCAGCGCCTGTCATGTAAACAATACTGGGACAGCATTATGTGCTCCACAGCGGCCCCACACACAGCATTATGCCCTCCACAGCCAGCCTCCGCACAGCATTATGCGCTCCACAGCGGCCTCCACAGAGAATTATATGCCCACAAAGTGTTATGAGCTCCCAAGAGCACCCCCCTCCTAGAGCCAGTGCTATTATTATACTTTGGGGTGTCCTCAGACCCCAGAGTATAATAAGTAAAGGCCCAGGGAAAGTGATTAGCCCCTTCCTGCCTGAGGTATTTTCTGATTTTCGTTTTTTACTACCCCCGTCCCCCTTCCAAACCCCATAACTTCTCTTATTTTTACACTCTCAGAGACATATGAGGTCTTAATGTTTGTGGGACAAATTTTTCTTCATGATGCTATCATAAGTTATTCGTATAATGTACTGGGAAGTCAACATATTCTGACACCCGTAACTTTTTTATACTTGCATAGGGTGTCTTTTTTTGTGGGACCAGGTGTACTTTTTAGTTATACCATTTTGGGGAATTGCTATTGCTTTGATCACTTCTTATTCAAATTTTTATCATGGGCAAAACAGTGAAGAAACAGTGGTTTTATAGATTTGTAGACCAGGCGTTTTTGTACACAGGATACCTAATGTGTATGTGTTTCACAATATTTAAGTACTTTTATATGTGTTCTAGGGAAAGGGGGGTGATATGAACTTTTAATATTTTTTATATTTTTTTTTTTTTGCATTTATTAGACCTCAGGGGGTTTGCTCACTAATGCAATGCATTACAATGCTAATGCATTGAAAATAAACGGCATTTCTATTGCAGGTTACATAGAGTAGCCTGCAATAGAAAGTAATGAAAGACACGCCTGGGAGCCTTCAGAAGGCTCCCAGTTGTTATAGCAATGGGACACCGGCCCGGTAAAATGGCGCCTCGATCAGCTTTGACCAAGGCGCCAGAGGGGTTAATGCCCGCGATCAGTCTCTGCTGTATAAAACTTACGGTGGATGTTGGGAAGGGGTTAATAACAAACACTTATACTCACCTTACCTTACCTTACCTCTCTTGCGTATCCTCGCTCCTCTTCTGTCTTGCAACTGAGGTCCTGCGCTCCAGACGTCACTGCTGGGGCCTGTGATTGGGCCTCAGCTATCATGTGGGGCACGGTGACGTCATTACGTCGGTGTGCCCCATGTGACCGCTGGGGCCAATCACAGGCCCCAGCAGTGATGTCTGGAGAACAGGAAAACCTCAGAAACCACCCGGAAGAGCCCCGGACAGGTGAGTATAAATTTTTTTATTTTTTTTTTTTTATTTTTAGTCACCTACCCTAGGCTAGCATTAATAGGAATGGGACCCCTTTCCAGTTAACATGTATAGCGCTCGGGGAAAGGGAAGGAGTTGGGGCTGTAGAAATATAGAGGAGTCAGGATTGGTGGTTTGACCTACCGACTCCACAGTCTTGGGCAGCAGGGGATCATTCATGGTTTCAACCCAGTTAGGAAGAATAAAAAGACCAGCAAAAGTTCAGGTGTCCAGAGCAGCAGGAAGCCATGAGGGGCGTACAGACTGTTCAAGGTGTATATTTATATAGGGGTAGCCACATGTGGCAACCAATAATTGCACAATGCATGATTATAGTATAATTCTGCAATCATTGGTTGCAGAATGCAGGCAGATTTATGGCTGTATGCAGCTGCCACTATGTTAGCAATGCACCATTAGAGTACAGTACAAACCAAAAGTTTGGACACACCTTCTCATTCCAAGAGTTTTCTGTATTTTCATGACTATAAAAATTGTAGATTCCCCTTACGTCCGACAGCAGCACAATATGGGGTATCTCTGCCCCTGTGTGTTGTTTAGGACAGTGGAACCTTTAATTAGCACCAAATTTAAGGTGCCTCCTACTAGCCCTATAAGAGGGCACCTGAGACCTCCCTCCACTGTGTTTTTTTCTGTCCTGTGTGGGACAGGTGGACGGAGGTCTCTGGTGACCTCCCGTTGCTAGGGGTTTTTTTCCTAAGAAAGCTCCTGGCTTACCTTTTTGGGGGTACCTCGGTCCTCTCCTACGTTCCTAAGATCCTCCGGTCCTTCGGGCCTTTTTCCGCCCCGCAGCGCAGCGTTACCCGGCTCATCGCTCTGCAGGCAGCGCGATCCCGGAAGTAAGCGGGGAACCTCTTCGGCCGGAACCTTTTTTCGGTCCCGTGTTCCCCGGGGAAGGAAGCCTTTGTGCACCACCGCGGCCTACTTCCGGTTTTCTCGGAAAAGTGCGGTAAGTTTGAAAATTGGAATTTTAATGGCAAAATATAGATTTGTTTTTTGCTGCTTGTATGTGGAGCCTCTGGCTTAGGCTTATGCTCCTCTATGTTCCATTATGGCATTTGACCTTGTTTGGCGCTGTATGAATATTTTCTTTGTTTAGCTCCTCCCCTCGCTGCTGTATTACATTTAAAAGGGCTTCAGTCCTTTACTGGGTGAGCTCGTGGTTACTAGCTCCTCTGCTGCGGTTTACGGTGTCTGGGTTTTTCCTGACGGGATCTTTTTTTTCAAGTGACCGATTTAAAAAAGTAAGGTACCCCTTGGTTTTTTTCTTCTTGTAAGCGATGCTTGGCAATCTTCTATTCTACATTGTCATGTGGCTTTTGATGTTTCAGATGTCATCTTCTGCATCAGGTAACGGCGAGGGGCTTAGGAGGAAAAAGTCCTCTAAACGTAAACACCTAATGTGTTTGGATTGCAATACCCCTTTACCTGACGGCTATGATTTTACCCGCTGTCGCCAATGCCGCGGACCTCCGTCAGAAGAACCTTCTATAAGAGAGGTTGTCACCTGGGTAAAGGACTATATGGAGGAGTCTCTTAAGGAGATCCGTTCTTCCATCGCCCAGATTGCCAAGAAACCACGGGTTGAGACACAGTCCTCCCTATGCATCGCTGACGAAGATTATCAGATAGTGGACGAGACACTCTCATCTGACGATTCCACTGAAGATTCCAGCAGGCCGTGCTTCCCACTCGAAAAATTAAGCCGGCTGCTGAAGTCCATCCGGTCTAAGGATCGTGATGTTGACGGGGAAGCCTCCGCGTCCACCTATAGAGGGCCTAGGGTCTTCCAAGTGGACCAGACATTACAAAAATTAATGTCTTCAGAGTGGAAATGTCCTGAAAAACCTCTTGTGGTTTCTAGGAGGTTGAAGGCTTTATTCCCAGTTGCTCAATGGGATCAATGGGGTCCTCCTCCCAAGGTGGATATGGCGGTGGCCAAACTGTCCCGCCGCACTATGGTACCATCAGATGATGGATCAAATTTGCACGACGCCATGGACAGGCGCATCGACAATACCCTCAAGAAGGCGTATTCAGCTGCCTCGGCCCAGACCGCTGTGGCGGTTGCGTCTTGTGAAGTGTCAGCCAAATTACGCACTGACCTGGTTCATCTCGAGAGGGACATCGATTCTGGAGTCTCCAGAGATGAGCTGCTAGGGTTTCTAGGCTCGGTTTACCTGGCAGCTGAATATTTAGCGGAGGCCTCCCACCATCAATTAAGGCTGGCGGCCAAATCTCTGGCACTTACCACTGCAGCAAGAAGACCTCTATGGTTAAAACCCTGGAGAGCTGATTTCCCCTCAAAATATAATTTGTGCGCATTACCCTTTGAGCCAGGTAGAGTCTTTGGCAGTGCCCTAGACGAGATCCTGGAGGGCTTGGCTGATAGGAAGGGTAAAACTTTACCCCAGGCCTTTAGAGGTAGATCTAATTCTGGCCGTGATAGAGGCTATCCGCCTCGTCGTGGACGGCAGTCCCAAAGAGGCTCTAGATATTCCTCTAGAGGTGCCGTCCGGAGATTCCCGAAGTCTGATGATAAAAAGGAGAAGCCTAGCTTTTGACATCAGGAGCAGTCTTCCTGTGGCCGAGATTCCTGTCGGGGGTCGTCTCCCCCATTTTTTCAACTGCTGGCAGGAAAAAATTCAAGACCCATGGGTCCTGCACGTAATCCAAAAAGGATATGCAATCGAGTTCCTCCATCCTCCTCAGGATCGGTTTGTGTTAACTCGCAGCCTGCCTATAATGCAGCAGACTACATTGGAATGCTCCATCCGAGAGTACATTCACAAGGGAGCTCTGGAGGAAGTCCCTTCTCTAGAAGAAGGATCCGGTGTCTATTCTCCCGTCTTCCTGGTACCAAAACCGGCAGACAAGTGGAGAATGGTCATAGACTTAAGGTACCTCAACCGCTTCATCAAAAAGAAGCACTTCCGTATGGAAACCATAAAGTCTGTCACCACTTTTCTCCTCCAAGGCGATGTTTTCGTGACTTTGGATCTAAAAGACGCCTATTTGCATATTCCTATTTATCCTCCACACAGAAGGTTTCTAAGGATTGCCGTAGTAGTTTCCGGCCACACGAAGCATTTTTCAGTTCACAGCACTACCCTTCGGGATCTCCTCTGCTCCCCACACCTTTACAAAGGTAGTGGCTCCTATAGCGGCCGCCCTCAGACTTCAGGGGATATTCGTGGTGCCTTATCTAGACGACTGGTTGATAAAAGCCCAGTCAGAGTCTGTTCTGCTCCAGCATCTACAGACAGCCGTGTCCCTGTTTCAGAGTCTGGGATGGCTTATAAACTGGGAGAAGTCGGTAACGATCCCTTCAACCCGAAGGAAGTTCCTCGGCTACTTCCTGGATTCAGTCCGAAACCTGCAGGTCTCCTTGACACCAGCAAGGAAGGAGAAACTGGTCGGTGCAGTCCAGCACCTCTTCAAAAAGCCGATAGCCTCCATCAGAACATTGATGAAAATCCTGGGCTTGATGTCTTCCTCAGTGGAGGCAGTCCCATGGGCTTTGTGGCACTTACGTCCCCTCCAGAAGGAGTTACTAGAGGCTTGGGATCGCTCCCTTCTTACACTCAGCAAGAAGATTCGACTCTCCCCCAGGACCCGTCTTTCCCTCAAGTGGTGGTTGCAAAGAAAAAAAAAAAAAAAAAAAGCCTGAAAGACGGAAGGTCCACGGTCCAACCTTCTTGGACCCTGTTGACTACAGATGCATCCCTCTCGGGATGGGGAGCCCATTTGGACGAAAACTCCATAAAGGGAGTCTGGAGCGCTCCAGAAAGAAGGACCTCGTCCAACTGGAAGGAGCTCAGAGCTGTATATCGTGCCTTACTCCATTTCTCGCCTCTTCTCAAGGGAAGAGCAGTCAAAATCCGGTCAGACAACATGACCACAGTGCTGTACGTGAACAGACAGGGAGGCACCAGATCACCAACCCTCCTCAGGGAGGCAGATCTGATATTTACATGGGCAGAGAAAAATCTAACCCATTTATCCGCAAGTTCACATCAAGGAACATAGTAGCGGATCGGTTGAGTCGGGGTCATGCCATATCAGGAGAATGGTCACTCAATCCAGAAGTCTTTCATCAGATTACCCTGAAGTGGGGTCTTCCAGAAATAGACCTCATGGCAACCCGACTCAACGCCAAGGTGGAGACGTTCTGTTCCCTTTACCAGGAGGACAATCCCTTGGCAGTGGATGCCCTGTCCATCCCTTGGAGGTCCAGGCTGGCATACATCTTCCCTCCAATTCCAATAATACCGAAGGTATTGATGAAAATCAGACAGGACCAAGTCTCTGTGATAGCCATCATTCCATTCTGGCCAAAAAGAGCTTGGTTTTCCCAACTCATGGAGATGAGTCGAGGGATATATTGGAGGCTTCCCCCCATCCAGAACCTGGTTTCCCAAGGATCTCTGAAGTGCCAGGATCTCTGGAGATTCAACCTGACAGCCTGGAGGTTGAGCAGTCCCTACAGCAGGATAGAGGACTGTCAGAGGCCGTCCTGAAGACCCTTTCTTCTGCAAGAGCAGACTCTACCAATAAGAACTACCAGAGGACAGCCAAGATTTTCATGGAGTGGTGCTCCAAGAAGGGTATTAATAATTTACAACCTTCAACGGCTGATATTTTAAATTTTCTTCAGGACGGTTTGGATAAGGGCCTTGCCCCTGCCACTTTGAAAGTGCAGATTGCGGCCCTCTCCGCTCATTTGAACAGACGTCTGTCTCAGGATCCTCTGGTTGCAAGGTTCCTTAAAGGGGCAATGAGGCTAAAGCCCTCAGTATCATCTCCAGTTCCCCAGTGGGACCTTGCGGTAGTCCTTACAGGCCTGTGCGGTCCTCCATTTGAACCCTTGGAGACTACGGAGCTAAAATATTTGGCCTACAAAACCATTTTTTTGTTGGCTATTACATCTGCCAAAAGAGTAGGGGAACTCCAGGCTCTCTCTTCTAGAGAACCGTACATTGTGTTTTTTGCAGATAGGGTGCACCTTAGATTTTTGCCTGGGTTTAACACTAAGGTCCCCTCATGCTATAATAGCAATCAGCTAATTTCGCTACCAGTGTTTTTCCCCACTCCAACCTCTGAGGAGGAAGAAAAGCTCCACACCTTAGATGTGGTAAGGTGTCTGCGGATTTACCTATCCCGCACTCAACCGTTTAGGAAGGCCGAAAACCTACTAATTAATATGCAGGGTAAAAACAAAGGCCTCAAGGCTTCCAAGCCTACTCTATCCACATGGATCAAGGAGACAATTAGGTCTTCCTTCCTTATTCAGGAGTTACTCCCTCCAGTTTTTTCTACGGCCCACTCGACCAGGGCTGTGTCGACTTCTTGGGCTGAGTACCGGTCCTTACCTTTGGACCAGATTTGTGCGGCTGCATCATGGTCATCCCAGTTGACCTTTGTCAAACATTATCGTTTAGACGTCCGCAGTTCCCAGACAACTGCCTTTGGTCAGACAGTCCTTGACGTTGTAAGGCGAGGAAACCCTCCCTAGGGGAATTACTTGCTATCTCCCCATATTGTGCTGCTGTCGGACGTAAGGGGAATCGTTGATTGTAATGTCAATCTGTATTCCCTTAGTCCAGACAGCAGCACAAGGCTTCCCTCCCTAGAAGCTTGTTTCCTGTTACTTTATAATTTACACAGTGGAGGGAGGTCTCAGGTGCCCTCTTATAGGGCTAGTAGGAGGCACCTTAAATTTGGTGCTAATTAAAGGTTCCACTGTACTAAACAACACACAGGGGCAGAGATACCCCATATTGTGCTGCTGTCTGGACTAAGGGAATACAGATTGACATTACAATCAACGATTCACACTGAAGGCATCAAAACTATGAATTAACACTTGTGGAATTTTATACTTAACAAAAAAGTGTGAAACAACTGAAAATATGTCTTATATTCTAGGTTCTTCAAAGTAGCCACCTTTTGCTTTGATTACTACTTTGCACACTCTTGGCATTCTCTTGATGAGCTTCAAGAGGTAGTCATCTGAAATGGTTTTCACTTCACAGGTGTGCCCTGTCAGGTTTAATAAGTGGGATTTCTTGCCTTATAAATGGGGTTGGGACCATCAGTTGTGTTGTTCAGAAGTCCTCACATGAGGACCGCCCCAGGAAAGGAAGACCAAGAGTCACCTCTGCTGCGGAGCATAAGTTCATCTGAGTCACCAGCCTCAGAAATCGCAGGTTAACAGATTAGAGACCACACAGAGTTCTAGCAGCAGACACATCTCTACAACAACTGTTAAGAGGAGACTGTGTGCAGCAGGCCTTCATGGTAAAATAGCTGCTAGGAAACCACTGCTAAGGACAGGCAACAAGCAGAAGAGACTTGTTTGGGCTAAAGAACACAAGGAATGGACATTAGACCTGTGGAAATCTGTGCTTTGGTCTGATGAGTCCAAATTTGAGATCTTTGGTTCCAACCACCGTGTCTTTGTGCGACGCAGAAAAGGTGAACGAATGGACTCTACATGCCTGGTTCCCACTGTGAAGCATGGAGGAGGAGGTATGATGGTGTGGGGGTGCTTTGCTGGTGACACTGTTAGGGATTTATTCAAAATTGAAGGAATACTGAACCAGCATGGTTACCACAGCATCTTGCAGCGGCATGCTATTCCATCCAGTTTGCATTTAGTTGGACCATCATTTATTTTTCAACAGGACAATGACCCCAAACACACCTCCAGACTGTGTAAGGGCTATTTGACCAAAAAGGAGAGTGATGGGGTGCTACGCCAGATGACCTGGCCTCCACAGTCACCAGACCTGAACCCAATCGAGATGGTTTAGGGTGAGCTGGACCGCAGAGTGAAGGCAAAAGGGCCAACAAGTGCTAAGCATCTCTGGGAACTCCTTCAAGACTGTTGGAAGACCATTTCAGGTGACTAGCTCTTGAAGCTCATCAAGAGAATGCCAAGAGTGTGCAAAGCAGTAATTAAAGCAAAAGGTGGCTACTTTGAAGAACCTAGAATATAAGACATATTTTCACTTGTTTCACACTTTTTTGTTAAGTATATAATTCCACATGTGTTAATTCATAGTTTTGATGCCTTCAGTGTGAATCTTCAATTTTTATAGTTATGAAAATACAGAAAACTCTTGGAATGAGAAGGTGTGTCCAAACTTTTGGTCTGTACTGTATGTTCACAATGAGTTTTTTGCAGGTGGATTTTGAGGCAGAATCCGACTCAAAATCCACCTCAAAAAATGCCTCACAACTTTTCCATTCATTTTATTGAGAGTCAGTAGCAGATTTTTTTCCTCTGATTTTTCAGCTAGAGGAAAAAAAGAAGCATCATGATCTACAGGCGGATACTGCGTGGGGGCCACTGTGGAGCATATGTTACTGTGTGGGGGCCATTGTGGAGTATATGTTACTGTGTGGGGCCAATGTGGAGTGGCACTATTAACAGTATCAGGCCCTGTTCACACGGTGGAATCTGGCACTAAATCAGCAGCAGATTCCTCCCTCATTGTGCCTCCTATTAAAACTAATTGGAACAGGAAGCTGGAAAAAAAAAGCATCCTGCTGGATGTTGCCGCAGATTCTGCAACTGATTCGGAGGCTTGAGACTGGTTAGACTCATTCATTTGGGCCTAATCAGCAGTGGAAAGCTGCAACAGAATGCTGATGTTCTGCAACATGAGCCGGGGGCAGAAGATAAAGAAGAATCCAAGGCAGATGTCCGCCTCAAATTCCTCTTTACTTTCTGATGTCTGAACAGATTCTGTCTACTTGTATGGAATGGACTGTATTACAGTCCACTCCAGTAGGTCTACCTCAGCAAAAAACACCCAATTGTTTTTTTTTGCTGTAGTGTGCATGAGTTACTCCAAAAGGGGCCCACTGGGACTCTGTCACCCAAGGGCCCACACAAACCTGGAACCGGCCCTAGTAGGCGGTAAGCATAATCAACCCCCCATCTCTCCATTCGCTGCGTGCAAAAAAAAAAAAAAAAAGACCACCCTCTACTCTCACTGAGATAAACAAGACAGAATGGAATGTCTCCACCGACGGACTTCCTTAGTAACAAAAGAGTGAACAGTAAATTAGCTAGATGTTTTTCAGGTAGAAAGCAGCCACATTTAATTAAAGTGCATTAAATTTTGGTCTAGAATCACATGCTCTATGAAATGAGACTAAGTTGTCTGAAAAGTTAGTAACCATTTAAACTTACTACACATCTGGTGACTATTGTTGTAGGTACTATACACTCTGAGTCCATTTCCTTTTTGTACTTGAAAATTTACCTATAAATTTAATTTTGGGTTTTCCTTGGTTACAGCCACATAATCCTATTATTGAATGGAGACAGGAGGATGTGGTTAAATGGAAATCTCAAAGTTTAAAATTTTGTATATCTCTGACCATTGCTTCTGTTACTCCATCTATAGAGGGGGCGTGGTCTGGAGCGGTATGGCCGCAGTTTGAGATAGATCTCTGTCACCCTAGCAACTCCACATCGACTGCACCTTGCGAACGCTCGGTACTGGTTCTGGTTTCATACAGTACCTACCCCAGCATGGTCCGGAAGCGAAAAACCAAGCGAGTCCAACCAAGATGGCGCCGGCTCGCAACACTCGGCCTCGGATCCGGGTGACGCATCTGAGGTCTTGTCGGGAACACGTGCTAGCTTGGTGCCACTGGCGTCTCGTCATTCCGGCTCCTTTGCCCGCAACTCCTCTCCCACCAGTCCTGCGTCCGATGGTGAAACCTCCGCGGCGCAAACACTTACCACAGGGAGGCTTTCGGGCGCTGACCACTCCCCGGCCTCGCCTGACTCTGGAAGCCCGTGTGGCATCCCCGAGCTGGCTATGGCTGGGCTGAGGGTGATCTCTGTGCATTGTATTATTTCCTGTTGCTTCATAGCCTGTGTGACATAGCAGGGGGTCCTGAGTCTCACACAACTCAGCGCCACCTAGTGAGCCTCACACATGCATTACACCTCCCATAGGATTGAATAGTAACCAAATGTCCAATGGGATGACATCGCCTGGGAAAAGGGGAGGAGTCAGCTGATCACTGGGTCCCATGGTAACACCCCTGCAGGAAGGTCCTGCGTGTGAGGAGTTAGAAGTGTGGAGTGTTAGGAGGAGGAGGTGAGGAGATAAGTGTGATGTCCTGTGAAGAAAGCAGTGAGTTTAGTGCAGGAATCTCAAGTCCTAGACAGGCCCAGGAAGGTTGGAGAGCTGACATACTCCAGCTATTCAGAAGATCCTGTCCCCTGTCTGCCTAGCCATCGCCCTGAAGGAAGTCAAGCATCATTATCTTGTCAGCCTGAGACTGTGGAGAGAACATTCTGGAACACGTGCTCCATAACAAGTATCACAGGATCCAGGGGCCAAGGCCAGACCTGTGGAATATCCTGCCACCCTGAGTATTGCACCCCGAAACTCTGAGCTATCAGGACCACATAACGTGAGTGGGGAATATTATGTACTAGTATCATGGTGGGCATCCTCCTATGAGCCAAATAGGAGCCCAGACGCACCTTAGGGCTGTAACACTGAAGTATAAGGGGCTAGGAACACCTTTCATCAAGTCTACCCTGCACCCCAGGACTTTGCGGTGTCACCAGGCGTACCCCGTTGTTTTGTATTGAAGAAACTGTTTAAGCATTTGTGCCTCCACACCCATGGAAGTAAAAGTTCAACTTTACAACCGTTTCTGTGTCTGACTCTGCACTGACAACATCAGGGCGCCCCAAACACCACCAGTCGGCACAGTATAGGGGAAGCGCCCCGGGGGAACAATCACCACCAACATTTGTGCAGCCCCCTCATCACCGGTACCAGTGGTGGTAACGTGGGACAGCACCAGCGCTGCGCCCTCGTGCCCAGAGACCGTGACAAGTCTGCGCTGTTTGCACCCCGCAATCCCAACTGCAGCGTTACCTTCCATCTGGTCACCGCAAGAAAAACTGGCATCACGAACAGGATACGGGTGTGTGCCATTTTGAGAAAGTCGCCACGAAAAGTGCGCCAAATTGTCTCCAGAGCATCGGTCTTTATTGTGGACTTTGCTAAGATCAAGTTTATTCCCTGAGAGTGCTTGCCACAAAGAGGGGGGAGCCCTATACCCCTGAAGTAAGCCCTAAAGACTGTCCTCTCAGTGTGTTACAGCCCTGGAAGAGTTAAAACGCCCAGGACTTGTTTGCTGCGCCACATCGCTGTGTAAGAACGCCCACAAAGGGTTAACTGTACCTTACAAAAGTGCGGGAGATTTTTAGCACTGCCCATGAGGCCAGGAGACCCATCTGCCGCCATCTTAGGAGAGCCCAGAATGCTGAGCGCAATGCTCCAGCGCACCCATACAAGAAAGTGAAAGGCGAACGTGCCGGCGCCATTTCTGTCTCTCCGGTGCCGCATCACCGCCCCTGCTGTGCACCGCTGATCTCTGGTCCACGCTGCAGTTGCTGTCAGTGAGTACTGTGCCTCCCTGTCCTTGTCTTCAGTCCTCCCACGGCCCCAGCGAGTGTTTTCCGTGTACAGTGTCCGTGGGGAGTGCCACCATTAAAGACAGGGAGCACACCGTCAGCCTGCATCACAGTGACTCTGTTAATAGCTACAGCATTCTTAAAGGGACAGCATTCCAAGTTGTAGTCTCCATTCCCTGCCAGCAAGCAGTTGAGTTTCTTAAAGAGACGGCGACCTAATTTCAGTCATACCTGCAAACAACATGACTGAGCAAAGTGACATTGTGCCATCTGTTTCTAGTGATTCAGCAGTGCCCATGGCGAGCAGCCTACCATTCTCCATGCCATTTTACCCTGGCGCACCATGGCTGCCGCGCTACAAAGGGGAGGCGCATACCCTCAGGGACTTTCGTGAGAAGATGCTGTCTCTCTTCCAGTTCTATCCTCTGAATACAGAACAGCAGATTCAGATCCTGCTGGGCCAGCTTGAGGGTGCTGCAGCTAGGGAGGTCAAATCCTGGCCTGCCTCTGACAAAAGAACCCCTGGGCAAATTCTGGACAAACTCCAGGTGAACTTTGACGTGCGATCTGTCTCCGAGGTAAAGATGCGCTTCTTTTCCAGATGACAACTACCTGGTGAGACCCTGCGGGACTATGCTTTATCCCTCCAAGAGGCATTCAGAGCTGTGGTGCAAGTGGATCCACGTGAAAATGTGGACTCTGATAAAATCTTGCTTGACCGCTTCATAGAAGGGGCGGGTACCACATTGCTCCAGAGTCAGTTGCGAATGCTTGCTGCACAACATCCCAGCATCACGTTTGCTGACTTCAAGGCCCTTGCCATCCAGGTCTTGGGACAGGAGCAGCCCCAGCCGAGCCCAGTCATCTGTGCTCCCTCACCTGGACCCTCAACAAGCATTGCTCCAGTTGTCCTGCCACTACCTCTGGGTACCTCACCTGCTGCCCAAACTGCGCAGACTACACCAGCAGACTCCAGAGATGACCTTCTGGCCCGAGTGGATCATCTGACCCGTGCCATGGAACAGATCACCGTCCGTCTAGATCGTCTGACCCAGCTGTCTTCATCGTCCAGTGATCCTTTGCGAAGTCTCATCATCTCACCTGAGTCGCCACCCAGACGTCCGTCTTCAGTGAAACCTCCGCAGAATGAGAGGCCATACTGTACCTATTGCCATAGATATGGACACACCAGGCCTCAGTGTTTTCAGTTAAACGGGCCACCCCCGAGGCAGCGGGCCGCCCCTCGGGAGGAAAGAAGAAGGGCCCAGGTGAATCTTCAGTGCCATTGTCACGCTTCGTCTCAGCCTGCCCACACATCACAATCCGGGTGAACGGCGTCCCTCTGACAGCGTTGGTGGACACTGGATCTCAGGTAACAACCCTGCGCAAGCAGGTGTTCCTTGAACATTGGGACTTAGGTGTGTTGAATAGAACACCTGACACATGGATAAATCTGTGTGCCAGCAATGGACAGCCCATACCACAGCAGGGTTATTGGGAACCCACTATCCAGATTGGGGACTTGAAACTGCCTAGACAGGGTGTAATTGTCACTGATGTAGAGGATGATAGGTTTGCAGTTGTAATATTAGGCATGAATGTTTTACGCCATTGCTTTGCAGAAGTGTTGGATGCCTTGCATGCCTCTCTCCTTACAGCTTCTAACAGTGACCAGCAGACCATTCAGCGGGCCATTCGTGTACTCAATGCCCAGCACAAGTTCGCCAACAAACAAGGTGAAATTGGTCGAGTCCGGATCCAAGATACCCGTCCAGTAACCCTACAGCCTGGAACAGAAACTATGGTGTGGTGCCGTGCCCGTCCGGGCATAGAAAATCAGGACTACGAGGCCTTGCTACAACCCATACAGATAGATGGCCAACCACTTGTCATGGCTGCCCGCAGCCTTGTCACAGTTTCCAATGGACGTGTTCCTGTCCGCTTAGTCAACTTGGGCGATGCTCCAGTGAACCTCCACAAGTTCCACTCTGTGGCCCTGCTACACCGGTTAGCACCAGAAGACATTCTCTCTGGTGATTCCACCGCCACACAGCGTTCCACCCAAGCTGCTGAGAACATTCAGAATGGAGCCACGAAGTCCTGGTGGGATGAATTGAACGTGGGAGACGCCAATACCCCTATAGAGCATATCAATGGGGTTCGCAATGTGGCCAAGCGTTACCAACAGGCATTCAGCAAACACCCATTGGACTTTGGTAAGACCACGACCATACAACATCGCATTCTGACTGGCGACCACCATCCAATCAAGGAGCGTCACCGTCCAATACCACCAGCGATGTACCAACCGGTGAAAAAGTTGATCCAAGAGATGCGAGATGCTGATGTCATCCGGGAGAGTAACAGCCCCTGGGCAGCCCCGCTAGTCCTTGTCAAGAAGAAAGACGGAACCCTATGATTTTGTGTGGACTATCGTAAACTCAACAACGTCACGCACAAAGACGCATACCCATTGCCGCGGATTGAGGAATCTCTAACGGCTTTGGGATCAGCTACCTGTTTCTCGACCCTGGACTTAACCAGTGGATACTGGCAAGTCCCTATGGCGCCTGAAGATCGTGAAAAGACTGCGTTTACGACCCCGATGGGACTCTTTGAATTCAATAGTATGCCATTTGGGCTATGTAATGCCCCAGCCACATTCCAACGGCTTATGGAGAGGTGCCTCGGCCATGAGAATTTCCAGAGTGTGCTACTGTACCTGGACGATGTTATTGTATTCTCCCGGACATACCAAGAACACCTTCGTCACCTGTCCGAGGTATTCAAGGTACTTATACAGCACGGCCTAAAGGTGAAGCCCTCCAAGTGCTACCTGTTGAAACCCCAAGTTCACTACCTTGGGCATGTCGTGAGCGCACAAGGCGTCCAACCTGATCCTGAAAAGATCACTGCAGTCCAGAACTGGCGAAGACCAACTACCGTCAAAGAAGTCCGAAGCTTCCTTGGATTCGCAGGTTACTACCGGCGTTTCATACCACACTTCGCCCAAGTAGCCGAGCCTCTGAACGAGTTGTTTCGCGGTTGTCCCAGAGAAAACTACAACCGAAAGCTTCCGGTAGACTGGACAGCGCGTCAAGAGGAAGCCTTTCAAGCGCTTAAAGCACTTCTGACGCAACCACCAATTCTAGCCTATCCCGACTACAGTCAGCCATTCCGCTTGTACACAGATGCAAGTCACCAAGGTTTGGGTGCAGTGTTGTCCCAGGTTCAGGACAACAAAGAGCGAGTCATCGCCTACGCCAGCAGGAGTCTGAGAGGCGCGGAGAAGAACAACCAGAACTATAGTTCTTTCAAACTCGAACTTCTGGCGCTTGTCTGGGCCGTGACAGAGAAGTTTAAAGACTACCTGGCTGCCACACCCTTTACCGTGTACACAGATAACAATCCGTTGGCGCATCTGGACACTGCTCGACTGGGAGCCCTTGAACAACGGTGGGCCTCAAGACTCACGAATTACAAGTTCTCTGTCAAGTATCGCAGTGGCAAGTCCAACGTTAACGCTGATGCACTCTCAAGGTTGCCTGTGGGAGAAGAACCACCCCGAGAAGACATCTGGGAAGAGGTGGAGATGCCACCATTCTACAAGTTTGCCCAACAGGTTGCTATTGGTGTCCCTGTAGAAGGAGAATCTCTGGCGAAAACAGCTGCCGAATCCCTCCAGGAGCCATCTCTGTGGAAAACGTTCCAAGAAGAGAGCAGAGTTTTAGGAGAATTGTCAGATTTCCTGCTTACAGGAAGAATACCAACCCGTGTAAAGAGAGGTCTTCATGACGTGGAATTAAAACGCCTTTGGCGACAGAGGAAGCGCCTGTTTGTCCAACGAGGCCTTCTACATAGAAACACTCTTGATCCTGTCACAGGTGAAAGGCTTCATCAGATCCTCGTACCAAGAAGAGACGCACAGATGATACTTGAGGCGTATCATGACAGATCCGGTCACTTCGGGGTACAAAAGACCGAAGCTACCATCCGTCGTCGCTTCTATTGGGTTGGGATGAGGAGTGACATTGAGAGTTGGTGCCGAGAGTGTCCCGCCTGTAGTATCACCAAGGAAGGTCGAAGAGATCAGAAGGCCCCTCTACATCCAATTAAGACTCAAAAGCCGTGTGAAATTGTTGCTCTGGACCATGTGAAGTTGGGTCCCACACGTTCCGGCTACAGCTACGCTCTGACAATGGTGGATCATTACTCCAAGTTCCTTGTCATCGTGCCTGTCAGAGATCTTACAGCAAGAACTACGGCTGAGACCTTCTACGCAGAGTTTGTCCGCCATTACGGTTGTCCTGAGCATATCCTCACCGACCGTGGATCGGCGTTTGAATCCCAATTGTTCCGTGAGCTGTGTCAGTTCCAAGACTGCAAGAAGTTGCGAACCACAGCGTATCACCCTCAAGGGAATGGTATGTGCGAGAAGGCAAATCAAGTGATCATCGGCATGCTAAGAAAAGCCGCAGTTACACCTGGTGTTGAGTGGCCTGAGCGTATCAAGGACTTGGCCTATATTTACAACAACACACCCCAAACATCTACGGGATACGCACCATTTTATCTAATGTTTGGAAGATAAGGTCAACTTCCTTCAGACTTAACCCTTGGTGTGAAGGTCCCTGACATCATCAATCCACTACCCATTACAGACTGGGTTGTTGAACACCGCCGACGTATGGAGGAAGCTAAAGAGATAGTTGAAACGCGCATGGATGAGGTTCGTAGGAGACAACAGGAGGATTACAACCATCGCGCCCATGCAGCGCCCCTGAAAGTTGGCGACCGTGTATGGTTAAGAAATAACCATCGGAATGGGAAATTGGATCCATTCTGGGAGAAAGAACCATACAGTGTCATCTCCATACCATATCCTGAATCCGACGTGTATGAGATCTCTAAACCTGGGAGACAGCCCCAAGTAGTACACCGAAACCGTCTGAAGCTGTGCCTTAAAGAAGGACTACCCACAGAGGTGCCCCCAGCTGAGACAACGAGTACAGAGATCTTGTCACCGTATGAAGTAAAAGAGAGACACCCAACGTTAACTGAGCTTATGTGGGCGCCTAAACTACTACCATTTAGCTGTTATCCACCAATTGCTCTAGTGCAAGAGAACCCTTCGACAGATGATTTAATTGATTTCAGTGACTCTGTTCCTGATTCAAATCTCGTTCCACTTAGGCGTTCTGAGCGTACCACAAAAGGCATACCTCCAACACGCTATAGTGATGCCATGGCTGTCCTTGGGTAAAAGAGGTTAACTGTCTCTGCTTCTGTATATATGTTATTCCTGCTCTGATTACATTAATGTTTTTCCTGTGTGTATATACAGTATATATATAATATCTTGCCATGTACTATAGTATTTACATTTATATGCAACAATCCAAGCCATAGTGCCTGGCTCACTGAGCCAAGGAAGTTCTGTTACCCCATTGCGGTATGGACATTCGTGCTAGAGTGCCTACTCTTCCTTACAGAAAGGACTGTTTATTGTTTCTCAGAGAGACTCTCATGATAATGGACACTCACAAAATTTGTGCCAGAGAGCCTCTGGACCCATTTGCACTACTGTTGTTTCTATATGGACTGTCTGATGGTACCGCCAAAAGGTTCCATAAGTCTGAGTTTAATTATCTCTCTGTTACCCTTCAGACTTCTCATGGACATTCCAGGACTATGCCGGGAGGTCTTACCTCAAGTTTCTAGGTATTATATTTTTCTAAACTGTTAGTGACATTTGCACTTTATTCGTATTTATTAACGTTATGTTACATTTCTCACCTTCACCCCAGCCCGTCGCCGAGGTCGGCTCAGTGAAAGAGGGGGAGTATGTGGCATCCCCGAGCTGGCTATGGCTGGGCTGAGGGTGATCTCTGTGCATTGTATTATTTCCTGTTGCTTCATAGCCTGTGTGACATAGCAGGGGGTCCTGAGTCTCACACAACACAGCGCCACCTAGTGAGCCTCACACATGCATTACACCTCCCATAGGATTGAATAGTAACCAAATGTCCAATGGGAGGACATCGCCTGGGAAAAGGGGAGGAGTCAGCTGATCACTGGGTCCCCATGGTAACACCCCTGCAGGAAGGTCCTGCGTGTGAGGAGTTAGAAGTGTGGAGTGTTAGGAGGAGGAGGTGAGGAGATAAGTGTGATGTCCTGTGAAGAAAGCAGTGAGTTTAGTGCAGGAATCTCAAGTCCTAGACAGGCCCAGGAAGGTTGGAGAGCTGACATACTCCAGCTATTCAGAAGATCCTGTCCCCTGTCTGCCTAGCCATCGCCCTGAAGGAAGTCAAGCATCATTATCTTGTCAGCCTGAGACTGTGGAGAGAACATTCTGGAACACGTGCTCCATAACAAGTATCACAGGATCCAGGGGCCAAGGCCAGACCTGTGGAATATGCTGCCACCCTGAGTATTGCACCCCGAAACTCTGAGCTATCAGGACCACATAACGTGAGTGGGGAATATTATGTACTAGTATCATGGTGGGCATCCTCCTATGAGCCAAATAGGAGCCCAGACGCACCTTAGGGCTGTAACACTGAAGTATAAGGGGCTAGGAACACCTTTCATCAAGTCTACCCTGCACCCCAGGACTTTGCGGTGTCACCAGGCGTACCCCGTTGTTTTGTATTGAAGAAACTGTTTAAGCATTTGTGCCTCCACACCCATGGAAGTAAAAGTTCAACTTTACAACCGTTTCTGTGTCTGACTCTGCACTGACAACATCAGGGCGCCCCAAACACCACCAGTCGGCACAGTATAGGGGAAGCGCCCCGGGGGAACAATCACCACCAACATTTGTGCAGCCCCCTCATCACCGGTACCAGTGGTGGTAACGTGGGACAGCACCAGCGCTGCGCCCTCGTGCCCAGAGACCGTGACAAGTCTGCGCTGTTTGCACCCCGCAATCCCAACTGCAGCGTTACCTTCCATCTGGTCACCGCACCCGCGCAAACAGCGCCAACGTCTTTCCTCTGAGCTCTCTCCTGCTGTACAGGTAGGCCGCGGCTCTCCTGACCCATTACATCCCTCACCTCCTTCCGATTTTTTAGAGGGTCTGCCGACTTCAGATGCCCCGCTCACAGAATCATCTATGAAAGCTATGCTACAGACCCTTCATCCCCTCTGCAACAAAGTTTTGCCTCCTTAGTGGCCCCTATTCATTCCTCCATACAAGATCTAGGAGGTAGAGTTCATCATATTGAATCTAAATTTGGTGACTTTGTTTTGCCCATAACCAACTCATTGATGCTCATTATGACCATGAGAACGCCATTACTCAACTTCGACTGAAAGTGGCTGACTTAGAAGATCGCTCCAGGCGGAATAACGTGAAACTCAGAGGGGTACCTGAATCTGTCCCTAATACGGACCTTGTGTTCTACCTGCAGGACTTTATCAGAGCTGTCTTGCCTAATTCTGCCCCAAGAGATCTTACTACACTACATCGGCTCGGAGAGAAGAGGTCCCCTGTTCAACTGTAAGTGCACCGGGGGGAAAAGACTACTACCACCACCATACAGGATCCCCCTCGACTTTGTCCGGCCCAGGAGTGGGACTGGAGTGGTTGGTGAGTGTGCTCAGCCTGCTAGGTGGCACAGCATTCGTCACTACTACTCCTATCCTCCAATCTCCTCCATCTGGGTTGCGGCACATACAAGGTGGTCTCGATCTGGAGCTGGTCTCCGTCTGCAACGTGATCTCTGAGAATGCGGGGGACTCACATCACGGCTTCCTGCAGCATCCAGGGGTGGCTGAAGAGATCCAGGACGGTCAGGATCGCTAAGGAGTAGGTCCCAAGCAGGGAGTTAGAGCGGAGGCAGACCCAGCATGCGAAGAAAATCCGGAAACTCTTCTGGAAGGACCAGGGCAAGCAAACGGTCATACATGTGAACCTGCAGGGCAAACGGGAAACCCCAGCGATAGGGAATCCCACGTTCCTGGAGCAGAGCAAGCAGAGGCTTCAGGGCCGCTCTCTGGCGCAGGGTATGCCTGGAGAGATCTGGGAAGATGGAGAGAGAAGCACCATCAAAGTCTATAGTTTTGTGATCTCTGGCTTTGAGCATAATTTCTTCCTTGACAGCGTAGAAGTGGATTCTGCATATGTCATCTCTGGGCTTGGCGGAGTCAGCGCTGCGAGGTTGGAGGTTGTGGTGTGTGTGGTCCATCTCTATGCGAGTCTCAGGAGTGTGGCCCAGGAGAGAGTTGAAAATGCCAGTAAGAGTAGGTACCAGGTCAGCCGTCTGGGTAGCTTCCGGAAGGCCGCAAATCCGTATATTATTGCAGCAGTTGCTATTCTCTCTGTCATCCACATGAGAAATTAGTTTGCGGTAGTGAGAAGTGTGGACTGCGGAAGTCTGATGTAGGGTGTGGAGTAATGCTGTCACTAAGGAATGGAACTGTTCCAGGGTAGCAACCCTGTACTGCAGCTCAGAAATTTCAGATTTAATCACTTGTAAGTGCTGGCGCCATGCGAGCTTCAGGTCAGTAGCTAGACTATCCATAACCCTTTTACTAGTAGAGACTGTAGTTCTGGAAGTTTCTGGAGAGTGAGAGTCGCCTCCTCTAGAGGAGGTAGGTGAGATACAAAAGAAGGCACCTTGGTACGGTGGGTAGCAGGTGCAACATTACCGCTCAGTTTCTTCTTACAGGTGGAGTGACGTCCTCTCCAGAGGATAGGTCAGAGCCTGATCGAGTCGCAGGAGACCGCCGTCCCGATCTGGAAGAGCGGAATAGGGACTTCTTGGAAGGAGGGCTGACACCCCATTCAGAGTCTCTGATACATGCAGAGGACTGGGAAACTCCTGGTTTTAGTGATGGAGGGGTTAGAAGAAGGCCCTTAACCAGACCCCCAGCCTCTCCAGAAGCCACAGTGCAGGAGAGCGGGACCCAGCAGTGTTGAGAGAAGATGAGCGCTGTCTCACATTGTGCAGTGAAGCGGAGGTGCCGCTCAGCGGGACAGGAGAGTGTACATGTGGACTCAAAGATGGCGGCGCCGGCGCTTCCAAGCCAGGCTTGCTGTCTGAGGACCCTCGTTTCTCCCACAGCGGGAGAAAGTAATTAGAAATGGCAACCTCTGGCGGCAGGGAGGAAGGATGATCCCCTGCTGGTTTTCTGACTCTCAGCTTGCCCATTTTTGCTTATAAAAACCCAGGTTATAACGGGGCATGGAGCGGCGCTCTCAAGGTAAGCAGCCTCTCGCGCTCATGCCAAGCCACACCCCCTTCTATTTTGGTATTTTTTGTGGATCCCTATTCTAATCTGAGTCCCTGAAAATCACAGGCAACCCACTGATGACATCAATTTTCTATTTGTTCCTCACAGACCCACAGACATTGTAAAGTATAGTAAGAAAAAAAAAGATCCAGATGATCCACTTTACACATATGTGAAAAATGGATTAACCACAGACAGCACACAAATGAAGCAGGATCATGTTCTGTCCATGATTAGACAGACTGTATGTCTGCTGAAAGCGGACATGTGAATACGTTCTAACACTGTTGTTAATCAATGCATAGTTGCATTATCCAGTCACTGTATGGTGATATTGTTTAGTTACTGTATGGTGCAGTGGCGTAACTAGGAATGGCTGGGCCCCAAGGCGAACATTTGACATGGGCCCCCCCCCCCGAACCCCCTCCCCACGGACCGCCCCCTCCAACCCCCTCCCAAAAAAAAAAAAACGCATTCCTGCGCACACTATTATATGCCACAGTGGCCCCTGCACACAGTATCATGTCCCATAGTGGCCCCTGCACACAGTATCATGTCCCATAGTGGCCCCTGCACACAGTATCATGCCCCATAGTGGCCCCTGCACACAGTATCATGCCCCATAGTGGCCCCTGCACACAGTATCATGCCCCATAGTGGCCCCTGCACACAGTATCATGCCCTATAGTGGCCCCTGAACACAGTATCATGCCCCATAGTCGCCCCTGCACACAGTATTATATCCCACAGTGGCCCCTGCACACACTATTGTTCCCCATAGTGGCCCCTGCACACACTATTATTCCCCATAGTGGCCCCTGCACTGAGTATTTTGCCCCATAGTGGCCCCTGCACACAGTATTATATGTCCCATTGTGGACCACCCATGAACAATTATCAGACCACAGAGTATAATGATTGGAGACCCAGGGGAGGATACAAACATAAAAAAACAATGTAGCTTACCTGTTCCTCGCTCCGGTGCATGCCCGTGCGTTACTTCAGCCTTCTTCAATCTTGGACCAGGCCGGCGTCACGTGATCTGGCCAGCGTCGCGACGCAAAATGACGTCCGCTGACGTCTGGGACGTCACCAAACAGGCCCGAAGCCTGGAGAAGCGCAGGAGAGGTAAGTACATTGTTTTTTATGTTCGCTCACCTCCCCTGGGCCTCCGATTATTATACTCCGGGGTCTGAAAAGACCCCGGAGTAGAATGATAGCAGAGATTGTGGTGTTCGGCCCGCGGCCTTACCTACCGCTCCCCGATCCTGCTCACAGCCACCTCCACATTCTCCTACCAATCCACTTCCTGTATACCGTCTGGATCCAGGAGATTCTGACGCCTAGAGGTTCCGCAGCTCACATATACCAAAACATACTCTGGATCCATCCACTGTGTTAGTTGTGGGCCAGCACAACTTGAAAAGGTGAGAACCCACCTATATTAACATCCATAATATCTAACTTTCCTGGTTGTGAGATCACCAATTGAAGGGGTACTGTTTACCATCAGACCCAGCCAGTTGAACACTCACTATAATATAGACCAGTGATTTTGTGCTACGTAGTGGCTTTCTACCATACTTTCAGTGAATGATCCTTGTTGTTTCTCCAATCATTTGACTACCTCCTGTTCTCAACACAATTATCTATGTACAACCTATTTTTTAAGCAATATCACGCTATGTGCCGCTCGGCGTTGTTGTTTTTATTTTTGTTTTGAAGTATAGCCTCCACAGAATCGGAAGCGCAGGCGGCCGTGAGTGGGACCCCAGGGAACGGTAAGTATATAGGGCCCGTTACCTGCTGGGGTTACTCCAGCAGGTAACGGCCTATTAAAAAAAAAAAAAAACGCATCGGGGGCCCGCGGGGGCCTCGTAATGTCCCGGGCCCTTTGGCAGCTACTACCGCTGCTACCCCGGTAGTTACGCCCCTGGTATGGTGGTATTATTCAGTCAACGTATGATATGTTGGTATTATTTAGTCACAGTTTAGTGGTATTATGCAGTCAGTGTATGGTGGTTTTAGTCAGAAAGTCTATGGTGGCATTATTCAATCAGTGTATTATCCTGTTGCAGTGAAGTAGTATTATTCAGTTACTCTATGGTAGTACTACCCAGTTATCATGGTACAGTGATGTTATCTAGATATGTATATGGAACTAATGGTAGTAAAAAAAACAGGAATTGCGCTCCTCAATTACACATGGATCTTTAAAATACACTTTATTAATTATAAAAGATAACGTGTTTTGGGGGGGGGGGCGTGGCTAGCCGACAGAGTGGCTGGACGTGAATTCTGGTGCTCTCCAGCATTCTTCACCAAATCTACCCTTCATTTTCGCCACCCTAGCCTCTATTGACCTCTAGCACCCTTGGGCATTCCCCCAGGCCCTGTTAGTGTATTTGGGGTGTATCTGGCCAAGAATCGGGGCTTCTTGCCGGCTGTTCCGGTTTGAGGCCTACCTTTCCTCCCGCACAGAGGCCTGCCATCTTGGTCTCGGAGGCCTCCGCAGCGCTAGCAAGACCGGACCGCCGGGCGCCCTCTAGCCCTCTCCGCTCACCGCCGCGGACACCGTCGATAGCGCGGCTGCATCTGTGGGTCATCCAGCGAATACGGCCTACTACACCTCCCGCGCCAAGCACCGCCGACTTGGGGCCTGCTTCACCGCTACCCGCCGGCTCCTAGGGAGACTCCACCGTCCGCACCGACGGGCTCCTCCACCTGTGGGGGTGACTCCATCACCTACTCCTGCGCGTTCTGGCCGACGCTGAGGACTGCCTGGAGCCTGGGGCCTACCGCCACTCTCACAACGAGAGGCGGCCATCTTGAGGCCTACAGATATTTGCCATAAGACCAAGCCCATATCAGTTACAGGTGGACCCTAAATTTGTCTTCTATGATATCAGCGGACCTGGGGGATGCGGATCTTCCACTTGGGTGGTGAGTTAACCCTCGAGTGCCTGACACTTTCTACTAGAGTCCTTTAGATCTGATTATGACTTCCTAATCCGGCCTGACTGTGCTCTTTCCCGGTGTGGGCCAGCATGCCCTGATAGCCACATCATGATTAAAATTGGTCAGGATAAGCCCGTAGACCCACGAGGTTACACCGCAACACTCAAAGAAGTCACAAGCGGAAATAGACAAGTTTCTCGAGAAGCGCACACCGCACAAGTCCACAGCAGCAGCTAGACGCTCTCTAGTTGCCCCTGATCCTGCAGAGGCGTCCGACGCGGAAAGCGTCATGGATGACGGAATCATATCTGATTCCACCTCCACCTCCATGGTCACCATTTCCTCCAAGGGACTGCAGAAACTACTTGAGAAAACTTTGCAACCGGTCATGAAAGAACTAGCAGATATTAAACAAGATGTCCGGAGCATTGGTTCCAGAGTCGAGCACCTAGAGGAAACACAGACTTCGCTCCTGGCACATGGCGAAGCCACTACTATGGCATTTACGGCTTGCCAGGCCCATCTGAACTCTCTGCACTCCTATCTGGAGGACCAGGACAACAGGGGTAGGCGGAATAATCTACGTATCAGAGGTGTGCCAGAGAACTTCCTGCCCGCTGAAACCATGACCTTCACAAAGAGACTCCTGGAATCAGTCTTGGAGGGCGATCTGTCTTCGGATGTCCAACTTGAACGAGCCCATAGGGCTTTGCGCCCGAAACCTAAGGAAGGGGAACCTCCCAGTGACATCGTCTGCAAACTGTTGTCCTTCCCAGTAAAAGAGGCGATTTTGCAGAAAGCCCACGTAACCCCGGATTTCACCTATGAAGGTCCCAGGATTACATTTTATCAGGATATCTCCCCGGTGACCCTGGCCAAAAGACGACAGATGAAGTTGCTCACAGACCGTCTCCGGGCACTTAAGATACCGTATAAATGGCTATTTCCCTTCGGGATTTCCTACAACTTCAATGGACGTTTGTACAATATCCGGCATCCAGATGACCTATTTGCTGCGTGTCCACCTCTGGAATTGGATCCAACCATCATTCCGTCTTGGCTTACTTTCACAGACATTGCCTCTCTTTCCGATCTTCCTAAAGTGGAGGCCTGGAAACGCCCGAAATCTAAACACCAAAGGAAGAGGGCACCTGTGGAGCAGGACTGAATTATCTCTCGTGATGTCATAAGTATTATATATCCTTTCTACTTTCTGACCTATGACCGTGATTCATTACTTGTTACAATGGTTTTTTTTTTCACGTGTGCTGCCCCGTAGCCGGGGTTGGGCCTAATTTGCATATAGTACATATATTGTTTACCTTTATCTCTTAAAAGGGTTTATAAAGCCCTTCGCCTCCATAGCGACTCTGTTAACGGCTCTTTGGGCCGACCGCCCTGCTTTACCACCCCCCCCCACGATACGGCACTGTAGCTCAGTGCATTTTATATAATCGTTTAAATTTTGACGCCTCATTATAGCGTTTGTTTTACATACTTGTTAACATCTTTCAGTTTACTGTTCATTGTTGTCTATGTCTTGTGTTAAGTTTACGTCATGGAACGTCAAGGGTCTCAACTCCCCCACCAAGCGCTCCCAGGTACTCCACGCTCTTAAAAGATCGCAATCCTCTATTCTGTTCCTCCAGGAGACACATTTCCCTTCAGGTAAGGTACCTAATCTACCCAAATTTCCTTACTCTGTCTGGTTTTACTCGTGCGATACTGCTGCGAAGAAGAATGGAGTTAGTATTGCCTTTAAATCAGATGTTCCCTTCTCTGTGGTGGCTCGTTTGAGTGATGATCAGGGCAGATACCTGTTTCTTAAAGGGTACATTGCCAATACCCTAGTCACCATTGGCAATGTATACGCACCAAATGTTGTCCAAATTTCATGGCTACTCGATACCCTAGACAGATTTTCTATGTTCGCAGAGGGTCTTGTAATGTTGGGGGGAGACATTAACATTGCCCTTCAGCCCCTACAGGACTCCTCCACTGGCACATCTTCACATAGCTTCACTGCCCTTAGTAAACTTGCCAAGCATCTCTCCTCTATGCATCTTGTAGATGTATGGAGGGCCTTTAATCCCAACGGTAAAGACTATACGTTTTATTCTAACCCACACAAATCGTACCAGCGTCTGGACTACATCTTCCTGCCCCAGAACCAGCTAATTTTATCCTCCTCTCCCACCATTGGCTCTATCACTATCTCTGACCATGCCCCCATCACGGTTCAACTACAAATTTCATCCCTCCCACCCCGTAGCTATGACTGGAGACTTAATGAGACTCTGCTCTGCTCCCACGACTCTCGTCAAGCTGTTTCTAAAGCGCTCACTGATTATTTCAATGAAAATACTACACCTGACATACAGCCTGGTGTTATTTGGGAGGCTCACAAGTCCGTGATCAGAGGGGTATTCATTAGTCTCAGTTCTCACCTTAAGAAACAACGTACCAAAGAAATTGATGACTTACTTGCTCGAATTGCAACCTTGGAAAGTCAACATAAGCGAGCTGCGGCTCAGGGGCTCTCTCAGAACTGATCTTGTGCAGAGAACGACTTAAAGACTGCCTGAACCTAAAAACTGCTAAAGCCTATCTGTCGTCCTCCCATAAGTACTATATGCATGGTAACAAGGGTGGAAAACTGATGGCATATTTAGTTAAAAAACGACGCAACCAAAGCTTTGTAGCGGAGATCACTTCCCGGTCAGGCTCTAGCCTAAAAGACACTCCAGACATAGCTTCTGAATTTTGTGCTTTCTATCAGAAACTGTATAACCTTAGACCTGCTGAGACCCCTCTCAAGCTACAAGACCGCTCTGCTAAAATCCGGTCCTTTTTGCAATCTCTCTCCCTCCCATCGCTCACTCCCCAACAACAAGACGCCCTTACGACTCCCTTTACACTGTCAGAACTACAGTCTGCATTGGCTGACACCCCTTTGGGGAAAGCTCCTGGCCCCGACGGCCTCCCAGCCTTTTACTACAAACACTTTAGCTCTATCCTTCTCCCCCAATTTCTCCAGGTTTGTAACTCTGTAGATGAAGCTCACCACTTCCCCCCACAAGCCTTGGAGGCCCATATTTCTATCATTCCTAAGGAAGGCAAGGACCCGACACAATGTGGTAGTTACCGTCCCATCTCCTTGCTAAACGTAGATGTTAAACTATACGCCAAGTTAGTAGCTACTAGATTAAAATCATTCCTACCCTCCCTGGTCCACCCAGAGCAAGTGGGGTTTATCACGGGCAGAAAAGGTAAACATAACACCCAACGAGTACTTCACTTGATACAACACGCTCAGCGTAAGAAGACCCCCTTGGTACTTCTTTCAACAGATGCAGAAAAAGCCTTTGATAGGGTAGATTGGGCCTTTATGACAGAGACATTACGGTATTTTGGTTTCCCACATATGTTTATCCAGAAGGTCATGGCTTTGTACTAGCACTAAAATTAGAGTTAATGGATGCCTCTCCTCCTCGTTTGATATTAAAAACGGCACCAGGCAGGGATGCCCATTATCCCCCTTACTTTTTGTGCTGCCCATTGAAACATTAATTCAGAGTATCCGACAGGACCCATTGCTGAAAGGTCTGATTACTGGAGGGATATGTCATAGTACGGCCGCATTTGCAGACGACCTTTTAATAATCCTTACCAACCCAACTGTTGCACTACCTCACATTGATACGATCTTTATGGCCTTTGGTACCCTCTCGAATTTTAAAATTAATACCACAAAATCTGAAGCCCTATGTGTCTATTGCCCCCCTTCGGTTAAATCTGACTTACAGGCTACCTCCCCATTCCCACTGCGTCACGACTATATCAAGTATTTAGGATTAAATTTAACACCCTCACCCAGGCGCTGGTACGATTCTAACTACGGCCCTTTGCTCTCCAACATCAAATCCCTATTAGAATCTTGGCAGGTCCCATGTGTCTCATGGATGGGTAGAACTAGTCTACTGAAAATGATGATTCTGACTAAGATATTATACTTATTCCAAACCCTCCCTATCCCTCTTCCACTAACATTCTTCTCCTCCCTCCGCAGAATGTTTTCAAAGTATGTCTGGCATAACACACGCCCTAGAGTGGCGTTCCGTACTCTTACCAGACCTAGGAAGTTGGGTGGTATGGGTCTACTAGATATAAGAACATATTCCCATGCAGCACAACTGGCAAGGATCATTGATTGGTTTCAGAGTGATAATTTGAGGCTACGTGTGTCAGTGGAGGAAGCCACTATAGACTTCCCCCTTACTGCAATACTATGGCTTCCCCGCCAAACGGCTAAGCAGGTCCTCGCCCCCAATGTTCTGACATCAGCGGTCTATAACTCATGGCAATTGGTACGGCGACTGCTTCCTTTGTCAACAGGTCCCTCCCCCCTCGTGTCCGTTCAGGATTTAATCCTATTGGAATCCAAGTTTATAGAATCGGCCCCAAAAGTGCCGAAACATGTCGGGCGACTACCCTACGACGCTATACTGATTGATGGGGCCTTCCCTTCTTATTCTGAGTTCACCCAGCACCCCCTCTCCATCCATACCAATTTCCTAACATACCAATCGATTAAAACACTGTACCTGAGAGTTCTGAAGAAGGAGCCTGGCAATCGCACAATTACATGGCTAGAACAGCTCCTACTCCGAAAGCAAAACACACCAAGGCCTTTATCTACCCTCTACTCCAACCTCCTGAGCGAACTAGGCACAGAGCTCCCCTCATATGTTTGAAAATGGGAGGAGGACCTTCAAATGTCCCTTACCCCCGGAGAAATTTCATCTATGCTCAAGCGATCCACAGGGCCTTCCAGATGTGTACTCTTGCAGGAATCCAGCTACAAATTGGTCACCAGATGGTATAGAACGCCCACTGTAGTCCATAAGTTCTCTCCGGAGGTATCCCCTTTGTGTTGGCGCTGCCATAAGTCCTCAGGTTCCTACTTGCATATTTGGTGGGAATGCGAAAAAATATCCCCTTACTGGTCACTTGTTCAGCAGATACTGAACCAGGTTTGTGGAGTCACCGAGCCTCTGACCCCGGTAGGCATTTTCCTGAATTTGTGGCCCACTTTTCCGCCTAGGTCCCACAAACATCTTTGGCTTCAACTAGTGGCTATCGCCAAATCTATGATCCCTCTATACTGGGCATCCAAATTCCCTCCTCCAGTATCCCACTTTCTGCGGAAAGTATCTCAAGTTGCGCGGATGGAAGAACTTTCCCACTTAGAACTCTGTACCTACCAGAAGTTTAGTGCTATTTGGGCGCCTTGGTATGAGTTCTCTAAAGACACTACCAGGACGCATCTGTGGGAACCCCCTGTTTAACAAAATAACTTACTGAGACCCTTGGCCTTTCACCCTAAGGATTCTTTGTATCTTTTCCACCGCTAACGTTCCATTATTCATTGTGTTATTAGTCAACCGTTGTATGTAATACGCCAGATTATCCGATTGTATGATCAATGATTGTTGTGCCATGCACATTGTCTGTAACTATGTATACGCATTGGTGATACTTGAAAATCTAATAACAAGTTATTTACAAAAAAAAAAAAAAAGATAACGTGTTTTGGGGCATACAACACTAGCAAAGGCACAACCTTCATCAGATCTAATCAGACAGAAAAAATACCATTGTTACTTTTAAAACATAATATAATATAAAATTCATGCATAAATATAAAAAAAATTTGAATAAAACCATAGAATTATAATACGTGTATATGTTACATACAGTGGGGGAAAAAGTATTTAGTCAGCCACCAATTATGCAAGATCTCCCACTTAAAAAGATGAGAGAGGCCTGTAATTGACATCATAGGTAGACCTATGAGAGACAAAATGAGAAAACATACTGTATCTAGAAAATCACATTGTCTGATTTTTTAAGAATTTATTTGCAAATTATGGTGGAAAATAAGTATTTGGTCACCTACAAACAAGCAAGATTTCTGGCTCTCACATCAGGGACTCCACGCAAGATCTCACCCCGTGGGGTTAAAATGATCACAAGAACGGTGAGCAAAAATCCCAGAACCACACGGGGGATCCAAGTGAATGACCTGCAGAAAGCTGGGACTAACGTAACAAAGGCTACTGTCGGGGACTCAGATCCTGCAGTGCCAGACGTGTCCCCCTGCTTAAGCCAGTACATATCCGAGCCCGTCTGAAGTTTGCTAGAGAGCATTTGGATGTTCCAGAAGAGTACTGGGAGAATTTCATATGGTCAGATGAAACCAAAGTAGAACTGTTTGGTAGAAAAACAACTCGTCGTGTTTGGAGGAATTGCATCCAAAGAACACCATACCAACTGTGAAGCATGGGGGTGGCAACATCATGCTTTGGGGCTGTTTCTCTGCAAAGGGACTAGGACAACTGATCCGTGTACATGAAAGAATGAATGGGGCCATGTATCGTGAGATTTTGAGTGCAAACCTCCTTCCATCAGCAAGGGCATTGAAGATGAAATGTGGCTGGGTCCTTCAACATGACAATGATCCCAAGCACACCGCCAGGGCAATGAAGGAGTGGCTTCGTAAGAAGCATTTCAAGGTCCTGAAGTAGCCTAGCCAGATCTCAACCCCATAGAAAACCTTTGGAGGGAATTGACAGTCCGTGTTGCCCAGCGACAGCCCCAAAACATCACTGCTCTAGAGGAGATCTGCATGGAGGAATGGGCCAATATACCAGCAACAGTGTGTGCTAACCTTGTGAAGACTTACAGAAAATGTTTGACCTCTGTCATTGCCAACAAAGGATATATAACAAAGTATTGAGATGAACTTTTGTTATTGACCAAATACTTATTTTCCACCATAATTTGCAAATAAATTCTTTAAAAATCAGACATTGTGATTTTCTGGATTTCTTTTCTCATTTTGTCTCTCATAGTTGAGGTCTACCTATGATGTCAATTACAGGCCTCTCTCATCTTTTTAAGTGGGAGAACTTGCATAATTGGTGGCTAACTAAATACTTTTTTCCCCACTGTATTGCATGTATCTTATATTGCATATCTTATGATGCAGACACATATATATCAGTCAATAGCCCATTTTTTAAAAATGCTTTTTAGATGTTACTCAATTGAAAAACCCAGCAACTGATGATTTTTTTTAAAGAACATGTATTATTAGAAAATATATCCAGGAATCAGCAAAAAAGCGTTAGCAAAGTAAATAGTAAGGACAGTGGATTTAAGATGTGTCATACCTGTATCATTGAAGGATTTGAACTGAATCTGAACCTCTGGAAAGGCGGGAGTTAACTTTAAGAAGTAGCGTGAGACACCCACGCATGCGTGTTAAGTAGCTATTTGTGGTCTAGTGTTGTTAGAGCTGCTCGCTCTCATCTATTCAAAGTGAAACTTCCCGCTTGCGCAATGGCATGTGCGATACTGGCGCTTCTTGTATATGATCTGTTCTAAGAGAACACGCATGCTTGGTAGTATGTGTGGCTCTAACAGCTACGCCCACTATGAGAAATACTGCTACAGGGTTAAGTATCCATATCAAAGCGCTGGGATGTGCTATAATGTAGCCTATTTAATTATGTTATAGCAGTGATTGACTTTTTTAATTATTTGATGTAGATATTAGGTGTAATGAAAGTACTATAAGTGTGGAATGCTATATATGACTTGTGCCATTGTGGAAGGATAAGGGGGGCGAGAGAGTACCGTTAACACGAATTTGGGCCTGTGGGGAAGTGTAAAGTGCGCGGATGCGTATGAAGCCCAGTCCAAACTGGTGGAGGGTTGACTGTAGGAAATTTCAATCCACCTTATCAAAGACCTTCTCCACATCCAGGGAGAGAAGCATCATAGGTATCTGAGTGTGCTGAGCATGGTTCTAGGCGTTGTCCCGAGTCTCCCTTTGGGAGACGAAGCCTACCTGTAGGCAATCAATTTCGCAATTAGTTTTGCATCTGTGCTGATCAGGGAAATAGGCCTGTAACTGGGGCAGAGTTGGGGGGCCTTACCGTCCTTAGGAATAACAGTGATATGAGTGTGGAAGAAGGAGGGGGGAACGGGGTGTCCGGTGAGACCGCCTTAAAAGCTTTCAAGACAAAGGGGGGAAGTTCTGTCTGAAGGGTCTTGTAAAATTGTGCCGTGTAGCTGTCAAGGCCTGTGCTCTTACCCCCTGGATGCTCAGCTCCAATTCCGTCTGGGAGAAGCCATTAAAGTGGTTAGAGTAGAGTGTTGGAGTGATTGTTTATGTTGTGCTTGCAGGGAGTTTAAAGTCTGGAGGAGAGACTTAAATGGGTATTCCCACGAACATAACCATTTTTAAATTTGTAGATAATTAAAAGTTAAATATTTTTGCAAATATAAGTAATTAAACTGTTTGCAGAATTTTCAAGATTTTTTTCTAAATATCTTGTGGTCACAAGTTGCTGTCTTGATTGGTTGCCAATGGATACGACCGTGAAGGCAGGAACTTTCTAAGGTCAGAAAATCAACAATGATATCCTTATTGTGGCCGGGATATCTTCTCATACATGTAGTGTCCCTGCCTGATAACCCAGCTACAATAATAAAATAATGGCTGGGTACCTGACAAGTCCGAGACCGTAGAAAGTTTCTGCATTTGTGGTCATATCCATTGGCAACCGATCAAGGCAGTACTAAGATGGTTAGAGAAAATCCTTAAAACGCTGCAGAATTTTTAACTACTTATATTTGCGAAAATGTTTAACTTTTAATTACCTACAAATATAGATATGATTATGTTTATGGGAATACCCCTTTAAGTTTTAAACCAGCTTCTCACTTAAGTCTAGCATCATGTTTCATAAGGACCCCTCGCAGAACACACTTCAGGGCCTCGCATTGAACTAGAGGGGATGTGGCATCCTGAGTGTGGTCAATACCAAAATTGGACATTGAGTTTTTAAGCTCCAAAAGGCATTGAGCATCACGAAAGAGCTATTTGTTGAGTCTCCAGGAGTTACCGCGTTTAGTGGGAGTGAGTGGGTAGAGAGAGCAGGAGACCACTGCGTGGTAAGAGAGGAGCATATGCTGGCTGAGATAGTCCAGTCTGCTGTATGAGGAGTGGGCGTGAGAGTAAAAGGAGTAGTCCTTTGTATCTGGATGTAGGCTGAGCTAGACATCGCAAAGCACCATGGAGTTTAAGAGCTTACACTGTAGGGAATTTGAAATTTACCCGTGGATGAGTCTAAAAGTGGATTAATGATTATGTTAAGGTCCCCATAGAGAATCAAGTGGCTTCGGGTGAAGGACTGGAGAGACATGAGGGCAGAGAGAAGAAAGTGTACATGACCCAAGTTTAGCGAGTAGATGTTGACGTATCATGCATCAGGGTCGTAGAGCGAGTCGAGGATTTGGACAAGGAGGTTTTTGTGAAAAAAAGTGGCTACTCCTTTAGTCTTCCCCTGGGAATTGCTCCTATTTGACCACTCCGGGTAATAGTGGTTCTTAATTGTGGGCATGTTGGGAGTAAGGAAATGGGTTTCCTGAAGACAGAAGATATGGGGGCTACAGGTGATGAGCGCAAGTCTCAAGTCAGGTCCGTGATATGGTCTGCCAAACTATTTGGGGGTTGTGGTAGGCACAAAAGAGATAGCAAGTATGAAAGGAGAATGTAAACGACAATAAGTGTCAGCTTCCGTTCGAACCCAGTGATGGTGTGAAGAAGTGGCGGATTATGTAGGGTAATATGATGAGGGAAATAAGAGAGTGATCAAGGGCAACGGACCAGGAGGCTAGTAACACAATGTAACAGTTGGAATTAAAAACAGTCCAGTTTTGTAGCTATCACAGATAGCTGTGAACGGGAAGAGTTCTGGTTGTGGCCATCGTCAGCGGTTCCCGGAACAGGGCGAGGTTTAGACAGGTCAGGGTCGCCCAGTAGCAGTTCCCAGAAGCGAGGGGAGCTAATCTTTAAGCTGGATTTGCGGTGAAAATTGGAAGCCCCAGGAGTACGAAATTCCACATTCCTGTAGAATAGCTAAGGGGGGGGTTTCACCGCAGCTCTTTGTCGCAGAGTGTAGTGGGAGAGATCTGGAAAGAGGGCCACCTGTGGCCTGTCAAAGTCTATGCATTTAAATTCTCTGGTCTTAAGCATAATCTCCTCTTTGAGAACATTAGTAATGGACTCCACAGATGATGTCTCAGGGCTTTGCCTGGCCAGAGCTTCGGGTTCTGAGAGCTCAATGGGCACGGTTCAATTTCAATGCAGTTGTCAGCTGGGTGACCCAGCTGCGTATTGAACATGCCAGTGAGTATAGCAATGAGTTCAGAGGATGGCTTAGTGTCTGGTAGGCCATGCATTCTGATGCGGTAGCATGCCTTGGTGGAGGAAGAACACTGTTGTAGTGAATAAATGGAGGCCAATACTGAGGTTTGAAATTTCTCTAGGTTGTCGACTCACTTTTGTAGGTCAGCTATATCCGCTTTAACGACCTTGCGGTTCTGACACCATGCTTTTTTAAATCAGAGGCCAAGTCATCCATTGCCAGGAAGGAGAGTGAGAACAGCTTGTAGTTCAGGGTGGCCCTGTAAGGTTTGGACAGCTTCATCTGGAGGCGGCAAGTGAGGAGCAGAAGAGATGGGCATTTACAGTTCCTCCGTTGTGCCCTCTGCGGCAAGTTAGAGGTGGAGTGGCGTCTTCATCTGAGGATGGGTCAATGTCTGGGAAGGGTAGCAGATGTCTGGCAGGGTGACCCTTGTGAGGCGGTGAGTGAAAAAAGGATTCTTTTGTGGGGGAGGGGGCTTGAGCCCCAGTCAGAGTCTCCACCTAGAGTTGTTCTGGGGGCCAGGGGCCTGAGTTGTAGTGGTGTGAGCAGGAGAGTGGGATTCCATTGTGCTGGAGCCGTTGCCTGTGGGAGGGTTGGCAGGGAGTCCAGAGGGAGGAGGTGTGGTAGGATACCACTTGGAGGGCCAAAATGGCCGCCTTGTTTTCCCCGCCTTGTTTCGGTTTGACTCACCGGTGCTGCCTCTGGAAGGACGGAGGGTTCTGAAGCTGCCTGCAGACTCTGAGCAGGTGGCTCAGCTTGAGTGCCTGGAAGAGTTGCAGGAGCCGGCTCCTGTAGTGCGGGAGCACCAGAGGATACGGGGGAGGCCGGCGTCTCGGACCTGTCACTGTCGGCAAGCTGACGGAAGTCTACCAATGGGAGAAAGAAATTGCTGATGGGCACCTCGGTTCCTGGGAGGAGGGACCCCCTGTGGCCCTTTTGGTTTGCCTATGATTTTGTTGTTAATCCCAGAGTGGAGAGGGTTCAGAGTGGAGCAGGTATTAAGCAAGTCTGCACTGCTGCATGTCCAGACACGCCACCCTACCTTTTCTTTTTTTAACTCTATGAATTGGTATGAGGGCCTGAGTGGATAGTTTATGGAAATATTGCAAACCTTATTCCAGATTGTGCTGTTGTGTTTACACTGACTTGTAAAAGTATTCATACCCCTTATACTTTTTCACATTTTGTCACTTTACAACCACAAAATTAAATGTATTTTATTGAGATTTTAAGTGATTTTAAGAAGCACATAATTAATTATTATTATTATTGTTTATTTATATAGCACCATTAATTCCATGGTGCTTTACATTTGAGGATTTACATACGGTACACAAGATGTACAAAACAGATAATACTAACAATGACCAACTGGCACAGTGGGTTAGAGGGCCCTCCCCGCAAGGGCTTACAATCTGTGAAGTGGAACAAAAATGATACATAGCTTTCAAAATTTTAATCAAATAAAAATCTGAAAAGGGTGATGTGCAAAAGTCTTCAGCCCCCCTATATCAATACTTTGTAGAGCCACCTTTAGCTGCAATTACAGCTGCAAGTCTTTTGGGGTATGTCTCTACCAACTTTGCTCATCTAGAGACTGATATTTTTTCCCATTCTTCTTTGCAAAATAGCTGAAGCTCAGCCAGACTGGATGGAGAGCGTCTGTGAACAGCAATTTTCATATTTTGCCACAGATGCTCAATTGGATTTAGGTCTGGACTTTGACTGGGCCATTCTAACACATGAATATTCTTTGTTCTAAAACATTGCACTGTAGCTCTGGCTGTATGTTTAGGGTCATTGTCTTGCTGGAAGGTGAATCTCCTTCCCAGTCTCAAGTCTTTTGCAGCCTCCAACAGGTTTTCTTCCAGGATTGTCCTGTATTTAGCTCCATCCATCTTCTCATCAACTCTGACCAGCTTCCCTGTCCCTGCTGAAGAAAAGTATCCCACAGCATGATACTGCCACCGCCGTGTTTCACAGTGGGGATGGTGTGTTCAGGATGATGAGCAGTGTTACTTGTCTGCCAAAAATAGCGCTTTGTATTTAGGCCAAAAAGTTCAACTTTGGTCTCATCTGACTAGAGCATCTTCTTCCACATGTTTGCTTTGTCCCCTATATGGCTTGTGGCAAACTGCCAACAGCACCTCTTATGTCTTTTTTCAACAATGGTTTTCTTCTTGGCACTCTTCCATAAAGGCCAGATTTGTGTAGTGCACGACTTCTAGTTGTCTTGTGGACAGAATCTCCCACCTGAGCTGTGGATTTCTGCAGCTCCTCCAGAGTGACCATGGGCCTCTTGGCTGCTTTTCTGAACAGTGCTCTCTTTGCTCGATCTGTCAGTTTAGGTGGACGGCCATGTCTTGGTAGGTTTTCAGTTGTAGAATACTTTTTCCATTTTTGGATGATGGATTGAACAGTGTTCCTCAGGATGCTCAAAGCTTGGGATATGTTTTTATAACCTAACCCTGCTTTAAACTTCTCCACAGCTTTATCTCTGACCTGTCTGATGAGTTCTGATGAGGTGTATTTATAGTGAGATTAAATGTACAAAGGTAAGATAGAAATAACAGTTGGATAGTAACACCAAGAAACAGGCCATATGACTAGGCCTATCCTATGAGCATGAACTACTAATACAAGTGAATTCATATGTATACATAGTCACAAATGTTTAACCTGATAACATTTTATTTTTGGTTGCCCTATGTGTAAATGGTATAACATATCTGTGAGGAATGAGGTGAGGAGATGAGAAGTCCTCAGGGAATGATTAGCATTTCCTAATGTACTCCAGTTTATATCATTTACAAGAAGAGGAAATTGTTAATGAAGGGCATTTTGTGAACAAAACTGCATTTTGTGAAATACCAATTGTTTGTATTTGTCTCCCAAACAAGACAATTTGATGACTCAAGAGTCACTTGTCTGCTTATAGACTTTGTACAACCTTGGAATCTGGTCACTGTAATGTGTTCATTGTGTGGTCTTATTTGTAAAATGGTATAAAAGGCTACATCATGCTACAATAAAATGAGACATTTATACATACCATGAGACTGCGTATACAGTGCCTTGCGAAAGTATTCGGCCCCCTTGAACTTTTCAACCTTTTGCCACATTTCAGGCTTCAAACATAAGGATATAAAATTTTAATTTTTTGGTGACGAATCAACAACAAGTGGGACACAATTGTGAAGTGGAACGAAATTTATTGGTTGTTTTAAACTTTTATAAAAAATAAAAAACTGAAAAGTGGGGCGTGCAATATTATTCAGCCCCTTTACTTTCAGTGCAGCAAACTCACTCCAGAAGTTCAGTGAAGATCTCTGAATGATCCAATGTTGTCCTAAATGACTGATGATGATAAATATAATCCACCTGTGTGTAATCAAGTCTCCGTATAAATGCACCTGCTCTGTGATAGTCTCAGGGCTCTGTTTAAAGCGCAGAAAGCATCATGAAGACCAAGGAACACACTAGGCAGGTCCGTGATACTGTTGTGGAGAAGTTTAAAGCCGGATTTGGATACAAAAAGATTTCCCAAACTTTAAACATCCCAAGGAGCACTGTGCAAGCGATCATATTGAAATGGAAGGAGTATCAGACCACTGCAAATCTACCAAGACCCGGCCGTCCCTCTAAACTTTCATCTCAAACAAGGAGAAGACTGATCAGAGATGCAGCCAAGAGGCCCATGATCACTCTGGATGAACTGCAGAGATCTACAGCTGAGGTGGGAGAGTCTGTCCATAGGACAACAATCAGTCGTACACTGCACAAATCTGGCCTTTATGGAAGAGTGGCAAGAAGAAAGCCATTTCTCAAAGATATCCATAAAAAGTCTTGTTTAAAGTTTGCCACAAGCCACCTGGGAGACACACCAAACATGTGGAAGAAAGTGCTCTAGTCAGATGAAACCAAAATCGAACTTTTTGGCCACAATGCAAAACGATATGTTTGGCGTAAAAGCAACACAGCTCATCACCCTGAACACACCATCCCCACTGTCAAACATGGTGCTGGCAGCATCATGGTTTGGGCCTGCTTTTCTTCAGCAGGGACAGGGAAGATGGTTAAAATTGATGGGAAGATGGATGGAGCCAAATACAGGACCATTCTGGAAGAAAACCTGTTGGAGTCTGCAAAAGACCTGAGACTGGGATGGAGATTTATCTTCCAACAAAACAATGATCCCAAACATAAAGCAAAATCTACAATGGAATGGTTCACAAATAAACGTATCCAGGTGTTAGAATGGCCAAGCCAAAGTCCAGACCTGAATCCAATCGAGAATCTGTGGAAAGAGCTGAAAACTGCTGTTCACAAACGCTCTCCATCCAACCTCACTGAGCTCGAGCTGTTTTCCAAGGAAGAATGGGCAAGAATTTCAGTCTCTAGATGTGCAAAACTGATAGAGACATACCCCAAGCGACTTGCAGCTGTAATCGCAGCAAAAGTTCGCGCAACAAAGTATTAACTTAAGGGGGCCGAATAATTTGGCACGCCCCACTTTTCAGTTTTTTATTTTTTACAAAAGTTTAAAATATCCAATAAATTTCATTCCACTTCACGATTGTGTCCCACTTGTTGTTGATCCTTTACCAAAAAATTAAAATTTTATATCCTTATGTTTGAAGCCTGAAATGTGGCAAAAGGTTGAAAAGTTCAAGGGGGCCGAATACTTTCGCAAGGCACTGTATACAGTATGCAAGGAACATTATTACACATACTCAGTAACAAGTTACAGAAAACGTGTCTTAAATTGTAATATAAAAATTATAATACGAAAATCCAATATCCAAGAAAAAGATGATATAAAAATAAGGAATAGGGAATATAATGGGAAGGGACTATGTAAAGAAAGAAAGCGTTAAAGAGTAAGAAAATAAAATAAAAAGGGAAGAATAAACAGCATAGACTGTTCCGTCATACCCATAATAACATACAGTAACACCTATGACTGTTTTCAACCAGTGATATCTCTATGGGACGCAGAAGGGGAAGTGGATTCACGATTTCATTCCACTTCACGATTGTGTCCCACTTGTTGTTGATTCGTCACCAAAAAATTAAAATTTTAGATCCTTATGTTTGAAGCCTGAAATGTGGCAAAAGGTTGAAAAGTTCAAGGGGGCCGAATACTTTCGCAAGGCACTGTATCTGTGTCTCCGGGCCCGTGATCCATGTATGTTTTATTGATTAATTTTTCACAGAAGGTATTCAGCAGAATTTGGTCTGTACATCAAATTGCTACAACAGAAGGAAAAGAGCCCTATGTGGCTTTTGGAGTGCCGATTTAGATGCTTGGGTATATGGATGCCATGTCATGTTTGCAGAGCATCTAAGGTACCAATGAAGTGGAATTTCCTAGGGAGTGGCAGTGAAAACTGCACCCCTCAAAGAATTTATCAAGTTGTGTAGTGAGCATTAATATCCCAGATGTGAATGCACAGCAGATGGTGAAAAGTGAATATGTAAGCTGTGTGGAGTACATTGGGAACACCAAATTCCCTACTATTTTCCAAGTACATTTATGATTGGGGGGGAGGTCACTCTGGGGGACACATCTGGTGTCTTTTGAATTGTAAGCTCTAAATCTGGGGTGTACCCTGATATATGCTCGCACAGTTTATACATTCCCTTCCCTTTGTTTTTATCTTACATTGCGCAAGCTATATACAGTCATATGAAAAAGTTTGGGCACCCCTATTAATCTTAATCATTTTTAGTTCTAAATATTTGGGTGTTTGCAACAGCCATTTCAATTTGATATATCTAATAACTGATGGACACAGTAATATTTCAGGATTGAAATGAGGTTTATTGTACTAACAGAAAATGTGCAATATGCATTAAACCAAAATTTGACCGGTGCAAAAGTATGGGCACCTCAACAGAAAAGTGACATTAATATTTAGTAGATCCTCCTTTTGCAAAAATAACAGCCTCTAGTTGCTTCCTGTAGCTTTTAATCAGTTCCTGGATCCTGGATGAAGGTATTTTTGACCATTCCTCTTTACAAAACAATTCCAGTTCAGTTAAGTTTTGTGGTCGCCGAGCATGGACAGCCTGCTTCAAATTATCCCACAGATGTTCAATGATATTCAGGTCTGGGGACTGGGATGGCCATTCCAGAACATTGTAATTGTTCCTCTGCATGAATGCCTGAGTAGATTTGGAGCTTTGTTTTGGATCATTGTCTTGCTGAAATATCCATCCCCGGCGTAACTTCAAATTCGTCACTGATTCTTGTACATTATTCTCAAGAATCTGCTGATACTGAGTTGAATCCATGCGACCCTCAACTTTAACAAGATTCCCGGTGCCGGCATTGGCCACACAGCCCCAAAGCATGATGGAACCTCCACCAAATTTTACAATGGGTAGCTAGTGTTTTTCTTGGAATGCTGTGTTTTTTTGACGCCATGCATAACGCCTTTTTGTATGACCAAACAACTCAATCTTTGTTTCATCAGTCCACAGGGCCTTCTTCCAAAATGAAGCTGGCTTGTCCAAATGTGTTTTTGCATACCTCAAGCGACTCTGTTTGTGGCGTGCTTTCAGAAACGGCTTCTTTCGCATCACTCTCCCATACAGCTTCTCCTTGTGCAAAGTGTGCTGTATTGTTGACCGATGCACAGTGACACCATCTGCAGCAAGATGATGCTGCAGCTCTTTGGAGGTGGTCTGTGGATTGTCCTTGACTGTTCTCACCATTCTTCTTTCTCTGCCTTTTCTTGGCCTGCCACTTCTGGGCTTAACAAGAACTGTCCCTGTGGTCTTCCATTTCCTTACTATGTTCCTTACAGTGGAAACTGACAGGTTAAATCTCTGAGACAACTTTTTGTATCTTTCCCCTGAACAACTATGTTGAACAATCTTTGTTTTCAGATCATTTGAGAGTTGTTTTGAGGAGCCCATGATGCCACTCTTCAGAGGAGATTCAAATAGGAGAACAACTTGCAATTGGCCACCTTAAATACCTTTTCTCATGATTGGATACACCTGGCTATGAAGTTCAAAGCTCAGTGAGGTTACAAAACCAATTTTGTGCTTCAGTAAGTCAGTAAAAAGTAGTTAGGAGTATTCAAATCAATAAAATGATAAGGGTACCCAAATTTTTGCACCGGTCAAATTTTGGTTTAATGCATATTGCACATTTTCTGTTAGTACAATAAACCTCATTTCAATCCTGAAATATTACTGTGTCCATCAGTTATTAGATATATCAAATTGAAATGGCTGTTGCAAACACCCAAATATTTAGAACTAAAAATGATTAAGATTAATAGGGGTGCCCAAACTTTTTCATATGACTGTATATATATATAATAATATATATATTATATAATATATATATTATTATTTTTTTTATTTTCTGGTGATGTAGCCATATGAGGGCTGTTTTTTGCAGGATAAGATGCATCTTGTAATGACACTATTTTTGGGTGCCTATAACTTATTGAATACATTTTTTTTACTTTTTTTGGTGGGTTAAACCCCCCCCCCAAAAAAAAAAAAAAAATCAATTCTGGCATTGCATTTTACCTTTTAATTTTATGCCATGCAGCGTACAGCATAAGTACCATACTACTTTTATTCTGTGGGTTGGTATGAGTACGGTGATACCTAATTTATATATTTTTTTTTTTATGTGTTACTAATTTTACAGAACAAAACCCATTTGGGGACATAAATCAATTATTTTTGCATCGCCATCCTCTGAGAAGTGTAACATTTTTATTATTCGGTTGACAGAGTTGGTTACTTTTTGTGGGGCGACCTGTGCTTTTTATTCATACTTTTTTGGGGTACATATGACTTTTTCATAACTTTTTATAGCATATTTTGTAAGGCACGATGGCAAAAAATTATTACTTCAAAGTGTTTTTTTTCCATTTTTTTTTTCTGACGTTCACCATGCAGTTTAAATACTGTTTCAGTTTTATTGTAAGGGTTTTTACAGATGTGACAATGCAAAATGTGTTTTGTTTTTATTCATTTTTATTTTTTTAATTTTATTTAATTAATTTTATATAGGAAAGGGTCTTTTTTAGGGTATGGGTGTGGCCAAGGTCCTTTTCAACCCTGTTTTTGCGTCGCTCACCAGCGCCCTCTAGGTTCACACCCTCACATTTCCTCCCCCTCAGCTCACCACTTATGGGGTGAGCGACAGTGGGACAAGACATACAATGACGACGTCCCTCTTTAATCAAATAAACTTGTCCAGTGACTCTCCACATGTCCCGATCTGGCGGTCTAATTTTCCAAGTTCCAGTCAGTCGATATTTCCGGTTTCTCAGCCTCTTTTTCTTGCTATTAGCATCAGGCTGTAAAATGAATTCTGCCTCTTTTCTTCTTTTTGAGTTGGCTGACTCCCACTTCACAGATAACATGGAGACATTATTCACCACTTGTCCACCAGACATTTGGCTAGAGACAGGATACAGAAACACATTTATCCACAATGGCTTCAGACACTTTATTTGTTGGAACAATATACCCGTGGTCAGTCTTCTTACGGACTCTTGTTCCACACTTTTGATGACCCTTCACCTTATTTACCATCTCACAGTTCTCGTAGCTCTGGACCTCATTGGTTTGAAGCTGGACCCACTCTGTCACAGGCAGTGTGTGATCAATCGCAGTCTCTTCTTCTGTTGGACCTTCTTTGGCCGCCTTATATTTTGCAGGAAGTCTACCTTTAGCAGTTACAACAAGAAACTGAAGATGTTGGAGTTCTCCCAAACTAATAGGCTGTTCTACAACTTGCAGTGTTATGAACTGTGCATCCTCCACTTTAGCAACATCTTCCTGGGGAACTATACCATCCACTTGACGTTTTACACAATCACGTTGTTCCATCATAATATAATTATTGTTACCACCATCACTGGACAGGTCACTAATGTCTGTCTGACTTTTTGGCTCTCCTGTACCATCAAGACAGAGACCAAGAGATGAAGACTGATTACATGCCATTTTTGTTGACTCTGCAACCTCATTTGTTACATACACACGTGGACAAAATTGTTGGTACCTCTTGTTTAATGAAAGAAAAACCCACAATGGTCACAGAAATAACTTGAATCTAACAAAAGTAATAATATATAAAAATTATATGAAAATGAACAAATGAAAGTCAGACATTGCTTTTCAGCCATGCTTCAACAGAATTTAAAAAAAGAAAACTCATGAAACAGGCCTGGACAGAAATGATGGTACCCTTAACTTAATATTTTGTTGCACAACCTTTTGAGGCGATCACTGCAATCAAACGATTCCTGTAACTGTCAATGAGACTTCTGCACCTCTCAACTGGTATTTTGGCCCACTTCTCATCAGCAAATTGCTCCGGTTGTCTCGGGTTTGAAGGGTGCCTTTTACAGATGGCATGTTTCAGCTCCTTTCAAAGATGCTCAATAGTCTTTAGGTCAGGGCTCATAGAAGGCCACTTCAGAATAGTCCAATGTTTTCCTCTTAGCCATTCTTGGGTGTTTTTAGCTGTGTGTTTTGAGTCATTATCATGTTGCAAGACCCATGACCTGTGACTGAGACCAAGCTTTCTGACACTGGGCAGCACATTTCTCTCTAGAATCCCTTGATAGTCTTGAGATTTCATTGTACACTGCACAGATTCAAGACACCCTGTGCCAGATGCAGCAAAGCAGCCCCAGAACATAACAGAGCCTCCTCCATGTTTCACAGTAGGGACAGTGTTCTTTTCAAGATATGCTTCATTTTTCCATCTGTGAACATAAGCTAATGTGCCTTGCCAAAAAATTCTATTTTTGTCTCATCCCTCCATAGGACATTCTCCCAGAAGATTTGTGGCTTGTCAACATGTAGTTTGGCAAATTCCAGTCTGTCAGATTCAAGTTATTTCTGTGACCATTGTGGGTTTTTCTTTCATTAAATGAGGGGTACCAACAATTTTGTTTCACGTGTGTATGTTGTTTTTCACTGTAATGTGCTCTTTAATGTGGGGGTGACAGTGGAATCTGCTTGAGGGAGGTAGTAATCTCCCTTTAATTTGAGGAGACTGTACCTTCAGATTAAGCATGACAAAGTGGGTAGTAGGACAATAGCTTCAATGAATAATGAGAAGGCATTTGACTTTGTTTATGATATTTAAAACCAACAGGGCATGTGAGAGTCAATGACTATGTATGTGACTCCAGCCCTTTGTCATCTTTGTGCTTTAAACTACAGAGTCCTTAGCCCCTAGGATCAACAAGAACCATCTAATAGAGGGGTGTATTTTCACTGCCATAATATAGAAGCTCTCACTGTATGCTGATGATAATGTTAGCAGAGACAAGGAGCTCACAGAAAGTTCAGCTTCAAAACTGTAAATAAATATGGGTGCTATTTTGGCTTAATTGGAGTAAAAAAGTGCTATGTCCCGCTGATATAGTCAATCTGGTTAACCTCTTCCCAAACTCTTTTCTTCAAGTGGTGAAATATTTTTCTTGCCTAGGTATAGAAGTGTGTGGAGATGTGGAGTAGTTTCTGTCATTTAATATTGCTCCTACTGTTGAACATGTGCACAGAAAGCATGTGGCTTCTACTATGCTTGGTAGAACACAAACATTTTCAAAATGGTCCTTCTGCTGAAACTGCTCTACCTCTATGGGTCTGCTCCTAAGGTCATACTCTGGGCCCATTTCACAGCAACTAAAAGGCTCATGACTCCTACCTTGTGGAACTGTTAATTTCCCAGACTGGCTAGAGGTACTTTACAGGGTCCCAGTGATCAAGGGGGCTTGCTCTCCCTAATTTATATTTTAACTGTACATCCATACAGCCCTCTTACATAGCTTGATGGATCAGAGCTAATTCTAATAACCCAACTTACAAATCTGGTGTACAGTGCCTTGCAAAAGTATTCATACCCCTTGAACTTTTTCACAAATTGTCACCTTACAACCACAATCTTACAACTGTTCAATCCATCATCCAAAAAAGGAAAAAGTATTCTACAACTGTAAACCTACCAAGGAATGGCTGATAGATTGAACAAGGAGAGCACTGGTCAGAGAAGCAGCCAAGAGGCCCATGGTCACTCTGGAGGATTTGCAGAAATCCACAGCTCAGGTGGGAGATTCTGTCCACAGGACAACTAGAAGTCATGCACTCAACAAATCTGGCCTTTATGGAAAAGAAGAAAAACATTGTTGAAAGAAAGACATAAGAGGTGATGTTTGCAGTTTGCCCCAAGCCATATAGGGGACACAGCAAACATGTGAAAGAAAATGCTCTAGTCAGATGAGACCAAAGTTGAACTTTTTGGCCTAAATACAAAGCGCTATTTTTGGCAGAAAAGTAAGACTGCTCATCATCCTGAACACACCATCCACTGTGAAACATGGTGGTGGCAGCATCATTCTGTGGGGATGCTTTTCTTCAGAAGGGACAGGGAAGCTGGTCATAGTTGATGGGAAGATTGATGGAGCTAAATACAGGGCAATCCTGGAAGAAAACCTGTTGGAGGCAGCAAAAGATTTGAGACTGGGAAGGAGATTCACCTTCCAGCAAGACGATGACCCTAAACATACAGCCAGAGCTACAGTGGAATGGTTCAGATCAAAGAATATTCATGTGTTAGAATGGCCCAGTCAAAGTCCAGACCTAAATCCAATTGAGCATCTGTAGCAAGACATGAAAATTGCTGTTCACAGACACTCTCCATCCAATCTGGCTGAGCTTGTGCTATTTTGCAAAGAAGAATGGGCAAAAATCTCAGTCTCTAGATGCGCAAAGCTGGTAGAGACATACCTCAAAAGACTTGCAGCTGTAATTGCAGTGAAAGGTGGCTCTATAAAGTATTGATATAGGGGGCTGAATACTTTTGCACGTCACAATTTTCAGATTTTTATTTGATTAAAATTTTGAAAACCATGTATCATTTCCGTTCCACTTCACAATTATCTGCTACTGTCTGTTGGTCTATCACTTTAAATTGCAATAAAATACATTTAATTTTGTGGTTGTAAGGTGACAAAATGTGAAAAAGTTCAAGGGTTATGAATAATTTTGCAAGGCACCATATAAGGGAATTCCTACCCAAAAAGTACTACACTTTTATTATAGTCGCCAAGGTTGCAATGTGGAACTCTGTGGTGCAGACACAGGATGATGAGGAGAGCAGCAAAGCTTGGTCTCCAAATTGCGTCTCTGGTGCAGCCCTTTCAGAGTTAAACCACTTACCAGATTACACATTCTGGCCTTGGAAGTAAATAAAATATCTTACCCAATTATACCCAATTGCAGAAACGCAGCTTTTTTTATTGCAGATTTTGCTGTTTTTTTTTTAGAATGGCTACAAGAGGAAAATAGAGGAAAATATATAGTAAGTGCTTATACTTTTATACTATCCATTCCTGGCTTTGAAAGCACAGCAAAATCTGCAACAAAAAAGCTGCATTTTCGCAAAATGGGGCTAAGCCTTAAAAGCCAATCCAAAAAACTCTGTGAACATACAAAACAGTTCCTGTCTATAAAAACTAATTTGCTTTAGCCATTCATGTATTATAGAGATTCATACAGGGGCGTACCGCTAATGAGGCGAATTGAGGCGGCCGCCTCAGGCGGCACTGTCCGGGGGGCGGCATTTTTACTATTTAATGTAAACCAGCCCAGGACAGGCCGCTTTAAAAAAAAAAAAAAAAACAGAGCTGAGCGCGGCCTGTCCTGGGCTGGTTTACAAGACGTCGCATCTTAGCGCAGGCGGCGATACAATGACGTCATCACGCCGCCTACGCTGAGAAACAGACGTCGCGGACAAGAAGAGGAGGCGGCGGCGGCTGCATCAAGGCATCGCAGGTGAGTATAACTTTTTTTTTATATATATAAATAGCCCGTAACCTGTTGGAGTATCCCCGGCAGGTCAGGGCCTATTTATTTACCTACCCCGCGTCTGCTCGTGGTCGCCCCCGCTTCCCCTTCTGCTATGGGCCGCAGAAAGGGAAGTGGATGCCGCTGTGAGCGGCCGCGGGCATCGGTAAGTTAGGCCGCGGGCCACAAATACTACTATTATTATACTCCGGGGTCTATTCAGACCCCGGAGTATAATAATCGGAGGCCTAGGGTTGGTGAGGGAACATAAAAGCCAATGTTACTCACCTCCTGCGATCCGATGTAACTCCGAGCAGGCTTGAGGCCTCTGGTGACGTCATCAGGTCGCGTCGCCGGCCTGATCACGTGACGTGTGTGCGCAATTAAACAGGGCCGAAAGCTGCAAGGAGTGCACCGGTGTCCAGGATAGGTAAGTAACTCTGGTTTTTATGTTTGTATTCTCCCCTGGGTCTCCAATCATTATACTCTGGGGTCTGAAAAGACCCCAGAGTATAATAATAGTTCATGGGTGGTCCACTATGGGGCATAATACCCTGTGCAGGAGCCACTCTGGAGCATAATACAAGTGCAGGGGCCACTACAGAGCATAATACCGAGTGCAGGGGCCACTATAGAGCATAATACCGAGTGAAGGGGCCACTATAGAGCATAATACCGGGTGCAGGGGCCACTATGAAGCATAATACCGGCGCAGGGGTCACTATGGAGAATAATACAAGTGCAGGGGCCACTATGGAGCATAATACCAGTGCAAGGGCCACTATGGAGGATAATTCCAGTGCAGGGGCCACTATGGAGCATAATACCAGTGCAAGGGCCACTATAGAGCATAATACCAGTGCAGGGGCCACTATGGAGCATAATACCGTGTGCTGGGGCAACTGTGGAGCATAATACCGTGTGCAGGGGCCAATATGGAGAATAATACCATGTGCAGGGGCCAATATGGGGCATAAAACTGTGTGCAGGAGTTGCTGTGGAACATAATACCGTGTGCAGTGGCCAATGCGGGGCATAATACCATGAGCAGGGGCCACTATGGAGCATAATACCGTGTGCAGGGGCCGCTGCGAGGCATAATACAGTGTGCAGGGGCCGCTGCGGGCCGTAATACTGTGTGCAGGGGCTGCTGTGGAACATTATAGTGTGTGTAAATGGGGTGCTATAAACATGGGCTATGGCACCTGTTTATATTATACGCTGTCTGTTTATAGTGGCCGTGTGATGTAATTGTAGCCTTGTCACATACTGTAGACATGTACAGGACGAGGCTGTAGTTACATTACATGGCCGCTATGAGATGAATTACACTATGTAAACAGAGAAGCGGTCACGGCGCTTACACATGTATCATTCAAACAGCTGATCAGTGGGGGTCCTGGGTTTTTGAACCCCACTGATTAGTTTATTAATGACCTGGAAAACCTTTTAATTAGTTAACACCTGGGGTATTGTTAATAAGGGGCACTATTTATACAGGGTACACACGGACATTATTAATATAAAGATGCACTTGGGAGTATTATTCATTATGTGGGGTTATATCATATATTTTATAATTGGGGGTAGCAGCAGAATGGGGGCTTTGTGTAGGTGAGGACAATGTGGGTTGGATGCCTGGAAAAGTGAGGAGCCAAAGATGTCTGTGTTGAAAACTTTACAAAAACTTGACAAGTCATAGCTGGAAGAAGTGGTCATGGCGGTCCAGAGGGAAGAGAAAGGATATGTGAACGATTAGTCAGAGACGTCACCTGTAAGTCACAGAATGTTACTGCCCTGTATTCACCTAAATGATAGAGGATAAATACCTGAGTGATGGGGGTCTGTCTGCTGAGACCCCCACTGAGCCTGAGAATTGGGTTTTTTCCCCCCACTAGGTGGGAATCCAGCCTGGCTGCAGCCATATATATAGGTGCGTCACTTGGTGGATGGACGAACCCGCGTGGCTCTCATTCACTTTAATGGGAGTGCCAAAGATAGCCGAAGTCCAGTACTCAGCTATCTGCGGGGGCTCCTATTATAGAGAATGGTGGCCACGTGGGCTCGTCCATCCACCAAGCAGAAGATGTGTGAAGTTACTTTCATTGTTAATGCCGTGTTGTTGATCTGATACTGAAGTAATACAGGAAGAAGAATTCTTAAAAACTGTTTTATAACTTTGTGTATTGTGTATATTGTGTGACGATAACAGTGTGTTAAACTAGTAGCATGGAAACTCAGTTTTTTTTTTTGTTTTTTGTTTTTTTTTGGGGGGGGGGGGGGGGCGTCTTTCTATAGTCCGCCTCAGGCAGCAAAGAGGCTAGGTTCACCACTGGATTCATACAGTATGTATCTCATAATTTTAACTGGTATAGTATGATTACATGTTAGAAAATGCCATTCAATACACAATAGTGCGATTTAATATTCTATAATGTATGTGTGAAAGGTTCCACTGAGTAAACATCATGGAAAGTTTATCATGTAAACTGATAAAGAGATCTTTTGGAATGAAATACTCGGCTAACAGTCTATAACAAGTAGATACACTTCTAAAATCTATGAACATATGCTTACACACTACAAAGTATTATGTACACTTATTTCACTTACAGTACATTATCCCCTCCCCCATTTTCTTCACCGTGAGACTTCTGCAGGGAGGTGGCTAGGATATAATAGACTTGCGTTACACTGCAAATAGCCACTGTGTGCTCAAATTGTAATCAGAATACACCGTGAGAACTAGTACAAGTTGTTGTCGGCTACATCACACCTAAAAGAAGACTAAATCTACAAGTTAACATATTAAGTAGATAACAGCTTTCACATAGAGAAATAACCTGTTAATTGAAATTCTATGATGTAAATAAACCTAAGTAAACCTGCATGTTGAAAGCACTAAATGCTAACATATTAATGAGTATTAAATGGAATAAATAACAGGGGTTTATATAAAGCTACATACAGATACAGTGGGGAAAAAAAAGTATTTAGTCAGCCACCAATTGTGCAAGTTCTCCCACTTAAAAAGATGAGAGAGGCCTGTAATTGACATCATAGGTAGACCTCAACTATGAGAGACAAAATGAGAAAACAAATCCAGAAAATCACAATGTCTGATTTTTAAAGAATTTATTTGCAAATTATGGTGGAAAATAAGTATTTGGTCAATAACAAAAGTTCATCTCAATACTTTGTTATATATCCTTTGTTGGCAATGACAGAGGTCAAAGGATTTCTGTAAGTCTTCACAAGATTAGCACACACTGTTGCTGGTATATTGGCCCATTCCTCCATGCAGATCTCCCCTAGAGCAGTGATGTTTTGGGTCTGTTGCTGGGGAACACGGACTTTCAACTCCCTCCAAAAGTTTTCTATGGGGTTGAGATCTGGAGACTGGCTAGGCCACTCCAGGACCTTGAAATGCTTCTTACGAAGCCGCTCCTTCGTTGCCCTGGCGGTGTGCTTGGGATCATATTCATGCTTAAAGACCCAGCCACTTTTCCTCTTCAATGTCCTTGCTGATGGAAGGATGTTTGTACTCAAAATCTCACGATACATGACCCCATTCATTCTTTCATGTACACGGATCAGTCGTCATGGTCCCTTTGCAGAGAAACAGCCCCAAAGCATGATATTGCCACCCCCATGCAGGAGGTGTGGTGTTCTTTGGATGCAACTCAGCATTCACTCTCCTACAAACACGACGAGTTGTGTTTCTTCCAAACAGTTCTACTTTGGTTTCATCTGACCATATGACATTCTCCCAATACTATTCTGGAACATCCAAATGCTCTCTAGCAAACTTCAGATGGGCCCGGATATGCACTGGCTTAAGCAGGGGGACACATCTGGCACTGCAGGATCTGAGTCCCTGGCGACGTAGTATGTTACTGATGGTAGCCTTTGTTACGTTAGTCCCAGATTTCTGCAGGTCATTCACTAGGTCTCCCCGTGTGGTTCTGGGATTTTTGCTCACCGTTCTTGTGATCATTTTGACCCCACGGGGTGAGATCTTGTGTGGTTTCCCTGATCGAGGGAGATTATCAGTGGTCTTGTATGTCTTCCATTTTCTAATTATTGCTCCCACATTTGATTTCTTCACACCAAGCTGCTTGCCTATTGCAGATTCAGTCTTCCCAGCCTGGTGCAGGTCTACGATTTTGTTTCTGGTGTCCTTCCACAGCTCTTTGGTCTTCACCATAGTGGAGTTTGGAGTGTGACTGTTTGAGGTTGTGGACAGGTGTCTTTTATACTGATAACAATGTCAAACAGGAGCCATTACTACAGGTAATGAGTGGAGGACAGAGGAGCCTCATAAAGAAGAAGTTACAGGTCTGTGAGAGCCAGAAATCTTGCTTGTTTGTAGGTGACCAAATACTCATTTTCCACCATAATTTGCAAATAAATTCTTAAAAAATCAGACAATGTGATTTTCTAGATATGTTTTCTCATTTCGTCTCTCATAGTTGAGGCCTACCTATGATGTCAATTACAGGCCTCTCTCATCTTTTTAAGTGGGAGAACTTGCACAATTGGTGGCTGACTAAATACTTTTTTTTCCCCACTGTATGTACCAAAATGCTGCATTGATGTTTTTTGCTATATGCATTGAACATGCACTTTTTGCGATGACATACAAGATGCATAAGTGTTAATAGTTTATTTTTGCCATTTAACAAAATGAAATGAATGAACAAGAGAGAAATCTAAATCAAATTAATATTTGGTGTGACCACTCTTTGGAGGTGAAGTTCTGGAAGTGATGATTTACTCCCCACCCTCATGTCAACATCATCAAGTCTGTCTGGGATTACATGAAAATATTTGAGCATGCCTACATCCACAGAAAATATGTGGTTAGTTTTTGAAGATTATTGGAACAACTTCCTGGCTCCTGAGTTCTTTCAAAAACTCTGTATGGCCAGGGCCCCATGTAGCGGAAACACTGTGGTTCGCCGACGGCGGAAATGCTGTGGAAAAAAACGCAGTGTTTTACAGTCACAGCAAAGTGGATGGGATTCTGGCTAATCTCATCCCCACGTTGCAGGTAAATACACGGTGTGGACAAAACAGCAACGTTTTTGGAAATCGCAGCATGTCAATTATATCTACGGAAACGCTGGTGGTTTCCCTATAGATATAATTGAAGCAGAAAGTCTGTAAAGGAAACCTATGCGAACTTTCTGTGCAAAACGTTGCTGGAAGAATCGTGATGCGTTGTCGCAGCGGCTTTTCCCAGCAGCGCTTTTTTGCTGGTAGACACCACGTGGAGCCTTAGCCTATAAGTGTACCTAGAAGAATTGAATTGGTGCTGTTTTGAAAGCAAAGGGTGATCTTGCCAAATATTGATTTGATTTAGATTTCTCTTTCATTCACTCACTTTGCATTTTGTTAATTGACAAAAAACTATTAACACTTCTATTTTTGAAAGTATTCTAAACTATTAACACTTCTATTTTTGAAAGTATTCTTACTTGCAGAATTTTTTCCACACATGCCTAAAGCTTTTGCACATCACTGTTTTAACCTTAAAGGAGTTGTGACACTATTTTCACTTATCCCCTATCATGGACCCCCTGCGATTGAGATAACACAGACCCTCAGTTTCCACCAGGTGCACTTTCATGGCCATTCACTTTCATGGCCATTCACTTCTATGGGACTGCCATAGGTCACCATCCCCCAGTCACATAGAAGTAAATGAAGCAGTAGCCATGCATGCACTGGTGTCCATTAACATGGTGTATTAATGGCACCTTCAGGCCCCATTCACATCCCAATGGTTGGATTCCAAGCAATTGGACATCTATCATTTACTCTGTGGATCGGAGCCCTTTAAGGGTTCTGTTTAAACATGGCAGTGATCAACCAACAAATGATCAAATACTTGTTTCTCAGCTTATCACATCTTTCATGCTAACATGAAAATGACCACTTGTTGGCAGTATATCTTATGTAAACAGGGATGCGCTTTTAACAATATGCAAACTGAATGAGAAAGAACAATTGTATTAACAATCATTTTCCCCATAATCATTGCTGCATAGGAGTATGCAACCACACGCAGCAGCTCTAGATGCACACTGAGCACAGCCACTTGTAATTTCACTTAATAAAATGCGTCATTGATTGATTATTGACTGCTTCTTCTTACTGGCCAGAAATTTTGCAGGTTATTAATGTAATAGGACATGTTTTTTCCACAAAATCATAGTGTCTTATTGATGTGATATGACAGAGTTAATGTCTGTATGTATTTCTTGTTGTTTATCTATAAGTATACTATTCTGTTACTGAGCAATAGCTGCACATTTCTTCACATTTCGTGGACACTCACATTCCAGCTATACCATATATGGTAATGTTCATTTGTTCAGACACAGTCATGAAAGCCCCCTCCTAGTTCAAATTGGTATAAAGCCTATAGAGGTGATTGTATCACATAGTCTCAGCAGGGAACATGAAATGGATGCCTTGCACCTCTGAAAAGGGAATCTCTCTCCTTGGGGAGAGCACCAGTGAAGGTGTGTAGAGTTTTGAATTGCCTTTTGCCCTCTACTAAGCATCTAAATATCACAAGGCATTATGGGAAAAGGAGCTGGGAAGCTCATGCGCCCTCTGTTGGATGTAACAGATGCTCAATTTGCTTTTGACTCACTGAGTCTTGAGACAGCAATTGGGATTTTAGCCAAGCCAATTTCACTCATCTGCATACAGCACTGTTTCGGGATTTTTGTCCCTCATCAGTGCAGAGCAGAGTGAATTGGCTGGCTTTGTGGGAGGCAATGAGTGGCTCAGGGAAGGGAATCTCTCTCCTTGAGGAGAGCACCAGTGAAGGTGTGTAGAGTTTTGAATTGCCTCCTTTTCCCATAATGCCTTGTGATTTGCACCTCTGAAACTCATCGAACAATGGGTGTATATCAGTGTATGATATATAAAGGTGTTCCCAATCCAGTGAACTATTTCATCATTTGTAACCACAGCTAAGTATTATCTCTTTTCATTTATTAAACACTTTTTTATCATATTCTGGTGTGATTATAGTAATTTTTTGACCATTTTTGAGTTAACCTGTTTAAAAAACATTTGCCTACAATTGAATGGCCAGTAAAAATGACATTTAATCAATGTTTCACTTTATTAACACTAGAAGTCCCAGAAATTTCGAGCTCCCCCTTCAAGTCCTGAAAGAGGGTCAAATGACCCTTAGTCCAAACTGACAACTCTGATGGCTCCAATTAGCATTTCCTTTCATTTGTAAATGTGGCCATTGTCTGAGGAATCTGCAGGGGGGAATTGTGTTGATCCACCTCAGGTCTTGTAAGAGAGTGTAAACAAAAGAATGTAAGCTGCTCCTGAGTGTCTGCCCACCCCCCAGCTGCATTGTTGTGCTGGGAATATTTGCTAACACCTTAGCAAATTTGCATGCAGCCTTTTGTGCTGTGGGGGATGTGACTGCTTCTCAAAGTAGTCTGTGACTTGAAATCAAAGTACATCTGTAATGTCCTCCCATATCTTGGCAAGGACCCCAGTCGTCCCAGCGGGGAGAGACTGTCCGAAACTGTAGTGATGAGGCTGATGGAATCATTCATGGACAAGGGCAGAACTGTAACCACGAACAATTTCTTTACATCATTGTCACTTGCACAATGACTGCTTAGCCGGAAAACCACTATCCTCGGCACAGTCAACAAGAGTCGCCGGGAAATTCCTCAATCCGCTAGACAGATGGACCGCACTGAATTCACCACTCAGGTGTTTTCAACCACTGATGCCACACTGACAGTGTATGCACCCAAACGAAAGAAGGCCGTCTACATTCCCAGCAGCATGCACAGCGTGGTTGAGACTAAGGATACCAACAAAAGGAAGCCAAACACGGTCACACAATACAACCACACAAAGTGCGGTGTGGATGTAATGGACCAAATGGTGCGGGAGTACAGCCTGCATGCAGGAACACGGAGATGGCCATTCGCCGTGTTCTACAACATGATTGACATGGCAGCACTGAATGCTCATGTTCTTTATCAGGCATGCACTGGGGTGCAGGAGAGACGGGTGGACTTCCTGGTTGAGCTTGCAAAAGAGTTAGGTGGCTCTCATGTGACTGAAAAGAAGGCACGCAAGGAGAAACTCCTTCGGCAACAACCTTCCACACCCAGCCCTGGCAAAAGGGCGAAGTGTCAGGTCAACCATCGATGCACGAACAATTGTGCAACTGAGAGATGTGTTTACTGCTACAAATACACGTGTGGCAAATGTACCAGGGACATACCCAGGCAGTGCCAGGTATGTTCCGACAGTGCAGACAGACTGCTGAGTGAGTGCTGAAATGCTAGTCACACAAGAAGGACATGCCACTCACACACACACACGCAGCCCCCCACAGCAGCCTATTGTAAATATGTGTGGAATTGTTTTATTCCTTGTATTTTTTTTATTATTTTCATAACAAAAATAAAAAGCATAGAAACAAATAACAGTTGTTCTTTTGTATATTTACATTTTTGTATATTTAGATTCAAGTCAATGGGTGCAGAAAAAAAAAAAAAAAAAAAAAAAAAATCGCAAAAAAAATCACAGCTACTTGCGATATTTTTGTGATCTGTCCCATTGGTCATATAGATCACTTCTCTGGGATTTTTTCGCACGAAAAAAAAATCGCACAAAAAAAAAAAAAAAAAAATAAAAAAATAAAAAAAAAAATCGCAGGAAAATCGCACCTATGAAAAAAATCGCACGAAAAAAAAATCGCAGGTGTGCTTGGTGCCATTGAAATACATTGGCAAATCGCAGAAAAAAATTGCATCGCATTGCGATGCGATTTTCGCGCAATTTTTTTTCGCTAGTGTGCTTGAGGCCTTAGACCAGGGGTCGGCAACCTATGGCACGCGTGCCACTCTTGGCACGCGAGGCTTATTCCCCTGGCACGGCAGCGGACTCCTCACCCAGCAGTTTCGATCGGACCAAACACGGCCGAAACGAAACTGCTATTATTATACTGTGGGGTCTCTTCAGACCCCCGAGTATAATAAGCGGAGCCCCCGGGGAGATGATCAAACATAAAAAACAATGTACTCACTATTCCACGCTCCGCAGCCGCTCTGTACTCTTCGGGCGCTTCTGCCTGCAGGGGCCACTATAGAGCATAATACCGTGTGCAGGGACCACTATGGGACATATACCGTGTGCAGGGGCCACTATGGGACATATACCGTGTGCAGGGGCCACTATGGGACATATACCGTGTGCAGGGGCCACTATGGGACATATACCGTGTGCAGGGGCCACTATGGGACATATACCATGTGCAGGAGCCACTATGGGACATATACCGTGTGCAGGGGCCACTATGGAGCATAATACCGTGTGCAGGGGCCACTATAGAGCATAATACCGTGTGCAGGGACCACTATGGGACATATACCGTGTGCAGGGGCCACTATGGAGCATAATACCGTGTGCAGGGGCCACTATGGGACATAATACCGTGTGCAGGGACCGCTATGGGACATATACCGTGTGCAGGGGCCACTATGGGACATATACCGTGTGCAGGGGCCACTATGGGACATATACCGTGTGCAGGGGCCACTATGGAGCATAATACCGTGTGCAGGGGCCACTATAGAGCATAATACCGTGTGCAGGGACCACTATGGGACATATACTGTGTGCAGGGGCCACTATGAAGCATAATACCGTGTGCAGGGGCCACTATAGAGCATAATACCGTGTGCAGGGACCACTATGGGACATATACCGTGTGCAGGGGCCACTATGGAGCATAATACCGTGTGCAGGGGCCACTATGGAGCATAATACCGTGTGCAGGGGCCACTATGGAGCATAATACCGTGTGCAGGGGCCACTATGGAGCATAATACCGTGTGCAGGGACCGCTATGGGACATATACCGTGTGCAGGGGCCACTATGGAGCATAATACCATGTGCAGGGGCCACTATGGAGCATAATACCATGTGCAGGGGCCGCTATGGGACATATACCGTGTGCAGGGGCCGCTATGGGACAAATACTGTGTGCAGGGGCAGCTATGGGACAAATACCGTGTGCAGGGGCCGCTATGGGACAAATACCGTGTGCAGAGGACGCTATGGGACATAATACCGTGTGCAGGGGCCACTATGGAGCATAATACCGTGTGCAGGGGCCGCTATGGGACAAATACTGTGTGCAGGGGCAGCTATGGGACAAATACTGTGTGTAGGGGCCGCTATGGGACATAATACCGTGTGCAGGGGCCGCTATGGGACAAATACCGTGTGCAGAGGCTGCTATGGGACATAATACCGTGTGCAGGGGCCACTATAGAGCATAATACCGTGTGCAGGGGCCGTTATGGGACATATACCGTGTGCAGGGTCTGCTATGGGACATATACGGTGTGTAGAGGCCGTTATGGGACATATTGCTGTGTGCAGGGGCCGCTATGGGACAAATACTGTGTGCAGGGACTGCTATGGGACAAATACTGTGTGCAGAGGCAGCTATGGGACAAATGCCGTGTGCAGAGGCAGCTATGGGACATATACCATGTTGAAGGGGCCGCTATGGGACATAATACCGTGTTCAGGGACCACTATGGGACATTATTCTGTATAACGGTGTGTTTTCTATATTAAGGATGTGTTTTTGCACAGAAAACTCCGGCTTTGTTTTTTTTTGTGCAAAAATGCACCAGTTTTACATTGAATGAAAAAGTTCCAAATATAGCTGCATCCAGATACATAGTGTGTATTCACCATAAGGATGCCGCCATACAGGGCTCCTGGACACAATAAATTTACCACTAATTGGGGGCTGCACATGGACTTTCATTGCTTCCAATCAGAAAGTACAGGAGTGTCCCAGGAAATAGCAGTAAACGCATGGTGGCAGCACTTCTGTGTTATGGTTTGTGGTATATGACTTTAGTTTAGGGGTCGTCAGACTTACAATTATTGACCGGCACTCCGAGTACCTCATCTTTGATTTTTTTATTAAAATCGGCACGCCGAACAAAAAAGGTTGCCTACCCCTGCCTTAGACAAATGCTTCTGGTCATTACTCACAGCTGTACCTTGCTCTAAAATTTCTAATTCTATTTAAAATATATAAAAAATGATTAATTGTTTCAGTGCTTTTTTGCTCAAATAAAACTAAACTTAATACAATATGTATAGTCTTTATATTATCAAATACAATAAACTGAATAGAACTAACTAGACACTAAATGGCTAAACTCAATGGAAAACAACAACCTCCTGTGGTGTGACAGTAATGGCCTTAATTACAGAACAAAAGACGGTGATTATAGGATGTTAGATAAAATCCTTCAGGTCATTCGACTCTGGGTTCCAAAGGTAGAAATGTTAAATGACCCCTCTCTGGGACTTCTAGTGTTAAATGAAATCACTGGTGACATAATCCAGCGTGCAGTTGAAGCTGCTGCATTTGTCTTTGCCCTATATGTAAGCAAGCATCGCTCAACATGCTATTATCATCAATTGGAACTAGTATCATACAGCTAAACTGTCTTTGTTAAAGGACATGCATACAGTTGTGCTAAAACGTTTACATACCCCAGTAGATTTTTTGGTTTTATGGCCTTTTTTCAGAGAATATGAATAACACAAAAACTTTTTTTTCACTCATGGTTAGTGGTTGGTTGAAGCCATTTATTGTCAAACTTCTGTTTTTTCTTTTTTTAAATCATAATGACAACCAAAAACATCAAATGACCCTATTCAAAAGTTCACATACCCCAGTTCTTAATACCGTGTATTGCCCCCTCTAACATCAATGACAGCTTGAAGTCTTTTGTGGTAGTTGTGTCTTTATTTTCTCAGATGGTAAAACTGCCCATTCTTCTTGGCAAAAAGTCTCCAGTTCCTGTAAATTCCTGGGCAGTCTTGCATGTACTGCGTGCTTGAGATCTCCCCAGAGTGGCTCAATGATATTGAGGTCAGGAGACTGAGATGGGCACTCCCGAACCTTCCCTTTCTTCTGCTGTAGCCAATGACAGGTCGACTTGGCCTTGTGTTTTGGATCGTTGTCATGTTGGAACGTCCAAGTACGTCCCATGCGCAGCTTCCTGGCTGATGAGTGCAAATTTGCCTCCAGTATTTGCTGATAACGTGCTGCATTCATCTTTTCCTCAACTTTGACCAAGTTTCCTGTATCTTTGAAGCTCACACATCCCCACATCATCAGTAATCCACCTCCTGAAATTTTGGTTGGTCTACCTGACCGTGGTTTAATTTCTGGGCATGTTATCAGGCCAAAATCACCACGGTATGTGAACTTTTGACCAGGGTCATTTTGATGTTTTTGGTTGTCATTATGATTTAAAAAGAGAAAACACAGAAGTTTGACAATAAATGGCTTCAAACAACCACTAACCATGAGTGGAGAAAAAGTTTTTGTGTTATCATTCATATTCTCTGAAAAAAGGCCAAAAAACAAAAAATCTGCTGGAGTATGTAAACTTTTTAGCAGAACTGTATGGGGTATTTCCATGTTCAGGAGAAATTGTGTAATGACCTTTGGGGAGCTTTTTCGCCTTTATCCTCTTGTGAAAATGAAAATTTTGGGGATAAAGTGAAGTTTTAGTAATATTTCATTTACACATCCCAATGTAAATAAAATCTGTGAAACAGATTTGTGGTCAAAATGCTCACTATACCACTTGATAAATTCTGTCAGTGGTATAATTTCCAAAATGGGGTCAATTTTGGGGGGTTTCCATTGTATTGGTATTCTAGGGGCTCTGCAAATGAGACATGGCACTTGAAAACTATTCCAGCCAAATCTGCTTTTCAAACTTCCAGTGACGCTCCTTCCCTTCAGCATATTGCCGTGTGCCCAAACATCAGTTTACATCCACACGTGGGTATTTTGTGCTCAGGAGCAATTGCCTAACAAACTGTGAGATGCCTTTTTTCCTTTAATCCCTTGTGAATGTGTTAATTTTAGGGCTAAATGAATGTATTATTGAAAAAAAATGAAATGTCTAAATTTCACCTCTATATTGTTTTAATTCCTGCAAAATGCTTAAAGGGTTAACAAACTTCCCAAATGCTGTTTTGAGTTATTTGAGGGGTGCAGTTTTGAAAATTGAAAGATTTTTTTGGGTTTCTAATAATTATAATTCCCTTCAGAACTGAAGTGGTCCCTAAAAAAATTGTTCGAGAAATTTTCTTGTAAATATGGAAAATCGCTGTTACACTTGTAAGCCTTCTAATGCCCAAAATAAATTAAAGGACAATTAAAAGATGATGCCAATATAAAGCATAGACATGGTAGATAATATTTATTAATGTTTTTGGGTGGTATGATTATCTTTCTGAAAAGCAGAGCATTTCACATTTTGAAAATTGCTATTTTTTTTCCATATTTCAAATCAAATTTCCTATTCATTTATAAATAAATACAAAAATATTGATCAATGTTTACCACTAACAATGTGTCAATGTGTACAATGTGTCACAAAAAAACAATCTTAAAATCACTTAAGTCTCAAAATTATTGCCATATAAAATGACAAATGTCAGTTTTGAAAAATGAGGCTGTGTCCTTAAGGTACTTTTGGGCTGCGTCCCCAAGGTGTAAAGAGGACCTTTCACCATCTCCACCAACTTCAATTCTTAGAATCTTTCAGTAGCCTCTGCTCCATTGATTTAAGTGCAGTTGGATTTTTTTCTATTGCCCCCACAATTTCTGAGCAATCAGTGCTGTTATTTTCAGTACCCAATATTAAGGCTCTTACTGTCAGGTAGGTGGTCCTGAACTGGCCCAGAGAATCTGGGACCGCCAACTTGACAGTAGGAAATCTAATTAGCATATTGGGAGAAACTCCAGGTGCACCAGAATCAGTGGAGCAGCAGCTATTGAAGGATGCAAAGATTTGGAGTTGGTGGAGGTGGTGAAAGATCCTCTTTAATCTATATATATAAAACTCAAAATCTGTAGTAGCCCGCTCTATACAAAGCCACAGTTCTTGCCCAATTTGGGTGAAATTTGGCACGTCCCCTCTCCACCCACAGGAGCAGAATACTGCGCATGTTACATCTCGCTAGCGTCCCCCCGTCATGAGATTGGGGCCCCCGAAGTTAGGCCCTATACATATAATGGGGAAATGTGAAATCTGTAGTAGCCCACTATATACAAATCCACAGTTCTCGCCCGATTTGGGTGAAATTTGGCACGTTCCCTCTCCACCCACAGGAGCAGAATACTGTGCACATTAAATCTTCCTAGCATCCCCCAGTCATCAGATTGGGGCCCCCGAAGTTAGGCCCTATACATATAATGGGGAAATGTGAAGGTGAAAGTGACAGTGCTGAGGGGAAAACAACAGTTGTGACTGACAGGGACGGATTATAGCGATGGCGCCAAAGAGTCGCTGCTAAAGGAGCCGCACCACCACACACAACACAAACATTTCACAATCACAATACAAACATCACACATACACCAACCCACAAGCACAACACCACACAAATGCCACAACGCACCACACAAACACCAGACCACGCTAGACACACACAACACAAACACCACCCCACAAATACCACAACATCACTACATAAATACCATATGCACACCACACACACTAACGTAAGGACCAGACACGCACGCAAACACACTGAGATGGATGCACCCTACGCAAACGGATGAACAGAACACATGCGTACTCACACAAACTGCCTCATAGTAAGATTGTCATTATTACTTACTATACAGGGAGCTTTCATCACTGAAGCTGCTGAGGTAAAGTGAAAGCTGAGCTCTGATTGGTTGCTATGGGCAACTACTGATTGGTTGCTATGGGCAACTACACAATTCTGTCTGTGAGGCGGTTTTCATTACTGAGATGTGAGCTCCTTCAGGTCATAGTAATACTGTGTGAGGGCTGCTCTATATTTACTATTCATTCTATTACATCTCTTATCAGTGTCAGGTGAAGACTAAAGGGTCATAATACTAAGGACTGTTTTTTAAAATGCCTATTGGGCAAGTTCATCCAAAAGCTAAGAACGCAAAATTGTGTCAAAGAGCTGAGACAAGTGAACAGCGTGACTCGCGGCTTGAAAAGAAACGGAAGAGACAAGCTACGTGTAAGGCAGCTAAGACATAAGAGCAACGGGAATGTTGTCTTCACAAGAATCGGATAAGGCAGGCTGAAGCAAGGAATATGGAAACATCTGAACAAAAGGATGAACGTTCTGAAAATGACCGCATATGACATATGCAACGTGTGCAAAGATGTAGGTAGGCTGATTTGTGTTTGGAAGCATTTCACTACAACCCAATTCAAGACTATAGGTCACATCAGAAAGTCATAATTGGCAAAATGGACATAATATGCAAACATTGTCAAGCAAAGAAGTTTAACTTCGAATCGCTTGGTATGTGCTGCTCAAATGGCAAAGTCAGTTTGCCACCTTTAGATCTACCTCCTGAACCACTTCTTTCAGGAACAACTCCCGAGTCAAAGCATTTTCTGCAAAATATTAGGAGATACAATTCATCTTTCCAGATGTCATCCTTTGGTATGACAGCTGGACTCCAGGAAGCAGGATTTATGCCAACTTTTAAAGTTCAGGGCCAAATATATCACAAAATCAGTTCAATGCTTCCTGTAGCAAATGAAGATCCAAAGTTTTACAAATTTATTTTTTGGGAGACGAACAAATGCAAGCTGATAGATGTTGTGAAGCTATACTTGAGACAAAAAAAGAGATGGTGTTGAATTTGTAAAGATTTTTCCATCAGCCCAATCAGTTGGTAAACCTTTTCAAAACATCCTTAGAAAGAATGCCATGTGATAAATATCAAGTTGTAATAAGAACCGGACAAGACACCGTTTGGTGAGCATAAGGCAATTTCATTCTCCCACTGTTAACGAAGTAGCTATTGTACTGGTTGGACAGGACTTTCAAAGCCGAGATATAATTATTCAGCGACGAAGCAACAATCTTCAACGTACTGCAGAAACTCATAGATCATATGATGCTCTGCAATATCCGATAATATTTTGGAATGGCCAAGATGGCTATCATGTTAACCTAACACAGACTGATCCCAAGACTGCTAGGCCAACCAATAAAAAAATATCAGCTATGGACTTTTATGCCTACCAAATAATGATCAGACATGGGTCTTCTAACCACATTTTACAATGTAGGCAACTTTTTCATCAATTTATAGTTGATATGTATGCCAAGGTGGAAAGTGAGTGTCTCTTGTATATACGATTGAGCCAACATTTTGTACATATGATTGAACTTAGAGTGGATGAATACATTCATTTAAGGGATGCTGTTGCTATTGATAGCAATGTGGCTGACATTGGACATATGTTTATTTTACCGGCTACATTTACTAGAAGTCCCAGACATATGCATGAGTATGCTCAGGACGCCATGACATATGTTCGGATATATGGTCGTCCTGATTTGTTTATGAATGGTCAGGACCCCTCTGATCGACATGATTTAATAGCAAGGGTTTTTAAACAAAAACTGATCAAGCTCATGGACGTAATTACAAAGTGTTACATTTTTGGTGACAGTCAATGTTGGATGTATTCAATTGAGTGGCAAAAAAAGGTCTTCCACATGCTCATTTACTGATATGGCTAAAGGATAAGATAGGCCCTGATCAAATTGACAGTGTTATTTCTGCTGAGCTTCCAAATCCAGAAGAGGATCTGGTACTTTTTGAAACTATTTCTAAAAATATGATCCATGGGCCATGTGGGCCACTTAACCCAAGATCACCATGTATGAAGGAAGGAAAATGTACTAAAAAGTATCCTCGCAACTTGATTGTAGAAACACAAACAGGAGATGATGGTTATCCTCTTTACAGAAGATGGAAACCTGAACAGGGAGGATATACTGCAACAATCAGATTAAAACAGGTTAAACAAAACACAGATCTTGAAATAGATAATCGATGGGCTGTACCTTACTCTCCACTGCTTTCAAAAATGTTTGATGCGCACATTAACGTAGTATATTGTAACTGTTAACATATTTGCAAATTTATTTAATTGACTTAACAAGGGCAGTGATATGGCAGTTTTCCAGCTCGAGAATCCAAAATGTACATCTGATGAGATTATGCTGTATCAAATGGGAAGGTATGTAAGTAGTAATGAAGCCGTGTGGCGATTACTAAATTTTCCCATCCATGAAAGACATCCGAGTGTAGTTCATCTCAGTGTCCATCTTGAAAATGGACGAGTTTATTTTACTCCCAAGAATGCAGAGGAAAGAGCTGCTCAACCACTCAATACAACATTGACAGCTTTCTTTCTCCTATGTCAAGCAGATCAATTTGGAAGGACTTTATTATATTCAGATGTTCCAAAATATTATACATGGAATAAATCGAGAAAAGTATTTTGCAAGAGGAAACAAGGTGCAAGGGTCCCAGGATGGGACGGACGTTCCAGTGATGCTATTGGATGTGTGTATACAGTGCATCCAAACCACGCAGAGTGTTACTACCTCCAATTACTGCTTCACACTGTCCGTGGGCCAACTTCTTTCACAGATTTGAAAATAGTTGATGGAGAGCTGTGTCAAACTTACATGCCAAAAGCTTGGTCTGATCGAATACGATCAACACTGGGACATGACATTGCAGGAAGCATCTGTCACTCGCTTTCCACCTCAACTAAGAGACCTGTTCGCTATAATAATTACAACCTGCGCACCCCCCAATGCCTGCACGCTTTGGGATAAATACAAAGAATATATCTTAGTGAAGATATTCGTAGAGTGCAAAGGAGAGTTAATCCAGACTTAGACTTAAATTTCACTGCTGACATATTCAACAAAGCCCTCTTGATGTTAGAAGAAAGGTGCATATCTACCAATAGTAAAACTCTAACAGAATTAGGTTTACCAGCACCAAATCGACCAGACTTTGATATTATGAACAGAGATATTCTGCAAGAAAAAAAGCTATGATTTGGAAAAATGTAAAGAATTTGTCATACTAAATAAGCCTCTTTTGGTTGATGACCAAAGATCGGCCTATATGGCAATTATGGGTCAGATTTCCAGTGGAAATGGGGGACTCTTTTTCCTAGATGCACCAGGAGGTACTGGTAAAACATTTTTAATTAATTTGCTGCTTGCAGAAATTCGCTCAAACAATGACATTGCCTTGGCTGTTGCATCATCTGGGATTGCAGCCACTCTTAGATGGAGGGCGCACGGCTCATTCAGCACTAGGATTGCCCTTTAATATAGCGCTGCCAGAAACTCCTGTCTGTAATATCACTTAGGGCTCTGGGAAAGCTAAGGTATTACAAACTTGCAAAGTAATTGTTTGGGATGAATGTACCATGGCGCACAAGAAAGTGGTCGAGGCCCTTGATCGCACCTTGAAATATCTGCGGGGAACCGATTGTTTAATGGGGGGAATTGTAATTTTTGCAGGTGACTTCTGCCAGACATTGCCTGTTCTTAAGGGAGCAGCACCAGCGGATAAGCTGAATGCCTGTCTAAAATCTTATCTGTGGATACATGTTCAGAAGCAAACTCTTACTACTAATATGCGGGTTCATTTGATGGGAAATACAACTGCGGACAAATTTACACACCAGCTACTATACCTTGGAAATGACAGGTTCCCTACGGATTCCACTACTGGTCTCATTTCCTTTCCGGAAGGTTTTTGTGAAATGACATCTTCGGTAATGGAACTTATTGACCAAGTTTTCCCTGATATTTGTAACAATTTTAACAACCATCAGTGGCTTTGTGAACATGCAATCCTAGCGCCTAAAAATGATAGTGTCAGCTCCATAAATCTACTAATTCAGGGAAGGCTGCCTAGTCTAGCGACCACATACATGTCCATTGATTCAGTCATGGAGAGTGAACAAGCTGTAATGTATACATTGGAGTTCCTGAATTCTTTGGAGCCTCCTGGAATGCCACTGCATAAGCTCACTTTCAAAATAGGAGCCACAATAATTTTGTTTCGGAACCTTGACCCACCAAAAATGTGTAACGGCACAAGATTGTGCATTAAAAGCCGCGGGTATTCTACTAGTAAGATATATTACAAAGTTTCTTATATTCAGTATTATTATTTCCTACTATCATTACTATCTGATTATCTTTACTTTTACAGATAGATACCAAGTAAAAACAAACAACTACAGATATTCCAAATATAAATGAAGTTGGTGAAACAATGATGAACATTTAGGATATTTTATTGTTCCTACATGAATTAAATGATTTCAAAGTACTTTAATCTAGATTAAATAAAGGAACAATTGATTGCATCCATTAAGAAATCACATTTTTATCAATATTTACCATTATACTCTATATCTGTAGACTGTACTTAGTAATGAAAATGAATAATTCAGCCATACACCCATATTTGCACTTTTTGAGTTGAATTAACTGGTTATATTTCTACAATAAATAATGCTTATAAAACATATTACTTCATAGAGTTTTAAGAACTGACATTTATTCACATCATGCTTTGCGCTAATATTTTAGGTGTTCTCTTTTTTAATAAGCTGCAATGCTTTTTGGTCACTCTGTCCTGCTTCTTTCCCACCTTCCATTGTCCTGTAAGGTCATCAAGTCCAGCACGTCTCACATCATTGAGTACCTCTAAAGCAAATAGGTAGTGAAGAAAACTGAGTAACTGCACAGTTTAAACTTTCTTTCATCGGTTAATGTCTCTTGAAGCATGACATTTTGCAAAAAACATATGTGTGATATGCACCAGGACTTGGTCACTTTGACAAAGAGCAGAAGCTATTGCTATTTTTCACAGTCACTACAAGAATACGCCTGCTCTTCTAATTGTTCGGCATACTGATTTATTTCCTTTCTGCAATGTAAATAATCTTAGAATTACTTATCTTCTTTCAAATCCTTGAATGTGTAGATTTTATAGGGGTTGCACAAACTGATAAACAAGGCGTTGAGATACATCAGGTTTACGGATGATGCCCTTTTTGTAGTACTGCCGAATAGAACGGCTTAGTTTATCGTAATTCATTGCCGGGCGGTTCTTTCTGATTCCCCAAAGGCGTGCAACTTGAGCAGAATCTTCAATTTTAAAGATACCTGAGAAGAGTAGATTGACAATATGAGATGGACAATAGAAGAATATATTATGGAAAGACCAGTCTATTTCTCAAGTGTTTATAATTCTTTTTAGATCTCATGCACAGAGTCATATACCCAGAGAAATATACTGGCCAATACTTTTATCTGGAAAACCATTGATCACTTCAAGAAGGATTATATGATTTCTTAGCACAAAATAACATAATGCTTATGTAAATACAGAAATACATTGACAAAAAATGACACACTGAAATGTTAGCTGAAAAACTTGGCATGCGGTTATGTCTCAGACATATGTAAATGATTAAAGGTGTGGTCCAATTAGGCACTGGGTCTTACCACAAGACAGCATAAAAGTTCTTCCCCCTCTGTCCTATAAAAAGCCTCTCAGAAGCCTCTTTAAATAATATCACTGAATGAATGACTTAGATAAAAAAAATAAACTTTATTGATATTCATTAAAAATTCACACTCATTAAAATAATTCCAAACTCAGGTAATAAAGTAAATCGGCAGTCCCACCGTTTGTTATTGGCATTCACTAATAGATTAATAACAGCTATAAAGATACCTCGATAGTTATATTTTATTGCTGCTGTGACAGCCAGAATTTAGATCAATGTCCAACCAATCAAATGGGACAGGGAATACCCTACATCAAGCCACAGGATTGTTATCACACCAATAGATTTTTGCTCCTTAAAAGGTCTATATGCCCGATATACACCCTTCTGGTTTATAGGTTGAGCATTCAGGTTGATATAAGGAGCAAGAGTGACTAACCACCAACTAAATAAAAGAGCAAACTGTTGTGTAATACGAGAAAGTTATAAAACCCTTATCTGATATCCCAGGCTGTACAGTATATCTGCAGTGTATGTGGAGAATGGCATGGCACCTGGTTGTATTAAGTGGATGTACAACCCCAATTCCAATGAAGTTGGGACGTTATGTAATACATAAATAAAAACAGAATACGATGATTTGCAAATCCTTTTCAACCAATTGAATACACTGCAAAGACAAGATATTTAATGTTTAAACGGATAAACTTAATTTTTATTGTGCAAATATTCATTCACTCATTTTGAATTTGATGCCTACAACATATTCCAAAAAAAGCTGGGGCAGCGGCAAAAAAAGACTGTAATGCTCCAAACAGAAAACATCTGTTTGGAGCATTCCAGAGGTGAACAGGTTAATTGGAAACAGGTGAGTGTCATGACTGGGTTTAAAGGGAGCATCCCCGAAAGGCTCATTTGTTCACAAGCAAGGATGGGGCAAGGTTCACCACTTTGTGAACAACTGCATGAGCAAATAGTCCAACAGTTTAAGAACAACGTTTCTCAATGTACAATTGCAAGGAATTTAAGGATTTCATCATCTACAGTCCATAATATCATCAAAAGATTCAGAGAATCTGGACAGATCTCTGCAAGTAAGCGGCAAGGCTGAAAACCGAATGCCCGTGTCCTTCAATCCCTCAGACGGCACTGCATTAAAAACTGACTTCATTCTGTAACGGATATTACCACATGGGCTCAGGAACACTTCAGAAACTCATTGTCAGTGAACACAGTTTGTCACTTCTTCTACAAGTGCAAGTTAAAACTCATGCAAAGCAAAAGCCATACAGTATATCAACAACACCCAGAAATGCCGCTGGCTTCTCTGGGCTGGAGCTCATCTGAGATGGACTGATGCAAAGTGGAAAAGTGTCCTGTGATCTGACGAGTCCACATTTCAAATAGTTTTTGAAAAACATGGATGTCGTGTCCTCCGGACCAAAGAGGAAAAGGACTGTCCGGATTGTTAGCAGCGTAAAGTTCAAAAGTCAGCACCTCTGATAGTATGGGGAGTGTTAGTGCCCATGCCATGGGTAACTTGCACATCTGTGAAGGCACCATTAACGCTGAAAGGTACATACAGGTTTTGGAGCAACATATACTGCCATCCAAGCGATGTCTTTTTTAGGGACGTCCCTGCTTATTTCAGCAAGACAATGCCAAGCCACATTCTGCACGTGTTTCAACAGCATGGCTTCAAAATAAAAGAGTGCGGATACTAGACTGACCTGTCTGCAGTCCAGACCTGTATGGAGCGCATGAAGCGCAAAATACGACAACGGAGACCAACTGAAGTTGTACATCAAGCAAGAATGGGAAAGAATTCCACCTAAAAAGCTTCAACAATTAGTGTCCTCAGTTCCTAAACACTTATTGAGTGTTAAAAGTAAAGGTGATGAAACACAGTGGTAAACATGCCCCTGTCCCAGATTTTTTTGAACGTGTTGCAGAGATCAAATTCAAAATGAGTGAATATTTGCAAAAAAAGATAAATAAATAAACTTATCCATTTGAACATTAAATATCTTGTCTTTGTAGTGCATTCAGTTGAATATAGGTAAGAAAGCATTTGCAAATCGTATTCTGTTTTTATTTATGTTTTACACAACGTTCCAACTTCATTGGAATTGTGGTTGTATGTAAATAATTGGAGAAGCTGATTGTCAGACAGGCCTGGTCAGGCATAGATATCTGTGGCCCTAAGAAATTACGGACCTTGTCATGACACCTCGATGGCTAATTCTACGAATACATCCACATTAATAGATATAACAGCAGGGTCAGTGCCGCACCACTGTCTAATATCCCCATTAAACACTCTGTGTATAGCCTAAATGGGAAAATATACAACAGATAAGAGTGTTAGCACAGTCACTGATCACAGTCACGATATCTCAAAGTAAGGGCTATACCCTTGTCTAAAATCCCCATAGATCGTTATTGAGCGCACATAATACAGGGAAAATATAACTATAGACTCAGGTATAATTCTTAGTAACTAATCTCAGTGTGATAACTCACAAGAGTGTGCTTCACCCTTGTCCAAAGATTTGCCCTTGTTGCCACAAAGGCTTGCCCTTGCCTCAAATTGCCATTGTCCTTATCTCCAGCATTATTTGCCCTTGCCATAGAACCATATCTTCCTGATATTACAGGTGTACAGATTGGAAGTCATGAATATAAGACCAACCTGTTTGCTGACGACATGTTGCTTACCATCAGAAAACCCTTACTCACGCTCCAATACCCTCTCACAGTTTGTGCAACCCTCTGGCCTTAAACTTAATACCTCCAAATTGGAAATATTGCACTGTATCGCCTCAACCCCCCAAGGTACCAAACATTAAAAGCATTAAATTTCAGTTTTCAGACATGTGATAACTATCTGCCCTATCTTGGAAGAAATCTATGCAGTCCCCTAGACACCCATTTTAAATGTTATTATAACATATTGATCAAAGCTCTTAAAAGGACTTCGCTGTCCGATATTGCCACTACTCCCTCTATTTCATAACCCTCTCTTCCCTCCTGGCCTATTCCCCAAGGAATTCATATGGTGAATAGAAGACCTCCCTAACCCCAGCTCAATGGACCAATTGTTGAACGTTCATCAGCAAGGGCAATTGGCATGTCACCCTTATGGGGCTTTCTTTAAAAATTTTACATAGAACATATCTGGTCCCCTTTAGACTGCATGGTTTTTACCCTATGGTCTCACCACTCTGTTTCCAGTGCTGTAACGCTATGGGCGGTATTCCTACTTGGCCTTAAGCAAACTACTCTTTGGTATGCACAATATAAATTGCTTCAGTATATACTGATGGCAGCAGGAATTCATATCGCTTTCAAGTGTAAGAAACTAAGTCTTTAATTGACGGAGGTAATTGGCCGTGTTGATGCGATCATGCGTCATGAAAAAAATAAATGCTACTATTTCAGATACCCGCTTACATTTCTACAAGGTCTGGTCTCCCTGGATTAATAGGTCCAATATCCCAGGTCTGTCATATTGTCTCCATCTTTAATTTGTAACTGGGTGCGAGTGTTAAGTTTTTTCCTAGGCAGGGTCTCTACTGCTGTCGTTTTCTTTCCATTTTTTTTTTTTACAATGTTCAGTGTGTATGTTAAATATGGTTTCCATCTTATAGTACGGGTTGTTATGTTATGTATTGTTTTTATTAATGTTTAGTTTTTTTATATATATATTTCATTTTAATTATGAAAGGGGCATTTGGGGGGCTTTATCCATTTATTAATTTATTTAAACAAAGATATTCAGATATTTTTTTTTTTTACTTTTTTTTTGGTGTCCGACTAGGGAAGCTAAACCAGCAATGCTGAACCTGCAAAGGCTGACTTCCGTTCAACTCAGCAGGATCAACCAGGTATGGGAATTCTTGTCAGCCCGAGGTCATAGCCACAAAACCCCTTAAGATAGCATGGTCATGTGTGAGGTGAAAGAGAAAAAAAAAGTGATAAAAAGATTTGTTTTGTTACTAGTATCCATGATCAATGGAGTGAGTTGACAGACATTATTACTCGCCATTGGAACATCTTACTTCTGGATCAGGACCTGAGAGATTATTTACATCTTAAAGTATCGGCAAGATACAGAAAACAATATACTATTATACTAATAGTTGCAGCCATTTTAGACAGGATCACATATAAAGGAGGAGAACTAAAACTAAATATGTCGTCAGTTTTTTCTCATGTGGTATACCTGTGTAGCTTGCCAGATTTTGCTTAAAAAACTTAATTTTATAGATGGAGCAGACTGAAGACACTGTACAAGACCACATCATGTTTACCACTGAAGGAGTCACTTATGTGCTGGTTTGTAGCTGTGGTCTGTATTATATGGGGAATACTTCCCAGGAATAAGGAGCTCATATCCAGGAACATTTCTACATTATTAAAAATATGCCCAAATGGAGGCAGATGTGAAAACGTCCAAAAGTGTTCTCGCCCCCCCCCCCCCTCTCCAGTTGCTAGACATTTTCTTAGTTCAAGTTGTGTACTTCTCGAATTATTAATTTATTATGGATTTTTACAATGTTTCCTCCCCTTGCATTGATATCATTTTTCTGCATCTTACAAATAAAAAGAAAACTTTGTTTTTTTCAATATGGGCCATACTGTGTGAGATACACAATGACAAGTATATGTGTGTGTGTATACAGTGCTGGCCAAAAGTATTGGCACCCCTGCAATTCTGTCAGATAATACTCAATTTCTTCCCGAAAATGATTGCAATCACAAATGCTTTGGTAATAATATCTTCATTTAATTTTTCTTCAATGGAAAACCACAAAAAGAATTGTCAAAAAGCCAAATTGGATATAATTTCACACCAAACATAAAAAAGGGGGTGGACAAAAGTATTGGCACCCTTTGAAAAATCATGTGATGCTTCTCTAATTTGTGTAATTAACAGCACCTGTTACTTACCTGTGGCACATAACAGGTGGTGGCAATAACTAAATCACACTTGCAGCCAGTTGAAATGGATTAAAGTTGACTCAACCTCTGTCCTGTGTCCTTGTGTGTACCACATTGAGCATGGAGAAAAGAAAGAAGACCAAATTACTGTCTGAGGACTTGAGAAGCAAAATTGTGAGGAAGCATGAGCAATCTCAAGGCTACAAGTCCATCTCCAAAGACCTGAATGTTCCTGTGTCTACCGTGCGCAGTGTCATCAAGAAGTTTAAAGCCCATGGCACTGTGGCTAACCTCCCTAAATGTGGATGGAAAAGAAAAATTGACGAGAGATTTCAACGAAAGATTGTGCGGAGGTTGGCTAAAGAACCTCGACTAACATCCAAACAAGTTCTAGCTGCCCTGCAGTCCGAGGGTACAACAGTGTCAACCCGTGCTATCCGTCGGCGTCTGAATGAAAAGGGACTCTATGGTAGGATACTCAGGAAGACCCCACTTCTGACCCAGAGACATAAAAAAGCCAGGCTGGAGTTTGCCAAAACTTACCTGAGAAAGCCAAAAACTTTTTGGAAGAATGTTCCCTGGTCAGATGAGACAAAAGTAGAGCTTTTTGGGAAAAGGCATCAACATAGAGTTTACAGGAAAAAAAAAGAGGCCTTCAAAGAAAAGAACACGGTCCCTACAGTCAAACATGGCGGAGGTTCCCTGATGTTTTGGGGTTGCTTTGCTGCCTCTGGCACTGGACTGCTTGACCGTGTGCATGGCATTTTGAAGTCTGAAGACTACCAACAAATTTTGCAGCATAATGTAGGGCCCAGTGTGAGAAAGCTGGGTCTCCCTCAGAGGTCATGGGTTTTCCAGCAGGACAATGACCCAAAACACACTTCAAAAAGCACTAGAAAATGGTTTGAGAGAAAGCACTGGAGACTTCTAAAGTGGCCAGCAATGAGTCCAGACCTGAATCCCATAGAACACCTGTGGAGAGATCTCAAAATGGCAGTTTGGAGAAGGCACCCTTCAAATCTCAGGGACCTGGAGAAATTTGCCAAAGAAGAATGGTCTAAAATTCCAGCAGAGCATTGTAAGAAACTCATTGATGGTTACCGGAAGCGGTTGTTCTCAGTTATTTTGTCTAAAGGTTGTGCTACCAAGTATTAGGCTGAGGGTGCCAATATTTTTGTCCGGCCCATTTTTGGAGTTTTGTGTAAAATGATCAATGATTTGACTTTTTTTTTCATTCTCTTTTGTGTTTTTTCATTGCAAGCAAAATAAATGAAGATATTATTACCAAAGCATTTGTGATTGCAATCATTTTCTGGAAGAAATTGAGTATTATCTGACAGAATTGCAGGGGTGCCAATACTTTTGGCCAGCACTGTATATACAGATGGTACAGTATGAGCATGATATATACTGATGTGAGCCTTAAAGAATAAAATTATATCGAAATTATGTAACACAAATTTTGTTCCCAGCTTTTAAATGTTATATTCCAATTGCTTATGTCTAAAACAAATTAAAAATTGCTTACATTCATCATAAACTTTGCTTTTGAGACCACGGCAACGAAAATTATGCATTTTTACTATAGAAACAGACGATTTTGCATCTTCTCATTTATACAATCAGACTAAGAATACTATATGCATTGCAAATTTACACAGATTGCCAAAAACTGTTCAGAAGTGTGCGGTTTTCCGAGATTTACGAATATACTGCAAATCAGTTTCACGAATCAATCCCCAAACATAGTCGCCCATCATGTTTTCGTTATATTGTCCTTGGTAACGGCGTTCAAAGTTCATAATGTCCTGGTGAAAGCGCTCACCTTGCTCCTCTGACTAAGCTCCCATGTTCTCTTTGAACTTATCAAGATGAGCATCAAGGATATGGATTTTGAGTGACATCCTGCAGCCCATTGCAGCATAGTTCGTTATCAGAGTCTGAACCAGTTGTACATAGGTTTTCATCTTTATGATTGCCTAGGAAGCCGCAAACCACTGCGACAAAACTGTTCCAAGCTGCTCTCTCCTTCCTATTCAGCTTCTTGGGAAATTCACTGCACTCTGTGATCTTCTTGATTTGTGGTCCGACGAAGACACCAGCTTTGATCTTTGCTTCAGACAGCTTAGGTAAAAGATCTTGGAGGTAATTAAAAGCTCTCGACTCCTTATCTAGAGCCCTGACAAATTGTTTTATGAGCCCCAACTTGATGTGTAGTGGTGGCATCAGCACCTTGCGTGGGTCCACCAGTGGCTCCCACTTTACATTGTTCTTCCCCACAGTGAACTCTGTCCGCTGAGGCCAGTCCCGCCTGTGGTAGTGCGCTTCAGTATCCCGGCTGTCCCAAAGGCAAATAAAGCAAGGATACTTAGTAAAACCACCTTGGAGGCCCATCAGGAATGACACCTCACACATCTTAACAGATGCTTCCACAGAGTACTTTTTCGCTCTTTTCTTTATAAACTGGCCACATACGTAGCAAAATGCGTCTGCTGGATGTATGCAACTTCTTGATGCCATCTAAATTGACTAAGTTGCTGTGAACTGTAAGGAAAAAGGATGTCTCTCCAAACTTGATAAAAATGGTCTTTATTCCATGCAGTATTAAAGTTCAAGAGTGTACTGAGGATTCAGCAGAGCAAGATTGATCACCCGGTACCAGAGTAACACACAATATATACATTTACATTTCTAAGTTCCTCCTGTAATGGGTGTGGGGTGAAGTGTGAATACTGTCGTTATCAGAATCTGAATAGATATTGAATTCACACCTGTCTGTCTAGGTCAATTCCCCTTTGTCTGTGATGGCCATTGCCCACTTACTATGCAATCCCAATCAATTAGATCCTGTCTCTCCATCTCTCAGGAAGGGCTATAGTGGCCCTATATAACTGTATACTGTAACTGTTATACAGCTACCTACAATTCTGTACAGTCCCAGAAAGTTCTAGATAATTCTGGGCAGTTCTAGAAACTTCTTGATAGTTCTCACAATTCCAGAAGCTTCTTAAGTATCTTGAAATATTGTGAATATCCTTAAAAATAGATCAATTTCAAAATATCATTGTGCTGACCACAAAAGCAAAGTTTAAAGGGAATAATAACTTTTTTCTATTCATTTAAGGTACAAACAATCAGGAAAACACACTTAACTGGGAACAAATATTTTTTTGAAAATTGTTACATGGTGTTATAAATAACAATTATATTTCAGTCATTACAAAATGTAGTAGCTTCTGATGAAAATATGAAAGAAAATATTCTTTCAAGGTTGCAGTTCTACCTGTATTATTTCCAGAGAAATCACTAGTTGAAAATACATTGGGATTTTGATATTTATTTGCAGCTATATAAATTCTAAAACCAAGAACAGTGTTTTTCATATTATAATATTACATTACAGTACCACCTTTTATTTTTTAGAGCTTTATTTCATTGACATAGTTCAGATACTATGTATAATAGTGATTACCCAACCAGGGTTCACATCCCAATCTGCTATGTCAATCAGTACACTACAGTGGGGAAAAAAAGTATTTAGTCAGCCACCAATTGTGCAAGTTCTCCCACTTAAAAAGATGAGAGAGGCCTGTAATTGACATCATAGGTAGACCTCAACTATGAGAGACAAAATGAGAAAACATATCTAGAAAATCACATTGTCTGATTTTTTAAGAATTTATTTGCAAATTATGGTGTAAAATAAGTATTTGGTCACCTACAAACAAGCAAGATTTCTGGCTCTCACAGACCTGTAACTTCTTCTTTAAGAGGCTCCTCTGTCCTCCACTCAGTAATGGCACCTGTTTGAAATTATCAATATAAAAGACATGTGTCCACAATCTCAAACAGTCACACTCCAAACTCCACTATGGTGAAGACCAAAGAGCTGTGGAAGGACACCAGAAACAAAATTGTAGACCTGCACCAGGCTGGGAAGACTGAATCTGCAATAGGCAAGCAGCTTGGTGTGAAGAAACCAACTGTTGGAGCAATAATTAGAAAATGGAAGACATACAAAACCACTGATAATCTCCCTCGATCAGGGGCTCCATGCAAGATCTCACCCCGTGGGGTCAAAATGATCACAAGAACGGTGAGCAAAATTCCCAGAACCACACGGGGAGCCCTAGTGAATGACCTGCAGAAAGCTGGGACTAACGTAACAAAGGCTACCGTCAGTAACACAGTACGCCGCCAGGGACTCAGATCCTGCAGTGCCAAACAAGTCCCCCTGTTTAAGCCAGTACATATCTGGGCCCGTCTGAAGTTTGCTAGAGAGCATTTGGATGTTTCAGAAGAGTATTGGGAGAATGTCATGGAGTTCTTTGGAGTTGCATCCAAAGAACACCATACCTCCTGTGAAGCATGGGGGTGACAACATCATGCTTTGGGGCTGTTTCTCTGCAAAGGGACCAGGACGACTGATCCGTGTACATGAAAGAATGAATGGGGTCATGTATCGTGAGATTTTGAGTGCAAACATCCTTCCATCAGCAAGGGCATTGAAGATGAAACGTGGCTGGGTCTTTCAGCATGACAATGATCCGAAGAACACTGCCAGGGCAACGAAGGAGTGGCTTCGTAAGAAGCATTTCAAGGTCCTGGAGTGGCCTAGCCAGTCTCCAGATCTCAACCCCATAGAAAACCTTTGGAGGGAGTTGAAAGCCCGTGTTGCCCAGTGACAGCCCCAAAACATCACTGCTCTAGAGGAGATCTGCATGGAGGAATGGGCCAACATACAAGCAACAGTGTGTGCCAACCTTGTGAAGACTTACAGAAAATGTTTGACCTCTGTCATTGCCAACAAAGGATATATAACAAAGTATTGAGATGAACTTTTGTTATTGACCAAATACTTATTTTCCACCAGAATTTGCAAATAAATTCTTTAAAAATCAGACAATGTGATTTTCTGGATTTGTTTTCTCATTTTGTCTCTCATAGTTGAGGTCTACCTATGATGTCAATTACAGGCCTCTCTCATCTTTTTAAGTGGGAGAACTTGCACAATTATGGTTGACTAAATACTTTTTTCCCCCACTGTATTTACACTTTGATTTTCCCCACAAATCCCAATCCGCGGTGTGAATCCAATAAGCTGTTTACATTTTGATTCTCCCCCTTCTATTTTGTGGTTGGATAGATGACCCGTCAATCATAATTTGTCTATAAAGGCGGCCCTAAGTAGGCAAGTCCCACCCCAGAAGAAGCTGTCTACTTATAGCAGCAAAATATACATTGGTAGTAACTAGAGGCACATGGTATCAGAATTAAACCCTTCCCGTTGGAGGAATTTTTTCGATTTTTGTTTTTGACTCCCTGCCTTCCAAACCTTTTCTGTTCACAGAGCATTATGAGGGCTTAATGTTTGCGGGACAAATCATTCTTCATGATGGTACCATTTATTATTCTGTACAATGTACTGGAAAAAAAATTCAGAATGGGGTTGAATTTGAGAAAAAGTGCATTTGTGCAACTTTCTTACGGGCTTCATTTTTACGACGTTCACTCTGCAGCCAAAATGTCACCTGTATTCTATGTTTTGGTACAATTCCGGAAATTTATATAGTTTTATTTACATTTTAACCCCTTAAAAAAAAAAAAAAAAATCTAAAACTTTGCAAAAAATTTTTTTTTTTCTAAAAGTCGCCATATTCTTCTTTTTTATACTTCCATGTACAGTGATGTATAGGGCGTATTTTTGGCTGTGTCAGGTGTACTTTTTATTTATATCGTTTTGGGGAATGTCTATTGCTTTGGTCACTTTTTATACAAATTTTTATCAAAGACGAAACAGCATAAAAATGCCGGTTCGTCACTGATATTTTTTCACCATATGGGAAAAATATTTTTATAAGTTTGTAGACCGAGCGTTTTCGGACACAGGGATACCTAATGTGAATGTGTTTCACAGTAATTTTGTACTTTTATATGTATTCTAGGGAAAGGGGGTGATTTCAACTTAATTCTTTTTGTATATATATTATATTATATATATAAAAGTTGAAATATGTATATATATTTTTTCTTTTCTTTTTTATTGCACTTATTAGAACCCCTAAGGGTCTTGAAACCAACGGGGTCTGATCACTAATGCAATGCAAAGCTAATGGGGGCTACGTCGGCCACTCAGCTCCTGAGCGGCCCCCATATTTAAATACCCAACATCTGCCATACTATTATGGCGGAAGTCGGGAAGGGGTTAAAACAGAGCTTTTGATAGCTAATACTGCCACTTGCCTCTGGGACTCTGAGCATACTGGTTTACATTACCTGCTCAGTGTGGGAGAGGTAGTTAGCTCACTCTTGGCAGTATACATTTTTTATCCCTGTATATCTATTTGGCTATTGCAGGATGCCGATCAGTATATTATAACTGAGGTCTCTAAACACATAATTAGAGTCCTTCTGGAATCAGCTGTTTGATACTTTGCAATACCATATAAATATACAGCTCATACTTGGCAGTATATACACACCTATTTCTAACCCTTATACATTGGTTTGGTCAGTATAGGACTTTAATTTATATATCACAAGATAGGTCTCTGTACACATAATTTATTTAATTTAAGTGGCCAACATATTTTGGTACTATAGAAATACAGTTAGGTCCATATATATTAGGACACAAATTTAGTTTTTTTACCTGTTTACTGAAACATATTCAAGTTACAGTTATATAATGGACATGGATATAAGGTCCACACTTTCAGCTTTCATTTGAAGGTATCCACATTAAAAATGGATAAAGGGTTTAGGAGTTTCAACTCCTTAACATGTGCCACCCTGTTTTTAAAGGGACCAAAAGTAACTGGACAATTGACTCAAAGGCTGTTTCATGGACAGGTGTGGGCAATTCCTTTGTTATGTCATTCTCAATTAAGCAGATAAAAGGCCTGGAGTTGATTTGAGGTGTGGTGCTTGCATTTGAAAGATTTTGCTGTGAAGAAAACATGCGGTCAAAGGAGCTCTCCATGCAGGTGAAACAAGCCATCCTTAAGCTGCGAAAACAGAAAAAACCCATATGAGAAATTGCTACAATATTAGGAGTGGCAAAATCTACAGTTTGGTACATCCTAAGAAAGAAAGCACTGGTGAACTCATCAATGCAAAAAGACCTGGACGCCCACGGAAGACAACAGTGGTGGATGATCACAGAATAATTTCCGTGGTGAAGAGAAACCCCTTCACAACAACCAACCAAGTGAACAACACTCTCCAGGAAGTAGGTGTATCAATATCCAAATCTACCATAAAGAGAAGACTGCATGAAAGTAAATACAGAGGGTTCACTGCACGGTACAAGCTACTCATAAGCCTCAAGAATAAGAAAGCTAGATTGGACATCTAAAAAAGCCAGCACAGTTCTAGAAGAACATTCATTGGACATATGAAACCAAGAACAATCTCTACCAGAATAATGGAAAGAAAAAAGTATGGTGAAGGCGTGGTACAGCTCATGATCCAAAGCATACCACATCATCTGTAAAACACAGTGGAGGCAGTGTGATGGCTTGGGCATGCATGGCTGCCAGTGGCATTGGGTCACTAGTGTTTATTGATGATGTAACACAGCACAGAAGTAGCTGGATGAATTCTGAGGTATTCAGAGACATACTGTGTGCTCAAATGCAGCCAAACTGATTGGTCGGCGTTTCATAAAACAGATGGACAATGACCCAAAACATAAAGCCAAAGCAACCCAGGAGTTTATTAAAGCAAAGAAGTGGAATATTCTTGAATGGCCAATTCAGTCACCTGATCTTAACTCAATTGAGCATTCATTGCACTTGTTAAAGACTAAACTTCAGACAGAAAGGCCCACAAACAAACAGCAACTGAAAACCGCTGAAGTAAAGGCCTGGCAGAGCATTAAAAAGGAGGAAACACAGCCCGTCATTGCCAACAAAGGGTTTTCAACCAAGTATTAGAAATTAACATTTTATTTACAATTATTTAATTTGTCCAATTACTTTTGAGCCCCTGAAATGAAGGGATTGTGTGTAAAAAATGCTTTAGTTCCTCACATTTTTATGCAATCATTTTGTTCAACCCACTGAATTAAATCTGAAAGTCTGAACTTCAACTGCATCTGAATTGTTTTGTTCAAAATTCATTGTGGTACTGTACAGAACCAAAATTAGAAAAATGTTGTCTCTGTCCAAATATTTATGGACCTAACTGTATATACGGAATGGAGTGCAAAGGAAACTCAATTCTATTTGCTATACATGACCCTTTAGATGTCAGTGATTACAATTAACACTGAATGTCAGTACCTCTTTTTGGAAATTCAATATTTAATAAAAGTTAAGTTTTATTGGCATGTCATATGAAAGCCTATGTTTACACGGCAGAATATGAAGAGGAAAACGCTCCCTCAACCCATCCAGTGCTGTTAATTATTGACTTGTCTCTAACCTCCCCTTCATCTGTAAACTCCTGGAACGCTTGGTCTATTTTCTTTTATCTGCTATCTCTCTTCTAACTCTCTTCTGGACCCCTTACAAAAATGTTTTTGTGGACTGTACTCTACAGAAATGGTTCTTATCAAAGTCTCCAACAATCTCCTGACAGCTAAATATAAAGGGAACTATTCATTTCTTATTCTTCTGGATCTCTCAGCAGCATTTGACACCATAGACCACCAACTCCTCCTCACTATGCTCTACTCTATTGACCTCAAGGACACCAAGTTCTCATGGTTTTCTTCATATCTTTCTGACCGCTCATTTAGTGTATCATTCACTGGTACTATTTCTTTTGCTCTTCCCCTTGCTGTTGGGGTTCCTTAGTGCTCTGGCCTAGGCCCCCTCTTCTCTCTTTCTACACAACCCCAACTTCACAAATCATCAACTAATTTGGCTTTGAGTACCATCTTGATGCTGATGAATAGAAGTGGATGGAACATATAGTTCCATAAAATTTCCAGGGTATGCACTCCTTACCAACCGAAGAATGGAAATGCCAATGGATGGATTTACTTCAAATTTATTTAGGATTACGCGTTTCGGGATTTAACACGTTCAGAAGAATGTACTCCTTCGTCAGATCTACATAAATTTTAAAACATCATGCATACAATCTAAAAATCACAATATTTGTGCATATATAAAAGAAGTATTGTTTATGAGTTTTAAAAAAAGAAAAACATTGTACATGGGCTGAATTATCTAGAGGCTTGCTCATATATATATATATATATATATATATATATATATATATATATACATACACACACACACACACACACACACACAGTACAGACCAAAAGCTTGGACACACCTTCTCATTCCAAGAGTTTTCTGTATTTTCATGACTATAAAAATTGTAGATTTACACTGAAGGCATCAAAACTATGAATTAACACATGTGGAATTATATACTTAACAAAAAAGTGTGAAACAAGTGAAAATATGTCTTATATTCTAGGTTCTTCAAAGTAGCCACCTTTTGCTTTGATTACTGCTTTGCACACTCTTGGCATTCTCTTGATGAGCTTCAAGAGGTAGTCACCTGAAATGGTCTTTCAACAGTCTTGAAGGCGTTCCCAGAGATGCTTAGCACTAGTTGGCCCTTTTGCCTTCACTCTGCGGTCCAGCTCACCTTAAACCATCTCGATTGGGTTCAGGTCTGGTGACTGTGGAGGCCAGGTCATCTGGCGTAGTACCCATCACTCTCCTTCTTGGTCAAATAGCCCTTACACAGTCTGGAGGTGTGTTTGGGGTCATTGTCCTGTTGAAAAATAAATGATGGTCCAACTAAACGCAAACCGGATGGAATAGCATGCCGCTGCAAGATGCTGTGGTAACCATGCTGGTTCAGTATTCCTTCAGTTTTGAATAAATCCCCAACAGTGTCACCAGCAAAGCACCCCCACACCATCACACCTCCTCCTCCATGCTTCACGGTGGGAACCAGGCATGTAGAGTCCATTCATTCACCTTTTCTGCATCGCACAAAGACACGGTGGTTGGAACCAAAGATCTCAAATTTGGACTCATCAGACCAAAGCACAGATTTCCACAGGTCTAATGTCCATTCCTTGTGTTCTTTAGCCCAAACAAGTCTCTTCTGCTTGTTGCCTGTCCTTAGCAGTGGTTTCCTAGCAGCTATTTTACCATGAAGGCCTGCTGCACACAGTCTCCTCTTAACAGTTGTTGTAGAGATGTGTCTTCTGCTAGAACTCTGTGTGGCATTGACCTGGTCTCTAATCTGAGCTGCTGTTAACCTGCGATTTCTGAGGCTGGTGACTCGGATGAACTTATCCTCCGCAGCAGAGGTGACTCTTGGTCTTCCTTTCCTGGGGCGGTCCTCATGTGAGCCAGTTTCTTTGTAGCACTTGATGGTTTTGGCCACTGCACTTGGGGACACTTTCAAAGTTTTCCCAATTTTTCGGACTGACTGACCTTCATTTCTTAAAGTAATGATGGCCACTCGTTTTTCTTTACTTAGCTGCTTTTTCCTTGCCATTATACAAATTCTAACACTCCATTCAGTAGGACTATCAGCTGTGTATCCACCTGACTTCTGAACAACACAACTGATGGTCCCAACACCATTTATAAGGCAAGAAATCCCACTTATTAAACCTGACAGGGCACACCTGTGAAGTGAAAACTATTTCAGGTGACTACCTCTTGAAGCTCATCAAGAGAATGCCAAGAGTGTGCAAAGCAGTAATCAACGCAAAAGATGGCTACTTTGAAGAACCTAGAAAGTAAGACATATTTTCAGTTGTTTCACACTTTTTTGTTAAGTATATAATTCCACATATGTTAATTCATAGTTTTGATGCCTTCAGTGTGAATCTACAATTTTTATAGTCATGAAAATACAGAAAACTCTTGGAATGAGAAGGTGTGTCCAAACTTTTGGTCTGTACTAATTCTATATATATATATATATATATATATATATATATATATATATATATATATATAACACACATACACATAGTGCCTTGCGAAAGTATTCGGCCCCCTTGAACTTTTCAACCTTTTGCCACAGGCTTCAGGCTTCAAACATAAGGATATAAAATTAAAATTTTTTGGTGAATAATCAACAAGTGGGACACAATTGTGAAGTGGAACGAAATTTATTGGTTATTTTAAACTTTTGTAAAAAATAAAAAACTGAAAAGTGGGGCGTGCAATATTATTCGGCCCCTTTACTTTCAGTGCAGTAAACTCACTCCAGAAGTTCAGTGAGGATCTCTGAATGATCCAATGTTGTCCTACATGACTGATGATGATAAATATAATCCACCTGTGTGTAATCAAGTCTCCGTATAAATGCACCTGCTCTGTGATAGTCTCAGGATTCTGTTTAAAGCGCAGAGAGCATCATGAAGACCAATGAACACACCAGGCAGGTCCGTGATACTGTTGTGGAGAAGTTTAAAGCCAGATTTGGATACAAAAAGATTTCCCAAACTTTAAACATCCCAAGGAGCACTGTGCAAGCGATCATATTGAAATGGAAGGAGTATCAGACCACTGCAAATCTACCAAGAGCCTGCCGTCCCTCTAAACTTTCATCTCAAACAAGGAGAAGACTGATCAGAGATGCAGCCAGGAGGCCCATGATCACTCTGAATGAACTGCAGAGATCTACAGCTGAGATGGGAGAGTCTGTCCATAGGACAATAATCAGTCATACACTGCACAAATCTGGCCTTTATGGAAGAGTGGCAAGAAGAAAGCCATTTCTCAAAGATATCCATAAAAAATTTTATTTAAAGTTTGCCACAAGCCACCTGGGAGACACACCAAACATGTGGAAGAAGGTGCTCTGGTCAGATGAAACCAAAATCGAACTTTTTGGCCACAATGCAAAACGATATGTTTGGCGTAAAAGCTACACAGCTCATCACCTTGAACACACCATCCCCACTGTCAAACATGGTGGTGGCAGCATCATGGTTTGGGCCTGCTTTTCTTCAGCAGGGACAGGGAAGATGGTTAAAATTGATGGGAAGATGGAGGGAGCCAAATACAGGACCATTCTGGAAGAAAACCTGTTGGAGTCTGCAAAAGACCTGAGACTGAAACGGAGATTTATCTTCCAACAAGACAATGATCCCAAACATAAAGCAAAATCTACAATGGTTCACAAATAAACGTATCCAGGTGTTAGAATGGCTAAGTCAAAGTCCAGACCTGAATCAATCGAGAATCTGTGGAAAGAGCTGAAAACTGCTGTTCACAAACGCTCTCCATCCAACCTCACTGAGCTCGAGCTGGTTTCCAAGGAAGAATGGGCAAGAATTTCAGTCTCTCGATGTGCAAAACTGATAGAGACATACCCCAAGCGACTTGCAGCTGTAATCACAGCAAAAGGTGGCGCAACAAAGTATTAACTTAAGGGTGCCGAATTTGGTACATCCCACTTTTCAGTTTTTTTATTTTTTTAAAAAGTTTAAAATATCCAATAAATTTCTTCCACTTCACGATTGTGTCCCACTTGTTGTTGATTCTTCACCAAAAAATTAAAATTTTATATCCTGATGTTTGAAGCCTGAAATGTGGCAAAAGTTTGAAAAGTTCAAGGGGGCCAAATACTTTCGCAAGCCACTGTACACGTCATATGACTGAATACTTAAGGACCTGCGAACTGCTAATTGACAGGTCATAAATAGCTTGGTTGCTATGGAAACCTGGTGTAAAGCTGTGTGTATGTCAAGAGTGAAGAACCTGCGATTTTCCATTGGTCCATAAGCATCATGTGTATCTCAGTTTGGATATCAGTGAAAAACCTGCAATCAGTTGTTATGGAAAACCTGGAGTAAAGCTGTGTGTATGTGACCTTTTGTAACAATGTCATCCACAGCGCCCTGCCCCTTTAAAGCTGACCTACAGCAGTGAAGAAAAATGTCTGGGTTGTTATGGAAACATGGAGTGCAGCTGTGTGCATGTGGCTGACAATGCCTTGTCAGATTACAGATGGGCTTGGGTCTGCTGGGGAGTTGTAGCAGCTCGCTGTTGTCTGACATACCTTGTCAGATTGGAGACGGGCTTGGGTGTACTGAGAGTTTTCATTAGTTCAAGCAGCAGCCATGCATTTTGCTGCAGGAGGCATGAGTAATTTAAAAACGTTTCAATTTATAAGAATGCTGACATCCAGTATGGCAGTCCAGTCAGTGGCGTAAATACCGAGTTAGCAGCGGTAACGACTGCCACAGGGCCTGGGACATTAGGGGGCCCGACGGGCCCCTGATGTTTTTTTTTTGACAAGCCGTTACCTGCTGGTGTAACACCTGCCCCATAATGGGCCCTGTTCATGGCCGCTGCGCTTCACCTTCTCCGGAGGCGGCTGTGAGCAGGAGCGCGAACCCCACAAACACTGATATCATTATACTCTGGGGTTTTTTCAGAAACTCAGAGCATAATTATCGGAGGCCCATGGGAGGGGAGGGAACATAAAAACAATGTTACTTACCTCTCCTGCACTCCAGCAGGCTTCGGGCCTCCTTGGTGATGTCCCAGACATCGGTGGGCGAGTCCGATGTCATTATGCGTCGCGATGCATGTGTTGTTCACGTGCCATCTGGTCCAACATTGAAGAGGTAGCAGGGAGTGCGCCGGAGCCAGGGAGAGGTAAGTAACAGTGTTTTTTATGTTTGTATCCCCCCTCGGGTCTCTGGTCATTATACTCTGGGGTCTGAAAAGACCCCATAGTATAATAATTGTTCATGGGTGATCCACAATGGGGCATAATACTATGTGAAGGGGCCACTATGGGGCATAATACTGTGTAGAGGGGCCACTATGGGGCATAATGCGGTTTTGTGCGGGGGGGGCTATGTCAAATGTTCGCCTTGGGGCCCAGCCATTCCTAGTTACGCTACTGAGCCCAGTATAGATACAGTCTATTTATTATCATTACTATTATTATTATTGTTTATTTATATAGCACCATTAATTCCATGGTGCTTTACATTTGCGGATTTACATACGGTACACCAGATATACAAAACAGATAATGCTAACAGAGACCAACTGGCACAGTGGGATAGAGGGCCCTGCCCGCAAGGTCTTACAATCTATGAGGGAAGAGGGATAGAGACAGAAGGTGGGGGGTAGAGTCTGTTCAGGTGGTGGTGTGGTGACAGTAGTGTTATTGGAGGTTGTAGGCCTTCCTGAATAGGTGAGTCTTCAGGGCCTTCTTGACGCTTTTGGTTGTGGGGGTCAGTCTTATGTGTCTTGGTAATGAGTTCCAGAGTATGGGAGATGCACTGGAGAAGTCTTGGAGACGTTTGTGTGAAGAGCGGATAAGAGCAGAGCGGAGTAGGATGTCTTTGGAGGTTCGGAGGTTACGTGCGGGCAGGTAGTGGGAGATTAGGTCAGAGATATATGGAGGGGACAGGCTGTGGATGGCTTTGTATGTCAGCATTAGTAATTTGAATTCTATTCACTGGGCAACGGGTAGCCAGTGGAGGGATTGGCAGAGGGGGGGTGGCCGATGAAGAACGGGGGTAGAGATGTATTAGGTGAGCAGCACAGTTTAAGGTGGACTGGAGTGGGGCAAGGGTGTTAGCTAGGAGGCCATGGAGAAGGGTGTTACAGTAGTCTAGGCGGAGATTATGAGGGCGTGGACTAGCATCTTTGTAGTTTCAGGGCTGAGGAAGGAGCGGATTCGATGGATGTTCTTGAGTTGGAGGCGGCAGGAGGTGTTGAGGGTTTGGATGTGCGGCTTGAAGGATAGGTCAGAGTCTACATTTATCCCAAGGCAGCGGGCTTGTGGGACTAGGGTGAGAGTGGTTCCATTAATTTTGATAGATGGGTCAGGTAGGGGGGGTCGTGCGTTGAGGGGTGAAGATTATGAACTCAGTTTTCAGCATGTTGAGCTTGAGACAGCGGAAGGAGAGAAAGGAGGCTACAGCTGCTAGACATTCTGGGACTCTGGACAACAGAGAGGTAATGTCTGGTCCAGAGAGATATATTTGGGTGTCGTCCGCATAGCAATGGTAATGGAAACCATGGGATTCTGAGTTGACCAAGGCCTAGGGTGTAGATTGAGAACAGGAGGGTTCCTAGGACGGAACCTTGTGGGACACCTGCAGAAAGAGGGCGTGGCAGGGAGGTGGTGTGCGAGTGGGAGACGCTGAATGTGCGGTTGGTGAGGTACGAGGAGATCCAGGAAAGGGCCAGGTCCGAGATGCCAAGGGATGAGAGAGTTTCTAGCAGGAGGGAATGGTCGACTGTGTCAAAGGCAGAGGAGAGGTCAGGGAGGAGGAGGACAGAATAGTGACATTTGGCTTTGGCAGTTAGAAGGTCGTTAGTGACCTTGGTTAGGGCAGTTTCTGTGGAGTGATGGGGTCTGAAGCATGACTGTAGTCTGTCAAACAGCATATTTGACGAGAGATAGGAGGACAGTTCGGAGCGGATGGGTTGCTCCAGTAATTTTGAGGCGTACGGGAGCAGTGAGATGGGGTGATGGTTGGCTGGAGAGGATGGGTCCAGGGAGGGTTTCTTAAGTATAGGTTTGACAGTAGCATGTTTTAGGCGGAAGGGAAAGATCCTTTGGTTAGGGATAGGTTGAAGAGATGGGTTAAGGCAGGAGTAATGTCTTCCGAGAGTTTTGGGATGAGATGTGACTGGATTGGGTCGAGTGCACAGGAGGTGAGGTGGGATTTAGAGATTAGGGTGGAGAGCTTTTCATCAGTGATAGTGGAGAAACAGGTTAAAGATGAAGAGCACCGAGCAGTTGGATAGAGTAGTTGTCGGGGGTGTAGGGAGAGACTGTCTCTGATGGTGTCATTTTTGCTTTTGAAATAAGTGATAAGTCGTCGGCTGTGATAAGTGATGTCGGAGGGGGCACAGGAGGACGGCGAAGGGAGTTGAAGGGAGTGAATAGCTGTTTGGGGTTGTGGGATAGGGCAGATATTAGTGTGGTGAAATAGACCTGCTTTGCAGAGGTGAGTGTGTTCTTGAATGTAAGAACTGCCTCTTTATACCTAAGGAAGTCCTCCTGGGAGTGGCTTTTCTTCCAGAGGCGTTCTGCAACCCGTGAGGCATATCTCAGTTTTTTAGTCACGTCAGTGTGCTAGGGCTGCCTATTGATCGGCCGGTTCTGGTGTTAGTGAGTCAAGGGCAGCCACAGATAGAAAGGCAGCAGTGATGGTGGTGTTGTAGAAGTGAGCGGCGGTATCTGCGTCCTGGAGTGAGGATATGTCAGCGAGTGGTCAGAGAGAGTCTGAGAGTGTGCGGATGTCAAGGCGATTAAGGTTCCTGCGGGGGGCGTGTTGATTTAGGGGTTGGGGGTCAATTACAGAGGAGAGGGCTGAGAATGTCAGCAGGTTGTGGTCGGAGAGCGTGGACTGAGAGTTAGAGAGGTTGACTAGAGAGCAGAGGCGGGTGAATATGAGGTCCAGCATGTGTCCCTTTGTGTGGGTGACAGAGGAGGACCATTGAGAGAGACTAAAGGAGGTAGTGAGTGACAGGAGACTGGAAGCGGAGGGGTGGGTTGTGTTAATGGGGAAGTTGAAATCACCCACGATGATGGTGGGGGTGTCAGTGGATAGGAAGTGCATTAGCCAGGTGGTGAAGTGGTCGATAAAGGCAGCAGTAGGTCCTGGTGGTTGATACATAACGGCCAGTTGAAGGTTGGAGGGCGAGTAAATGCGAACAGAGTGCACTTCAAAGGAGGGGAGGGTGAGAACAGGTATCGGTTGGATTGGGGCAAAGGAGCAATCGTCAGACAGGAGTATGCCTACGCCACCGCCCGGTTTATTGTTGGGGCGGGTAGTGTGCAAGAATTGCAGACCTCCATAGGAAAGGGCAGCAGGGGAGGTGGTGTCAGAGGGTGTTATCCCCGTTTCTGTGATACCAAGAAATGATCATTTATGAGAAATGAAGAGGTCATGGATGTAGTCAAGTTTGTGGCATACAGAGCGAGTAATATATGTGTAAGATTTAGGGGGTTCCGTGCGCTGATGCCGGTTGTGCGGAAAGATCTGACAGCAGGGAGGTGCTGGGGCAGTCCAGGATTAGGAGATATGTTGCCAGAAGTGAGGAGTAGCAGGGAGAGGGATAGCAGGTGTAAATAGGATAGAGTGTGGGGGGTTGTGTGTTTCTGGGGCGGAAGGCTTGCAGGTGTGTGAGTAGCTGTGCAGAAAAGGTCAGATGGTGGGGTAGAATAGATGGAGAGATAAAGATATTCTTAGTGACATGGCTAGTTTGAGTTGGAAAAGTGATTTTTACAAGAATGGGAAGAACAACAGTGATTAAAGTAAGAAGCATTTCTATAGTTTAAAACTAAGCATCCTTTTAGTGGCTAGTTGTTACCTTCTGTTCCTTTCTGGTCCAAGTCTGGTCTATACACTTAGAAACTGCACTTGGAAAATGCGCTGACCACTGGCTGCAAATTTATACTAACTGGCAATACATTTGTTTCATGTGTATCAGGTGTGAATAGGGGTGTGGAAACATGCAGATAGAATCAGACACATCAGGAAGGAATAGGTGAGAAATCAGAGGGGAAGGAGACAGTGGTTTCAAAGTTAATACATTAACTAAGTGGAAGACACATACCAGCAGATAGATAGAGATATGATTAAAACAGCAGCAGATGTATATTTGAATGGGGCAGGCAAGATCAGTATATAGTCCCGGGTGGAAGACACATACCAGCAGATAGACTATTTATGGCTTTGTTGGTATGGAAACCTGGTAAATAATATGTGAATTTATATTGGCTGATATATTTAAGGACCTGCGATCTGCTATTGACTAATGCAGGTCATAAATAGTTTGGTTGCTATGGAAACCTGGTGTAAAGCTGTGTGCCTGAGGAGAGTAAGCACCTGCGAGCTTCTGTTGGCTGATAAGGGACATGTGACCATGTGTATGGCAGTTGGAATATGAGTGAAAGACTTGCAGGCTTGTATTGGCTAATGGAGGTAATTTTTTGGGAACACTGTATCTCAGGAACGGTACATCCTAGATAGCTGAGACCCGGTCTAAAATCTTTATTGGACTACATTTGTTCCTAACTAAGAGAAATAAAAATTGTCATATATTCATTGTAATAGTATCACTATAAACAGTATGATCAATAAAAACTTTCTTGTCATTTGGTGTTAGCAAATACAATATCAGGCTTCATAAATCATTGCACTGTAACATTCTCATATTAGAAATGTATGTGTTCCCTCTATATCGGAGTGTGTGCATATACACGTGTGAACTAGACTATGCAGGGCGTTTATATGGGAAGTTTCATAAAGGAAAAGTCCGCACTCGCGGTATGTCAGCTGTAGCGGTCGGGCCCAAAAATGAAAGTACGCTACTTCCGGTTGTTCGAAAACTGATGGACCAAGGCTATACTTTGAAGGTAAGGTGAGGGAAAGGCTGTACGCCTGCGCTAAATACTGGAATTCTTGTATATGAAGTTTTATAAGGGAAAAAAAACCCGCAGGCTGTCAGCTGTAGCGACCGGGCCCTAAAATGAAAGTGCGCGCATGCGCAATAGTAATTGCTCATCGTTACTTTAGGATGATAGGGTGCCGATGGACCAAGGCTGTATTTAGAAGACCAGGCATTATGGGAAAGGAGCTGGGGAGCTCATGCGCCCTCTATTGGATGTAACAGATCCTCAATTTGCTTTTGACTCACCGAGCCTTGAGACAGCAAAGGGATCTTAGCCAAGCCAATTTCACTTATCTGCATACAGCGCTGTTTCCGGATTGTTGTCCTTCATCAGTACAGAGCAAAGTGAATTAGCTGGCTTAGTGGGAGGCAATGAGTGGGTTAGGGACAAGAATCTCTCACATTGAGGAGAGCACCAGTGAAGGTGTGTAGAGATTTTAATTGCATTTTGCCCTCTACTTAGCATCTACATATCACAAGGCATTATGGGAAAGGAGCCGGGGAGCTCATGCGCCCTCTATTGGATGTAACAGATCCTCAATTTGCTTTTGACTCACCGAGCCTTGAGACAGCAAAAGGGATCTTAGCCAAGCCAATTTCACTTATCTGCATACAGCGCTGTTTCCGGATTGTTGTCCTTCATCAGTACAGAGCAAAGTGAATTAGCTGGCTTAGTGGGAGGCAATGAGTGGGTTAGGGACAAGAATCTCTCACATTGAGGAGAGCACCAGTGAAGGTGTGTAGAGATTTTAATTGCCTTTTGCCCTCTACTTAGCATCTACATATCACAAGGCATTATGGGAAAGGAGCTGGGGAGCTCATGCGCCCTCTATTGGATGTAACAGATCCTCAATTTGCTTTTGACTCACCGAGCCTTGACCAGGTAAGGAAATAACTGTGCGCCTGCGCTTAGTGATGGGAAGGTGAATTATAGCAGGGGCAGGATAAAGTATAAAAGAAATCCGGGTACAAGGAAAGTTGTGCTCCTGCGTTTAGTGAAGGGAAAGTGGATTATACAGGGGGAGATTAATAGTATAAGGACCTATATTGAAATGAAATATAGCACATATCGATATAACACACACATGTGGGCTAATGTGTGTCTGTGTGTGTAAATGGAACACAAAGATGGATATATAGCTGTGATTGAATGAGGGAACATGGCAAGATAATTTTGAAATTGTGAGTGTGAGAGATATGTACCAGAAGGGTAGAGTATAGAGAGAAAAAAAAAAGCTTGATTGGAAATGGAGTTGTTATTGTATAAAGAGTATGAGCTAAAATAGGATGTAAGTAAGGTGGAATAGTGGAATAGTGGGATATATATTGTAGATGTGAAGAAAAAAAAAATGTAATTTTATAAACTAATATATAGTTTAGATAGTGATTTCTGTGACCTCATTCAAGCCATTTGGATTTAGAGTGTTAAGCTTGAAAATCCAAAACATTTCACGATTCTTTAGGACCTCAAATCTATTATCAATTAATGTTGAAATTTTTTCTATCAAAGTTAGGTTGAAGGAAGAGAAATCACTGTTATGAAAGAATTTAGCATGCTTAGAGACCTTATGTTTAAGGTAGCCTTTACATGTGTTAGATCTATGGTTGTTTAGTCTGAGAGGAAAAGGAAGTGTGGTGCGGCCTACATATTGGAGGCAGAATCCACACTCTATGAGATATATTACATAATCAGATTTGCAGTTCCGGTGATGATTAATTTTAAAGGTTTCACCCGTATTGTTACTTTTAAACTGTGTTGTTTTATTACGTATGGAAAGGCAACACTTTCATCTTTTCTTTGCACATTTGAATACTCCAATCAGTTTTTTAATCTTGTATTCATTGGTGTGTGTCTTATTTGGGCGAAGTATACTTGGGGCTAGGATGTTTTTAATTGATTTTGCTCTTCTGAAGGTAAGTGCTGGGTTCGTAGGTATCATTTTCCCAATAATGGGGTCTTTTTTTAGAATGTACCAATGTTTGTTAAGAATTTCACGTATGTTTGAATGTTGCTATAACTGCCATTTTTAGCTAGTTGTAGTGGAGGTTCTATTTTTTAAGCATTCCATTTGAGTTAATTTATTTGCTCGTGTTTGTGCTGCTAGTATGATAGATTTGGGGTAGTAGTATAATGTTGTACCGTGTTAGCCATTGAAAGTAGTGGAAGAGTGAAGAAATCAGGCGATACCTTTTAGAGGCTAACTGAGCAGATTTGGGGTATTCTTTTTCTAGAAATCTTTTAACCATAGTATTGCTTTGCTCCTGATAGCCAGTAGTGCGTGAACAGTTTCTTCTTAAACGTTTGACTTGGTCAAAGGGGGCGTTTATTTTCCACTTTTTATAGTGGTTGCTATTGAAGTTTAATAAACTGTTACCATTTACCTTTTTGAAAAAAGTTTTTGTGTGAATTTTAGTGTTTTCCCAACTTAATACCAGATCTAAATATTCAATCTCAGTAGGGGAAAAAGAGCTAGTAAATTGTAAGCCCCAGTAATTTGTATTGAGATAATTGATGAAAAGTTCCAAGTCTGTAATTAATCCTTTCCAGATAAATAACAGATCATCGATATACCTGGTATAGAAAACTATGTTAGTGGACCAGGCGTGTTCATTGTATATAAATAGATCTTCAAAATGTCCCATATATACCTTCACAAAACTGGGTGCCAATTTTGTACCCATAGCTGTACCTTTTCGTTTTTGGTATAGAACACCTTCAAATGTGAATATATTGTGGTGTAAGATGAAATGGATACTATCTAAAATGAATTTCTTTTGTATTAGTGGTAGTGTTGAATCCGAGTCTAAATAACCAGCAACTGCTTTTAATCCTTTATGGTGTGGAATATTTGAGTATACAGTAATGAACTTACATCTAGGGTAACCCAGAAATAATCTTTTGACCATGATATATTTTATAATTTTGATATAAGTGTCGATGAATCCTTCAGGTAGGATGGTAAATTGAGTACAAAGTGTTGTAAGTGATTGTCTATAAATTCAGAAAGATTGCAGGTTAGAGAATTGATTCCGGATATAATAGGACGTCCGGGTGGGTTAATGGTGTTTTTGTGTATTTTAGGAAGATGGTAATATAGAGCTGTTTTGGGAAATTTAATGATGAGAAATTCTATTTCTTTTTTATTGCCATTATTAGCTCCTGTATCAATAAGATTTTTGTATTCAATAATGCGGTTGTTAGATTGATCAACTGACAATTTTTCATAGTATTCTGTGTCAGAAAGTATTCTATTCGCTTCAGCTAGATAATCCACTCTATCTTGTAGGACTATGCCTCCTCCTTTGTCCGCATTTCTGATGACAATATTAGTGTTTTTTTATAAACCATTTAAAACTGTTTGTTCAGACCATGTTAAATTTTTCTTGGAGTTGAAAGGTTTTAGATTCATCTGGTCATTGATGTTTCTAAAGACATCTGAAACTAGAGAGAAAAAGGTTCCACGTGGTTACCCCTATGATGTAGGGGATAAAAGGAGGATTTAGGTTTTAAATCTGTTGTTCGAGGTGGAGGCGAATTTGGGTGGAGATTACAGAATTTTACCAAGTTTGTCTCCTCCAAGTTAATTTTATTCAAGTTTGTTGTTTGACTAACAGTTTTTTTCACAATTTCAAAGTGTCGTTTCAGAGTAAGCTTACGAGTGAAATTGTTCAAATCTAGGAATAAACGAAATTCATCAATTTTACTATTCGGACAGAAGGATAAACCCTTCACTAAAAGATTGTGTTCAGGTTTAGTTAATTTGTGGGAGGATAAATTGAAAATTTTTATTGTGGAAGAACTTTGTTATTTTTTGGTATCGGACTTCCTTTTGGGGGGTTGTCATCTAGCTCTGTTTCTGTTCTTTCCTCCCCTGCACCCTCTTCTGGTTGTGCATGCGTGTACTTTCATTTTCAGGCCCTTTATGAAACTTCCCATATAAACGCCCTGCATAGTCTAGTTCACACGTGTATATGCACACACTCCGATATAGAGGTAAGACATACATTTCTTATATGAGAATGTTACAGTGCAATGATATTGTATTTGCTAACACCAAATGACAAGAAAGTTTTTATTGATAATACTGTTTATATTAATACTATTACAATGAATATATGACAATTTTTATTTCTCTTAGTTAGGAACAAATGTAATCCAATATAGTGTATTGCACATAATTAACACCGAGTAGAAATACTTTATATGAGTTTTTAAGCTGGATTTTATATATATATATATATATATATATATATAAAGAGCAAGCCTCTAGATAATTCAGCCCATGTGGTTGTTATAGTGTATAATGTTTTGTTTTGTTTTTTTTTAAAACCCCACAAACAAAACTTCTTTTATATATGCACAAATATTGTGATTTTTAGATTGTATACATGGTGTTTTTGTTTTATTATTTATTTAGATCTGACGAAGGGGTACGTTCTTCTGAACGTATTAAATCCGGAAACGCGTAATCCTAAATAAATTTGAAGTAAATCCATCCCTTGGCATTTCCAGTCTTCATTTGGTAAGGAGCGCATACCCTGGAATTTTTCTGGAACTATATGTTCCATCCACTACTATTCATTACAAAACTGTATATTGTCAATCCGACTGCCATTCCTCCAGTTGAATGCAGCCCCCAATTTGAGTTTAACTCAGCCTGAAATCTTCATCCCAGATTGGGCCCAGTGAAGTATCTCCGTGCCCTTAGGAAAACGGGAGATCCACTGCAGTTTGGAATATATAAAAAAAAAAACGTGGTTCCAAAAAAGGAGCGCATTGCGTCCGAATTTTTACCTCCTCAACATATGTGATCTTGATGCTGATGACACCCAATTATATATCTCATCCCGTGGCATTACCCCTGCTCTACTACAGAACCCCAGTGAATGTCTCTCTGCTGTCTCTAATATCATGTCTTCTCTTTATCTGAAAATGAATCTTTCAAAACAGAACTTATGCATCTATTAAACAACCTAACCCTGATATCTCCATTTCTGTCTGTGGTCTTACTATAAAACCAGGTTGTATTTGACTCTGATCTCACCTTCACCGAAACATATTCAGACACTTGCATGTCTTGTCACCTGCACCTCAAAAACGACTCCAGAATTTGCCCTTTTCTCACCTCAAAAACCCTCATTGTCACTCTGATTCGCTCTTGTCTTGACTATTGCGATTTTCTACTAATTGGGCTTCCTTTAACTGAATTTTCCCCTCTATAATCTGTCCTGAATGCAGTTGCCAGACTCATCTTTCTGTTAAACTGGTACACAGATGCATCTACCTTGTGCCAGTTGCTGCACTGGTTACCCATCCTAAACAGAATGCAATATAAAATGATCACACTCACTCATAAATCCATCCATAGTGCTGTACCTACCTACATCTCCTCCCTCCTCACTGTCTACCACCCTAACTGTCCTCTCCGTTTTTCCAATGATCTTAGACTTGTATTCTCTGTTATCCAAACATCTCCAAGACTTTTTTGGAGCTGCACTGGTGCTCTAGAATGCTCTACCCCGGACAATCCAATTAATACCCAATTACAGCAGCTTAAAACATGCCTCAAATTCACATCTATTTTGGTAAGATCATCACATGACCGGATATCATTGTTCTACATTTCCTCACACTAAACTAACATTTGTTATCCTAAGCTATCCTTTTTCCTCAGAATCTGCCCCCTCCATTTAGTGATTACCCTCCACTCCATGCACTTAGTATCTGTATATTCACAGATACCAGCTAGTGACTGCCTCAAACTTCTTCAGTTATATGAGTTTATCATGTTGTGGGGTTGTTTTGCTGCAGGAGGGACTGGTGCACTTCACAAAATATATAGCATCATGAGGAAAGAACCTTATGTGGCAATACTGAAGCAACATAAGACATCAGCCAAGAAGTTAAAGCTTGGACGCAAATGGGTCTTCCAAATGGACAATGACCCGAAGCATACTGTCAAACTGGTTACAAAGTGGCTTAAGAATAACAAAGTCAATCATTTGGAGTGTCCATCACAAAGCCCTGATCTCAATCCTATTAAAAATTTATGGGCAAAGCTGAAAAAGCAGGTGTGAGCAAGGCGACCTACAAACATGGCTCAGTTACACCAGTTCTGTCAAGAGGAATGGGCCCAGATTCCTGCCAACTATTGTGAGAAGATTGTGGAAGGATATCCAAAACATTTGATCCAAGTCATACAGCGTAAGGGCAATGGTACCAAATACTAATGAAATCTATGTAAACTTTTGACTTTGCAGGAAATAATAAAAATGCCTTTAAAAAATTCTCTCTCTCTCTCTCTTATTATTCTGGCATTTGGCAACTATAAATAATTTTGGTAATCCTAATTGACCTAAAACGGGAAAGGTTAATTCTGATTTCATGTCAGACAGTGAGAAAAACATGCATATGTGTCTTTTTATATAGTGTATGTAAATTTCTGGTTTCATCTGTAAATAAAATCATTATTATTATTGTCTTTATCAGCTTTACTATGTATGTAGCTATATACATCATGTTCCAAATTATTATGCTAATTGGATTTAAGTGTCAAGAAGATTACATTTTTTCAATTAAACTCCTGGATGGTATTGTGCCTTAGGGCTGTTTGGATCACTGAAATCAGTCTCAAACACCTGTGATAATTAGTTTGCCAGGTGAGCCCAATTAAAGGAAACTACTTAAGAAGGATGTTCCACAGGTTTCAAGCATCATGGGAAAGAAAAAGGGTCTTTCTGCTGCTGAAAAGGGTCAAATAGTGTAATGCCTTGGACAAGATATGAAAACATTAGATATTTCTTGAAAACGTATGCATGATCATTGTACTGTGTTGAGATCTGTGGCTGATTTGTGTGATTCAGAGAACAGACGGGTTTGTGCAGATAAAGGCATAAAGAGGAAGGTTTCTGCCAGACAAATTCAACGGATTAAGCTGCTAAAATACCATTACAAAGCAGCAAACAGTTATTTGAAGCTGCTGGTACCTCTGGAGCCCATGAACCACAAACTGTAGGATCTTCCTGAGGCTCCAGTGGCCCTTCGTTGCATGCTGTCACATTGAAGTTCTGGTGCAGTTTTGCATGGCTTTTATATTGTTTGGCTTTAAAGCGTATCTCCAATTATAAACATTTTTTTAGAAATGAATAGTACACTTTAATACAAGAGACTTTGTAATATATCTTATTAAAGAAATATGTTTTCTCCATTTTTCAGGCAATTATTTTCTCCATTTTAGTCTATGAAGAGAGGAGGGGGATAAAAAGACACTTAAATAATTACTTCTGCTATAACTTGCTTTTTTAACAGAGATATACTGTAGATAAGGCTAGCAGTACACAGAATGAGACAATAAACCAATTAACCAGCCAGCAGAAATATTTTACTCAACCTCTCCCTGCTCCATAGAGATGTATGTGTAAAGCTGAATTGATATAACGTAAACAAGCAGTAAGAATTGAAGATAAGGAGCAGGAGAACAGTTTAATATGTGCTGAAGATCTCCTTCATATGTTGCATTGCAATACAGCAATCTTTGGTTGCATAATGGCCAAAGTTGTTGTGTAGCTCTAACATCCTAAATATATAAGTAGATCCTAAATAGAGGAATATTCACCTGTTTTACACTAGGTTCACACCTTCGTTCGAGTTTCCATTCGGAGGGTCCGCTTGGGGACCCCACGAACAGAAACCTAATCCGCTTAATAAAAAACGGTTACCTGCGGAACCTCTTGTACCCCATATACTATGGGGTCCGCCCGGTTTCCGCCTACAAAATGCGGAGAGAAAAGCTTTGCTTGCAGCGCTTTTCTCTTCCCATTTTTCAAGCGGAATGAGGAACGGAATCCCCCAGCGGAGAACAGGTGCAGGTGTGAACCTAGCCTTACTTTTCTCATAATGCCATTATCAGTTTATTCCACTGCTATAACACTTATGTTCATTCTTTTAGCCTGGAGACACATGAGTATTCGTTGCTTTTTTTTTTTGAGAAGATTTAGCTGCAGTTTTTTGAACCAAAGGCAGGTGTGGATTCAGCAGAAAGGGTAAATATAAGTCCTTCCTTTACATTTCCCATTAGTTTTTAATCCACTCCTGATTTGGGCTCAAAAAATGCTGCAAAAATCAGTAACAAAAGAAACAAAAACTCACACTTTTATTTTGACAATAGAGAAAAGTAGGTGGAGTAAGGCAGGGATCAAAAATGGGTTGGGGCAGGGATGCCTTGGCCCGACAGATTTATTACCATAATAATTCATGCTCAGAGCTATGCTGTTTCCAAAAACCCTATCATACCCTATCAAGTCTTCATCAGGCAAGTAGCAGGGAACAGAGGTTAGCAGGGAGATTTCTTATTTTAGACATAGGTGCCGGACCCAGAGGAAGGACCCCCATCTATCAAACGTTTAAGGCAGTGGCGTGACGATCGCGGTCGCAGGTGGCCCCCGGACCACCATGATAGCAGTCGGGGAAAGCTTGGTTCCCTAACCACTATACATATTGTGTTTATTATACTGTGTGGGGGCCACTGTGGAGCACATTATACTGTGTGGGGGTCACTGTGGAGCACAGCATACTGTGTGGGGATCACTGTGGAGCATATAATACTGTTTGGGGGCAACTGTAGGAGAATATTATACTGTGTTGGGGCACTGTGGACCATATAATACTGTGTGGGGGATCACTGTGGATCATATAATACTGTGTAGGGGCCACTGTGGATCATATAATACTGTGTAGGGGCCACTGTGGAGCATATAATACTGTGTCACTGTCCCAGTATTGTTTACATGCTGGGCGCTGTGCTGCTCACTCACTCAACTGCAGTTGTGGGTACTAAAGCTGTATCCCTTTCAAGTATCTGAGATGTCACTGCAGCACCCATAACCATCACTATCAAGAATTTGTTCCAGGGAGGGGGTAGGGGGGCCCTGGACAAAAGTTTGCAACAGGGCCCACATGACTTTAGTTATGCCACTGATTTAAGGCATATTTATGGTAGTGCTCCCAGGGCTGAAGGTTTGCCCCCATGCACTAACTGCCTCATTTACATAAGATTTCACTGGGCAGCATGGTGGCTCAGTGGTTAGCACTGCAGCCTTGCAGCGCTGGAGTCCTGGGTTCGAATCCTGCCAAGGACAACATCTTCAAGGAGTTTGTATGTTCTCCCCGTGTTTGCGTGGGTTTCCTCCCACACGCCAAAGACATACCAATAGGAAAATGTAGATTGTGAGCCCTACATGGGACAGTGACTGTCAATGTCTGTAAAGTGCTGCAGAATATGATGGCGCTATACAAGTAAGTATAAAATAAATAAAAATAAAATAAAGTTGTTTTTCTCTAAATCTACATAAGTGACATATAACAAACATATGTTCTTTATCACTGTAAAGTGCTCTGTAACACAGTGTTAGCAGTTGAATATTCTTTGGGGAGGTAGTAGAATCTTTTTAACCCCTTCCCAACGTAATAGTTCGGCGGATATCGGGTATTTAAATATGGCTATAGCTCTCACTGATCGTGGGCATTAAGGCCTCCGGCGCCTTAGTCGAAGCTGAATGAATCACAATTTTTGTGGAGGCCGTGGACGCCATCATTTTCTTGTAGATCGCCAGCGCCCGGAACGAGATTCTGTCTGGAGATCAGTTGACATGACAGCCAGGAACCTATTGAAGGCTCTCAGGCTTGTCTGAAATTAATTTGTATAACAGGCTCTATGCAGCCCATCATACAAATTCCAGTATTTCACAAACGAAGTTCATAAAAAAAAGTCGCACAAATTCAGTTTTTCTTCAGTTCCTCCCCATTCTGAATTTTTTTTCCAGCTTCCCAGTACATTGTACAGAATTTGTCTTGCAAACATTAAGCCCTCATATGGCTCTTTGAACAGAAAAAATAAAAACAGTTATGGGGTTTGGAAGGCAGGGTGTCAAAAACAAATATTGAAAAATGCCTATGGTAGGAAGAAGTTAAAAAGGATATCCACTCAAAATCTATAGACATTGAATTAGCTTCTCAGCATCTGACGGTAAAAAAATGGGTTGTCCCATTACAGACGCTTCTTCCACAGTGTAGGGGATAAGCGTCACATTACTGGAGGGTCCGACCACTGGGTCCCCCCAGCGATCAGACACTACATTCACTGCACTGGAGCTGCAATCTTAAACAACAGCCTCACAAAAGTGAATGGAGCGTCAGTCAGGCAAGCGCACTCGCTCTTCATTCACAAAAATAATCCAGTGGACTTTCAGTCCCCCATTTATTGATCACTGCGAGACCCAGTGGTCAGACTCCCAGTGTATAGGGGATAAGTGCAATGACAGAGGGGTATGAGGACCGCGGCCAGCTGGAGGTGCCATGATAGAGGTCGGGGAAAGCCTCATTCCCTGACGCTATGCATATTGTTAATGGAAAGGGGCCCGGGGAGGTGACTAAAAATAACAAATACTTATACTCACCTCTCTTGAGCTTCTGACAGTCCACAGTATCCTCTCCGGGGCTCTTCCGACCTGTGACTGAGGTCATACGTAATAACGTCAGTGCACCCCACGTGACTGCTGAGGCCCAATCACAGGCCCCAGCAGAGACGCCTGGGGTGTGTCACCTCAGTCACAGGCAGAAGAGGACTGAAGAAGATACTGAAGAGAGCCAGAAGAGGATGCCTAGGAGAGGTGAGGCAAGGTGAGTATAAGTGTTTGTTATTTTTAATCACTTCCCTGGGACTCTACTTATTATACTCTGGGGTCTAAGGAGAGACCTCAGGGTATAACAATAGCACTGAAGCGGAGAGCTGAACCTCACGAATATTTGTTGAATTTCGTGGAGTTCATCTGACGCGGCTCTATGGGGGCTCTTGGGAGGATTTTATACTATGTGGGGCCACAGTGGAGCATATAATACTGTGTGGGGGTCACTGTGAAACACATTATACTGTGTGGGTGTTCACTGTGGAGCTCATTATACTGTGTGGGGGATCACTGTGGAACATATAATACTGTGTGGGGGCCACTGTGGAGCATATAATACTGTTTGTGGGACACTTTAGAGCACATTATACTGTGTGGGGGTCACTGTGGAGCACATTATACTCTGTTGGGGTCACCGTGGAGCATATAATACTGTGTGGGGGTCACTGTGGAGCATATAATGCTGTGTATGGGCCACTGTGGAGCATATTATACTGTGTGGGGCCCCTTCACTATTCACATCACACTCCATCTGTCTTTCAGCAGCCGTGCATTATTATTATAGGCTGTAATAGCATTGCATAGTGATTATAAAACAGATACTATGCAATGTAAATAGCAAAGGAGTCATGGCGCTCGCAAAGGCACCACAGTATCATTAAAAAGTTCATCAGCAGGGGCCCCGGTTATTGGACCCGCACTGATCTCATAGATCTCTTAGACTGTTAGTACCCCCGCTGATCACCCGTTTCCCACAGCACACAGCTCCCAGTATTGTTTACATGCTGAGCGGGGTGCTGCTCACTCACCGTATTCTTGATAACTGCAGTTGTGGTTACTAAAGCTGTTTCCCTTTCAAGTATCTGAGATACCGCTGCAGCCGTAACCATCACTATCAAGAATTCGCTGTAAGGAGGGGGGGTAGGGGACCCAGGACTAAAGTTTGTACTGGGGCTCACAAAAATTTAGTTACTGCACTGGATAAGTGTCTGTAATGGTACAACCCCTTTAATGCCAATATGAAAAGAGCCTTATTGACTGAACATCATGCTACATCTAATTTATGCCAATATCTCTGTAGGTAGAACAAATATATGACCCAAACTTCAGTAATCACGCTGCTTCAGACTTTCCATTACACTGTGTTCCAAATTATTATGCAAATAATATTTTCTCATATTTTCCAAAATTACCTATATGAATTGCAGTCATTGTAATTTTCCAGTCATCAACTATTCGAGTATAATTGAAAGGTTTTTGAACAAACTGCCTATGATAACAGTATATTTAAAAAAAAATAAACACTCAAAATGCATGTTTTAAATTATTATGCACAGCAGAATTTGCAACCTTTTCATTTTTATTAAGAACAAAAAAATGGTCATTGTGAAATTATAAGCATTAGCAGGTTATTACAAATTGAAATCAAACAGTTTTCAAGCCAAAACTTTATTCGAGGTGATGTTACATTTGCACATAGGACCCCTTGTTCGAAAGAAGCTTCTGAACTCTCTCGTCCATTGAATTTGTCAGTTTTTGGATGGTTTCTGCTTCAATTGTTTTGCATGAGGACAGAATACCCTCCCAGAGCTGTTGCTTAGATGTGAACTGCCTCCCGCCATCATAGACACTCCTTTTGATGATGCTCAATAGGTTCTCAATGGGGTTGAGGTCAGGGGAGCATGGGGGCCACACCATAAGTTTGTCCCCTTTTATGCCCATAGCAGCCAGAGATGCAGATGTGTTATTTGCAGCATGAGACGGTGCATTATCATGCATGAAAATGATCTTTCTGCGGAATGCATGGTTCTTCTTCTTGAACCATGGCAGGAAGTGCTGTTTGAGAAACTCCACATACATTATGGAGTTCATCTTTACCCCTTCAGGGATCCTAAAGGGGCCGACAATCTCTCTCCCCATGATTCCAGCCCAAAACATTACTCCACCTCCTCCTTGTTGGCGCCGTAGCCGTGTTTGCATGGGGTGTCCATCAACAAGCCATCCTCCACTCCATCAATCTGGACCATCGAGCATTGCACGGCACTCATCGGTGAACAAAACAGTTTTGAAGTCAGTCTTCATGTATTGTTTGGCCCACTGGAGCCATTTCTGCTTGTGTGCAGTGATAGAGGAGGTCGAAAGGATGGCTTACGCACAGCTGCAAACCTCTGAAGGACCCTGCATCTTGTTGTTTGGGGGACGTTGGAGGCACCAGCAGCTTCAAAAACTTGTCTGCTGCTATGACAAGGCATTTTTGAAGCTGCTCTTTTAACCTGACGTAATTGCCTGTTGGAAAGAGTCCTCAATTTTCCCTTATCAGCACGCACACGTGTGTGCTGTGAATCAGCTACATACTTCTTGATTGTGCGATGATCACGATGAAGTGTCTTGGCAATGTTGATTGTAGTCATGCCTTGACCTAAACACTCCACAATTTGTTGCTTCTCAGCAGCCGACACATCCTTTTTCTTTCCCATTTTGGCTGAAAATGTAGGCTGCTTAATAATGTGGGACAGCCTTCTTAAGTAGTCTTGCCTTTAATTGGACACACCTACCAAACTAATTAGCACAGGTGTCTGCAATTGCTTTCAGTGATATAAAGAGCCCTGACACACATCACCATCAATGAGTTTAACTGACAAACAAAAAAATTCTTACCTTATCACTCCTAAACACTTTTTGCATAATAATTTGGAACACAGTGTAGTAGTATTTTCCTTACTTAATGGAAACATACAGGTTATAATGCTTCACCACATCACCACTAACAGTATTTATTAAAATGGTGTTCTCAGTATGTTAACGGCACTCCCAGTTGACATAGTTGAGCTCAGATTGATGTAGAATCTACTAGTCTTGCACAGTGGAAGACACAATAAGGATACTGTGGCTGTGTTTAAAGGGGTTATCCGGTTTCTAATATTGATGGCCTATGTTTAGTATAGGCCATCAATATTAGATCTTTGGGGGTCCGACAGCTAAGATAGCAAGGCTCACAGTATCATTTACATACCACAAACTGCGTTGCCATACAAACTGTAGCAGTAAGTCGCTGTATTGGTTGCCCATCCATCACAGAATACAATATAAAATTATCACACTGACCCACAAATCCATCCATAGCACTGCGCCCCCTAAATCTCCTCTCTCGTCACTGTCTACCACCCTAACCGTCCTCTCCGTTCTGCCAATGATCTTAGACTTGCATCCTCTATTATCCGATCATCCCACTCCCGTCTCCAAAACTTTTCTCGAGCTGCACCAGTGCTCTGGAACGCTTTACCCCCGACAATCCGATTAATCCCCAACTACAGCAGTTTCAAAGCTGCCCTGAAATCACATGTGTTTGGTCAGGCTTATCACATGACCTGATCACAGTTTAGTGCGTGGAGGTGTAGAACAATAACATCTTTTATCCTTCCTCCTCTGTTCCTCAGATCCTGGCCTGTTCATCTGGAAGTTACACTGCACTCCTTGCACTTAGTATCTGATTATTCACAGATACTGGCTGGTGACAGGTTCATACAGCTTCAGTTACACAAATCTTTTAAATTAGTGTCCACCAAATTTACTGCAAGGAGAATACCTACAAATTCATAGTCTTTATTTGTAATGCATAAATTACATTTGTAAAATTTTAATTTTGCAAAAATAAAAAATTTTAAACAATCTTCATAGTCTTTGAAAACCCTTCCAAAATATTATGTGTCTTATCCTGTGTTCTGGTAGAAACATAAGAAAAGATCATACTTCTGAATCCTCACAAATAAATGAAGGTATCATTACTTATCAATTATAGGAAACAGACTGCTAATATACAAGTTCTTTTTTGTGATTCTTCTGAAAGGGGTTCTCCATCTTTTAAAAATTGATGGACTATCCTTAAAGGAGACTGGTGCTACTGAAAATACTGTGAGTAAACATCACAGTGCCCCACATGTAAATAATGTCATAAACTGTGCACTTCGGAAACAGATCATCTGCTGACCCCTGCTAATCTAAAATTGATGATTTTTTTCTAAGAAATGCTGGAAAAATCCCTATAAATTATTTATGTAATATCTAGGAAAAATATTTCATACAGTGCCACTACCCCACATCTGCATCTGCATGATCACATGCAGCTGATAACTATAAGAGTTACATGTTGACCACCTGGCATGTGGATAAACTGAGATCTATCATTTTAGTTGTTAGCAGCATATCAAAATTAAAGGGAGTCTGTCAGGTCCAAAATACCTCCCAAACCAATAATATCACTGTGTAGAGGCCTTTAATATGAGCAGAAACATACATGTGTGTCCACAAACTGAAAAGCGCTGCAGAGATAACCACCTTTTTATGAATATGCAAATCAGCCTCTAAGTGAATTTGAGCAGGCCTGATTTCTCTGGAATCAGTTCCCAATGTTTCCCCTTTAGCTGTCAATGCCATTGTCAACCTCCGTCTGCATGGTAGGTGTCTGTAAGCAAATTTGATGAATCAGGTTCTTGCCTCCAATGCTTTTGAAGGCTGATATTAATATGCATAAACAGATAAGGGACACTATGCATGTTTCTGCTTCTATTAAGCAAAGGCCCCAGCATGGCACTACTATTGCTTTGGGATGCATTTTGGACTTGACAGACTAGCTTTAAGAAAACTCATTTTGCTTGTTCACTTACATGTAATCTAAATTTCTTTAGTACATCATGCATACAAAAACACATGTATTTTTGGGAGGTCTGTTTGTCATAATGTAATTATAAGAAATATAACAGATTTCTTACCCTTTTCCTTATTGAGCCATCGTATGGAGCGCCCATAACTGTGTGGTTTCAACAACAGTTCTTTTAAAAATTGCCACAAATGAATTGGTTGCCCAGAACTTGAGGAGTCCACCTCAGCATCAGTCCAGCAGTCTCCACTAATTCCATTTCCTGCTGAACAGAAGATATAACACAAAGACCGTTCACATTCATTCTGGCTAATCCCATCCACACATTGCAGAAAAAAATCTGCGGTGGAAAAGCTGTGTTTGCAAAAAAGCCCACGGTTTTGAAAATCGCAGCATGTCAATTATACCTGCAGAAACACTGCCGTTTTCCATATAGGTATAATAGGGACAGAAAGTTTGCAGAAGAAAATTCAATGAAAAATGCTGCAGAAAAAAACGCGGTGCATTTCTGCCTCATTTTTTTACGTAGAATTTTTTTTTCCTGTGTCTCACTACTTGGGGCCTTAGTCTAAAAGGGATTCTATCATTGGGAAACCCTATTTTCACTATCAGCACATCGGAATAGCCTTTAGAAAGACTATTCTTCTCCTACCTTTAATTTTCTGCCGTTTTGGAGAATTTTCTTCTTTATGCAAATTAGTCTTCAGAAAGCACAGGGGGAGTCCCCTGTGCTCACGTCACATGCTCTTCTTCCGCACCGCCTCTCCGCAGCATCAGCACCCGCTCAACGTGTCTGTTTGGGATCCAAATCCCGTGCATGCTCAGTCGGCTCTGCCACTTTGACGTCATAATGGCTGACTGGACATGCGCAGTCGGCTCTGTCCAACGCGAGTTGACTGACCATGCGCTGTATTTGACGTGAAGACTAATTTGCATAAAGAAGAAAATTCTCCAAAACGGCGGTGCGGAGCAGAACAAATAAAGGTAGGAGAAGAATAGTCTTTCTAATGACGTGCTGTTAGTGAAAATAGGGTTTCCCTTTAAAGGTTTCCTCACTATTAATCAGTAGGGGAAAACATTTCCAGGTGTCCACCTTATTCTGTCTGTATCAATTATTTATGTATAGGGCAATTAAAGGGAAAATCTAATCAGAAAATTATGTATTTAAATCAGGTTTTTATTATAAACCTATCTACCAAAAAACGGTAAACAATGCTGCGAGTTGCAGTCACATAAAAACAACCATTCTGCTGGGGTCTTGACAGTCAGAACCCTGTCATCTAAAACTGATGGCTTTCTAAAATGGATAACCCCTTTAAAGGTGAGGTAAATTACAGATATTTCTGTCATACTACTGGAGGCCTTTTTGCACAACTATCACTTGCTGCCATTATTGGAACTACACAGTAGATGGAGTAGACAGCTCTATTCACTGTATAGTTCAAGATGGCAGACCCCCCCCCCATCTTATATTGATGACCTATCCTAATAACCCAAGTTTTTAACTTGTTTATTATTTAATACAAGTTAGAGTTTATCCTTTTAATTTACCATAATTTGAAAAAGGCACTGGAAAAGTTAAGTTTATCGTACATCTACAGAAGAGAGGAGTACGTGAGATTATATGATGGTATTAGAGGAAGCACCTTAAAGAGGTTGTCCAGACAAATTGATAAATTTTACATAGGCCGAGGAAGGTGAAAAAAAAAAAAAATCAAAAAAAATCATACTCACCTGTCCCCGATGCTCTGGTGTCCTCCCAGCGTGGTCCGGTTCTGCTGATCTGGCGTCTTCTCAAAGTGAAACTGCTCGCTGTCTGGGACGTCATGGATCCCTTTTGCTGAAGCGGGCCTCATGAAGAGACCCGTGATATTACAAGCACTGACATCTCAGGCCCTTCACTGAGGCCGTTGATTGGCCTCAGCGGTCAGCTAGGAGTTCCGCCACATGTCAACACTGCACTGAGAAGACCGGACCGCACTGGGAAGCAGCGGAGCATCAGGAAAAGGTGAGTATAATTTTTTTTTTTTTTTTTTCACTGCTCCCAGCCAATTTAAAAATTAAATTTAATGTCCAAATTTAATTTTTGCCTGGACAACCTCTTTAAGGCTGGGCAAAACTTAATGGTGGTAGAGACTGAGCCCTCATTTCTTACCACAATATCTCATTTCTCCAGGACCTGTCTTCTCTTTCATCCAGGCTGCTGCAAATACAGGCATAATATTTAGAAAATAAAAAAAATAATATTATAAGGTTCCAATATTGCATTCAACTTCTACTTGTCACTTAAGAAGTATTACCTGACTTCCAGATGTCCAGGTGAGCATATAAGACATCTCCACATAATGGAGACCTATCTCTAAAGCCATCTTCACTCAATGAACATAAATCTCTTCCAGTTAAGTCTTGGAAGCTACGGCCCACTTGTGGCAGTCGATATTGGTGCTCTGTCCATAGAATCCACTTCTGAACATTACCTGAGGACCACTCCATAGGGTCTAATTTTAAAAATAACATTTAGATTGGGAATATACATGTTTATGTGTGTTACAAGCAATTTTATTTTCATTCAATATTCTGGAAATATTTCATGTAACTGTACCGTAATTAGTAGAATCTGTTTACTGTGTACGGGCTGGAGGATTGAACATCAGTCTTTATAAATATTTACACAGGGCAATAGTTATGCATTTGAGACTGATCCAAATGCAGCAATGTCCACAGGCATTGCTACAATAGTGATAGTGGAAATACACTCATCCCTGGCTAATCACTGACCATTGGGTAAGGGGTGAAGACTGGAAGTCTCCAACAACTGTTAGTTCAGTAGTATGCTAGCATCCAAGAGGTCAACAGCTGCTGTGAGTCCTCTGCAACTCCTGAGGTAAAGAGAAGTTACCAACGTTCATCTATCCAGCAATCCAGCTACAGCCCTGAGTCACATGACCTACATATATTACAGTAAAATTCCTGTAAATGTAATTTAGAAAGTTGGAGTGGGGGGCTCATGCTTAAAATGTTCATTTATCCTGGACGACCCCTTTAACAGTTCAACTACATCCTGCAGCCACATGTGTTGCCTCTAATGGTAGGGCTTCCAACTGGCATTTTTCAGCAGGATAATGTTCTCCCACACACAGCAAGGGTTTCCCAGAAATGTCTCAGCCAGATTTCAACACTTCCTTGGCCTGCACAATATTCCTTGGTATTGCCAATCAAGCACATTTTAGGCAATGTGCATATTTGTATTAGGGACGTACACATCAAGAAATATTGCTGATGCAGACATCCAATGGATGCTTCAAAACACAAAATTTATTATACTTTATTTTTAGGTACAGGGTACAATCAGCCTGCAGATGGAATGAACTTACCTTTGTTTTCATGTACCACTATTAGAAAATAAAGTACAATAACTTCCATACAGGGCCAGCTTTCGGGGGGGGGGGAATGGACAGAACAGGGAGCTGAAAGTTCCCTGATCTGCCATAGAGGACCGCCGGTAACGCAAAGGACGTCGCGGCGCAGGTGGCGTGATGACGTCATCGCATCGCGCCACCTGAGCCACTAGTATAGGAGAATCTCCGGCTGCTCCGCTCATCGTGGGAGCGCAGTAAGGTGAGTACAAGATTTATTGTTTTCTGGTAAGGGAAAGGGATTACCTGATAAGGGGGCAAACTATTATTTATAGGGGGGGCTATTAAATATAAGGGGGCTATTGTAAGGGTGAAGTATTATTTATAAGTGAAAACTGTTATATATAAGAGGGTTATTATAAGAGATGACATATTATATATAATGGGGAGCTATTGTATATAATTGTTTCCCCCTTATATTAGTTTCCTTATTTATTATAGTTCCTCCCTTATAATAGCAACTTTATAAATAATAGTTCCCTCTTATAATAGCCCCATTACAAATAAGTGTATAATTGTACCCCCCCTTATAATAGCCCCCATTATAAATTATAGTATAATAGAACCCCCTTATAATAGCCCCCCTTAAAAGGTGAGAACTATTACAAATAAGAGAGGAACTATTATAATGGGAAGACTGTTATATATAAGAGGGTTATTGTAAGATATGACATATATATAAGGGGGGCTATTATAAGGGAAAGCTATTTTATATAAGGGAGCTATTATAAGAGAGAAACTAATATAAAAGGGGGTTATCATAAGAGGAACTATTATACAAAGGGAGCTATTATAATGGGGAGACTGTTATATATAAAGGCACTATTATATAGAAGGGGGCTATTATAAAGGAACTATTATATATATAAGGGGGAGACTGTTATATATGAGGGGGCTATTATAAGGGGCAGACTTTTAAATATAAGGGGATTAGTATTTATAATGGATGAACTATTATACATAAGGGGCACTGTTATAAGAGGAATTCTTATATATAATGGGGGCTATTAAATATAAGTGGGCTATTATAAGGGAGGACAATTATACATAAGGGGGCTGTTATAAGGGAGAGACATATATAAGGGGGCTATTATTTATAATGGAGGAACTTTTATACAAGGAGCGCTATTATAAGAGAGGAAGGTGGGACCGTTATATATAAGGGGGGGCTACTATAGGAGAGGAATTATTATATATAAGGAGCGCTATTAGAAGATGAATTATTATATACTAGCAGAAGGACCCGGCTTCGCACGGGTATATTTCATTTTTTGTTTGTGTAGTGACCACATAAGAATTGGCCAGTTTTGCACTTGACATCCAGCATAGCAGTCCAGTATAGGTATAGACTATTTATGGCTGTGTTGCTATGGAAACCTGGTAAATGAAATGTGAACTTATATTGGCTGATGCACGTCAAATGACTGAATATTTAAGGACCTGCGAACTGATATTGACTCATACAGGTCATAAATAGCTTGGTTGCTATGGAAACCTGGTGTAAAGCTGTGTGTATGTCAAGACTGAAGAACCTGCGATTTTTCATTGGTCCATAAGCATCATGTGATCATGTGTATCTCAGTTTGGATATCAGTGAAAGACCTGCGATCGGTTGTTATGGAAAACCTGGAGTAAAGCTGTGTGTATGTGACCTTGTGTAACAGTGTCATTTCATCAGCTTGAGCAACAGCCATGCGTTTTGCTGCAGGGGGCATGAGTAGTTTAAAAACGTTTTAATTTATAAGAATGCTGAAATCCAGTATGGCAGTCCAGTCAGTGGCGTAAATACCAGGGTAGCAGTGGTAGCGGCTGCCACAGGGCCCGGGACATTAGGGGTCTCGGCGGGCCCCTGATGTTTTTTTTTTTAATAGGCCGTTACCTGCTGGTGTAACACCAGCAGGTAACGGGCCCTATTAACTTACCAATCCCCGCTTCACCTTCTGCAGAGGCGGCTGTGAGCAGGAGCGGAGATCGGTAAGTAAGGCCTGTGGGCCGTGAACCCCATAAACACTGCTATCATTATACTCTGGGGTCTTTTCAGCAGGCTTCAGGCCTCCTTGGTGACGTCCCAAACGTCTGTGGGCCAGTCCGACGTCATTATGCGTCGCAATGCATGCCTGGCTCACGTGACATCTGGTCCAACATTGAAGAGGTAGCGGGGAGTGCGCATAATACTATATGAAGGAGCCACTATGATACTGTGTGCAGGGGCCACTATGGGGCAGAATATTGTGTGCAAGGGCCACTATGGGGCATAATAGTGTGTGCAGGAATGTGCGGGGGGGGGGGTCCCATGTCAAATGTTCGCCTTGGGGCCCAGTTATTGCTAGTTACGCCACTGAGTACAGTATAGGTACAGTCTATTTATGGCTGTGTTGTTATGGAAACCTGGTAAATTAAATGTGAACTGACCGTGTGTATGGCAGTTGGAATATGAGTGAAAGACTTGCAGGCTTGTATTAGCTAATGTTGGTCATTTTTTTGGAATACTGTATCTCAGGAACGGTACGTCCAAGAGAGCTGAGACCCAGTCTAAAATATTCCCGGACACCTGATGTACCTGTGTGCCAAATTTGGTGAGGATTGGTCCAATCGTTTGGTCGCACATAAAGAACAGACAGACAGAAACTCATTTTTATATATATAAGAGATAGGGGGTATTATAAGGGGGGGGGGGCTATTATAGGAGAGGAACTATTATATATATAAATGGGCTATTATAAGGGGGAACTATTATATATAAGGCTGGCTGTTATAAGGGGGAGAATGTTATATATAAAGGGCTATTATGTATAAGGGAGGAAACTATTATATACAGGTGCATCTCAATAAATTAGAATATCTTTGAAACGTTTATTTCTTTCAGTAATTAAATTAAAAAAGTGACCTCCTATATTTTCTAGATTCTTTACACACAGAATGTTCTATTTCAAGTGTTTTATTTCTGTAAATATTGATTATGGATTACAGGAAATGAAAACCAAAATCTAAGGAAATTTGAATATTGTAAAAAAGTTCAGTATTGTAAATTCAGTGTCACCTGCCAAGGTTTCCTAAGCCTTTAAATGGTCCCTCAGTCTGGCTCAGTAGGACACACAATCATGGAAGACGCTTATTATAAATTGAATTACTGAATCACTGAAATGAATGAACGTTTCCAAAATATTCTAATTTATTGAGATGATCCTGTATAAGGAGGTGTCTGTTATATATAAACGGGGAAATGTTATTCATAAGGGGGAGACTATTATATATAAGGCGACTATTATAGGAGCGGAACCATTATATATAAGGTGGACTGTTATAAGAGGGCTATTATGTATAAGGGAGGAACTATTTATAAGGGGCTATTATAAGAGGAAATTATTATATCTAAGGCGGGCTATTATTTATAAGGGAAGAATTATTTATAATAGGCCTATAATAAGGGAGACATTATATGGCGACTATTATAATAAGGCCTCTTATTTATTTAGGGAAACTTTATAAGGAGTGTATTGTTAAAGGGGCTATTTATAAGGGGGAACTATTTATAAGAGGTCTATTATTTATAAGTGAGTATTATTGTTAAGAGGGCTATTATTTATAAGAGGGCTAATATAATGTGGACTATTATTTATAAGGTGAACTATTACTGATATGGGGCACGGTTTATAAGCAGGGACTATTATTTATTAGGAGGCGCTATAATAACTGATGAGGGGGTGCAAAAAACTATTAGGCAGTACAAAGGTGGTTATTTGAATTGTGTGTGGGAATAAGGGAGGTGGTTGTTACTGTTTTGGGGGCAGAAAGGGGGCGTTACTAAAGGGGCTTCCACTGGAAATATGATGGCGTTGTTGGTATATCAGCGTTTGGGGCCCCACTTTTAATTTTGCCTAGGGCCACAGTTTGTCTAAAACCGGCCCTGCATCCATACTAACTTTCAATATTTCAATTGTACCGTTTTTCTCAATAAAACTGTCCTTTCACTTTAATATTATAATCACATACATACAGTGCTGTGAAAAAAATTTAGGCATGGATGGGAAAATGCTAATAATTTATTTTGGTCAATATGGTCAATTACCAAAATTAAGTGAATAAATAAAATCTAAATGAAATGAATATCTAGTGTCACTACCCTTTACCTTCAAAACAGCTTCTAGGCTTTGAAGGAACTCAGCAGGAAGGTTATTTCAAACATTTTGGAGAACTAACTACAATTCTTCTGTGGATGTAGGCTTGCCAAAATCATTCTGCTTCTTCATGTAATCCCAGACAGACTCGGTGATGTAGAGATCAGGGCTCTGTGGGTGCCATATCATCACTTCCAGGACTGCTCCTCCAAAGGGTAGTCACACTAAATATTTATTTGATTTTAGATTTCTCTTTTGTTCATTCACTGTGCATTTTTTTTTTATTTAATGTAATTGCAAAAAATAAAATATTAACACTGCACTGCCAACTAGATATCCTTTGCCCTGGGATTTTTCCAATCAATGGGAGAAAGCAGCAACTGAATGCCACACCTAGAGTTTACAGAAGCATGATTTAGTTCCCAAATACATAAAAAATTTTGCAGCAACTGATTGATATTAACTATGGAGATACAACAGTCCAAACTAATTCACATATACTATGATCTCCCATAACAACAGTATGTAACTGAAAACTTTATGTACCCTTTTTTCAGTAATTTTACCTGCAAAACTGCACAGGTAAGGATAAGGGTATATTCACACGGCCATGTTCTGAAAACATGAGACTGCTGCAACATAGTAAATTATGATGCAATGAGCTACCAAACTGACAGAACACTACTGTACTGAACTGATGGTCCTGTTCCCTCTGATTCACGCCAAAGATCCCTGAGACAGGATAATGTTCCATGGCGGACCTACATACAGTATAATGTCCCATAGTGGCCCCCACACAGTATATTGTCCCATAGTGGCCTTCCACATAGTATTATGCCCCATAGTGGCCCCCAGGCAGTTTAATATCATATAGTGGCCCTCACACATGAAATTGTCCTATAGTGGCTAGAGATGAGTTTTTCAAAAATTCGATTCAACCGATTCTCCGAAGTCTCCAAAAAGATTTGCATTGATCCGAATTAATTTGCGGCGAATATCGTTAAAAAACAGCTATTTCCTGGTTTCAGAGAGCCTGTATAGTGTTGTAGAACACTGTGCCTTGCAGTAACACGCATAGGGAATCTGCTGTGGTAGTGAAACAATACTGTGAGTCAGTATGACACGCACATGACAGGTATCACTATTAGAACCACTGCACACTTCACTTATTTGGCCAGTTACGGGGCCAAAACTGACCAACTAACTCAAGTGTGAACTCGGCCTTCCAGGTCCATGTTAGTGCCAGGTATAAAAGAATTGTGCAGAGGCCCAACATTCTACTGTAGCGTGAAAGAGCGCACTCATTTTACACTCATCTGCTGATTCCACATAGATATCTACAGAGTGGCAAGACGACATAATGTGGAGGTGGCAGCAGCATGAGTAGGCCACAGAGTGGCGAGGCGACATTATGCGAAGTTGACAGCAGCTTGAGGAGGCCATAGAGTGGCAAGGCGACATAATGTGGAGTTGGCAGCAGCATGAGGAGGCCATAAGTGATCCAGTGGCAGCATCATTAGGCCATACAGTGACCCAGTAGCAGAAGCATAAGGAGGCCACAGAGTGGCAAGGTGACATAATGTGGAGGTTGCAGAAGCATGAGGAGGCCACAGAGTGGCAAGGCAACACAATGTTAAGTTGGCAGCAGCATGAGGAAGCCATACAGTGACCCAGTGGCAGCAGCTTGAGGAGGACATACAGTGACCCAGTGGCAGCAGCATGAGGAGGACATAGAGTGACCCAGTGGCAGCATCATGAGGAGGCCATACAGTGACCCAGTGGCAGAAACATGAGGAGGACATACAGTGACCCAGTGGCAGAAGCATGAGGAGGACATACAGTGACCCAGTGGCAGAGTGGGGAGGTGGGTGGCACAAACAGTACCTGCTGACGGTGGCTATAAGAAGGAGCACTTGGCAACAGATGTGTGGCATCAGGCGGGTGGCAGCACAGAATAGCAGCTGAGGCAGGTCGCCAGAAGAAACTGGTCTCTTTTGTCAAGGTTTGGGTAAGGCAGCATGGATGATTTAATCTGATGCATCAGGGATTGGTGGATGGAAATCCTGGATGATCCACGCCTGAATTCATCTTGACAAAGGTCAGTCTCTCCACATTTTGGGTGGACAAGCGAGTTCTCCTTGGGGTAACTATGGCCACCGCCGCACTAAACACCCGCTCTAATGCCACACTACTAGCCGGGCAGGACAGCTTTTCCAGGGCAAATTTGGCCAGTTGCAGCCACAAATCCAGTTTGGCTGCCTAGTAGTCCAGTGGATCTTCGATGACAGGTGGCAGGGTGCACTCCAAGTATGCCACCACCTGCTAGTTCTGCTCTGTGTCTAGCTGCTGATGAGTAGTTTCTTCACTATGCGGGTGCAGAAAGCTGCTCATCAGTGACTCTAGGCTCAGGCTGCTGCTGATGGAGCTGATACTGCTCCTGCCCTCCCCCCACAGCTACCATGGCAGTGAAAGGTGAACTCTCAGGGCCCCCGCGGTCAGACCTGTGAGAGGATGGACGATGGCGCAGATAGGCAGTGGCCAACTGACTATATAGAATGTCTCTATAGTAGTTCAGTTTGTCCTCCCTCTCAGTGGGTGTAAAAAAGGCTCCCATTTTTGACCGGTAGCGAGGGTCTAACATGGTGTCTACAGCCAGTAGTCACCCCTCTGCCGAATGGTGACAATTCAGCTGTCATTACGCAAGCAAGTGAGCATGCATATGGCCATTTGTGCAAGTGAGTCAGAGGGACTCCCTGCATCCAACTCCACTGCATACTGCCACAGTGTGTCTGGGTCATCTGCCTCATCTCCCTCTGGCTGTTCTGGTGGCTCCTGCTCCTCCTCTCCACCCATTTGGCTACACATTGTTTGTGCTCCAATGTCCTCCTCATCCTCCTCCAATTCAGCCCCCACAGGGGTCATGGGGCCGTGAGATGTAGGCGCCACGTCTCCAGTCCCCTGACCAGCCAGATTTAACAGCATCTTTTCCATGATATGAATCAGTGGAATGACATTGATCATCCCGTAGTCCTGGCGACTAACTAATAAAGTTGCCTCCTCAAAGGACACAAGCAAACGTCAGGCATCACGCATGAGCTGCCATTGGCTAACGTCGAAGTTACACAGGGGAGTACCTCTGTCCGCTTGGATCATCAAGAAATCGTTTATGGCCTTTCTCTGTTCGTACAGTCAGTCCAACATATGGAGGGTGGAATTCCAATGGGTGGAAACGTCGCATATCAGCCTATGTTGGGGGCGCCGTTCTGCCCCTGCAGCGCAAGGAGTGTGTTCTTGGCAGTGTACGAGTGGCTGAAGTGCATGCAAAGTTTCCTAGCCATTTTTAGGATGTCCTGCAGATGGGTGGAACACTTAAGGAAACACTTCACAACCAGATTGAACACGTGCGCCATGCAGGGCATGACGCAGCGCAGACACCATGTTCTTCCCATTGTCGGTCACCATGATTCCGATTTTGAGTTTTCACGATTTCTTGATGAAGGACACGGAGCAGTTCCTCCTGTGTGACTCCGCCAGGCAAACGAGGTGTAGAACAGCGTGACACCGCCATGCCCTGCACATGTGGTATGCTGGGGGAGTACTGTGAATTGTCCCTGCAGTGGAGGCTGAGGAAACAGTGGAGGATGAGGCGGACATTGTTGCAGGACCAACGGCGTGAGAACGTGGAGGCAGAAGCGGTGTCACCTGGCCAAGTTGCTGGTGTGTCTGGGCAGGAACCACATTCACCCAGTGGGCCGTAAATTACATATATTGTCCTTGACCGTAGTTACAGCTCCAGACGTCGGCACTGCCGTGCACTTTGGCAGACACTGACAGGCTCAAGGACTGGCCCAGCTTCTTTCTGTTCTACATATTTGTGCAGGGCTAGTACTGCTTTTTTGGCAAAAGAAATGACGGCTTGGGACTCTCCATCTCGGCTCAGAAAAAGCCATCAGTTCTCTGAAAGGTGCAGAGTCCACCACTTGGAAAGGGAGGGACAGCAGCACCTGCAACTTGGACAGGAGCACGTTCAGCTTCTGCACCGTTGGATGAGTGCACGCATACTGTTGTCTCTTTGAAATCGCTTTGGTCATGGATTGCTGACGCAATGACTGACTAGGAGGAGGAGCAGAAGAATCAGGACCAGCAGATGATGGGAAGGACACACAGCTTCCTTCGGCTGAGGTGATGGAGCCTTAACTGCCTGAAATGGGGTGCGTGCCACTGGGTGATGCGGCAGGATGGACCACAACATTGGAGCCACGGTTCTCCCAGGCCACTTTATGGTGATGCTGCAATGTTGACACAGGGCTGTGGTGCCAACATTGGCTCCCTGGCCACGCTTCACCTTCTGCCATAGATTCGACATATGGCCATGTTCAACTCCCCCCGGCGACTTAACAAAAAACTGCCACACCGCCGAGTAGGTGATTTTACCCCCAACACTAACTGACTGCTACTTCCCCTGCACCACTGCTTTCCGGGCAGGTAGGCTCCTGCAAAGCGGGTGGTCTACCCCGGGCACGTTTGTCTCCTGACTTCCCACTGCTGCCACCCTGCTGACTCCACCACTGCCTCATGTGCAAGCTGCCCCCCTCTTCTCCCGATGATGATGTAGCTCCTTAGTCACCCGGCTCCCAATTGCAATCGGCTACATCGTCATCTACTACTGTCTGCAGGTGACTGTTGTCCTCCTCAATGGTCTCTGAGCCAGGAGCCTGACCGCTTGCAACACCAGCTCCTACGCCACTCTCCTCATCACTACTTGCCCGCCTATCGGAGGAAGCGGCGGATGTTTCCTCTTGGCTGGGCAGTAGCTGCTGACTGTCCTGTAGTAGCTCCTCCTCACTGTATAGTGGATCTGAGCCCACAGCATAGAATACTTCTCTGGCTAAGAAGGTTGAGGATACGTGAGGGCACAGGGCCTGCTGCCGGACCATGCCAACTAAGGGTTGTGTTTGACAAACCCACCGACTCTTGGCTGGGGGTGTCTGATGTGACTTGGGATGACAGAGTCAACCATTCTACAACTGTTGGGTTGCTGGTCAAGATACGACCGCTAGCTGACGCTGGGAGCTCAGGCCTTTGTAATTGACCCCTGCTGCAACGCTCCCTTACTCTGCTGCGACCTGTGCCTGCACCAGAAACATTTAGGCCTGTGCAGGGCCTTTGGCTTCTCTGTCTGATATACTGTTACATCAAATAAGTAAATGAAAAGGAAAATAATACAGGGCAAAAAAGCCTGTAATTTTCTACCTTTAAGACAACGGCAAATAGGCCCCTTATTTGTTTCCCCACTAATAAACGCCTTTAAAAAGGCGTTATAAAATACTGCGGAGATTACTGGATAAGAATTCTTTTTTTTTGGCCACTACTACATGGCAAAAAAGGCTTGTAATGTTCTACCTTGAACACACGGTTGATCTATTGCAAACCTGCAATGAGCAGCAGTATAATGGTAGTCAGTGCAGCAATGTGTTGTACGATTGTTGCTATTACCCAGACTTTAACACCCCAAATGAACCCTGTTTTGCTTCAATGCTCTTGTTTAAATTCCTCCCTATCCTTTCCCTACATTTCTAATGCTCTTTCCCTGACCTTCTATTGAGCAAACTATCAGTTTGAAGTGTTTTCTACCATTTTCCCTAGCACCTGCTGACCTCTCTCCCTGCACTAAGTACGATGTGAAATGACTGAGCCTAAAATGGCAGAGGGTATTTAAAGGGCTGTGACATCACAGGGCTGGCTGGCTGCTGATTAGCTGCACGCATGGCATTGTGGGTGATCCTGCGTTCCCAGAGTTCCTTGCTCCTTGCTTCCAGCAGCCATTTTATGAAAAAATGCGATTTGATACATCAAAGAGGGAGGAAATCCGGAATCGAGGCAAATCGAAGATTTCCTGAAATTCAGATCAAATTCCACTTCGTCAGCTTTGATTCGCTCATCTCTAATAGTGGCCCTCCACACAGTATAATGTTCCACAGTGCTAAGATGACACATAACAGACTACAGCTAGAAAAACAATGCAGAAAAAAAAGCTTGTTTTTCACTGCTTTCTGCTGCCTTTTTAATTTTTGCCTCTCTCCACATATATCTATGGGGAAAACACAGCATTTACAAAGGTAAATTTAAAATGTTTTCTGCAGTGTTGTTTTTCATGCAGTGTGAATGAGATGAAATTCTCTTTGCTGGGACTGTAAAATACTGCATTTTTTGGTTGCATTACTGCAATAGCCAAGAATGCCGTGTTTCCACAATGTGTGGCCACAGCCTTAGGTTAAGGTCACACATAACGACACGCAGCTAAAAAATACTGTGGAAATCCAAATACAAGTTGTAGAATCATACCCTAGGGCCACTTTCACATGGCAGTATTGTGGTCAGTATTTTGCCTCAGTTTTTGTGACCAAAAAAAGGTTGGAAGTTAAACAGATAAAAAGTGTAGTGGAAAAATTTGTACCTGTACTGTGTTTTGGTTTACAAATACTGATGCAAAATGCTAACCAAAATATAGTCGAGTGAAAGAACTTAGACAAATATCAACTGAACCCTTTGATTTTGATCTACAGCTGCCTATTGTGACAGCTTTTCCTCCTGACTCTCCCATACAAATGTGTTTTCAATATTGTTTCTTCATTCTACTGTGTAGTCTGGAAAAATGTTCGTTAGTTGGCTAGTCCCAAAAAAATGGTCAGGTTCAGCTGATTTGCATCTAATGAGTAAAGAGGTTTAAAGGGGTATTCTCATCTCAAGGATCCTATCTGCTATCTACAATGCTGTTAGCTTATGTAAATTCAAGAGTTTCCTAAATATATTGATTTAGCAATGCTGCTAAATCAATATATTTGCCTGCTATGTGAAATTATTACTCCCATTGTTCACACATCGTTGTCAAGGCGTCCGGCCTGTTAGGCTGGATGACGTGGCTCGCTCACTGCTCCCTGGAGCTGTTATTTCTCGCTTATTTCACTGGGGGACACAGCACCATGGGTATAGACCTAGTCACTAGGAGACAGACATTAGGGAAATGAAAGCTGTTGGCTCCACCTCCAGGCTATATCCTGCCACAGCCACTGTGCATGAATCAGTTTTGAACCTAGTGTCCATAGGAGGCAGACACGACCTAATTCAGGTCTTCTGACTTACGTCGTTTTTATTTTTACTTTTCTTTCAAATGCAGGGGGTCTTCAGCGTGTACGCCACACTAGTTGTACCCTCCTGTGGGCGCAAAGAGCGAAAGCAAAAGAGCGCCTCGCCGTTCAACCAGTCCCCATTCACCTCTCCGCCTCCACCTCTGGCCCCACTCAGCCTCTCAGTGCCTCTCCCAGGGGGAAAATAGCATGGGCCTTAAATTTTAGCAAATAAGCCCCTTTTTTTCTGGGACATTTTTGGGCCTTCTGGTCACTCCTACCGAGCAGCCCCCTGGTCCCCCCCCCCTTCATGTGGGGACCCCCTTTCCTGGTCCCCAGGTACCTTTTCCAGGCCTCCGTCGGCCTTCCGGAGTTCGCGGCTGGCCGCGTTTTACGCGAGTCTGCGGCCTGGCCGGGAACTAGGCCACAACTAGGCCCGCCCCTTTCCCGGGCTTTTCTGGCATTCAGACTCCGCCAGGGGCCTTCCATTGGCCAGGGGGCTGTCCTGGCAAGCCATCCAGACTGCCCAGTAGCTATTGAGCCTGTATTACCAGGGGAAGGGCTTTGTTCTCCTCAGAATCACTTTTTATTTGCTTTTTGGCTTGCTGGGACAGCGGGGATTCCTCTTACTCTCCTCATAGCTGTGAGACATTGAACCTGCGGAGCCTTCTCTGTGTCGCCCTCTCTGCAGCAGTTGGTGAGCGGCCATTTTTTGCGATATGTTAGGCTAACCCCCTGGGTTTACCCTAATTTCCTATGGACCCCCTCTGCTTTGTTACTCACCCTCCGGCCCCTCTGGTTCCGTCACGTTTTTATATGTACACCTGCTGTATTAAAAACAGTTGCCGTACGGACAGCCTGAGCCCATGTGCTCTCTCTGCCTTAGCCAATCAGGAACCTCCTGGCCCCTCTCCAGTTCATCCATCCCCGAATTGGGCGGCCTCCCTCAATTTGGCCATGGTGTCCTTACCAGACTTAACTAGTCAGTGCTGGAAACTTGGAATGGCTGCTTTCCCAGATCGCAGCTCAATCGGCGGCTTTTAAGGATCTCCCTGGACACCCTCATAGTTCCGGTCGCAGCTCCAGAAGCCATCCCCTCAAAAGGGCCAGGAAGTCTTCCTACAGTTCACCCTTTCCTCTGGGCACTCCCCAGATAGGGACTCAGCTCACGGCTCCTCTCCGATAGGCGGATCCCTGCCTCACCCTTGCTTGGTCTACTTACCTGGGGATGCCTCTGACTCCGACACGGAGTTTTAGCTAGGCTCATCTATATCTGCTGCTAATCAGAAGCTTATCCATGCGGTAGAGATACCCTGCAGATCTCTGAGAACCCGGACCCGTCCTCTGAAGTGGACATTTCCTTCTGCCACTGGGTGTTTGATCACATCTTGAGGGCACAGCGGCTTCTCCCTGGACCATCCTCTGTCTTCTACTAGGAAGTCGGACATCCCTTCCCTTGACCTGTGTGTCTCCAAGTGGAAGGTGAGCTTGTGCAGTTCTGCCAGGCTATGCTGTGACACATGTCTCTAGCTCTCCCTGGCTGGCAATGATGAACATCCAAGGTAAAGGAAGCAAGTTTCCCCAGTGGTACAATCGGTTAGCTCGCAGTACTTATATATCAGTAACTAGTGAGCGCAAGCCGGCCTGTCTTGACATCTTGTCAGCTAGCCACCCCATGTGTCCCTTCCTATCATTAAGAGCCTCCCATGGTGGATCCCGTGATAGCTAGGCTCTTCAAGGCTTCTATTCTGCCTTCAGCGGACTCTGCCTGCCTCAGTGATCCCTCGGAGTGAGATCGGTTTGCTTCTGTTGTATTGTTTGCAATGCAGAACTGATACATTGCATTGTCCTAAATGCTGGTTGTTGTATTGCTGCAAGAAGGTGGCTTCCCTCGCCAGGGTGGCCTTCATAGTGGCTGGCTTCTCCCTGCGGCCTTTCTTCGCTGCCTCTTGGGTCAACAAGGCCTGCTTTTCCTGGGCCAAACAGCTTCAATCAAACCTCCCTAATGCAGCTTCACTCCAGGACCTCCAGCTGCTCGTCTCTGAGATCCTGAATGCTTCCAAATACCTGGCAAAGGCCGCCAACGCAGTGGCTATCCGCCATACCGTTTGGATTTGTTGTGGAATACTGACTCCGCCTCCAAGAAGGCGAATGCAGGCCTTCTCCCTTTCCAGGTTAATCTGGGCAGAATTTTTGTTAAAGGCATTGAGAAGCTTATCCCAGATTCTTCCTCCCTCAGAGGCGTCCTATGTGTCAGCCATTCTCCAGTTCCAGAAAGCTTCTTTCAAGTCCAGGCCTCCCTAGCGGTTCTGCACCAAGTCGTCCAGGCCTTCCTCTTCCTAGCCCTCCTCGGCATGAAGTTTTTTCCCCTCTCTAGGCCTCTCAAGTGGCGGGACGTCTGGGTCCTGGGCCTGAGAGGTGGTGTCGTCCGACTACTCCAGCTTTCGCTGGTGTCTCTTTGCCTTCTCTACGTCGAACAATCCAGGCTGTCTCCAATCTCTAGCGGCAGGGAGTCAGCGTCCCCGTTCCCTCTTCAGAGCATATCATGGGTTACTATTCCTACCTGTTCTCCATTCCCAAGAAGGACTGCTTCCTTTGTCCCATCATGCACCTGAAAGGGCTCAACATGTTCGTCCATATCTGCCAGTTCCACTGTAGTCTATGCAGTCTGTGGTGGCATCCCTGGAGATGGGCGAATTCTTCGTCCATCTGCATCATCGTGCTGTGCCGTCAGCGGTTTCTTCGTTTTGCGGTGGATCCTTGACCTTTCCAGTTGTCGCTCTCCCCTTCGGGCTGGCCTCTGCCCTCTGGGTTTTTTCGTCAGTGATGGTGTCTCTCATGGCCATCGTCCGCGTCAGAGGTGTTGCCGTGTTTCCAGACTTGACGACCTCCTGGTGAAGCCCCTCCAGGTCAGACAATCTGACTAGCTTGTGGCTCTCTTTGGTCCTTCTTCGCTGGTTCTGCTGGCTCATCAATGAGGAGGTCTCGTGCCCTCTAAGCACACGGAATCTGGGACATGATCTTCTAGATGTTCCAGGGCGTGATTCTCCTCCCGGAGGCCAAGATCCTGAGGTCCGATGTGTTCCACCTTCGGAGGTACTCTCCTTGCTCTCTTCGTTTCGGCATGTGAATTTTGTGCACGATGGCCTGGACCTTGTAGGCTGTACCTTTCATTTACTCTGTCGTCCTCTCCACTTGATGATTCCGGCCTGCTGGGACAAATCTCCGGACAGCCTCGTCTGCCTGGTTCTCTTTCCTCCTTGGTTCGACGAGAGATTCTTTAGTGTGTCTCCTCCCCAGGAATTTCTCAAGGGAAGTCTTGCTTTCCTTCTGTTGGTAGTTGATTCCAAATGACGCCAGTCTCCCTGGCTGGGGAGTGGTCCTCAATGCTTTGGCTGTTCAGGGCCTGTGGTCCAAGGCCAATTACTCCCTCCAGTTCAACCTGCTGGAACCCATGGCTATCTTATTTGCCCTGTCTCCTTGGACCTCTCTTCTCCAAGGACATCTGGTCACAGTCCAGACTGACCTCTCCTCCATGGTCGTCTACTTGAACCCTCAGCAGGGCACCAGGAGCCGTGCGGCCTTAGTAGAAGCCTCACAATCTTTTCCTTGGGTGGAGCGCCATGTTCCAGCTCTTTTGGTGGTCAACCTTTTTTTGGCATGGACCACTGGGTGGTAGACTACTGGAGTCGAAAAAATATTGCTCCGAGCGAGGGCCACTTTATCAGCAGATCTTCCTTCAACTGTGCTTCCGCTGTGGCATGACAGACGTCGACCTTTTTCACCTCTGCCGGAACCACAAGGTCCCCGGCTAAATTGCCAGGTCTCTGGACCCTCGAGCCATCACTGCTGACGCTCTTGTGAGTTCGGTTTTTCTCTTCCTCTTCTCCCTCGGGTCCTCCAGAATCTCAAGAACAAGGGGGTTCAAGCTATCCTGGTGGCACCAGATTGGCCCTGCCGGGCCTGATATGTGGATCTCATGTTCCTGTTGGCGGATGCTCCTTGGCCTCTTCCTCTGCTGGTCGACCTTCTGTTTCAAGGACCGCTATTCCACCCCACCTTGACAGCTGCGTTCACGGCGTGGCTGTTGATTCCGTGGTTTGAGGCGTCGTGGTTTTTTCGGAGTTTGTTATCCTATCATACTCAAGACCCGGAAATTCCAGATAGCTTAGATCTGCCATCAAACGTGGAAGGCTTACGTCCACCATTGGGAGAGTAATGATTCTCATCGGGTATTCCTCAGTCTGGTCTGGATCAAGGTCTTAGACTTTTTCCCTTTAAAGACTTTCCTACAGGAGTGCCACTCTGTGCTCCTTTGGAACCCTTGGATCCGTGGGATCTTAACCTCGTTTTTAAGGTGCTTCAGGTTCCCCCCTTCGAGCCTTTGATATCCCTTTTTTGTCTTCTGTCCTGGTAGATCGAGTTCCTGGGGGCCATTACCTCCATCCACAAGGGTCCCGAATTGGCTGCCCTTTTTTTGGCAGCTTCCCTTTCTTGTCCTCCACAAGGATAAGGTTTTCCTTCGTTTGCCAGTCTTTTTTCTTAGGGTGGTTTTCCTCCTTCCACATCGAGGACTTGGTCTTGCCCTCTTTCTGCTCTGTCCCCAAGCATCTATGTGAGTGCTTGATCTTCTCTGCCTGGTTGTTGCCCGGGCGATTTGCGTCTATGTTGTCCCTCACGGATCTTTTCTGTTGTTCGGACGCTTTGCTCATTCTCCCTGAGTGCCCTTGCAAGGGCCTTCCAGCTTCCAGAGCTCCCATCTTCCGATGGCTTTGGCCTGAGATTAGGAAGACCGATCAGTTTAAGGGTAGGGCTTTCCTTGTGACAGCTCTCTCCCCTAGAGCTGTTGGAGGTCCCTGGGCCTCCGGCATCAGGCTTCTGCTTCCCAGGTCTGTAAGTAACCCACTGGGCCTCCATCCTCTTTCTCTAAGTTTCACCAGATACATTCTGTGGCCTCTGCCAATGCCAGTTTCGGTTGTAAGTTTCTGGAAGCGGCTGAGCGTTAAGGGTTTGCATGGCCGTGTTATTCCCACCCTCTGGGACTGCTTTAGGACATCCCATGGTGCTGTGTCCCCCAGTGAAATAAGTGAGAAAATGGGATTTTTTTTTAACTCACCATAAAATCCTTTTCTCGTTGTATTCACTGGGGGACACAGATCCCACCCTTGTTTTTTAGTGTTGTTCCTGCCCGAGCTGTGTTGGTTCCTTTCGGGTTCAGGCATTGTTGGTGGTTGTTGGTTCCATGTTCCTTTGTGTCTCTCTCCTACTGGTACACTAGGTTCAAAACTGATTCATGCACAGTGGCTGTGGCAGGGTATAGCCTGGAGGCAGAGCCAACAGCTTTCATTTTCCTGGTGTCTGTCCCCTAGTGACCAGGTCTATGCCCATGGTGCTGTGTCCCCCAGTGAATACAACGAGAAAAGGATTTTATGGTGAGTACAAAAAAATCCCATTTTACTGCTCTTCCACCCAAGCAATCAGGTCAGATAATTTTATTTTCCTGATAAAGGCTTATATCTCTCTATATGAGTCCGTTATCAGCATGGAGCATGTAACTGTTCTCCAACCCTGTGTAATGTAATATATATTTACTGTGCATATTTCATTTGCATTCATATTACATTTTTAGTAATCATAATGAATTATCTCTCATGGTAAAGGCAATGTCTATATCTAGTGAGGCACTTCATAGTGTCCTGTATATCAAACAGTCCAAACCAGCCCACCAGCTTGTTGAAGAATACAGAAAATGAGAAGAGGAGACAGCAGGCAAGCTGCTGAGAGAGGGAGATGGGAAAATCCCTTTAAGACTGAGGCCCCATGCTGTGGAAAAGATGCTTTATTTGTAGCAGATTTTTATGCGGTTCTTTGAGCCAAAGCCAAGAATGGTTTCAATACGAATGGGAAATATATAGGAAGCATTTATACTTATCCTTCCTAAAAATTTCACTCAAGACTTTGGCTTAAACTGCAGAAATCTGAAACAAAAAAAAAGTAGATTTTCCGAAACGTGGGGCCTCAGCCTAAAAGTTTATATGTAAAGTCTTGCAATGTCCACTCCAAATTAAAGGGTTTGCCTATTTGCCTTCTATTGTTTGTTAGGGTTTTCGAAGGGACAATAAACAGTGCTGGCTTCTCCGGTTTTCTGTATACAGGATATCTGGTTGATGTCACCAGTGACGTTCTGTTTGTATAAGGGGACTGCTGCAGCCAATCACTGACTGCATGTGACTGCTGTGATGTGCTGTTTGCAAAGATGTAACCACTGAGGCCTTTGATTAGATGCAGCGGTCATCTGGTACACACAACCCAAGGATTGGAAATGGAGACCTGGGGAGAGGTGAGCAAAGTTTTTTATGTTTATGGGCCATTTAACAGCCATATTAAACTATAACAGAATGAGTCAGACAAACCCTTTAAGCACTACCAGAGATGACTATATCTCTATTGCAATAAACATGCTCAGGCTAGGTTCACATCTCTGTTGGAGGACTTTTTTCTCCACTGGTTTCAGTATAAAAATGGTGGAAACCCAACACACATCTGGCGGATCCTATTATAGTGTATGGGGTCCGCACGTAACCACTGTTTAAGTGGTGCACAGATGTGGACCTAACCTTACTTTACTGATTTGAACATTTATATTTATGAAGGAATCAGGGGACCTCACAAAATGGCAACAGGTCTGCCGCATAGATAAGTCTAGTTCCATTGAGTTTTACCAAGGCAAAATTTTAATGTAATGTATATTACAAAGTGTCAATACAGACAGACTATTTTTACCCTCCCCCCTAGTAAAACTTGCTTCTCTGCTTTACTGCTTTGAATATTCTATGCCTGGAGGGGAATATTATGGATTGAACAGTTTAAACCCCGAAGAGATAACTGCCATGTACATATATACCAATTATATTTCTTTTTATAAAGTAAGCTTTAAGGGAATTTTGAGGGGAATTTTTTGTTCATGTGTATTGTAGATGAATTTGAAAATATACTTTTTTACTAACAATTTTTTTCAAAAGTGTACCAAGCTATAATACTGTGCAGCAAGTTAATGGATGCATTTTGCAAAAGGAAAAATAGAGTACCCTTTGTTTCCAGTCTGAGAGGTAATTTGATAAAATGTCGGGGGCAGAGTAGCTATATTTAGTTCAGATATTTTATATATGTATGACGTATTGGTTTGTTATCATATATATGATTGGTGGAGGCCATATGGACCCCTATTGATCATGTGATTGAAGAGACATTATTAGTAGCCACAGAATGCCCTTAGATGTCATCAGGGTGCATCAATAAATAGTACCATTAGGCATTCTCCATTAAAGGGACGCTAAACCCTGAAAACCAAGAATGAAAACAAAAATATGTATGACATAACCTCTCTCTAGTTATGTCTGCAGGATTAACTGGTAAACTGCAGCTCTGAACAGTTTATTTTAGGTTCATACTAGTTCTGCAACCCAATGGAGGGAACCACAGTATGGTGTTGTAGTTGTGATGGTGATGTCATGGGTAGGCCAAAGACACTTGACCAACTCCTCCAGCCCACCTCTCAGGCTGGGCACTGTTGAGAGGGCCTGCAAGGTTCCCGATGGTGGTGGTAGTTTTCCCCCAGGGCACTTCCAGTTGCAGACGTGCCCTGAGTCTTGTGGTATTGTTCGGAACAGCCCTGATGGTAAGCACAGGAACAACTCAGGAGGTGCAGTTGAACAAAGATGAACTTTACTGTGGTAACTGGTAACACATGCGGCTTCCTAATGGGAGTCGTAATTGTTAGGAATTCCACTATGGTGGCTGACCCTGGAATTGTTATGAGGGATGCCAAGTTTAAGATGGTGGTAGGGTGCCTTTCTCTCTCTCCAAATGATATAAAGTCTTTGCCTCATCCAATATGGCTATGAGGGCTGAATTATATGAAGTCCCAGGAACCCAGATACTGTACCTAGAAATTAACAGGTTCTGGCTGCTAGCACACACACTACTGAACCTTACTCAATGGCCAGTGATTGGCCAGGGATGTACCAAGTCCTCTAAATCAGAGGGGGTAGCGAAACCACAGTGGAAGGGTCCTATAGGGAACATTAAATATATAAAACATAAGAATATACATATGTACGAGCACAGTGATACAGAACATAAAATAAAACAAAAAATCGTTTAGCAGTGTCAAGTGGGATGCTGCAATTCCCCCATGTTTTAACCTGAGCCTCCCTCAGCAAATTAAAAAGTCCAAGGGGTGGAATTGTTATGTAGCAATTGAACATAATACAAAAAGGGGATAGACAGACAATATATACAAGAACAATAAACAATCAGTAAGTCATCTAAAGTAGTTGTCATCATGAAATGTGAACAGGGAGTAGAACAAGTCAACTGAGGCACTAGTGACAAAGGAAAATGTGCGTAGACATGAGGCAATAGGGACCCTGAGGCACAGGTCTGTTTGTGTCCATTTCAGGACCTCAACATGCAGTAGGGAACACAAGGAGGGCTCCAGGGCACAAGTTTGTGATTGTCCAATCCTGGAGCCACTGGTGACAACAGAGTACATAAGGGTTAACTTGGGCATGTCCAAAGTTCACACTGTGTAAAACAAACATAGGGTTTTCAATGTGTCCATCAGTTCACACATATATAAACAAAGGGTCTAGCAACTTGGTGGCTATATGCAAATGTAGCAGTCCAAGGACAGGGCACAAAACTTAAAGGATCACTCCAAGCGGATGGACTGGAGGGCACAAAACTTACTGGTGGAAATATCCTCATGACTCAACCTCCTTTAGGTGGAACTGATGACTTGGGTGGTGAGACTGGCAAAGGTGGTAGTTCCCACAGACCAGACAGCTCTATGAACACCTGGGCCCTTCTGTCTCCATGGCTCAGTAGAAGGCTGTCACCAATGCAGGGTTGATGACATTCCTATACTTTGATGGTGAAGCCTGCTGTGCAACTGCAGGAGTGGATGTATGGCCTCCAACAAAGATGTGGTCACCTCCCAAGATGGTCACTTGACTGTGCTCAGCACAGCAGGTGAAGTAGTTGCATGTGCTAGGAGAGATGGTGTGGCAGGTGCACCACCTGGAGGGGATTGGAGCAAAGGCAAATGCAGCTGGTGTTGGATGCAGACACCCTGGGGTGGCTGTCGCTAACTCCTCCCACACCTCAGACAATGGCGATGACACAGGGACCCGGTACACATCTCCTGCCCAGAATCCCTTGGGGCCAGTTTTGTGGGTAAACTCCACTCCTTCCCCTGGGCGTAGGTTATGCAGGTGTTTATACAGTCCAGGCCTCTTATCTGTCCCGTACAAAAACACTGAGCTGCTCTCCTACCTCCTCAATGAAGCCACACCCAGTCACCCAGCCATTTATGAGACTTGAGGAATCTTTAAGGTAAGAAGCTAATTGGACCACATATTGTTGTAAATACAGTAGACATCTATATAATGTGATAGATTTTGTTTAATCGAATTGATGCCCAAGATGATGGGGTCTTTGTGAATTTTATGAAGATGGTAGTATTGGGCCAAAGTGGGATTTCTGACCCAAAGAAATTCCTTTTCCTTTTTCTGAAGGACTCATAAATTGAAAGCTTTATGTATCAGGAGATAATATTTTTTTTAATGTTCAGGTGTGGTGCCCCAAGGGGGATTGAAAGGGGCAGACTGTGCCTGAGTGGTGGATGTTGGGAGTGGTAGTCACAGTGCAGGCATCTCCAGGCTCTCTCCCTCGGGTACAGCACAGTGGCGGGGAAACACACCTAGGTGGTCATTGTACTGGACAGGTTCCCCGGGGTACTCTCTCTGGTGAATGATGGGTGTAGTAGTGTGGCCTGGCCCGGGATGTACCCAAGATGGTGGTTGGTGGAAGTTAGCTTAATATTCAAAGAATAAAGATATAAGCAAGACTCTATTTCATATATAAAGGCTAGAAGATTTAGAAAGTCTTTTAAAAATAAAACATAACTTTTAATAATGTAGAAAACAAAACTATATGACTAGAATTACACCCCGAAGTTGAATTAAAAATCTTTGTTGTGAACTATATAAGTGGGTATAAACACATTTATTTAGTTACCAGCTGCTTTTAATTTCTTTTTATAGAAACAGAAGAGCTATCCACCATTATTAAGTTTATCACAGCCTGAGAAGCTATGTACGAACGAGTATAAAGAACTATATAGATACTTTCCCCTAATAATACCAATTTTATACTACTTCCTATATTTTACTTTGCTTATAAGACATATAGTTAACAACAAGGATTTTTAATTCAACTTTGGGGTGTTTTTCTAGTCACATATAGTTTTATTTTCTACATTATTAAAAGTTATGTTTTATTTTTAAAAGACTTTCCAAATCTTCTAGCCTTTATTTGTGCAAGTTAGTTTCAGACACACACATGGAGGCAAGATGGATAGTGAAAGTAGTGCCAGTCTTTACTCAGTGCAAAAAGCTTCCAGACAGCCAACATCAGTTCACAGTACAAGCAGATAACTCTCAATATGGAGGTGCACAACAAGGTAATGAAGGATAGAAGAGTTCCTCTCATATATATGAGTTTGATGTACCTTGGAGTAGCATTAGGTTTCCCTCCTTATGTAGGCCTGAATGCAGCCTTGTGCTCTGTAGCAGTATAAATCCTCCTGCTCTTATTACAGACTGTACCTGGACTCCTGAGACTTGTGGTACTCCACTTTGAACTCTGTGTTTAGGGTCCTGTTGGTCCAGCAGTGGCCAAAAGTGTGGCAACTATCTTCCTTCTCAGACTATACTCCAGCTCACTACCTCATAGGCAGAACTAACCAGACTTCCCCAGTCTGCCTAAACTACACCAAAATGTCCCCACCCCCTTTGTCCAAGGAGGGCTAAGTGTTGGGCACATGTGGTGTGAGCTGCTGTGCATTAACCTTACCAGTGCTGCCACAAATGCAATGGCTGGTGCAATACATCTTAAAGACATAACATATTATATACACATATTACATACAAATGTAATAGTACCCTTTGCTACAACATGAACACATCCCTGACTCAGCCTTAAAGGAATATAGTTGGGTATAGTAGTAAATGTCTGAAAGGATTTTGTCAGCTTCACATAAGTAGGCAGTTCTATTTTGTAAAACCACCCCTCCCCTTTATCCTTCCAAATCATGGTTCTCTATTAGGGACCAAATAGCTTAAGATTCTTCTAAAGTTAAATTAAATTGCTGTGTCTTATTTGGAATTTTTGGGAAATCTGTGGAGACTAAAGAGTAGAAAGTGTCCACATGACTACCCTTATGTTATGTTGGATAAAAAGTAGATCTAGGTTTCAGATTTGCAGATATAGAAATACAAGAAGTAGGTTTAGTCATACACTCAGAGTTCCCTTGTGGTGTGGAGGGCTAGACTTTCAACCCTGTTTTGGAAGTAAATTGAAAATGCTGTGTGTAAGTATTCGGCCCCCTTGAACTTTTCAACCTTTTGCCACATTTCAGGCTTCAAACATAAGGATATAAAATTTAAATTTTTTGGTGAAGAATCAACAACAAGTGGGACACAATTGTGAAGTGGAACGAAATTTATTGGTTATTTTAAACTTTTGTAAAAAATAAAAAACTGAAAAGTGGGGCGTGCAATATTATTCGGCCCCTTTACTTTCAGTGCAGTAAACGCACTCCAGAAGTTCAGTGAGGATCTCTGAATGATCCAATGTTGTCCTAAATGACTGATGATGATAAATATAATCCACCTGTGTGTAATCAAGTCTCCGTATAAATGCACCTGCTCTGTGATAGTCTCAGGGTTCTGTTTAAAGCGCAGAGAGCATCATGAAGACCAAGGAACACACCAGGCAGGTCCGTGATACTGCTGTGGAGAAGTTTAAAGCCGGATTTGGATACAAAAAGATTTCCCAAACTTTAAACATCCCAAGGAGCACTGTGCAAGCGATCATAATGAAATGGAAGGAGTATCAGACCACTGCAAATCTACCAAGACCCGGCCGTCTCTCTAAACTTTCATCTCAAACAAGGAGAAGACTGATCAGAGATGCAGCCAAGAGGCCCATGATCACTCTGGATGAACTGCAGAGATCTACAGCTGAGGTGGGAGAGTCTGCCCATAGGATAACAATCAGTCGTACACTGCACAAATCTGGCCTTTATGGAAGAGTGGCAAGAAGAAAGCCATTTCTCAAAGATATCCATAAAAAGTCTTGTTTAAAGTTTGCCACAAGCCACCTGGGAGACACACCAAACATGTGGAAGAAGGTGCTCTGGTTAGATGAAACCAAAATCAAACTTTTTGATCACAAAATGCAAAACGATATGTTTGGCGTGAAAGCAACACAGCTCATCACCCTGAACACACCATCCCCACTGTCAAACATGGTGGTGGCAGCATCAGGGTTTGGGCCTGCTTTTCTTCAGCAGGGACAGGGAAGATGGTTAAAATTGATGGGAAGATGGATGGAGCCAAATACAGGACCATTCTGGAAGAAAACCTGTTGGAGTCTGCAAAAGACCTGAGACTGGGACGGAGATTTATCTTCCAACAAGACAATGATCCCAAAGATAAAGCAAAATCTACAATGGAATGGTTCACAAATAAACGTATCCAGGTGTTAGAATGGCCAAGTCAAAGTCCAGACCTGAATCCAATCGAGAATCTGTGGAAAGAGCTGAAAACTGCTGTTCACAAACGCTCTCCATCCAACCTCACTGAGCTCGAGCTGTTTTCCAAGGAAGAATGGGCAAGAATTTCAGTCTCTAGATGTGCAAAACTGATAGAGACATACCCCAAGCGACTTGCAGCTGTAATCGCAGCAAAAAGTGGCGCTACAAAGTATTAACTTAAGGGGGCCGAATAATTTGGCATGCCCCACTTGTCAGTTTTTTATTTTTTACAAAAGTTTAAAATATCCAATAAATTTCGTTCCACTTCACGATTGTGTCCCACTTGTTGATTCTTCACCAAAAAATTTAAATTTTATATCCTTATGTTTGAAGCCTGAAATGTGGCAAAAGGTTGAAAAGTTCAAGGGGGCCGAATACTTTCGCAAGGCACTGTAGGAGTTCATATCAATAAATAGTTGCAGATCGTCCAAGTCCTGGTCAGGACAGAACAAGAGACCTTTTGAGAGTAAGCTGTTTTCAGTTGTGGCTGGATAAATTGAAAATACAAGAACTCAGATCTTGTTTCACTTGGAACTCGGACTAGGGTGTTTGGGGGTGAGGTCTGTTTATCTTGGACCCCCCCCCACCCCTCCTCGCTTCCTAAAAAAGGTGGTGATGATTCTAATTAAAGATGAGCGAACCGAAGCTGCAGAAGTGGAATTCGATCCGAATATCAGGAAAAATTCGATTCACATCGAATCCAAATTTCCTCAAGCTTCGTGGTAACAATTCGCATTTAGTTCAAAATGGCTGCTGTACATATTAGGACATGGGGCAAGGAACTCTGGGAACGCGGGATCACCCACAATGCCATGCATGCAGCCAATCAGCAGCCCTGTGATGTCATACCCCTTTAACCCTTTCGCAAGCGCACACGGCATGTTTGACCACTGCATCCAATTGACTGTAACTGACAGCTAACACCCTACTCCATAACCGATCAGAGTTTTTTTACACCTTGGATACAGAGGTCAAACATGACTGTGGCATCCAAGGGGTTCTGCCATTTTGATGCCCACCCGCCCACCCCGGCTCTCTGCAGCCAATAAATAGCTGTTTTTGTTACGCGATTCGCCGCAATTTAATTCGGATCGAATAGAATCGTATCACGAAATTCAGCGAAGTGGCCAAATCAAATTTTTTTCATCTCTAGTCTCTAATCCTAGGGTTGCACCTTGATTTTCACTTTAGACTCAAGGGACTGTAATAGTCCGAAATTTTGGTCAAAAGTGCAGCTTCTCAGATATGATAGGTCAGGGGTAGGCAACCTTTTTTGTTCGGCGTGCCGATTTCGATTAAAAAAAAAGTTGAGGTACAGTAATTGTAAGTCTGATGACCCCTGCACACGGTATTATGCCCCATAGCGGCCCCTGCAAACGGTATTATGTCCTATAACGGCTCCTGTACACGGTATTATGCCCCATAGCGGCCCCTGCACACGGTATTATGCCCCATAGCGGCCCCTGCACATGGTATTATGCCCCATAGCAGCCCCTGCACACGGTATTATCCTCTATAGCGGCCCCTGCACACAGTATTATCCTCCATAGCGGCCCCTGCACACAGTATTATCTTCCATAGTGGCCCCTGCACACAGTATTATCCTCCATAGTGGCCCCTGCATACAGTATTATTCCACATAGTGGCCCCTGCACACAGTATTATCCTCCATAGTGGCCCCTGCACATGGTATTATGCTCAAATAGTGGCCCCTGCACACGGTATTATGCTCTATAGTGGCCCCTGCACACGGTATTATGTCCCATAGAGGCCCCAACACACAGTATTATCCTCCATAGTGGCCCCTGCACACGGTTTAATATTCTAACTTTTATAATATTCCAATTGTCACTACTCACTAGCTATTATTATCCTGTGGGGTCTCTTCAGACCCCAGAGTATAATAAGCGGAGGGTGCTTCTCCCTGACGTCAGCGTAATGACGTCAAACGTGACCCCTGAGGCCCTGTCAGCGGTCTCTTACGTCAGGCAGAAGCACCCGAAGAGCACAGAGCGGCTGCGGATCCAGGGAAGGTGAGTTAACATTGTTTTTTATGTTTGATCATCTCCCCGGGGGCTCCGCTTATTATACTCGGGGGTCTGAAGAGACCCCACAGTATAATAATAGCAGTTTCGTTTCAGCCATGTTTGGTGCGATCGAAACTGCTGGGTGAGGACTCGGGCTGCCGTGCCAGGTAAATATGCCGTGCCGGGGGTTGCCAACCCCTGTGATAGGTGGTTGTTGGGATGAGGGCAGGGGGTAACCCTAAAAAAGACTCACTATCAGTGTTTTGGGGATTAGTGGTTTCCATAACCCTATTAATCTGAGATAGGGGTAGTGGTATGTTGTAGAGAGAGTCTTTTAAATCGCCTACTGAGGAATTGCTGGAGGTGTCAAGGGGAGTTCCTACTGTAGCCTCATCTCTATTATTAGGGTCAATCAAATTAGTCCCAAAGGGGATATTGGGAGGTGTGGAATCCCTTTGGGCTGTTGTGTTAACTGAAACAGTCTAGGGCAGGGGTGGGCAATTAATTTTCACATGGGGCCACATGAGAAATTGGAATGGTTTTAGAGGGCCATCATCATGCACAGCGGGCGGGTCCAAAAATGAAAGTATGCGCTTGCGCATTGCTACTTCCAAAAACACTGAGGGGCTGATAGGTTGCAGCTGCGCACTGGGATCAGGAAGAAAGAGTGGCAATGCGCCTGCGCATGGTACTGGGAACTGTCAGTTTCCCATACAGAGATCTGCTGTGCAAGCTACCACTACTCCTCCCTCCTCTTCCCTTCAGCCTAAACATCTAGAGCAGTGATGGCTAACCTTTTAAGCTTGGTGTGTCAAAATTCGTAAAAAAAAAACCTAGCTTAACTCGGGTGGCATGTCACATCCAGAAATATCCATAATTTTGTGATATTTGTAGCTCTAGTAAAAGAAAGTTATATTTTTGATATATGTATTTGTATTATATGTATTTCTGGCCCATCACACGGTATATGACCCCCTTTTTTGGCCCATCACACGGTATATGACCCCCTTTTTCTGGCCAATCACATGGTATATGATCCCCTTTTCTTGGCCCATCACACGGTATATGACCCCCTTTTTCTGGTCCATCACACAGTATATGACACCTTTTTCTGGCCCATCACATGGTATATGATCCCCTTTTCCTGGCCCATCACACGGTATATGACACCTTTTTCTGGCCCATCACACGGTATATGACCCCCTTTTTCTGGCCAATCACATGGTATATGATCCCCTTTTCCTGGCTAATCACACGGTATATAACCCCCTTTTTTTAGCCCCCCACATGGTGTATGACCCCCTTGTGAAAGATCCTCCGTGCGCCAAACCGCTTTGGCCACACCCTGATTCCTCTTTCATATAAAAACCACACTCACCGCCAGTGAGTGCCGGGTTCACCAGATAAATACAAGACAAGCCTTCTAAATTTTATATATTTATTAACCCCTAAATGGGTCGGTATTAAAATCTAACATATACAGATCAGAACAGATATGCAGATATATGCAAGCATTAACAGTTACTAGTTACAAGATACAGTACAAATAAAATAAAAGGGATTAAAGGTGAAATGATTACTTTACCACACATGTCCTTGATGTGGTTCTATAGTCCAACACTCACACATGGCATGTGTGAGTCACCAGTGGAGGCTTCTTGGCATGTGGCATTAACTCCTAGCATGTGGCATCACAGTACAATAATCCAGCCTGCATGCTCTCATAACAGTCTCTCAGCATTAGTCCAATAGTCTCAACAGAATCTCATCACAGCGGCCTCTCCTCATGGTCTGCCTGTAACAACTCTCCAACATGATCCCAGTACAGTCTTCATAGCATGATCTCTTAGTGATAGTCTCCTTAGTGTTAGTCTCCTCCCACAGACCTCTTACCTCACCTTTATACCCTTTATGCCCCCTCCCAGAATGAGGTCACCGGCGACAGTATGTCTGATGAGTTAATTCAATCACGTTCAGACCCTTTGTATGTAGATGAGACAAAGTGAATTGATACCGTTATCAGTCATATCTGCTCAACAGCCCAGGCTTGAACAATGCACTTTTGTTTGATCAGCCAGGGCTGTATAGGAATACAATGGAGCCCTATTGTTCCAGCCTAGACGCTACTGCCAATATGCACCTAGGCTTGTAGCTGCTCACAGTATGCAAGCAAGGAAGAAGGGATATCCTATACTCAGAGACCAAAATATAGCTGAGTTATGGCCATATTTAGGCAGAATCATCACACCCCTTTTTTTTACCCCCCACACAGCATATGATCCCCCTATTTATGGCCCCCACAGTTTATGTCACATTTTATACCCCCCCACACAGCATATGATTCCCCTATTTAAGGTCCTCACACAGTTTATGGCACATTTTATACCCCCCCACACAGTACATGACCCCTTTTTTAAAGCCCACCCACAGTATATGACCCCCTGTTATCCCCCACCCCCACACAGAGTAGTGGCCAATACTTTTTACTCACCTGTCCACGCTCCAGTCCTGGACGCTCTCTGCTGCCGCCTCCAGGGTGCACTGTTGCCGACGCTGAAGAAGGTTGGGACGCTGTACGTAGTGTCACAGCATTCTTCAGCGTCGTGACGTCAGTGTAGCGCCGCCTAGAGGAGGCAGCGGAGGGCGGCCAGGACAGGAGCGTGGACAGGTGAGTAAAATGTATCGGCAGCTGCTTATTGCAATAACACAATACGTAGCTGCTGATGCGTGTCACCTGTCACCACACGGGACGGTCAGAGATAGTTAGAGGGCCAGATGTGGTCCGCGGGCCATACAATGCCTAGGTATGGTCTAGGGGATACCAAATCTAGTAGGGGGCAGAAAAAGAGAGGAACCCTCAGGGACTTCTGGACAGTGAGATTTAGAGGTGGGGACCACTTCAATATACGTGGAAGGTGTAGTACCCATGTCGATTACCTCATTGAGTGTGGTCTTTTTAGTCTTTGGGTTCGGCCCCCTTTTGTTTTAGTTGGAATTAGAATAAGTAATATTGGAATCCCGTTTGAGGGCAGAGGGAAAAATGAATCAAGGGTTTAAGAAAAGGTATCTTGCCAGGTTTGTGACCCTTCTCGTCCTTGTGAGCTTGTTGGAACATGGCCCTTTTTCTAAGTGAAGTTGGACCAGGGGAGTGATGGTGGTAGACAGTGGGAGAATTAGGCTGTACATTCCCGGATTGTTCCTTACCATGTTTTGGTTTAAGCCAGAATTTAACATTGTGTTCAGTATAGTCATTTTGATCCCTATTGCGTTTACTACTTTTAGATTCCAAAATGACAATTTCTATGTAAATGGTGCAGGTCCATAGAACCTTACTCATTCTAACAGAGTCAGGATGGTTATTAAATTTCTCTAGATGTTCCGTCATAGTATTAATCTTGGCTCCCAATTCTGAATCCAAATTTTGACACTGATAGTAAGTTTTTTTAGGGTTACTCCCTGCTCTCACCCCAACAACTACCTATCATATTCGGGAAGATGAACTTTTGACCAAAAATTTGGGCTAAAGAGAAAATCAAGGAGCAACCTAGGATTAGAACTACCGCCACCTTTTTTAGGAAGCAAAGAGGGTGTAGAGGTGGGCAAAAGAAATAGACTACAGAAAGCTTATAATTTAGGAGTCCTTCAGAAAAAGGAATTTCTTTGGGTCAGAAATCTCTCTTTGGCCCAATACTACCATCTTCCTAAAATTCACAAGGACCGTATTAATCCCTTCTGGTAGACCTATCATCTCGGGCATCAATTCAACACAAAATCTATCACATTATATAGATGTCCACTTACAAAGATATGTGGTCCAATTAACTTCTTACCTTAAAAATTCCTCAAGTCTCATAAATGACCTGTTACCAATACAATGGAAAACATCTTGATGTTACAGCACTTTACAGTAACATCCCCCACGAAAAGGGATTATCAACTATTGCATCAATTTTGGAATCAGATCAGCTCATGCCTCCAGTACAGAGGACATTTATACTGAAGGGCATTGAGTTCATTTTCAAACACAATGCCTTCCAGTTTCTACACAAGATATGCATCCAAACTCGGGGGAGGATGACTGTATAAATACCAAAACCTATATTTCAGAAAGGTCGACAGTAATAGTCTTTTGGTCTATCATAGTCTTCATTATCAAAAATGGAGGATCAATGTACCTTATGGCCAGTTCAAAAGAGTTAGGAGAAATTGCACAAGAGATAGAGACTTTAATACTCAAAGCGATCTCCTATCCCAAAGATTCAATGAGCAGAACTATTCTAAGGAGAAGCGGCTAGGAGTAAAGCCTCACACTTAACCCAAACTAATTGATACCTGAAAATAAGGACATCAGTAACAATTTTAAACTGAATTTTTTTGCGACATTTAAGGGAGCACACTATAAGATTTGGTCTATACTCCATAAACATTGGCATATCTTACTCAATGACCAGTTTTAGAAGAACTCCTTACCTAAATGGCTTAATTTAACTTTCAGGAGGCAAGAACACTTAAAAATTATTTAGCCCCTAGTAAACTAAGATAGAAGAAAACAAACATGAATACCCCCTCCAATTCAACTACAGACAGCTTTAAATGTGGCCACAAAAAGTGCAAATGTTGTTCCTGTATTGAAGATGGCAATAATTGCATAACTAGCCACTCAACAGACGAGTCATTTAGTATTAACAACCACCTCAACTGTGCCTCTTCATACTTAATATATGTATTTAGATGCCCATGCGGCCACCAATATGTGGACCACACTATCAGATGTTTTAGAGAACGAGTAAACAAACATTGCTCGAATATTAATAATGGATATTTAAAACACAGTGTGTCATGACATGCCGCAAGCAGACAAAAAAGTTCCTTCAATGGGTTTGTGGTGACACCTTTGGACCATATCTCCTCTACGGTAAATAATAGGTTTGACGCCTTATGGCGGAAAGAGATGTTTTGGATATATAAGTTAAATACCTTTGGAGGACGTGACTAAATAATAATGGTTCTTAATTTATTTATAATGCACTATTTTGCTACCATGTCAACAGTCCCTACTATTATTATTTTTATTAATAATAATAATAATAATACATTTTATTTATATAGCGCCAACATATTCCGCAGCACTGTACAATTTGTGGGGTTCAAGTACTGAAAAAAAGATACATTACAAAGAAATATTCAATTCACACACTGGGACTTAGGGCCCTGCTCGCAAGAGTTTACAATCTATGAGGTAGAGGGGGTGACACAGGAGGTAGCACGGACGGTAACAGGCGTAGCATTGTTTGTACAATGGTCAGACAATTCTGTAATAGAGGTTACTGTCATTACACATATATAAAGCTGCATGAGCCGTCACCAGTCGTGACCTTTAACGTGCAGATGGTGCCTGGACATATAAAGTTAGTCTGATGCGGCATCATATCCTGTGAAGTAATGCGGGAACGTGAACAGAGGAGGGTATGTTTTTAGGGATTCTAACTACGGAAGGGTTTACATTAGGAATTGTGATAGGTCTGAAAAGATATGTCTTTAGTTTACACTTGAAGCTGTGGAAATTGGGGGTTAATCTAATAGTCCGGGATAGAGCATTACAGAGAAGTGGTGCAACTCGGGAGAAGTCTTGTATACGAGCGTGGGAGGTTCTGATAATAGAGGATGTTAGTCTTAGGTCATTTAGTGAACGGAGAGTACGGGTTGGGCGATAGACAGAGATGAGGGAGGAAATGTAGGGAGGTGCAGTATTATGGAGAGCCTTGTGGATGAGGGTGATAAGTTTATATTGTATTCTATATTGAATGGGCAGCCAATGTAGTGACCGGCACAGACCGGAGGCATCGCTATAGTGTCTAGACTGATAGATGAGCCTGGCCACCGCATTCAGAATATTCAGATTGTAGAGGGGAGAGTTTAGTAAGGGGAAGACCGATTAGTAAGGAGTTACAGTAGTCAAGGCGAGAGTGAATCAGGGCAACAATAAGTGTCTTTAGTGTATTTGTGTTAAGGAAAGGGCGGATTCTGGAGATGTTTTTGAGGTGGAGATGACAGGAGCATGCGAGTGATTGGATATGGGGGGTGAAGGAAAGGTCTGAGTCAAACAAAACCCAGAGGCAGCGGGCATACTGCCTAGGAGTTATGTTAAGGCCGGAGACTGCAATTGAGATATCAGGGACAGATCTATTAGATGGTAGAAACAGCAGTAGTTCAGTCTTTGAGAGATTCAGTTTCAGATAGAGCGAAGACATGATATTTGAGACAGCAGAGAGGCAGTCACTGGTGTTCTGTATTAGTGCAAGGGTGATGTCACGGGATGACGTATATAATTGGGTGTCATCTGCATAAAGATGGTACCGGAAGCCAAATCTAGTGATGGTTTGTTCAATGGGTGCTGTGTAGAGGGAGAAGAGCAGGGGACCTAGGACCGAGCCCTGAGGAACCCCAACGGCAAGGGGAAGAGGGGAAGAAACAGAGCCTGCAAATGATACAGAGAGATAAGAGGAAATAAGAGGAGAACCAGGAGAGAGCAGTTTCCGTGAGGCCGACAGAATGGAGCATAGTGAGAGCTGAGTGTTCTCCCCCTTATCAAACGTGACAAATGCATCCAATTAATTAGCTTTTAACCAGTTTAATTTTTACTATACAGTTTTAATGTATTTATTTATAGATATATATGTAATTTTTTTTTTTGTAGATATATGCACTTGGTATTTATGTTTTTATATTCAACAAGGACCATTTATTTTCTGACCCTTCATATTATATATTATATGTGTAACGTCTCTGCCTGTTCGAGTCTCGGCGCCACCCTCCGCTCGCACGCTGTGGCGAAGGAGGCGTCTTCGGGTTGATTCCTTGCATAGGTTTCTTGTTGCTCAGTCTGAACATGGTCCTAGACAAAGTAATGGATTTCCGGCCACACCCGTGTTCTGAGCATTTCTCTCTGGACTGCATAGAGTTAATCTCTTCCTAGCCTGTGTGATTGACAGCCTGTGTACCTATCAGGTCTGGGTCTGGGCCCAGACTTTCTATATACGGGATGTCACTTTCTCAGCAAGTGGCCGGTTATTGCACTGTCTTTGCCTGCTCTCTTTATTATATCCCTTGCTACTTTGTAACCTGATTCTCTGACCCTTTGGCTTGCCTTTTGACTATTCTCTTGGATTTTGATTTTGTACTGCATTGCTCGTTTGTTACCGACCCCTTGGCTTGCTCATTCTGCTTCTGTGTTGTTTTTGTCTTGTCCTGTTCTGTGTGTCATTTACTCAGCATAGTCTTCAGGTTGTCCTTTTACCGTTTAGGGTAACTGAGGCAATAGGAAGGGACAGTGGCTGGGGTGAGATTAGGGCTCACTTGTCTCTGTCCTTCCTCCCAGACCCCTGCACTAGTGTCAGGGTATTGCTACGTTTGGCAAGACCCTAACCATATGTCAGATTTTATGCATATTATATGTTTTTAGGTTGGACTGTAACTTTTGTTATTTAACTATTCAATAATTCATAACTACTTCCATCTTCAACCAATTAATTTGTTTTGACTACATAAAGTTCCACTCAACACCTAGTGAGAGGGACATAGTATATGGTCCGATTTCACCCTTAATAATATTATAGACCTGTCTGTATATGTGGGACTATAACTATATGTATTTATTTATATGCACATATATTTTTATATGTATGTATTTATTTCCAACTGTACATACATATATTCAACTATATGCTATAGGGATATCACCTAATCATAAATAGTTTCTATATGTAGAACCATTAGCCCCATTGATATATCGACATATATACCTATAGCATAGCTGTATACAAGTCATTTTACCAGTTGGCATAATAGCCAATCTACAGTGCCTTGCGAAAGTATTCGGCCCCCTTGAACTTTTCAACCTTTTGCCTCATTTCAGGCTTCAAACATAAGGATATAAAATTTTAATTTTTTGGTGAAGAATCAACAACAAGTGGGACACAATCGTGAAATGGAACGAAATTTATTGGATATTGGGGGCGTGCCAAGTTATTCGGTCCCCTTAAGTTAATACTTTGTAGCGCCACCTTTTGCTGCGATTACAGCTGCAAGTCGCTTGGGGTATGTCTCTATCAGTTTTGCACATCTAGAGACTGAAATTCTTGCCCATTCTTCCTTGGAAAACAGCTGGAGCTCAGTGAGGTTGGATGGAGAGCGTTTGTGAATAGCAGTTTTCAGCTCTTTCCACAGATTCTCGATTGGATTCAGGTCTGGACTTTGACTTGGCCATTGTAACACCTGGATACGTTTATTTGTGAACCATTCCATTGTAGATTTTGCTTTATGTTTGGGATCATTGTCTTGTTGGAAGATAAATCTCCGTCCCAGTCTCAGGTCTTTTGCAGACTCCAACAGGTTTTCTTCCAGAATGATCCTGTATTTGGCTCCATCCATCTTCCCATCAATTTTAACCATCTTCCCTGTCCCTGCTGAAGAAAAGCAGGCCCAAACCATGATGCTGCCACCACCATGTTTGACAGTGGGGATGGTGTGTTCAGGGTGATGAGCTGTGTAGCTTTTACGCCAAACATATCGTTTTGCATTGTGGCCAAAAAGTTTGATTTTGGTTTCATCTAACCAGAGCACCTTCTTCCACATGTTTGGTGTGTCTCCCAGGTGGCTTGTGGCAAACTTTAAACAAGACTTTTTATGGATATCTTTGAGAAATGGCTTTCTTCTTGCCACTCTTCCATAAATAATAATAATAATAGTCCTTTAATAGTCCCACAGTGGGGAAATTCAGTGTGTTACAGCAGCAAAGATAAGATAAGCAGATACAAATACAAATACAACATGTACAGGAATGTTCCAAGGTGAGAGGCATTACATTGATAGCAGACAGACAGATAGGACGTAGCAGGGGGGGGGGATTTAACAGGCAGAGAGATATTTCAGTTCTCTGTATGTAATGATCTCCGCTTAGGTCGGTGTTGGTTGTACAGCCTAACCGCGGTGGGGAGGAAAGACTTCCGATAGCGCTCCTTCTCACACCTAGGGTGGAGCAGTCGGTCACTGACAGTACTGCCCAGCGCAATCACAGTCTCATGCATGGGATGGGAGTTATTCTCCCGCATGGAGCTCACCACGGACAGTATCCTTCTGTCACCCACCACCTGCACTGGGTCCAGTGGGCTCCCCAGGACAGAGCTGGCCCTTCTAATCAGCATGTCAAGTTTATTTCTGTCCCTGGTTGATATACTGCTCCCCCAGCAGGCCACTCCAAAGAAGATGGCTGATGCCACTACCGAGTTGAAGAAAGTCCTAAGAAGTGCCCCCCGGATTCCAAAGGCTCTCAGCTTCCTAAGCAGGTAGAGCCTGCTGTGGCCCTTCCTGTACAGGGCCTCCATATGATCTGCCCAGTCCAGCTTATTATTAAGGAGCAGACCCAGGTAATTATAGGTGTTCACAATCTCGATGCCCGTCCCCAGGATGTCCACTGGTTTTGGAGGGCATCTGCCTTTACGGAAGTCCACCACCATCTCCTTGGTCTTCCCCGCGTTAATCTTCAGGTGGTTCTGGTGGCACCAGTCCACAAAAAACCGGTTCAGTTCTCTGTACTCCTTGTCATCATCGTCTGTGATGAGGCCTACTATTGCAGAGTCGTCAGAATACTTCTGTAGGTAGCAGCTGGATGAGTTGCACCTAAAATCAGCAGTGTACAGTGTGAAGAGGAAAGGGGCGAGAACCGTACCCTGAGGTGCCCCCGTATTACAGATTACGGTACCTGACACACAGTCTTGGGCTCTCACATATTGAGGTCGATTTGTTTGGTAGTCTAGGATCCAGTTGGAGAGGTGGTGGTCCACTCCAGCAAGGCCCAGCTTGTCTCTCAGTAACCTGGGCTGTATGGTGTTAAAAGCACTGGAGAAATCAAAGAACATTATTCTCACTGTGTTCCCTGGTTTTTCCAGGTGAGACAGAGCCCTGTGCAGAAGGTGGATGATGGCATCATCTACCCCAATGCCCGGTCGATAAGAAAACTGGAGAGGGTCCATAGCGGGGCTCACTAGAGGGCGAAGATGTGTGAGAACCAATCTCTCTAAGATCTTCATCAAGTGGGATGTCAGTGCTACAGGTCTGTAGTCGTTGAGGTCCATAGGGTGAGGTTTCTTTGGAACTGGTACCACACAAAAAGATTTCCATAATTCAGGGACTATTTCCTGCCTCAGGCTCATATTATACATATATGTAATTATACCACACAGCTGGTCCCCACAAGTCTTAATTAGCCTTGCACTGATGTCATCTGGCCCTGCGGCTTTCCTCGCCTTGATCTTTTTCATCTCCTTCCTCACCTGGGCCCGTGTGAAGGTCAGACTGTGGTCAGATAAAGACAGATTTCTGGATTTACTGGTCTGTTGGGAAGTAGCCACATGGGGTGAATGGGGTGAAGTCATTGTGGTGAGGGGAGCTGAAGGACATTCTGGGGTGGGAGGAGCTGGTGTGTGATCAAATCTGTTGAAGAATAGGTTTAGTTCATTAAGCCAGTTAACATCTGCCTCAATCTGGCAGACCGACTGTTTATGACCCGAAATTGACTTAAGCCCCTCCCAGACCCCCCCTTATGTCTTTTCTTTCCATTTGCTTTTCCATTTTTTCCTTATAACTGGATTTTCCTTGCCTGATTAGATGCCTCAGATCCTTTTGTACTTCCCTCAACCCCTCCTTATCTCTTGTCCTGAATGCCATCTTTTTCTCCTTAAGTAGTGTTTTTATAAAGGCCAGATTTGTGCAGTGTACGACTCTCCCATCTCAGTGGACTCTCATCTCATCTCAGTGGACAGACTCTCCCATCTCAGCTGTAGATCTCTGCAGTTCATTCAGAGTGATCATGGGCCTCTTGGCTGCATCTCTGATCAGTCTTCTCCTTGTTTGAGATGAAAGTTTAGAGGGACGGCCGGGTCTTGGTAGATTTGCAGTGGTCTGATACTCCTTCCATTTCAATATGATCGCTTGCACAGTGCTCCTTGGGATGTTTAAAGTTTGGGGAATCTTTCTGTATCCAAATCCGGCTTTAAACTTCTCCACAACAGTATCACAGACCTGCCTGGTGTGTTCCTTGGTCTTCATGATGTTCTCTGCGCTTTAAACAGAACCCTGAGACTATCACAGAGCAGGTGCATTTATACGGAGACTTGATTACACACAGGTGGATTATATTTATCATCATCAGTCATTTAGGACAACATTGGATCATTCAGAGATCCTCACTGAACTTCTGGAGTGAGTTTACTGCACTGAAAGTAAAGGGGCCGAATAATATTGCATGACCCACTTTTCAGTTTTTTATTTTTTACAAAAGTTTAAAATAACCAATAAATTTCGTTCCACTTCACAATTGTGTCCCACTTGTTGTTGATTCTTCACCAAAAAAATTTAAATTTAATATTTTTATGTTTGAAGCCTGAAATGTGGCAACAGGTTGAAAAGTTCAAGGGGGCCGAATACTTTCGCAAGGCACTGTATATTCGGATTCCCCCTGTGTTCGTACTATCACTTTCTCCATAATTGCATTTAAAATTCCCACTACTAACAGTACCGGCACATATTAGTCGATGCCCCTGTATTCAAACAGCTGATCCTCTGTTGATGAACAGAGGTCAGCTGTTTGGTAATTAACAACGTTCTTCTGACGCTTACAAGAGCGGCATCTTTTGTTCACAGGCACAAAAGTTCTGTTTCACGCATGCGCAGTCTGCTTCTAGCATTGGAGCCTGTTTTCATTCTGGTTGACAAGACATGGTCGAACCACAGTGTTTCTCCGAAAATAAGACAGGATCTTATATTATTTTTTGCTCCGAAAAAAGGGCTTGGGCTTATTTTCGGGGTAGGTCTTAATTTTTTCCATGAACAACAATCACACATTTGATCATTCTTTATTTTAACTTTAATCAGTGAAAAAACAGCAGTTCGGCACTTTTGATTTTTTTTTTTTTCGCTATGGCATTCACCATAGAGGTTAAATATTTCTATAAGTTTGTAGAGCGGGCGTTTTCGGACACAGGGATACCTAATGTGTATGTGTTTCACAGTAATATTTTATTTTTATATGTATTCTAGTGAAAGTGGGATGGGGCTTGAACTTTTATTTATTTATTTTTTTACTATTAACCCATCTTAGGGGGCTTGAACCTGCAATCATCCCATAGACTGCAATACAACGTATTGGACCAACCTCAATAGTAATATTCCTATGACAGGCCTGGGAGCCTTCATAAGGCTCCCGGCTGTCAAAGGAACAGGTCGGCTCCTGCAATCTCCCCGCGCAGGAGCCGACCTGCAACGTGAAAGGTACGGCCCCGGAGATAGTTTCTCTGCTTTGGGGGGGTTCACGGACTGGCACACTCAACAATGCCCACGATCAGTGGACTCTGATCACGGGCATTAACTGCGGGTCTCCGCTGTTCAAGGAGACCCATTATAGTAGCTATAGGGGGTTGGGACTGGCCCTGGGGACTGCGGGGTGGAAGCGCGGAGGTCACACTTAGTAATACCCGTGGTCAGAGTCTACTCTGATCGTGGGCATTAACTCCGGGTTGCGCTACTTTGGTAGAAAGGGGAGGGGTCACGCTGAACAATGCCCGCGATCAGGGTAGACAGTGATCGCGGGCATTAACTTCTGGTCTATGGTAGCCGCAGAGCAGCCGCCATTTTTAAGGACTCGGCATCCGCTGTAATCGTACGGCAGATGTCGGGAAGGAGTTCAATTAGCTAGGGCTTATTTTTGGAGAAGGGCTTATATTTCAAGCCTACTCCAAAAAATCTGGAAAATCTAGCTAGGGCTTATTTTCGGGGTAGGTCTTATTTTTGGAGAAACACGGTAGCACTTAGCGTCTGCACAATCCCTACTTCCGGAAGCCGAGGTGGGCTCTTGGCAATCCTTACTGACAAGGTACAGTCCTCTGCACTCATTGAATTATTTGGAAAGTTTGCACCATTTATCCTCATCTATTACCTAACCCCGTTTTTACCGTAAGTCTCATAGAGATATTTACCACATCTGTACCTAGTTTATATACCATAAAGAATCCACCAGACCATAAGTTTTAATCTGTTTGATTATTGATCATATCATGTATATTTTTTATTTTGTAAGCTACAGTTGTTACATATTTGTAATGTTGTTGTAACTTCCCTGCCTGTTTGGACCTCTGCGCCATCCTCCAGCCGCCTGCTACGGTGCAGGAGGTGTGTCCGTGTATGATATTTGCTCCTGCTGCCATAGCACTGCTGAGGATTCGTTGCAGTGTGTCAGTCCAGCAGTGCTATTAGTCCTGGTAACTAAGGAGTTAAGTTTGTGTGCCTTGTGATTGACAGCCTATCTGCCAATCAAGCCTGCGTCAGGTTCTGGACTTCCTTTACTGCCCATCAGTCCAAGCTTTTCTCCTTGCTCTTATTGTATTACTATCTCTGCTTTTTGGCTTTTGACTACTCTTTTGGATTGCAATTTGGTACTGCTTTGTCTCTCTGGCTTTGACCCTTTGCTTGCTGACTCCTCTTCTGTGTTGTGTTGTCTTGTCCGCGTTTTGTGTTTACACTTATCTAGAGAAGGAACTGGCACCCAGTTGCCCTCTACCGCCTAGGGTAGCTGAGGCAAGTAGGTAAGGACAGGGGCTGGGTGAAGTTTAGAACTCACTGTCTCTGTCATTCCCTTCCTTCCAGGTTTCAGCAGCAGCTCAACAGGCAATTCCCTAACAGTTGTTTTTATTATCACTTTTTGGTCCTCCCACAAGGGGAGTTAGCTTTAGTTTTGACATATGCATCATTGTTGGACCCTCCTATTTGGGATGTTCCATGTACAGTATATGCCTTTTTCTATATACATTTTTGAATTGTGATAATTTATAAATATGTATCAGTCCTATTCACACTTGAAAAAGAGGAAGTGTATCCCCGAAATGCGTTGTGTTATTGGATTTGAATAAAGGAATTAGATGGGTTGTAAAGTATAATCTTTTATAACCCAATGGAGGAAACCAGAGGATGAGAGTAGTATTTCTGGTGGTTATGTCACAGGATAGGCTGAGTACAGTCAACTGAACTCCTCCAGCCCACCTCTACCTTATCGTGGTGGTATTTGTTCCCCCAGGGCGCTTCCAGTTGAAGAGGTGTCCGTGTGGTGATATTCAAAATGACTCAGGAGGCAGTGGTGTAGTTGAACCAAATTTACATTTTACTTTGAGAACTTGTGCAGCTTCCCAAATGAGGGTAGTAGTTTCCACCTGGTTGGCTACTCCCAGGCTTGGGATGAAGGATTCCCAGACTGTGATGGTGATGGAGTACCTTAAAATTAAAATACATTAAAATTCAATACCCTGCCTCTTCCAGTATTAGATATGGGAGCTGAGCAAAGTGAAGTCCCAGGGGCCCAAATACAGTGCCTTCTAAAAGTATTCATACCCCTTGAACTTTTTCACGTTTTGTCACCTTACAACCACAAAATTAAATGTATTTTATTGATATTTTTAGTGATAGACCAACATAAAGTAGCACATAATTGTGAAGTGGAACAAAAATGATACATGGTTTTCAATATTTTAATCAAATAAAAATCTGAAAAGTGTGACGTGCAAAATTATTCAGCCCCCCTACAAGTATATCAATACTTTGTAGAGCCACCTTTCGCTGCAATTCCAGCTGCAAGTCTTTTAGGGTATGTCTCTACCAGCTTTGTGCATCGAGATTTTTGCCCTTTCTACTTTGCAAAACAGATCAAACTCAGCCAGATTGGATGGACAGCGTCTGGGAACAGCAATTTACATGTCTTGCCACAGATGCTCATTGTGATTTAGGTCTGGACTTTGACTGGGCCATTCTAACACATGAATATTCTTTGATTTGAACCATTCCACTGTAGCTCTGGCTGTATGTTTAGGGTCATTGTCTTGCTGGAAAGTGAATCTCCTTCCCAGTCTCAAGTCTTTTGCAGCCTCCAACAGGTTTTCTTCCAGGATTGCCCTGTATTTAGTTCCATCCATCTTCCCATCAAATCTGACCAGCTTCCCTGTCCCTGCTGAAGAAAAGCATCCCCACAGCATGATGCTGCCACCATGTTTCACAGTGGGGATGGTGTGTTCAGGGTGATGAGCAGTATTACTTTTCTGCCACACATAACACTTTGCATTTAGGCCAAAAAGTTCAACTTTGGCCTCATCTGACCAGAGCATCTTCTTCCACATGTTTGCTGTGTCCCCTATATGGCTTGTGGCAAACTGCAAATGTCACTTCTGTCTTTCTTTCAACAATGATTTTCTTCTTGCCATTCTTCCATAAAGGCCAGATTTGTGGATTGCACAACTTATAGTTATCCTGTGATCAGATTCTCCCACCTGAGCTGTGGATTTCTGCAGTTCCTCCAGAGTGACCATGGAACTCTTGGCTGCTTCTCTGACCAGTGCTCTCCTTGCTCGATCTGTTAGTTTCGGTGGATGATCATGACTTGGTAGGTTTGCTGTTGTAGAATACTTTTTCCATTTTTGGATGATTGATTGAACAGTGCTCCTTGGGATGCTCAAAGCGTGGGATATGTTTTTATAACCTAACCCTGCTTTAAACCCTGCTTTAAACTTTTCACAACTTTATCTTTGACCTGTCTGGTGAGTTCCTTGGTCTTCAAGATGCTGTTTGTTCACTAGTGTTCTGCAAAAACCACTAAGGCCTTCACAGAACAGGTATATTTATATTGAGACTAAATTACACTCAGCTGGACTCTATTAAGTAATTAAGTGACTTCTGAAGGCAATTGATTGCACTGGATTTTATTTAGGGGTATCAGAGTACAGGGGGCTGAATACTTTTGCACATCACACTTTTCAGATTTTTATTTGATTAAAATTTTGAAAACCATGTTTCATTTGTGTTGCACTTCACAATTATGTGCTACTTTGTGTTGGTCTATCACTTAAAATCTCAATAAAATACATTTAAGTTTGTGGTTGTAAGGTGACAAAATGTGAAAAAGTTCAAGGGGTATGAATACTTTTGCAAGGCACTGTACCTGGATGCAAAATGTGCTCTCTTAGGCACACTCTCGGTCTCTTTGAAATAGACAGTGAGATCTTCCCTGTCACAGTGCTCTCCTCTGTGGATAGTGGGCTTCTGAAATCACCTGTTCCTCAGGGGTTGTCGAGGACACACACAGAGGTTCAGTCTAAATGCCAGCACACATTGAAGTAACCATTGAATAACAGTCCGCTGGAGGCTTATAGTTTCCACTCCCAGCCCAGTGGCCTGTGACTGGCCAGGGCTATATCAAGCCCTCTAAAACCACAGCTTCCTCCAAATTGGCAATCTTTTCCCTCTTTGGGGCTGACAGCAATATCTTCCCTGTCTCAGGGCTGTAGCTGGATTTCTGGGCAGATGGATGGTCTCTTTCCCTTTAGGGGATACAGAGGACTTACAGCAAGTGTTGCCTTCTTCACTGCTAGCACACACACAACTGAACTAACGGGCCCACCCCTTACTCAATGCCGAGTGATTGGTCAGATCACCAAATGTACCAAATCATCTAAATTAGAGGGATAGCCAAACCACAGTGGAAGGGTCCTTATGGAACCAAGGACAACATCTGCAAGGAGTTTGTAAGTTTTCCGCGTGTTTGTGTGGGTTTCCTCCAGGTACTCCGGTTTCCTCCCATGCTTAAAAGACATACTGATATGGAATATAGATTGTGAGTCCTATATGGGACAGTGACTGACAAGCGCTGAGGTACAGGTGCATCTCAATAAATTTAAATATTTTGGAAACGTTCATTCATTTCAGTGATTCAGAAATTCAATTCATAATCAGCAGTCTTCCATGATTGTGTGTCCTACTGAGCCAGACTGAGGGACCATTTAAAGGCTTAGGAAACCTTGGCAGGTGACACACTGAATTTATAATACTGAACTTTTTTACAATATTCAAATTTTCTTAGATTTTCTTTCATTACCTGTAATCCATAATCAACATTTACAGAAATAAAACACGTGAAATAGAACACTCTGCCTGTAAAGAATCTAGAAAATATAGGAGGTCAATAGGAGGTCACTTTTTTAATTTAATTACTGAAAGAAAGAAATGTTTCAAAGATATTCTAATTTATTGAGATGCACCTGTATATGTTGGCGCTATACAAATAAGCAAAATAAATAAATAGAGAATATTAAACATGTGGGAAGCTGCAAATACACAATATAGGGGTAAAACACATATAGAATAAAATATGTACAACCAGTGGCACAGGACCATTATGCAATAAAACAAAAACAAATTATGCAGTGCAGATATACAATTAAAGGGGTAAACACATATGAAACATAAGAATATACATATATACAAACACAGTGGCACAGAACATAACAAAATAAAACAAAAACAGTTTAGCAGTGTCCTGACTGGGATGTTGCAATTACGTTGGCCTATCCTTTTCTTCTGGTCAGTCGGAGGACCAGAATAAGGGACAGGCGGACTGTTACAGACGGAGTCCAGCGGATCCCATTGACAATAATAGGATCTGTCGGGTGTCTGCAGTTTTAAAACTGAAGTCCTCTATGCAGGACTTTTTTGTCCCCTGATTCCATAGGCAGAGACTCAGGTGCAGAGGTGAACTAGGCCTTAGCAGAAATCTGACATAGGTTGGGCAGACAATGCTATCTGCCTCTGTGCAGTGCCATATATAGAGAAGTACCACATCACTCTAGTTGTAGAACATCCTTTTGAAACAGAATTTATTCTGTAATGAATGTTGACTGAATAAAACTAGATGTTTTGGCCTAAAACAGCCAATTCCCAAGTTTTGAAGATTTGGGGACCACAAAGAAGAGGTGCACACTTCAAAAGTAGGAGCCAAGGTATAGGTATGCAGTGCCATTACTGGCTGAAAACAGACTACAAGAACTTGTTTTATAGCGCAAGGAGGTAGCATTATGTTGGTAAATATAGTATTCGGTATTGCTTATTACAGCCCCACACAAATTACCCAACTTTCTCAGAAGTCTGAAAGGCAAAAGGTGGAAGATGTCACTCAAGCAATGGAAGCACTTTTCAGTTAATTTGAATAAAATAAGAATAAAACACTGATTTTCATGAAAATTAAGCTGCAGTGCACAATGAGAAAATCATCTTTGGAAAGTGTAGAAGCCACCCTACAAGGTAAGTACTTTCTCGTTAGTTTGATACCTATTTTCCTGCTGACAGAGTCCCTTTAACAGGACAACAAATCTCCAGCCTATCCTGCTAAAGTCAATACAATCCAGAATCTTCAGAATCTAGCTAAGATGTTTCTATGTACAGATTGATTTTCTGTGTCTTACCTCAGCTTGTTTCCTGACTTTCTTTCTGCCTACAGCCACAATCATCTGACTACCTGCTACTAACTTTAGCATGTTCCTCACCACTGAACCTGTTTTGACAGCCCTTACCCCATGCCTGTTTACTCTATTTGTGCATGAACTTTCCCAGTGTTCACTAACCTTGCACATATGCTGTCATCTCTGATCTTGGATAGTATACTGACTCTGCTTCTGTCTGACCGCTGACATTGGGACCACTCCAACAGGTGTCAATATAGTAGTGAAGCGCAGAAGGCCATAAAGGGGTTAAAGGATGAATGCCAGAGAGACCACTTAAGCAATCCCTTTGCTGGCCCTTATAATCCATAAGATAATCAATAGAGCATTTTCACAGCACAACAGCTAAACCAAGGTAGTGTGAAAATACCCTAAGCGGGCTAACTTATTTCCTTATGTGTCTCTGTAAATAAAACATATTAGCTTGGAGTCCAAATTGCTTTGTCCACAGACACAATATAATTATCTGAATGTGTTGATTCACAGGAAGGCAAAAATCCCCATGAGGCTGACAATTGCCCCACGATAGGGAAAATATACCTTCCAGACTTCAAATCTGGCAATGAGTATAAAACCCTGGATCATCTTGTCTTCACCAAAAGCCAAAAACCCATAACCTGTAATATTTTTCGATTCAAGAAAGGCATCCAGGCCCTTCTTGAACTTGCACAGCGAATGCACTCCACATCATGTGGCAGTGAGTTCCACTGCTCTTACAGTAAAGAATCCCTGGTAAAATGTTCTTTCCTTTAGGTGTAGAGGACGCCCCCTTGTCACAGTTGTAGAAGTAATAAGATCATTAGAAAGGTCTTTGTACTTTTCCTTCATATATTTGTACATTGTGATTAGATCACCAGCTGTCTTTTTTTTTCTAAACTGAATAACCTCAAATTTGTTAATCTGGCTATGCACTCCAATCCACTCATGCCCCTAATTATCTTGGTCGTCCTTACTTGCACTCTAGATCAGATACAGTGGGGAAAAAAAAATATTTAGTCAGCCACCAATTGTGCAAGTTCTCCCACTTAAAAAGATGAGAGAGGCCTGTAATTGACATCATAGGTAGACCTCAACTATGAGAGACAAAATGAGAAAACAAATCCAGATTATCACATTGTCTGATTGTTTTAAGAATTTATTTGCAAATTATGGTGGAAAATAAGTATTTGGTCACCTACAAACAAGCAAGATTTCTGTCTCTCACAGACCTGTAACGTCTTCTTTAAGAGGCTCCTCTGTCCTCCACTCATTACCTGTAGTAATGGCACCTGTTTGAAATTGTTATCAGTATAAAAGACTCCTGTCCACAACCTCCAACAGTCACACTCCAAACTCCACTATGGTGAAGACCAAAGAGCTGTGGAAGGACACCAGAAACAAAATTGTAGACCTGCACCAGGCTGGGAAGACTGAGTCTGCAATAGGCAAGCAGTTTGGTGTGAAGAAATCAACTGTGGGAGCAATAATTAGACATACGAGACCACTGATAATCTCCCTTGATCAGAGGCTCCACGTAAAATCCCACCCCAAAATGATCAAAATGATCACAAGAACGGTGAGCAAAAATCCCAGAACCACACGGGGGGGACCTACAGTAGTGAATGACCTGCAGAAATCTGGGACTAACGTAACAAAAGCTACTGTCAGTAACACACTACGCCACCAGGGACTCTCATCCTGCAGTGCCAGACGTGTCCCCCTGCTTAAGCCAGTATATATCCGGGCCCATCTGAAGTTTGCTAGAGAGCATTTGGATGTTCCAGAAGAGTATTGGGAGAATGTCATATGGTCAGATGAAACCAAAGTAGAACTGTTTGGTAGAAAACTCGTCGTGTTTGGAGGAGAGTGAATGCTGAGTTGCGTCCAAAGAACACCATACCTACTGTGAATCATGGGGATGGCAACATCATGCTTTGGGGCTGTTTCTCTGCAAAGGGACCAGGACGACTGATTCGTGTACATGAAAGAATGAATGGGGCCATGTATCATGAGATTTTGAGTGCAAACCTCCTTCCATCAGCAAGGGCATTGAAGATGAAACGTGGCTGGGTCTTTCAGCATGACAATGATCCCAAGCACACCGCCAGGGCAACGAAGGAGTGGCTTCATAAGAAGCATTTCAAGGTCCTGGAGTGGCCTAGCCAGTCTCCAGATCTCAGCCCCATAGAAAACCTTTGGAGTGAGTTGAAAGTCCGTGTTGCCCAGCGACAGACCAAAAGCATCATTGCTCTAGAGGAGATCTGCATGGAGGAATGGGCCAACATACCAGCAACAGTGTGTGCCAACCTTGTGAAGACTTACAGAAAACGTTTGACCTCTGTCATTGCCAACAAAGGATATATAACAAAGTATTGAGATGAACTTTTGTTATTGACCAAATACTTATTTTCCACCATAATTTGCAAATAAATTCTTTAAAAACCAGACAATGTGATTTTCTGGATTTGTTTTCTCATTTTGTCTCTCATAGTTGGGGTCTACCTATGATGTCAATTACAGGCCTCTCTCATCTTTTTAAGTGGGAGAACTTGTACAATTGGTGGTTGACTAAATACTTTTTTTTCCCCACTGTATGTCCTGTCTGTACACAGGAGCCCAAAATTGTGTACAATACTTTGTATGGTGATACTAGTGATTTGTTTGGAGACATGTTCTTGTCATGAGTATCTATACTTCTTTTGATAATTTTATTTGCTGTAGCAGAAGCTGCCTAGCACTTGTCACTAAAGGTAAGCTTACTATCCACCACAAATCCCATGTCTATTTCAGTGGTGGTTTTACCTAGTAATTTACAATTACGCGCATAATCATACATTTTAATTCTTTGACCAAAATACATAACCTTACTTTTGTTTACATTAAACATCATTTGCCAAGCCCCGATCCACGGTTCTAGTTTCTCTAAATCCTCCTGTAATATTCTACCTCATTTGTTTCATTTGTGCCATTGGGATCTATATAAATTGCATTGCGTATTATTTCTGTACTACTATGACCCATTACTTGCGCAAGAGATTGCAGCTCACACTCATCAAAGACTTCTCACACGCACATTGGTGGCAGAATAGTCAAAGGAAACTTAAAGGGGTATTCCCATGAACATAATCTTATTTATATTTGTAGATAATACAAAGTTAAAAGATTTTTGCAAATATAAGTAGCTAAAAATTCTGCAGAGTTTTAAAGATTTTCTCTAACTATGTTATTGGTGACAGTCTGTTGTCTTGATCGGTTGCCAATGGATACGACCACATATGCAGAAACTTTCTATGGTCTGGAACTTGTCAGGAACCCAGCCATGATTTTCTTATTGTAGCTAGTTTATCAGGCAGTGGTACTACATGTATCAGAAGCTATCCCGGCCACAATAAGCAAATGATGGCTGACTTTCTGACCTTAGAAAGGTCCTGCATTCATGGTCGTATCCACTTGCAACCTATCAAGACAACAACTTGTGACCACAAGATATTTAGAGAAAATCTTTAAAACTCTGCAAAATGTTTAATTACTTATATTTGCAAAAATGTTTAACTTTTAATTATCTACAAATTTAAAATGGTTATGGTCATGGGAATACCCCTTTAAGTCTGCTTGTGTCTGCAAGTAAATGCATACTCTGCAAGTAAGCTTAGAACTGTCCAACATCTTGGAGAAACTTCATGGCCACGTGTGCTTCCTAACCATAGTTCTATACCTGTGAGCAAGCATCTTAAAGAGACAGTACTCTTCTGAGCAAAAAACACATGTCCACAAAAGGCTCTGTGGATTCCTCTCTTGCTGCACCAAAGCAAATGCATCATGTTTCTGACAACTCAGATGTACTGGAAGCAGAGTCCACATCTATGGAGGAACAAACAGTACAGCCCAAATGTGTGCTTGAACCTACAGAAAAGGTCAGAAAGAACTTTTAGGCAACTGACATGATTTCTGCAGTAACCCAGATACTTGTGGGAAAAAAATTGAACTCCACATCACAGCTCTTCCACAATTTAACAGTGAAGCAACACAGTTAACCGCAGCTTTGAACCAATTATCTGCTGCCTATGATCGCTACCAGCAACTGTGAGCAATGTACACCACTTTCCTGAGTAACTCTGAGCTAGCTGACAGAGAGACTCTACTTCAAAGAAAAGACACCTTAGTGCAAGATGCCAAAGATAAGGCAGAACTCTGCATTGCACACTTGCAAGAAGTTAGGTCATATAGATCATTTTCTGTCGGGCTCAGGGACACTGCACTCTCCTGGTTCTCCTCTTATCTCTCTGACCGCACTTTCTGTGTATCATTTGCAGGCTCTGTTTCTTCCCCTTGCCGTTGGGGTTCCTCAGGGCTGGGTCCTAGGCCCCCTGCTCTTCTCTCTCTACACTGCCCCATTTGGACAAACCATCACCAGATTTCGGGTACCATCTTTATGCTGATGACACCCAATTATATACCTCATCCTGTGACATCACCCCTGCACTAATACAGAACACCAGTGACTGTCTCTCTGCTGTCTCATATATCATGTCTTCGCTCTATCTGAAACTGAATCTTTCAAAGACTAAACTACTGCTGTTTCCACCATCTAATAGATTTGTCCCTGATATCTCCATTGCAGTCTCTGGCCTTACCATAACTCCTAGGCAGTATGCCCGCTGCCTTGGGGTTATGTTTGGCTCAGACCTTTTCTTCACCCCCCATATCCAATCACTTGCATGCTCCTGTCATCTCCACCTCAAAAACATATCCAAAATCCGTCCTTTCCTTACCACAGATCCACTAAAGACACTTATTGTTTTCCTGATTCACTCTCGCCTTGACTACTGTAACTCCCTACTAATCAGTCTTCCCCTTACTAAACTCTCTCCTCTACAATCTATTCTAAATGCGGCGGTCAGACTCATCTATCAGTCTAGATGCTACAGCGATGCCTCCGGTCTGTGTCGGTCACTACATTGGCTGCCTATTCAATACAGAATACAATATAAACTTATCACCCTCATCCACAAGGCTCTCCATAATGCTGCACCTCCCTACATTTCCTCCCTCATCTCTGTCTATCGCCCAACCCATACTCTCCGTTCACTCAATGACCTAAGACTAACATCCTCTATTATCAGAACCTCCCACGTTCGTATACAAGACTTCTCCCGAGTTACACCACTTCTCTGGAATGCTCTATCCCGGACTATCAGATTAACCCCCAATTTCTACACCTTCAAGCGCAAACTAAAGACATATCTTTTCAGACAGGCCTATCACAACTCCAAATGTAAACCCTTCCATAGTTTGAATCCCTAAAATGTATCCGCTCTGTTCACACTCCCGCATTACCTCACAGGATATGATGCCTTATCAGACTGACTCTATATGTCCAGGCACCGTCTGCACGTTAAAGGACACGACTGGTGATGGCTCATATATATGACGGCCTTAAACACGTGGACAAAATTGTTGGTACCCCTTGTTTAATGAAAGAAAAACCCACAATGGTCACATAAATAACTTGAATCTGACAAAAGTAATTTGCCAAACTACATGTTGACAAGCCACAAAGCTTCTGGGAGAACGTCCTATGGACAGATGAGACAAAAATCGAAATTTTTGGCAAGGCACATCAGCTCTATGTTCACATACGGAAAAATTAAGCAAATTTTGAAAAGAACACTGTCCCTACTGTGAAACATGGAGGAGGCTCTGTTATGTTCTGGGGCTGCTTTGCTGCATCTGGCACAGGGTGTCTTGAATCTGTGCAGGGTACAATGAAATCTCAAGACTATCAAGGGATTCTAGAGAGAAATATGCTGCCCAGTGTCAGAAAGCTTGGTCTCGGTCACAGGTCATGGGTCTTGCAACAGGATAATGACCCAAAACACACGAATGGCTAAGAGGAAAACGTTGGACTATTCTGAAGTGGCCTTCTATGAGCCCTGACCTAAATCCTATTGAGCATCTTTGGAAGGAGCTGAAACATGCTGTCTGGAAAAGGCACCCTTCACACCTGAGATAACTGGAGCAGTTTGCTCATGAGGAGTGGGCCAAAATACCTGTTGAGAGGTGCAGAAGTCTCATTGACAGTTATAGGAATTGTTTGATTGCAGTGATTGCCTCAAAAGGTTGTGCAACAAAATATTAAGTTAAGGGTACCATAATTTCTGTCCAGGCCTGTTTCATGAGTTTTCTTTTTTTGAAAAATTCTGTTGAAGCATGGTTGAAAAGCAATGTCTGACTTTCATTTTTTCATTTTCATAGAATGTTTATATATTATTACTTTTGTCAGATTCAAGTTATTTCTGTGACCATTGTGGGTTTTTCTTTCATTAAATGAGGAGTACCAACAATTTTGTCCATGTGTGCATATACAGTCATGGCCAAAAGTTTTGAGAATGACACAAATATTATATTTTCACATGATCTGCTGCCCTCTGGTTTTTATGTGTGTTTGTCAGATGTTTTTATCACATACAGAAATATAACTGCATTCATATTATGAGTAACAGAAGCTTATATTGACAGTTAGAATGAGTTAATGCAGCAAGTCAATATTTGCAGTGTTGACCCTTCTTCTTCAGGACCTCTGCAATTCTCCCTGGCATGCTCTCAATCAACTTCTGGACCAAATCCTGACTGATAGCAGTCCATTCTTGCAGAATCAATGCTTTAATTTTGTCTGAATTTGTTGGTTTTTGTTTGTCCACCCGTCTCTTGATGATTGACCACAAGTTCTCAATGGGATTAAGATCTGGGGAGTTTCCAGGCCATGGACCCAAAATCTCTATGTTTTGTTCCCTGAGCCATTTAGTTATCACCTTTGCTTTATGGCAAGGTGCTCCATCATGCTGGAAAAGGCATTGTTGAGCGCCAAACTGCTCTTGGACGGTTGGGAGAAGTTGCTCTTGGAGGACATTCTGGTACCATTCTTTATTCATGGCTGTGTTTTTAGGCAAGACTGTGAGAGAGCCGATTCCCTTGGCTGAGAAGCAACCCCACACATGAATGGTTTCAGGATGCTTTACAGTTGGCATGAGACAAGACTGGTGGTAGCGCTCACCTCTTCTTCTCCGAATAAGCTGTTTTCCAGATGTTCCAAACAATCGAAAAGGGGATTCATCAGAGAAAATGACTTTACCCCAGTCCTCAGCAGTCCACTCCCTGTACCTTTTGCAGAATATCAGTCTGTCCCTGATGTTTTTTCTGGAGAGAAGTGGCTTCTTTGCTGCCCTCCTTGAGACCAGGCCTTGCTCCAAGAGTCTCCGCCTCACAGTGCGTGCAGATGCACTCACACCTGCCTGCTGCCATTCCTCAGCAAGCTCTGCACTGCTGGTAGCCCGATCCCGCAGCTGAAACACTTTTAAGAGACGGTCCTGCCGCTTGCTGGTCTTTCTTGGGCGCCCTGGAGCCTTTTTGGCACCAATGGAACCTCTCTCCTTGAAGTTCTTGATGATGCGATAGATTGTTGACTGAGGTGCAATCTTTCTAGCTGCAATACTCTTCCCAGTTAGGCCATTTTTGTGCAGTGCAATGATGACTGCACGTGTTTCTTTAGAGATAACCATGGTTAACAGAAGAGAAACAATGATGGCAAGCACCAGCCTCCTTTTAAAGTGTCCAGTGGTGTCATTCTTACTTAATCATCACAGATTGATCTCCAGCCCTGTCCTCATCAACACCCACACCTGTGTTAATGGAGCAATCACTGAAACGATGTTAGGTGGTCCTTTTAAGGCAGGGCTGCAATGATGTTGAAATGTGTTTTGGGGGATAAAGTAAATTTTCTAGGCAAATATTGACTTTGCAAGTAATTGCTATTAAGCTGATCACTCTTTATAACATTCTGGAGTATATGCAAATTGCCATTAGAAAAACCGAAGCAGTAGACTTTGTAAAAATTAATATTTGTATCATTCTCAAAACTTTTGGCCATGACTGTATGTGTAATGACAGTAACCTCTATTACAAAATTGTCTGACCATTGTATAAGTAATGCTACCTCCGTAAGCCGCCGCTGCTATCTCCTGTGTCATCCGGTCTACCTCATAGATTGTAAGCTCTTACGAGCAGGGCTCTCTGTCCCAGTGTGTGAATTGACTATTTCTTTGTAATGTATCTTTTTGTCTGTACTTGAACCCTACAAATTGTACAGTGCTGCGGAATATGTTGGTGCTATATAAAATTTATTATTATTATTATCTTCATCTTACAGATCATCTCGTGCCAAAAGGTCATTATGTGGCAAGGTGATGGAAATCTGTGCAAATGTACAAGAAGCTAGTGTTAGAGGTTCCTTTGCAAAGAATGAAGCAGATGTAAGAACAAAAATGGTACAGATGGAAACCCAAATGGAAGCCCAATTAAACATTCTTGAAAATGAAAAGGAAGATGTAAGGGAATTGCCAGTTGAACAATTCCCCAGTGCTGCTGAAGAACCCTGGGGGTTGGGGCACAACAAGACCGTGAGCCCTAAAGCTGAACCCCCCCCCCCCCACTGTCCCTGGCTAACTTGCCTGATCTGTCCTAGGCGACAGCCAGCAACTGGTCGACAGTACCTTCTTAATATAAGTGGCAACACAGAACGCGGACAGGACGAACAACAAAAAGGGAGATCAGCTAGCCAAGGGGTCAGTAACAGATGCGCAATGCAGTACAGAATCAAAATCCAAGAGAATAGTCAAAGCCAGAGGTCAGGAATAGGAATACAGGTAACAAAACAGCAAGGAGTAAAGGCCAGTACGCTAGAAGCAAATAGCAAGTGCCAATGTGAATGTGAGCAAAGAATAAATAGGAAGGAAGAACCCGCCCCAGACTTGATAGGACGATAGCCTGTCAATCACACAGGCAAGGCTGAGGTTAACTATTTGAGGAGCAGAGAGAAACAAAGGTGCAGGAGACGGGTGTGGTAGAAATACAATTATAGACAAGAGGTACTAGGACAGTGTTCAGACTGAGCAACAAGAACCCTACGCAAGGAATCAAACTGAACACGCCTCATTCGCCGCAGCGTGCGAGCGGAGGGTGGCGCTGAGACCCGAATAGGCAGAGACGTTACAGAAGTAGCTGCCTTAGTCAACCTCAAAGTCTTTGAACAAGCACTAAGTCAAGATTTAGATATCGATTGTTTTATCCTAGGAGAAGTGGATGACCCAGCTGATCGCACTGGTAATTACATGCTGAAGCTATACCTCCTGATAAAACTCTCAAGACTGAAACTCCTAAGCTACATACCAGCGCCAGATCCAATCTACTATTTGGATGTACCCACACAGCAACAGATGTTGCCACCCTACTGATGACAAAGTAACCTACAGTATCAAGCCTGCAGATCTTCCAGAGACTAAACCCTGTCTTAACCCCTATGCGACATCATTTTGTCCTGACACATCTCATCCTTATACGCCAGAGAACTTACATGCTCCCGGAGCATGACAAGTGAATCCAGCAACAAGGATTGGGAAATCAGACTTGTCTGACTTTGCCAGATACATGGTATACAGGGGTTTAATAAACATCAGTCTCTCAAAGTTTGACGATGGTGCTGAGAATTGTAGAGCCTGGAAATCAACCTTTGAAGCTGTAATCTATGATCTTAACCTCAGTGCCAAGGAACAACTGGACCTACTCTTCAACTGGTTAGGTCAAGAATTTGAAGAGACATTAACCCCTTAAGGACAAAGCACAAAAGTGCATTAAGCACCAGACCTTATTTTTCAAAACTGACATGTGTCACTTTATATGGAAAGAACTTTGAGACGCTTTAACTTACACAAGTGATTTTGAGAATGTTTTTTTCTGACATATTGTACTTCGTGATAGTGGGAAACATTAATCAATATTTTTGTATTTATTTACATAAAAAAGGAAATTTTGACAAAAAAAAAAAATCGCAATTTTCAAAATGTGAAATGCTCTGCTTTTCAGATAGTCATACCAGCCAAATACATTAATAAATATTATCTACCATATCTCTGCTTTATATTGGCATCATCTTTTAATCATCCTTTATTTTATTTTGGACATTATAAAGCTTACAAGTGTGACAGCGATTTTCCAGATTTACAAGAAAATTTCCAAAACTAAATTTTTAGGGACCACTTCAGTTCTGAAGGGGATTAAAAAGGCCTATTTATTAGAAACACCCCATAATTCACCCCATTTTCAAAACTGCACCCCTTAAATAATTCAAATAGCATTTGAGAAGTTTGTTAACCCTTTAAGCATTTCACAGGAATTAAAACAATATGGACATTTGATTTAGACATTTCATTCTTTTCACTAATACATTCATTTAGCCCTAAAATTAACACATTCACAAAGGGTTAAAGGAGAAAATGCATCTCACAGTTTGTTATGCAATTTCTCCAGAGCACAGTAATACCCCACATGTGGGTGTAAACTGACGTTTGGGCACACAGCAGCGCACCAAAAGAGAAGGAGCGACACTCGATGTCTTGAAAGCAGATTTTACTGGAATAGTTTTCAGGTGCCATGTCTCATTTGAAGAGTCCCTAAAGTACTAATACAATGGAAACCCCCCAAAGTTTACCCAATTTTGGAAACTACACACCTGACAGAATTTATCAAGGGGTATAGTGAGCATTTTGACGCCATAGCTGTTTCACAGATTTTGCCAACATTGGGATGTGCAAGTTAAAAATTGCTAAAACATCACTTTATCCTCAAAGTTTTCATTTTCACAAGGGGTTAAAGGAGAAAAAACTCCCCACAGTTTGTTAAACATTGACTCCTGAACATGGTAATACCTCATATGTGGTTGTATTCTGCTGTATGGGTACATGGAAGGACTTGGAATGGAAAGAGCGATATTTGGCTTTTGGAGGGCAAATTTTGCTAGAATAGGTTTCAGGTGCCATGTGGCATTTGCAGAGCCCCAAATTACCAATACAATGGAAACACCCAAGGGCAACCCTGTTTTGTAAACTACACCCCTCACAGAACATATCAAGTGGTATAGTGAATATTTTGACCCTACAGCTGTTTCACAGATTTTTTTAACATTGGGACATGAAAATGAAAAATTACCTTTTTTCCAATAAACCGTCAGTTTAGCCCCCAAGGAGAAAGGAGAAAAATTTCCCAAAATTTGGCAAACAATTTCTCCTGCAAACAGGAATACCCACCATGTGGTTGCAAACTGCTTTATTGGTACATGGCTGGCTCAGAATGGAAAAAGCACTATTTGGTTTTTGGAGGTCAGAATTTGCTGGAATAGTTTTCAGGTGCCATGTTGCATTTGCAGAGGCACTAAAGTACCAATATAATGGAAACCCCTCAAAAGTGACCATATTTTGGAAACTACACCCTTTAAGGAATTTCTAAAGGGGTATTGTGAGCATTACGTAAAAATGAAAAATTACTTTTTTTCCAATAAACCGTCCATTTAGCCCCATATTTTTAATTTTTACAAGGGGTTAAAGAATAAAAAAAACACACCACATTTTGTTACACAATTTCTTATGAACACAGAAATGCCCCAAATGTGGTTGTAAACTGTATGGGTACATGATAAGGCTCAGAATGGAAAGAGCTGGAAATTTTGCTGGAATAGTTTTCAGGTGCCATGTCGCACTTGCAGAGTCCCTAAAGTATTATTCCCTTACGTCCTACAGCAGCACTATATAGGGAATCTCTGCCCCTGTGTACTGTCTAGGACAGGTGGAACTTTTAATTAGCACCAAAAACATGCTTACTAACCTGCCCTATAAGAGGGCACGAGAGACCTCCCTCACCTGTGTTTATTTCTGTCCTGTGTGGGACAGGTGGAGGAGGTCTCTTGTGACCTCTCTTGCTGTAAGGGTTTTTTTTTCTTACCTCTCTTGAGGTGGTCAGTCTCCTTCTGTTGCCGGCTTGCGTCCGTTCTTTTCCTCCACGTCCACCTATAGAGGGCCCAGAGTCTTCCAAGTGGACAAGACATTAAAAAAATTAATGTCTTCAGACTGGAAATTTCCAGAGAAACCCTTTGTAATTACTGGTAGGTTTAAGACCTTGTTCCCCATCGCAGAGTCTCAATTGGATCAGTGGGGTCTTCCCCCTAAAATGGATATAGCGGTAGCCAAGTTATCTAGCCGCACTCTAGTACCATCTGAGGATGGAGCAAATTTACAGGATCCTATGGATAGACGCATGGAGAATACTCTCAAGAAGGCCTACTCAGCGGCCTCTGTCCAGACCTCGGTTGCTGTTGCGTCATGTGAAGTCTCAGCCAAACTACGGGCTGATTTGCTCCAGCTTGAGAGGGACATCGATTCTGGTGTCTCCAGATACGAGCTACTTTCTTTTTTAAGTTCGACTTCTTTGGCGGCAGAATTTTTAGCTGAGGCCTCCCATTATCAACTAAGGCTGGCATCAAAGTCCTTGGCGCTTTCCACGGCGGCGAGGAGACCTTTATGGTTAAAACCTTGGAGAGCTGATTTTATCTCCAAGTATAACCTTTGTGCTTTACCATTTGAGCCAGGAAGAGTCTTTGGCAGTAGCCTGGACGAAATTTTAGAGGGCTTGGCTGATAAAAAAAGGCAAAACTCTGCCTCAGTCTTTTAGGGGTAGATTTGGCCCTGGCCGTGGCAGAGGTTATCCACCTCGACGTGGTCAGCAGTTCCAGAGGGGCTCTAGGTACTACTCTAGAGGCTCTGGATGGAGATTCCCCAAGAGGATAGAAGGAAGCCCAGTTTTTGACATGAGAAGCTGTCTTCCTGTGGCCGAGATTCCTGTCGAGGGTCGTCTCTAACTTTCCTTCAGCACTTGGAAGGAAAAAATTACAGTTAATTCAGCGAGGATATGCAATCGAGTTTCGCTGTCCTCCCCGAGATCGGTTTGTCCTAACTCTCTGTCTTTCTGCGTCTCAGCAGGGTATTTTGGAACGCTCCATTCAAGAGTATATCCACAAAGGAGCTCTAGAAGAAGTTCCTTCTCTAGAAGAAGGTTTAGGGGTTTATTCTCCCGTTTTTCTAGTGCTAAAGCCAGAAGGCAGATGGAGGATGATTATAGATCTGAGGTATCTGAACCGTTTCATCAGAAAAAACGGTTCCGTATGGAAACCATAAACTCAATTTTTTTTTTTTCTTCTCCAGGGTGACTTTTTTGTCACCCTAGATCTGAAGGATGCTTATTTGCACAGGAAGTTCCTAAGGATTGCGGTTATTGATTCCGGCCACAGGAAGCATTATCAGTTCTCGGCCCTCCCTTTCGGGATCTCCTCGGCTCCCCACACCTTTACCAAGGTGGTGGCTCCCATAGTAGCCACCCTCAGGCTTCAGGGACTCTTTGTGGTCTCTTATCTAGACGACTGGCTAATAAAAGCCCAGTCAGTGTCTGTTCTGCTCCAGCATTTACAGATTGCTATATCCTTGCTTCAAAGCCTGGGATGGCTCATAAATTGGGAGAAGTCAGAAATAGTCCCCTCAACCCAAAGGAAGTTTCTTGGTTACTTCCTAGATTCAGACCGGCTGGAAATCTCCTTGACAACTGCAAGGAAAGAGAAATTAATTACAGCGGTTCAGCAACTTTTCAGGAGGCCGAGAGCGTCCATAAGAACTTTGATGAAGATCCTAGGTCTGATGTCATCTTCCATCATGGTGGTTCCTTGGGCCTTATGGCATCTACGTCCTCTTCAGATGGAAATCTTAGGAATTTGGGATCGCTCTCTTCCCGGTCTCAACAGGAGGATTCGACTCTCCCCCAGGACCCGTCTTTCCCTCAGATGGTGGTTGCACCTCAAGGACGGAAGGTCCATGGACCAACCTCGTTGGACTCTGTTGACTACAGATGCATCCCTTACGGGATGGAGAGCCCATCTGGAGGTAAACTCCATTAAGGGAGTCTGGAGCGCTCCAGAAAGAAGGACGTCATCCAACTGGAAGGATCTCAGACCTGTGTACCGTGCCTTACTCCATTTCTCTCCTCTGCTCAAGGGAAGAACAGTCAAGATTCGCTCAGACAATATGACGACGGTATTATATGTGAACAGACAGGGAGGCACCAGATCATCATCCCTCCTCAGGGAGGCAGATCTGATTTTTTCCTGGGCAGAGAAAAATCTGACCAATCTATCCGCGGTTCACATCAAGGGCTCCCTGAACTCAGTAGCGGATCAGTTGAGTCGGGGTCTTGCCGTATCAGGAGAATGGTCACTCAATCCAGAAGTCTTTCATCAGATTACCCTGAAATACGGTCTCCCGGAGATAGACCTCATGGCAACCCGATTCAACGCCAAGGTGGAGACGTTTTGTTCCCTGTACCAGGAGGACAATCCCTTGGCAGTCCATGCCCTGTCGTACATTTTCCCTCCAATTCCTATGATACCGAGAGTATTGATAAAAATAAGACAGGACCAAGCCTCTGTAATAGCCATAATTCCATTCTGGCCAAAAAGAGCTTGGTTTTCCCAGCTCATGGTGATGAGTCGAGGGATATATTGGAGGCTTCCCCCCACCCAGAACCTAGTTTCCCAAGGATCTCTGAAGTGCCAGGATCTAAGGAGATTCAACCTGACAGCCTGGAGGTTGACCAGTCCCTGCGAATGTATAGAGGACTGTCAGAAGCTGTCCTGAAGACGCTTTCCTGTGCGAGACCTGAATCCACCAATAGGAATTACCAGAGGACGACTAAGATTTTTTTGGAGTGGTGTTGATATTTCTAATCCTTTGACTTCTGATGTTTTGGATTTTCTTCAGGATGGTTTGGACAGGGGCATTGCCCCTGCTACTTTAAAGGTACAGGTATCGGCTTTATCCGCCCACTTAAACAGACGGTTGTCCCAGGATCCCCTGGTTACAAGATTCCTCAAAGGAGCGGTGAGACTGAAACCTGCGGTATCTTCTTCTTTTCCCCAATGGGACCTTGCAACGGTCCTTTCAGGCCTTTGTGGTCCTCCTTTTGAACCTCTGGAAGCTGCGGAGCTAAAATTTTTAGCCTTTAAAACTACTTTTTTGTTAGCCATCACATCTACCAAAAGGGTAGGAGAGCTTCAGGCGCTCTCCTCCAAAGAACCTTATATTGTATTTTTTTCGGATAGGGTCCAACTTAGGTTTTTGCCTGGTTTTATTCCTAAGGTTCCTTCATGTAATTATTATAATCAACTGATTTCTTTGCCTGTTTTCCTTCCGGATCCATCTTCAGAGGAGGAGATAAAACTTCATACTTTGGATGTGGTAAGGTGTCTGCGAATTTACTTATCGCGGACACAATCTTTCAGGAGAGCTGAAAATCTCCTAATCAACATGTATGGTATAGACAGAGGTCTTAAAGCTTCCAGACCCTCCTTGTCCAGGTGGATTAAGGAGGCAATCAAAATTTCTTTCCTTGCTCAAGGGTTGCTTCCTCCAGTTTTTTGTACAGCCCATTCGACCAGGGCTGTGTCCACTTCTTGGGCTGAGAATCGCTCACTTCCACTAGATCAAATTTGTGCGGCTGCTTCTTGGTCATCCCAGCTGACTTTCGTTAAACACTATCATTTGGATATCCGCAGTTCCGAGGCAACTGCCTTTGGTCAGACAGTTCTTGAGGTTGTAAGGTGAGGAAACCCTTCCTAGGGGAATTACTTGCTATATTCCCATATTGTGCTGCTGTAGGACATAAGGGAATTGTTGATTATATTGTTAATCTGTTTCCCCTTAGTCCTAACAGCAGCACAAGGCTTCCCTCCTTAAATCTTGTTTTCTTTTACTTTATAATTTACACAGGTGAGGGAGGTCTCTCATGCCTGCCCTCTTATAGGGCAGGTTAGTAAGCACGTTTTTGATGCTAATTAAAAGTTCCACCTGTCCTAGACAACACACAGGGGCAGAGATACCCCATATTGTGCTGCTGTTAGGACTAAGGGAAAACAGATTAACAATATAATCAACGGGTACAATGGAAACCCCTCAAAAGTGACCCCATTTTAGAAACTACACCCCTCAACTAATTTCTCAAAGGGTATTATCATTTTGAGCCTAACAATGTTTCCCAAAAATTAATATACAAAGTGAAAATTTACTTTTTTTCAAAGAAATATGCCATTTCAGTGCCCAATACGTTGTATCCACTTTGTGTCATCAAAGACATGCACTCCTAAAGCTATTAAGTGGGCTATCCCAGGTATGAAGAAGTTATATATGTGGGTGTAAACTGCTGCTTGAGCACACAGTAGGGCTCAGAAGGGAAGGAGCACTGCGCTTTTTAGCTTTTGGAGTATAGATTTAGAGGGAATTTCTGGACGCCATGTTGTTTTTACAGAGGCATGGAGGTGCCAGTAAATAGGAATTCCCCAAGAAGTGACCCCATTTTATAGGGGCAATTTCAGGGTCTCTGCAAACGTGACATGGCGTAGTCATGTGAAAATTGAAGTGAAAATTGTAATTTTTACAGATATAAGCCATTTCAGTGCCCGATATGCTGTACACAGCTTGTATCAGCAGAGACACACACTCCAAAATCTGTTAAGCGGGTATCCCGGGCACAACAGCATTTGGAGCATTCGTCTCTGATACAAGCCGGGCACAATATATTACGCGCTGAAATGACATATTCCTGGAAAAATTGTCATTTTCTCCTATCACCATCATCTAAGTATTAATTTCTGGAAAATTGTACCCCGGATTAATACTTTCAGGGGTGTAGTTTCCAAAATGGGGTCACATGTCAGGGCTTCCACTTTACTGGCATTTCAGGGCTCTGCAAAAGTGTCATTGTGTCCAAAAACCAAACTGTCTAAATCTGTGCTCCAAAAACCAAAATAGCGCTCCTTCCTTTCTGTGCCCGGCTGTGCCCAAACAGCAGTGTATACCCACATATGACATTAAGTACATTATCTTGGGTACACCAGTGTCATACATGTGGGCATAAACTGCACTTTGGGCATACAGCAGGGCGCAGATGTGAAGGAGCACTATGTGACTTTTGGAGCGCAGATTTAGATGTTTGGTATCTGGACACTATGTCATGTTTGTAAAGACTCTAAGGTACTAGAAAAGTGGAATACCCTAAATACCCCATTTTGAAAAGTGCACCCCTCAAAGAATTTATCAGGGGGTGTAATAAGCATTAGTATTCCAAACATGAATGCACAGCGGATGGTGAAAAGTGAATACGAAAGCTGTGCAGAGTACATTGGGAACACCAAATTCCCTACCATTTCCCCAGTAGCTCCTATGATTGGGTGTGTCACTCTGGGGGTGACTTCTGGTGTCTTTTCCCTTGTAAGCTCTAAATCTAGGGTGTACCCAGATATACGCTCACACAGCTTATACATTCCCTTCCTGACACAGCCAGTTAGGTTCTAATGATTTGTTGATTTTTGGGGCTTTTGTCTTCACATTGTGCAAGCTGTGTTTTATTTTTCTGGTGATGTGGCCATATTAGGGTTTGTTGTTTGCGGGATGAGATGTATTTTGTAACGACAACATTTCTGGGTGCCTATAACTTACTGACCAAATTTTATTAACTCATTTTTACTTTTTGGTTGACAGGGTTGGTTGAGAGCTTATTTCTTGTGGGACACCCAGTGCTTTTCATTGGTACTGTTTTGGGGTACCTATGACTTTTTGGTCACTTTTTATAGCATTTTTTGTAAGGCAAAATGGGCAAAAATCATTATTTCCGGTGTTTTTTTCCTCCGACGTTCACCGTAATTTTTAGGGTTTTATATATATATATATATAATTCATTTTATATAGAAAAAGGGAATTTTGGGGGCTTTATACCTTTATAAATTTTTTTTTCCACATACTTGCATTTTTTGTTTGCACTTTTTTTTTTACTTTTTCATATGTCCCTTTAGGAGATCTGAACCAGCGATCCGGAAGGGTACTGGGGGGGGGGGGGAAGGGGCCACATGTTGCCACATGACGAAACCCCTTGGATGCCGCGGTCATGTTTGACCGCGCCATCCAAGGAGTTAAATCCACCGATTGAAGCTCAGCTCCAACTGGGGGTTAATTGAGCGGATGTTAGCTGTCAGTTACAGCTAACACCTGCTCCCAATGCCGCCCGCTCAGATAATGTGGGTGGCATCGGCCGGGTACGTACTATTACGCCCATATACTCTAAATACCAGGCGCTCATGACGTAATAGTACATCCTATTGTGGCATCCCAGAGCTGGCTGTGGCTGGGCTGGGGGCGATCTCTGTAGTAATTGCATTGCATTATTTCCTGTTGCTTTATATCCTGTGTGACATAGCAGGGGGTCCTGAGTCTCATACAACACAGTGCCACCTAGTGAGTCTCACATATGCATTACACCTCCCATAGGATGGAATAGTAACCAAATGTCCAATGGGAGGACATCACCTGGGTAAAGGGGAGGAGTCAGCTGATCACTGGGTCCCCATGGTAACACCCCTTCAGGAAGGTCCTGGGTGTGAGTAGTTAGAAGTGTGGAGTGTTAGGAGGAGGAGGTGAGGAGAGAAGTGTGAAGAAAACTGTGAGTATAGTGCAGGTATCTCAAGTTCTAGACAGGCCCAGGAAGGTTGGAGAGCTGACATATTGCAGCTATTCAGAAGATCCTGTCCCCTGTCTGCCTAGCCATTGCTCTGAAGGAAGTCAAGCGTCATCATCTTGTTAGCATGAGACTGTGGAGAGAACATTCTGGAACACGTGCTCCACAGCAAGTATCACAGGATCCAGGGGCCAAGGCCAGACCTGTGGAACATCCCGCCACCCTGACTATTGCTCCCCGAAACTCTGAACTATCAGGACCACATAACGTGAGTGGGGAATATTGTGTGCTAGTTTCGTGGTGGGCATCCTCCTATGAGCCAAATTGGAACCCAGACGCACCTTAGGGCTGTAACACTGAAATATAAAGGGCTGGCAACACCTTTCATCAAGTGTACCCTGCCCCCCAGGACTTTGCTGTGTCACCAGGCGTACCCCGCTATTTTGTATTGAAGAAACTTTAAGTATTTGTGCCTCCACACCCATGGAAGTAAAAGTTCAACTTTACAACTGTTTCTGTGTCTGACTCTGCACCAACAACATCAGGGCGCCCCAATCACCACCAGTCGGCACAGTATAGGGGAAGCGCCCTGGGGGACAATGACCACCAACATTTGTGCAGCCCCCTCATCACCGGTACCAGTGGTGGTAGCGTGGGACAGCACCAGCGCTGTGCCCTTGTGTCCAGAGACCGTGACAAGTCTGCGCTGTTTGCACCCCGCAATCCCAACCCCCTTTCCCCCCCCCCCCCCTGGTCACCGCACTATGTCACTAAAGGGTTAAAAGCAGTTCATGTGGGCCATTCAGAGAAAGGTCTTTCTGCTGCATGAGAAAGACTGGAGCAAAAGTGAGGTGAGAGGGGTTAATGAAGAAGTTACATAGCAGGAAAATGAAACATGTAAACAAATGCAGGAGCTCCCAGAAATCACTCAAAACACTGCTAAAGGCATATGGGTGCATTTATTAACCCATTAATAGCACTAACAGACATTTTTAAACATTTTTGCCTGGAAAACCCCTTTAAGATGTGCTGAATGCAGTAGTGCCAAACATGTTACAGCTATGCATCCTTCTCTACCTCCTGACAGCTCACAACCTTCAGTAGCTTCTAACCCTATGACAAAACATGGCAGGGAGCTACAAGCTCTAGATTCAACTACCAACAATGTGGTGAGACTGGTCCCAAATGTTGTGCCAAGGTGTGTCTGGTGAAGGTCTAGCCTGATGGACAAGCTGAGAAAGCCATCAGAATGTACATCATTATAGACAAACAAAGCTACAGGTCTCTAGAAAAATCTAAGATCTTCAGTATTAAAGTAGAAATAACACCATATACCCCCAATACCTGCTCTGGTTGTGTAGAGACATCCAGAAGGGCTACGGGCTATATTGTCTCTTCAGTCAAGCGGAATACTCACATACCCTTGCCAATCTTAATTGAATGTGACCAGATACCTGATTAAAAAGAAAAAAATCCTACCCCAAAGACTGCACATCATAATCCTCACTTAAAACACCTAGCTAACAGAATTTCTCATATGGACATTGAAGGTAGATATTCTTATCTTGGGACAGTCCACAAAGTGCTCCAACAGTGCAATGGTCCAGATGATGCCTCAAACACACAGAGACTGGATTTAGGCTGAGTAATAGTGGACGATGTATACTTGGATAAGAGCCACAAACCATCTGAAGTTAAGTCCTTGAAAACATATGTGCTCAAAAATGGTCGCACAACTCACTTTGTTATGATAATGACCTGGGAAAATCAGTGTTTTGCGCAACACAATATGACAACAGACTCACATTGTCCATGGCAGACAAAGAATTTATTACAATAATTGACAGTGAATTTTCCAAGAATGAATCTAACCATTAGGTTGCACCCTCACTGTTTCGACCTGTTAGAGTCAGGCTTCCAAACAACCAGAAACAGGCCTTATCCAGGTTCATCTCATTACAACAAACATTGAGAAACAAGCCTGAAATTAAAGATCATTTTGATATTCCACAATGACCATGCAAAGCCAGCTCCACCTTTGCAAGAGCATGAAGTGCAGGCAGGTATATACCTTTTGGAGTATATCACCCAGGAAAACCTAAACAGATCAGGGAGGTATTCGACTCAAGCGCCAAGCATTGTGGAGTGTCTCTGAATGACATTCTCCTCACAGGTCCAAACCTGACCAATAATCTGGTAGGATTGCTTATGAGAATGTCGCCATTACTGCTGACATTCATCACGTTTAATTGTTTTATTGTACAACCTAGGAATTACCTTAGGTTTCTGTTTCACAAAGACAATGATACTATCAAGGAAATAAATGAGTACCACATAAAGGTGCTTGTATTTGGTAACAGTCCTTCACCTGCACTTGCAACATATGGCCTAAGTTGGACTGCTGCTGATGGAGAATCAGAATTTGGGAAAGATGCTCGGCATTTTGTCCGACGGGCTCAAATGCTTGCACACAGCAGAAGAAGTAATAGATCTACTCAAAAGGACTCAAGGAATGTTTTGTAAAGCTCATCTGAGGTTACATAAATTGCTTCCAACAGTGCTGATGTCATGAAGGCCTTTCACCCCAGCAATCATACTGCAGAGTTCAGAGTCTTGAATCTAGGCTTCAACAATCCACCAGTACAGAGAAGACTAGGTTTAAGATGGGACTTGCTAAATGATTCCTTGAGCTTTCAAGTTAATTGTGCAGACAACCCATTTACAAAATGTGGTGCCCTCTCAGTAGTGAACAGCCTATATGATCCACAGGGATTTGTAGCGACCTTGACTGTACAAGGTTAATATCTGTTAAGATATCTCTTAGAGACTATTGAGGACTGGGATGCTCTATAGCCCCCACACAAAGAACAAAAGTGGGAGTCCTGGTAAGAATTTCTACATGCTTTGGACAGGATCCACATACCACGATTTTACAGAGTCCCTCGTCGCAAGCTAGAGAAGGGAGATCAAAGTAGTCTCAGATGCATCTACTGAAGCCATAGCAGCTGTCGCCTATAGAGATGGGCGAACCTCTCAAGATTCCTTTTGTGTTCATTTTGGGATGAACATGTTCAGTACAAGCCACACTTTAAATTGGATTAAAACATAGTGTAGAACACTCTTAGTGCTCCTAGGAACATATCTATTTAATTTCTAGGCAAATAAAGCCAAAGTTATATCACAGTGAATGTGATATTGCAAAAAGCAATGGTTTTGTAGAAAAATTAGCCCGTTTTGACGTCTTGTTGTGGCTTATTGTTATTTGGGAGACAAATTTGTGGCTGTGAGCCACTTGAAAAGTGATGAAGAATTGGCTTTTCCAAAAAAAAACAAGCCACCAAAAATTATCCCATGATTAGAGCAGATGTGAAATATTTTTTTTTTATATATAACAACACTGTGGTAATGGCAACAATGGTGTACAATAGTGGAATGTGATGATGTATCAGGTCGCAGAACATGTCTTCCCGAGAGGTGGTAACTGTGCCAACATGTATGGCAATGCGGCAGGGACTAATATGATGGACTAGGCTGCAAGACATGTCTGCCTGAGTGATGGCAGTGGTGGTAGGAAATAGGCAGCTATGGCAACATCTGTGGCAGTGCAGCATGGCATAATATGATGGACCATTCCACAAAATATGTTTGCCTGCGTGGTGGTAGGAAGTAGGCAGCTACGGCAACATCTGTGGCAGTGCAGCAGGGCATAATATGATGGACCATTCCACAAAATATGTTTGCATGAGTGGTAGCAGTGGTGGTAGGCAATAGGCAGCTGGGGCAACATGTGTGTCAGTGCGTGTGAGATGATGGGACAGCCCCCACTGCATTGTGACTGTTGCTGTATATACAGTTGTTCTAAAAGGTTTACATACCCTGGCAGATTTTTTGGTTTTTTGGCCTTTTTTCAGAGAATATGAACGATAACACAAAAACTTTTTCTCCACTCATGATTAGTGGTTGGTTGAAGCTATTTATTGTCAAACTTCTGTGTTTTCTCTTTTTAAATCATAATGAAAACCAAAAACATCAAAATGACCCTGTTCAAAAGTTCACATACCCTGGTGATTTTGGCCTGATAACATGCCCAGAAATCAAACCAAGGACAGGTAGACCAACCAAAATTTCGGCCACAACTGCCCGGAAAATTGTTCGGGATGCAAAGAAAAACCCACACATAACATCAGCTCAAATACAGGACTCTCTGAAAACTATCGGTGTGGCTGTTTCAAGATGCACAACAAGGAGGCACTTGAAGAAAAATGGGCTGCATGGTCGAGTTGCCAGAAGAAAGCCATTACTGCACAAATGCCACAAAGAATCTCACCTTCAATACGCCAAACAGCACAGAGACAAGCCTCAAAACTTCTGGAACAAGGTAATTTGGAGTGAAGAGACAAAAATCGAACTTTTTGGCCACAACCATAAACGTTACATTTGGAGAGGTGTCAACAAGGCCTATGATGAAAGGAACACCATTTCTACTGTAAAGCACGGAGGTGGATCACTGATGATGAGGAGATGTGTGAACTTCAAAGGCACAGGAAACTTGGTCAAAGTTGAGGAAAAGATGAATGCAGCACGTTATCAGCAAATACTGGAGGCAAATTTGCACACTCATCAGCCAGGAAGCTGCGCATGGGACATACTTGGACATTCCATCATGACAATGATCCAAAACACAAGGCCAAGTCGACCTGTCATTGGCTACAGCAGAAGAAAGCAAAGGTTCTGGAGTGCCCATCTCAGTCTCCTGACCTCAATATCATTGAGCCACTCTGGGGAGATCTCAAGCACGCAGTACATGCAAGACTGCCCAGGAATTTACATTTGCTGGAGACTTTTTGCTAAGAAGAATGGGCAGTTTTACCATCTGAGAAAATAAAGAGCCTCATCCACAACTACCACAAAAGACTTTAAGCTGTCATTGATGTTAGAGGGGGGCAATACTCGGTATTAAGAACTGGGGTATGTGAACTTTTGAACAGGGTCATTTTGATGTTTTTGGTTGTCATTATGATTTCAAAAGAGAAAACACAGAAGTTTGACAATAAATGGCTTCAACCAACCACTAACCATGAGTGGAGAAAAAGTTTTTGTGTTATCATTCATATTCTCTGAAAAAAGGCCAAAAAACAAAAAAATCTGCCGGGGTATGTAAACTTTTTAGCACAACTGTAAGTCTCTTGTCTTGAATGGACTGCAATTTTGTTATACGATCACAAGAGCCTGCTGTTTGTTAAAGCCATACTGAAAAAACTATAGTTTATCTGAGAATAATGTACCAGGGACACCGTAGTTCAGTGGTGTGGTGGCCATCTTGGAGAGCAAGACCTGAGATCTGAGAGAGATAAGAACATTGAAAGTAGGAATCCAGTGTGATCCACGGGCAGGAGTGCTCCACAGGGTTCAGAGCTATGGTGGAGTGGAGCTGATTCTGCTGGTGACCAGATTTCAGTGAGATAGGAGAAATTTTCTGCCAGAGATGCCACCAAGGAAACAAGTGATAGCTCTTTGTGGTACCGAACGCACCACTCATCCATCCAGACTTCTTGGTTGATCATACAGAGCAGACTCGGGTCGGTAAAAGAACTATGGCCCACTGCGTGCACGCACCTCACCACTTCTTGTCGCCAAGCTACTTGGGACTGAGTTTGGGCCTGCAGTTAGAGTAAATAGATTTATGGACTATATCAAGCCACACTTCAGCAGTATCTACGCAACGGATGACATGCTGTTTTTTAGCCTGCTCAGTAAAAACCTACTGAAGAACACTGTTTCAGCTATCTAGCTGCTCATCTTTTTCTCTTCATATTCTCTGTTATATTGGGTTTGGAGGGGGTATAGAGTCAGTTCTTGTTAAGATTGTAAGCTGTTATGCTGTACCGCCGGTGCCCCGTATCACACTCCCTCACTTCATTGTTCCTGAGTTAAGGGTATTAACAGGTAATAAGTGGCTGGTTTTATAATATATTAGCATCAAATACTTGGGGAGCATGGCACTGTGCAGCACAAGGGCCTCAGCCTTCTGGCTGAGTGTATGTGAATTTTTTTGGTTACCTATCGTTCATGGCCACCGGTTTCATGGTACTTAAGTAAAATCTTGTGTTGGAACTGGTGATGGAGTCATTTTCCTTCTTTCTGACTTCATTGTATCCTGGGAAGCCCACCCCAGTACACACCTTACAGCGGCAAGGCATAATATGATGGACCAGGCCATAGGACATGTCTGCCTGAGTGGTGGCAGTGGTGGAAGGCACTAGGCAGCTGTGGAAACATGTGTGGCAGAGTGGCAGGGCATAATATGATGAACCAGGCCGCAGGACATGTTTACCTGAGTGGTGACAGTGGTGGTAAGCACTAGGCAGCTGTGGCAACATGTATGGCAGTGCAGCAGGGCATAATATGATGGACCAGTCTTCAGGACATGTCTGCCTGAGTGGTAGCAGCAGTGGTACTGGTAGCTATTTAGGAGTAGCATCAGCAGCACTACAGTAAATTGAAGATGACGACAAACTGAGGCGGTGACACCACTATTTGGAGGTATCAGCCGAAGCTGTATAAAAATCCTCATGGATCCATGCCTGATTCATTTTGATAAAATAAATTTCGTCCTTTTAGGTGTTACAATGCCACAGGAAGCACTGAATACCCTCTTGAGGCCATACAGGCTAAAACTCCCATAGCAAACTAGGCCAGCTCCTTCCATCAGTCTAACCTATTGGCTCAGAATTCCAGCTGGCAGAGACCATCTGGGTACGTGTGTGACTAGCAGTTGCAGTGCTCTCCCTAAATGCTGCAGCAAGTTGGGTATACAGCCTATGCTGCTAATATTCTAATTTTTCTTCCCTTTGGGAAGCATGAAGAAATCCCTCATTTTGTCTTTACTGCCTTCCTGTACTCATCTCTTTGCTTGATGCTCATAATACACTTGTGCCTGTGTAAGCAGCGGGGCAGCAGGCCTGACATGTTTGGTGTTCATCCAGCCTCCTCCCCTGGCTGTACTTGTGACATATCAAGGGACCCCTGTGCATCCAAGGAAGAGTATTCCTCCTCTTCCACTCTATGAGTACAAGTTCCTCTGCCATAATGACCCTGACCCAAATCCTCATCCCCCTCCATCAACACAGGGCAATGTCATTGATCTAGAGGTGGTAACTGTTCCTCTTCCATTCCTCATTGCATGAGTGTAATGGTTTCCTGTAAGATATACAATGGAGGAAACAGATCTCTGATGCTGCAGTCGTCCCTGCTGACAAATTTGGTGGCTTTTTCAAAGGGCTTGAGAAGCTGGCACACTTCCCTCATGAGCCTTCAATAATGTATTAGCAAAGGCAGACCATTTTGTCGCTGCAAATCAAGCAGGGTTTTTTATGCGATGTAACAAAGGCTGAAATACACACAGATTTTTCTGGTCATGAGGATAACCACTAAGCCACTATGCTGGTTAACAAAGTGGTGAACCACCGGATTAAGGACATGCGCCATGCAGGCAGGGTCGGACTGGCCCACCGGGGAACCGGTGAATCCACCGGTGGGCCCCGAGCCCCGACTATTAGTCCTCATGTCATGGGGGCCTGATCGGGATCCTGACCATCCCGATCGGGCCCCTGACGAGTGGCGTAACGACCAGGCTTGGCAGGGTATGGGGCCCGTGGCCAGCTGGAGATGGCTGGGGCCCCGGACCACTATCATAGTGTTATTGGAAAGGGGCCAGGGCATATTGCGAGGCCCCTTTCCAATAGATGGCAGGGCAGGGCCAGGGGAGGAGACTGAAAATAATAAATACATATTCTCACCTCTCCTGGGCACAGCGTCTTCTCCGGCGTTCCTCCGTCATGTGACTGAGGCCTGTGATTAGGCCCCAGCGGTCACATGGGGCGCGGCCGCGTAATGACGTCAGTGCGCCCCCATGTGACTGCTGAGGCCCAATCACAGGCCTCAGCAGTGACGTCGGAAAAGGTCCTGAAGACGCTGAAGACGACAGGATGGAGCGAGGATGCCAAGGAAAGGTAAAGCAAGGTGAGTATGAATGTTTGTTATTTTTAATCACTTCCATGGGCCTCCGATTATTATACTCTGGGGTCTGAGGAGATCCCAAAGTATAATAATAGCACTGAAGCGGAGGGGGCTATTGAGCGCATATAATACTGTGTGGGGGCCACTGTGGGGAGTATATAATACTGTGTGGGGGCCACTGTGGGGAATATATAATACTGGGTGGGGGCCACTGTGGGGAGTATATAATACTGGGTGGGGGCCACTGTGGGGAGTATATAATACTGTGTGGGGGCCACTGTGGGGAGTATATAATACTGTGTGGGGGCCACTGTGGGGAGTATATAATACTGGGTGGGGGCCACTGTGGAGCTTATACTGCATACAGTGGCTCCTTCATTTTTTTTTTTTTTTAATTACGCCGGGGCTGGTGAAAAAAAGCAAAACCAAAAAAAAAAAAACTCCAAACTTTCTCTCCTGTCCCCAGTGTCTCCCAGCACGGTTTGGTCCTACAGTTCTGTTGTTTTCTTTCAGCTGAAGTTCCCCCTGCACATGACTACCTGTGATGTCACGTGACCCCTGAGGCCAATCAGCAGCCTAAGGGAAGGGACCTGGCACGTCACAGCCAGTGAGGACTTCTGGCAAAAGAAGACAGTGGAGCTGCAAGATCGGACCGTGCTGGGAGGACACTGGGTACTGGTGAGTATGTTTAGTATGTATTTTTTTTGGGGGGGGGGGGGGGGGGGGGGGGGATTCACCTTCCCCGGACTAATTATAAAAAAGAAAAAAATTATACTGGACAACCTCTTTAAATTGTGGCACATTAGGGGGGCCCTGGGGGGGTATATTAAAGGGATTGTCCAGGCATAATTTGTTATGGTTTATCCTCAGGATAGGCCATAGATACCTGATCTGTACGGGGCTGACCCCGGACCGATCAGCTGTACAGAACCACTTCTGATGCCTGTACTGTACACAATACAGGGACAGAAGCAGAGAGCTCTGTCCACTGTGTATTAGCCGGGCACCTTCACTGTATCTCAGCACTTATTGAAGTCAGTAGGAACTGAGCTGCAGTGAAGGCGCCGGGCTGCTATACAGCGGATGGAGCTTTCTGCTTTCGGCCCTGTGTTGTGTACAGAACGGGCTCCAGAAGTGGCTCCGAACAGCTGATGGGGCCGTGTGTCAGCCCCCTACTGATCAGGTATTTATGGCCTATCCTGAGCATAGGCCATAAAAAAGATTAACCCTGGACAACCCCTTTAATATGCACCACACAGTTTAATGTCCCTCCCCCCACAGGATGTTAGCCTCCATCACTGCTCCCACACAATATAATGACCCAATCACTGTTCCCCTACAGTATGGGGGAACCAGGGAAGAGGCCACTATGTGGGGGGACCAGTGACGTGACCATAGAAAAATTTGGCCCAGACAACCCCTTAAAAGAGGTTGTCCATAAACTGGAGCGACCACTGTGTCGGCCGCCAGGGAGATGTAAAAATAAGAAAATTAAAAAAAAAAGCAATACTCACCTGTCCCCAGCACCCCGTTGTCCCCTGCCTGTGTCTGTTCGGTGTCATGGCGGCGCCTCATTTCTGGAAATCCTGTACCAAATTGGTCTTAGCAATCACATGAGGTGCAGGACTCCCAGCAAGGAGTCGCTGGCACGAGACTGAATGGACACTGGCAGTGGACAATGGAGCACCAGGGACAAAGCAGTATGCTTTTTAATTTACTTATTTTTTACTTTACACCTCCCGCCAGCTACATGGGTTGCTCCAATTCCTGGACAACCTCTTTAAAGGATTTATCCATCTTTCTAATATTGAAGGCCTGTCCTTAGGATAGACCATCAATATTACATCTGCGATGATACAACAGGCCAGGACCTCTGCAGATCAGCTTTTCCAGGACAGTGTGGCTACAGGTAAAGGTAGCAATTCTTGGAGCCACGCTGTTCACTTGCCATACAAGGTGTAGCAGTAGGTTTAGGTAGTGCAGTGGTGCACATGGTATAGTGGGTGAGCAGCATGGCTCCCGGCATGTTATTACCTTTAGCCGCCCTGTCTCGGTACCGCTGATCTGCAGGGGTCCTGATGGTGGGCCCCTAGAAACAATTCCACTGGTGGGCCCTAGACATCCCAGTCCGACACTACATGCAGGTACAATGTGCTTCTCATTCTAACTGCAGCGTAGCTACAATATTGGCACCCTTGTCATTGGCAATGCTGCCCAGTTGTAGTTCGCGAGGAGCCATCCAGTGGGATAGCTGCTGCAAGATACTGCAAAGTAGCTCCTCTGCTGTGTGGCTTCTCTGATTCAGGCTCATTAACTGCAAAACCGCAAGGCAGCGCTTCACCTTACACCTAAACGAGGGGGCAGGAGGAGGAAGAGGAGTGGAAGCAACGGCTTGCACTGGTGAAGATGGTGGCAGGAAATGGTCCAGAGAGGAGGATCCAGAGGAGGTGGATGGGCCCTGCATGACGTCGGAACTGGGCTTGCACAATGGGGGGGGGGGGGGGTGGAACTAGCACCTGGCCTTGCTGTGTTTCTGGATTGTGACCACCTGACTGACCTGCCTACCAGGAAGATCACAGGGAGGAGTAGGAGAACAGCTTTGGTCACTTCCAGAGGACTGCTCTGACTAGGAGAAATAGCTTGCTGAGCAGGTGCCACATTACTACTAGGGATCTGTGTCAGTGAATAATGTGAAGGAGACATGGTTAACAGTCCAGAAAGGGCCTGCAGTAAATGACATGTTATGTAGGAGAAGGAGGAACACACAAAAGCCTGACTCAAGATCACATCGCTCTTGGATGCAATATCTTCCTGTGACTGAGATGAGCCAGGTAAATAATCAATAACTTCATCAACATTCTAAGAAAGCACAACAATCTTATGGCCACTGGCAGTGCCACCAAAAATAGAAGCAATATTTCTCTAGCCACCCACATTCTTTTTGTCAGTAGTAGTAGTAGTAGTAGCATGAATGTTTCCACCTCCCCCTCCTTTTGTATGTAGCTTGCCCTGTTTTCTTCCACTCATTTTTTAATGCACACAGTGATTAATTATTAACAAAAAAAACACTGAAATAACAGAGACTCTTTTCTTACATTAGTAAAGGATACTAGTAGTAACACGGCCACCACTTCTAATTTACTATTGTGTGAGATGTAGCTCTAGTATTACATATGCGCACGCAGTGAGAAATGCTTAAAATTTACAACAATATTCCACCTCCTTATTCTATTACAAGTACTGTCAGACAATATAAATTATTGACTGGCAATGAAAGGGTTAACTGTCTGCTCTGTAGACTCACTGACTGAACCTGCCCTGTCTATCTACAGTGGCTTGCAAAAGTATTCATACCTAACTTTTCACATTTTGTCACCTTACAACCACAAGCTTAAATGTATTTTATTTTATTTACAAAGTAGTGAAGTAGTAGTAGTGAAGAGGAACAAAAATGATACATGGTTTTCTAAATTCTAATCAAATAAAAATCTGTAATATGTCACTGCAACTGTATGTCTGTACTCCTATTATTATTGTTCACTTTTCAATTCTGACTTGTGTTGCCTATAGTCTAGCTAATAGGATAGCATTAGCTATGGGATGCATTGAAATAGATGTGTGTGCATTTCCACCATTACAGCAAATAAAGGTTGAGATCACAAGCACAGTCTATTGGCTGAGAGGCTGTTAGATGTTTATATCACTTGATGTGTGAGTCACTTGACATTGTCTGCTCTGTATTTCCTGGTCTAACACGTGGTGGCGACATTTTCTTGTAACACAGCCATTTTTGTTCATCCAAAGCAAATTGCTGTTTGTTCGGTGTTAAAAACCAAACAATTTGGAATATTGAGGACAAATCCAGCTCACTATGCACAGTCCCCTATTTGAAGTCAATAGACTCTTGCAATAAAACTCATGTTCGATTTTTATTTGGGAAGGCTACATTAGCTCCTAAAACTAAGCATACTATCCCTAGACTTGAACGTTATGGAACAGTACTGACTGTTGAAATTGCAGATGTTATACAGCGTGAGCTAGATATTCATGTACATGAGATTAAATTCTACACAGATAGCAAAGATGTTCTGGGTTACATATACAGCCAGACAAAATGGTTCTATGTCTATGTCAGTAAAAGCAAGAGTTAGTGATCCCTCCGTCACGCTCCACAAATTTCCAGATTGTTTATTTCTTGACCTGTTGTAAATAACTTCTCTACTTATATTGCATTTTGTTTTTTTTAAAGATTTTTTAAAGATCCTTTGAAGGTCCATGTCTTTGGTGTATAAAAAGTCTTTGAATTTTCAGTTTCTTGTATAACACCATGTCTGAAGAAGAGAGCTAGTACTCTCAAAAGCTTACCATCAAATATACTCAGTTAGCCTCTAAAAGGTATCGCCTGATTTCTTCACTCTTCCACTATGTCAGTAACAGCCCTGAAAAGATCAGGAAGCTCTCTAAGCCTGAACAATGCAATATGTTCCATCATATCTAAACCCTGCAGATTGTGTCATCAAAGCATCTGTTTGTAGTGCCTTTGCAAATTATTTTTGGTTGACAAATCCACAGTTCTTGCAGAACCAGACCAAAGAGAATTCTACTGAAGACAACTTCAGCCTCCAAGACCCTGACAACGGTCCAGAGAATCACCCAGAACCTTGTTACCAGATTCAAGATGGTGAGAGGTTTGGCTTCAGTTGTTATCGCTTTGAACAATTTTCCAGATGGATAAAGTCTGTACGCACCATTGCAAGATTAGTCCACATTGTACAGTACAGTGCTATCATACTGAAAACACTAATGCTGATTGTTGAGGTTGGCACAGTGACTGTCAATGTCTGTAAAGCGCTGCGGAATATGATGACGCTATATAAGTAAGCATAGTAATAATAATAATAACAACACAAATACTGGCAGAAATCAAAAAGTTGTCCAAAAGTTTAGTTACGCTTTAAGGGGAAAATTGCACAAACAAAAATGTCTGACTTGCTGAGGCCACGTGACCACTGAGGCCTCAGCATGCCTCAGGAAAAGGACCCGTGATGTGACATGTAGTGACATTCAGGCCCCTTCGCTGATTGGCCTCAGTGGTCACATGACTGCTGAGGCCAATTAGTGGCTTCAGCACAACGCCGGAAGAGACCCACCAGAGCAGATGAACCAGGAGGTACGGGAGGACACCAGAGCAACGGGACAGCTGAGTATTAGAGATGAGCGAATTTCTCAAAAGTTCGATTCTGCAGTTCGATTCGAAGCTCCAAAAAAAATTTGCTTTGATACGAAATAATTTGCGGCAAATATCGCTAGAAAACACCTATTTCCTGGCTTCAGAGAGCCTGTATAGTGGTGTAGAACACTGGGCCTTGCAGTAACATGCATATGGAGTCTACTCTGTTAGTGAAACAATACTGTGAGTCAGTATGACACGCAAATGACAGGCATCGGTCTTAAAACCACTGCACACTTCACTTATTTGGCCAGTTATAGGGCCAAAACTGACCAACTAACTCAAGTGTGAACTCAGCCTTACAGGTCCAGGTTAGTGCAAGGTAGAAAGGCCCAACATCCTACTGTAGCGTGAAAGAGCGCACTCCTTTTACACCCTCGTCTGCCGATTCCACATAGATGTCTACAGAGTGGCAAGGCGACATAATGTGGAGGTGGCAGAAGCATGAGGAGGCCACAGAGTGGCAAGGCGACATAATGTGGAGTTGGCAGCAGCATGAGGAGGCCATACAGTGATCCAGTGGCAGCGGCTTTAGGAGGACATACAGTGACCCAGCAGCGGCTACGGCATGAGGAGGGCATACAGTGACCTGGTGGCAGCGGCATGAGGAGGGCATACAGTGACCCAGTGGCAGTGCCGTGAGGAGGCCATACAGTGACCCGGTGGCTGCGGCATGAGTAGGACATACAGTGACCCAGTGGCTGTGACATAAGGAGGCTATAGATTGACCCAGCAGTGGCAGTGGCATAAGGAGGCCATACAGTGACGCAGTGGGTGCGGCATGAGTAGGCCATACAGTGACCCAGTGGCATCAGCATGAGGATGCCATACAATCACCCAGTGACAGCAGCATGAGGAGGCCATACAATGACCCAGTGACAGCGGCATGAGGATGCTATACAATGACCCAGTGACAGCAGCATGAGGAGGCCATACAATGACCCAGTGACAGCGGCATGAGGAGGCCATACAGTGACCCGGTGGCAGCGGCATGAGGAGGCCATACAGTGACCCGGTGGCAGCAGCATGAGGAGGCCATACAGTGACCCGGTGGCAGCGGCATGAGGAGGGCATTCAGTGACCCAGTGGCAGCGGCATGAGGAGGGCATACAGTGATCCAGTGGCTGCAGCATGAGGAGGACATACAGTGACCCAGTGGCTGTGGCATGAGGAGGCCATAAATTGGCCCAGCAGTGGCAGTGGCATAAGGAGGCCATACAGTGACCCAGTGGCTGTGGCATGAGTAGACCATACAGTGACCCAGTGGCATCAGCATGAGGATGCCATACAGTGACCCGGTGGCAGTGGGGCGTGACGGAGGGATCACTAATTCTTGCTGTTTGCTGTCACGTAGTGATTTGTGACCATCACAGTTCATACATAGTGTGACATGAAACTGGCATGAATATTAAGTCCAAATTGCAGAGTTTTAAATTTTTGCTAACTTATATTCCCATTCTTTCCTCTCCCTTTGCGTCTTAAAATGTCCCATTAAAACCACAACATGCAAATCTTCAATTGAGTGGCCTTCTCCGTGTGGCTACTGGGAGATCTGTTCTGCTGTTATCAATGGTGGATCTGTGTGAGTTCATGTGCTGACTAAGTGTAAGGGAATCGCTAGAAGAGCGATTCCCCAGTAGCTGCTGGAGAACCCTGGGGGGAGGGGCACAACAAGACAGTGAGCCCTAAAGCTGAAAACCCCCCTCTGGCCCTGCCTCTTGCCTGACTGTCCTAGGTGACAGCCGACAACTCGGAGCCGGTCCCTACACTGAATAAGTGACAACACAGAACACAGACAGAACAAACGACAAAAGGGAGGTCAGCAAGCCAAGGGTTCGGTAACAGACGAGCAATGCAGTACAGAATCAAAATGCAAGAGAATAGTCAAAAGTCAAGGCCAGAGGTCAGGAATAGGAATAAAGATAACAAAAACAGCAAGGAGTAATAGCCAGAACGCAAGAAGCAATAACCAGTGACCATGTGAGGGCTAACAACCTGTTTATAGAAAGACAGGACCTGCCCCAGACAGGATTGGTAGACAGGCTGTCAATCACACAGGCAAGGCTGAGATTAACTATTAGAGGAGCAGAGAGAAAGAAAGATGCAACAGACGAATGTGGCTGAAATTCAATTACAGACAGGAGGTATTAGGACAGTGTTCAGACTGAGCAACAAGAAACCTACGCAAGGAATCAAACTGAACACGCCTCCTTCGACGCAGCGTGCGAGCAGAGGTTGGTGCAGAGACCCGAACAGGCAGAGACGTTACACTAAGTCTCTGCCCTGTTTCACCCACATAGAGGCCTGTGGTGGGACATTGCACACACATTATGAGATAAACTACATTGAAAGACCTGCAGGAAAATGTCCCTCTAATCCTGTGCACCTGTTGTGACTGTGGGATAGGTACACTGTCAGCAGTGTGGATGTGCCTGCAGGTCTTGCACCTGTTTTGCAGGCAAGGTCAGGTGGCATTTTCAGAGTGAGGAGGTGGCATATAGTCACCCAGTGGCAGAGTGCAGAGGTGCAGCAGCATGAAGAGGCACAGAGTGGCAAGGTGATATAATGTGTAGGTAGCAACAGCCTTAGGAGGCCATACAGTCACCCAATGGCAGAGTGAGGAGGTGGCAGCAGCATGAGGAGGCCATACAGTGACCCAGTGGCAGAGTGAGGAGGTGGCAGCAGAGTGAGTAGGCCATAGAGTGGCAAGGTGATACAATGAGTAGGTAGCAACAGCCTTAGGAGGCCATACAGTGAACCAGTGGCAGAGTGTGGTGAGGCAGCATGGATCATTTAATCTGATGCATCAGGTATTGGTGGGTGGAAATCCTGACTGATCCACGCCTGATTTCACCTTGACAAAGGTGAGTTCTCCTTGGGGTAACTATGGCCCTCGCCACACTAAACACCCGCTCTGATGCCACACTACTGGCCAGGCAGGACAGCTTTTCCAGGGCAAACTCGGCCAGTTGCGGCCACAAATCCAGTTTGACTGCCCAGTAGCCCAGTGGATCTTCGATGATGGGTGGCAGGGTGCACTCTAAGTATGCCACCACCTGCTGGTTCAGGTTCTGCTCTATGTCTAGCTGCTGATGAGCAGCTTCTTCACTATGCAACTGAAGAAAGCTGCTCATCAGCGATTCTAGGCTCAGTCTGCTGCTGATGGAGCCGATACTGCTCCTGCCACCCCCACCCCCCTCCCACAGCTGCCATGCCAATGCAAGTTGAGCACTCAGGGCCCCCCTGGTCGGACATGCGAGAGGATGGACGATGGCGCAGATAGGCAGCAGCCAACTTGCTACATAGCATGTCTCTATAGTAGTTCAGTTTGTCCTACCTTTCAGTGGGTGTAAAAACTACCTTTTTCCCCAGGAGTGAGGGTCTAACATGGTGGAGAGCCAGTAGTCATCCCTCTGCTGAATGGTGACAATTCGGCTGTCACTGCGCAAGAAAGTGAGCATGCTTCGGGCCATTTGCGCAAGTGACTCCGAGGGACTCCCTGCATCTGCTTTATCCTCCTCATCTCCCTCTGGCTGTTCTGGTGGCTCCTGCTCCTCTTCTCCACCCATTTGGCTACACATTGTTTGTACTCCAATGTCCTCCTCATCCTCCTCCTCCAGTTCAGCCCCCACAGGGCTCATGTGGCCGTTAGATGTAGACGACACATCTCCAGTCCCCTAACCAGCCAGATTGAAAAGCATCTTTTCCAGGATGTGAATCAGTGGAATGATGTTGTTCATCCCGTAGTCCTGGCGACTGACTAACAAAGTAGCCTCCACAAAGGGAACGAGCAAACGGCAGTTGTCACGCATGAGCTGCCACTGGCTAACGTTAAAGTTACACAGGGGAGTACCACTGTCCGCTTGGATCATCAAGAAATCGTTTATGGCTTTTCTCTGTTCATATAGTCGATCCAACATATTCATGGTTGAATTCCAACGGGTGGAAACATCGCATATCAGCCTATGTTGTGGGAGGTCGTTCTGCCGCTGTAGCTTAAGGAAGGTGTGCTTAGTGGTGTACGAGTGGCTGAAGTGCATGCAAAGTTTCCTGGCTATTTTTAGGATGTCTTGCAGATGGGTGGAACACTTAAGGAAACACTTGACAACCAGATTGAACATGTGCGCCATGCAGGGCGCATGGCTCAGCCCTCCTTGATGCAGTGCCGACACCATGCTCTTTCTGTTGTCGGTCACCATTGTTCCGATTTTAAGTTCTCTTGGAGAAAGCCAGGATTCGATTTCTTGATTGAGGACATGGAGCAGTTCCTCCCCTGTTTGACTTCGTTTGCCCAGTCAAACGAGGTGTAGAACAACGTGACACCGCTCTGCCCTGCACATGTGGTATGCTGGAGGAGCACTGTGAATTGTCCTTGCAGTGGAGGCTGAGGAGACAGTGGAGGATGAGGCGAACATTGTTGCAGGACCAACAGCATGAGAACGTCACCTGTCCAAGTTGCTGATGTGTCTGGGCAGGCACCACATTAACCCAGTGGGCCGTAAATGACATATATTGTCCTTGACCGTAGTTACAGCTCCACACATCGGCGCTGTCGTGCACTTTGGCAGACACCGACAGGCTCAAGAACTGGCCCACCTTCTCTTCTACATATTTGTGCAAGGCTGGTACTGCCTTCTTGGCAAAGAAATTATGACTTGGGACTCTCCACCTCGGCTCGGCGTAAGCCATCAGTTCTCTGAAAGGTGCAGAGTCCACCAAGTGGAAAGGGAGTGACTGCAGCACCAGCAACTTGGACAGGAGCACGTTCAACTTCTGCACTGTTGGATGAGTGTACGCATACTGTTGTCTCAGATATAGATTCCGTGATCGACTGCTGATGCAATAACTGACTAGGAGGAGGAGGAGGAGGAGCAGGAGCATCACGACCATCAGATGATGGGAAGGACACACAGCTTCCTTCGGCTGAGGTGGTGGAGCCTTGAATGCCTGAAATGGGGTGCATGCCACTGAGTGCTGTAGCGGTTGCTGTGGCAGGCTGGACCTCCACGGCTCTCCCAGGCCACTTTATGGTGACGCTGCATATGTTGATGCAGGGCTGTGGTGCCAACATTGGCACCTTTGCCACACTTCACCTTCTGCCCACATATTGAACATATGGCCATGTTCACATCCCTCGGCGGCTTTACAAAAAACTGCCACACTGCCGAGTAAGTGATTTTACCCCCAACACTCCACACTAACTGACTGCTACCGCCACTGCCTCCGTAAACCCCTGCACCACTGCTTTCTGGGCAGATAGGCTGCTGCGAAGTGGGTGGTCTACTCCGGGCACGTTTAGCTCCCAACCTCATACTGCTGCCACCCTGATGACTCCCCCGCTGCCTCATGCGCAAGCTGCAACCATCTTCTCCTGATGACGATGAAGCCCCTTCGTCATCCAGCTCCTACTGTCTGCAGTTCATTGATGTCCTCCTCAACACCAGCTCCCACGCCACTCTCCTCATCACTACTTGCCCACCTACTGGAGGAAGTAGCGGATGTCTCCTCCAGATCTTGGCTGAGCAGTAGCTGCTGACTGTCCTCTAGTACCTCCTCCTCACTGTATAGTGGATCTGAGCCCACATCATAGAGTACTTCTCTTGTTGTGGGAAACAGAAAAGGACAGAGGCAGGTTGAGGACAGAGACAGGTTGAGGACAGGTGAGGGCATAGGGCCTGCTGCCAGGCCATGCCAACTAAGGGTTGTGTCTGATGGACTCACCAACTCTTGGCTGGGGGTGTCTGATGTGACTTGGGATGAATTGGATGACCGAGTCAACCATTCTATAACCGGTGGGTTGCTGGTCATGACCGCTACTTGACACTGGGAGCTCAGGCCTCTGTATTTGACCCCTGCTGCCATGCCCCCTTACTCTGCTGCGACCTGTGCCTGCGCCAGAAACATTTAGGCCTGTGGCCCTCCCCTCTGCATGGCCTCTCGCTTCTCTGTCTGACATACTGTTCGATGAAAAAAACGTAATTGCAAATGGCAAAAAGGCCTGTTACTTTCTACTTTAAAGAGAACGGCCCCTTATTTTTTTCCCCACTAATGAACACCTATAAAAAAGCGTGATAAAGGCAGAGATTTGTGGCTAAGAATTATTGACAATACTGTATTGAGAAATGGCCAGCAACTTTATACTGGGAACAAAATGGCGAATATGGTCCTCCTTATGGGTTTCCACACTAATAAACACTTCAGTAAGTGATAACCGCTAAAAATTATTGAATTATTATTGACAATACTGTATTGATAAATGGCCAGCAACTTTATACTGGGAACACAATGGTGAATATGGTCTTTATGTCTTTCCTCACGTTAAAGGCGTTTATTACAGATAAGTGCAGATATTAGTGGATGATAAATCAGTTTTCTTTGGCACAATAGTACTGACAAATGGCCTGTAATGTTATGCTTTTGAAGAACAGTGAATAAGTCCCTTATAATAAACGCCTTGAAAAAAGCGTTTATTGCAGATAAGTAGAGATATTAGTGGATGTAATTCACCGTTTTCTGCTGTACTGCACTGGAAAAGGCTTGTTGTGTTCCACCTTGAAGACACAGTTATGAGTAATGAGCAGCAGTATAATGGCAGTGAGTGCTGCAATGTGTTTTAAAATTCTTACTGTAAATGACCCTGCAACCATCCCAAATTCTTCTCTCAATTCCTCCCTATCCTTTCCCTACAGCCTCTTTCCCTGAACTTCTGTTTTCTAAGTCTTTCCCTAGCTCCTGCTGCATCTGTCCCTACAGTAAGAGTGATGTGAAATGACTAAAATGTACCTAAAATAGCCGAGGGTTTTTATAGGGCTGTGACATGACAGGGCCGGCTGGCTGCTGATTAGCTGCACACTTGGCATTGTGGGTGATCCCGCTTTCCCAGAGTCCCTTGCCCCTTGTCCTAACATGTGCAGCAGCCATTTTATTAAAAAAAATGCGATTCGATGCATCGAAGTGTGAGGAAATCTGGAATAGAGGCGAATCGAAGATTTTCTGAAATTCGGATCGAATTCCACTTCTGCATACTATCTAATGAGTATGCATTTTTTTTTTTTTTCCACTGCCCTCAGCTTATCTAAACTTTAAAAGGGTTGTCCATTTTTGCCTGGACAACCCCTTTAAGATGAGCTTGGATTCATTTTAAAGATGAGAATCTCATCACGAAAAGGCTATTCAACATTGAGATCCCAATACAGATCTCAATTCCCGACATCGTTTTTAACACGCTTTAAATCGCTCGGAATCTGTAATGGCTATCATGATGATCTTGGTATCATTTTAAAGATGAGCTTGGATTCATTTTAAAGATAAGCATCTCATCTTCATAGCCTTAACCAATCCTGAGATATGGGCCTCTAAATTACCCTCCCACTCCTACCTCAGGCAGCATCTTAGTGCTGTGTGAAGGAGAAGGAGGGGTAGAGTTGCAGACGTTCATGTCTGCGCTTAACCTGTATGTGACCCCAGGGGGAGGGGTAGCATGGACTTCTGTCCATGTTATCCCCTCTCCTATCAATCAGAGAGCATACTATACTTTTGCTCTCTGATTGTCCCATAGAGGGATAATGTAACACCCCTTTGAACCTAATCAGAGTGATTATTCATTACAGTTACAATTTTTAAAGAGAGATAGAAAATTATATTTTTAAGTAAGCCTCTATTTAATTTGCTGCACAAAATTGGTTGGTGCATTTTTGCGATTTTGGCGTTTCTTTAACATCTGCACCTGTAAACATATACAGTTAGGTCCATAAATATTTGGACAGAGACAACATTTTTCTAATTTTGGTTCTGTACAGTACCACAATGAATTTTGAACAAAACTATTCAGATGCTGTTGAAGTTCAGACTTTCAGATTTAATTCAGTGGGTTGAACAAAATGATTGCATAAAAATGTGAGGAACTAAAGTAATTGGACAAATTAAATAATTGTAAACAAAATTTTAATTTCTAATACTTAGTTGAAAACCCTTTGTTGGCAATGACGGCCTGAAGTCTTGAACTCATGGACATCACCAGATGCTGCGTTTCCTCCTTTTTAATGCTCTGCCAGGTCTTTACTTCGGCGGTTTTCAGTCGTTATTTGTTTGTGGGCCTTTCTGTCTGAAGTTTAGTCTTTAACAAGTGAAATGAATGCTCAATTGAGTTAAGATCAGATGACTGACTTGGCCATTCAAGAATATTCCACTTCTTTGCTTTAATAAACTCCTGGACTGCTTTGGCTTTATGTTTGGGACACTGTCCATCTGTATTATGAAACGCCGACCAATCATTTTGGCTGCATTTGAGTACACAGTATGTCTCTGAATACCTCAGAATTCATCTGGCTGCTTCTGTCCTGTGTCACATCATCAATAAACACTAGTGACTCAGTGCCACTGGCAGCAATGCATGCCAAAGCCATCACCCTCCTCCGCTATGTTTTACAGATGATGTGGTATGCTTTGGATCCTGAGCTGTACCACGCCTTCGCCATACTTTTTTCTTTCCATCATTATGGTAGAGATTGATCTTAGTTTCCTCTGTCCAAAGAATGTTCTTCCAGAACTGTGCTGCTTTTTTAGATGTTTTTTTTAGCAAAGTCCAATCTAGCCTTTTTATTCTTGAGGCTTATTAGTGACTTGCACTGCACAGTGATCCATCTGTATTTTCTTTCATGCAGTCTTCTCTTTATGGTAGATTTGGATATTGATACGCCTACATCCTGGAGAGTTGGCTGGCTGTTGTGAAGGGGTTTCTTTTAACCATGGAAATTATTCTGCGATCATCCACCACTGTTGTCTTCCATGGGCATCCAGGTCTTTTGGCATTGATGAGTTCACCAGTGCTTTCTTTCTTAATCAGGATGGACCAAACTGTAGATTTTGCCACTCCTAATATTGTAGCAATTTCTTGGATGGGTTTTTTCTGTTTTCGCAGTTTAAAGATGGCTTGTTTCACCTGCATGGAGAGCTCCTTTGACTGCATGATTTCTTCACAGCAAAATCTTCCAAATGCAAGCACCACACCTAAAATCAACTCCATGCCTTTTATCTGCTTAATTGAGAATAACATAATGAAGGAATTGCCCACACCTGCCCATGAAACAGCCTTTGAGTCAATTGTCCAATTACTTTTAGACCCTTTAAAAACAATGTGGCACATGTTAAGCTGAAACTCTTAAACTCTTCATCCAATTTTAATGTGGATACCCTCAAATGATAGCTGAAAGTCTGGACTTTATGTCCATGTCCATTATATAACTATAACTTGAATATGTTTTAGCAAACAGGTAAAAAAAACTAAATTTGTGTCATGTCCAAATATATATAGACCTAACTGTATATATGTGTGGTATGTAAGAGTTCCTCACATCTTGCAGTTTTTTGGAAAGTACATTTTGTTTGCAGAAAGGGTTTGCTTGAAAATGCACTTTAGTGGCAAATTTAAATTTTTGCTTGTAATCTCTACTGCAAAGTTGCATGAAGGTAGTTGTATATATGAAATATTAAGTTGTGTTTTTTCATACGGTATGCTGTGCAATCTCAAAGAAGTTAGATTTTGGTATTACAGTCACAGTTTTCTATGTGCAGTTCAGATTTTTTATATATTAGTGAATAACAGCAAAATATTACTTGTCTTCTGTATCAGCGTTTTTGAGAGTACGAGGTCTTGTTGTAGTTGATGGTTCCAGTATGTATAAATTGTGTACACCTTGATCTATTATTTTATATGTGCTGTGTGTGAATGTATGATTGAATAGAAGTTTTAGGTGCAAATATATGATTTAGTGCATTTTTTCAAAACATTTGTGTTTGTCACAAAGTTACATGAAGGTGGCTATTGATAACCCACTGAGACACATGCAATCTCAGGTTGTCTACCTTCAAGAAATATAGGGGTTTAGGGGTGCACTGGTTTTTCATTTGGACATTTCTCCACAATGTCATGTAAATAGTTGAAATCCAATCCAACTGGGACCTATATGCAGCATCCCATAGTACTCCTGCTTAAAGAAGACCTTTCATTTCCTCATGAAAGTGTAGTTTTCTATACTGCTAGAAAGCCGACAGTGCGCTGAATTTAGAGATATTGGTGCCATTAGTATCAGCACCGATATCTCCTCACTGTCATAAGGGCATTCCTCCACCCCCCCCCCCCCAAACAGTACTGGTCCATAGACTTGTACATGGAGGGCATTCCTCACAGTTCAGCGTCATCACTGGGCCGTAAGGAACGCCCCTTCTGATTGTACTCTAACAGAGCATTGTACTGTCAGGGGGGGCATTCCTCACAACTCAGTGATGACGCTAGGCTGTGAGGAACGCCCTTCTGACGGTGGGGAGATATCGGTGCCGAAACTAACAGCATTGATATCTCCACCACAAGGGCACATACCCGGAAAGCCGACTTTCTAGTGGTATATAAAACCGCACTTTCATGATGACATGAAAGGTCATCTTTAAATTGTGTTTGTCTTTGTGCCTCTGGGTTATGTTTGTGCATCCTGTCTATATGTTATGTGTTAAATGTAATTGTTATGCAGCTCTCCCCTTTGTTATTTCCCCATTGTTCACCACCTTCACTTGGTACAGCCCTGGCCTATCACAGGCCACTGGGTGGGGTCTGGGAGATGAAAGTCTCCAGGGGACCGTTGGAATCTCACTCTAGCAGTTTGTAGTGACAAGGTATGCTAGCTCTGCACACTGAGTCCTGCGGTTCCCAATACAGCCCCTGAGGAGGAAGAATTCAAGCCCAAGGCTCTTCTTGAGATAGCCCTGAGACAGGGACTTCTGCTGGACATTGTGCCAGGAGGGGCATTGGAGTCCTGTGACAGAAGGTGTTCTACAAAGTAACCAGACCCGTTAGGACTACTCTGGAGTACAGCCCCCAGTATCTGCTGCTGGAGGAGGCTGAGGAGTGGAGTTAGTTTTGGAGTGGAGTACGGCACTAGAGCCTAAACATCACTGGGCATTCCCTCAAAACCAAGGCTGGGGGAGTTGAATAGTGGGAGACTACAACCCCCATTTGGAAGCTACTTGGTTTCACTGTTCAGTTGCTGAGTAAAGTTTAAACCTGTTTTGACTGCACAACTGCCTTCCTGAGTTGCTCCTACATTACCATCAGGGCCATTCCAAACACCATCACACCGGCTCAGAGTAGAGAGGTCCCCTCTCCAGCTAGAAAAGCCCCTGGGGAACTACTGCCACCACCATCAGGTAGCACAGCAGGTCCCCTTCATCGGTGTCTGGCCTAGGAGCAGAGCTGGGGAGAGTGGTTGAGAGCATTCAGCCTATCTAGTGGCACAGCATCTGCCACTACTACTCCCATCATCCGGTTCCCTTCATCTGGACTGTGGCATCTATAAATTGCATTGAGTGCTACATCTGTAATACTATGTTTAGTTCCTTTGGTGCCACCTAGTGGTCATTGATATAATAATAATAATAATAATAATAATTAATAATAATAATAATAGTCCTTTAATAGTCCCACAGTGGGGAAATTCAGTGTGTTACAGCAGCAAAGATAAGATAAGATAAGCAGATACAAATACAAATACAACATGTACAGGAATGTTCCAAGGTGAGAGGCATTACATTAATAGCAGACAGACAGATAGGACGTAGCAGAGGGGGGGGGGGGAATTTAACAGGCAGAGAGATATTTCAGTTCTCTGTATGTAATGATCTCCGCTTAGGTCGGTGTTGGTTATACAGCCTAACCGCGGTGGGGAGGAAAGACTTCCGATAGCGCTCCTTCTCACACCTAGGATGGAGCAGTCGGTCACTGACAGTACTGCCCAGCGCAATCACAGTCTCATGCATGGGATGGGAGTTATTCTCCCGCATGGAGCTCACCACGGACAGTATCCTTCTGTCACCCACCACCTGCACTGGGTCCAGTGGGCTCCCCAGGACAGAGCTGGCCCTTCTAATCAGCTTGTCAAGTTTATTTCTGTCCCTGGTTGATATACTGCTCCCCCAGCAGGCCACTCCAAAGAAGATGGCTGATGCCACTACCGAGTTGAAGAAAGTCCTAAGAAGTTCCCCCCGGATTCCAAAGGCTCTCAGCTTCCTAAGCAGGTAGAGCCTGCTGTGGCCCTTCCTGTACAGGGCCTCCATATGATCTGCCCACTCCAGCTTATTATTAAGGAGCAGACCCAGGTACTTATAGGTGTTCACAATCTAGATGCCCGTCCCCAGGATGTCCACTGGTTTTGGAGGGCATCTGCCTTTACAGAAGTCCACCACCATCTCCTTGGTCTTCCCCGCGTTAATCTTCAGGTGGTTCTGGTGGCACCAGTCCACAAAAAAACGGTTCAGTTCTCTGTACTCCCTGTCATCATCGTCTGTGATGAGGCCTACTATTGCAGAGTCGTCAGAATACTTCTGTAGGTAGCAGCTGGATGAGTTGCACCTAAAATCAGCAGTGTGCAGTGTGAAGAGGAAAGGGGCGAGAACCGTACCCTGAGGTGCCCCCGTATTACAGATCACGGTACCTGACACACAGTCTTGGGCTCTCACGTATTGAGGTCGATTTGTGAGGTAGTCTAGGATCCAGTTGAAGAGGTGGTGGTCCACTCCAGCAAGGTCCAGCTTGTCTCTCAGTAACCTGGGCTGTATGGTGTTAAAAGCACTGGAGAAATCAAAGAACATTATTCTCACCGTGTTCCCTGGTTTTTCCAGGTGAGACAGAGCCCTGTGCAGAAGATGGATGATGGCATCATCTACCCCAATGCCCGGTCGATAAGCAAACTGGAGAGGGTCCATAGCGGGGCTCACTAGAGGGCGAAGATGTGTGAGAACCAATCTCTCTAAGATCTTCATCAAGTGGGATGTCAGTGCTACAGGTCTGTAGTCGTTGAGGTCCATAGGGTGAGGTTTCTTTGGAACTGGTACCACACAAAAAGATTTCCATAATTCAGGGACTATTTCCTGCCTCAGGCTCATATTATACATATATGTAATTATACCACACAGCTGGTCCCCACAAGTCTTAATTAGCCTTGCACTGATGTCATCTGGCCCTGCGGCTTTCCTCGCCTTGATCTTTTTCATCTCCTTCCTCACCTGGGCCCGTGTGAAGGTCAGACTGTGGTCAGATAAAGACAGATTTCTGGATTTACTGGTCTGTTGGGAAGTAGCCACATGGGGTGAATGGGGTGAAGTCATTGTGGTGAGGGGAGCTGAAGGACATGCTGGGGTGGGAGGAGCTGGTGTGTGATCAAATCTGTTGAAGAATAGGTTTAGTTCATTAAGCCAGTTAACATCTGCCTCAATCTGGCAGACCGACTGTTTATGACCCGAAATTGACTTAAGCCCCTCCCAGACCCCCCTTATGTCTTTTCTTTCCATTTGCTTTTCCATTTTTTCCTTATAACTGGATTTTCCTTGCCTGATTAGATGCCTCAGCTCCTTTTGTACTTCCCTCAGCCCCTCCTTATCTCTTGTCCTGAATGCCATCTTTTTCTCCTTAAGTAGTGTTTTTATATCAGAATTAATCCATGGTTTGTTGTTGGAGAAGCACCTCACCACTTTTGTGGGTACTGTGTTGTCCACACAAAAATTAATGTAGTCCGTTATGCAGTGTGTGAGTCCTTCTATATCTTCTCCATACGAATCCTGCAAAACTTCCCATGCGGTTGTGTCAAAACAATCCCTCAGAGCCTCATCACTCTCCTCTGACCATATCCTCACTGTGCGGGTGACAGCTGGTTCTCTACGTACAAGTGGCTTGTACACAGGTCGGAGATGTACTAGGTTGTGGTCCGATCTTCCCAGGGGCGGTAGGGCTGATGAGTTATATGCCTCCCTCACGTTGGCAAAGAACAAGTCCAGTGTTTTGTTGTCTCTTGTGTGGCAGGTTACATACTGTGTGAAACTGGGAAGTGTGGATGATGGAGAGGCGTGGTTGAAATCGCCAGACACAAGAAGGAGGGCCTGGGGGTGCTGAGACTGTAACTGGCTCAGCGTGGCTTGTAGGACCTCGCAGGCAGCGTCAGCTTTCGCAGAGGGGGGGACATATGCAGCTATCACGATGACATATATTAGGTTTATATTAGGTTTCTCTTAAGTTTTTTATGGATGTAATTTACTAAATGCTTTGTCACTGTAACTCCTCCTCTCTATATCATCACATCCTGCTTTCCTGTAATCTTTCATGTCTGTCTGATATGCATCACAGAGCTGGAGATAGTATTTTCCTTTGACCTCTATATCATCATTTCTCAAGGTACATTCAATAAAAACTCCTGAAGGCATATCTATTGCATCTTCCTCACTGGACTTCTACATGTAACTGGTGTCGCTGAGGGGAATGAGTAAAGTTCACTCTCTTCCATTGCTTGTGCAAGAGAATGCAGCTCACACTCATCAGAGACTCCTCACGCACATTGGTGGCAGAATTGCTTAGTGTTAGCTGCAAATAGGAAAACTCTTCTAGGTCATTAATAAACATATTAAAAAGAAGAGAACCGAATACTGATCCCTGTGGTATCCCACTGGTGACTGTGGCCCAGTTTGAATACTTTACCCATTAACCAGCACTTTCTGTTTCCTATTACTGAGCCAGTTGTGAACCCAAATGCAGAAATTTTTCCCTAGTCTCAATGTTATGAGTTTGTACACCAACCATTTATGTACTACAGTATTGAATGCCTTTGAAAAGTCTTGATAAACTACATGAGAATTACCAAGCTCCAGACTAAAACTGACCTCTTCATATAAACTGATCAAATTAGACTAAAAGGACCAATTCCTTATAAGGTTATTTTGATTGAGAAACTCCAGGATAGCATCTCTTAGAAAACACTGAGGTTATTATTAGCCTGTTCCACATCCTCATCCACAATTATACTCAGATTATTTTTTCTGTGACCACAACATAAGTTTTCTTGTACACATTAAAAAGATGTTCAGTAGAGGGGGAACAAAAACACTAAACTTCAGGAAAGCCAATTTTAACCAGCTGAGAGAGGAGCTTAGCAGTATAAACTGGGACAATGTCCTCAAAGTGACCGAAACGCAAACAAAATGGGACATTTTCAAAAGCATTCTAAATAGGACCGCTAAAAAACATATACCTTATGGGAGTAAGGGGGCCAGAAATTATAGAAAACCAATATGGCTACCTAAAACGGTAAGGAGTGCAATGAGGGATGAAAAGGAAGCATTTAAAGTACTAAAACAAGAAAGTAGTGACGCAGCATTAAATAAACTATAAAGCTAAAAATAAAGTGTGCAAAAGACAAATAAAGGAGGCAAAGACCGAAGCTAAGAGAATAATTGCCAAGGAAAGTAAAACTAATCTAAAATTATTCTTCAATTACATAAATAATAGAATAAAAACTGACAATGTGGGCCCTCTCAAAAATAATCTGGGTGAAATGGTGGAAGAGGATGAGGAAAAAGCACAACTATTAAATGCCTTATTCTCTACAGTGTTTCTGCAAGAAAATCGAAAGGCCAGCAACATGATTAGCGGTAATGTTAACTCCCAATTAAATGTCACCTGTTTAACCGAGGAGGAAGTGTGCCGCCGCCTTCAAAACACTAAAATGGAGAAGTCGCCGGGTCCAGATGGCATACACCCCCGAGTTCTGAGGGAATTATTCACGGTGATAGATAGACCCTTATATCAAATATTTAAGGATTCAGTAATGACTGGGTCTGTTCCACAGGATTGGCGCATACCAAATATGGTGCCAATTTTCAAAAAGGGGTCTAAACGTGAGCCTGGAAACTACAGACCAGTAAGTTTGACGTCTGTGGTGGGTAAGATATTTGAGGGCTTTCTAAGACATGCTATCCTGGAGTATCTCAATGTAAATAATCTTATAACGCCCAATCAGCATGGGTTTATGAGGAATTCGTCTTATCAGTCTAATCTGATCAGTTTCTATGAAGAGGTCACTTCTAGACTGGACATGGGTAATGCGGTAGGTGTAGTATATCTGGACTTTTCAAAGGCTTTTGATACTGTACCACATAAAAGATTGGTATGCAAAATGAGAATGTTGAAACAGAATAGGAAACAGGGTGCTTGTTAATGGTAAATACTCACACTAGATCACAGTCACCAGTGGAGTGCCACAGGGGTTATTATTGGGTCCTCTCCTATTTAATATCTTTACTAATGACCTGGTAGAGGGTTTACAGAGCAGGGTGTCCATATTTGCAGATGATACTAAACTCTGTAAGGTAATCAAAAATGACGAGGATAGTAGAATACTACAGGGGCGGTCTAAGGAAGCTGGAAGCATGGGCGGAGACTTGGCAAATGAAGTTTAATGTTGACAAATGTAAGGTTATGCATTTTGGTTGAATAAATAAAAAGTATGATTAATAATAAATAATAATAAATTACTGGGTAAGACTGCCACTGAAAAAGACTTGGGGATTTTGGTGAACAGTAAGCTTACCTTTAGTAAACAGAGGCAGGCAGCTGCCGCCAAGGCAAATAAAATCATGGGATGCATCAAAAGAGGTATTCCCATGACAAGAACATAGTTATGCCTCTATACAAATCACTGGTACAGCCACACATAGACTATTGCGCGCAATTTTGGGCCCCAGTATACAAGAAGGACATAACTGAACTAGAGAGAGGGGCATGGCCTGGCTATGGAGGAGTGAGGACGCATTCATCTCAGCTCCTTCCCCGGGCAGCCTAGGCACACACTAAACTTGTTGACCGGCACCTACCTTCCTCGCCCCGACATGGGCAGAACACGCATGCCTCCGCAGGGGTCCCCTTTCAACCCCTCCGGGGGTCCCATGGGAGGCCTCCATAGCCTGCTTCCTTTGGGACCCGCACGCTGCCCTCCAAGATGGTGCCCGACACTGCGGCCCCTTCCTGCGGCTTCCCGGCTTCCTCATTGCCGGTGTCCGCCTTTCTTCCAGGGTCTGGCTCCCTCGATGGCCCCGGAGTGATGCTCGTTCCCCCAGCAGAGACCTCCTATGTGCCCAGTCCTCCTGCACCATGGGCCACCGGAGGATCTGGGTACCGCTCAGCCCCCCCTCTACCTTGTCTACGGGAGCCTCGGATGGGGCTTGGCCCTCCCCTGCCGCCATCTCCTGCCTCCTCACCGGTGTCTCTACACCAGGGCCCTGTGCTGGGTGCCTCAGAGCCCTCCACGCAGCCCCTGCTGGACAAGACTGGCCCTCCTCCGCCTCTACACAGCTCTCCTGTGGTGGCTCCTGCATCAGCACCTACAGCTGGCTTGACTCCTCTGTCCGCGGATCTTCAGACTGCTCTTCCTGGCACAAGGAGATCTTCTGCTGCCGCTCTGCAAGGCTCTGTCTCAGCACTGGATGGCCCTGCACCCCTGTTGTTCTCAGGTCAGTCATCATATATTCGTGCTCCTCCAGCAACTCTTCCTGGCACGGAGCTGGCTCCTCCTGGAGGTTGTGCTGTGGACTCCTCTCATACTGGTAGACCCAGGGCTTCTCCCACTTCAGATACCCTGGATGAACTCCGCCACTTAAGTGCCCTCCTTGCCGCCATTCCAAGTCTGATATGGAGGCGTACGTATCCCGACTGGAACAGTCTTACAAGTCTGAGCTTTCTGCTGTTCGCTCTACTGTGCAACACCTGGAGGAGAGGGTAGACAGCCTAGAGTCCTCGTCCACCTCCTTTGCATCTCAACTCTCTGCCCATGATTCCGCCATCTCTTCTCACACTCACCAGCTTCAGTATTTGGCGGACCTCCTCGACGACCTTGAAAACCGGAACAGGCGGAACAACATCAGGGTTAGGGGCCTCCCTGAATCTAATTTATGCCAGATGTTCAACTCAGTGTTGGGGGTTCCGCTTGAACTTGATCGTGCACTCCGCTCCTTGGGCCCATGTCCTCCTGACATTGCAAACCCCAGAGATGTCATCTGTAGAGTACACAGATACCAGCTGAAGGAAGCCATCATGCGCAAAGCCAGAGAGTCTCGCCAGGTAATGTTCCAGGACATTCCCATCAATTTACTCTCGGACTTGTCTCGGCTTACTCTTTCTAAGCAGCCTGAAGCCTCTTCTGTACTTGCTGATTTAGCATCAAGAGCCATACTCCTGGGGCTTCCCATTCCGCCTGTAGGTTCGTCGCGGGGGCCGTACCCTAGCCTTGACTCACCCAGATGACATCCCGGCTTTCATGGCGGCGCTGGTACTACCTCCAGTTTCAGCCTTGGATTGGCCCTCTCTGCCTGGCGACTCCATTCCGGTTCCACCAGCCTGGCCCCAGCATCACCCTAGGAGACACCGTCGCGACCAGGCGCCTGCTTCAGATGATCACCTGAGCTCCAGTCCAGCCCCTCCAACTAGATGCCGTGAACTTTTTCTCCTCTTGCTGTTTGACCTTTGATTTTTCATGACCTCTGTGGTTGTTTTCCCTGTGGGGCCGCGGGGTGCCATGAGTGTGGTCCGTTTGTCGGGTCCCCGCGCTCCCTCAGGGACTGCACTCCTTCTCCCCTATTCCTTCTCTTCTTCCTCCTCTTTACTCTTTCCCTCTCTAACATTCCCTTCCCACCCCTTCTCTCTCTCTTTTCTCTTGGTTCTCACTTTTTCATCTCTTCCATTCCTCCTACTTAGATCTCCTCCATACCCATTGTTTGCTTGTTTAGCCGGTCAGCTCTAGAAAACCGTAATAGTTGTTTGTCCACTGGCGTGGCCTGGGGGCCCGGTGGGGGGAAAACGGCTCCTTTAGAAAGCCTGTTTCCCAACGGGGTCTCCGTGCTACTGTGTAGCACGTGTTTTGACACTTACTTTCTGCCTTTTCCCCACCCCTCTTGAGTGGAGGCTGTTCTCTCCACCCCGTCAATTTGGTTGATTATTTGTTAATTGTAGTTGCTGTCTCAGTTCGTCTTAGTTTTCCTGTACTTGTCTATCTTTTCCTTCCTATTGTCTATTCCTCTTGTGTCATCCTCCCTCCCCTCCCTTCCCCTGACTATGACCTCCCTTAATATTTGCACTCTTAATACTCGGGGGCTTAACGTCCCTCAGAAGCGTAATCAAATCTTGTATCAGCTTCACAAGAAACGTTCCCATATTGTTATCTTGCACAGGACCCACTTTAAGAAGGATCATGTTCCGGATATCCACAACCGTCACTACCCAGTTTGGTTTCACAACGTCAACCCGGTCGCCAAGTCCAAGGGTGTTTCCGTCGCCCTTCATCGTTCTCTACAACACGATGTACTAGACACCCTGATTGACCCTGAGGGCAGATTTGTGTTTCTTAAATTGCGCTTTGCGGCACCGTGCTCACTGTGGCTGGCTGTTATCTCCAAGGGCAGCTACTGTATTGCAAGAACTTAGTTGGCAGGTTGACGGAATTTAGTGATCCATCATTCAACTCCTCCCCTTCCCGCCCCCCCCCCCCACTTCCAGTCGCACTTGCTAACGACTACGCTCCACAACTGCCAACTGGTAGACGTGTGGCGCATCCTGCATCTTTGAGACCGGGACTATACCTTCCATTCTCCGGCACATAACTCCTATAGCCGTATAGACTTCTTTCTTGTCAGTCATCACGCCTCACCTGGTCTCCCACCACCCGCATCGACTCGGCCCTTTGGTCTGACCACGCTCCAGTGTTCCTGTCCCTTGAGGTCCTGGGGTTAGCACGTCGTCCTTTTACGTGGCTATTGAATGATAGCCTCCTGAAGGACACTTCTTGCAAGGCGGACATCAGCGCAACAATTAGAGACTTCGGCCTTGACCAGGCTCACGACCCCACTCCTCTCCCGCTGCAGTGGGAGGCGCTGAAGTGTGTGATCCGCGGTGTACTGATCAAACACGGAGCATGCCTTAAAAAGGAGCGCGCTGCTTGGGTCGTTATGCGCCTTGCGCACATTCATTCTCTCGAGCTGACTCATAAATGGACCTGTTCCCAGGTGGCGTTGACTGAACTTCTTAATGCTAGGGAGGAACTGTGTTCCTATCTTGACGAAATGAAATGTACCTGCATACTAGAGACTGCGTTAGGAAACATTACTACGAGTTCACCACCCAAGTGGCAATCTAGCGTATATCCCTCGACTGCGTGACGGGTCAGGCATCACGGTCCATAACCCTATTGATATAGCTGCAGCGTTCCGCTCTTTCTACCATGACTTATATAACATCCACGGGCAGTACGCCGACCTCGCCCCAGACTCTCTCCGTGCTAAAATCCAGGAGTACGTAACAGACATGTCTCTTCCCACTATCACGGACACTGACAGGGTTCTTTTCGAAGCACCTTTTTCTGAGGAGGAAGTTTCCCTCGTCATACAGTCTTCCCCGACGGGTAAGTCTCCTGGCCCGGATGGGTTTACTACTCGTTTTTACAAATGTTTTAGGGATCTCCTCTCTCCCACAATGGCTCGGGTATTTAATAGCATCGATGACTCTTCCCCCTTTGCGGCGCAGTCCCTCTAGGCCCTGATCACGGTCCTTCCCAAGCTGGGTAAGGATCCAATCAGTTGTGCCAGCTACCGCCCCAATGTCCCTCATTAATATCTATATCAAATTGTTTTCCAAGTTCGTTTGTCCCCCCTAATGCCAGGCCTGATTCATACCGATCAGGTTGGCTTTATCCGCGGTCGCGAAGCCCGGGATAATGTATGTAAGACCCTTTTGGCAATCTCACTGGCTCTTTCTGACAACTCTCCTATGTGCCTGCTTTCTGTAGATGCTGAAAAAGCGTTCGACCGGGTACACTGGGGCTTCTTGCGTGCGACGCTTCAGCAGATGGGTGTGGGTCCTGTTTTCTTGAGTAAGGTGTTTTCCCTCTATGACGATGCGACGGCAAGGGTTAGGACCAACGGGATACTCTCTGATCCTTTCTCGGTACAGAACGGCACTCGGCAGGGCTACCCTCTGTCGCTGCTGCTGTATGCCCTAGTTATGGAGCATCTGGCGGTGGCGATACGGCGGTGTCTGGACATCCATGGCCTTCAGATGGGCAGTCACCAGGTTAAGGCGGCGTTGTATGCTGTCGACCTCCTTCTATACGTCTCTCAGCCATGCGTGTCTTTTCCGTCTATATTACGCGAGTTTAGCCGATTTGGTCACCTTAGTAACTTTAAAGTAAACCTTTCCAAAAGCGAGGCCCTTGACATCACGATACCCCATGCAGAGGTTGCACATCCTGCAGACAACTTTCCATTTAAGTGGCAGACCGCTTGTCTCAAATACCTGGGAATTCATATCCCCCCTGACCCTTCCCACTTGTATCTTCTCAACTACCTCCCACTGCTCGAAACTCTTGCGGCGGACCTCCCGAGATACAGTACACAGACCCTTACTTGGTTCGGCCGTATTCACGCCCTAAAGATGGACATGGACCCTCGGCTTTTATATCTGTTCCAGGCGCTCCCCATTCACCTCCCGCGTACCTTTTTCACTTGAGTCCAGTCCCTGTTTGGGAGGTTTGTATGGGGTTCGGCGCGGAGTAGGACAAAATGCCAGACGTTGACCCGCCGCAAGGACAGGGGAGGTGCAGGCCTTCCGGATCCTAGACTTTATTACCGCTCTGCGGTTTTGCTCCATCTTTTTGACTGGCGCTACCGCAGCATGGACAAGCAATGGGTTTCTATCGAGGCTGATCTGTTAGCGGTCCTGCTCCCCTCATTGCCGTGGATTCCGCCTCATTTCCTCACGAGATCCGTCAGGCACTCATTCCTCTCTTCACACTTCCGTAAGGCCTGGGATTCAGTTTGTTCCAGCGGGAGAGTGGCCAGAGTCCCTGGCCCCCCTTAGTCCTCTATTTAGCAATCCTATGTTTCCACCGGGCTGCTTCGCAGATAGATTTAGTTGTTGGCGAAGCGGCGACGACGTTAGGCTTAGAAAGGTCACTGGGGATCCGCGCCTTCCTCCGTTGGCCCAGCTCAGCACTTCTCACCCAGACCTTTATTTATCCTGGCTGCAGTATGGTCAACTTACGGCCTTCCTGGGGAAATTCTCTTTGTCCCCTCTTCTTTCCTTTACCATGACTGACCTGGAGTCCGTCCTTTCCCATGCTGACTCTTCCCCGCACGCACTCTCGGTTCTTTACAGCGTTCTCTTCCGAGATGTTACCCTGGGGCCCCCCTCTTACACAGGCCCCTGGGACTCAGACTTTCGCGCAGGCCTCTTCCCTGCCGACTGGGATAGGGTTTTCCTGTTCGCACATAAGCTTCCGTTGCCCTGCAGTGCGCAAGAAAAGAATTTCAAGATCCTGTCTCGGTGGTACCGGGGCCCTGATTTCCTCCACAGAATTTATCCTGCTGTGACTGACTGGTGTTGGCACTGTGGTACTGAGAAAGGCACCCTATATCACATCTGGTGGGAGTGTGACTTTCTCAGGCCCTTTTGTGTTCGCCCTGTATGCTAAAGTGCATGGTCGCACGATCACAGCAACTCCCCAAATGGCCCTTCTTTCAGTTATCCCTGGCAGGATCTCTGCAGTGAAAAAAGACCTCCTACGACCTCCTTTTTCACGGCTGCTAGAACCGTCATTCCCAGGCACTGGCGAAACACTGTTTTGCCCTCCCTGGTTGAATTTCTTCAGGAGCTTCTCCTCATAAGGAGATTGGAGGCCCTGGTGGCGGAGGATTCCCCCCGACCCCTCCAAATTTGATGCTCTCTGGCGGTCTTGGGTGGTGTTCCAGGAATCGTCTGAGTTCACTTCTTTCTTTTCCTGATATAGTGATACCTTGCTACTTCTTTATTCCCTTAAGAGGTTATTAGTCGCTCTTCCATCCCACTGTTCCCCTCTCTCCCTCCCTTTTTCTCTCTAGTATATGTTTTCCTGATCGTAGTTCCCATTGTGTGTTCCTTTGTCTGTTTGTTCTTCTCCCATTACCTTTAAGATGTTGCTTTATGGTCCCGTATACTGGGCCTTCAGTTCCTCTGTTATTGCACTGTGCTCCACTGTGTTAGCTTGGGTCTTATCCCAAGCTTCTTGTTTATAGGCGAGGCCTGCATGCCTTCGCGTCATCTGTTTGTTCGCACTATTTTGTTTTCTTTTTCCACTGTACTTAAAAAAAAACCTTTAATAAACTTTGATTAAACATAACTGAACTAGACAGAGTGTAAAGAAGGGCGACCAAAATTATTAGGGGAATGGGTGGATTGGAGTACAACGATAGATTAACAAACTTGGGGTTATTCAGTTTAGAAAAAAGACGTCTATGGGGAGACCTAATAACAATGTACAAATACATGAAGGGACAGCACAAAGAACTTTCTAATGATCTTTATACTCTTAGGCCAGTGACAGTGATAAGGGGACACCCTCTACGTCTGGAAGAGAGAAAGTTTCACCAACAACATCGAATGGGGATTCTTTACTGTAAGAACAACCAGCCTATGGAACTCACTGCCCCAGGAAGTGGTGATGGTGGAGTCATTGAACACGTTCAAAGAGGGGTTGGATGTCTTTTTCAAACAGAACAATTTTACGGGTTATAGGTCTAGATTCTGTTAAGGACAAGTTGATCCAAGGTTTTATACTGATTGCCAGATTGCAGTCAGGAAGGAATTTTTCCCCTGAAATGGGGAAATTGGCATAAGTCTCATGGGCTTTTTTGCCTTCCTCTGGATCAATACTGTAGGGTACTGTAGGGTTATAGGTTGGACTTGATGGACTGTGTTTTCATCCAACCTCATCTACTATATAACTATGGTAGCGGGGCCCCCTTTGGGACAGCGGGACAGTTCTGCCTCTGCTGTCCCCCGTTCCGGGCTGACCAGCTCCAGGTCATCCACGTCAATGAGCCATCTGCTCCCTGCTTCATTATTTATCCCCTCCTTGTCCAGGAGCTGCAGGCGCAATGTGATGAGCCTGGAGCTCCCTGAAGACTCCAGACCAGAGACAGCAAGGGAGAGAGGAGAGGTGAGGGTTAGTGTTTTTTTTTTTTTGCTATTAATGCTGATTTCTCAGGATCGATTAGGGCTATGAAGATGTGCTTGGATTCATTTTAAACACAAGAATATCATCTTTCAATTAATGCCAAGATCATCATGATAGCCCTTAAAGATCCAGAGCAATTCACTGGTGAAACTGCTAATCGGCATTGAGATCCCAATGCAGATCTCAATTCCCAACAGCGTTTTTAACAGCAAATATTTACAGTCAATACTCTATACCAGGGGTAGGCAACCTTTTTCTCTTTGGCATGCCAATTTAAATAAAAAAATCAAAGATGAGGTCCTTGGAGTGCCGCGCAATAATTGTAAGGCTGACGACCCCTACTCTAAAGTCATATGGCACAAACCGTAACATAGGGGTGCTGTCATACTGTGCTCCCAGTCACGTGCGTTTACCGCTATTTGCCTTGATACACCTGTACTTTTCCATTTGAAGCAACGTAAGTAAATGTGTAACCCACATTAGTGGTAAATGTATATGACTGGGAGCAGAGTGAGGTAACACCTGCAGGATGGTGACACATTATGTACCTGGATGAGACATCCCCGGACACGGGTACTTTCACTTTTCTGTAAGTGAAAAGTGGATTAATTTCAGCCACATTTAATTTCTGGCTGTGTGGTAACAGCAAAACCACAGCCAGTAACTAATGGGTGTCACACTTACCCCAAAGTGAAAGCACTGGTGCCCGGGAACTAGATTTGGCTATAGCCACATCTGGGTACAGAGTGTTTCATCACCTGAAAAAAAAACACCCTTAGGCCTCCTGCACACAAACAGCATGGATGTGGTTTTCACTCACCTTTACATTAAAAATGAATTGACAGGGCTCCAAATGCAGGCAGATATAGGACCTGTTTTATATTTTGCAGCTCTTCAAACTGGCCCAGACACACAGCCACAAAAATGACATGTATGTGTATGAGCCCATTGAAATGTATGGCTCCCTACTTCGATCCACAAATGTGGATAAAAAGTATATAGTCATGTGCATTACAATTTAGTATCTCCATGTACCTCATATTAAAGGGAGTCTATCATTAGATTTAGGCAAATTTCCCTAACAACATGTTGGAATAGCCTTTATAAAGTCTATTCTATTCATACCTTTCTTTATCTTTTCTCCGACATCGTTCTTGAAATAAATACTTTATTCTTATATGCTAATTCTGTGCACGGAGCACAGGGGGCGTTCCCCCTGTGCTCTGAGCACAGTACCGTCATATCTAGTATTCCACCTCCTCTTGTTGCTGCATGCCCCTTCATGTGAAGATATCCTCTTCTTATTCTTTGCTGCGTCAGCAGCACTTCTCACTACAGCACATGCAAATTCCCCACATGCGCTGTAGTGAGAAGTGCTGCTGCTAATGCCTAAATCTAATGATAGGTCCTCTTTAAAGGGAGTTTTTCATGTGCTCATAAATATTCTGTTTTATATACCACTATAAAGCCTGCAGTGCGCTGAATTCAGCGTACTGTTGGTTTTCCCGGTATGTGGAGAGAAATTAGCTGAGAGAGAAATTAACCGATATCTCCCCCCTGTCAGAAAGGCGCTGTAAGCAACGCCCCCCCCCCCCCCCGACTGTACTGTAACATAGCATCGTACTCCCCACTCCCTTCTGACAGTGGGGAGATATTGGTGCTGTTAATTTCTCTCCAGCCCCGGGGCACATACCGGGAAAACAGACAGCGCACTGTCGGCTTTCTAGCAGTATATAAAACCACACTTTGATGAGGACATGAAAATTCCTCTTTAATAGCAATTAACCCCATCATGTCCCTCACATTAACCCTTGTGTGCTTCGCATAAGAGTTACTGATATGTGAGAGACATGGAGATACTAATTAAGTATCTTCATTATTGAGGTCCTTTATTAGTACCTGCATATATATATATATATATATATATATATATATATATATATCTCTCACATGTTAGTAACCCTTATGTAAAGCACACAGGGGTTATTGTAAGGGACATGATGGGTTTAATTGCTATTAATGTGAGGCACATGGAGTTACTAAAACTAAATTAATAACCCCAAATGCCTGACATTAGTGGGCAGGGAGGGCAGCAATTTAATGCTTGCAGGCAAAAATATGCCATGCGTGCCAAGGGTTGCTGGCCCCTGCCCTTTACAGTAATTTATTTGTTATGCTTACTTATATAGCACCATCTTATTCTGCAGCGCTTTACAGACATTGACAGTCACTGTCCCATATAGGGCTCACAATCTATATTCCCTACCAGTATGTCTTTGGAGTATGGGAGGAAACCCACGCAAACTCAGGGAGAACATACAAATACCTTGCAGATGTTCTTGGCAGGATTTGAACCCACGGCTAACCACTGAGCCACCATGCTGCCCTTAAAGTAAAGAGATAGACACTACACAGTACCACTACCAATTTGTGAGCATATCTCTGCTTAATAGAAATGACTGAGATATTATTTGGTATAATTGTGCAAACACACTGTGTTCTTATCAACTGCATTTACTAACTGTTTTCTTATCACTTAATTTCTATTTAATCTATAGGGATGAAAATAAATAGCTTCAGTGGAATTACAGTCTTACAGTAGCTTTAGTAAAGTACAGACATTACATTTAACTACACTTTAGTTTGTAGAAGATTAATATGATTCATATTTTTGGGTAACTGGTGCTAGTTTATATACTCCACTACTTATTAATCTGTGATACAAAATGTACATGCAACATTTTAATAATGCGTTTTCCTCATATTTATAATATCTACCTACTTTAAAATTGCAAACGCTAAGCATGTTATTATGTTATTCATAGTAAATTATTTTTAGTAACAATAAACATATTGCATTATTCATGAAATATCACTCACCTGCTGAAATATTGAGAAGTTTACAAGCTGTCTCAATATCTTTTAAAACTTCTCCCACTACCATGGTTTGCATTTGTTCAAGAGAATGGTCCTCAAGATGTAGTGATGTTTGGTACTCCAACTCATGGTGAAGTCCTTGACTGTCTATGACAGGGCATTGTTCTGGTTCTTTTTGCCCTTCACCTCGGGGTCCACATGGCAACAGATTTTTAGGAGCCCAGTTTCCTCCATCACCACTGTATAGAATGTCACAAAATGGCAGGTAGTACCCAGGTGCCCCCTCTTCAAGAGGTTTGTCAAGACTAGTGAGGGAAGAATCTTGTAGTTCCAAGTGCGTGTGAGTAACATTGGGAAGGTTTGTCCCACTGCTGCCCATTCCGTAAAATTTCTATGCGGATAAACCTAAAGAGAGAACATTTAAAGGAATACAAGTATTAACAATAATTTGCCACTAGTCTGTCTCTTCACTTAACTGTCTTTTTGTATTATGCAGATGTCATTTTGACCTTGCCACAATAGGAGCTAAATACACTGCTACAGCCTTGCTATCTCTCACCAGTGCTGTGCATATATAAGTTAATATATAGTATAAGTTAATATGACTGGTGTAAGTTATCGCCAAATCAGAAATTAAAGACGTCATGTATCAAAACTGTATCAAAAAGGTTAGTCTGGTTAGCAATAGCAAATAATTGCCTGATCCCTGTTTCCCACCTGATATTCTGTAGATAGACAGGATTTGTATGTATGTTACAGATCTATTCCATGTTAATGTCAAAATTTACCCAAAATTACTCAAAATATAACCAATCCATTATGTGGTTTTCATAAAAATAAACATTTGCATAATCATTTAATTTCATCTCTTCATGTATACACATTATACAGTGGGGGAAAAAAGTAATTAGTCAGCCACCAATTGTCCAAGTTCTCCCACTTAAAAAGATGAGAGAGGCCTGTAATTGACATCATAGGTAGACCTCAACTATGAGAGACAAAATGAGAAAACAAATCCAGAAAATCACATTGTCTGAGTTTTAAAGAATTTATTTGCAAATTATGGTGAAAAATAAGTATTTGGTCAATAACAAAAATTCATCTCAATACTTTGTTATATATCCTTTGTTGGTAATGACAGAGGTCAAACGTTTTCTGTAAGTGTTCACAAGGTTGGCACACACTGTTGCTGGTATGTTGGCCCATTCCTCCATGCAGTTCTCCTCTAGAGCAGTGATGTTTTGGGGCTGTCGCTGGGCAACACGGACTTTCAACTCCCTCCAAAGGTTTTCTATGGGGTTGAGATATGGAGACTGGCTAGGCCACTCCAGAACCTTGAAATGCTTCTTACGAAGCCACTCCTTCGTTGCCCTGGCGGTGTGCTTGGAATCACTGTCATGCTGAAAGACCCAGCCACGTTTCATTTTCAATGCCCTTGCTGATGGAAGGAGGTTTGCACTCAAAATCTCACGATACATGGCCCCATTCATTCTTTCATGTACACGGATCAGTGGTCCTGGTCCCTTTGCAGAGAATCAGCCCCAAAGCATGATGTTGCCACCCCCATGCTTCACAGTAGGTATGGTGTTCTTTGGATGCAACTCAGCATTCACTCTCCTCCAAACGACGAGTTGTGTTTCTACCAATCAGTTCTACTTTGGTTTCATCTGACCATATGACATTCTCCCAAAACATCCAAATGCTGTCTAGCAAACTTCAGACGGGCCCGGATATGTACTGGCTTAAGCAGGGGGACACGTCTGGCACTGCAGGATCTGAGTCCCTGGCGGCGTAGTGTGTTACAGACTGTAGCCTTTGTTACGTTAGTCCCAACTTTCTGCAGGTCATTCACTAGGTTCCCCCGTGTAGTTCTGGGATTTTTGCTTACTGTTCTTGTGATCATTTTGACCCCATGGGGTGAGATCTTGCGTGGAGCCTCTGATCGAGGGAGATTATCAGTGGTCTTGTATGTCTTCCATTTTCTAATTATTGCTTCCACAGTTGATTTCTTCACACCAGGCTGCTTGCCTATTGCAGATTCAGTCTTCCCAGCCTGGTGCAGGTCTACAATTTTGTTTCTGGTGTCCTTCCACAGCTCTTTGATCTTCACCATAGTGGAGTTTGGAATGTGACTGTTTGAGGTTGTGGACAGGTATCTTTTATACTGATAACAATGTCAAACAGGTGCCATTACTACAGGTAATGAGTGGAGGACAGAGTAGCCTCTTAAAGAAGAAGTTACAGGTCTGTGAGAGCCAGAAATATTGCTTGTTTGTAGGTGACCAAATAATTATTTTCCACCATAATTTGCAAATAAATTCTTTAAAAAATCAGACAATGTGATTTCTGGATTTGTTTTCTCATTTTGTCTCTCATAGTTGAGGTCTACCTATGAAGTCAATTACAGGCCTCTCTCATCTTTTTAAGTGGGAGAATTTGCACAATTGGTGGCTGACTAAATACTTTTTTTTCCCCACTGTATATCAAATTCAAAAATTATGTTAAAGTCAGGACCTGTAGGGGATAATTATCTCTTACGTATTTTCCTCTTGCTGTTTGACTACTTTTAACTCCTCTCTATTACAGCAGAGCAGTGGTGTCTAAAATATGGCTACAATGCTTACAGGGAGTCTGTGGTAATCAGAGACTCAGAATCCTGTCTCATTATTGATTCAGGCTTCTGCTCTCTTCCTCCTTCTTGTAGCTCTGACTACTGATACTGGCTGCTGTCTATAAACATACATGTATCACAGGCTCACCAGTAAATCAGTGCATAGAGACCTGGTTTCTATTACAGCAATGACAGAATAATTGTTAAGTACAGTTTACTAAACCACTGGTGATATTAGGTTATTAGGTAATTGCCATACATAAAGTAGCACATGGCAAAGGTATGTTGTTTACCATTGTACTGTGATCTATAACATGGTGGTGACAGTAGAACATGCTTGGGGGAGGTGGTAGACTTCCTTTAAGAAGTTTTGCATTTATAATGATGCTGGACTAGCCCATAGAAAGTAAACAATACAATTCCATAACATTTTTTTACAGTTTTTTTTTTTTTTTGTGTGTGTGTGTGTGTGTGTGTGTGTGTTTGTTTTATTTTTTACTTTTGACAGTTTCCTTCAGTTCTGGGAAAAGTAGCCTAAAAATTAAAAATAAATAAATAAAAACTGCCATTTGTGGGTAATATTTAATTACAATTTGTCAAAAGCTTCAGAACAGCATTGAACCCTATTAATCAAGAGAAGGACATGGGTCAGCAGTGGCATAACTACTGCCGCTATAGTTGCTACAGGGCTGGCGACCGTAGGTGGCACGGTGGGCCCCTGCTGTTTTGTTTTTTTTTAATAGGCCGTTACCTGCTGAAATAATTCCTGTAGGTAATGGCCCCTATTTACTTACCGATCTCCTTTCCTGCTCATGGCCCTTCACTTTCCCTTCTACCCTCCAGGGGGCACCGCATGTCCCATATCACGGCAGAAGGGGAAGCAGAGTTGGCTGTGAGCAGGAGTGGGAATCACTAAGTAAGGCCGTGGGCCCATGGCAAGAGTATTTGTTGGGCGAACCATGCAAGATTCATCTCACAAGGTTCAACTGGCAGTTCCAATCAGACTCAATATGTCTGAATTGAAACTGCTATTATACTCTGAGGTCTCTTCAGCCCCCCGATTATAATTATCCGAGACCCAGGGAGGTGAGCGAACATAAAATAACAGTGTTACCTACCTCTCCTGGGCTCTGGTGGGCCTCTTTAGTGATGTCAAAGACATCACATGGGTCAGGCCGGCATCACGATGCATGACGCCGGCGTAACCCACATCTGTGACGTCATTGTTTGTCACCTCCCTTGGGCCTTCAATCATTATACTCTGGAGTCTGAAAAGATCTCAGAGTATAATAGTTTGTGGGTGGTGTACTCGAAAATTTTGGGTTATGTCGAACCCGAAAATTTTGCAAGATCTGTAACAAAGATCATAAGGGCCACTGTGGGACATTATACTCTGTGGAGAGACCACTGTGGAATATTATACTGTGTGCGGGGGCCACTATGGAACATTTTACTATGTGCAGGGGCTGCCATGTGATATTATATTGTATGGAGGGACCGCTATCAGACATTATACTCTGTGAAGGGGCCGCTATGTGATATTATATTGTGTGGAGGGGCCGCTGGGGAATATTTTACTGTGTACACGGGCCACTATTGTGACATTATACTGTGTGGAGGGGCCGCTATGGGACATTATACTGTGTGAAGGGGCCGCTATGGGACATTATACTGTGTGGAAAGGCCACTATGGAATATTATACTGTCTGGAGGCCACTTTGGGACATTATAGTGTATGCAAATGGGGCGTTATGTGGGGGCCAGGAAAAGGGATGCTGTGTCGTGTGTGCAGGGGGGGGCAAGGCAGAAGTTTGCTATGGGGCCCACTCTTTGCTAGTTACACCCCTGTTTAAATGTCATTTTAGTTATTCATAATGACATTTATGATCCCCTTTATGGTAAGGGTGTAGTCACCACAAGATTCTACCTTCACAGAAGTAACATAGCAACAAAAATAGTAGGTTAGCCAATTATGGCTAAAGTTCTTGTATGTCCCCTTGCCATTACTAGGTGCAGCCAATCACATATTCTTGTCGGACTGGGTTCTCTTTCATTGACTCACCAAGAATTACACAGATGTCAGCGGGATCGACTGGCAGCAAATCCAAAGCAAGATGTAAATCCATCAATGATTAAAATCACAATATTTATTCAAACAATTAAGAACTTCATGGTGTTGCCTCCCACTGCTACTTTCTTGAGAGTTTTCAAGCATACATGCTCTTCAAGCATACATCATAGTGAGTTGGTGGAGGGGTAATTAAATATTTAAAAAGGACAACCTATAGAAAATAAGCAAGCAGCTGACTTGTGTTTACTCAAACTGCAAACAAAGAACCACACATGTGAGAAATATTCAAAGAATACAAATGTAAAGTAAAAAAAAACATAGAAGATTCACACAACTGAAGAAAATATATGATTGCAAGTTCCCTGTGTTTTTATTTCAAAGGTACCAAAGAGCAGGAGTTGGGCAGTTGGGAGAACAATAGAAGAGACACACTGTTAGGTGCCATATCAGCAACGAGTAGGAAAAAAAGGTAAGTATACAATTTAGTAGTCTGGGCAGGGCAATAACTATGTGGGGGTGTGGGAGGGGGGAGAGCTATTACCTGTGTGGGGCAGTATCAGGGCACTATTACCTATGTGAGGACTTTCACCTGTGGGGGAGACAATAAAGGCGCTATTACCTATGTTGTGGGTACTGTTACCTGTACGGTGGCACCATTACCTATATGGGTGGAGCTATTGCCTATGGGGTCTGGCACTATTGGGGAATATTACCTATGTGGGGTGGACTATTACCTGTGGGAGGCGGGCACTATTAGGAACTATGACATATGTGGGGGGGAATAATACCTGTAGGTGTCACTGTTAGGGTGCTATTACCTATGTGGGCCACAAGGTGGGCTCTATTGCTTTGCTGCATCAATAGGTCAATTAAGAAACCCTGCAATGCAGCTAAAAGGATGGGGCTATATGTCGATGGAATGTCATGTTGTGAGACCAAAGTACGCCGTCAAGTCCTACAAGTGCTTTACTAATGTAAGTGAACAGAGTTGCATTGTGGCCACAAGGATGCTGCAACTGCAACTTCGAGTCGCTGAAAGATCGATCAATGGTAAAGGAGTCACAGAATGATATGATGGTCTTTAGTAGCCACAGTCAGGGACGGAGGCCATGAATAAAGTTGAAAGGTAAGCTGGGGCTCCCAAGCTGAACTTTTGCACCAGAGTCATTAGCTACACTCTTGTCACTAGACATGTCAGCACACTTTCAACCACACATAGGTAATATAACAATGAATAAATAAAAATATACCTAATCGAAGAATGAGCAGTGTGTGCCAAAACTTTATCATATAAAAGACCTACCATAGTGTAGTGTAAAATATCTTTGAATACAAAAATTGCTAACAGGTGTGACATGGTAATAACACTTTGAAAGGACCTCTAGTGGAGAACTGTCCACAAAAAGTGTATGTGAGGGGACCTCTTGTAGAGAATTTCAAAATTTCCTTTGGTCACTAGCAACTTCTAGAAAATCACAAAATAACAAATTCTGATGCTTGTCAAAGGGGGCCTGGGCTTATTAAGTGCTTCAAATTAAATCCACACAACAAATAATACTTTAAACAGACCTTTAATTAAAAACCAACTTTTCATAAATGAACAGTACAAGTGAGTATAAGAAACTTTGTAATATATCTTAGTAAAGAGTGAGGTTTCCTTTTCCACTTATCAGGCTTTTTCAGACTCCTTCTCTTCACTCACTTCACATACAGCTTCTCTAATAGCATCTGTATCTGTATTCAGCCTAACACACCGAAGTCTATGGAAAGGTCGTGGGAATGGCTGCAGACAGCTATTAATTTATTGCCTCATTCTATACAATAATAGAGAGTTATCTTCCTAGTAAAGTTAATATGACTGTGTAACATATTTTATAATTAATAATAATAATAATAATAATAATAATAATAATAGTCCTTTAATAGTCCCACAATGGGGAAATTCAGTGTGTTACAGCAGCAAAGATAAGCAGATACAAATACAAATACAACATGTACAGGAATGTTCCAAGGTGAGAGGCATTACATTAATAGCAGACAGACAGATAGGACGTAGCAGAGGAGGGGGGGGGGAATTTAACAGGCAGAGAGATATTTCAGTTCTCTGTGTGTAATGATCTCCGCTTAGGTCGGTGTTGGTTGTACAGCCTAACCGCGGTGGGGAGGAAAGACTTCCGATAGCGCTCCTTCTCACACCTAGGGTGGAGCAGTCGGTCACTGACAGTACTGCTCAGCGCGATCACAGTCTCATGCATGGGATGGGACTTCTTCTTCTGCATGGAGCTCACCACGGACAGTATCCTTCTGTCACCCACCACCTGCACTTGGTCCAGGGGGCTCCCCAGGACAGAGCTGGCCCTTCTAATCAGCTTGTCAAGTTTATTTCTGTCCCTGGTTGATATACTGCTCCCCCAGCAGGCCACTCCAAAGAAGATGGCTGATGCCACTACCGAGTTGAAGAAAGTTCTAAGAAGTGCCCCCCGGATTCCAAAGGCTCTCAGTTTCCTAAGCAGGTAGAGCCTGCTGTGGCCCTTCCTGTACAGGGCCTCCATATGATCTGCCCAGTCCAGCTTATTATTAAGGAGCAAACCCAGGTACTTATAGGTGTTCACAATCTCGATGCCCGTCCCCAGGATGTCCACTGGTTTTGGAGGGCATCTGCCTTTGCGGAAGTCCACCACCATCTCCTTGGTCTTCCCCGCGTTAATCTTCAGGTGATTCCGGTGGCACCAGTCCACAAAATCCTGGTTCAGTTCTCTGTACTCCCTGTCATCATCATCTGTGATGAGACCCACTATTGCAGAGTCGTCAGAATACTTCTGTAGGTAGCAGCTGGATGAGTTGCACCTAAAATCTGCAGAGTACAGTGTGAAGAGGAAAGGGGCGAGAACCGTACCCTGAGGTGCCCCCGTATTACAGATCACGGTACCTGACACACAGTCTCGGGCTCTCACGAAGTGAGGTCGATTTGTGAGGTAGTCTAGGATCCAGTTGGAGAGGTGGTGGTCCACTCCAGCAAGGCCCAGCTTGTCCCTCAATAACCTGGGCTGTATGGTGTTAAAAGCACTGGAGAAGTCAAAGAACATTATTCTCACTGTGTTCCCTGGTTTCTCCAGGTGAGACAGAGCCCTGTGCAGAAGATGGATGATGGCATCATCTACCCCAATGCCCGGCCGATAAGCAAACTGGAGGGGATCCATAGCGGGGCTCATTAGAGGGCGGAGATGTGTGAGAACCAATCTCTCCAAGATCTTCATCAGGTGGGATGTCAGTGCTACAGGTCTGTAGTCGTTGAGGTCCATAGGGTGGGGTTTCTTTGGATTAATTGATTTATCGTAGGGTACACCAATTCTCCGTGGCATAACTCTTGTTGTTGATTTCTTTGTAATCCTTTTTTCCATTTGTTAGTTATATAAACTTAATAATACATGTGAACAAACAATGTACAATTTGATGTTTGCCAACATGTAAACGTTATACTAAAAATATAAATAAAATGGTTTTAAAAAAAAGAACTTTCACTGTTAGTAGCTGCAGTATGTGCATTTTTTTTTTTATAGTAGTCTCCCTTTTTCACTCCCCTCTGTATACACTTCTATATTAGAAGTAACAAAGCCTGATAAGTGGAGACCAAAATGTTTTTTTTAACATGATATATTACAAAGTTTCTTATATTTGCTAGTACTATTCATTGATTAAAACTTGTTTGAAAGTTGAAATTACTCTTTAACCCCTTAGCGACACAGGACGTAATAGTATATCATGACTGCCACGGACATACTATTACGTTCTGTGTTGCCCATGCGCTCACTATGTAAGCAGGCGGCATCGCGATCGGTTGTTAGCTGTAACTGACAGCCAACACCCTGCTCCATTACCCCCGGTTGAAGATGAGCTCCGATTGAGGGTTTTAACCCCTTAGATGCTGTGTCTCTGATGACATAAAGTGGGCACAACGTATTGGGCGCTGAAATGGCATATTTCTTTAAAAATTTTAATTTTCATTTTTTACGCTAATTTTTGGTAAGCACTCTTGGGCTCAAAATGATAATACCCCTTGAGAAATTCCTTGAGGGGTGTAGTTTCTAAAATGAGGTCACTTTTGAGGGATATCCATTGTAATGGTACTTTAGGGGCTCTGCAAATGCGACAAGGCACCTGAAAACTATTCCAGCAAAATCTGCCCTCCAAAAGCCAAATAGTGCTCTTTCCATTCTGAGTCCCACCATGCACCCATACAGCAGTTTATGACCACATATGGAATATTCCTGTGTTCAGGAACAATTGTATAACAAACTGTGGTGTGTTTTTTTTTTCTTTAACCCCTTGTGAAAATGAAAACTTTGGGGATAAAGTGACATTTTTGTAATTTTTCATTCACACATCCCCATGTTAGCAAAATCTGTGAAACAGCTGTGTGGTCAAAATGCTCACTATATCCCTTGATAAATTTTGTGAGGGGTGTAGTTTCCAAAATGGGGTCACTTTTGGAGGCTTTCCATTGTATTGTTACTCTAGGGGCTCTGCAAATGAAACATAGCCCCTGAAAACTATTCCAGCAAAATCTGCTTTGCCCCTTCCTCCTTCCCTTCCGAGTGCTGCTGTGCACCCAAACATAAGTTTATACCGATATGTGGGGTATTTCTGTGCTAAGGAGAAATTGCATAACAAACTGTTAGATGCGTTTTCTCCTTTAACCCCTTGTGAATGTGTTAATTTTAGGGCTAACTGAGGGTATTTATTTAAAAAAAAAATGAAATGTATAAATTTCAACTTCATATTGTTTTAATTCCCGTGAAATGCTTAAAGGGTTAACAAACTTCCTAAATGCTGTTTTGAATTATTTGAGGGTTGCAATTTTGAAAATGGGGTTTCTAATATATAGGCCTTTATAATCCCCTTCAGAACTGAAGTGGTCCCTAAAAATTGAATTTGGGAAATTTTTTTATAAATCCGGAAAATTGCAGTTACACTTGTAAACCTTTTAACGTCCAAAATAAATTAGTAAACAATTAAAGATGATGCTAATATAAAGCAGAGATATTGTAGATAACATTTATTAATGTATTTTAGTGGTATGATTATCTTTATGAAGAGCAGAGCATTTCACATTTTGAAAGTTGCGTTTTTTCTCCAAATTTCCATCAAATTTCCTATTCATTAATGTTTACCGCTAACATGGAGTGCAATTTATCTAAAAAAAAACAAAACTATCTCTGAATCACTTGTGTAAGTTAAAGCGTCTCAAAGTTATTGCCATATTAAGCGACACATGTTAGTTTTGAAAAATGAGGTCCTCCAATTAAAGTACTTTTAGGCTATGTCCCTACGGGGTTAAAGGCTATATCTAACTTTTGGGGTCATTTTTTTATTATTTCATTATAGCTATTATTGACTATAACATTTTTCAAATAGGTTTTTATTAAAAATAAAAATGAATCCCTTGTCTTCTGCAGCCTTTACTTGCTGTCATATAATGCAAGCTGCGCTGTCCCCTTTTCAGAGAGAGCCATCTGACAAGTCATTCTACAATTCATTCTGTGACAATTATCTGTATTCCCCTAACTGTTCTCAAACACTAATTTAGGATAAAATGTTTTCAAACTAATAACATTTCAGATTAATGGGATTTTATGAGTAGTTAGGACAACAAATAGGATGGCTTCGCAGATGGATCTCTCTGGAAAGACAACAGTGCAGCTTGCATTATACAAGAGCAAATTAAGGCTGCAGAAGACAGGAGAAGCAACATGTTTAATAAAAAGCTATTTGAAAAATGCTTTAGGCAATAATAGGTATGCAATAATAAAAAATACCCAAAAGGTGTACGTAGCCTTTCATTTTGTTATACTTTATGTATTATTTATCCCTTGATGAATTCAACATATTCCATTCTGTTGGCAAGGAATGTGCTAGAGATGGGTGAATCAACTTGTACAGAACTTTTTAATGAAACCGAACAATTTGGAATTTATCTTGGACGAACTAATATGGCCTTAGACCTGATAAGTCTGAGGGAAGCTACACAGTGAATCAATTGCTGTTCTGCATCAAGCAGGACATTTCTGAATGGATAACTCCCTGCCAACTACAACTGAACAATGTGGTCAGTGACAATAACAGGAACATTCTCGCTACATGTACTACCTCTCCCACTGGGCAGCACTGCCAAGTTATCTTACACTTCCTGCTCCTCCACATTGCCATGCATGTACATTTCCTGATGCTGCTACAGCAAATCTGCCTGAGTATGAGCTCATTAGGGAAACATGTCACCTTCTGAGGCCCTTTGAAGACACCACCAGAACAACAGTGGCATCAATAATATCATTCCTTGATATTTATATTGAAGAAATTCCAACACGGTTGTAATAAGTGGCTGTTGGGGACCTATGTGGATGATGTTGCATGCAGAAGTGGAGGAAGATGAGGAGAGAGGACATGAGGAGGATGTGGAGGAGCTGGTGATAAAAATAATAATAATAATAATCATCCTTTAATAGTCCCACCATGGGCAAATTCAGTGTGTTACAGCAGCAAAGATATGCAATGCAAAGATAAGCAATACAAATACAATATATACAAAACGTTCCAAGGTAAAGAGGCATTCCAGTGATAGTAGACAGACAGATAGAAAGGTACAGGTAAAAATTAGCAAAGGAGGATATCACAACAGAAAGATATTTTAGTTATCTGTATGGACTGATCTCCGCTTAGGTCGGTGTTGGTTGTACAGCCTAACTGCAGCGGGGAGGAAAGTGGGGGACATGGAGTTTTCACAGGCAAAGCTAGGAGTCAAGGCTGACATTCATTGTACAGGCATGATTTGTACAATGTTGGCCATACTCAGTCATAGCAGTGTGAGGCATAGGATGAAACAGCTGGCAAGCTGCATGCTTTGCTGGTTACGTGCTGACAAAGAGATGACTATTAGGCAGCCATGCTTTTAGACCTTCTCTATAAAAATGAACAGTGGAACTAGCGTTACCATTTGGCTTGTTCACCCTCCAGGGTACTGTTAGAGAGGGTATTCATTAATTAAACATGGATGCATGAGGATTTTCACACACCCTTGCTTGATGTCAGTGAATGGCTTTGCCATTAGTGACAACAAGGTCTGCCTATTTATCACCTACCCAATTATACCACTGAAGCTATCTGCCTGTGTATCATGTTCCATGCTGTACTGCTGTTGCTGTCACTGCTGCAGTTACTACTACCTCTGTTTCTGCTACTACAAGCCCTACACAGATGTAAATCTGCTTTGTTCATCTACTAGTTGAACTTAATGGACATATGTCTTTTTTCAACCATACTAACTATGTAACTATGTATGTTGCATACTCTACATCTCCTGCCAGTATGTTCCATACTGTACTACTGCTGCAGGGAACCCTACCCTGCATAGGGTAGACATAGCAGACCTGGACAAGCACCTCCAGGATCTGAGGACGAAATTTCTCCGATTGGGATACAAACCAAAAATGACGGATAACCAATTAAACAAAGTGGCAGCCATTAACAGAGACAGTCTGCTCACATATAAAGAGACCCAGAATGAAGCCCGAGTGCCCCTAGTTGTCACCTACAACCCACAGCTGGAGATCCTATGAAGGATTGCCAAGGAGCTCCAAAATGTGCTACATAGGGACAGCAGACTCAAAGACATATTTCCAGTCCCCCCTCTCCTTTCCTTTCGACAACCACCAATCCTGAGGCATATTATTGTCCGGAATGCCCTGAAGGCCTCAACTGAAAATGACACCTCACCTTGCCTGCAAAACAGGTGCATGACCTGCAGGCACATCCACACCACTGACAGTGTACCTGTCCCACAGTCACAACAGGTGCACAGAATTAGGGGGACATTTTCCTGCAGGTCTTCCAATGTGGTGTATCTCATAATGTGTGTGCAATGTCCCACCACAGGCCTCTATGTGGGGGAAACAGGGCAGAGACTTAGTTAGCGCATGAACTCACACAGATTCACCATTAATAACAGCAGAACAGATCTCCCAGTGGCCTCACATTTCTCCGGAGAAGACCACTCTATTGAAGATTTGCGGGTTGTGGTTTTAATGGGACATTTTAAGACGCAGAGGGAGAGAAAGGAATGGGAATATAAGTTAATGCAAACATTTCAAACTCTGCAATTTGGACTTAATATTCATGCCAGTTTCATGTCTCACTATTTATGAACTGTGAGGGTCACAAATCACCTCCTGATAGCAAACAGATAACAGCAAGAATTACTGATCCCTCTGTCACGCCCCACAAGTTTTCCAGGTTGTTTATTTCTTGACCTGTTGTAAATAACTTTTCTACTTATATTGCATTTTGTTATTCTAAGATCCTTTGAAGATCCATGTGTGTGTATAAAGAGTGCGTGAATTTTCAGTTTCTTGTAGAACACAATGTCTGAAGAAGAGAGCTAGTACTCTCAAAAGCTCACTATCAAATATACTCAGCCTCTAAAAGGTATTGCCTGATTTCTTCACTCTTTCACTAGGGTAAATATAACAAACCTGAAACTGCTCCCAAGAAAGGGGTGATTTTTACAACTTTTGTAAAAAGCCATTGTTTCTTTATTTTTCAGAGCGATTAGACACATTGTCACTCACACATGTCTTTTTTAGACTACTTATTAAAAAACATTAGCAGGCATCTGCCACCGAAAGCAAATAATTTTGGATTGTTTCTTAAATGCAAAACCATAAAAAAACATAGTTCAGTGTATTTTTACACCACAAGAAACCATGAGTTTACCCATAGCCATATCCATCCATTTATCCCATTGCTGTCACATTAGCATTACTAATGTTGTCTTAGCATTAACCCCTTCCTGTCCCAGGCATTTTCCGATATTTGTATTTAACTCCCCATCTTCCAAACCCCATAACTTTTTTAATTTTCGGTTCACAGAGCCATATGAGGGCTTAATATTTGTGGGGAAAAATTTTCTTCGTAATGGTACCATTTAATATTTTGTACAATGTAATATATTTTGTACAATGAAAAAAAAATTGGATGTAATTGGGTGGAATTCGAGAAAAAGTGCATTTGTGCTACTTTCTTACGTGCTTCGTTAACTGTACAGACAAAATTACATGTATGTATTCTATGTTTTGCATAGGGTGTCTTTTTTTGCAGGGCTAGATGTACTTTTTATTTATACCATTTTAGGTAATGTCTAATGCTTTGATCACTTTTTATTCATATTTTTATCAGAGGCGAAACAGCGAAAAAACAGTGGTTTGGTACTTTTTTTCCTGCTACGCCATTCACCACATGGCAACAGATCACCAACCATGGATCTCGTTCCGGGCGCAGGCAAACCTCTCCAAAATGGCGGCACTCATGCGCTGCCTTAAGTCCCGCAATGAATGCAGGCAATGCTTGCAGGCATTAGCGCCAGGACTTTGCTGTATGCTGCACACAAAAATTATGTGTGTGACACACAAATACATACACTGTACATTACTTGTTTGTATGACTTAAGCCCTAATCCATTAAATGCTTACTTAGTCAGGTTAAACAGTTTTTTCTTTGTGTCATGGAAACATAGGTTCACAAATTATACACTCTATGTTTTTATTATATAATATCCTAGATCCATTACATTTAACATGACATTGCATGTGTCATTATTGTCCTTCACAAGAAAATTGGTTATGTGGGTCATTTGGATTTGTGCTATATACGTTGCTAAGCTGTGTTTAAAACATTAAAATCCCATATTCCAGTGGTTGAACAGAGATAAAGACTTTTTTAAGCCTGTTAAAAGACACCATGCTCTGCATAATGAAAACCTTTTCTTCTAAGGACTAATATATGGGGAAGGGCAACCATGGATACTCTAAGGTCAGATGGTTTATCCCTACAGTATATTTAATCTTTAACACCCTTTTGATACCCTTAAATGTGTAGGGTAATTCTGTATGAAATTGTAAACTAAACTTTATTCTAAAAGTATTACCACAGAAAATGTTGAACAATACTATAACCGTATTAATAGGTGTAGAGTATAGTTATAAAAAAATAGATGCAATTTAAAAACGTACATTAAAAATGCCAGCACAGCAAATGTTACACGTAAATATACATGCAGATAAACAGTAGGTATGTAGTTTGTAGTTGTAGAGGGCAAGTTGCACTATATAAGTTTCTCACCTTAAATAAGCAGAAAAGTCTTGGAAATACTACAAAAAACAAATTTGGAACAGAGCGTTCTACATACAAGAACACAATGACACATAAAATAGCAAAGGACAAATAGTGACACATTAAACTCGTGATTGTATCATCTTTATTGTGCTATGTATTGTCTATTATAACTTTGCAACAAAGAAATGTTAAAGCTTTTCTCTAGTTATTAAACAATATGGTTTGGAGGGAGTAACTTTTAACAGTTAGTTAAACAATTATAGGCTCTATTAGGAACACACCGAAAAACAAGATATGAATATAACGAAAATGCTGATGTGATCTCTGCCTTTTATCCCCTAATAGCAATATGTAGCATAATCTCAGAAATGGAACCAACTGTACAGAAACACATCCTACAACAAAACCTATATACTGTCATTTATTATCCATACAATCTGTGTAAAAACACCACATTTCCAAAAAATGACAGCATTCACCAACACAGTATATCAGACCAACCAGTATCAAAGTGCATTAATCAGATCTCAAGGTCTACTCTTAGAACTGAAATCAATTGGGCATTGTTGCATTACCCTCTCATAAATTATAGTTCAAAATTTACCTTTAAAAAATGAATGTCACTTGCAGAATTTTACAGTGTCATTTGTGTCAACTCTTTGACACCTCTCCTTTACCTCTGTATTATCTCCTTCTCTTAGCCAGTGTTTATTTCAGCCCTCTCCTTTCCCTCCTCTTTTGCTCTAATTCTCTATCTCCTCCCTCTGTCTCTCGCTGACGATGCTTTAAATCCTGGAAGAGACACGTGTCCCTGGTGTAAGGGATGTCACTTTTCTTCCTTCTTAAATTACTTTGAATTACTTACTTATTGTATACCTGCCCTGCTTTGGCTTCTTTTTATCATCAAAGCGCTTCATCTTATTCTTTGCTTTTGTTCCTTCATTATCTCCCTATGCTTAGTGTTTCTTAACTTTTATCTAATTTCCTTTTTGTTGATCTACTACTGAACTCTATATGTTAGTGTGTAATTTTTTTTTTTTACCTCAATTTCCTTTCCCTTTTTTCTTTTCGTTGATCTGCAGTCCTTTTTTTCTTCCTTCTTTCTCTGTCTGCTTTCTTAGTCTTTTCCTTCCTCTCTCCCATGGAATCATCTTAGTTTATATAGTGCTGTCCCGTACCTGAGTAAACACACCCTGTGTGCTTACATTTAACAGGTGCAGGACCTGCCCGCTTAACCCTTCAGTGAAACATTTAAACAGTTGTATATTTCTGCAAACAAATGACATACCTATTAAAAATACATATTAATAATATATATATATATATATTTCTATATACATTTATTTATATTACCTGAAGAAGTCATGTTAGTGCTGTTTGTTTAAACATTTCATAACGTTAATGTCATGTGACTCTAGAAAGAAAGTCTTCTGAGTATTTGCTTTTCTCATTGTTGGTTGTTTAAAAAGAAAACGGTCACCCTTTCCTGGGTTGCCATAAAAGTTTTATCAAAGTATATTCTCATGAGATGAATACATTAACTTAGTTTCCAATGTATATGCCCATGAATCCATGGACTTTTCTGGCCAAACATGCCAGTATTTTGGCATACTTTTTTTGCAGACAGTATATTGTTTGTTGCACCCACAGCCCTAGCTGTATAGTTTAGTTAACTGCACTGTTCAAACAATCCAATCCAGTTAAATCTACATAACAAATATTGTGCGATCTTAGCCCTTTTTCAAGTACACTCCTCAGCTGTGTTTCAAATAATCAATTAAGTTTATGGATTTGTACCTGCCTTTAGTTAGCCATATACATTAGACTTTAGATGACTATCTAAAATCTGATAGATGATAGGAACATTCATAAGAATGATCTCATCAATACCATTAACAACTAAATCGACTAATCTAGGGGATAGTTTAAGGCTACGGCCCCACATTGCGGAAACGCAGCTTTTTTTGTTGCAGATTTTGTTGCGGTTTTTTGAGCCAAAGCCAACAATGGCTACAAAAGGAATGGGAAAATATAGGAAGTTCTTATACTTCTATCTTCTGCTCAATCCACTCCTTGTTTTATCTCAAAAAACCGCAACAAAATCTGCAACAGAAAAAGCTGAGTTTCCGCAACGTGGGGCCATAGCCTAATTGTTTAAAAAAAAAAAAGCACAGGGAGTTTTCACAAGTTGGCTGATAATTGGCCAAAAGCTGGCTATCATGCCAAACACTGATATATTCGGCCAGCTGTCAGCTGAAAATATCCAGAATGGCTGATATGCCTTGATATTTTTGTCAACTGCTGGATGAAAATATCCAGCTCAGCTGATCTTCTTTTGGCAAACTAAAGTCTTCCATTGGTTGGTTGCAAATGTGTATGGCCAGCTTTTAAATAACTCTTAGGCCGGAACCCCTTGTAGCGTAAATTCCGCAATTTGAACCGCGGTGCTTTACAGTACCTGAAAAGTGGATGGGATCCTGGCTAATCCCATCCACATATTGCAGAAAAAATCTGCAGTGTTTTTGTAAATCGCAGTATGTCAATTATACCTACGGAAACGTTGGCTTTTTCCTTATAAGCATAATAGGGACAGAGAGTATGCAGAGGAAAACTCTCCGGACTTTCTGTGAAAAGCTCTGTGGAAAAAACGCGATGCTTTTCCACGTTTTTTTTTTTCTGCAGCGCTTTTTTGATACAGCTCGTTACGTGGGGCCTTAGCCTTAAGCTGTATGCATGAGATATTTATCTACAGATCATTGGTAGATCCAGCTTATCTTAGTAGAATCTGCTGTTTAACACAGTATATATACACACGTGCACAAAATTGTTGGTACCCCTCGTTTAATGAAAGAAAAACCCGCAATGGTCACAGAAATAACTTGAATCTGACAAAACTGGAATTTTCCAAACTACATGTTGACAACCCACAAAGCTTCTGGGAGAATGTCCTATGGACAGATGAGACAAAAATTGAAATTTTTGGCAAGGCACATCAGCTCTATGTTCACAGATGGAAAAATGAAGCAGATCTTGAAAAGAACACTGTCCCTACTGTGAAACATGGAGGAGGCTCTGTTATGTTCTGGGGCTGCTTTGCTGCATCTGGCACAGGGTGTCTTGAATCTGTGCAGGGTACAATGAAATCTCAAGACTATCAAGGGATTCTAGAGAGAAATGTGCTGCCCAGTGTCAGAAAGTTTGGTCTCAGTCGCAGGTCATGAATCTTGCAACAGGATAATGACCCAAAATACACAGCTAAAAACACCCAAGAATGGCTAAGAGGAAAACATTGGACTATTCTGAAGTGGCCTTCTATGAGCCCTGACCTAAATCCTTTTGAGCATCTTTGGAAGGAGCTGAAACATGCCATCTGGAAAAGGTACCCTTCAAACCCGAGACAACTGGAGCAGTTTGTTCATGAGGAGTGGGCCAAAATACTGTTGAGAGGTGCAGAAGTCTCATTGACAGTTACAGGAATCGTTTGATTGCAGTGATTGCCTCAAAAGGTTGTGCAACAAAATATTAAGTTAAGGGTACCATCACTTCTGTCCAGGCCTGTTTCATGAGTTTTCTTTTTTAAAAAATTCTGTTGAAGCATGGTTGAAAAGCAATGTCTGACTTTCATTTGTTCATTTTCATAGAATTTTTATATATTATTACTTTTGTCAGATTCATGTTATTTCTGTGACCATTGTGGGTTTTTCTTTCATTAAACGAGGGGTACCAACAATTTTGTCCAAGTGTGTGTATATACAGTATATACAGTGCCTTGCGAAAGTATTCGGCCCCCTTGAACTTTTCAACCTTTTGCCACATTTGAGGCTTCAAACATAAAGATATAAAATTTGAATTTTTTGGTGAAGAATTTATCGGATGTTTTAAATTTTTGTAAAAAATAAAAAACTGAAAAGTGGTGCGTGCCAAATTATTCGGCCCCCTTAAGATAATACTTTGTAGCGCCACCTTTTGCTGCGATTACAGCTGCAAGTCGCTTGGGGTATGTCTCTATCAGTTTTGCACATCGAGAGACTGAAATTCTTGCCCATTCTTCCTTGGAAAACAGCTCGAGCTCAGTGAGGTTGGATGGAGAGCGTTTGTGAACAGCAGTTTTCAGCTCTTTCCACAGATTTTCGATTGGATTCAGGTCTGGACTTTGACTTGACCATTCCATTGTAGATTTTGCTTTAATGTTTGGGATCATTGTCTTGTTGGAAGATAAATCTCCGTCCCAGTCTCAGGTCTTTTGCAGACTCCAACAGGTTTTCTTCCAGAATGGCCCGGTATTTGGCTCCATCCATCTTCCCATCAATTTTAACCATCTTCCCTGTCCCTGCTGAAGAAAAGCAGACCCAAACCATGATGCTGCCACCACCATGTTTGACAATGGGGATGGTGTGTTCAGGGTGATGAGCTGTGTTGCTTTTACGCCAAACATATCGTTTTGCATTGTGGCCAAAAAGTTCGATTTTGGTTTCATCTGACCAGAGCACCTTCTTCCACATGTTTGGCGTGTATCCCAGGAGGCTTGTGGCAAACTTTAAACAAGACTTTTTATGGATATCTTTGAGAAATGGCTTTCTTCTTGCCACTCTTCCATAAAGGCCAGATTTGTGCAGTGTACGACTGATTGCTGTCCTATGGACAGACTCTCCCACCTCAGCTGTAGATCTCTGCAGTTCATTCAGAGTGATCATGGGCCTTTTGGCTGCATCTCTGATCAGTCTTCTCCTTGTTTGAGATGAAAGTTTAGAGGGACGACCGGGTCTTGGTAGATTTGCAGTGGTCTGATACTCCTTCCATTTCAATATGATCGCTTGCACAGTGCTCCTTGGGATGTTTAAAGTTTGGGAAATCTTTTTGTATCCAAATCCGGCTTTAAACTTCTCCACAACAGTATCACGGACCTGCCTGGTGTGTTCCTTGGTCTTCATGATGCTCTCTGCGCTTGAAACAGAACCCTGAGACTATCACAGAGCAGGTGCATTTATACAGAGACTTGATTACACACAGGTGGATTATATTTATCATAATCAGTCATTTAGGACAACATTGGATCATTCAGAGATCCTCACTGAACTTCTGGAGTGAATTTGCTGCACTGAAAGTAAAGGGGCCGAATAATATTGCACGCCCCACTTTTCAGTTTTTTATTTTTTACAAAAGTTTAAAATAACCAATAAATTCCGTTCCACTTCACAATTGTTTGAAGCCTGAAATGTGGCAAAAGGTTGAAAAGTTCAAGGGGGCCGAATACATTCGCAAGACTCTCTCTCTCTCTCTCTATATATATATATATATATATATATATATATAGATATATCTATATATATATAGATATATATATATATCTACACAGTATATATATAAAATCACCACAGACATCATATTCTCGGCAGATTTTAGGAAACTGTCCAATTGATGATAGGATAGATCAGATGAATGATTCTATCATCACCATTATCAGGGGGCTGTTTAGTTGTTAAAAAAAAAAAATTAAATACAGTGAGTCTGCTCAAGTTGGCTGATGACTCGTCAAAAATACTGGTATATTCGGCAGACAGCCAGCTGAAAATATCCTACATGGCCATTCTGATTTCAGCAGACTAAAACTTGCCATTGGCCAGCCACACACAGCCATTTGCAGCATCTACATGTTAGATCATCAGCTTAAGGTCAGCCATACATATAAGACAAACAACCCTACCATTAACAACATTTTAGTTAAAAAACAAAGCAAGTTAGCGACGCAAAATTGGCCAATGATCTGCCAAACTCTGCTGATCATGCCAAACACTGGTATTTTTGCCTGGCAGACAGCCAAAAATGTCCAGCATGGTTGATCTGCTTTAGCCAGCTGTTTGGTGACATAAATAATGTGTATGGCAACTTTAGCTGAACTTGCCAAAGGTCTGCAAATAAATATCGTATGTGTATAGTCAGTTTTAGGCTAGGACTCATGCACACTGTGGAGCCACTCAATCTTACTTTCTGTGTTGATTGCTCTGTAAACATAAAATAGCTATATAGCAATATGACACTTCCATCAGTGTCTAGGTTCAGTGGTTAGCTCTGATGCCTAGCAGTGCTAGAGTCCTGGGTTTGAATTCGACCAAGGACTGCATGGAGTTTATATATGCTCCCTGTGTTTGTGTGGGTTTCCTCCACATGTCAAAAATACACTGACAAATTGGCTTCCCATAAAATCAAGTGACCCTTGTGGGTGTTGGGGATAAGTGCCTATATGAAGCCACTAACTCCCCTACTCCACAATGCTTCATTTCTTTGAGTCCCTTATATGAGAAAAGTGCATCACAAATGTTTGCTGTCTACGTCAGCTTGTTTTTAGGTAGGTCAGAGTCAATCAACTAGGCCCATTGTTGAAGTGAGGAGAGCTCAATAGGCTTACAATTAAGCAGAACAGTTTTCCTCGCATAGAAAAGTAGTAGCCTATATAACTTCCTCTCATATTTGGTGGAGACAGGATCTTTCATCACATCCAGCAAGCTAACCAATGGGGGGTGCAAATCCTGGGAAACCCCAAAGTGTTACCTATAAAGTTCTGAACTTTCTACCAGAATGACTGGTTAACAATAAAATCCATGCCATATATAAATGTTCCCCTATGTGGGTACATATTGTGCTCACCAGTATGTGCATCTGGACCAACCTGACCTGCGTCAGGTAGACTCTATGCAGCCATTTAACTTGAATGAACTCATCTCTAGCACCAATCACTGTAGATTTCCACAACCCAGACAACTCCTCCTTATGGCTCTATAAAATGAAGAGACTGGTTTCGACAGATTTACCCTCCTTGCAAATCACCATACTCCAACAGAACTGGATCCCTTCCGAATTGTTCTCTACACACTTGTGTTAACTGTAAATAGTGGTAGTGACTAGTGTTAGACAATATTCCTGTTGAAGCATCACATACGAACAAAAGGAAGAAACTGTCTGTGTATAATTGGATAAGGTACTTCAGGCCTCTCCTAGTCAGCTATATTGGTGAACAGACTGTGCATTACAGACTGGGAGGGAAAAAATAGGATGAAAGTTCTATCTGTTCTGAACTTTTGCCTTGTCACTTCTGAATGTAACATTTATTAAATTCTTTATTCTATCATTCTATTTGGTTTTAGCTTTGGTCTTTATACTATTTCCATTTCAGTTATAGAAATATATTTTAGAATGTAAAGGACGGAACCAATAAAAGATCTACACTGAAGTATTCTGGTCTAGTTTTTTTTGACAATACTGTATATTCACTTGCTGCGGCAAAGGAGGCGTGTTCAGTTTGATTCCTTGCTTAAGGTTCTTGTTGCTCAGTCTGAACTCTGTCCTAGTGCTGCTACTATGTAATTGAATTTCAGCCACACCTGTCTCTTGCACCTTGTTTGTTTTTCTCCTCAAATAGTTAATCTTAGCCTTGCCTGTGGGATTGACAGCCTGTCTACCAATCAAGTCTGGGGCAGATCCTGGACTTGCTATAAACAGGTCATCAGCCCACACATGGTCGCTGGCTATTGAAATTCTGTCCTGTGACTTTGTCCCTGCTAGCATCTTCTCTGCTATTATTGTATTTCTGACTTCTGACCTCTGGCTCCCCCTGTGACTACTCTCTTGAATTTCGTTTTGGTACTGCATTGCTCGACTGTTACCGACCCCTTGGCTTGCTGATTCTGCTTCTGTGTTGTTTTGTCTTGTCCTGTTCTGTGTGACACTTATTTGTAGAAAGGGTTTACCGCCCAGTTGCTCCTGTCATTAGGGCAGTGTGGCAAATAAGCAGGGACAAGGGCTGGGTGAGTTTAGGACACACTGTCTATGTCATTCCTTCCTCTCAGTTTTCTGCAGCAGCACTGGGGAATTGCTCAACTGGCAATTCCCTTACACCTACCCCTTCAACTGTCTCAGAACTTTTCGCAGGCCCTTCCATCTATACCTTATGCCCTTAAGCTAAAGTGGAAAGTTATCTTCTCAGCTTCTAGAAAATGCAAGTTATTGTTTTTTTAAACCATTATCCCCTTCAACAATGATATTTTTGAACATTTATTTTAACACGTGTAGAAATGTTTAAAAATAAATAAATAAAAAGATCACTTGGTGCAAGGTTTATAATGGAAATAAAAAACAGAGAAGATGTGTAATTGCATTCATCTTTACACCCATATAAGCAGCCTATATGTGGGATGTACAGTACTGTGTAAACGTTTTAATCAGGTGTGGAAAAAATCTAAATCAGATCAGATCAATATTTGGAGGGTCAACCCATTGCCTTCAAAACAGCATCAATTCTTCTATGTATACTTGCACACAGTTTTTAACCCCTTAACGACCACAGGCGTAATAGTAAGTACTGGACTCCTGGGCCTTAACACAAATGGGCATACTATTACGCCCCTGGCTAACCAACCTCTCATTATGTGAGAGGGCATCATTGGGAGCGGATGTTAGCTGTAACTGACAGATAACACTCTGCTCCATAACCTTTGGATACAGCAGACAAACAACGAATGCCCCAAAATATCCCTTTCCTATTTAAAATGAAATATACAAAAGGAAACCTTAAAAATTAATAAAATATATATAAAAATGAAGAAAAAAAAGGACCTTAAAACCAGCGCTGCTAAAATACAATTTATTTTAAAAAACAATTAACATAAAAAAAAGCATAAAACGGCAATGTGTTTTGGCAGAAAAACTACTGCCTTTCTCAAGCCTCAGAAAGGCAATAGTTTTTCTGCTGAAACGCGTTGCCATTTTATCCTTTTTTATGTTAATTGTTTTTTTAAAATAAATTGTATTTTGGCAGCTCTTGCTTTACAGTCCTTTTTTTTTTTCTTCATTTTGATATATATATTACGGTATATCTTTCTTTGGTTAAGTAACCGTGGATCACAAGCAGAAAACCACCTTCACACAAGAACCAGACTGAGACTACCCAGGAGGGTTAACTGAGGCTCATTATCAGAGCTGTGCCTGCCTTTGCACAACTCCCACGAGATCAAACCTAGCAAGTTGGTGTCTGTCCATATTTGTATGTGTTCCTGTGATTTCTGCACTAGGGAGCGCCCCTCTCTTAATAATAATAATAGTAATAATAATAATAATAATAATAATACATTTTATTTGTATAGCACCAACATATTCCGCAGCACTGTACAATTTTTCTTTTGTATCCTAAAAACTAATGAAAAACAATACATATTTGGTATCGCCGCGTCTGTAACAATTTGTACAATAAAACGGAAACATTATTTAACATGCACAGTGAACATTGGGGGAAAAAAAGATGGAAAAAAACGCTGGATTTTTCAATATTTCACCTTACAAAATATGTTATAAAAAGTGATCAAAAAGTCATGTGTACCCCAAAACAGTACCAATAAAAAGCACACGTCATCCCACAAAAAATAAGCTTTCAACCAAAACTGTCTACCAAAAAATAAAAATGTTACACATCTTAGAATATGGTGATGAAAAAATAATTGATTTATATCCCCAAATGGGTTTTGTCTGCAAAATTAGTGGAAGTGGAATTCGATCCGAATTTTAGGAAATCTTCAATTTGCATCGAATCCAAATTTCCACAAGCTTCGTGGTATCAAATCGCATTTTAAACTAAGGAAACGTCGGAATATCCTTGAGAAAGGCTATTCTACTCCTACCTTTGCCGTTGCATCACGCCCCCTGTGATGTCCTGGTCCTCCTCTCTCGTGTAGTAAAATAATCAAAATGGCTGCCGGACATGCACAGAGCTGCATGAAATAGAATCAAGATGGCTGCTGGGCATGTGCAGACCCGCTCGGAATAGAATCAAGATGGCCACTGGACATGCGCAGAGCAGATCGTGGGGGCCATCTTTATCCTATTCCTACACTAGCGGCTCTGCGCTTGTCCAGCGGCCATCTTGATTATATCCCATACAATACCATTTCTGCGCATATTCGGCGGCCATCTTGATTTTCTTCCGAACGGCTCTGCGCATGCCCAAAGGACCAGGACATCGCAGGGGGCGTGATGTAACGGCAAAGGTAGGAATAGAATAGCCTTTCTAAAGGCTATTCCGACATGTCCTTATTGTAAAATGCATATCCACAGGCTTTCTGCAGCCAGGAAAATAGCTGTTTTTAACGGATCGAAGTGAACTGTTTTGGGAAATTCGGCAAAGCTGTCGAATCAAATTTTTTTAGTAACCCATAAAAAAAACAATATAAGTTGGGTATAGCCATAATTGTACCAACCCACAGAATAAAGGTAACATATTACCTATGTTGTACGCTTTGCGGAAAAAAATTATTAAAAGGTAAAAATCTAAGCGAGAAATGATGGGGTTTTTTTTTTTAATCCACCAAGAAAGAGTTAATAAAATTTAGTCAATAAGTTATAGGCACCCAAAAATGGTGTCATTCCAAAATTCATCTCATACCACAAAAAACAAGCCCTCACATGGCTACATCACCAGAAAAAAAAAGCAAAAAAAAACTTGTACAATGTAAAGACAAAAACAACAAAAATCGGCAAATCACTGGAACAAAACTGGCTGTGTCCAGAAGGGAATGTATAAGCTGTGTGAGTGTATATTAGGGTACACCCCAAATTTAGAGCTTACAAGGGAAAAGACACCAGAAGTGACCCCCAGAGTGACCTCCCAACAAACATAGGAGCTACTGGGGAAATTGTAGGGAATTTGGTATATGCACTCCGCACAGCTTATGTATTCACTTTTTACTATATCTATATCTATCTGCTGGTATGTGTCTTCCATCCGAACTTGTATACTGAACCTCCCTGCACCATTCATAATATACATCTGCTGCCGATTTAATTATATTTATATCTATCTGCTGGTGTGTTATTTTCCACTTTGTAATTGTATTAACTTTGAAACCACTGTATCAATCCCCTGCTGATTTCTCACCTATCCCTTTCTGATGTCTATAATTGTATCTGCATGTTTACACACTCCCTATTCACACCTGATACACATGAAACAAATGTATTCCTAGTTAGTATAAATCTGAGGGCAGTGGTCAGTGATGACCTAGGTCATTGTATTTTCCAAGTGCAGTTTCTAAGTGTACAGACCAGAATTAGGCCAGAATTGGACCAGAAGGTAACAACTAGCCACTAAAAGGAAACTTAGGTATTAACTATAGAAATGATTCTTACTTTAATCACTGTTGTCCTTCCCATACTTGTAAAAAACCACTTTTCCACCCCAAACCAGCCATGTCACTAAGAATATCTTTATCTCTCCATCTATTCTACCGCACCATCTGACCTTTTCTGCACAGCTACCCACAAACCTACAAGCTTTCCGCCCCAGAGACACACAACCTCCCCACACTCTCTCCTATTTACACCTGTTATCTCTCTCCCTGCTACTCCTCACTTCAGGCGACATATCTCCTAATCCTGGACCACTCCAGCACCTCCCTGCTGTCGGATCTTTCCACACAACCGGTATCAGCGCACGGAACCCCCTAAATCTTACACCTATCTTACCCGCTCCTGCCCCACGCCCTCCCCGGTGCACTATGGAATGCTCGCGCCGTATACAACAAATTTGACTACATCCTCGACCTCTTCATTTCTCATAAATTATCATTTCTTGGTATCGCAGAAACATGGATAATACCCTCAGGAACCACCTCCCCTGCTGCCCTCTCCTATGGAGGTCTGCAATTCTCACATACTCCCCGCCCCAACAATAAACCTGGTGGAGGCGTAGGCGTACTCCTGTCTGACAATTGCTCCTTTGCCCCAATACAACCGATACCTGCTTTCACCCTTCACTCCTTTGAAGTGCACTCTGTTCGCATTTACTCTCCCTCCAATCTACAACTGGCCATTATGTATCGACCGCCAGGACCTACTGCTGCCTTTATCGACCACTTCACCACCTGGCTAGTGCACTTTCTATCCACTGACACCCCCACCATCATCATGGGTGATTTCAACATCCCCTTTAACACAAACTACCCCCACGCTTTCAGTCTCCTGTCCCTCACTACCTCCTTTGGTCTCTCTCAATGGTCCTCCTCTGCCACCCACACAATGGGGCACATGCTCGACCTCATATTCACCGGTCTCTGCTCTCTAGTCAACCTCTCTAACTCTGTCCACGCTCTCTGACCACAACCTGCTGACATTCTCTGCCCTCTCCTCTGTAATAGACCCCCCAACCCTTAAACCAACACGCCCCTGCAGGAACCTTAATTGCCTCGACATCCACATGCTCGCAGATTCTCTCCGACCGCTCTCTGATATATCCTCACTCCAGGACGCAGATACTGCCGCTGACTTCTACAATACCACCATCACTGCAGCCCTTGACTCTGTGGCCCCCATCACTAACACCAGAGCCCGACTGATCAATAGAAAACCCTGGCACACTGACCTGACTAAAAAACTGAGACATGCCTCACAGATTGCAGAACACCTCTGGAAGAAAAGCCACTTCCAGGAGGACTTCCTTAGGTATAAAGAGGCAGTTCCTAAATTCAAGAATGCACTAACCTCTGCAAAGCAGGTCTACTTCACCACACTAATATCTGCCCTATCCCGCTACCCCAAACAGCTATTCACTACCTTCAACTCCCTTCTCCGTCCTCCTGTGCCCCCTCCAACATCACTTATCACAGTTGATGACTTTGCCTCTTATTTCAAAAGCAAAAATGACACCATCAGAGACAGTCTCACCCTACACCCCCGACAACTACTCTATCCAACTGCTCGGTGCTCTTCATCTTTAACCTGATTCTCCACTGTCACTGATGAAAAGCTCTCCACCCTAATCTCTAAATCCCACCTCACCTCCTGCGCGCTCGACAAGATCCAGTCACATCTCATCCCCAAACTCTCTGAAGTCATTACTCCTGCCCTAACCCATCTCTTCAACCTATCCCTAACCAAACATGCTACCGTCACACCTATACTTAAGAAACCCTCCCTGGACCCATCCTCTCCAGCCAACCATCGCCCCCATCTCACTGCTCCCATACGCCTCAAAATTAGTGGAGCAACACATCCACTCTGAGCTGTCCTCCTATCTCTCATCCAATATGTTCTTTGACAAACTACAGTCAGGCTTCAGACCCCCTCACTCCACAGAAACTGCCCTAACCAAGGTCACTAATGACTTTCTAACTGCCAAAGCCAAACTATTCACTATTCTGTCCTCCTCCTCCTTGACCTCTCCTCTGTCTTTGACACAGTAGAGCATTCCCTTCCTGCTAGAAATGCTCTCATCCCTTGGCATCTCAGACCTGGCCCTTTCCTGGATCTCCTCATACCTCACCAACCGCACATTCAGCGTCTCCCACTCGCACACCACCTCCCTGCCATGCCCTCTTTCTGTAAGCATCCCCCAAGGCTCCGTCCTAGAACCCCTCCTGTTCTCCATCTACAACCTAGGCCTTGGCCAATTCATAGAATCCCATGGTTTCCATTACCATTGCTATGCTGACACCACCAAATATATCTCTCTGGACCAGACATTACCTCTCTGTTGTCCAGAGTCCCAGAATCACTAGCAGCCGTAGCCTCCTTTCTCTCCTCCCGCTTTCTCAAACTCAACATGGAGAAAATGGAGTCCATAATATTCACCCCTCCACGCACGACCCCCCCCTACCTGACCCATCTATCAAAATTAATGGAACCACTCTCATCCCAGTCCCACAGGCCTGCTGCCTTTGGATAATATTAGACTCTGACCTATCCTTCAAGCCGCATATTCAAACTCAACAACATCCATCGAATCGACTCCTTCCTCACCCCTGAAATTACAAAGATGCTAGTCCATGCCCTAATATTCTCCCGCCTTGACTACTGTAACACCCTTCTCCATGGCCTCCCAGCTTACACTCTCGCCCCTCTCCAGTCCACCTTAAACTGTGCTGCTTGCCTAATACACCTCTCCCCCCGATTCTTCTTTGGCCGCTCCCCTCTGCCAATCCCTTCACTGGCTACCCGTTGCGTAGCGAATAGAGTTCAAACTACTAACACTGACATACAAAGCCATCCACAACCTGTCCAGATATCTCCGACCTAATGTCCTGCTACCTGCCCTCACGTAACCTCCGATCCACCAATGACCTCCTACTCTGCTCTTATCCGCTCTTCACACAATTGTCTCCAAGACTTCTCCCGTGCATCCCCCATACCCTGGAACTCATTACCAAGACACATAAGACTGTCCCCACAATCACAAGCTTCAAGAAGGCCCTGAAGACTCACCTATTCAGGAAGGCCTACAACCTCTAATAACACTACTGTCACCACACAACCATCTGTACAGCCTTTCCCCTCACCTTCTGTCTCTATTCCTCTTCCCTCATAGATTGTAAGCCCTTGCGGGCAGGGCCCTCTATCCCACTGTGCCAGTTGGTCGCTGTTAGCATTATCTGTTTTGTATATCTGGTGTACCGTATGTAAATCCGCAAATGTAAAGCACCATGGAATTAATGGTGCTATATAAACAAACAATAATAATAATAATAATAATAATAATAATAATAATAATATTCACTTTTTACCATCCGCTGTGCATTCACATCTAGGATACTACACCCCTTGGTAAACTCTTTGAAGGGTGCAGTTTTCAAAATGGGGTAACTTCCTAGGGGATTCCACTTTTCTGGTACCTTAGAGGCTCTGCAAAACATGACATGCCGTCCAGATACCAAACATCTAAATTTGCGCTCCAAAAGCCACATAGCGCTCCTTTCCTTCTGTGCCCTTCTGTGTGCCCAAACTGCAGTTTATGCCCACATGAATGACACTGTTGTACCCAGTATAACGTACTTAATGTCATATGTGGGTATAAACTGCTATTTGGGCACAGCCATGAACCGAAGGGAAGGAGCGCCATGTAGTTTTTGGAGCACAGACTTAGATGGTTTGGTTTTTGGACGTCATGACACTTTTGCAGAGCTCCTGAAACACCAGTAAAGTGGAATCCCCTGACATATGACCCTATTTTGGAAACTATACCCCTGAAGGAATTTATCCAGCGGTACAGTGAGAATTTTTAACCCCAACTGTTGCATTAATTTATTATCCATAAATTAATATGCAGATGATGGTGAAAGGTGAAAATGGCAATTTTTCCAGGAATATGTAATTTCAGTGTGTGATATGTTGTGCCCAGCTTGTATGAGAGACAAACGCATCAAAGGAAAAATTGCAATTTTCACTTTTCATTATCAGCTGTGCACTCATTTTTGGAAATGAAATTAATGCAACACTTGATAAATCCCTTCAGTGATCTAGTTTCGATGTCTGCGGATTCCACTATACTGGCAATTCAGGGAATCTGCAAAAGTGGCATGACCTTCAAAAACTGAACTATCCTCCAAAAACCAAAATAGTGCTTCTTCCCTTCTGTGCCGACTGTGCCCAAACAGCAGTTTATACCCACAAATGACATTGTTATGTATGTTATTCTGGGTACAACACTGTCATACATATGGGTATAAACGGCCATTTGGGCACACAGCAGGGTGCAGATGTGAAGCAGCGCTAATGTGCTTTTGGAGCGCAGATTTAGATTGTTGGTTTTTGGATGCAATGACACATTTGTAAAGACCCTAAAATTGCCCCTACAAAATGGGGTCACTTCTTGGGGAATTCCAGTTTACTGGCACCTCCAGGGCTCTGCAAAAACAACATGGCATCCAGAAAGTCCCTCTAAATCTATACTCCAAAAGCTAAGAAGCACAGTGCTCCTTCCCTTCTGAGCCCTGCTGTGAGCCTAAGTATAGATTATGATGTTAATCTGTTTTCCCTTAGTCCCAACAACAGCACAATATTGTGGTATGTCTGCCCCTGTGTGCTGGTAGGACAGAATGGAATTTTTAAACAAATAGTTAACTGTAACTCCTCCCCCTTCTCAATATAAGAAAGGAAGTACCAACCCCCCAGCATGTAATTATAAAGACAAATACATAACACATAGGGAGGGAGCCTTGTGCTACTGTTGGGACTAAGGGAAAACAGATTAACATCATAATCTATACTTCCCTAACGTCCCACCAGCAGCACAATATTGGGGATTTAGCAATCAGAACCCTAGGGAGGGCCCTCTTGAATTTTACACAGAATGGCCAAAAGAAGTGGCCTCCGTACCCCGGGTGTTAAATCTGTAATGATTAACAGAAGCTGACGAGCAAATTTGTTCCCAAGGAACAGAGCTTCTTTCCACCCAAAAGGTAGAAATGGCTCTTGTAGAATTAGCTCGAACAAACACAGGGGGGTCTAACCCCTGTGAAGTGAAAGCCAATTTTATGGCTTCATTGTGCCAAGGAGGCTTTAGAGGCCTTGAGCTCATTATTTTTCTCAACAAATGGTAGAAAAAAAATTTCTGACCGTCTAAAAGGCCGAGATCTCGGAATATAAATTCCGAGGCATCTGGCCACATCCAGGGAGTGAAGTTTAACTTCCTCTGGAGATGACGGACTGAGATAGAAAAACTTGTAATGAGATAACCTGGTTTAGTTTAGAATATGAGGGTACCTTAGGGAGGAACCCTGGCATAAATCTTAGTTGTACTCACCAACTCTCTGAGCTGAGGTTATGGCCAAAAGGAACACTATCTTTAATGTGAGAAATTTAATCTCAACCTCTTCTAGAGGGGGGAATCACATAACCCCTTAAAAACAGTAGATAAATCCTATTGAGGGATTTGGTGGGTAACAGGCAGACTAAGCCTGAATGCACCCTTAAAATATCTTTTAACCAATGGGTCTGCTGCAGATAGCTGCTTATCTAAGCAGGTTGACAGGGCAGTAACCTAAGTTTTCAAGTGAAAGGGCTAAGGCCCTTGTCCAATCCGTCCTGAAGGAAATCCAGCATCTTTGGAATGGAAGGATCCAAGCGATTAATTCCTCTACCTGATGCCCAGGAGATGAAGATGATTCGGATCCAGATGTAATTTTTAATTGTAATTTTAATTCTGCTCTAGCTAGAGAGAGAGAGAGTGCTTAAGACGGCTCCTGAGAGTCCCTTAATAGGGACAGGTCAATCCTCAGGCTGTCAGATTGAAAGATTTCAGATCCTGGCAGAGCCTGGGTCCTTGACACACCAGTTTCTGAATCGGGGGAAGCCTCTAATATATCCCGTGACTCATTTGAATGAGATGGGAAAAACCAAGCTCTCTTTGGCCAGACTGGAATGATGGCAATTACAAAGACTTGGTCAAAGACTTGGTCCTGTCTGATTCTCATCAATACCCCTTGGTATCAAGGAGATTGGAGGGAATATGTATGCCAGCCTGAACCTCCAAGGGATGGATAGGGCATCCACAGCCAAGGGATTGTCCTCCTTGTATAGAGCAGGCCTTCCCTACCTTGGCATTGAGTCTGCTTGCCATCATTTCTATCTCTGGATGACCCCATTTCAGGGTGATTGCTTGAAAGACTTCTGGATGGAGAGACCATTCCCCTGGAACAGTGATGCCACGACTCAATTGATCCATCACTACACTGAGTGACCCTCGGATATGTACAGCAGAAAGATGGGTTAAGTTCTTCTCTGCCCAACTCAAGATCTTCCCCACTTCGCTTAGAAGAGGTTGCGACCTAGTTCCTCCCTGTTTGTTTAAATAAAGGATGGTCGTCATATTGTCCGATCTTACATGGACTGCCTTGCCCTTCAACTGGTCGGCAAAGTGAAGCAGTGCCAGTCATACTGTTCGGAGTTCTCTCCAATTGGATAACATCATCTTCTCGAGGGAATTCCAATGCCCTTGGGCCGGAAAGTTGTTCAGGTGGGCACCCCAACCTGTGAGTGATGCATCTGTAGTCAACAGGGTCCAGCTAGGCTGGACCGTGGACTTTCCGTTTTTTTAGCCGAATCCATCACTTGAGGGACGAGCAGGCTTCCTGAGACAGGAAAAAACTGTCTAGACCGCTGGTTTTGCGATTCCAGGCCAACAGGACTTCCCAAGGGACTGCTTCTGCAGCTGATAACATCAATCCCAAAACTTTATGCCTGTCCTGATGGTGATTGGCTGAGAAGCCAGCAGGAATTTTGCGACCTTGATAATTCTTTCCCTTCTGGAGGGAGGAAGAGATATTTTCATTAGGCTTGAATCAAGTATGAACCCTAGAAATGCTTTCTGGGTTGCTGGTAATAATTTGGAACTTTCCCCAAATTATAATCCACCCCAATTGTTGGAGGAAATTCATCGTGATGAATAGATGCTGTAGTAGGCTTTCTCTTGAGAGACTTTTAACAGCCAGTCTTCCAGATAAGGAACACACGTGAACCTCTGGATTCTCAGTGACTCAGCTTCCGTGGAAACCACCTTGGTGAATACGTAGGGTGCTGACGTTATCTCGACTTGAAGTGCGGTGAATTGGAGGTGTTTTCAGCCGACCCTCTACAACCACTGCAATTCTTAGGTATTTCCTGTGAGCAGGAAGAAAAGGAAGTGGAGGTACACGTCCTTTAAGTTCAGAGTGGCCATGATATCTCCTTGCTGGAGAATGGATATCACAGACGTTACATATGGAAATTTTTCACGAGATAGCTCTGCTGAGGTATCGTGGGTCTATTATCATCAACCAGTCTCATGAAGGTTTTGGAACCAGAAACACTGAGGAATAAATTTCAGACCCTTGACGTTGTGATGGACAGCAGGGTGGCAAGAGGTCCGTATAATGCTGTCCTGGGGAGGCACAGAAAAAACTATGCTGAAACCGGACCTGATTATCTCCAAGACCCATGATCTGTTATCCTCACAGGAACTTATGTCTTGGAGGGAGGGAGAAGGTAATAGTCAGAAATTTGGCTTTCTGATTTTCCTGTCATCACGGAAATAAAGACGGTTGGAGTTCCCTCTCAGGAACCTAGAATGTCCACACGTGACCTCTTGCAGGAGGCGGTCTTTCAGGAGACTGTCCGCCACGACATTGTCTTCCCTGTCCACAGAAGGGCTGTGGAAGGACTTTCCTTCCTTTCCCACTAGTCCTTGTATCATGTTCTGCCTGCAAATATTAAATTTTGAGGCATAATCCGCCCTCCAATGTTTTAACCATAGGGGGCGACGGGCAACAGAAGTCAAGGCCTTACACTTGGCAGCTAATTTCACCTGGAGAAGAGGTTTCATTGAGGTAATCCACCTCAAGGGCTATACCCTTCAAAGAGGACAACAATTCGTCCCTGGAGACCCCCAAATCAATATCTCTTTTTAATGAAGAGAGGCTGGAGCACAGCTTCTTAGCTACCTCATTAGTAGCGATACCAATCCAACACTGTGCAGAGAAAGCCGTATACGCTTTCCTTAGGGAGCACTCTGCCCGGTGATCCATGGGGTCCTGAAGGCTAGACCCGTCCTCAGAGGGTACAAGTGTTTGCCTGGACAATTTGGCAACTGCCATGACAAGCTTAGGTGGTGGACCCAACTGGTCCTCAGCTCTTTTTCTTTCCTTAGGGAGCACTCTGCCCGGTGGTCCATGGGGTCCTGAAGGCTAGACCCGTCCTCAGAAGGTACAAGTGTTCGCCTGGACAATTTGGCGACTGCCATGACAGGCTTAGGTGGTGGACCCAACTGGTCCTCAGCTCTTTTTCTTTCCTTAGGGAGTACTCTGCCCGGTGGTCCATGGGGTCCTAAAGGCTAGACCCGTCCTCAGAGGGTACAAGTGTTCGCCTGGACAATTTGGTGGCTGCCATGACAAGCTTAGGTGGTGGACCCAACTGGTCCTCAGCTATTGGGGAGAGTGTCTTGAACCTTTTGGATAACACACAGGTCTTCTCTGGGTGTTTTCACTCGGTGGACATATCTCTTTTAAGCATGTTGTCCACATTGAAGGCCCTAGGCCCCCTAGAGGTGGAACTAGAGGCTTCCCCAAGGTCAACATCATGGTCCCTTGACCCGATGGACTTCCATAATTTCTGAATTTTCTCCAGAGAAAAAAGCGTTTTTTCTATATCCGTATCTGAATTCTCAGATGAAGAATTAGCGTCCTTTATGATCCTAAATACCTCATCAGATCATATGACAGAAGCGCCATCATATTCCACAGCGCTCCACAGACACAGACAGTCACTGTCCCATATAGGGTTCACAATCCATACCCCCCACCAGCAAGCCTTTGAGTGTGGGAGGAAAACTGAAGTACACCCACACAAACATAGGGAGAACACACAAACTCCCCGCAGATGTCACCCCTGGCAGGATTCAAACCCAGGAATCCAGCGCTGTGAGGCTGCAGTGTCATCCACTGAGCCACTGGGCTGCCCAAGCAGCACTGGTGGCATGTATTGAAATTGCAACCATCAGGCAAGAGTGACAGATTATATGTTTGTGCCTAGACACAGACTTACCTGGAGGATTGATTACCACCAGACGCAGAGGAAGATATCTTACCACAAATGTAAGAGTAAATAGCAAGAAAGCCAGAAAAAACCGCAACAGTACAAGTCTGTTGAACTAGAACGCCCAGCATGCACACTCTCTGCCAAACGACAAAGAGGCAGAGGAAAGGAAGCAGCAGACTTATATCGAAGAAATGGAGAGCAAAAGACTCTCCCAATACCTGAGACTGGTTACACAGAAAATAAAAGGTCTTTATTTCTCTTCAGCTTTTTTTTTTTTTTGGAAGAAAACAAGCTACCCCACACAGATTTTATAAAATAAATGGCGGAAGTTAAGATAAAAAAAACATTACCTAGTAGCTCACCTGACGGAAGATCAAAGATGTCATCACACACCCAAGCCAGCGTACTCTTGACTCTAGCGCCCCCACACACGGGAGCTGGAGAGAAGTAGCACAAAACGCCCTGCATCGCAATAAAACAAGGACTGCAAGGCTTACATAGCCACAAAGGGTTCAGCGTGGACACTCACCCATTATAAGCCACAGCTGCAAAAAGGCCTTTCACTGCAGCTAAGCAGACTAAGCAGCAGAGGCAGGAAAGACAGACAAGGAGTTTTAACCTTTGAATTTTGTTCCACCAAAGGCAGAAAAGAGTCCTCACTCAGGAGGATAGACAAAACAAACTCAAACAGGAGAGAGGAGCGGAAATTCATTCAGAAATCTGAATAATCTTCCCTCCAACTGTCCCACCAACACAGGACAGAAAAAAACACGCTGGGGGTGTTGGTACTTCCTGTCTTATATTGAGAAGGGGGAGGGGTTACAGTTAACTATTTGTTGTTCATTAAAAATTCCATTCTGTCCTACCAGCACACAGGGGCAGAAATACCCTAATATTGTGCTGCTGGTGGGACGTAAGGGAAATAGCAGTTTACAACCACATAAACAACTTTTTTGTCCCTAAGATAGCCCATTTCATAGTTTTCATTTTGTACATTAATTTTTGGGAAGCACTCTTGGGCTCAAAATGATAATACCCCTTGAGAAATTCCTTGAGCGGTGTAGTTTTTAAAATGTCACTTTTGAGGGGTTTCTTTAGGGGCTCTGCAAATGGGACATGGCACCTGAAAACTATTATACCAAAATATGCCCTTCAAAAGCCAAATAGTGCTCTTTCTGTTCTGAGCCCAATCATGTACCCATACAGCAGATTACAACCACATATGGGACATTTATGCTCTCAGGAGAAATTGTGTAACAAACTGTTGTGTGTTTTTTCTTCTTTAACCCCTAGTAAAAATTAAGAATATGGTGCTAAATGGACGGTTTATTGAAAAAAAAGTAATTTTTCATTTTTACGTCCCAATGCTAATAACATCTGTGAAACAGCTGTGAGGTCAAAATGCTCACCATACCCCTTGATAAATTCTGTGAGAGGTGTATTTTCCAAAATGGGGTCACTTTTTGGGGGTTTCCATGTACTGGTACTTTAAGGGCTCTGCAAATGAGACATGGCACCTGAAAACTATTCTAGCAAAATCTGCCCTCCAAAAGCCAAATAGTACTCTTTCCATTCTGATCCCTGCCATATACCCATACAGCAGTTTACAATCACATATGGGGTATTCCTGTGTTCAGGATAAATAGTGTAACGAACTTTGGGGGGCTTTTTCTCCTTTATCCTCTTGTGAAAATGAAAAATTTGGGGCTAAATTGACGGTTTATTGGATAAAAAGTAATTTTTAATTTTCACATCCCAATGTTACTAAAATCTGTAGGGTCAAAATGCTCATATATCCTTTGATATGTTATATGAGGGGTGTAGTTTGCAAAACAGGGTCACCTTTGTGGGTTTCCATTGTATTAGTACTTTAGGGGCTGCAAATGCGACATGGCACCTGAAAACTACTCCAGCAAAATCTGCCCTCCAAAAACCAAATAGCACTTTTTCCATTCCAAGCCCCACCATGTACCCATACAACAGATATGGAGTATTGCCGTCTTCAGTAGCAATTGTTTAACAACCCGTGGGGTGTTTTTTTCTCCTTTAACCCTTTGTGAATATGAAAACTTTGGGGATAAAGTGACGTTTTAGTAATTTTTAATTTACACATCCCAATGTTAATAAAATCTGTGAAACGGCTGTGGGGTCAAAATGCTTACTATACCCCATGATGAATTCTGTGAAGGGTGTAGTTTCCAAAATGGGGTAACTTTTTGGGGTTTCCATTGTATTGGTACTCCAGGGGCTCTGCAAATGAGTCTTGGCATCTGAGAACTATTCTAGCAAAATCTACTTTTCAAACAATGGCACTCTTTCCCTTCCATACACTGCCGTGTGCCCAAACATAAGTTTATACCCACATGTCGTATATTTCTGTGCTCTGGAGAATTTGCATAACAAACTGTAAGATGCATTTTCTCCTTTAACCCTTTGAGAATGTGTTAGTTTTAGGGCTAAATAAATGTATTAGTGAAAAAAAATGAAATGTCTAAATTTCATTGTTTTAATTACTGTAAAGTGCTTAAAGGGTTAACAAACTTCCTAAATGCTGTTATGAATTATTTGAGGAGTTTCATTTGGAAAATGGGGTTATTTATGGGGGGGGGGGTTCTAATATATAGGTCTTTATAATCCCCATTCAGAACTGGTCCCAAGTGGTCCCTAAAAATTTAGTTTGGGAAATTTTCTTGTAAATCTAGAAAATCGATATTGCACTTGTAAGCCTTCTAACATCCAAAATAAAGAGCAGAGATATGGCAGATAATATTTATTAATGTATTTGGGTGGTATGACTATTGTGAGTATGTGAGCCAGAGGGCGCTGTGGAGAGACCCAGGCCCAGCTCTGAAAAGGTCTTCAGCCACACCTTTGGGTGGGGGAGTGTAACTGCAGTAGTCTGGAGTATCCTGCAGGGAGCAGGAGATGGTGGACCCAGCTGGACAGATAGACGGTCTGTGCCAGAAGTGCTGGGGTCCACAGAGGACTGTTGCTGGAGCTGAGCAGTAGAGGCTAGTTAGGGGCTCAAGGAGTCAGTTAGTGCCCTAACTGTGGCCTAGGTTTTTGTTGTTTTGTTATGTTGCAGTTAAGCTGAATAAAGCCACGTTTATTTTACACTTGGACCATCTGAACGCTATCTTTCCGGCGCCCAGTACCACGAACCACCGCTGTCCGGACCAGGAGTCTGCCGCCATTTTGAGTCTAATTTCCCCAAGTTGTCACATATGGTGCTACGGATTCGGGCATAAAGAGATCCACGCAAGTCCTGGAAGGCAAGTGGTTGGTGACTGCAGTACTGCTAAGTGTGCATTGTGGCCTACAGCTAGAAGAAATCTGTGATTTCAACTGAGAAACCCAGGAAGGGGTGAGTGAATTGCAACATAGCAAAGTGTGTGTAAAAACTGGTGAAAGTAAATCTCTGGAAGAGGAATCCAGGGAATGGATTTTGTGTATACTGTGGCACAGAAGTCTGTAAAGTGTTTGCTGATGGCAAGAAAGTAAGCAATGTGTATAGAAGCTGGATATTGCAAACAGTCTATGTGAAAGGCTATGGTGCCATGTTGGTGTTTTCTGTGGAAGACAGAAGAAAATGCTGGTTGTTGTAGTGCCACATAAGTTAACTGTTTGAATACATTTGACTGCAGAAGATAGCAAAAAGTTGCTGCCGGTTGAACCCAAGGTTGCTGGGGAATATTGTGTAATCTTGTTAGTAAACCATGGGCAAGAAAAAGAGAATTTCAGCTTGTAAAAAAGCACAGAAGTTATGCACAGGTTTATTATTGCAGCAGTCTGAATGCAGAGAGACACAAAACCCGGAACAGAGCATGTGGAATGCAAGTAAAGATGATGAGTTGCATGAGAATGACTCAGTTTTTCTAAAGCACCTCTGTTCTATGATTGAATATGTCCCTGCTGACTGTATGTCTCAAAGCGCCAAAGATGAAAATATTATGGTGCAGCAGCTTCAAGATGAGAATAAAACCATCAGGTTCATGTATGAAGATGAAATATCTGATTGGAAACGGCAATTTGAGGTATTAGAAAAAGAGCACCTTAAGTTGAACCTGAAGTTAAAGAAAGATCTTGAATCTATGAGGAGTTCATATCCTAGTCATTGTGAAAATGTGGTACTGGGTTTGCCTGGAATGGACTGTGTCACTAAGAAGGAGTTTGCTGATATGAAATGTGCTCTAGCTAATAAAGTTGTACAGAGTGTAGAGCAAAAGCAAGTGCTTGAGAAACAATTGCAGGATTTAAAGGAGCAGCATGTCCAAGACTCCATTGCCAAAGAGAGTGTCATTGAAAAATTAAGAGATGACCTTGAAACTGCTAAATGTGACAGAAGTGAATTTTTGCAGTGTCAATCAGAATGTTTGGATGAACAAATCAGAAAGTGTGAAAAACTTTCTGCTGCATTAACTGATAAAGAAAATGAAATTGCAGAGCTGAGGAAGCATGTGTCTGACCGAGAGAGTTATTTAGAATCTGTAGGGCAGACTTTGCAATCAGAGCAAAACTTGCATGCACTAATGCAGGTTCGCCTAAATAATCAAATCCACGAATGGCGAAGCAGAGCTGGAGTTCTGGAACAAAAAGAGAAATGGAACTCAAAGCTAGAATATGTAGCCTGGAGAGGGCGCTGTCAGGATCTTGTGAAGATAATGAGAAATTGTCTGTTTTGGTGCAAAATAAAGACAAAGAATTGATGGAGATATCGTCTGTCCATGCTCAGAAAGTGCAAACCTTACAGGAGAGTCACAAAAAAGTAGAGACTCAACTTCAAGAGCTGCAACTAAAAGTCACAGAAGGGGACAGGTTTCAAGCAAAGCTGCTAGACAAGGCAAACAGACTACAGGTGGAATTGAATAATGTCACAAGGCTTCTTTCTCAAACAGACAGCAAGTTTATCAAACTTTCCAAAGATTTTTCTACACTAGAATCTCAGCTTCAGGACACTCAGGAACTTTTGCAAGAAGAAACCCGTCAGAAGCTTGACCTTAGTACAAAACTAAAACAAATGGAAGATGAGAAAAATAGTTTCCTTGAGCAACTAGAGGAAGAGGAGATAGCAAAAAGAGATTTGACAAAAGCAGATTTCAACACTACAGGCTCAGGCGACTGATATGAAGAAAAAAATGGAGGATAGTATTGGGTCCTTGGACTCTGTTGAAGAACTAAAGGAAAAGTTGCAAAAGGAGCTAGAAGCTACAACTCAACGGTTTGAGGAGAAGGTTGCTGCTTATGAGAAACTTGAGAAGATGAAAATTAGACTGCAGCAGGAACTAGAAGATGTAGGTGTAGATCTTGATCATCAACGTCGGATGGTGTCAAATTTGGAAAGGAAGCAGAAAAAGTTTGATCAGCTGCTTGGTGAAGAGAAGACTCTTTCTGCTAGATATGCAGAAGAACGTGACCGTGCTGAAGCAGAGGCCCTCGAATTGAAGGCCGAGTTAGAGAGGCTCAACAAGCAACTGCGCACTAAAATGGAAGATTTGGTTAGCTCCAAGGATGAAGTTGAGAAAAACCTGGAATCTGCGCAGATATTGTATGAGAACAAAGCTAATGCTTATGACAAGCTGGAAAAGGCCAAGAGAGAATTGGACCTCCAGGTAGAAGACATGAGGATTCAGTTTGAGGAAAAAATGTCTAATTTATCTGCTGAGATTGTAGATCTAAAAATGCTTGTTGCTAAACTAAAGGTGCAAGTGAACAAGCAGGAGGAAATTGTATGCATCAAGGAAAAGCTGGCGTTTCAGATGAATCAAGTGAAGCGCGAGTCAGAAATAAAGTTGGAAGAGCGCACTTTGCAGATTGAACAGTTAAAAACCGAAGTGGAATCTAAAAGAGAAGAATTGGATCGATTGCAGCAGTCTCTATCCAATACTGAACAGTCGGCATCTGCCCTATCTTCAAAGCTGGCAGCACTAGAAGCTGAGAAGGATTCGCTGCAGAGCCTGTTAACCTCTAAAGAATCAGAGCTGTTATCCATGAGAAACGTGACTCAAGAGAGAGAGTCTGTATTCAACCAAGAGCAAGATAAGAGAGCCACTGAGATACGGGACTTGAATGAAAGACTTGACAAAAAGTCTGCAGATGAGCAGAAGCTGTATCTGAATGAGCTGAAGGATAAGCAGTCTTTAATAGATGCTGACCTGACAAATGTTAGAAGAACACGGCAGAATATCCTTGAATTGGGAGACATGGTGGATAAAGAGATGGCATCTACATCTGCTGCCATAGAAGATGCAGTGCGACAGATTGAGGAAGATCTGCAAGTTGCAATAGTAAAAACTGAGATGGAAGCTGCTCAGGAAAATGTGGCAATGAAGAAAGCTCCGGAACTGGAATCAGAGATTTGTGCGCTACAGAAGGCGGTAGAATTGGAGAAAGCTGCCAGCATAGAGGCAGAGAAAGCAGAGCCATTAAGGCAGCCAGAACATGTAACCAAAAAGCATCTGGGTACTGACAGAAAAAACTGTGATGGTGAAAATGGAATGAAAATAACTTGAAGAATGTTGAGCTGACGATGTCACCAGCTCCTGTACTTTCAGAAAGGGGTTGGCACGAAAATTCTTGCAATCAATCACAGTATCGCAACATGCCTCCAGAAAGTTGTACGTATGAGAGAGAGGAGGTAAGACTAGAGTGTGGAAGTGGTTCTCCTGCTGCCGTACAGGTGTGGAAGCATTATACGGAAACCATTCCAATATATATTTTTTCTTTCTCTGTCTGTTTTTTATCTCTCTACTTAATGGACTTTACACTATGAAGAAATGAAGAAACAAAGACTTGGAATTGGACCTTTGTGATACTTTTTTTTTTGTTTTTATCTGTCTTTTTGTCCTGCTGAAATGGGGACTCTTGTGTCTGCAGGCATTTCTTTTGTCTACACAAGAGAGAAATTACTGCAGCTTAGAGTCACAACAACAGGGCTGCATACCATTTGCCCACCCATCCCCCAAGAACTCTGGAGAAAGAAAAAGCGGGGGGAGGGGCTGCAGAGCAGGAACTCTTCAGAGAATTAAAAAGAGGCGTTACCGACCAACTGTTCCCTCCATCATTATGAGCAATGTGAGATCTCTTGCAAACAAGATGGATGAACTAACAGCTCTCACCAGGCACCATCAGGAGTTTCGGGTGTGCAGCATGATGCTACTTACAGAGACTTGGCTCACTGAAGTTACTCCTGACTCTCTGGTCTCCTTGGATGGTTTTAAACTCCTTCGGGCAGACAGGACAAGGGAGAGTGGTAAGAGGAGGGGGGCTGGCAATGTTTGTGAATAATAGATGGTGCAATCCTAGGCACATTGTGATTAAGGAGCAAACTTGCTGTAAGGACATTGAACTATTAGCTGTGAGCATGAGACCTTTCTATCTACCAAGGGAACTATCACATGTCATCGTGATAGCTGCATATGTCCCCCCCTCTGCGAAAGCTGACGCTGCCTGCGAGGTCCTACAAGCCACGCTGAGCCAGTTACAGTCTCAGCACCCCCAGGCCCTCCTTCTTGTGTCTGGCGATTTCAACCATGCCTCGCCATCATCCACACTTCCCAGTTTCACACAGTATGTAACCTGCCACACAAGAGACAACAAAACACTGGACTTGTTCTTTGCCAACGTGAGGGAGGCATATAACTCATCAGCCCTACCGCCCCTGGGAAGATCGGATCACAACCTAGTACATCTCCGACCTGTGTACAAGCCACTTGTACGTAGAGAACCAGCTGTCACCCGCACAGTGAGGATATGGTCCGAGGAGAGTGATGAGGCTCTGAGGGATTGTTTTGACACAACCGCATGGGAAGTTTTGCAGGATTTGTATGGAGAAGATATAGAAGGACTCACACACTGCATAACGGACTACATTAATTTTTGTTTGGACAACACAGTACCCACAAAAGTGGTGAGGTGCTTCTCCAACAACAAACCATGGATTAACTCTGATATAAAAACACTACTTAAGGAGAAAAAGATGGCATTCAGGACAAGAGATAAGGAGGGGTTGAGGGAAGTACAAAAGGAGCTGAGGCATCTAATCAGGCAAGGAAAAGCCAGTTATAAGGAAAAAATGGAAAAGCAAATGGAAAGAAAAGACATAAGGGGGGTCTGGGAGGGGCTTAAGTCAATTTCGGGTCATAAACAGTCGGTCTGCCAGATTGAGGCAGATGTTAACTGGCTTAATGAACTAAACCTATTCTTCAACAGATTTGATCACACACCAGCTCCTCCCACCCCAGAATGTCCTTCAGCTCCCCTCACCACAATGACTTCACCCCATTCACCCCATGTGGCTACTTCCCAACAGACCAGTAAATCCAGAAATCTGTCTTTATCTGACCACAGTCTGACCTTCACACGGGCCCAGGTGAGGAAGGAGATGAAAAAGATCAAGGCGAGGAAAGCCGCAGGGCCAGATGACATCAGTGCAAGGCTAATTAAGACTTGTGGGGACCAGCTGTGTGGTATAATTACATATATGTATAATATGAGCCTGAGGCAGGAAATAGTCCCTGAATTATGGAAATCTTCTTGTGTGGTACCAGTTCCAAAGAAACCTCACCCTATGGACCTCAACGACTACAGACCTGTAGCACTGACATCCCACTTGATGAAGATCTTAGAGAGATTGGTTCTCACACATCTTCGCCCTCTAGTGAGCCCCGCTATGGACCCTCTCCAGTTTGCTTATCGACCGGGCATTGGGGTAGATGATGCCATCATCCACCTTCTGCACAGGGCTCTGTCTCACCTGGAAAAACCAGGGAACACGGTGAGAATAATGTTCTTTGATTTCTCCAGTGCTTTTAACACCATACAGCCGGGGCTACTGAGAGACAAGCTGGGCCTTGCTGGAGTGGACCACCACCTCTCCAACTGGATCCTAGACTACCTCACAAATCGACCTCAATACGTGAGAGCCCAAGACTGTGTGTCAGGTACCGTGATCTGTAATACGGGGGCACCTCAGGGTACGGTTCTCGCCCCTTTCCTCTTCACACTGTACACTGCTGATTTTAGGTGCAACTCATCCAGCTGCTACCTACAGAAGTATTCTGACGACTCTGCAATAGTAGGCCTCATCACAGACGATGATGACAAGGAGTACAGAGAACTGAACCGGTTTTTTGTGGACTGGTGCCACCAGAACCACCTGAAGATTAACGCGGGGAAGACCAAGGAGATGGTGGTGGACTTCCGTAAAGGCAGATGCCCTCCAAAACCAGTGGACATCCTGGGGACGGGCATCGAGATTGTGAACACCTATAAGTACCTGGGTCTGCTCCTTAATAATAAGCTGGACTGGGCAGATCATATGGAGGCCCTGTACAGGAAGGGCCACAGCAGGCTCTACCTGCTTAGGAAGCTGAGAGCCTTTGGAATCCGGGGGGCACTTCTTAGGACTTTCTTCAACTCGGTAGTGGCATCAGCCATCTTCTTTGGAGTGGCCTGCTGGGGGAGCAGTATATCAACCAGGGACAGAAATAAACTTGACAAGCTGATTAGAAGGGCCAGCTCTGTCCTGGGGAGCCCACTGGACCCAGTGCAGGTGGTGGGTGACAGAAGGATACTGTCCGTGGTGAGCTCCATGCAGAAGAAGAAGTCCCATCCCATGTATGAGACTGTGATCGCGCTGAGCAGTACTGTCAGTGACCGACTGCTCCACCCTAGGTGTGAGAAGGAGCGCTATCGGAAGTCTTTCCTCCCCACCGCGGTTAGGCTGTACAACCAACACCGACCTAAGCGGAGATCATTACATACAGAGAACTGAAATATCTCTCTGCCTGTTAAATCCCCCCCCCCCTGCTACGTCCTATCTGTCTGTCTGCTATTAATGTAATGCCTCTCACCTTGGAACATTCCTGTACATGTTGTATTTGTATTTGTATCTGCTTATCTTATCTTTGCTGCTGTAACACACTGAATTTCCCCACTGTGGGACTATTAAAGGACTATTATTATTATTATTATTATATGATGTGGCAGTTGTTAAAGACATACCAGAAAATGTAGTTCAGCGTGAGCTATTTTGTGAGGGTGTACTGTATGGCCCTTGTGCAGAAGGAGAAGATATTGCGGTACAGAGCTTGTGTATCTCAAACAAAGCGGAGAGCAAGCGGCCTATGTCTCCTAAACTTCTAAGCCTTGATGGTAATGGCAAAGTTTGCTTTGAGATGAAAGTTACAGAAAAGGTACCCGTGAAATATTTATACTCTAAAGACATTGATGTGCATGAAGTACGTGTTAGCTGGTATCTGAGCTCCTGTGGATTCGTGATAGGAGAAGATGAAGATTCTTACGGCTATTCACTAAATGAATCAAAGTCATGCAATGGGATGGCTGAAGACTATGGCGAGAAATGTGATGAAAATGATGTGATCCACTGTATGGTGAATTGTGAAGGTGATGAAGCAAAACTTGCCTTTGCACAGAATGGCCAGGATCTTGGCGTAGCATTTAAAGGGAGGAGAAAACTGAAAACTCGACAGAGCGGTATTTGGAAGAAGAGACCACCAGATTGGGACTTCTGGAGAGACACTGGACAGGCATACTTGATTGAAGAGGGACTTCGTCATAGGATGTCTCGTCCCATTGTAGCTCACCCCATGAGTAGTGAGCTGAGGGGGAGGGTATGTGAGTATGTGAGCCAGAGGGCGCTGTGGAGAGACCCAGGCCCAGCCCTGAAAAGGTCTTCAGCCACACCTTTGGGTGGGGGCGTGTAACTCCAGTAGTCTGGAGTATCCTGCAGGGAGCAGGAGATGGTGGACCCAGCTGGACAGATAGACGGTCTGTGCCAGCAGTGTTGGGATCCACAGAGGACTGTTGCTGGAGCTGAGCAGTAGAGGCTAGTTAGGGGCTCAAGGAGTCAGTTAGTGCCCTAACTGTGGCCTAGGTTTTTGTTGTTTTGTTATGTTGCAGTTAAGCTGAATAAAGCCACGTTTATTTTACACTTGGACCTTCTGAACGCTATCTTTCCGGCGCCCAGTACCACGAACCACCGCTGTCCGGACCAGGAGTCTGCCTCCATTTTGAGTCTAATTCCCCCAAGTTGTCACACTATCTATCGGAAAAGCAGAGAATTTCACATTTTCAAATTTCCTATTTCTTTTATAAATAAGTACAAAAATATTGATCAGTGTTTACCACTAACATGAAGTTCAATGTGTCACAAAAAATCAATCTCAAAATCACTTGTGTAACTTAAAGTGTCTCAAAGTTATTACCATATAAAGTGACATATGTCAGTTTTCAAAAATGAGGCTTGGTGTCCGGTGGTGAACCTAGCCTCTTTGCTGCCTGAGGCGGACTATAGAAAGACGCCCCCCCAAAAAAAAAAAAAAATTGACTTTACATGCTACTAGTTTCACACACTGCTATCGTCGCACAATAGACACAATACACATAGTTATAAAACAGTTTTTAAGAATTCTTCTTCCTGTATTACTTCAGTATCAGATCAACAACACGGCATTAACAAAGAAAATAACTTCATACATCTTCTGCTTGGTGGATGGATGAGCCCACGTGGCCACCATTCTGTTTAATAGTAGCCCCGCAGATAGCTGAGTACTGTACTTCGGCTATATTTGGCACTCCCATCGAAGTGAAAGAGGGCTCCTCACTTTTCCAGGCATCCAACCCACATTGTCCTCACCTACACAAAGCCCCCATCCTGCTGCTACCCCAATTATAAAATATATGATATAACTCCATAGAATGAATAATATCCCCAAGTGTATCTTTATATTAACCCCTTAACGACCCAGGGCGTAATAGTACATCCTGAGTCGCATGACGATGTATGGAGAGCTCAGGAGCTGAGCGCTCTCCATACACCGTGGGTGCCGGCTGTATAATACAGCCAGGACCCGCAGCTAACAGCAGGGATCGGTGCCTGCACCGATCGCGGCTGTTAACCCTTTACAGTCATGGCCAAAAGTTTTGAGAATGATACAAATATTAATTTTTACAAAGTCTACTGCTTCAGTTTTTCTAATGGCAATTTGCATATATTCCAGAATGTTATAAAGAGTGATCAGCTTAACAGCAATTACTTGCAAAGTCAATATTAGCCTAGAAAATGAACTTTATCCCCCAAAACACATTTCAACATCATTGCAGCCCTGCCTTAAAAGGACCACCTAACATCGTTTCAGTGATTGCTCCATTAACACAGGTGTGGGTGTTGATGAGGACAGGGCTGGAGATCAATCTGTCATGATTAAGTAAGAATGACACCACTGGACACTTTAAAAGGAGGCTGGTGCTTGCCATCATTGTTTCTCTTCTGTTAACCATGGTTATCTCTAAAGAAACACGTGCAGTCATCATTGCACTGCACAAAAATGGCCTAACTGGGAAGAGTATTGCAGCTAGAAAGATTGCACCTCAGTCAACAATCTATCGCATCATCAAGAACTTCAAGGAGAGAGGTTTCATTGGTGCCAAAAAGGCTCCAGGGCGCCCAAGAAAGACCAGCAAGCGGCAGGACCGTCTCTTAAAAGTGTTTCAGCTGCGGGATCGGGCTACCAGCAGTGCAGAGCTTGCTGAGGAATGGCAGCAGGCAGGTGTGAGTGCATCTGCACGCACTGTGAGGTGGAGACTCTTGGAGCAAGCCTGGTCTCAAGGAGGGCAGCAAAGAAGCCACTTCTCTCCAGAAAAAACATCAGGGACAGACTGATATTCTGCAGAAGGTACAGGGAGTGGCCTGCTGAGGACTGGGGTAAAGTCATTTTCTCTGATGAATCCCCTTTTCGATTGTTTGGAACATCTGGAAAACAGCTTATTCGGAGAAGAAGAGGTGAGCGCTACCACCAGTCTTGTCTCATGCCAACTGTAAAGCATCCTGAAACCATTCATGTGTGGGGTTGCTTCTCAGCCAAGGGAATCGGCTCTCTCACAGTCTTGCCTAAAAACACAGCCATGAATAAAGAATGGTACCAGAATGTCCTCCAAGAGCAACTTCTCCCAACCGTCCAAGAGCAGTTTGGCGCTCAACAATGCCTTTTCCAGCATGATGGAGCACCTTGCCATAAAGCAAAGGTGATAACTAAATGGCTCAGGGAACAAAACATAGAGATTTTGGGTCCATGGCCTGGAAACTCCCCAGATCTTAATCCCATTGAGAACTTGTGGTCAATCATCAAGAGACGGGTGGACAAACAAAAACCAACAAATTCAGACAAAATTAAAGCATTGATTCTGCAAGAATGGCCTGCTATCAGTCAGGATTTGGTCCAGAAGTTGATTGAGAGCATGCCAGGGAGAATTGCAGAGGTCCTGAAGAAGAAGGGTCAACACTGCAAATATTGACTTGCTGCATTAACTCATTCTAACTGTCAATATAAGCTTCTGTTACTCATAATATGAATGCAATTATATTTCTGTATGTGATAAAAACATCTGGCAAACACACATAAAAACCAGAGGGCAGCAGATCATGTGAAAATATAATATTTGTGTCATTCTCAAAACTTTTGGCCATGACTGTAGATGCCGCGGTGAAACGCGACCGCGGCGTCTAAATTGCGGAGCCGCCAAGGGTGCCGCCATTTTTACCTGATCGCCGCCCTCCAGAACGTCATCGGAGGGCGGTGCTTGGTTGCCATGACAGCCGGGAGCCTATTGAAGGCTCCCAGGCCTGTCATTACAGTATAGCTATTACACGATGCCAGAGGCATCGTCTAATAGCAGTGAAGGCATTTTGCTATTCACTGCGATACAGTAGTATCGCAGTGAATAGTATGATCGATCAGACTCCCTAGGTTTCAAGGTCCCTAGGGAGTCTGATCATACAAGTAAAAGTATAAAAAAAAAAAAGTTTTTAAAAGTATGTTAAAAATTAAAAAAAAAACACAAAAGTTCAAATCACCCCCCCTTTCCCTAGATCAGATATAAAAGTAAATAAACAAAAGTAAGCATAAACACTTTAGGTATCCCCGCACTCCAAAATGCCCGAACTATTAAAATATTAAAATATTTATCCCATACGGTGAACGGCGTAGTGGGGAAAAAAAATCAAAATGGCCAAATAGCGTTTTTTTCAACACTTTGTCTCCTATAAAAAATTGAATAAAAAGTGATCAAACCATCAGATCTTTCCCCAAGTGGTATCAATAAAAATGTCATGTTGTCCCGCATAAAAAGAGGCCTTACCCAGCTCCATACATGTAAATATGAAAAAGTTACAGGTGACACAATATGGCGACGCAAAATTTTTTTTCTATTTAGCAAAGTTTTAAATTTTTTAAAAGGTATCAAAACATTACAAATACTATATAAATTTGGTATTGCCGTGTTCGTACTGACCCGCAGAATACAGGTAACATGTCATTTTTACTACACAGTGAATGGTGTAAAAATTAAACCCATATGAATTTGGCGCAAATGCAGTTTTTCTCCAATTGCACCTCATTCTGAATTTTTTTCCAGCTTCCCAGTACATTGCACAGCATATTGAATAGTGGCATTACAAAGTACAATTTGTTTTGCAAACAATAAGCCATCATGTGACTCTGTGAACTGAAAAATGAAAAAGTTATGGCTCTTGGAATGTGGGGAGGGAAAAACGAAAATGCAAAAACAAAAAATGGCCCGGTCATTAAGGGGTTAATAATGTCCATGTGTACCCTGTATAAATAGTGCCCTTTATCAATGCCCTTGTGTACCCCCATAAATAGTGCCCCTTATTAATATTGCCCCATGTGTACCCTGTATAAATAGTGCCCCTTATCAATGCCCCAGGTGTTTCCTAATTAAAAGGTTTTCCAGGTCATTAATAAACTAATCAGTGGGGCTCATAAACTCTGGACCCCCACTGATCAGCTGTGTGAATGAACCGGGGTGACTGTGTAAGCACCATGACCGCTTCTCTGTTTACATAGCGTCATTCATCTCATAGCGGCCATGTAATGTAACTACAGCCTCGTCCTATACATGTCTATGTGACAAGGCTGTAATTACATCACACGGTCACTATTAACAGACGGCGTGTGATATAAACAGGCGCCATGGTCACTTCATACAGCTGATCTCTTATTGATGATCTGTCCTAAGGATAGATCATCAATAAAAATGAACTGGAAATCCCCTTTAATAAAGCCCAAGTGCCACCTTAAAGGGGTTGTCCCGGATAACTACTTTTTTAATATGAGGCTGGAGAAGGTGCTTCGGTGTCTCCCAGTGCATTCCAGTCCTGCTGCTCCAGTGTTTTCTTTCAGCAGAAGTCCCCACAGCACTGTGACATCCTGTGTCAGCAACCTCAGCGGTCATGTGCTGCGGGGACTTCCGCCAGAAGAAAACAGCGGAGCAGCAGACTGCAGTGTGAGACATCGCTTTCCCCAGTCTCATATTAAGAAAGTGGTTGTCCTGGACAAGCCCTTTAATTAATTGCCCCCTGATATTATGCCCCTGATTCCCACTGACATAAATACTTCTCTCCTAATGACCGTTTACATAAATGATGCCCCCTTCTATTCATAATGTCCCCTAATGACCCCTTATATAATTGATGTCCCTTAATGAAAGCGTATATAAATGACCACCCCCTTATATAAGTTCATAAAGTGATTTTTTTTTTTAGGTGTTGTTGTTTCAAGGATGACTAAGTAAGGGGTCATTTGTATATCCATCCTTTAGTAGACTCAGGAACACCTTTGAATGGGTAGCCCCTACAAAGTTCTATTCAGATAAGATTGTGCTTTCACATTTGTTTCTTTACGAAGGCTCTGAGAACATTTTGGACAAAGAGTCAGCTTTACCATTTTTTGATGCAGGTCAATAAGGGATTATATAATTAAATTAAGAAAAGAATAAACTCCATATAGCTTGTCTTGAGGATAGTCTTTTCGATCCACGGACAAACTCTAGATTTCAATGGTCAGTAAGCACAGTTACAGGATTAGCAAAAAATGCACATTTAATTGCTAGTAGTTCTTTATCCTCAATGTTGTAATTTTTTTCAGATGTAGACATTTGACGAGAAAAATAGGCACAAGGGTGCACCACCATATTATCTCCACATCTCTGAGAAAGAATAGCCTCTACAGCTGAATCAGACTTATCAACTTCAACATTAAATGGCAAATCTGGATTTGGATGAGTTAGTATGGGTGCTGATGTAAACATAGTCTTTATTAATTTTGTGAAAGCATCTTGGGCCTCTCATGTCCAAACAAAGTGAACTGTTTTCTTTGTGAGCTGTGTAATTGGTGCAATGATCTTAGAAACATTTTTGATGAATCTTCTATAGAAGTTAGCAAATCCAATGATCTCTGAACTTCCTTTTCATTTTTCGGAATTGGCCTTCAACAACAGCCTGGATTTTACTAGGATCCATACTCAGACCTTCTGGTGAGATGATGTACCCCAGAAGTTGAATGGTTGTCTGTTCAAATTCACATTTATCAAGCTTAATATATAAGCAGTTTTCTCAAAGTCGTTGAAGAACAGTGCAGACAGGTTCGCAATGCTGCTCTAGGTTTTCTGAAAAAATAGGATATAGTCCAAACAGGCAATAACAAATTGATCCAGTAAATCTCTGAAAACCTCATTGATAAAGTATTGGAAAGTGGCTTGGGGCATTACATAGTCCACAGGACATTACAAGATATTCAAAGTACCCATACCGTGTCCTGAAAGCAGTCTTCCATTCATCTCCTAGACGGATTTGAACCAGGTTACCAGCTTCGATCAAGCTTAGTAAAACTTTAGCTGTACGAAGTCTTTCAAGTAATTCTGGGATTAAAGGGAGATGATATCTGTTTTTAACTGTGACATTATGAAGTTCCCTATCATCAATGCAGGGTCGCCAGGTAGAATCTTTCTTCTCCACAAAGAACATAGGTGCCCCAACTGGAGATGTAGATGGCTGAATAAAGCCTTTTTCTAAATTCTCATCCAGATATTCCTTTAAGGACTTCAGTTCTGGTTCAGACAGGGAGTAGATACGACCAAAGTGTATTTTAGTACTAGGTAAAAGTTCTATTGGACAATCGTATGGATGATGAGGAGGTAGCTTATCTGCATTTTTCTTATCACAAACATCCTGAAATTCTCTATATGATGGAGGTAACAAGTCTTTAGTGGTAAGTTCAGAGATTGATTGGTTCTCAGACAATGGAGAAACAAGTTTAGGTAAACAACTCAGATGACAAATATCTGAATGAAACTGTATAGTGTGTGTTTCCTAGTCTATGGATAGATTGTGAGTAGACCGCCATGGAATACCCAAAATCACTGGAAACTTTGTGGAAGTGAAAAAGTAATGAAACAATAAAAAAACCAAATAATTTCATGATGATCAGGCTTGATGAGGACTTGAAGCTGCACAGTCTCATGAATGACAGGTCCAGATAATAGCGGTGACCCATCAACTGTTTCCATATCTACAGGTGCTGACTTTGTTAACAGTTCAATATTATTATCATTAGCAAAGTTTATGTCCATGAAATTTACACCAGCCCCAGAGTCTATCATAGCAGAACCAGAAAGCTCATGCATTTCAGCGCAGATGTGGATTGGCACAAATATCTTGTCATCACCCAGTACTAAAGGAGAATTTGAATCTGATTGATCAGATTTTCCTGATTTGATCTGATCTTTAATGTCAGTGACAGCAATTGTCCTATGTATCTTGTTTGAGCATTTGATAGCGTAATGCCCTTATTCCTCATGATAAAGGCAAAGGTTTTCTGTAAATCTCTCTTTTTTTGCTGTAGTAAGGGGATTCCGAATTACATCAATCTGCATACGTTCAGGTAGAGTATTTCCATGGGTCGTTTCAGTGAAAGAATAGGTAGGTCTATTCTCCAATGCCCACAGTTCTTCCCTTCTTCTTTCAGTAAGTCTTTGATCAATTCTAATACACAATTAAATAAAGTTCTCCAAATCAACTGGGGTTTCCACCCTGGCAAGTTCATCCTTTACTTCAAAGTCCTCAGCAAATTTGACTTTTCTGGGCTGCTACAGTAGATTCCAAGTAGTATCAGCTACCCTGCGGCAGAATTCTGCAGTATATTCAGCAACTGAACATTTTCCTTGCTGTAGATTATGCAGTTTGGCTTCAGCTGTGGAACAATGATTGGAGTCATCAAAGACTTGACCCATAGCAGTAATAAAGTCATTTAATTCATTCAAAAGATCACTATCTTTTTCCACATATGGGGAGGCCCATGCGAGAGCTTTATCTGTCAGAAGATTGATGATAAACAACACTTTTTTCTTGTCACTAATAAATGGAGCAGTTTGTATTTGAAAATATATATGGAATTGATCAAGGAAACCTTGGAAATAACGACGATCACCACTAAACTTCGATGGCGATGGCATAAAGTGGGGAAAAAAAAGTATTTAGTCAGCCACCAATTGTGCAAGTTCTCCCATTTAAAAAGATGAGAGCGGCCTGTAATTGACATCATAGGTAGACCTCAACTATGAGAGACAAAATGAGAAAACAAATCCAGAAAATCACATTGTCTGATTTTTTAAGAATTTATTTGCAAATTATGGTGGAAAATAAGTATTTGGTCAATAACAAAAGTTCATCTCAATACTTTGTTATATATCCTTTGTTAGCAATGACAGAGGTCAAACGTTTTCTGTAAGTCTTGGCAAGGTTGGCACACACTGTTGCTGGTATGTTGGCCCATTCCTCCATGCAGATCTCCTCTAGAGCAGTGATGTTTTGGGGCTGATGCTGGGCAAAACGGACTTTCAACTCCCTCCAAAGGTTTTCTATGGGGTTGAGATCTGAAGACTGGCTAGGCCACTCCAGGACCTTGAAATGCTTCTAATGAAGTCACTCCTTCGTTGCCCTGGCGGTGTGCTTGGGATCATTGTCATGCTGAAAGACCCAGCCACGTTTCATCTTCAATGCCCTTGCTAATGAAAGGAGGTTTGCACTCAAAATCTCACGATACATGGCCCCATTCATTCTTTCATGTACACGGATAAGTCGTCCTGGTCCCTTTGCGTAGACACAGCCCCAAAGCATGATGTTGCCACCCCCCATGCTTCACAGTAGGTATGGTGTTCTTTGGATGCAACTCAGCATTCACTCTCCTCCAAACACGACGAGTTGTGTTTCTACCAAACAGTTCTACTTTGGTTTCATCTGACCATATGACATTCTCCCTTTAGTCTTCTGGAACATCCAAATGCTCTCTAGCAAACTTCAGACGGGCCCGGATATGTACTGGCTTAAGCAGGGGGACACGTCTGGCATTGCAGGATCTTAGTCCCTGGCGGCGTAGTGTGTTACTGACGGTAGCCTTTGCTATGTTAGTCCCAGCTTTCTGCAGATCATTCACTAGGCCTCCCCATGTGGTTTTGGGATTTTTGCTCACCGTTCTTGTGATCATTTTGATCCCACGGGGTGAGATCTTGCGTGGAGCCCCTGATCGAGGGAGATTCTCAGTGGTCTTGTATGTCTTCCATTTTCTAATTATTGATCCCACAGTTGATTTCTTCACACCAAGCTGCTTGCCTATTGCAGATTCAGCCTTCCCAGCCTGGTGCAGGTCTACAATTTTGTTTCTGGTGTCATTCCACAACCCTTTGGTCTTCACCATAGTGGAGTTTGGAGTGTGACTGTTTGAGGATGTGGACAGGTGTCTTTTATACTGATAACAATTTCAAACAGGTGCCATTACTACAGGTAATGAGTGGAGGACAGAGGAGCCTTTTAAAGAAGAAGTTACAGGTCTGTGAGAGCCAGAAATCTTGCTTGTTTGTAGGTGACCAAATACTTATTTTCCACCATAATTTACAAATAAATTCTTAAAAAATCAGACAATGTGATTTTCTAGATAGGTTTTCTCATTTTGTCTCTCATAGTTGAGGTCTACCTATGATGTCAATTACAGGCCTCCCTCATCTTTTTAAGTGAGAGACTTTGCACAATTGGTGGCTGACTAAATACTTTTTTTTCCCCACTGTACGTGGATCTCCAGCTGAGCCACACACTTCCAAAAGCTGTCTTTGCAATCCAATAATCTCTCTTTGTTGACTGCACTAGAGATTTGTAACTGTGAAAACTTTTCTTGATAGGTAGCCCCAAATTCCTGTAGTTCAGAAACTTGTCCCCTCAAGGTTTCGACAGCGGATTCCATATTGGGCCAGATTATTCTGTAAGGTAATAACATGATTGCTCACCTGGTATGTGGAATCGTCAAGGTGATGTGAGAATCCAGTGGCTCCAGATGACTGGAGTAAGCGTGGTCAAATAACAGTCTGAGTTCGGTACACAGGTAAGGCAGTAGTTGTAACATGAGGCACGAGCAGTAGTCAAGTAACAATCCAGGTTCATTACACAGGTAAGGTAATAGTTGTAGCGTGAGCAGGAACAGTAGCTGGACTAAAGGCTGGGAAGCAAAATAATCTGGCAAGAAGGAAGTGGCGAGGCTTGGCTTAAATAGGAAGTCCAAGGGTGGAGCTAATCAGGCAATCGAGGCAAGGTTACTTGAAACTAGAAACTGTCCAGAATCAAGGATAAGGAAATTGTCCAGAATTCCCAGTAGTTGAGTGAGAAGAGCTACTGCCTGGGACACTGGAGGTTCTGGGTTCAAATCCTGACAGTAGAGCCGATTCTGACTGTATATCTGACTTCCAGCGGACAAAACATCTGATTGAGATAAGAACCGGGTGTTGGACCCAACTGATCTCATACGGATGATTATCCTGTAGATAGATCATCAGTAACAATCAGTACCTTCAGGTCCTGGCAATCCCTTTAAGTTTTTTCTCATCCTATAATGGAGGAGAGCAACAGACTGTATTAATGGAAATTTGAACTTGGAATAAGAAACCAAAACCTTAGCTTTTCTTCTTTTTATTAGAAATTCAACCCATTAAAGAGGTTCTTTCACCACCTCCACCGACTGCAGATTCTGCACCACTGATCCCAGTGCCACACTATTCCAACCACTGCAGTTATCTTTGGTGCCTGTTAAGTGGCTGTTCTTGAGCTAGAGAAGACAAAGGGTGTGATTGTGAGTTTTGACACTGTCTGCCTGTGATTGGCCAGTGTCAGAGAGCTCAAAATCACACTCTTTGTCTTTTCCAACACCATCAAAATGAAAGGTGAAGCATCTACTAAAGGATGCAAAAAAAACCTAGATAGTGCAGGTGGTGAAAGGTCCACTTTTCCTTTTAATTATTGCACTCTTCATAGTTCCTGCTTCTGATATCTATACATCCAATGAATAGACATTATCCAGATTGATTTTCTATGCGTTAAAATATAATTTTATTACACCTTTCAACTTTTCATACTTTATTACTAATAGCAATACCTGTTCAGTTCAATCAGTGTTACTATGGCACTTAGTAAGGATTGGTTGACAACACCTTTAGGCTTGCCTCATGAGTACCATAGCTACTATGCTATTCCATATACCAAAAAAGCATGCTGATGTATACTGGCCCTCCATTCACCAAAAAGACATTCTATACCACTTTATATCATTTTAGACCAAAATCTGCCAAATCATGATTGCATAAGTAAGCTACAAACTGCTTGTGATATGTTTAGACTATGGTGTGAGAAGTAAACCATCTAAAAACATTGGTTTGAATCTTGCTATAGCTAAACACGGAACGCACATGTAAATTTTACCATAAATGTAGTCTCAAAAATGTCAGGTCCTACAAGAATGCTGCACATAATTGTTCCTTTCCCTGTGGGTCTGTGGGAACACCTGTCGCCTTTTGTTACCTCCCCACTTCTGTAAATACTGGCCTTGCCCTCCAGCTGAATGACAAAAACTGTGAGTTTGGAAAGTTAATTTGCAACATAAAAGTTCAGAGTTGGAAGAGTTTTCCTGAGGGTGAGGCAAAAGTTAATGTTTTTATTTGTCAAATGTGAGGTAAATGACATACACAAAAGGTATCAGTGCTGACCAAGCCACCTACTTCTGAAAGGGGTTTGAAAAAAATCCAAGCACATGCTGAAGAAATAGTCCAGTTTAGATGCATGTGATGGATTTTCAGTCGTATACAGTTTTTGCAACAAATCTTCTATATGTCAACACACTTTATGTGGACAAAAGAATTGGGGCACCTACACATTCAACAGCTTGTATGACATATCATTCTATATCCATATGATGTGCCTCCCCCTTCCCCTTTGAAGCTAAAACAGCTTCCTCTTCTGGGAAGGTTTTCTGCAAGATTGTAAAGTGGGTCTGTGGGAATTTTTCCTATTCATCCTTAAAAGCATTTATGAGTTGATACTCTGGTGTTGGATAAGTGGGTCTGGCTCGCAATAGTTTATCCTGTAGGTGTTCAATGTGTTTGAGGACAGGGCTCTGTTCAACCAACCATTATTGTATGGACCTTGCACTGGCACACAGTCTGCTGTAACAGAAAAGGGCCTTTACCAAACTGTTCCCACAAAGATGGAAGCAAATGTCTTGGCATACTAAAACGCCCATACATAAAATTATTAACCAAAGAAATAAAATGGAACAGACTTACCACAAGTTAGACATCTAGGGGAAGGTTCAGGGATTACATACTGAGGAAGGCATGCAGAGGAGCTCTCTCAAAAAAGCATAGTGAATTATTGGGAAGTAATGACAGAATTAAAGCAGACCCTGGTTATGTAAGACTAGTCACCACATATGATAATGGGGCAAGATGGCCTGTGATGTTCTTACCAAGCATTGGAAAATCCTCATGTTAGACCCTGACCTGAAAGAGATGTTGGAAGGCAACCCTCCATCACGTTTAGACGAGGGAGGTCATTCAAAGACCAATTGGTGCACAGCCACTTCACAGGAGCCAAGATCACAACCTGGTTGGATAAGCCTGTGAAGGGTTGTTTTAGGTGCAGTGGCTGTGTGGCCTGCTCATTAATAACAGCAGGAAAGACCTTCACCTCAGAAGTGACACAGAGTTTATAACATTGAACATGTTATCAACTGCAGAGTGCAGGGGGTCATTTATAAAATTACCTGCCGATGCATATTGGAATATATAGGTAAAAGAAACGGGAGTTTCAGAAGAGGGTGGGGGGATCATCTGAGAGACATAGCACTTAAGAAGGCTACTCCAATAGCCAGACATGTCAATAAGGTACATAATGGCAATCGGGATATGGTGCGTTTTATGGTTGTTAACTAAGTTTACCCCAACAAAAGGTGCGGTGACTGAGATAACAATATCCTTCAGAGGGAAACGAAATGGATATTTTAGTTAGAGGCCAGTAATCCGTATGGTCTGAATGAACAATTAATTTTTGGTTGTTTCCTATGAGAAGTTATTTTGGATGTCTTCCCCCACCTTTCCAAACCATACTTATCAGTTTGTTGACTCCATGCATCTTAATTAAGATTTGAATATTTCTTTAAATCATGTTGATGGTGCTATATGAACTGGTGTCTGACTTGTAGGAGATTAATTTGATTTTTGATATCAGACTTGCAGTTCTTTATATATTTTTCTCTGATGTACACACGTGGACAAAATTGTTGGTACCCCTCGTTTAATGAAAGAAAAACCCACAATGGTCACAGAAATAACTTGAATCTAACAAAAGTAATAACATATACAAATTCTATGAAAATGAACAAATTAAAGTCAGACATTGCTTTTCAACCATGCTTCAACAGAATTTTTAAAAAAAGAAAACTGATGAAACAGGCCTGGACAGAAATGATGGTACCCTTAACTTAATATTTTGTTGCACAACCTTTTGAGGCAATCACTGCAATCAAACATTTCCTGTAACTGTCAATGAGACTTCTGCACCTCTCGACAGGTATTTTGGCCCACTCCTCATGAGAAAACTGCTCCAGTTGTCTCGGGTTTGAAGGGTACCTTTTCCAGACGGCATATTTCAGCTCCTTCCAAAAATGCTCAATAGGATTTAGGTCAGGGCTCATAGAAGGCCACTTCAGAATAGGCCAATGTTTTCCTCTTAGCCATTCTTGGGTGTTTTTAGCTGTGTGTTTTGGGTCATTATCCTGTTGCAAGACCCACGACCTGCAACTGAGACCAAGCTTTCTGACACTGGGCAGCACATTTCTCTCTAGAATCCCTTGATAGTCTTAAGATTTCATTGTACCCTGCAGATTCAAGATACCCTGTGCCAGATGCAGCAAAGCAGCCCCAGAACATAACAGAGCCTCCTCCATGTTTCACAGTAGGGACAGTGTTCTTTAGAAATCCTTTATTTAACCCCTTCTAGACATCCGCTGTACTATTACCGCTGATGCTGGTTCTTTAAAGATAGCGGCCGCAAATGCCTGCGATCAGAGTCCACTCTGATCGGAGGCATTGCTACCTCTCAGCCCCCACACAGTTAAAAAAAAAAAAAAAATAAAAATGCCCCTGGGGACCGCTCCCATCCCATTGCAGGCTGGCTCTCCTGCAGCGAGATCGCGGGAGCTGATCTGCTGTTCCTATGACAGCTGGGAGCCTTAATGAAGTGATGTCACAGTGGGCGTGGTTAGAGTCCTTTATAAGATGGCACAGTGTTCATTAACCTCTCACCGCTGTGAGGAGGCACAGCTCCCCTGCAAGACAGGGTAGAGAAGAATATTGGGAACCTTCTGCTTCTTAGTGTTTGACACCTTATATATACAGTTGAAACCAGAAGTTTACATACACTATATAAAAAGACACATATGCATGTTTTTCTCAGTATCTGAGATGAAATCAGAATAAACCCGATTTAGGTCAATTAGGATTACCTAAGTTATTTATATTTGCCAAATGCTAGAATAATGAGAGAGAGAGAATTTTTTAAAGGCATTTTTATTACTTTCTGCAAAGTCAAAAGTTTACATACATTTCATTAGTATTTGGTACCATTGGCCTTAAACTGTATGACTTGGGTCAAACATTTTGGATATCCTTCCACAAGCTTCTCACAATAGATGGTAGGAATTTGGGCCCATTCCTCTTGACAGAACTGGTGTAACTGAGCGATGTTTGTAGGTCGCCTTGCTCGCACCTGCCTTTTCAGCTTTGCCCATAAATTTTCAATAGGATTGAGATCAGATCTTTGTGATGCCCACTCCAAAACACTGACTTTGTTATCCTTAAGCCACTATGTAACCAGTTTGGTAGTATGCTTTGGGTCATTGTCCATTTGGAAGACCCATTTGCGCCCAAGCTTTAACTTCCTGGCTGATGTCTTAAGATGTTGTTTCAGTATTGCCACAATGTTCTTTCCTCATGATGCCATCTATTTTGTGAAGTGCACCAGTCCCTCCTGCAGCAAAACAACCCCACAACATAATGCTGCCACCCTCGTGTTTCACAGTTGGCATGGTGTTCTCAGGCTTGCAAACTTCTTCTCCAAATGTAACAATGGTCATTATAGCCAAATTCCCCAAGAAGTGACCCCATTTTGTAGGGGCACTTTTAGAGTCTCTGCAAATGTGACATGACGTCCAAACCAACAAATTTGTGCTCCAAAAGCAACCCAGAAGTGACCCCCCCCCCCCCCAATCATAGGAGTTACTGGGGAAATAGTTGGCAATTCCGTGTTCCCAATGTACTCCGAACAGCTTACGTATTCAGTTTTCACAATCCGCTGTGCATTCACGTCTGGGATACTAATGCTCACTTCACCCCTTGATATATTCTTTGAGGGGTGGATTTCAAAATGGGGTCACTCCGTAGGGGATTACAATTTATTGGCACCTCAGGGTCTCTGCAAACATGACATGGTGCCCTGATACCAATCATCTAAATCTGCACTCCAAAAGTCACATAGCGCTCCTTCACATGCGCACCCTGCTGTGTGCCCGAACTGCAATTTATGCCCATATATATGACACTGTTGTACCCAGGATAACATTCTTAACCATTCCATATGTGGGTATGAAAAAATGGTAGGAGAGTATCCAAAAAAAAGGGAGGTATGGAGACCGCGCTTCACTAAGAATGCCATTTTTGCACCCGCTATGCCGCCTGGATCCGGGAGATCCTGACGCCCAGAGGTTCCGCAGCTCACACATACCGTGACATAAACTGGACAAGTCCACTATACCATTCGTGATCACACGAAAAATATATAAGGTGAGAGTACATCGATACCGGTGTCACAATTCACAAGAGTGTTACCATATGAAATGACCAATTGAGGGGACATTGGTTCACACCAGTCAGTTGTACATTCACATACTTTATACTCACACTCTGTGCCCACCAACTTACTCTCAACCTCCACTAGTGGGCACGTCCTGGTCACCCTGTACAAACTACTTTCATAACACAATTCATATTGTGTAACTTATTACTATCATACGATAATTTTTAGAAACAGTATTACCCTATGTGCCGCTCGGCATTGTTGTTTTTTTTGTCTTTCCACTAAAGCATATGTGGTTATGGGCACAGAAGGGAAGGAGTGCTATTTTGGTTTTTGGAGAACAGTCTGCATTTTGGACGTCATGCCACTTTTTCAGAGTCTCTAAATTGCCAGTAAAGTGGAATCCACAGACACATGACCCCAAGTGGCATAGCGAGCATTTTTAACCCTTGACAGTTGCATTAAATTAATTTTCAGAAATTAATGCCCAGCTGATAATGAAAAGTGAAAATTGCAATTATTCCAGAGATACACCAATTCAGTGCCCAATATGTTTTTCCCAGCTTGTGTCAGACACACACACTCCAAAAACTGTTAGGCTAGGCCCCACAAAAAAATATGCGGCGTCTTACAGTCCCTGCAAAGTGGATGGGATTCTGGTGATACCCATTCACATATTGCAGAAAAAAAAACGACACGTTTTTGGAAATCGCAGCATGTCAATTATAGGGAAACGTTTCACTATAGGTATAACTGAAGCAGAAAGTCCGCAAAGGAAAACTCTGCAGACTTTCTGTGAAAAGTGCTGCGAAAAAAAAAAAAAACGCAATGCGTTTCTGCTGCTGTTATTCACGCAGTGCTTTTTTGCTGCGGCCCGCTATGTGGGGACTTAACCTCAAGCGGAAATCCTGAGCACAACAGCTTTTAGAGCATTCATTTGATACAAGCAGACATTCCAAGAACAACATATTATGCACTGAAATTACATATTCCAGAAAAAATTGTCATTTTCACCTTTCACCATCAGCTGCGTATTCATTTCTGGAAAATAAATTAATGCCACACTTGGGGAATAAAAATGCTCACTGTACCCCTGGATTCTTTTAGGGGTATAGTTTCCAAAACGGGGTCACAAATCAGGGGATTCCACATACTGGTATTTCAGGGCTTTGCAAAAATGTCATGATGTCCAAAAAGTAAACTGTCTAAATCTTTGCTCCTAAAACCACATGCCGCTCATTCTCTGCTGTGCCCAAACAGCAGTTTATACTCACATATGACAGTAAATACGTTATCCTGGGTACACTAGTTGTAGTACATGTGGGTATAAACTGCAGTTTGGGTACACAGCACGGCACAGAAGGGAAGGAGCGCTATGTGACTTTTGGAGTGCAGATTTAGATGATTGGTATCTGGACACCATGTCATGTTTGCAGAGCCCCGGAGGTGACAATAAAGTGGAATGCCCTAGGGAGTGACTCCATTTTGAAAACTGCACTCCTCAAAGAATTTATCAACGGTTGTAGTGAGCATTAGTATCCCAGACGTGAATGCACAGCAGATGGTGAAAAGTGAATAAGTAAGCTGTGCAGAGTACATTGGGAACACCAAATTCTCTACTATTTCGCAAGTAGCTCCTATGATTGGGAAGGGGGGAGGGGAATGCACTTCTGGTTTCTTTTCCTTTGCAAGTTCTAAATTTGGTGTACCCTATATATACTCTAACAGCTTAGGCCAGTTGTGTTCTAATGATTTGGACATTTTTTGGGGGGTTTTGTCTACACATTGTGCAAGTGATATATAGCAGCACAAACAGGATCTAACCAGAGTAGAAAGAGAAGTGGGAGGCCCCGCTGCACAACTGAGCAACAAGACAAATACATTAGAGTCTCTAGTTTGAAAAATCGACACCTCACAGGTCCTCAACTGGCAGCTTCATTAAATAGTACCCGCAAAATGCCAGTGTCAACGTTTACAGTGAAGAGGCGACTCAGGGATGCCGGCCTTCAGGGCAGAGTGGCCAAGAAAAAGCCATATCTGAGACTGGCTAATAAAAGGAAAAGATTAATATGGGCAAAAGAACACAGACATTGGACAGAGGAAGATTGGAAAAAAGTGTTATGGACAGACGAATCGAAGTTTGAGGTGTTTGGATCACACAGAAGAACATTTGTGAGATGACGAACAACCTAAAAGATGCTGGAAGAGTGTCTGACGCCATATTTCAAGCATGGTGGAGGTAATGTGATGGTCTGGGGTTGCTTTGGTGCTGGTAAAGTGGGAGATTTGTACAAGGTAAAAGGGATTTTGAATAAGAAAGGCTATCACTCCATTTTGCAACGCCATGCCATACCCTGTGGACAGCGTTTGATTGGAGCCAATTTCATCCTACAACAGGACGATGACCCAAAGCACACCTCCAAATTATGCAATAACTATTTAGGGAAGAAGCAGGCAGCTGGTATTCTATCTGTAATGGAGTGGCCAGCGCAGTCACCAGGTCTCAACCCCATTGAGCTGTTGTGGGAGCAGCTTGACTGTATGGTACGCAAAAAGTGCCCATCAAGCCAATCCAACTTGTGGGAGGGGCTTCTGGAAGCATGGCGGGAAATGTCTCCAGATTACCTCAGCAAATTAACAGCTAGAATGCTAAAGGTCTGCAATGCTGTAATTGCTGCAAATGGAGTATTCTTTGACGAAAGCAAAGTTTGAAGGAGAAAATTATTTCAAATAAAAATCATTATTTCTAACCTTGTCAATGTCTTGACTATATTTTCTATTCATTTTGCAACTCATTTGATAAATAAAAGTGTGAGTTTTCATGGAAAACACTAAATTGTCTGGGTGACCCCAAACTTTTGAACGATATTGTAAATCAATTATTTTTGAATCGTCATCTTCTGAGATGTGTAACATTTTTATTTTTCGGTTGACAGTGTAGGTTGATGGCTTATTTTTTGCTGGACGACCTGTGCTTTTTATTGGTATTGTTTTGGGGTACATATGACTATTTTTTTTAATATACTTATTTTTCTTTTTACGTTTGTTTGATGTCCCACTAGAAGACCCGAACCAGCGATGCTCTGATCACTGGTTTAGTACTATACACTGCAATACATGTGTATTGCAGTGTATATAGGACGTCAGCCTATGCAGACGCAGGCTGACTTCCTCCCATGTCGGCAGGATCAACCAGGTATTGGGGCTCCCAAAAAAGACATAACTGCACCCCCCTGATCTCGCCACAAGAGGTGCCGATGGGGGTCAGTTACATGTCGTAACCCCTTGGATGCCGCGGTCAAACATGAGCTCAGCTTCCGACCGTGGGTTAATGGAGTGGGTGTCAGTTACAGCTAACACCTGCTCAGATAGTACAGTGCCTTGCGAAAGTATTCGGCCCCCTTGAACTTTTCAACCTTTTGCCACATTTCAGGCTTCAAACATAAAAACTTCCCGACAGCGGGAAGAGACAGCTGTGAGCAGCGTGCGGAAGCAGGGGGAAGAGTCAGCTGTGAGCAGCGTGCGGAGGGGGCTTGCACAGCGGCAAACAGCGGCAGCGGCCCAGTGCGGCCAGGAGAGAGCTGCCGGCTTACTGCCGGGCGGCAGCACAGCGGTGAACAGCGGCAGCGGCCCAGTGCGGCCAGGAGAGAGCTGCCGGCTTACTGCCGGGCGGCAGCACAGCGGTGAACAGCGGCAGCGGCCCAGTGCGGCCAGGAGAGAGCTGCCGGCTTACTGCCGGGCGGCAGCACAGCGGTGAACAGCGGCAGCGGCCCAGTGCGGCCTACAAGGGAAGGAGCCACGGACACCCAGACCAGAACAGTGGGGCCAGGAGAGAGCTTCACGGCGGTGAGTAGCGGACCAGCACGGCCAGAAGAGAGGAATATGGAAGAGGAGAAAACTCACATGGTAAGCTGCAGCATATGCTATATGTTTACAGATTTGCCTGACCATAAAGACAACTTCACCTGTATGAAATGCAAACTAGTGGCCCTTTTAGAAGATAAAGTGCAGAGGTTGGAAGAAAGAATAGAGACGTTGAGAGGCATCAAAGAAAGTGAGGTTTTTATTGATGAAGCAGAAGCAAGCCTCTTGAATATAGTAAGGGAAGAAAGTATGAGAGAGCCTACAGTGGTGGAGGCTGAAGCAAACCTCCTAAATATAGTAAGGGAAGAATACTTGAGGGAACCTACAGAGGCAGATAAATGGATACAGGTGACCAAGAGATGCAAAAGGATCACAAGGCCATCACCACTTACACAGCTAGGTAACCGATATGAAACTCTTATGCAGACTGATGAAAATGATAAGAATAATCTATCAGCAAAAGAAGAAACAAAAGTCACCCAGAGACAAGAGGGAGCAACAAGAAATAGCGTAGCGAGGAAAAAAAGAAGAGTAGTGGTTATGGGCGACTCACTGCTAAGAGGCATAGAGGCAGCAGTCTGCAGGCCAGATATAACGGCACGAGAAGTATGCTGCCTCCCAGGAGCAAAAGTTAGGGACGTGGCCGATAGGATTCCATGCCTCTTCAGCTCCGAGGATAACTACCCATTTTTGCTGATACATGTGGGTACAAACGACACGGCAAAAAATGATTTACCAACTATTCGTAAAGACTTTCAAAATCTAGGAAAGAAAGTGAAGGAACTGGATGCGCAGGTAGTATTTTCATCAATTCTCCCAGTTGATGGTTATGGTATCAGGAGATGGAATAAAATACTAGAGGTAAACAAGTGGCTTCGGCAGTGGTGTAGAGAGCAAGGTTTTGGATTTCTGGACCATGGAGTGAATTACCTCTATGATGGACTCCTTGCTAGAGATGGGATACATCTCACAAAGCCTGGGAAACACATATTTGCCAGAAGACTTGCCACACTTATCAGGAGGGCTTTAAACTAGAAGAGAAGGGGATGGGAAGTAAAAAGAAAGACAAGAACATGCAGCTAAAGGATATACTAAACAAGGTTACTAGATGTGGTAATGAGGACCTAAGACAGGATACTCAGAAGGAAATTAAGAAAAAGGAAGTACCAGAGCGCAATCTGAAATGTTTTTACACAAATGCGCAAAGCTTGGGAAATAAACAGGGAGAATTAGAACTGATAATACAGAAGGAAAAATATGATGTCATTGGTATTACAGAAACTTGGTGGAACGATAAGCATGATTGGAATATACAGATGGAAGGATACAACTTATTCAAAAAAAATAGAACTAATAAAAGAGGGGGGAGGAGTTGCATTGTATGTTAAAAAAGATCACATTTCCACGGAAATCACAGTTTTACAAAATGATAACTTATTGGAAAATATTTGGGTAACAATTCAGGGGAAAAACAATGATAAGGACATCATAATAGGTGTTTATTATAGACCACCAGGACAGACAGAAGACAGGGATGAGATTTTTTTCACAGCAAATGACCACGCTTTCGAAGAAATTTGAAATTGTTATCATGGGAGACTTTAATTACCCAGATATTCATTGGGAAACTCACACAGCTACGAGTAAAAGCTCTATCAAATTTTTATCCTCTCTAGCAGACAATTTCATTGCCCAGTTAGTAGAAGAAAACACAAGAGGAACATCCATTCTGGACCTAGTTTTAACTAATAAGGAGGACATGGTTAAGGAATTAAGGGTAGCAGGGACATTGGGATTCAGCGACCATGCTATACTCGAGTTTGGGGTTGTAAGAAGAAGAAGACCTGAGAAGACAAAGACTAGAAGACTCAATTTTAGTAGGGCAGATTTTAGGGGCCTAAAGGTAAGGGTTAGTAGAATTCCATGGCGAAAATTACTTAAGCACAAAAATGCACATGAGGGGTGGGAAATTTTCCGTAGGGAAATCATTAATGCACAGGAACTAACAATACCTAGAAGCAAGAAAAATGGGAATCACCTAAAAACTCCAGGATGGATGACCAAAAAATTACATAACCTACTAAAAAAGAAAAAGGAAACTTACAAGTGGAAGATGGGAGCTATATCTAAGGGAGAGTATACAGCAGTTTGCAGACTCTGCAAGATAAGCATTAAAAAAGCCAAGGCTGAATACGAATTGAAGCTTGCAAAAGAAGTTAAGAGTAATGTAAAAGGTTTTTGGGGATATGTTAAGAGCAAAAGAAAAGTGAAGGAAACCATTGGAGTCCTAAAGAACGAAAAGGGTGAAAAAGTTAACATGGTGGATCAGCAAGTGGAGTTACTAAATTCATATTTTGTATCCGTCTTCTCCCAAGAAATGGATGGAAATATCAACATTAATGGTGATAGTGATGAGGGGAATGAGGACTCCAAGCTGATTATAAGTGAAGGTTTGGTAAGAGAACATTTAGCTAAGATTAAGGAAACCAAGTCCCCAGGACCGGATGATTTACACCCTAGAGTTTTAAAAGAATTAGCAGAGGAAATAACAGAACCCCTTGCAATAATCTTTAATAAGTCATGGGAGACAGGAGTGGTCCCTCTAGATTGGAAAAGGGCAAATGTGGTCCCCATCTACAAAAAGGGGAATAGGGACGACCCAGGAAATTATAGGCCGGTAAGTCTGACCTCGATAGTAGGAAAAATCTTTGAACAAATCGTTAAAGAACATTTAATTAGGTACCTGGATGGGAAGGCTTTAATTAATCAAAGCCAGCACGGCTTTATGCCTAATAAATCTTGCCAGACTAATCTTATTTCCTTCTATAATAAAGTCACTGAATGGTTGGACCAGGGGAATGCAGTGGACATAGTATATCTTGACTTTAGTAAGGCCTTTGATAAAGTATCACATAACATTCTTATTGAAAAAATGATCAAGTATGGCTTTGATAAAATATCAGTGAGGTGGGTTCACAATTGGCTTAATGATCGGGCACAACGAGTAATTCTAAATGGCTATACATCAAACTGGAAGAAAGTAAAAGCGGGGTGCCGCAGGGCTCTGTCCTGGGCCCAGTACTTTTTAATATTTTTATAAATGATCTGGATGATGGGGCTAATGGGGAACTAATAAAATTTGCAGATGATACAAAGATAGGAGGAATGGCCAACACTAGAGAGGAGAGAGAGTGCATCCAAAAGGACTTAGACACACTGGAACAATGGGCTGAGGTGAACAAAATGGTATTCAACAGGGACAAATGCAAAGTTCTACATCTGGGTAACAGAAATGCAAGAAGCATATATAGTATGGGAGGAATAGTACTAAGTGAGAGTACAGGGGAAAAGGATCTGGGCATAATAATAGATCGCAAACTCAACATGAGTCAACAGTGCGGTGCGGTGGCTAAAAAGGCTAACCAAATTCTAGGATGTATCAAGACGAGCATTGTAGCTAGATCAAGAGAGGTAATTATTCCGCTGTACTCTGCCCTGGTCAGACCCCACCTGGAATACTGTGTACAGTTCTGGGCGCCCCAGTTTAAGAAAGACATCGATTCATTGGAGCAGGTCCAGAGAAGAGCAACCAAAATGGTGGAAGGTCTACAAACCATGTCCTACGAGGAGAGGCTAAAAGAATTGGGACTGCTTAGTTTGCAGAAGAGAAGGCTAAGGGGAGACTTAATAGCGGTATTTAAATATCTGAAAGGTTGTCACAGTGCAGAGGGATCTACCCTATTCTCATTAGCAGAAGGAAGCACGAGAAGTAATGGGATGAAACTAAGGGGAAGGAGATTCAGATTAGACATTAGGAAAAACTTTCTAACAGTAAGGGTAGTGAGAGAGTGGAATAGGCTGCCACGGGAGGTGGTGAGTTCTTCATCAATTGAAATCTTCAAGCGGAAACTGGATAGGTATATAGCTGGGATGTTTTAGGAATTCCTGCTTTTGCAGGGGGTTGGACTCGACGGCCCCCGGCGGCCGCCCCCCCCCCCCACACAAACAAACAAAAAAAAAAAAAAAAAATTTTTTTTAAATAAAGAACAACAAAAAACAGACAAAAAAAAAAAAAAAAAAAAAAATTAATAAATTTTTAAATTTTTTTAAAAAATAAAAAAAAAAAAAAAGGGGGGCGGGCACTTTTATTCCCCCCCCCTCCCACCACACCCCCACCCCCCCACAAACACAAAAAGAAAGACCCAAAATACCCCCATTTTTCTCCAAAAAAAATAATATTAATAATATTCACCCCCCTGTTATATAATCTCTTCTTTAAATCCCCCCCCCCCTCGTTAACCCCCCGGGGGTTTTTTAAAAAGCGCAGGGCGCCTAAAGACCCCCCGGCCCCCCCCCCGCGGCCCTGTTTTTCTTTTTGGGGGGCTTTTAGCCCGGTTTTGATACAAAAAGATTTCCCAAACTTTAAACATCCCAAGGAGCACTGTGCAAGCGATCATATTGAAATGGAAGGAGTATCAGACCACTGCAAATCTACCAAGACGCGGCCTCCCTCTAAACTTTCATCTCAAACAAGGAGAAGACTGATCAGAGATGCAGCCAAGAGGCCCATGATCACTCTGGATGAACTGCAGAGATGTACAGCTGAGGTGGGAGAAATCTGTCCATAGGACAACAATCAGTCGTACACTGAACAAATCTGGCCTTTATGGAAGAGTGGCAAGAAGAAAGCCATTTCTCAAAGATATCCATAAAAAGTCTTGTGTAAAGTTTGCCACAAGCCACCTGGGAGACACACCAAACATGTGGAAGAAGGTGCTCTGGTCAGATGAAACCAAAATCGAACTTTTTGGCTGCAATGCAAAACGATATGTTTGGCGAAAAGCAACACAGCTCATCACCCTGAACACACCATCCCCACTGTCAAACATGGTGGTGGCAGCATCATAGTTTGGGCCTGCTTTTCTTCAGCAGGGACAGGGAAGATGGTTAAAATTGATGGGAAGATGGATGAAGCCAAATACAGGACCATTCTGGAAGAAAACCTGTTGGAGTCTGCAAAAGACCTGAGACTGGGACGGAGATTTATCTTCCAACAAGACAATGATCCCAAACATAAAGCAAAATCTACAATGGAGTGGTTCACAAATAAACGTATCCAGGTGTTAGAATGGCCAAATCAAAGTCCAGACCTGAATCCAATCGAGAATCTGTGGAAAGAGCTGAAAACTGCTGTTCACAAACGCTCTCCATCCAACCTCACTGAGCTTGAGCTGTTTTCCAAGGAAGAATGGGCAAGAATTTCAGTCTGTTGATGTGCAAAACTGATAGAGACATACCCCAAGCGACTTGCAGCTATAATCGCAGCAAAAGGTGGCGCTACAAAGTATTAACTTAACGGGGCCGAATAATTTGGCACGCCCCACTTTTCAGTTTTTTATTTTTTACAAAAGTTTAAAATATCCAATAAATTTGGTTCCCCTTCACGATTGTGTCCCACTTGTTGATTCTTCACCAAAAAATTAAAATTTTATATCCTTATGTTTGAAGCCTGAAATGTGGCAAAAGGTTGAAAAGTTCAAGGGGGCCGAATACTTTTGCAAGGCACTGTACATCCATTTGCGTTAAGCTCCAGGTGGTCGCTGAACCTGAATTTGTGACTAAGGAGAGTCAGTTACAGAGTGTGGTGGAGAGGTGCCAGTACCACCTGAAAGAGAGGAAACAAACAATTTAATAGAGACTTTCAAGACTTTAAAGATAAAGTCTACTCGTTCCTCTCTGAGAAACCAATAACTGGTGCTGGGGCCTGTTAAATCAGCTGGGGGCAGCGAAACAAATAAAAAAATATGCATACTCACCTGTCCCCATTGCTCCGGTGTCCTTTGGCGGCATCTCCTGGGTCTCTTCCAGCTTTTAGCTGTGACCGCTGAGGCCAAAACTACCTGTGACATCACAGGTCGGCTGAGGCTAAAAACTGTAAGAGACCCGGGAGACGCCGCCATAGTAGAAGAACTGGGACGCGCGGAAGGACACTGGAACAACAGGGACAGGTGAGTATGCATTTTTTTTTTTTTTTTTTTAATTTGTTTCACTGCCCCCAGCTGATTTAAGAGGTCCCAGCACCTCTCATTGGTTATCTTTAAAGTCTTGAACGTCTCTATTAAATTGTTTGTTTCCTCTCTTTCAGGTGGTACCACTCCACCACACTCCGTAACTGACTCTCCTTAGTCACAAATTCAGGTTCAGCGACCACAGACGTAATAGTACATCATGGCCACCTGGACCTTAACGCAAATGGTTGTACTATCTGAGCAGGTGTTAGCTGTAACTGACACCCACTCCATTAACCCCTGGGACAAGGGAATATGCATTTTTTAAAAAAAAAATTTTCACTGCCCCCAGGTGATTTATCACAAGGCATTATGGGAAAGGAGATGGGAGCTCATACGCCCTCTGTTGGATGTAACAGATCCTCAATTTGCTTTTGACTCACCGAGTCTTGAGACAGCAAATGGGATTTTAGCCAAGCCAATTTCACTTATCTGCATACAGCGCTGTTTCGGGATTTTTGTCCCTCATCAGTACAGAGCAAAGTGACCTGGCTGGCTTTGTGAGAGGCAATGAGTGTCCCAGCTGATTTAAACGTTTAAAGGGGTTGGCCAGGCAAAAAAGGACAACCCTTTTATGTTCAAACTACCCTGTGTCTTTAACGGGTTAAAGGTGTTATCCAGCGAATTATAAAGCTCACCAGTGCATTTCCAGCACTGGTTAAGCTTTACTACTAATATATAAGCATGTCCCAGGAGCCATGAGGTTTACCTTTGCACAAGGTGGCTGTCTCCACTCTTCTACAAGCTCACAAAAGATAAACAAAAAAAAAAAAAAAAAACATATATGGAACACTAAAATATAACTTTTAATGCCAAACTTTTAATAAATTCGCAAAGCGTTGCCTATAATTCTTAAAATAACCCCCACAATCAAAAACGGGACCAAAGAGGATAGTAGAGATTCGGGACTGTCATTCCCATGAAAATTTACTGTCTCTCCCTGTAGCTCACATGATGTAGAGGACTCTCATAATACACAATAGAGTAATTCCACAACAATGCGGGTAAAAAAAAAAATAGTTCAAATTGGCATGTGGCCACTAATCATCCAATGCTGTTGTACAGATGGGCTAGTACGGACTAGACCAGCTAAACCCCAGTAGGAGACCCACATGCCAAAGCTAACACTGAACAGACTGTATATCCTCCACCTGCATTCCCCCAGCAGCAGTGAGCGACCGTGAGGCGCTGGCTGAAATGCCGGATATTTAAATACAAAGACTCGCCCCTCAACATGATACAAATGGGGGACTGTCCAATCCAGGCACACCAAGTGTATGTGACGCTGCCGGACATGCCTCTTATTTTTAGTAGTATAATGTTGTACCGTATTAGCCATAGAAAGTAGCAGAAGATTGAAGAAATAAGGCGATACCTTTTAGAGGCTGAGTATATTTGATAGTAAGCTTTCGAGAGTGCTAGCTCTCTTCTTCAGACATGGTGTAATGCAAGAAACTGAAAATTCACACTTTATAAACACACCAGACATGGATCTTCAAAAGGATCTTGGAATAACAAAAGGCAATATAATTAGGGAAGTTATTTACAACAGGTCAGGAAATAAACAGCCTGGGAAACTTTGTGGGGCGTGATGGAGGGATCTGTTATCTGTTTGTTGTCAGGTGGTGATTTGTGACCCTCACAGTTCATACATAGTGTGACATGAAACTGGCATGAATATTAAGTTCAAATTGCAGAGTTTGAAATTTTTGCATTAACTTCTATTCCCATTCCTTTCTCTCTCTCTGTGTCTTAAAATGTCATTAAAACAACAACCCGCAAATCTTCAATAGAGTGGTCTTCTCCGGAGAAATGTGTGGCCACTGGGAGATCTGTTCTGCTGTTATTAATGTTGAATCTGTGTGAGTTCATGCGCTGACTAAGTCTAAGACCCGTTTGCCCCACATAGAGGCCTATGCAGAACAACTATGTATTCGGACATCTGAAAAGCTGCGGAACAACATGATAAAAATTTCCTATAACAACAAAAGGAGAACACAGGAGGAGATACAAGCCTTAAAATCATCAATGGATAATGACACAGAGGAAATGAAGGCCAAACGCCACATACAGGGTCGGACTGGCCCACTGGGGAATCGGTGAATCCACCGGAGGGCCCCGAGCCGCGACTATTACTCCTCATGTTGCCAATGCAGATGCATTGGTCAGGGGCCCGATCGGGATCCTGACCATCCAGATCGGGCCCCTGACCAGTGGCGTAATGATCGTGGTCGCAAGGGGTGCGACCGCAACCGGGCCCGGTGGGGTATGGTGCCCGTAGCCAGCTGGAGATGGCCGGGGCCCGGGAGGAGGAGACCCCAGAGTATAATAACAACACCGAAGCAGAGAGGGGCTGTTAGGAGCATATAATACTGGGTGGGGGCCACTGTGGAGCATATACTACAGGGTGGGGGCCACTGTAGAGCATATAATACTGGGTGGGGCCACTGTAGAACATATAATACTGGGTGGGGCCATTGTGGAGCATATACTCCATACAGTGGCTCCTTCACTGGTCCCCTATACTGTATGGGGACCATTGATGGAGCCATTATATTGTTGGGGGGCAGTGATGTAGGCCAATAGCCTGGGGTACATTAACGGGGGTGTGCGGGATAACTTTTTTTTTTTTTTTTTTAAATTACGATTGGGCAGGTGAAAAAAACAAAACAAAAAAAATCCCCAAACTTTTTCTCCTGTCCCCAGTGTCTCCCAGCGTGGTTCGGTCTTGTAGTTCTGTTGTTTTCTTCCAGCTGAAGTTCCCTCTGCACGTGACTATCAGTGACCCCTGAGGCCAATCAGCGGCCTAAGGGAAGGGACCTGGGACGTCACAGCCAGTGAGGGCTTCCGGCAAAAAGAAGACAGCGGAGCTGCGGGACCGGACCGTGCTGGGAGGACTCTGGGTACAGGTGAGTATGTTTAGTGTGTTTTTTTTTTGGTGGGGGAGGGGTTCACCTTTCCCGGACTAATTATAAAAAAAAGAAAATAATTATACTGGACAATCTCTTTTAAGTGTGGCACATTAGGGGGTATATTAAAGGTTGTCCAGGCATAATTTGCTATGGTTTATCCTCAGGATAGGCCATAGATACCTGATGTGTACGGGGCTGACCCTGGACCGATTAGCTGTACGGAGCCACTTCTGGCGCCCGTCCTGTACACAATACAGGACCAGAAGCAGAAAGCTCTGTCCACTGTATATTAGCCGAGCACCTTCACTGCATCTCAGCACTTATTGAATCAGTGGGAAGTGAGCTGCAGTTACGGCATTGGGCAATTATACAGTGGATGGAGCTGTCTGCTTTCGGCCCTGTGTTGTGTACAGAACAGGCGCTTAAAGTGGCTCCGTACAGCTGATGGGGCCGTGTGTCAGCCCCCTAGCGATCAGGTATTTATGGCCTATCCTAAGCTTAGGCCATAAAAAAAGATTAACTCTGGACAACCCCTTTAATATGCATCACACAGTTTGATGCCCGTCCCCCCACAGGATGTTAGCCCCATCACTGCTCCTACACAATATAATGGCCCCCTCACGGTTCCCCATACAGTTTGGGAGACCAGTGAAGTGACCATAGAAAAATTTGGCCCAGACAACCCCTTAAAAGATGTTGTTCATAAACGAGCGACCACTGTGGCGGCCGCCAGGCAGGTGTAAAAATAAGAAAATTAAAAAAAAAAAAAAAAGCACACTCACCTGTCCCCAGCACCCCGTTGTCCGCTGCCTGTGTCTGTTTGGTCTCATAGCGGCGCCTCATTTCTGGGACTCCTGTACCTAATTAGTCTTAGCTGTCACATGAGGTGCAGGACTCCCAGCAAGGAGTCGCTGGCATGAGACTGAATGGACACTGGCAGCGGACAACGGAGTGCTGGGGACAGGTGAGTATGATTTTTAATTTATTTTTTACTTTACACCTCCCGCCAGCCACATGGGTTGCTCCAATTTCTGGACAACCTGTTTAAAGGATTTATCCATCTTTCTAATATTGATGGCCTGTCCTTAGGATAGGCCATCAATATTACATCTGCAATGATACAACAGCCAGGACCTCTGCAGATCAGCTTTTCCAGGACAGTGCGGCTACAGGTAAAGGTAACAATTCTAGGAGCCATGCTGTTCAGTTGCAATACAGGGTGTAGCAGTAGGTTTAGTGCAGTGGTGCACATGGTATAGTGGGTGAACAGCATGGCTCCCAACATGTTATTACCTTTAGCTGCCCTGTCTTGGTACCGCTGATCTGCAGGGGTCCTGATGGTGGGCCCCTAGAAACAATTCCACTGGTGGGCCCTAGACATCCCAGTCCGACACTGTCCATATATACTACCAGAAACTTCAGGACATGCTTATTAACAACAAAAAGAAAAGCTCCATAGACTGAGACAAAAATGCCTCATTACTATATCCACAAATACCAGCCCAGCTCACCAGAACTGTGTTGTGAATCTTTCTTCCAATGTCAGTTCTCTCCAAAGGTCTCTCCTTCTGCCCCTCAGCACACACTGACCATATCAAACTCTGCAATGATATGGAGGTGTTCTTCAGAAAATAAGATTAAAGGAATATTTTTATGACAAAGACCTTCCCTTCAGGAGCGACTCAGAATAGCCCATAAGGAATCCTACCAAAAAAATCTACCTGGACCCCACGCCCTGGAACTAACGCAGCACTGGATAAATATATTGACTGTTTCAGAAGCAAAGTAAAATCAGAAATCCTGGAGAAACAAAAGAAACAGGTGAATAACCTAACCCTGCAGGAACATAAGGCTATTACTTCACTGAAAGAAAACTAGGATATAATAATAAAACCAGCTGACCAATGGGGCGCAATAGTCATAATGAACACCTCCGACTATATCCAGGAAGCAAACAGTCAACTGTCAAATCCCATCCATTACTCAAAACTTAGAAGTGATCCCACAGAGACCTATATGAAACAACTAAAGAATATGATCAAGAAGTTTCCAATCCAGGTCCAGAAGCAGGTAAAAGGGCTTATCCCAGAGGATTCCAGGCCGGGCTGCTTCTATATGCTCCCAAAGATAAACAAAGAGGGCAACCCTGGGAGGCCTATCATTTCTGGCATTGGGACACTGATGGAAAACATCTCAGGTTGGGTGGAAAATCTCCTAAAACACCTTGTCAGGGATACTCCAAGCTATATCCAGGACACCTCTGACCTTCTTAACAAACTGAATGCCCTGGGCCAACTACCTGATAGTACCATTTTAGCCACCATGGATGTGGAATCCCTGTATACCAACATTCCCCACAAGGATGGAGTTGCAGCATGTCGGGTGCACCTGGAAAAACAAAACCTCCATACAGAACCAGTAACCAGCTCATACGATTCATCCTTAGCCACAACTATTTTACTTTTGGAGAGGATATATATCTACAGCGAATGGGAACTTCAATGGGGACCAGATATGCACCCCAGTATGCAAATCTTTTTATGGCTGAACTGGAAGGAGCATACTTAACATGCACCACCAAACCTATGATTTACCTTCGCTATATCGATGATATCCTTGTCATCTGGACTGCAGGTGAGGAGGCCCTACTTCAATTCCATAATGACTTTTACCCTACCATCAACCTTAAACTTAGCTATTCAGAGAGTGAAATCCACTTTCTGGATACCACAATATACATTAAAGACCACCGGCTACTCACATCAATATACCACAAACCCACAGACAGAACGGCCTACCTGAGAAACGACAGCTTCCACTCCAAACACACAAGACAATCTATTATTTACAACCAGGCTGTATGATACAATCGTATTTGCTCCGACAAAGCAGACCTGGACATGCACCTCCAAGATCTGAGGATGAAATTTCTCCGATTGGGAGAGAAACCAAAAGTGACGGACAACCAATTAAAGCGGCAGCCATTAACAGAGACAGTCTGCTCACATATAAAAAGACCCAGAATGAAGCCCGAGTGCCCCTAGTTGTCACCTACAACCCACAGCTGGAGATCCTACGAAGGATTGCCAAGGAGCTCCAACCTGTGCTACATAGGGACAACAGACTCAAGGACATATTTCCAGTCTCCCCTCTCTTTTCCTTTCGACAACCACCAAACCTGAGGCGTATTATTGTCTGGAGTGCCCTGAAGGCCCCAACTGAAAATGGCACCTCACCTTGCCTGCAAAACAGGTGTAAGACCTGCAGGCACATCCACACCGCTGACAGTGTACCTGTCCCACAGTCACAACAGGTGCACAGAATTAGGGGGACATTTTCCTGCAGGTCTTCCAATGTGGTGTATCTCATAATGTGTGTGCAATGTCCCACCACAGGTCTCTATGTGGGAGAAACGGGGCAGAGACTTCAGTCGGGCGAATGAACTCACACAGATTCAACATTATTAACAGCAGAACAGATCTCCCAGTGGCCGCACATTTCTCCGGAGAAGACCACTCTATTGAAGCTTTGCGGGTTGTTGTTTTAATGGGACATTTTAAGACACAGCGGGAGAGAAAGGAATGGGAATAGAAGTTAATGCAAAAATTTCAAACTCTGCAATTTGGACTTAATATTCATGCCAGTTTCATGTCACTATGTATGAACTGTGAGGGTCACAAATCACCACCTGACAACAAACAGATAACAGATCCCTCCATCACCCCCACAAAGTTTCCCAGACTGTTTATTTCCTGACCTGTTGTAAATAACTTCCCTAATTATATTGCCTTTTGTTATTCCAAGATCCTTTTGAAGATCCATGTCTGGTGTGTTTATAAAGTGTGAATTTTCAGTTTCTTGCATTACACCATGTCTGAAGAAGAGAACTAGCACTCTCGAAAGCTTACTATCAAATATACTCAGCCTCTAAAAGGTATCGCCTGATTTCTTTGCGCTATATTTGCAGTTCCCTTACGTCCTACAGCAGCACAATATGGGGTATTTCTGCCCCTGTGTGCTGGTAGCAGAGGCAGAACTTTTAATTAACATAAAATATGCATGACTATGCTACCCTATAGGAGGGCAAAAGAGACCTCCCCCCTTGTGTTTTTTTTTTTTTTTGTCCTGCATGGTGGGACAGGTGGAGGGAGGTCTTTTTTGGCCTCCCATAAATTTGTTCTTAAAGTTGTATTTACCTTTTATTTAGTTCTCTCTTCTCCATCTTCTTGGGTGAAGGGAAGTGTTTTTCTGTGGCAGTTCAGCACTTTCTTGCTGCCCGGATGTCTTTCCGCGGCCTGGGCTCTCCTGTGGCTCAGCGAGCTTCATCGAGCTCCGCCGCGACGGGAAGAAACATTGGTCACTTTTTTCTCCCGGAACCCTTTTTTCGTTCCGTTTTTCCGGGGACGCAATTTCTGGCTGTACCTATATTGCGGCCTACTTCCGGTACCGCGGAATTTTGTTTTTTTCCATTTTCTAGGGGTTTTTGGTTGCTCCCTTGCTGCGGTTTCTTTTCTCTCCTCGCTTTCCTTTACTTTCTACCGCTACTCAGAGTTTGCTTTGCAGCAGAAGTTTGGTGGGGGAGGGATTTTGTGGTGCTCCATTGCTCCTGCCCCCTTCCCCTCTATAAAGCCCCACAGTTCTTTGCAATTGTGGGCTTGTCTCTTTGTGAGTTTGACTCTGTATTCCTTTTGGATTACTGTTCCTGCTGCAAAATTCTCTCTGTGGTTTTTCATAACCGTGTTGCTTCTCCAAAGGTATTTTTTGCTATTATTTTAGCTGGTGTTTCAACTGTCTGGTGACTTCTTGTTTCCTTATAGATGTCCTCCTCAACGTCCGGTGATGACTTTAGGAGGAAAAGGTCCTCCAAACGCAAGCATTTGTCTTGTTTGGACTGTAATACTCCCTTGCCAGATGCGCATGAGTTTTCCCGCTTCAGTCAGTGCCGTGGACCCCCCTCTGATGAGCTGTCTTTACATGATATCATGGTGTGGGTTAAGGAGTATATGCAAGACTCCTTGCAGGAAATCCTGGACTCCATCTCACAGATTTCCAAGAAAGTTCGTGTGGAGAGGCAGACTTTTTCTCTGGTTTCTAATGAAGACTTCTAGGTGATTGACGAGACGCTTTCATCTGATGATAATACCTTGGAGAATTCCAGCAGACCTCTCTTTCCTCTTGAGAAGATAAATAGGCTTCTGAAGTCCATCCAGTCAAGGGACCGTGATGTTGACGGGGAAGCCTCTTGCTCCACCAATAGGGGGCCTAGGGCCTTCCAAGTGAACGAGTCACTGGAGAAGATCATGCTTTTGGAATGGAAACATCCGGAAAAAGTTCTCATATATTCCAGGAGGTTCAAAGCCTTGTGTCCAAATGCAGAGTCCCAACGGGATCGGTGGGTTCCCCCCGCCTAAAGTTGATATGGCAGTAGCCAAGTTGTCCCGTCATACGGTGGTCCCTGTGGATGATGGATCTAACCTCCAGGACCCCATGAATAGACGCATAGAGGGTACTCTCAGCAAGGGTTACTCGGTGGCCTCCGCTCAGACTTCGGTGGCTATTGCCTCTAATGAAGTCTCAAGCAAGTTACACACTGACTTAGCTCAGCTTGAGAGAGACATCGACTCTGGAGTCTCTAGAGATGACCTCCTGGCATTTTTGAGCTCAGTTTCCTAGTCGGCAGATTATTTATCCGAAGCCTCCCAACATCAATTAAGGCTGGCGGCCAAGTCTTTGGCCCTTTCTACGACAACTAGAAGGCCACTGTGGTTAAAACCCTGGAGAGCTGATAATGCCTCCAAGTACAACCTTTGTTCTCTGCCCTTTGAGCCAGGCAAACCTTTTGGCAGAGGCCTGGATGAGATTATGGACCTAGCCGATAAAAAGGGTAAGAGTCTGCCTCAATCCTTTAGAGGCAGGTCAAGACCTCCCGGCTGGGGTAGAGGTTATCAGCCTCAGCCTAGATCTCAGTTCCAGAGGCGTCCTAGATATCAGCCTAGGGGTTCTGGATGAAGGTTGCTTTCTTCCTGTGGGCGAAACTCCTGTCGGAGGACAACTCTCCCTGTTTTTCACTTTCTGGCGGGAAAAGATTCAAGACCCTTGGGTCTTGCAGATTGTTCAGCGGGGTTATATGATCGAGTTTCTTCATCCGCCTCAGAATCGATCAATACTCGTTCCCTTCCTGCGGCTCAGAAGGATATACTGGAATGCGCCATTTGCAATTACATCCGCAAGGGGGCCTTGGAAGAGGTTCTCTCCTTGGAAGAAGGGTTCGGTGTCTACTCCCCAGTTTTTCTGGTGCCAAAACCATCAGGCAACTGGAGGAGGATTATAGACTTAAAATATCTGAATCGCTTCATAAGGAAAAAGCATTTTCGTATGGAGACCATAATCCATTACATCCTTTCTACAACAGGGCGAAGTTTTCGTCACTTTAGACCTAAAGGATGCCTATCTGCACATTCCAATCTATCCTCCTCACAGAAGGTATCTCAGAATCGCCGTTTCAGTTTCCGGCCACAGGAAGCATCTTTAGTTCACAGTCCTGCCTTTTGGCATCTCTTCAGCTCCCCATACCTTCACCAAGGTTGTGGCTCCTATAGCCGCCATTCTCAGGCTTCAGGGCCTTTTCATAGTGCAATACCTGGACGACTGGCAAATAAAAGCTCAGTCAAAGTATGTTCTGCTCCAGCATCTACTGATCGCCGTATCCCTTCTCCAATACCTGGGTTGACTAATAAATTGGGAGAAGTCAGAGGTAGTTCCTTCTACCCGGAGGAAGTTCCTGGGGTATGTTCTGGACTCAGACCGCATGGAGATTTCCTTAACACCTGCAAGGAAGGAGAGATTAAACAGAGCGGTCAGGTTTCTCTTCAGAACGCACCTAGTGTCCATCAGAACATCCATGAGAGTCCTAGGCCTGATGTCATCCTCAGCCATTGCAGTCCCTTGGGCTTTATGGCATTTGCATCCTCTCCAGATGGAAGTACTAGAGGTCTGGAATCATACTCTCTGTCTCGACAAGAAGATCAGACTTTCTCCCATCACCCGTCTTTCCCTCAGATGGTGAATACACCTGAAAGAGGAGATGTCCACAGTCCAACCTCGTTGCACCCTGTTGACTACTGATACATCCCTCTCGGGATGGGGATTCCATCTGTACTAGAAGACCGTACAAAGAGTCTGGAGCAGTCTAGAAGAAAGGACATCCTCCAACTGGAAGGAGCTCAGAGACGTGTACCTGGCACTACTTCATTTCTTTCTTCTCCTCAGAGGGAGAGCGGTCAATGTTTGGTCAGACAGTATAACGACTGTAATGTACCTGAACAAACAGGAAGGCACCAGATCGTTATCTCTCCTCAGGGAGGCAGGTCTGATTTATACCTGGGCAGAAAAAAATCTGACCCACTTATCTGCTGTTCACATCAAGGGTTCCCTGAACATAGTAGCGGATCAGTTGAGTCGGGGTCTTACCATATCAGGAGAATGGTCTCTCAATCCAGAGATCTTCCATCAGATTACCCTGAAGTGGGGTCTTTCAGAAGTAGACCTTATGGTGACCAGACTCAACGGGCTGGCATACATCTTCCCTCCACTTTCAATGATACCAAGGGTATTGATGAAAGTCAGACAGGACCAAGTCTCTGTGATAGCCATCCTACCATTCTGGCCAAAAAGGACTTAGTTTGCCCAGCTCATGTACATGAGTTGAGGGACTTATTGGAGGCTTCCCCCAACCCAGAACCTGGTTTACCAAGGAACTCAGAAGTGCCAGGATCTGAGGAGGTTGCACCTCACAGCCTGGAGGTTGACCAGTCCCTACATAGATTTAGAGGACTGTCAGAAGCCATCCTGAAGACTCTTTCCTGTGCCAGAGCAGAGTCTGCCTTTAAAACCACCTATTAGCCATCACTTCAGCCAAAAGGGTGAGTGAGCTCCAAGCTTTTTCTTCCAAGAAACCTTATATATCATTCTTTGCGGATAGGGTCCAACTTAGGTTTCTTCCTGGGTTTAACCCTAAGGTGCCCTCCCGCGCCAATATTAACCAGTTGGTCTCTTTACCCGTGTTTTTTCAAGATCCTTCCTCTGAAGAGGAGAAAAAAACTTCACACACTACAGTAGATCAGGGGTAGGCAACCTTTTTTGTTCGGTGTGCCGATTTCGATTAAGAAAAAATCAAAGTTGAGGTACTCGGAGTGCCGATCAATAATTGTAAGTCTGACGACCCCTGCACACGGTATTATGTCCCTTAGCGGCCCCTACACACGGTATTATGTCCCATAGCGGCCCCTGCACACGGTATTATATCCATAGCGGACCCTGCACACGGTATAGCATTCTAACTTATATAATATTCCAATTGTCGCCACTCACTAGCTATAATTATACTATGGGGTCTCTTCAGACGCCATAGTATAATAAGCGGAGGGCCGAGAGAGATGAAAAACATAAAAAACAATGTTAACTCACCTTTTCCTGTGCTCCGCAGCCGCTCTGTGCTCTTCGGGCGCTTCTGCCTGTAGTCAGCGACCGCTGATTGAGTCTCAGGGGTCACATCGCGTCATTATGCGTAATGACGTCGGACGTGACCCCTGAGGCCCTGTCAGCGGTCTCTTACGTCAGGCAGAAGCGCCCGAAGAGCACACAGCGGCTGCGGATCCAGGAAAGGCGAGTTAACATTGTTTTTTATGTTTGATCACCTCCCTGGGGGCTCCACTTATTATGCTCAGGGGTCTGAAGAGACCCCAAAGTATAATAATAGCAGATTCGTTTCAGCCATGTTTGGTCCAATCGAAAGTGCTGGGTGAGGATTCGGGCTGCCCGTGCCAGGTAAATAAGCCTCACGTGCCACTCTAGGCACGCGTGCCGGGGGTTGCCAACCCCTGCACTAGATATTGTGAGATGTCTTCAGATCTACCTCTTACGTACGCGATCGTTTAGAACTGAGAATCTCCTTGTCAACATGTATGGTAGAGACAAGGGTCTCAGAGCTTCCAAGCCTACCTTGTCTAGGTGGATCAAGGAAGCAATTAAAGTCTCTTTCTTTGCCCAGGGGTTAGCTCCACCTGAATTTTGTACAGCCCATTCAACCAGGGGTGTATCAACCTCTTGGGCTGAGAAACGGCCCTTGCCGCTGGATCAAATTTGTGCAGCTGCTTCTTGGTCGTCTCATCTGACCTTTGTAAAACATTATCGACTAGATGTTCGAAGTTGTGAGGCGAAGGGAATTACTTGCTACATCCCCATATTGTACTGCTGTAGGACACAAGGGAATCGTTGATTAATCTGTTTTCCCTTAGTCCTAACATTAGCACAAGATTCCCTCCCTAACTTAGAATTCATTACTTTATAATGTACACAAGGGGGGGGGGGTCTCTTTTGCCCTCTTATAGGGTAGCATAGTCATGCATATTTTATGTTAATTAAAAGTTCCGTCTGTCCTACCAGCACACAGGGGCAGAAATACCCCATATTGTGCTGCTGTTAGGACTAAGGGAAAACAGATTATCATAATCATCGATTCAGTGAATCCCTTTTACGATGGTCACTTGGGCTTTTCTCAACTGTGTGTTTCTGGCAGAACAACATGTAAACAAACCAAACTAGTTATAATGGATAGGGGGCACGCTGCTCCATTGTACAATGTAATATGGGAAAATGCGACAATAGTAGTTGAAAGACTGATAGGAAACCATGCATGAAGGCTTATACAGCCAAAGAACAGACAAACCAGCAAGACATTTCAACTTTTCATGAAACTCAGGTACCCTTTAACAGTGAGAAAATGACTTTGCGGTATATAATAATTGTACATCTTTGCACCTTAAAAGGTTTTATTTGTGGCATTAATATTGATGACATATTCTTAAAATAGGTTATTAACATCAAATATGTGGCGGTGGTGTTGTAGTGTCATGGTTAACTCACAGTGCACCCATCGATCAGATGTTTGAATAGGTTGATGCAATCTGGAAATGCATCATAGCAATCACCTAGTGTACAGAGCTTTGAAGAAGCTGCTATTCACCTGCACAGCAAACAGGCTGACCAGTGGGTGTGCAGGACTACCCCCACTGATCTGCTACTAATGACTTATCCTAAGACTAGGTTCTCAAAATTACTGCACCTGAAAACCCCTTTAACTGGACAATAAATACACCGTAAAATAAATTGGACAGCAATGTATGCTTCATACATGTAATACATAAAAAGCAGTAAAACAAGAACAATGCATTTTTAACGTTAATTTATTGATAGAAATTTTCTTTAAACAATAAGGAAAAATCCTCATTTTTTCAGATTTTGTCTTTTTTTCAGTTTTTCCAAGCATTTCAAAGCCAACCCCCAAAGTCCCAAGCACTCTGCACACTCATCTCATGCATATCTGACCCTGAGCACACACCCTACCTACTGAATGCTCACACCATAAAAAAATACAACAAACAAGGAGCTTTTTTATGCCAAAATTATATCTGTTTATAGATATTTATATATATTTTCTCTTCGGATGTATGACTTGAAAGCTTGTTCCTACAATAAAACCTTGAGTAAAAATTCTCAGACAGATCTAAGTCCCTCAAAATTACAAAGAGTATCCACTTCTAGATCTTTTAATATCATGGAGGTACTGTTAAGTGAAATTGCGCACAAGAGTTAATAAAAACCATGCTAAATGAGAATATTGAACTGGTCTAGGGACTTACATTCTTAGATATGATGGCAACTCTAACTACAGATAAAGTAATGAGACGGTATCTATTTGTTGATAAGTACCCTAAAAAGAGTTTTTTTGCAGGCGGAATCCACCACCACTCATTTCAATGGGAGTCAGTAGCAGATTTTTTCCCTCTAGTGGATTTTTTAGCGAGAGGAAAAAAGAAGCGTCATGACTTAACTTAAGGTGGATTCCACCTTGCAAACCCCATTTAAATGAATAGGAGGCAGAAAAAAATTTTTGCAGCGCTTTTTTGGAACAGGTTTTGCAAAAACCACTGCAAAAACCTGCTAGAATTTTTTCTGCCTCCCATTCATCTCAACGAGGTTTGCAAGGCTGATTCTATGTAAAGATAGGTCAGGTTCCTCTAGGTGAAAAAAATCGTTGTGAGGTGCTTTTTGAGGCAGATTCCATCTTAAAAAAAACAAACAAAAAAAAAAAAACACCTGCAAAACAACTCTGTGAACTCCTTAAAAGGGTACTCTCAATAACAAAAGTCATCAAATAACAGTGTAAAACTATTTCTGAGAACAATTAACAAGCGCTTGATATGGTTAGCAAATGTCTCCAATGGTTGCTCTGAGAAGAATTAAGCAACTACGTTTCCTAAATTCTATACCATCAAACACACTTGCTTTCATATTTTAGTATGGCATTTTTGAGATTCATGTTATTTAGATGTGTGGGTTACAATGACAAAAACCATCAGTGAATCTACTTTAAGAAGTTTTGATAAAGACTGCATTACAATGTGGTCAACAACTCACTCCCGTGTTGTAAAGATAGTATTGCAAACAAATCTGTAAGCTTAAAATGTCTAACCGAAGCTTGCCAATGGGTCCTGTGCTATGACCTAGGGATCTCTATACAATATCAGAGATTAACCACAAAGCAATGGAGTTTATAGCAACTTCCAATAAATTTAAAGCGGCCAAAGTTTGTTGGCTCCATTGAAGAAAAAAAAAATGCTAAAACACAATTTCAGTAAAATGTTCTTTTGAAAACATTCTGCCACCACTAGCTTTCATAAACTCAGTGCTATTAGCAATAATTGCAACACAGCACTTTAAGAAATAAAGACACCATGTGACCATTTTCACTAGTGCTAAAAAAAAAAAAAAAAAAATACAATTATGCAGCGTCTTACAGGCTGAATGACTTAAATGTGCAAAAACTTGACTTCTGGATGAAATTGTCAAATTGTTGGTAGTTTTGTTTTAAGCATGTGGAAACAATGGTTTGAATTATACACATTGATCTGCACCTGAATTTTAAACCATTCCCTCCCCTTTTGATCTTAGTTGCTGTGTAAAGTCTGTGCAACAAAACAGCCCTCTTCTGAAGGAGAAAAAGGCAGCACCCGGAATCAAATTCACAAGGTCACTAGCGCTGCTGTCCTCATATTATCTTCAGTAGATATCCTGCAAAAGATATCTTCTTTCAGGGAGTAGAAAAAAAACGGTTTAAAAGGCATTTGAGAAAAATAAAGCTTCTTTTAGGAATCTCCAAAGGGGTAAGACCCATGCACACCCTGCAAAAAACAAAGAGAACAACGTAAGACCAAATGCTTAAATTACAAAATAACTATCATGTCATATACATAATAGACAAAATACTTGTCATTTCTCATTTATTCATATTTTGTACACTAAATTTAGGTGAATGTGACAACACTGCTGGATCTAAAATAGACTTTAATAGAGTTTAATTCAATTAAAAATTAGTAGTCATGCTGGAAATAGTGTAAATTAAAAAAAAAAATTGAATAAAAAAAAAAAACGTGTTAATTTGGTTCCTGCTTTGGTAGTCTGATTCATTCTATTACAATTCCTCGATCATGGCGCCTGATGACATTGGCTGTCAGGTGACTTATCACATTAAGAGTTAAAATGTCTAAATGCTGGTGTTGCAACCATTTCCATCCTCTACTGATTATGAGAACAGCTGTTTCCTGGTCTATTACAACTTCTCCATTAGAATATGATGGAATATGTAGGATGCATTAATCTGTGAGGGTCAGTGTTGGTCCCTGCAGCAAGATCTTTCAAGTCCATTTTAACCTCTTAAAGGGGTTGTCCGGGATAAACTCAAAATTAACCCCTAAACCCCCTCCCCCCGCCTAAGTTCTAATTTACTTTGTTTAAAAAAAAAAAAAAAAAAAAAAAAAAATCTATAAAATTACCCATATGACCACCCCAGGGACATTTTCTGATAATCCGGTGACGTTCCGTTTCCCAGTTTCTGAAATGGAACGTCATCAGTACTCCCCCCATCCGTTCTGTACCCTAATTTGTGCCCATACATCAGTTTATATCCACATGTTGGGCACTTCTGTTATTGAGGGTAAAATTGGGGTTAAAGCAACATTTTATAGGAAATAATGTCACTTTCCATTTTCACGGCCTAATTCTGTGAAACACATGAAAGGTCAAAGTGCTCACTATACCTCTTGATAAATTCCTTGAGACGTCTAGCTTACAAAATGGGATCACAATTTGGGGGTTTCCACTGTTTTGGGTGTTTTGCCTGAAAACTATTCCAGCAAAAATAGTGCTCCAAAAGCCAATTAGTGCTCTGTTTCAAGAGCTACCATGTGCCCTTGCATCATTGTAACACCACATATGTCACTTTTTGACCCATTTTCTAAATGTGGTCATTTCTGGGGGCTTTCCACTATTCTGGTACCTCAGGGGCTCTGCTAAATGCAACATGGCATCTGAAAATTACTGTAGTAGAATCTGCCCTCCAAAATCTCAATATTGTTACTTACCTCTGACATGTTGCCGTATGCCCATATATCAATTTACATCCTTATGTGGGATAATTCCATGCTCAGGAGAAATTGCATAACAGTTTGTGGAATGCATTTTCTCCTTTAACCCCTTGTGAATGTGTAAATTCTTAATGAATATATTAGTGACTAAAATTTAAATTGGAAATTTCACCTCCATTTTGTTTTAATTCCTGTGAAACGCTGAAAGGGTTAACTCAAAATAGCATTTAGGAAGTTTATTTCAAGAGTGCAGTTTTGAGAATATAGAGACTTTGGGGGGTTTCTATTATACAGTCATATGAAAAAGTTTGGGCACCCCTATTAATCTTAATCATTTTTAGTTCTAAATATTTGGGTGTTTGCAACAGCCATTTCAATTTGATATATCTAATAACTGATGGACACAGTAATATTTCAGGATTGAAATGAGGTTTATTGTACTAACAGAAAATGTGCAATATGTATTAAACCAAAATTTGACCGGTGCAAAAATTTGGGTACCCTTATCATTTTATTGATTTGAATACTCCTAACTACTTTTTACTGACTTACTGAAGCACAAAATTGGTTTTGTAACCTCACTGAGCTTTGAACTTCATAGCCAGGTGTATCCAATCATGAGAAAAGGTATTTAAGGTGGCCAATTGCAAGTTGTTCTCCTATTTGAATCTCCTCTGAAGAGTGGCATCATGGGCTCCTCAAAACAACTCTCACATGATCTGAAAACAAAGATTGTTCAACATAGTTGTTCAGGGGAAGGATACAAAAAGTTGTCTCAGAGATTTAACCTGTCAGTTTCCACTGTGAGGAACATAGTAAGGAAATGGAAGACCACAGGGACAGTTCTTGTTAAGCCCAGAAGTGGCAGGCCAAGAAAAATATCAGAAAGGCAGAGAAGAAGAATGATGAGAACAGTCAAGGACAATCCACAGACCACCTCCAAAGAGCTGCAGCATCATCTTGCTGCAGATGGTGTCACTGTGCATCGGTCAACAATACAGCACACTTTGCACAAGGAGAAGCTGTATGGGAGAGTGATGCGAAAGAAGCCGTTTCTGAAAGCACGCCACAGAGTCGCCTGAGGTATGCAAAAGCACATTTGGACAAGCCAGCTTCATTTTGGAAGAAGGTCCTGTGGACTGATGAAACAAAGATTGAGTTGTTTGGTCATACAAAAAGGCGTTATGCATGGCGTCAAAAAAACACAGCATTCCAAGAAAAACACTTGCTACCCACTGTAAAATTTGGTGGAGGTTCCATCATGCTTTGGGGCTGTGTGGCCAATGCCGGCACTGGGAATCTTGTTAAAGTTGAGGGTCGCATGGATTCAACTCAGTATCAGCAGATTCTTGAGAATAATGTACAAGAATCAGTGACGAATTTGAAGTTACGCCGGGGATGGATATTTCAGCAAGACAATGATCCAAAACACAGCTCCAAATCTACTCAGGCATTCATGCAGAGGAACAATTACAATGTTCTGGAATGGCCATCCCAGTCCCCAGACCTGAATATCATTGAACATCTGTGGGATAATTTGAAGCGGGCTGTCCATGCTCGGCGACCATCAAACTTAACTGAACTGGAATTGTTTTGTTAAGAGGAATGGTCAAAAATACCTTTATCCAGGATCCAGGAACTGATTAAAAGCTACAGGAAGCGACTAGAGGCTGTTATTTTTGCAAAAGGAGGATCTACTAAATATTAATGTCACTTTTCTGTTGAGGTGCCCATACTTTTGCACCGGTCAAATTTTGGTTTAATGCATATTGCACATTTTCTGTTAGTACAATAAACCTCATTTCAATCCTGAAATATTACTGTGTCCATCAGTTATTAGATATATCAAATTGAAATGGCTGTTGCAAACACCCAAATATTTAGAACTAAAAAATGATTAAGATTAATAGGGGTGCCCAAACTTTTTCATATGACTGTAGAAGCCTTTAAAAACCCCTTCAGAGCTGCACTGGTCCTTTGTAAAAATGGGTTTTGGAAATTGCTATATGACTTAAGGGTGATTAAAGTTTGATGCCAACATAAAGTAGAGGTAATTAATGGTAAATTATATCATATCTATATGAAAGGCATGTAACTTCACAGTTTGAAAACTGAGTTTTTTTTTTTAATTTTCACCAAATTTCTTATTTTTTCATAATTAAACACAAAACATATCAACCAAAATTTACCACTGACACAAAGTACAATGTGTCACAAAAATCTCTGCCCAAAGTTCTTACCACATAAAGTGTCACATGTCAGATTTGAAAAATTAAGCTGCATTCCTTTAGGGATTAAAATTTACATATAATCTACATAAAAGCTAAGTAAATTTGTAAACAACACAAATCTTGATCCTGCATTAGAATTTGAGCTACATTTTAGAGCTGCACTCAAAAAAGAGGACCTCTAACTAAGGTTCCCATATTACTGTAAAACATATGGCATTACATAAGAATTCAAATGGCCAGATCATGCTCTATTCAGACACTGAGCAAGTGATTGCTAGATTTCAGATCTGAAGTCTGCATAATTTTGAACGGTGCTCTACACTACAATTTAGGCTATCACACATGATCATTACACAAACATTCACAGTTTTATTATATTATACAGTAATAGTTTTCCTAAATACATTGCTTTAGCAATGCTGCTTTGTTTGCATGATATGTGAAATTATTCCTCTTGTTTAAAAATAGTTTCCTTGGTCCCCGTCCTGTCCTGTGATAACAGGTCAGAGAATGACTCACTGCTGTCTGGGGGGAGGGGGAGCTGAGTTATCTCGCTGTTATCTACGGCTCTGTGGTCAGGACAATCAGTTCAGCTAATTACAGTTTGCTGATAAAGGCTTGTTATCTCTCTATGTTAAAAAAAAAATTAAAAATGATAACATTAAGGTTTACTGCAAGTCCGTTATCTCCTCTGCAGCATGTACATTTTTTTTTTAATTTCTCTCCAAATATGTGTACTGTAATATACATTTTCTGTGCATATTATTTGATCTGACTTTATATTAGATTTCTAGTACTTATAATAAATAATCTTTATGGTCAAAAGGCAATGTCTATATCTACTGAGGTATTTCATAGGGTTCTGTTCATCACATAGTCAAAGCCCGTCCACCAGCTTGTTGAATACAAAAAGTTAAAAGAGGAGACAGCAGGCAAACTGCTGAGAGAGGGAGATGGAAAAAAACCCCTAAAGAGTCAACCAACTACCCCAACATATTCAACTGTAATCACTGCTTTACAGAGCACAATATAGTGATAAACATACCTTTGTTATATATGTCACTTTTGTAGACTTGAAGAAAACAACAGCAGACAGTAGGGAACTGAACAGCAAAAACAGGGTTCCAAGGAGCTTAAGACCCACCCTAGTCCACCAACTACCTCATTTTTTTTCCAAATATTCAAAAGTGACATACATAAGAAAGGTATGTTGTTGTTTAGAGAGTTGGTAGGCTCCCTTTAAATGCATATAAAATCAATTTTATTGATAGACATAAAAAATGCTACATTTACATTGCAGTTTATTGTTGCAATTACTGTAAAATTGTGCCACAATGCAGCGATGGCAACTTTCTACTGGTCTGCAAAAACCAAGACATTTTGGTGTGAATTTACTGGTAGAAGTGATGTTGAAAATGAAAAATCTAGCCAAAGGAGCAGCTCTCTGTATAAATGGTAGATATCATCAGATCGCTGTTACCACTGAACTGTAAAGGAAAATATAAAGGAGCACATTGATAATTCATGCCTTAAAGCCCTATTCTTCAGTGGCTTAAAAAATCAATGCACTGTGAAATAAATACATAAATGAAAAATCATTGCTAAAAACTGATCACTCCTGAGAAAAAAAAATTAATCTATGCATATAACAACATACATATAAATTTTAAACCAGCAAAACATCTACCTATAGTTTGTGTGTGATGATACAACTGACACGTATAGTGCAGTTTTGGACAAAAAAACCCCAAAAACCTTTGGGATTTAAGTTGGACATGGTCTCTGAGAAGCAGAAAGAAAGCCCGAGTCCAGCATGGGCAGCAACACTTAAAACAGTAAAAGGTAGATGTCCCCTAATCCAGACTTCCAAGCAGTGAGATAAAAGCAATTAGATAAGCACCTCACAATGCTATGTAGCTCTCCTCTTTATCAGGGACAAAAATAAGAATGATTATTCAGGACAGACAAAAAAATATAGATCAAAAGCATATACGTGCACTGTTAAAGATTTCCAAAAGTGAACGTATTCCTTTAAAAACACATTATTAAGAGAAATTTTGTGAGATAAGATGGATGGAGATGATGCAAGCTAGTTTATATATATATTAGAGACTCTGCCACAGAAATTGCCAAAAATCAGCGGAAAGAAAAGTCCTGCACGGAGAACTTTTCTCTCTGCTGCTTTCAGTATGAAAACGACACCCGGCGGACCCCATTATAGTCAATGGGGTCCATGTATAATGGCTATTTTTGCGGTCCAATTAAACAAGGGAGGGGAACCTGGTGGAGATGATAATTTAATTAATTTGCATTTCAAAGGAGCACAGTTTCACTCTCTTGGTCTTTCTGTAGGATTAAATGCTGCTCTGAGCAGTTTAGCAGAAATATTTCAGACATATGGTAGACAGATAGTGTTTCCTACCTCCCTGCAAATTCATCTTTGGCTACAGAACAGATAGGAGCACCAGCATGACATCATAGCAAGTTTGGGAGGAGTGGGGCTTATTGTTAAGAAGTTGAGCTTTGTTCCCATTAACTATAATGTTTTAATGTCGCTAACTGTAATAGAAGTAGTGCAGCTCCAGAGCATGTATAACACCATGAAGAGTTGAGTATCTGCTGTTTTCTTTAACTTTGTACAAAATCACCCCAAATGTGCTCCTGTGAAAAAAATTAATCTATGCATATAACATACATATAAATTTTAAACCAGCAAAACATCTACCTATAGATTGTGTGTAATGATACAACTGACGTGTACAGTCATGGCCAAAAGTTTTGAGAATGACACAAATATGATATTTTCACATGATCTGCTGCCCTCTGGTTTTTATGTGTGTTTGTCAGATGTTTTTATCACATACAGAAATATAATTGCATTCATATTATGAGTAACAGAAGCTTATATTGACAGTTAGAATGAGTTAATGCAGCAAGTCAATATTTGCAGTGTTGACCCTTCTTCTTCAGGACCTCTGCAATTCTCCCTGGCATGCTCTCAATCAACTTCTGGACCAAATCCTGACTGATAGCAGTCCATTCTTGCAGAATCAATGCTTTAATTTTGTCTGAATTTGTTGGTTTTTGTTTGTCCACCCGTCTCTTGATGATTGACCACAAGTTCTGAATGGGATTAAGATCTGGGGAGTTTCCAGGCCATGGACCCAAAATCTCTATGTTTTGTTCCCTGAGCCATTTAGTTATCACCTTTGCTTTATGGCAAGGTGCTCCATCATGCTGGAAAAGGCATTGTTGAGCGCCAAACTGCTCTTGGACGGTTGGGAGAAGTTGCTCTTGGAGGACATTCTGGTACCATTCTTTATTCATGGCTGTGTTTTTAGGCAAGACTGTGAGAGAGCCAATTCCCTTGGCTGAGAAGCAACCCCACACATGAATGGTTTCAGGATGCTTTACAGTTGGCATGAGACAAGACTGGTGGTAGCGCTCACCTCTTCTTCTCCGAATAAGCTGTTTTCCAGATGTTCCAAACAATCGAAAAGGGGATTCATCAGAGAAAATGACTTTAACCCCAGTCCTCAGAAGTCCACTCCCTGTACCTTTTGCAGAATATCAGTGTCAGTCTGTCCCTGATGTTTTTTCTGGAGAGAAGTGGCTTCTTTGCTGCCCTCCTTGAGACCAGGCCTTGCTCCAAGAGTCTCCGCCTCACAGTGTGTGCAGATGCACTCACACCTGCCTGCTGCCATTCCTCAGCAAGCTCTGCACTGCTGGTAGCCCGATCCCGCAGCTGAAACACTTTTAAGAGACGGTCCTGCCGCTTGCTGGTCTTTCTTGGGCACCCTGGAGCCTTTTTGGCACCAATGGAACCTCTCTCCTTGAAGTTCTTGATGATGCGATAGATTGTTGACTGAGGTGCAATCTTTCTAGCTGCAATACTCTTCCCAGTTAGGCCATTTTTGTGCAGTGCAATGATGACTGCACGTGTTTCTTTAGAGATAACCATGGTTAACAGAAGAGAAACAATGATGGCAAGCACCAGCCTCCTTTTAAAGTGTCCAGTGGTGTCATTCTTACTTAATCATGACAGATTGATCTCCAGCCCTGTCCTCATCAACACCCACACCTGTGTTAATGGAGCAATCACTGAAACGATGTTAGGTGGTCCTTTTAAGGCAGGGCTGCAATGATGTTGAAATGTGTTTTGGGGGATAAAGTTCATCTTCTAGGCAAATATTGACTTTGCAAGTAATTGCTGTTAAGCTGATCACTCTTTATAACATTCTGGAGTATATGCAAATTGCCATTAGAAAAACTGAAGCAGTAGACTTCGTAAAAATTAATATTTGTATCATTCTCAAAACTTTTGGCCATGACTGTATAGTGCAGTATTGGACAAAAAAAACCAAAAACCTTTGTAGTCAATGATGAAACTAGCTGTGTCATAACTTGGAAATATAGAGAGGTATTTATTTAGGTAGATTGAGCTTCAGCAGTCCCTATTACAGCACTAACTGGTATCTTACCCAGCTTTCCTGAAAGGCATATCTGTCAAGTTAAGGAACAATTACAAAAGCAAGAAAGGAAAATAGTCATTTACGTAATTTAGCAGTGCTACACCATTACTTTGAAGACTACTCAGCATTCCAATGGCATTGCTTGCCATTTTACTACTATTGTTGGTACAGCTGGTAATACTGTTGGCACTGTAACTACTACTGCTGGTACTATCACTACTGTTGGCACCATTGTTACTACTGTTGGTATTATTGGAACTATTGGCACTGTTACTACTTTGCTGGTACAACTGTTGGCACTCTACTACCGTTGGTACTATTATTTCTTTTGGCAATGTTACTACCACTGTTGGTACTACTGATTAGACTATTAACACAATTACTATAACAGCTGGTATAATAGGTAATAGTGCTAGCACAACTACCACATATATTTCATACTGCCAGTTAAATGGGGGATTTCCTTTAAATGGTCACTAACTCAGACAACTTAGTCTCATTTCAAAGAGCAGGCAATTCTGGACCAAAAAGTAATGAAGCTGCTTTCTGCCCTAAAAACCTTTCTAAAATTGTCACTAGGTGTCTCCCTTCTACCTAATTTACTGTTTACTCCTTTGTTACTAAAAGTCAGTCCCTATATACATTCCAATTATTCTTCCTCATCTCTGAGTATAGGGGTCGTTCTTTTCTCTTTTCACACAGTGAATGAAGGGGAGGGAGGGGAACCTATTTCCTAGTCTAAGTATTATAATCTATATAAAGAGATCCACTATGTCATACTAAAACAAGGGTTGTCTGCAGCTCAACCCCAAGTCTTCAGGACAAATGCTGAAAACAATGTGCTGAATTGGAAAAGCTTAAACCTTCCTCAACATGTTTTGCTTGCTCACAGGCATCCCCAGGCGTATAGGGGTAAGGTCTGAAAAGACCGCAGAGTATAATAGCAGTTTTGATTCGGCCACGTTCGGTCCGAATGAAACCATGAGACAAATCTTGCAAGGTACGCCCAACACTTACCAATCATATCGATGGGAGCTCCAGAGATAGCAGAGAGCTGTACTTCAGCTATCTCTGGTGCTCCCATAGAGGCAGGAACATTTGTGTTTGTGCTGCACCATAGCGGTGGCTTTGGTATAACGCGTCATGATTATTCAGTTTCTTAGACACATACTGAAAGAAGTGATATCTGGCCACATAATACAGCCTACCCTTTAACTCTATAGGAATGAGGTGGTAGATATATGTATTTATGGGACATTTTATCCCACATTCCAGGCAGTGTTTAGCTGCCCATGTCTGATCATACATATTTTCAATAGGTTGTGTTTAAAGATTTGAGTTTCTATTATACCTTCTTTTTGGACTTTCATTCTGCGGTAGCACAGATGGGTTTGTAACCCCGCCTTCTTTTCTTTTAGGACCAGCCCACCCAGGTAGCAATGAAAGTTAATTAGCATAATTGATGGCACAAAAATCCCCCCTATTCAGTATTTCCTTGTGTTATTATTTGTCATCGTTTTACTCCAAAGATGTTGCCAGGCTAGGTCTGAGGTTCTCAAATACTGTTTACACCCTTGAAGGCTCCTCTGATGATGCAGGTATGTTGCATCACGGTGGGGGTGGAACTCCCGACCCGGGATAGCCCATTTAAACCTGCTGGTGACTGAGGGCCGACGCACTGCGCCTGGCAAGCTGGACCAGCAGAGATCTAAGGTACAAATACCCTCCTGGGGTTTTCCTGCACTATGTCTCCTCCTGTATGTATACTAAAAGAGAGTCCTCTTCTACGTATTGCAGATGTCCAGTGGTAAAAAACTCTCTAAGAGGAAGCATAAGACTTTTATTGAATGTCAGCAGTTGTTACCTGTTGACCACGTGCCTGACGTATGTACAGTTTGTGCTCAAAAGTCAAGCCTCTCCTATCAATCTTCTAAAACGAGGCAGAAAACTAAATCTGAACGCTGCATTAGCTGTGTCCAACACTTTCTTGAGGATTACCCCTACAATATATGCAGTGTTTGCATGCATGTTTCTGAGGATGAACAGATGACTGATAAGGAGGCTAAAAAATTATTTTCATTTTTAAAATTGTGTAGGTCAAGCAAGAAAAAGTCTAAAAAAAATTCAAGTGGGAGTTATTTGATTCCTTTAACTCCTCTGAGAACTTCAGACATCAGAATCAGATTCAGACATGGCGATTTCTGAAGATAATTATTTGTTTAAAAAAGAAAATTCTGTTAAGTTAATTAAAAATGTTAAAAAAAAAAAAAATCATGGAAACAGGACAGGGTGTCCCGTCCTCTCTGGACAGGAAGAGTCTGTTTTATTTACCCAAACAAAGGGCTACAGTTCTTCTAGGACAACCGGTCTTGAAATCCATTAAAGGAGATGGAATGGAACTTTCCGGCTAGAAGATCTGAGCTTGGTTCAAAGTTAAAACCATGTACAAATTAGATCCTGGGGAATGTGAAGCTTGGGAAGAGACAGCCAGAGTTGATCCAGCAGTTGTAAACCTCTCTAGAAAATCATTTTTTTCCAGCAGATCATTCTTATCTTCTTAAAGATTCAATGGATCACAGGGCTGACATTTTCCTAAAAGGAAAAAAAAAAGCATATGTATCCTTAGCAGCTCTATCCAAAGCTGCCATGGCAGCCGTTCCTTTGTCCAGAGCTCTAAGATTATGGTTAAGCCAGTTGGGAAGAGATATTCAAGATGGTGTTCCAAGGGAAGAGCTAATGGAGCAACTTTATTTACTTAAACTTGCTGCTGATTTTTCTTCTGACTTTCCCTTAGATACCTTAAGAATAGCCGCAAAGAATCTAGCAGTTACCAATGCAGCAAGAACAGCCATATGGCTAAAACCATAGACAGTGGAAGCTGCATTAAAATATAATCAATGTTCTATACCTTTTGAACCTTTAAGGCTTTATGGGGAAGTTAGATCAGCTTTCATAGAATGTAAGCTCTTGCGAGCAGGGCCCTCACTCCTATTGTTAGATATGTTTATTTCTTTGTCACAGTGTAATGTTTCATGTGTCCTCTGATTTGTAAAGTGCTACGGAATATGTTGGCGCTATATAAGTAAAGTTAATATTATCATCATCATCAGCTTTTGAAAGCTAATAAGAAGGTAAGAGCCCTCGACTTTCCACAGACATATAGAAGCTTTAAGCCTCACCTCCGTTATCAGAGAAGATATTAATTGTTCTTGAAGAGAGGAAATAGTAAACAACTTGATCGTGGTAGACCCTATCAAAAATTCAAAACCACTACCTGAGAAAAAACATGAAGATGATAGAGCTGGCAAACAGGATTTTTGACATCAGGAGTTGTCAAGTTGGAGGTTGTTTACCAAAATTTTTTCCTGCATGGTGCAGCATCACCACAGTCAAGTGGGTTCAAGATCTTGTAGAAAAAGGTTATGTAATAGAAATTCTCCATAAACCAAAGGATCATTTTCTTCTGAACAAGCAAGAAATTTCACGTTTTTCCCTCTGATACAAGAAATTTTGGCAAAAGCATTCTGGCCCCTGGCCTGGTTTCCTCAATTATTGCAAATTTCGAACTGCGAGCATTGTCTTCCCCAGTATTCAGATCTGCTAATTTAGAAAGGCTTTATCTATCGAGAACTGAACATACTCCATCTCTCAGCCTGGTTTGTAAAGGGTCTAAATCGAAAGTACACATGACAGCAATTACTGCTATGACTGATGGAGAATTTTCTGGTCATCCCTTAGTGTCAAGATTTTTCAAAGCATTTAGTAATCTGAGGCCTGGAAGTTAAATCTCCTGTTCCTGTCTGGTATTTATCTGTTCTCAATGCCTTGACATCTCATCCATTTGAACCTATTCAGGACATTGACCTTAAATGGTTATCGTAAAGCTTATCTCGTAGCAATTACATCTGCTAAGAGGCTGTAAGAACTACAGGCCTTATCTTCAAAAAGCCTGTACGGATGGATTCTGCTCAATGGGGTTCTCCTGAGAACTTTGACAAATGTTATGCCTATAGTTCCTTCTTTTCAGAATATCAATAAAAAACCAAACCATTCTTACCAGTCTTCTATCCTCATCCTGAGATGGAAGAATAATTATGTTTTCACACTTTAGATTCTACACATGCCTCAGCAATCTCATGGGCTGAAAATGCACCAGTATCTATCCTGGATATTTGCTGCTTCTTGGAACTCCTCTTCTACATTCATCATACATTGTCTGAACATCCACTCAGAGGGTTCAGCCTTTGGCACAGCAGTACTTAATACAGTTTCCAAATGATCTTCAACCCCCTCCCTTAGGTAGCTAGCTAGATCCAATCTGTGCTGCCGCAGAATGAATAAGAAATACAAAATTGGGTTTTAACCTGATATTTTGCTTCGTTTAAGTTCAAAGCAGCACAGCATACTCTCCCAACTTAAAGAAAAGAACTTGGCCAGTAAAAATACAAGGAAATAGTAAATAGGTGGATTCTTATATCATAAATTATGCTAATTAACTGTTTCATTGCTACCTAGGTGGGCTGGTCCTAAAAGGAAAGAAGGTGGGGCTACAAACCCATCAGTGTTGCCTTGAACTCAAAGAAAGAAAAATTTCAGGTTAAAAAACCCCACAATTTTATATATATATATATATATATATATATATATATATATATATATATAAGTGTGGAAAGAAACATGGAGTATATATGTTGTGAGAAGGTGACTGGCAGAGTACTGGAGTCTTGCTATATTAGTCCCGGGTTTTTAACATATGTCTGGTCCAGGTCGGGTTTTGAGTAGGCCTCAGCCCAGGTGTAAATCCTAGGCCTCATTACTGGCCCATAAAAGCCTACAGAGTCTGCACTTCAAGGCAGACCCTGGAAAAGAGTGGAGGCGCCTGGGTCTGTCTGGAGCTGAGAGTCTGGTGAGACCTGTGCCTTGTTGCTGTTTTGTTTTGTTCGTGTGGCTGGAGCAAGCCACACGTATTACTAGTATTACTTCTGTTCAGTTAGAGGCGCAGACAAGCAGGATTTTGTTTTCTAATTTGCCTGAAGTTAAGGCTGTGTTTACTTTGCCTGTTTTACCTGACGTAAGGATTATTTATTTTTGCCATTTTTTTTAATAAACCTGTTGCACCAGAACTTTGTGTCCCTGTCTCTGACTGTTTGGGTCCGTACCTGTGCTGCTACCAAGCTATCTCCCCCACAATATATATATGAAAAACTTTTTCCTTAAAGTCATGTGCACATGATACTATTTTTTACTTTTTTTCCCAGATATATTTTAAAGAACTCCACCAAGATGGACTGGAGGATCCCCTGTATCCGAATTTTATTTCACGTTTTTTTTTTTTTTTTTTTTAAAGAATTGCGGCGATTAACTTTTTTTTGTTTTATTTTTTTTTTTCTACATCTGGGGAGGTGGGGTTTGCCTCAGGAGTCCAACTGTGATTAAAAAAAAAAAAGTTGTTTTTTTTTTTAAACAGGTATTTGGTTGGGGTTGACTTCCATCTTGGAAATATAGGTGAGACCAATGCAATATTGTGGAAATGGTAGCAGAATGTATGATATGTTGATGTGATATTCCTAAAGACCAACTATTGGGGTGAAACTATAAAGGCTAGACAAGCGTAGCCTTGGGGTTAGAGTTCAGCTCCCCTGATGTAGGGTTTGTGGGACTCTTCCCTGGTCTGGTTGAATATGTACCACCAAAAACTCTGATTATGCCATCTTTACAATCCACTTACTAATATATACTTTGGGTCTCTCAGATAATTTTTTTTTGGGGACATTGTCCCTTTAAATAACTATATAATAGGCATACCTGTGAGTATGAGAGATACTGGCCCTTTGAGAATGAATTGACCTTGCAAACAGGTCTAATAACAATGTCTTATTGAAGAACTTAGAGATACTCATTGTAATTGGGATGTTATTACTGCTGATATGATGTTTGATGGTCTCTGGGCTTGACCTTTAACCCCTTAAGGACAAAGCCTAAAAGTGCATTAAGGACCAGGCCTCATTATTCAAAACTGACATGTGTCACTTTATATGGCAATAACTTTGAGGCGCTTTCACTTACACAAGTGATTTTGAGATAGCTTTTTTCGTGACACATTGTAATTCATGTTAGTGGTAAACAATGATCAATATTTTTGTATTTATTTATAAAAAAAATAAATAAATAGGAAATTTGATAGTCATACCACCCAAATACATTAATAAATATTATCAACCATATCTCTGTTTTATATTGGCATCATGTTTTAATCGTCCTTCAATTTATTTTGGACATTAGAAGGCTTACAAGTGTAACAGCGATTTTCCAGATTTACAAGAAAATTTCCCAAACTAATTTAATAGGGACCACTTCAGTTCTGAAGAGGATTATAAATGCCTCTATGTTAGAAACCCCCCATTAATCACCCCATTTTCAAAAGTGAACCCCTCAAATAATTCAAAACAGCATTTGGGAACATTGTTAACCCTTTAAGCATTTCATGAGAATTAAAACAATATGGAGGTGAAATTTAGACATTTCATTTTTTTTAATTATACATTTAGCCCTAAAATTAACACATTCACAAACGGTTAAAGGAGAAAATGCATCTCACAGTTTATGTAATTTCTACAGAGCACAGAAATACCCCACATGTGGGGACACAAGGCAGTGCACGGAAGAGAAGGAGTGACACTGGACATTTGAAAAGCAGGATTTTGCTGGAATAGTTTTCAAACGCCATGTCTCATTTGCAGAGCCCTTATAGTAACAAAACAATGGAAACCCCCCCAAAAGTGACCCCCTTTTGAAAACTACACCCCTCACAGAAAATATCAAGGGGTATAGTCAGCATTTTGACGTCACAGCTGTTTCACAGATTCTATTAGCATTGGGACGTAAAAATGAAAAATTACTTTATTTTCCCAAATAAACCTTTCATTTAGCACCATATTTTGAATTTTTACAAGGGGTTAAAGAAGAAAAAACACACCACAGTTTGTTACACAATTTCTCCTGAACACAGAAATGCCCCATATGTGGTTACAATCTGCTGTATGGGTACATGGTGGGCTCAGAATGGAAAGAGCGTTATTAGTTTTTAGATGCCATGTTGCTTTTGCAGCGCCCCAAAAGTATCAGTAGAACTGAATTTTTCATGGGGTATTATCATTTTGAGCCTAAGAGTGCTTCCCAAAAATGAATGTACAAAGTGAAAATTTAAGTTTTTCAATAAATTTGCAAGTTCAGTGTCCAATACGTTGCACCCATTTTGTGTCATCAGATACATGCACTCCTAAAACTATTAAGTGGGCTATCCGAGGAACAAAAAAGTTATATATGAGGGTGTAAATGCTGCTTAGGCACATAGCAAGGCTCAGAAGGGAAGGAGCACTGCGCATTTCAGCTTTTGGAGTATAGATTTAGAGGGACTTTCTGGACGCCATGTTGTCTTTGCAGAACCCTGTAAGGTCCAGTAAACTGGAATTCCTCAAGAAGTGACCCGATTTGGAAGATGCAATTTTAGGGTCTCTGCAAATGTGACATTGTGTTCAAAAACCAACAATCTAAATCTGCGCTACAAAAGCACATAGCGCTCCGTCACATCTGCACCCTGATGTGTGCCCAAATGGCAGTTTATGCCCACATGTATGACTCTGTTGTACACAGGATAACGTACTTAATGTCATATGTGAGTATAAACTGCTGTTTGGGCACAGCCGAGCACAGAAGGGAAGAAGCGCTAATTGGTTTTTGGAGCAAATTTTCCAGTGATACACCAGAGATACCCTGCTGTTCCCAAACAGCAGTGTATACCCACATATGACATTAAGTATGTTATCCTGGGTACAACAATGTCATACATGTGGACATAAACTGCAGTTTGGGCTCATAGCAGGGCACAGATGTGAAGGAGTGCTATGTGTCTTTTGGAGTGCACATTTAAAGGTTTGGTATCTGGACGTCATGTCATGTTTTCAGAGCCTCTAAAGGTACCAGAAAAGTGGAATCCCCCAGGGTGTGACCCAATTTTGAAACCTGCACCCTTCAAAGAATTTATCAAGGGGTGTAGTGAGCATGAGTATCCCAGACGTAAATGCACAGTAGATGGCGAAAAGTGAATACGTAAGCTGTTTGGAATACATTGGGAACACCAAATTATCTACTGTTTCCACAGTAGCTCCTATATTTTTTTTTTTGGGGGGGGGGACACTCTGGGGGTCACATAGTTTCTTTTCCCTTATAAGCTCTAAATTTGGAGTGTACCCTTATATGCTCACACGACTTACACATTCCCTTCCTGACGCAGCCAGTTGTGTTCTAATGATTTGCCTAATTTTTTGGGTTTTTGTCTTTACATTGTACAACTTATATTTTTCTGGTGATGTAGCCATATGAGTGCTTGTTTTTCGCGGTATGAGATGAATTTTGTAATGACACCATTTTTCAGTGACTATAACTTATTGACTAAATTTTATTAACTCTTTCTTGGTGGATTAAAAACAACCTATCAATTCTGGCATAGCTTTTTACCTTTTAATTTTTTTTTCCGCAAAGCATACAGCATAAGTAACATGCTACTTTTATTCTTTGGGTTAGTACGATTATGGTGATACCTAATTTATATTGTTTTTTATGCGTAACTAATTTTGCAGAACAAACACCCATTTAGGGACATACAGTTATATCCATATATATTTGGACACCGACACAAATTTAGTTTTTTTTTTTTTTTGTTTTGTTTTTTTACCTGTTTACTGAAACATTTTCAAGTTATAGTTACAGTGGGGAAAAAAGTATTTAGTCAGCCACCAATTGTGCAAGTTCTCCCACATAAAAGATGATAGAGGCCTGTAATTGACATCATAGGTAGACCTCAACTATGACAGACAAAATGAGAAAACAAATCCAGAAAATCACATTGTCTGATTTTTAAAGAATTTATTTGCAAATTATGGTGGAAATTAAGTATTTGGTCACCTACAAACAAGCAAGATTTCTGGCTCTCACAGACCTGTAACTTCTTCTTTAAGAGGCTCCTCTGTCCTCCACTCATTACCTGTATTAATGGCACCTGTTTGAAATTGTTATCAGTATAAAAGACACCTGTCCACATCCTCAAACAGTCACACTCCAAACTCCACTATGGTGAAGACCAAAGAGCTGTGGAAGGACACCAGAAACAAAATTGCAGACCTGCACCAGGCTGGAAAGACTGAATCTGCAATAGGCAAGCAGCTTGGTGTGAAGAAATCAACTGTGGGATCAATAATTAGAAAATGGAAGACATACAAGACCACTGATAATCTCCCTCGATCAGGGGCTCCACGCAAGATCTCACCCCGTGGGGTCAAAATGATCACAAGAACGGTGAGCAAAAATTCCAGAACCACACAGGGCACCTAGTGAATGACCTGCAGAAAGCTGGGACTAACGTAACAAAGGCTACCGTCAGTTACGCACTACACCGCCAGGGACTCAGATCCTGCAGTGCCAGACATGTCCCCCTGCTTAAGCCAGTATATATCCGGGCCCGTCTGAAGTTTGCTAGAGAGCATTTGGATGTTCCAGAACATAGGTTACCCTCACATATTAACTGCATCGGCGTCTGCATGACACCGATACAGTTAAAATACATTCTCTACTCCTACGTAGCTCGTAAACCACAAGGCCTTTGGCCTACGAGCTGCCCTAAGACGTCTGCGTCCTGGCACAGACGTCTGCCCGATGACGTCATTGTCCTGCGCCGTCCGCGCCAGGACGCAGGTCTTGCTTCTTCAGTAAGCGGCGGCAGTGCCGGCGGTGGAGACTCCTCCTCAGTGGATCAGAGTTAGGTGAGTAGCATCGACTTTTTTTTTTTAACTCACTTTGGGCATTGTAATTGGGGGTGGGGGGATGGGGGTAATACATATAAGAGGTCAATTGGGAGCATTGGGTATTTAGATAATTGGCCATAACTAATATAAGGGATATTAGGGGGCCTTTAAAAAAAGAGGATATAAATTATAGTGAAAGGTCAGTGGGGGCTGTATGAATGTAAGGGGAGATAATATTAGGGGGCATTTGGGCAGTATTAAAGGGGTTTTCTAGGGAATAATAAAGTTTACTGGAAAGGCAGGGTTCACACTACCGTTGGTGTCTGTTAAAAAAACCCAAAAAAAAACCCCCAAAAAAACCGACACCTATCATAACGGACACTAACTGATGTTAATGTGTCCGTTTTTTTGAACTGATCCAATTAATGGTTCAGTTAAAAAAACGGACACATTAGCATCAGTTAGTGTCTGTTAGCATCAGTTAATGTCCGTTTTTTTTAACACTGTCCGTTTTCTTTTTTTTGTTTGTTTCTCCTTTCTGAGCCTTTGCAGGAAAAAACGGACATAAAACAACGGACAGTAACTGATGGCTATCAGTTACTGTCCGTTATTAGTCCGTTACCCAGACTTCAATGTTAAAAAAATAACGGACACTTGCTGTCCGTCAAGAATCCGTTTTTTTTTCAAACAGACAAAAAGTCCTGCATGTAAGATTGTTTGTCTGCGAAAAAAAAACGGACTTCTGACGGATTTAGTGTAAGCGGACACAATATAAAAACCCATTGAAATGAATGGAAATTTTAACGGATTTCTGACGGTTCAGCTAGTGTCCGATACTAAAATCTTGTAACGGACAATAGCAACGGAAACTACTGACGGTCACCAACAGTAGTGTGAACGCCCCCTAAGGATTGTATTGGGCAAATTGGAGAGGAGGCGGGGAAGGTGAAACATAAAAAAAAATACTCACCTGTCCCGGTGCTACCGATGTCCGCAGCCGTCTGCTGCTGTCTGTCTGCACTGCACATGATTTGTCTCAGCAGAGGCTGGAAAAGACTCCATGATGTCACTCATATACATGCCTGGGTCCTTTCCAGCCAATATTGAGTCCACTGATGGCCTCAGCAGTCACGTATGGCACGTGTCTGAACAGACAGTGGTGGCAGACACCAGAACACTGGGGACAGGTAAGGCTGGGTTCACACTAGTGCTCGGTTTCCGTTTTTGGGTCCACTTGGGGACCTGAAAAACGGAAACCCAATTCATTTGTAAAGCGGTTACCTGCAGACTATAATGGGGTCTGCTGGGTTTCTGCCTGAAAAATGCGGAGAAAAAAAGGCCTGCTTGAAGGACTTTTCTTTCCGCATTTTTCAAACGGAATGGGGGACAGAATCCCTCAACGGGGTTCAAGTGTTGGTGTGAACCCAGCCTGAATATGATTTTTTTTTTTATCACCTATCCCACCTCCACTGTGTTTTGTCCTCTTCCTGGACAACCCCTTTAAAGAGGACCTTTCATGTCCTCATGAACCTGTGATTTTATATACCGCTAGAAAGCCGACAGTTGGCTTTCCCGTTATGTGCCCCGATGGAGGAGATATTGGTGCCGTTAGTTTCGGCACATATTTGTTTCCACTGTCAGAAGGGCGTTCCTGACAGTCTAGCGTCATCGCTGGGCTGTGAGGAAGGCCTCCCTGACAGTACTCTAACATAGCCTTGTACTGTCAGAGGGGGCGTTCCTTACCGCCCTGCGATGACGCTGAGCTTGGAGGAAGGCTCCCCCTCCCCCCAGTACAAGTCTTGGGGGGGGCGTTCCTCATAGCCCAGCGATGACGCCAGACTGTCTGGAATGCCCTTCTAATGGTGGGGAGAGATCAGTGCCGAAACTAACGGCACCGATATCTCCTCCACTGGGGCACTTAACGGGAAAGCCGACAGTGCGCTGAATTCAGTGCACTGTCAGCTTTCTAGTGGTATATAAAACTGCATATGCATGAGAACATGAAAGGTCGTCTTTAATAGAAAGAGGTTATTAATAGGCATTATTAATACAGAGGGGCATTTATGTAAGAGGGCATAATTTATACAAGGAGACATAAGAGGGTATAATTAATAATAGGGGAATTGGGCAATATTAATTTTAGGGCATAATTAATTAGGGGGAATTATTAATTGAGGGGCAGTATTAAATAAATGGGGCACATAGGAGCATTATTAAATTAAAAAGGAACATGGGGTTATTATTCATTTCCAGGGGATTTTAGATCATATATTTTATAATTGGGGTAGCAGCAAGATGGAGATTTTATGTAGTTGAGGATAATGTGGGTCGAGTGCCTGGAAAATTGAGGAGCCAAAGATCAAAGATATCTGTGTTACAAAACTTTACAGTCACAGCTAGAAGAAGTGATCATGGCGGTCCAGATGGAAGAGACGATAAATGTAAACTGTCAGAGATGTCACCTGTCACAACATTGTTCCGGTACTGTATTTACGTCTGGTCTTCACAGCCTTGTGTAAAACCACTATCTACCACTATACGGTCACCGTATAGTGATAGTGTTGGTATACCTGAGTTGGGGTCCCACTTGGACGTGTTTGCCCCCCCTGTGCTGAACCCCTAGCTACGCCTCTGAACCAAGTATTAGAAATTAACATTTTATTTACAATTATTTAATATGTCCAATTACTTTTGAGCCCCTGAAATGAAGGGATTGTGTTTAAAAAATGCTTTAGTTTCTCACATTTTTATGCAATCATTTAGTTCAACCCACTGAATTTAAGTTGAAAGTCTGAACTTCAACTGCATCTGAATTGTTTTGTTCAAAATGCATTGTGGTAATGTACAGAACCAAAATTAGAAAAATGTCTCTGTCCAAATATTCATGGACCTAACTAAATCTATTAGTTTTGCATCAATGATTGCTACAGACGCGACAATACCAAATATGTATTGTTTATTTAAATTTTTAGGGTTTTCTTTTATGTAATTCATTTTATATAGGAAAGGGGAATTTTGGGGCTTTATTCATTTATTAATTAATATACGTGTATTGCAGTGTATAGAAGAAGTCTGGTCAGCCTATGCAGACACATAGGCTGACTTTCGATCAACGATCATTCAGGTATGGTGGCTCCTAGCAGCCCGGTGTCACGGGCCATACCCTGAGCTGCAGAAAATACATACACATACAGTGGGGAAAAAAAAAAGTATTTAGTCAGCCACCAATTGTGCAAGTTCTCCCACTTAAAAAGATGAGAGAGGCCTGTAATTGACATCATAGGTAGACCTCAACTAAGAGAAAATGAGAAAACAAATCCAGAAAATCACATTGTCTGATTTTTAAAGAATTTATTTGCAAATTATGGTGGAAAATAAGTATTTGGTCAATAACAAAAGTTCATCTCAATACTTTGTTATACAGTCATGGCCAAAAGTTTTGAGAATGATACAAATATAAATTTTTACAAAGTCTACTGCTTCAGTTTTTCTAATGGCAATTTGTATATACTCCAGAATGTTATAAAGAGTGATCAGCTTAACAGCAATTACTTGCAAAGTCAATATTTGCCTAGAAAATGAACTTTATCCCCCAAAACACATTTCAACATCATTGCAGCCCTGCCTTAAAAGGACCACCTAACATCGTTTCAGTGATTGCTCCATTGATGAGGACAGGGCTGGAGATCAATCTGTCATGATTAAGTAAGAATGACACCACTGGACACTTTAAAAGGAGGCTGGTGCTTGCCATCATTGTTTCTCTTCTGTTAACCATGGTTATCTCTAAAGAAACACGTGCAGTCATCATTGCACTGCACAAAAATGACCTAACTGGGAAGAGTATTGCAGCTAGAAAGATTGCACCTCAGTCAACAATCTATCGCATCATCAAGAACTTCAAGGAGAGAGGTTCCATTGGTGCCAAAAAGGCTCCAGGGCGCCCAAGAAAGACCAGCAAGCGGCAGGACCGTCTCTTAAAAGTGTTTCAGCTGCGGGATCGGGCTACCAGCAGTGCAGAACTTGCTGAGGAATGGCAGCAGGCAGGTGTGAGTGCATCTGCACGCACTGTGAGGCGGAGACTCTTGGAGCAAGGCCTGGTCTCAAGGAGGGCAGCAAAGAAGCCACTTCTCTCCAGAAAAAACATCAGGGACAGACTGATATTCTGCAAAAGGTACAGGGAGTGGACTGCTGAGGACTGGGGTAAAGTCATTTTCTCTGATGAATCCCCTTTTCGATTGTTTGGAACATCTGGAAAACAGCTTATTCGGAGAAGAAGAGGTGAGCGCTACCACCAGTCTTGTCTCATGCCAACTGTAAAGCATCCTGAAACCATTCATGTGTGGGGTTGCTTCTCAGCCAAGGGAATCGGCTCTCTCACAGTCTTGCCTAAAAACACAGCCATGAATAAAGAATGGTACCAGAATGTCCTCCAAGAGCAACGTCTCCCAACCGTCCAAGAGCAGTTTGGCGCTCAACAATGCCTTTTCTAGCATGATGGAGCACCTTGCCATAAAGCAAAGGTGATAACTAAATGGCTCAGGGAACAAAACATAGAGATTTTGGGTCCATGGCCTGGAAACTCCCCAGATCTTAATCCCATTCAGAACTTGTGGTCAATCATCAAGAGACGGGTGGACAAACAAAAACCAACAAATTCAGACAAAATTAAAGCATTGATGCTGCAAGAATGGACTGCTATCAGTCAGGATTTGGTCCAGAAGTTGATTGAGAGCATGCCAGGGAGAATTGCAGAGGTCCTGAAGAAGAAGGGTCAACACTGCAAATATTGACTTGCTGCATTAACTCATTCTAACTGTCAATATAAGCTTCTGTTACTCATAATATGAATGCAATTATATTTCTGTATGTGATAAAAACATCTGACAAACACACATAAAAACCAGAGGGCAGCAGATCATGTGAAAATAGAATATTTGTGTCATTCTCAAAACTTTTGGCCATGACTGTATATCCTTTGTTGGCAATGACAGAGGTCAAACATTTTCTGTAAGTCTTCACAAGGTTGGCACACACTGTTGCTGGCATGTTGGCCCATTACGCCATGCAGATCTCCTCTAGAGGAGTGATATTTTGGGTCTGTCGCTGGGCAACACAGACTTTCAACTCCCTCCAAAGGTTTTCTATGGGGCTGAGATCTGGAGACTGGCTAGGCCACACCAGAACCTTGAAATGCTTCTTACAAAGCCACTCCTTTGTTGCCCTGGCAGTGTGCCTGGGATCATTGTTATGCTGAAAGACCCAGCCACGTTGTTTCATCTTCAATGCCCTTGCTGATGGAAGGAGGTTTGCACTCAAAATCTCACGATACATGGCCCCATTCATTCTTTCATATACATGGTCCCTTTGCAGAGAAAAAGCCCCGAAGCATGATGTTGCCACTCCCATGCTTCAAAGTAGGTATGGTGTTCTTTGGATGCAACTCAGCATTCACTCTCCTCCAAACACGACGAGTTGTGTTTCTACCAAACAGTTCTACTTTGGTTTCATCTGAACATATGACATTCTCCCAATACTCTTCTGGAACATCCAAATGCTCTCTAGTAAACTTCAGATGGGCCCGGATATGTACTGGCTTAAGCAGGGGGACACGTCTGGGACTGCAGGATGTGGCGGCATAGTGTGTTACTGACGGTAGACTTTGTTACGTTAGTCCCAGCTTTCTGCAAGTCATTCACTAGGTTCTCCCGTGTGGTTCTGGGATTTTTGCTTACCATTCTTGTGATCATTTTGACCCCACGGGATGAGATCTTGTGTGGAGCCCCTGATCGAGGGAGATTATCAGTGGTCTTGTATGTCTTCCATTTTCTAATTATTGATTCCACAGTTGATTTCTTCACACCATGCTGCTTGACAATTGCAGATTCACTCTTCCCAGCCTGCTACAGGTCTACAATTTTGTTTCTGGTGTCCTTTCACAGCTCTTTGGTCTTCACCATAGTGGAGTTTGGAGTGTGACTGTTTGAGGTTGTGAACAGGTGTCTTTTATACTGATAATTTCAAACAGGTGCCATTACTACAGGTAATGAGTGGAGGACAGAGGAGCCTCTTGAAGAAGAAGTTACAGGTCTGTGAGAGCCAGAAATTTTGCTTGTTTGTAGGTGACCAAATACTTATTTTCCACCATAATTTGCAAATAAATTCTTAAAAAAAATCAGACAATGTGATTTTCTAGATATGTTTTCTCATTTTGTCTCTCATAGTTGAGGTCTACCTATGATGTCAATTACAGGCCTCTCATCTTTTTAAGTGGGAGAACTTGTACAATTGGTGGCTGACTAAATACTTTTTTTTCTCCACTGTATTTGTGTGTGTGTATATATATATTTATATTGTGTGTGTATATATTTAGTGTGTGTGTGCGCGCGTGTATATATACACTCCTAGAATTTATAGGATAGAGGATAAATAACCCCATTTGCTATAGACTTTTCAGAGAACTTAGTCTTATTTCAATGCACTTTAAATAAAAATGTAGCTGCTTTCAACTTGAAATCCTTTCTAAAGTTACTGACAATAGGCGTCTCCTTTCTAGTTATTTTGCAGTTCATTTCTTTGTTACCAGGAAATTACATTTACATTCTTAGATACAAGGATAGAAGCAAGACGGAATCTCAGTAAGTGGAGATGGGAATGCAGATGGGAAGGGTTGATTTTCCTCAGTCTTCACACACACATCTGCAAGCTGTTGTTCTGTGCAAAGGACTGAACATTCTACAAATCTTACAGCATGTAACTGTATTTACTTCTGGCTGCTTGTGTGAATACAGATGGGATATTAATCATGGACAGCAAGCAGCTTTCCGGACTGTACTCATAGACTGTTCTTTTGTTTTTGTTTTATCTTCTTGGTTGCATGTATTTGCAGTGCAGTGTTCCCGGATCTCCTATATTTTGGTCATTAGGGATTTTCTCAGAGTTTTACCTGCTAGTATGCATGTATTTGCCCTGTATTTGAAATCCAGTGTTCCTGTTAGGGCTGGGCGATTATCAAATCAAATTGATTACCTCAATTACAATTAATGGCAATAATTTAGGTCACGCCCCTTTTAAAACCATGACCCTTTTAAAGTATGAGTACGTGTAAGGTTTCCCCAGCAGTTTTGTTTGGAACGATCATGTCCGAACTGAAACTGCTATTAAATTCTGAGGTCTCTTCGGAGGTCCAAGGGAGGTGATGAAACAAAAAGCTGGGCTCAAGCATGACTACCTCTTCTCTTAGAGGCTTGTGACTAACGTCAGGGAATGCTGAGGCCTGTGATTGAGCCTCAGCGATCATGTGGCTTTGTGACGTATAGACACAAGCGTCGCAACGCCGTGTGATCCACGTGACAGTTGAGGCCCAAACTACAGGCCTCAGTAGTCCTTCATGTTAGTCAAAAGACCTGAAGAGAATAGGGAGTTGCACCGGAGCCCAGGAGAGGTGAGTAACACTATTTTTAATGTTTGCCCCCTCCTAGAGTCCTCAATGCATAATAATAGCAGTTTCCACTCGATCCAAGCAAAACTGCAGTTGGAACCTCACTAAACCGAAATAACCGATCTGTTAACCAGGTTGGCATTCAGTTTCAGTTAGTTGCTCGGCCCTGTTTCTTGGATCTCCTATATTATGGTAACTTGGGCTTTTCTCAGCTATTAGGACATAATGAATGAAAAGTTATACAGTCAATAGACTGCCCAGCAAGACCCTGCAGCATTTAGGAATCCTGTTAACCCTTTAAATGTTTCATGCATACAGTAGGGTGCGAAGAGAAGGAGGTCCACTGGGCTTTTGAATAGCATATTTTGCTGGAACCATTTTCAGAAAACATGATGCATTTGCAGAGTCCGTAATATTCCAGAACAGTGGAAACCCCCATCAAATAGACCCATTTTGGAAACTATTCCCCTCAAGGAATTTATCAAGGGCTATAGTGAACATTTTGACCCGACAACTGTTTCACAGAAACTGGGATATTGAATTGAAAAAATGGCATTTTATCCTGAAATTTTTCATTTTCACAAGGGGGTTCAAAGAAAAAAAAAGGACCCCACAATTCTTTCCATAATTTCTCCTGAACACGGCTATACACCATACATGATTGTAAACTGCTTTATTTGTACATGGTGGGGCTAAGAGAAGAAAGAGAGATATTTGGTGTTTGGAGGGCAGATTCTGCTGGAATAGTTTTCGGGTACCATCTCTCATTTACAAAGCCCCAAAAGCACCAGTACAGTGACTCCAGTTTGGAAGCTCAAGGAATTTATTAAGGGGTATAGTGAGCATTTTGACCCCACAGGTGTTTCACAGATTTTATTAACATTGGGCAATGAAAAATTACACTATTTGCAATAAAATGTCTCTTTAGCCACACATTTTTCATTTTCACAAAGAGTAGTAGGAGAAAATGTACCCCACAATTTGTTACACAATTTGTCTCAAGTACTTTAATATCCCATATGTGAATGAAAACTGCAGTTTGGGCATATGGCAGGGCACAGAAGAGGAGAAGCTTAGGCTTTTGGAGAGCAGATTTTGTAGGAATCATTCTCAGGCACCATGACCCATTGACAGAGTCCCTAGGGGGCCAGTTCAGAGGAAAGTACCAAGAAGTGACCTCATTTTTGGAAGCTACACACCTCAAGAAATTTATCAAGGAGTATAGTATAGTATAGTACAGTAGGAGAGATTCTCTCCAAAATACAATGTACAGCAAATGGTGCAAAATGTAAAATTAAAATTTTCCCAGATACAGCATATGTATTTCAGTGCCCAATATATCATGTACAGCTAGTACTACTGTGAAAATGCCAGTTAAAATGCTATGTTTTCTGATTTTAGAAATACCATACTTGTCACCCAAATTGCTTCCTGGAAATATAAATTTGCTCAAGAGTGAGCACCAGAAGGGTGAAAACTGAAATATGAGTGCCCAATATGTTGTGTCCAGTTTGTGTCAACAGAGATAACTTTTAAGCATATTTAGACTGGGTTTTGGGTGCCATGGTGCTTTTGCAGAGCCCCTAAATTGCAAGTAAAGTAGAATCCCCTGACACATGACCCCATTTTGCATACTACACCACTGAATTAATTTATGAAATGGTGTAATGAGCATTTTTACTCCTCAAGTGTTGCAGTAATTTATTTTCGCGAAATTAATGTGCAGCTGAGAGAAAGTGAACATTGGAATTCTTTCAAAAAATGCCATTTCAGTGCCTAATATGTTGTGACTAGATTGTGTCGGAAGAAACACACAATTCGCTGTGCAATAATTTCTGCAATATAAATTAATGCTGTAATCAAGGGGTAAAAACACTTATTACACCTCTTGATAAATTCCTTGAGGGGTGTAGATTCACAAATGTGGTTATGTGTCAGGGGATTCCACTGTACTTGGTACTGTGGGGGTTCTGCAAAAATGGCAGGGCATCCAAAAAGCAAACCGCCTAAATCTGTGCTACAGAAACCAAATATCCCCTCTTTCTTTGTGGCCTGCTATGGACCCAAACAGCACTTTATACCCACATATGACATTATAATGTGGGGTATCCCGGATACAATGTCATATATGTGGGCATAAACTGCTGTTTTGGCGCACTGCAGGGTACAGAAGGGAAAAAAACGCAATTTGGTTTTTAGGATGCACGTTTAGATGGTTTGGTTTTTGGACCCATGTCACGTTTTCAGAGTCCTAAATTGGACTCCCCAGTAAGTGACCACATTTTAGAAACTATACCACTCAAGGAATTTACCAAGGATGTGTAATGAGCAAAATTTTTCCAGATGTGAATGCATAGCAAACAGTGAAAAAAGAATATGTATGCTGTGTGGAGTACATTGGGTATACCAAATTCCACACTATTTTCCACACTAGCTCCAAGGATGGGAGGGGTTATTCTGTGTCAATCAATCATCGTGTTTGGGATGTGTCCTGATATACGCTTGCACAGCTTATTCATTTCCCTTTCTGCAGAAGCCAGTTTTGTCCTCGAGATGTGGAGTTTTTGGGGTTTTTCATTGCCACATTGTAAGAGTTATAATTTTCTGCTGATGCAAACATATGAGACCTTTTTTTTTTTTTTTTTTTCCTTTGTTGCCAAAGATTCACTTTTCAATTACCAAATTTTGGGATGCCTACAACTTATTAATTCTTTCTTAGGGGGGGGGGGGGGGGAAGACTGACTCTGATCATAGGCATTAGTTTCGGGTCTCTGTTGTAAATTACAGACCAGGTACCTATGGCAGCCGTTCTGCAGCAGAGCGGCCGCCATCATCTTTAAAAGCCCGGTATTCACCGTAATAGTACGGTGGATGTCAGGAACAGGTTAGCACCACTGGGACACCGTCTCCTTAAAGCCCAGGGCCCACTCCAGCCGTCAATTCCTGTAGCGACTACCCCGCTATAAGACGCATCCCCCATTTTCCTTCCGAATTTGGGGAGAAAAAAAGTGCATCTTATAGTCCGAAAAATACGGTGACATTTTTATTCTATGGGTTACTACAATTATGATGCTTACTGATTCGAGGTATAGAAACGAATTTTGGTAAAACAAAAAAATTGTTGTTTTTTGCATCGCTGGCTTGTTTCTTGCGGGATTAGATGTATTTTCTATTGGTACCATGTTCAGGTTACATATGACTTTTTGATCATGTTTAGTTTGTACTTTTCGGGAGAGATCCCGGAAAATCATTATTTCTGGTGTATTTTTTTCGTTATAGTGTTCACTATGTGGGTTAACTAATGCTTAATTTTTTTTTTATTGGTTACAGACTCAGTACCATTGAATGTCAAAGGGGCACTTTTTGGTATTTATTTATTTCTCTTACTAGCGTCAACATATTCTACAGTGTCACTTATTTATTTATTTATTTTTTTTTAGGGGATTTGAACGATGAGCAATCAATCAAAAAAAAAAAAAGAGGAAGCTTGCGGACCCAGGGTCACTACTTAGACCCCAGGCTGCCATGGGAACACTCCCCAAGGGGGAGCCAAAGAGGTCAATGCCAGTTGTAAGAACCCCTTACATATAGGGATGAACACTCACAGTTGGAGTTGTCTATGTTACAGCTGACACCAGTTATTCAGCAGTTGTCATCTCCATACCATAATAGTAGAGCAAGGGGGTTAAAAGGACCAAGTATACCATACTTGGTATACTGCTGTTGTGCCCCTGAACAATTTTAGTTTTAGAAAATCCATCAACTCATTCAAAATATATGGCCCCAGGAAGGTGGTACGTAAATTAGCTCTTGTTCTTCAAGTGGGAGGTAACCTTTTGAATTTCTCCAAGAAAATATAAGGCTACCACCAAGTAGAAGAATAAGAGCTACATGCTATCTTCCAGGAGCCATATCTTTTGAATGGATGGAAAAATCTTAAAGAGGACCTTTCAGGTCGTCATGCACATGCGGTTTTATATACCGCTAGAAAGCCAACAGTGCGCTGAATTTCCCGTTATGTGCCCCGAGACTGGAGCTATCGGTGGTCTTAGTTTCACCGTCCACTGTCAGAAGGGCATTCCTAACAGTCTAGCTGGGCTGTGAGGAACGCCCTCCCTGACAGTACGCGTCAATAACCCTGTACTGGGGGGACGTTCCTCACAGCTCAGCGTCATCACTGGGCGGTAAGGAACGCCCTCCCTGACTGTACTTGTCCCATAGCCCTGTACTGTCAGAGGGGGCGTTCCTTACAGCCCAGCGATAACGCTGAGCTGTGAGGGAACGCCCCCCCCCCCAGTACAATTCTATGGACGAGTACAGTCGGGGGGGGGCCTTCTAACGGTGGACGGTGAAACTAAGACCACCGATAGCTCCAGCCCCGGGGCACGTAACGGGAAAGCCAACAGTGCGCTGAATAGCGGTATATAAAATCGCATATACATGAGGACGTGAAAGGTCCCCTTTAAATAAATGCCAAATTGTTCTGGGGCACTGAGCAACCAAATGACGTACTCTCTGTGACATGTCCACTTTAACATTCAGGTCGTCACCAATTTCTCAGGTATTGAGCTTTGAACCAAACTGGTAGGAACAGAGGACAGAAGAGAGAAGAACAGAAAATTCACAGTACCTAAAGCTCAAAGTACCTACATTTCTCACTGATTTTACTCACTTTTCACATTTGTCTCACCTCTCTATATGTTGCTACAGAATGGCTGGTTTGATGATCCGTCGCACATATATTTACAGATGTCTGAGAAAGTCCATTCTGTTCTCCTTCAGGAATCTCATTTTCAGATGTCCAGGTACTCATGGTTTCTCCTTCTGTGGAACGACTCTTCTGAGGTGAAGCAAAGGGGTTAAAGTCTCCACCAAGATTGCGATGAGGCTGAGTGTTGAACTCTGTTTCAAAGGATGAAAGTTGCTGAGTAACACCAAGAAGGCCACCAGCCTCCACACTAAGGATAACCCAAATCACATCTGATAAAAAAGAGACAAAATAGAAAGGTAGAAATGCTTGTATGCATTATACATGGCAGGCTACTAATCTTCGAAGTGTTGCAGGAAAAAAACTCAATTATTAAAGGGGTTATCTGGTTTATTAAAATATTGTTCTCATCCCTATTGCCGCACTGGTGTGTCACATACTTTGGTGCCTGCTGCGCCGCTCTGTGATAGCCTGTAATGACACTCAACAATGCCTCACACAGTTTCCTTCTTTTGGTAAACAGACCCGATTTTTAACATGATATATATATATATATATATATATTAGAAAGCTGTTTACATTGAAGAATCCTACTATATGAACAATATTTTAATAAACAGGATAACCCCTTCAATATCTTGTCACGTCACTTTGTCTATTAGGAACACTCTGGGCAAAACAAAATGTTAATAAGTAAGAAAATATTTTAACATGTGTATTTACCTAAAGAAGACCTTTCACCACCTCCAGTTCTTTCCATCATTTAATGGATGCTGCTCCACTGATTCCGACAGTTAGAATTTTTTCTCTCGGCCTCTAAAGTTCCCAAGCAATCAATGCTGCTAGGTTTGGTGGCTACTATGCTACCGTGTTTCTCCAAAAATAAGACAGGGTCTAATATTTTTTTTCTCCAAAACAAGGTTTAGGTCTTATTTTTGGGGTAGGTCTTAATTTCTTCCCAACATTCACACATTTGATCACTTTTTATTCCAATTTTTATCAGAGGCAAAATAGTGAAAAAACGACAGTTTGGCACTTTTGATTTTTTTTTTTCCCCCGCTACAGCATTCACCGTACAGGAAAAATATTTTTATAAGTGTGCAGACTGGCCGTTTTTGGACACAAGTATACCTAATGTGTAGGTGTTTCACAGTTATTTTTTTGTTTTATATGTATTCTAGTGAAGGGGGAAGGGATTTGAACTTTTTTTTTTTTTTTTTTTTTATTTATTTTTTTAACAATTTTATTAAATCCCCCCCACCCCCAGGGTGCTTGAATCTGCAATTGTCCCATAGAGTGCAACTACAATATTGCAGTCTATGGGAGAATCACTACATTACTACTGAGGCTGGTCATTGACCAGCCTCAATGGTAATATTCCTATGACAGGTCTGGTAACCTTCATAAGGCTCCCAGCTGTCAAAGGAACAGGTCAGCTCCTGCAATCTCACTGTGCGGGAGTCGGCCTGCAACGAAAAAGGTACGGGGCCGGGGAGGATCGACCTCGGGGGGAGAAGTTGTGATACTTTGGGAAGTCACAATAAAAAATGCCTGTGATCAGAGTGGACTCTGATCGCGGGCATTAGCGATACAGTAGCTATGATGGCCACTCTGCAGCAGAGCAGCTGTCATCTTTAAGGACTTGGCATCCGCCGTAATTGCACGGCAAATGTCGGGAAGGAGTTAAACCCAACTGTAACTAGGGCTTATTTTTGGAGTAGGGTTTATATTTCAAGCTTACTCCATAAAACCTAGAAAAAACTAGCTAGGGCTTATTTTCGGGGTAGGGCGAACTTTTGGAGAAACACAGTATTTTAACTCTGTACATTACAGAGCTTAAAAAGCGAAAAAGGCAGCAAAATTAACTGTGCCTGTTGCTTGGGAACAGTGGGGGCTAGAGAGAAAATTCCAACTGTGCAGGAATCAGTGGAGCAGCACCTATTAACAGGCCCTAAGAACTTGAATTGGTGGTGGGGGTGAAAGGCCTTCTTTAAATGCAGTATACTATATGGTACTTTTTCATAAAACTCAATGGAGGGAGATATAGCAAATTATATTTCGTTTAAAAGTAAAAATTGAACTGCCAAACAGTTGTGCCAAACAGCAACACTTCATAATTAACCCCTTTAGGAGCTCAATTAGATTACTGAGAGGGGCTGGTGAGGATCCAGCAGTCATGGTGCAGGGTGGCACAACTGACAAAGCTAGGAGGTAGGTGGAAGGTCCTTAATTATTTCAGGAGACGTGCCCTCTTGTCCTACACTTTTGACAGTAACTACAGAAGATGATTCAGCAAAAGTTGGGCCATTCGGTCCCCTTGACAGCACCTGTTTTCATACTCGGCCTTAGACCACTGTGATTCTGATACACTCCTTAACCCCTTATGGACACAGCCTAAACGACGAACTAACAGCGCTCACCAGGCATCATCAGGAGTTTCGGGTGTGTAGCATGATGCTACTTACAGAGACTTGGCTCATTGAAGTTACTCCAGACACTCTGGTCTCCTTGGATGGTTTTAAACTCCTTCGGGCAGACAGGACAAGGGAGAGCGGTAAGAGGAAAGGAGGAGGGCTGGCAATGTTTGTGAATGATAGATGGTGCAATCCTAGGCACATTGTGATTAAGGAGCAAACTTGCTGCAAGGACATTGAACTATTAGCTGTGAGCATGAGACCTTTCTATCTACCAAGGGAACTATCGCATGTCATCGTGATAGCTGCATATGTCCCCCCCCTCTGCGAAAGCTGACGCTGCCTGCGAGGTCCTACAAGCCACGCTGAGCCATTTACAGTTGAAACACCCCCAGGCTCTCTTTCTTGTGTCGGGTGATTTCAACCATGCCTCTCCATCATCCACACTGCCCAGTTTCACACAGTATGTAACCTGCCACACATGAGACAACAAAACACTGGACTTGTTCTTTGCCAACGCGAGGGAGGCATATAACTCATCAGCCCTACTGCCCCTGGGAAGATCGGATCACAATCTAGTGCATCTCCGACCTGTGTACAAGCCACTTGTTCGTAGAGAACCAGCTGTCAACCGCACAGTGAGGATATGGTCCGAGGAGAGTGATGAGGCTCTGAGGGATTGTTTTGACACAACCGCATGGGAAGTTCTGCAGGATTCTTATGGAGAAGATATAGAAGGACTCACACACTGCATAACGGACTACATTAATTTTTGTGTGGACAACACAGTACCCACAAAAGTGGTGAGGTGCTTCTCCAACAACAAACCATGGATTAATTCTGATATAAAAACACTACTTAAGGAGAAAAAGATGGCATTCAGGACAAGAGATAAGGAGGGGTTGAGGGAAGTACAAAAGGAGCTGAGGCATCAAATCAGGCAGGGAAAAGCCAGTTATAAGGAAAAAATGGAAAAGCAAATGGAAAGAAAAGACAAAGGGGGGGTCTGGGAGGGGCTTAAGTCAATTTCGGGTCATAAACAGTCTGTCTGCCAGATTGAGGCAGATGTTAATTGGCTTAATGAATTAAACCTATTCTTCAACAGATTTGATCACACACCAGCTCCTCGCACCCCAGCATGTCCTTCAGCTCCCCCCACCACAATGACTTCACCCCATGCGGCTACTTCCCAACAAACCAGTAAATCCAGAAATCCGTCTTTATCTGACCACAATCTGATCTTCACACGGGCCCAGGTGAGGAAGGAGATGAAAAAGATCAAGGCGAGGAAAGCCGCAGGGCCAGATGACATCAGTGCAAGGCTAATTAAGACTTGTGGGGACCAGCTCTGTGGTATAATTACATATATGTATAATATGAGCCTGAGGCAGGAAATAGTCCCTGAATTGTGGAAATCTTCTTGTGTGGTACCAGTTCCAAAGAAACCTCACCCTATGGACCTCAACGACTACAGACCTGTAGCACTGACATCCCACTTGATGAAGATCTTAGAGAAATTGGTTCTCACACATCTCCACCCTCTAGTGAGCCCCGCTATGGACCCTCTCCAGTTTGCTTATCGGCCGGGAATTGGGGTAGATGATGCCATCATCCACCTTCTGCACAGGGCTCTGTCTCACCTGGAGAAACCAGGGAACATGGTGAGAATAATGTTCTTCGATTTCTCCAGTGCTTTTAACACCATACAGCCCAGTTTACTGAGGGACAAGCTGGGCCTTGCTGCAGTGGACCACCACCTCTCCAACTGGATCCTAGACTACCTCACAAATCGACCTCAATACGTGAGAACCCAAGACTGTGTGTCAGGTACTGTGATCTGAAATACTGGGGCACCTCAGGGTACGGTTCTCGCCCCTTTCCTCTTCACACTGTACACTGCAGATTTTAGGTGCAACTCATCTAGCTGCTACCTACAGAAGTATTCTGACGACTCTGCAATAGTAGGTCTCATCACTGACGATGATGACAGGGAGTACAGAGAACTCAACCGGGATTTTGTGGATTAACGCGGGGAAGACCAAGGAGATGGTGGTGGACTTCTGTAAAGGCAGATGCCCTCCAAAACCAGTGGACATCCTGGGGACGGGCATCGAGATTGTGAACACCTATAAGTACCTGGGTTTGCTCCTTAATAATAATCTGGACTGGGCAGATCATATGGAGGCCCTGTACAGGAAGGGCCACAGCAGGCTCTACCTGCTTAGGAAGCTGAGAGCCTTTGGAATCCGGGGGGCACTTCTTAGGACTTTCTTCAACTCGGTAGTGGCATCAGCCATCTTCTTCGGAATGGCCTGCTGGGGGAACAGTATATCAACCAGGGATAGAAATAAACTTGACAAGCTGATTAGAAGGGCCAGCTCTGTCCTGGGGAGCCCACTGGACCCAGTGCAGGTGGTGGGTGACAAAAGGATACTGTCCGTGGTGAGCTCCATGCAGAAGAAGAAGTCCCATCCCATACATGAGACTGTGATCGCGCTGGGCAGTACTGTCAGTGACCGACTGCTCCACCCTAAGTGTGGAAAGGAGCGCTGTCGGAAGTCTTTCCTCCCCACCGCGGTTAGGCTGTACAACCAACACCGACCTAAGCGGAGATCATTACACACAGAGAACTGAAATATCTTTCTGCCTGTTAAATCCCCCCCCCCCCCAACTCTGCTTCCTATCTGTCTGTCTGCTATCAATGTAATGCCTCTTACCTTGGAACATTCCGGTACATGTTGTATTTCTATTTGTATCTGCTTATCTTGTCTTTGCTGCTGTAACACACTGAATTTCCCCATTGTGGGACTATTAAAGGACTATTATTATTATTATTAAAAGTATCTTAAGGCCTCATGTTTCAAAACTGACATATGTCACTTTATATAGCAATAATTTTAAAGACGCCATAACTTACACAAGTGATTGAGATTAATTTTTTTCACACATTGTACTTCATGTTAGTGGTAAACAATGATCAATATTTTTGTATTTATTGATTTAAAAAAAATATATATAGGAAATTTGATGGAAATTTTGAAAAATAAAAAAAATGAAAATCACAATTTTCAAAATGTGAAATGCTCTGCTTTTCAGACAGATAGTCATAACACCCAAATACATTAATAAATATTATCTATCATATTTCTGCTTTATATTGGCATCATCTTTTAATCGTCCTTCAATTTACTTTGGACGTTAGAAGGCTTACAAGTGTAACAGGGGGGCATTTACTAATGCAGCATCCATCTTAAACTAAGTGCATATTAAACGAAGTGCACTTTTTTTCAATTCAAATGTTTATTATAGTTTTATAATAATACAGCAAGGTCCAAAACAGACCAATGATACAAAAACACAAGCATACAAACGTAAACAAGGCAGTCCAGAACCACCCGGGGGTCCCCAAGACAGACCCAGCAGGCGAGGCTACAGGGATAAACAAAGTGCACTTATACATGGCACTTAGACAGGGAACGAGACAAGCAAGCCATGGAAGAATACCAGTTAAGTTTAAACTCAAAACAACAAGCTTTAACACATGGTATCATAGAGCTGCACTGTCACTTATTATCTTAACAATTGTCTTCCTGCAGACATCCCCTCCCAGTGCACACTATCCATATCAGTCCCTCTCTTATAATAATAATATAATAATAATGCATTTTATTTATATAACGCCAACATATTCCGCAGCACTGTACAATTTGTAGGGTTCAAGTACAGACAAAAAAAGATACATTACAAAGAAATAGTCAATTCACACAATGGGAATGAGGGCCCTTCTCACAATAGCTTACAATCTAAGAGGTGGAGGGGGTGACACAACTTTATATGTGCCTGGACATATAAAATTAGTCTGTAAAGTCATCATATCTTGTGAGGTAATGTGGGAGCGTGAACAGAGGGTACGTTTTAGGGAACCTAATTATGGAAGGGTTTACATTAGGAGTTTTGATAGGCCTGTCTGAAAAGATATGTCTTTAGTTTGCGCTTGAAGCTGTAGAAAATGGGGGTTAATCTGATAGTCCGGGATAGAGCATTCCAGAGAAGTGGTGCAACTCGGGAGAAGTCTTGTATACGAGCGTGTGAGGTTCTGATAATAGAGGATGTTAGTCTTAGGTCATTGAGTGAACGGAGAGCATGGGTTGGGCGATAGACAGAGATGAGGGAGAAAATGTAGGGATGTGCAGCTTTATGGAGAGCCTTATGGATGAGGGTGATAAGTTTATATTACATTCTGTATTGAATAGGCAGCCAACGTAGTGACCGGCACAGACCAGAGGCATTGCATTCAGAATAGATTGTAGAGGGGAGATTTTAGTAAGGGGAAGAACGATTAGTAAGGAGTTACAATAGTCAAGGCAAGAGTGATTCAGGGCAACAATAAGTGTCTTTAGTGTATCTCTGGTAAGGAAAGGGCGGATTCTGGAGAGGTTTTTGAGGTGGAGATGACATGAACGTGCAAGTGATTGGATATGGGGGGGTGAAGGAAAGGTCTGAGTGAAACATATCCCCGAGGCAGCAAGCATAGTGCCTAAGAGATATGGTAAGGCCGGAGACTGCAATGGAGATATACAGGGACAGATCTATTGGATAGTGGAAACAGCAGTAGTTCAGTCTGAGAGATTCAGTTTCAGATAGAGCGAAGACATGATATTTGAGACAGCAGAGAGGAAGTCACTAGTGTTCTGTATTAGTGCAGGGGTGATGTCACATGATGACGTACAGTGGCTTGCGAAAGTATTCGGCCCCCTTGAACTTTTCAACCTTTTGCCACATTTCAGGCTTCAAACATAAGGATATAAAATTTTAATTTTTTGGTGAAGAATCAACAAGTGGGACACAATTGTGAAGTGGAACAAAATTTATTGGTTATTTTAAACTTTTATAAAAAATAAAAAACTGAAAAGTGGGGTGTGCAATATTATTCGGCCCCTTTACTTTCAGTGCAGTAAACTCACTCCAGAATTTCAGTGAGGAACTCTGAATGATCCAATGTTGTCCTAAATGACTGATGATGATAAATATAATCCACCTGTGTGTAATCAACGCTCCGTATAAATGCACCTGCTCTGTGATAGTCTCAGGGTTCTGTTTAAAGCACAGAGAGTATCATTAAGACCAAGGAACACACCAGGCAGGTCCATGATACTGTTGTGGAGAAGTTTAAAGCCGGATTTGGATACAAAAAGATTTCCCAAACTTTAAACATTCCAAGGAGCACTGTGCAAGCGATCATATTGAAATGGAAGGAGTATCAGACCACTGCAAATCTACCAAGACCCGGCCGTCCTTCTAAACTTTCATCTCAAACAAGGAGAAGACTGATCAGAGATGCAGTCAAGAGGCCCATGATCACTCTGGATGAACTGCAGAGATCTACAGCTGAGGTGGGAGAGGCTGTCCATAGGACAACAATTAGTTGTACACTGCACAAATCTGGCCTTTATGGAAAAGTGGCAAGAAGAAAGCCATTTCTCAGAGATATCCATAAAAAGTCTCGTTTAAAGTTTGCAACAAGCCACCTGGGAGACACACCAAACATGTGGAAGAAGGTGCTCTGGTCAGATGAAACCAAAATCGAACTTTTTGGCCACAATGCAAAACGATATGTTTGGCGTAAAAGCAACACAGCTCATCACCCTGAACACACCATCCCCACTGTCAAACATGGTGGTGGCAGCATCATGGTTTGAGCCTGCTTTTCTTCAGCAGGGACAGGGAAGATGGTTAAAATTGATGGGAAGATGGATGGAGCCAAATACAGCACCATTCTGGAAGAAAACCTGTTGGAGGCTGCAAAAGACCTGAGACTGGGACGGAGATTTATCTTCCAACAAGACAATGATCCCAAACATAAAGCAAAATCTACAATGGAATGGTTCACAAATAAACGTATCCAGGTGTTAGAATGGCCAAGTCAAAGTCCAGACCTGAATCCAATCGAGAATCTGCGGAAAGAGCTGAAAACTACTGTTCACAAACGCTCTCCATCCAACCTCACTGAGCTCCAGCTGTTTTCCAAGGAAAAATGGGCAAGAATTTCAGTCTCTCAATGTGCAAAACTGATAGAGACATACCCCAAGCGACTTGCAGCTGTAATCACAGCAAAAGTTGGCGCTACAAAGTATTAACTTAAGGGGGCCTAATAATTTGGCACGCCCCACTTTTCAGTTTTTTATTTTTTATAAAAGTTTAAAATAACCAATAAATTTCGTTCCACTTCACGATTGTGTCCCACTTGTTGTTGATTCTTCACCAAAAAAATTTAAATTTTATATCCTTATGTTTGAAGCCTGAAATGTGGCAAAAGGTTGAAAAGTTCAAGGGGGCCGAATACTTTCGCAAGGCACTGTATATAATTGGGTGTCATCAGCATAAAGATGGTACCGGAAACCAAATCTGGGGATGGTTTGTCCAATAGGGGCTGTATAGAGGGAGAAGAGCAGGGGGTCTAGGACTGAGCCCTGTGGAACCCTGACGGCAACAAGAGGAAGGGGAGAAGAAACAGAGCCCGCAAATGATACACAGAAAGTGCGGTCAGAGAGATAAGAGGAGAACCAGCAGAGCACGGTGTCTGAGGCTGACAGAGTGGAGCATAGTGAGGAGGAGTTGATGGTCAACAGTGTCAAATGCTGCTGAGAGATCTAGAAGAATAAGAAGAGAGAAGTCACATTTGGATTTAGTCGTCAGGAGATCATTGGAGACTTTTGTGAGGGCCTTTTCAGTAGAGTGCAGCGTGCGGAAGCCAGATTGTAAGGGAACAAGAAGAGAGTTAGCAGAAAGATAGCGGATTAAACGAGAATACACCAAGCGTTCCAAGATTTTGGAGATGAAGGGGAGGTTAGAGACAAGTCGATAGTTAGCAGCACAGGACGGGTCAAGGGAGGATTTCTTCAGTAGTGGGGTTATGGCAGCATGTTTGAAAGAGGATGGGAAAATTCCAGAAGAGAGAAAGAGAGAGAGAGAGAGAGAGAGATTAAATATTTTAGTAATATAAGACGTGACAGCAGGAGACCGAGAATGGAGAGGGTGTGAGGGAAAAGGATCACTACTGCAGGTTGTAGGGCGAGAAGAAGAAAGTAGCTGAGTGACTTCCTCTTCTGTAACAGGTTCAAAAGAGGAGAATGAACAGTCTGAAGTGCGGATGGTGAGGGGATCAATGCCACCTGGGGATTGGGCAGTTATTTCCTGACGGATCTTATCAATTTTGTCATGGAAATAAGTGGCAGGGTCATCTGCACTAAGGTCTGTGAATGGCACCTGCACCTTAGGAGTGAGTAAGGAGTGAAAAGTTTCAAAAAGCCTTTTAGGATTACAGGAGAGAGAAGAGATGAGAGTGGTGAAATAGGTTGGCAAGGTGTTTGGCAAGGTGAAGGGCAGAGCTATAGGTTTTAAGCATAAATTTGAAGTGGAGGAAGTCTGCAGATGTGCGTGATTTTCTCCACAGACGTTCAGCACACCTAGTGCACCACTGAAGAAAACGTGTCTGTGGCGTGTGCCAGGACTGCTGCCTCCTGCGTCTAACTTTTCGAGTGGATCGGGGAGCCGCCTCATCCAGTGCACTTTTAAGGGTTTCATTATAGTGACTTGTGGCCAGATTGGGACAGGTGAGTGAAGAGATGGGGGACAGAGAGGACTGTAGAGTATGTGAGAGATGCTGGGTGTTAATAGCACGTAAATTCCTATATGTATGATGGGTAGGTGTGTCCTGTGAAGGAAAGAAAGCACTGATGGTGAGAGACAGAAGGCTACGGTCACAGAGTGGCAGAGTAGAGTTAGTAAATTTAGAAACTGTGAGGAGTCAATGGAAGACCAGATCAATGATGCTGCCATAGGAAAATTGTGAAAGACCAAAAGAAGTGGTTATTGAGAGAAATTATGAGGCAGCTGGGGAGAAAGGTGTGTCAGTGGGGATGTTAAAGTCACCCATGATAAGGGTAGGAATTTCACTAGATAAAAAGAGGGGAAGCCAAGAAGCGAAGTGATCCAGAAATTGGTAGGGTGAGCCAGGTGGACGGTAGACCACAGCTACATGTAAGAAGAGTGAGTGGAAAAGTCTGATGGCATGGACTTCAAATGAAGGCAATGTGATTGAGGGTACTACGGTGACAGAAGTATCCCTACCCCTCCACCCTTCCTGTTGTCAGGCCTAGAAGTGTGTGAGAATTGAAGGCCACCATGAGACAGAACAGGAGGAGAGGCCGTATCAGACTGCTGGATCCAGGTTTCAGTTAGGGCAGGCAAGTTGAGAGATTTACTGAGGAATAAGTCATTCTTCCTTTTCCCATGTACAGCTCTCAAACACTTTTCACTCTCTTCAACCACCCCAATCCCTATACTTCTTTTAGTAGTGAAACCAAATATAAGCGTCCACATAAATCACCGAACCACCTTCTGTCTCTGTCCATTTTGCTCCGCCTAGCTGCTGGGGATCTCTCTCCAAACCCTGGCCCCCCTCCTTTCCCTAACTTTTCCTCTTCCAGCACACATAGAAATTCTACAAACCTCATCAATATTTACCGTGTTCCTTCTCCTTATCTTTCTCCTGTCTCTTAACTGTTCTCTCTGGAACGCTAGCTCAGTGTGTAAGAAACTAGAATACATTAATAAATCTCTCAACCTGCTCGCCCTTACTGAAACCTGGATCCGGCAGTCTCATACGGCCTCCCCTGCTGCTCTGTCTCATGGTGGCCTACAATTCTCACAAACTTCTAGGCCTGACAACAAGCAGGGTGGCGGGGTAGGCTTACTTCTGTCGCCACAGTGCACTTTTTCAGGTCATCCCACTGGTAACCTCACTCACATTCCCCTCATTTGAAGTCCACGCTATCAGACTTTTATGCCCACTCTCCTTACGCGTAGCTGTGATCTACCAATCACCTGGTTCACCCTACCAATTTCTGGATAACTTTGCTTCTTGACTTCCCCTCTTTTTATCCAGTGAAATTCCTACTCTCATCATGGGTGACTTTAACATCCCCATTGACACCTGTCTCCCCAGCTGCTCCACAGTTTCTCTCATTAACAACTTCTTTTGGTCTTTCACAACTTTCCTCTTCCGCCACACATGTAGATGGCAACACCATTGATCTTGTCTTCCATTGACTCCTCACAGTTTCTAAATTTACTAACTCTTCTCTGCCCCTCTCTGATCATAACCTTCTGTCCTTCACCATCAGTGCTTTCTCTCCTTCAAAGGCACACCTACCCATCATAGATATAGGACTTGACGTGCTATTAACACCCAGCACCTCTCAGATACTCTACAGTCCTCTCTCTCCCACATCTCTTCACTCTCCTGCCCCAATCTGGCCACCAGTCATTATAATGAAACCCTTAAGAGTGCATTGGATGAGGCAGCTCCACCCTCCACTCGAAACCCTGGCACACGGCACAGACGCGTTTTCTTCAGTGGTGCTCTAGGTGTGCTGAACGTCTGTGGAGAAAATCACGTACACCTGCAGACTTCCTGACTTCAAAATTATTCTTAAAACCTATAGTTTTGCCCTTAACCTTGCCAAACAAGTCTATTTCACTGCTCTCATCTCTTCTCTCTCCTGTAATCCTAAAAGGCTTTTTGAAACTTTTCACTCCTTACTCACTCCTAAGGTGCAGGTGCCATTCACAGACCTTAGTGCAGATGACCCTGCCACTTATTTCCATGACAAAATTGATAAGATCCGCCAGGAAATTACTGTCCAATCCCCAGGTGCCATTGATCCCCTCACCATCCGCACTTCAGACTGTTCATTCTCCTCTTTTGAACCTGTTACAGAAGAGGAAGTCACTCAGCTACTTTCTTCTTCTCGCCCTACAACCTGCAGTAGTGATCCTTTTCCCTCACACCCTCTCCATTCTCGGGCTCCTGCTGTCACGACTTATATTACTAAAATATTTAACCTCTCTCTCTCTCTTCTGGAATTTTTCCATTCTCTTTCAAACAAGCTGTCATAACTCCACTATTGAAGAAATCCTCCCTTGACCCGTCCTGAGCTGTTAACTAACGACCTGTCTCTAACCTCCCCTTCATCTCTAAAATCTTGAAACACTTGGTCTATACCGGAAATTTTGCACCTACAGTAGCCGGAGCAATTTTCAGAGTTTGAGATGGACAAATAAAACCTAAATTGCAACATTAAAAAATCATGCTAACCCCCTATATATTTTCTTGAAGTAGACACCTGCAGCATTGTCAGAATGCCACTTGGTACTGTACGCGAACAGGCACCTTCATGCAATTTTGATTTAAAGTGAATGTTTTATTAAAAAAAAAAAAAAAATGCAAATAAATGTATAATTAGTTGCTAAAAGTTGAAACCAAACAAAGTTACATGCACCAAACCTCCTAAAAATAAGAGTTCAACTTGTGCAAAGTTCATTCATATCACCTTCATGCACATGTCTTCAGAAAATCATTAGAACAGGAAGGAACAAAAATCTGCTTTGAAGCTGGAAATGTTAAAAAAGTATCATCCTATAAAATGTAGGGATTACACACCGTGGAAAGCAAGTGAACCCCTAAACCTTATATAGTTTTTGAAAGTAGACAACCTGAAGACTGTGTGTCTCAATGGGTTATCAATAGCCATGTCCACCTTCATGTAACTGTGACAAACACAAATAATTTTTTGAAAAAATGCACTAAAACACATATTTGCACCTAAAACTCATATTCAATCTTACATTCACACAGAAAATACATTTCAAATAAAAGATCAAAGTGTACACAATTTATATATACTGGAAACATCAGCTACAACAAGAGCTCGTACTCTCAAATACACTGATACAGAAGACAGGCAAGATTTTGCTGTTTTTCACTATGTTAAAAATCTATACTGCACCTAGAAAACTGTGATACCAAAATCTAACTTTTTTGAGATTGCACAGCACACAGTATATAAAAACACCGCTAATATTTCATATATACAACCACCTTCATGCAACTTTGCAGCAAACAGAGATTACAAGCAAAAATAGCACAATTCAAATTTGCCACTAAAGTGCAGGCTCAAGCAATCCCTTTCTGCAAACAAAATGTACTTTCCAAAAAACTGCAATATGTGAGGAATTCATATATATATATATATATATACACACATACACATACATACATATATACATACACACACACGTGGACAAAATTGTTGGTACCCCTCATTTAATGAAAGAAAAACCCACAATGGTCACAGAAATAAATTGAATCTGACAAAAGTAATAATATATTAAAATTCTATGAAAATGAACAAATGAAAGGCAGACATTGCTTTTCAACCATGCTTCAACAGAATTATTTTTTTAAAAAGGGTGGTTTGAAGGGTGCCTTTTCCAGACGGCATGTTTCAGCTCCTTCCAAAGATGCTCAATAGGATTTAGGTCAGGGCTCATAGAAGGCCACTTCAGAATAGTCCAATGTTTTCTCTTAATCATTCTTGGGTGTTTTTAGCTGTGTGTTTTGGGTCATTATCCTGTTTCAAAACCCATGACCTGTGACTGAGACCAAGCTTTCTGACACTGGGCAGCACATTTCTCTCTAGAATTCCTTGATAGTCTTGAGATTTCATTGTACCCTGCACAGATTCAAGACACCCTGTGCCAGATGCAGCAAAGCAGCCCCAGAACATAACAGAGCCTCCTCCATGTTTCACAGTAGGGACAGTGTTCTTTTCAAGATCTGCTTCATTTTTCCATCTGTGAACATAGAGCTGATGTGCCTTGCCAAAAATTTCGATTTTTGTCTCATCTGTCCATAGGACATTCTCCCAGAAGCTTTGTGGCTTGCCAACATGTAGTTTGGCAAATTACTTTTGTCAGATTCAAGTTACAGTGCTGGCCAAAAGTATTGGCACCCCTGCAATTCTGAATACAGAAAACTAATGGGCAAATAGCTAAATTACAAAGTATGTGCGAGACAAGTAGCAATAAACCAAAAAACAAATTCATGCTCACACATGACTAAAAGTCCAATCATATAATTTATTAAGGAATTAATAAACACAACAACATATAAACACATGGGGGAATCCAAGAAAAGACCAAATGAAAGATAAACATATACAAAAGCAGGAAAATCAGGAAATCACATAGTGGAAATCACATGAATTTGTTTTTTGGTTACCCCTGCAATTCTGTCAGATAATACTCAATTTCTTCCAGAAAATGATTGCAATCAAAAATGCTTTGGTAATAATATCTTCATTTATTTTGCTTGCAATGAAAAAACACAAAAGAGAATGAAAAAAAAAGTCAAATCATTGATCATTTTACACAAAACTCCAAAAATGGGCCGGACAAAAGTATTGGCACCCTCAGCCTAATACTTGGTAGCACAACCTTTAGACAAAATAACTGCGAACAACCGCTTCTGGTAACCATCAATGAGTTTCTTACAATGCTCTGCTGGAATTTTAGACCATTCTTCTTTGGCAAATTTCTCCAGGTCCCTGAGATTTGAAGGGTGCCTTCTCCAAACTGCCATTTTGAGATCTCTCCACAGGTGTTCTATGGGATTCAGGTCTGGACTCATTGCTGGCCACTTTAGAAGTCTCCAGTGCTTTCTCTCAAACCATTTTCTAGTGCTTTTTTGGAAGTGTGTTTTGGGTCATTGTCCTGCTGGAAGACCCATGACCTCTGAGGGAGACCCAGCTTTCTCACACTGGGCCCTACATTATGCTGCTAAATTTGTTGGTAGTCTTCAGACTTCATAATGCCATGCACACGGTCAAGCAGTCCAGTGCCAGAGGCAGCAAAGCAACCCCAAAACATCAGGGAACCTCCGTCATGTTTGACTGTAGGGACCGTGTTCTTTTCTTTGAAGGCCTCTTTTTTTTCCCTGTAAACTCTATGTTGATGCCTTTTCCCAAAAAGCTCTACTTTTGTCTCATCTGACCAGAGAACATTCTTCCAAAAAGTTTTTGGCTCTCTCAGGTAAGTTTTGGCAAACGCCAGCCTGGCTTTTTTAATATCTCTGGGTCAGAAGTGGGGTCTTCCTGGGTATCCTACCATAGAGTCCCTTTTCATTCAGACGCCGACGGATAGTACGGGTTGACACTGTTGTACCCTCGGACTGCAGGGCAGCTAGAACTTGTTTGGATGTTAGTCGAGGTTCTTTAGCCACCATCCGCACAATCTTTCGTTGAAATCTCTCATCAATTTTTCTTTTCCGTCCACATCTAGGGAGGTTAGCCAGAGTGCCATGGAATTTAAACGTCTTGATGACACTGCGCACGGTAGACACAGGAACATTCAGGTCTTTGGAGATGGACTTGTAGCCTTGAGATTGCTCATGCTTCCTCACAATTTTGCTTCTCAAGTCCTCAGACAGTTCTTTGGTCTTCTTTCTTTTCTCCATGCTCAATGTGGTACACACAAGGACACAGGACAGAGGTTGAGTCAACTTTAATCCATTTCAACTGGCTGCAAGTGTGCTTTAGTTATTGCCACCACCTGTTATGTGCCACAGGTAAGTAACAGGTGCTGTTAATTATACAAATTAGAGAAGCATCACATGATTTTTCCAAAGGGTGCCAATACTTTTGTACACCCCCTTTTTATGTTTGGTGTGGAATTATATGCAATTTGGCTTTTTGACAATTCTTTTTGTGGTTTTCCATTGACGACAAATTAAATGAAGATATTATTACCAAAGCATTTGTGATTTCAATCATTTTCTGGAAGAAATTGAGTATTATCTGACAGAATTGCAGGGGTGCCAATACTTTTGGCCAGCACTGTATTTCTGTGACCATTGTGGGTTTTTCTTTCATTAAACGAGGGGTACCAACAATCTTGTCCACGTGTGTATATTACCACGTATTGACTTGGGACTGTATTTGGATTCCCCTGTAAGGATTTGACATCCATTAATATTGTCTGACTTACCCATTTTTATATCTTATTATATATAATCTATAATTAAGAAAATTATATTTTTTGATAGTTTAGAGTATTTTGAGTGTATTGGCTTTTCTTTGTTTCGGTGCTTGCTATTGCATATATTGGTGTTGTCAACACGAAAATAACTGTTTGGGTATGTTCGTTCTAACAGGATGCTATAGAGTTAACTCAGGCTATGGTATGGATATTTCAAATGAGACAATCCATCTGAAAACTATTCCAGCAAAATTTGCTTTTCAAACACCCAGTGTCGCTCAATTTCTTCCGTGTGTCCAAACATCATCATGAAATTGCACAACAAACTGTGAGATGCATTTTATTCTTTAATCCCTTGTGAAAGTGTTCATTTTAGGGTTAAATTAATGTATTAATGAAAAAACACCCGAAATCTCTAACATTCACTTCCATATTGTTTTAATTCCCATGAAGTGCTGAAAGGGTTAACAAACTTCCCAAATGCGGTTTTGAATTATTTGAGGGGGGCAGTTTTAAAAATGTAGTGATTTATGGGGGTTTCTAATATACAGGCCTTTATAATCCCCTTCATAACTTAAGTGATCCCTAAAAAATTAGTTTGGAAAATTTTCTTGTAAATCTGGAAAATTGCTGTTGTTACACTTGCAAGTCTTCTAACGTCCAAAATAAATTAAAAGACAATTAAAAGATGATGCCAATATAAAGCAGAGATATGGCAGATAATATTAATTAATGTATTTGGGTGGTATGACTGTCTGAAAAGCACAGCATTTCACATTTTGAAAATTGAATTTTTATTTTTTTATTTTTCCAAGGTTTCATCAGATTTTGTTTTTGGCATGCAAGACTGATATCATAGTCCTAAACCTTCCTAGTTTCACTATCTAGGGGAGGGTCTTTTATGATCACCCCATAGTAGGGTCAGGTTCCGGTCGGGGTCACAGGCTACATAGGGCGGTGGCTCCAATTTAGGAATCTAGGGTGTGATATAGCCTAATCAATATAGGTTCATGTAGGGAGAGGTATCTATGTTCTTTTACTACCTATGCAATTTATCTATCTACACCTGCTCCAGTGCACTACTCATTCCACTACCACATATTTCTTGTGTACCACATTCACCACTAGATCATCCATCTGAAGCATAGTAAGACCACATGATTTTATTTTCATATAGGCCGCCTCGTCTGATCTATTTGAGTGGCGTTCCAATTGATTTGTGGTTGTGGTGATGTATTCTGCCCATAGATACTGTTCCATTTACCTCCATGTTTTAAATTTTGTAGTATATGTTTTTTACTTTCATTATTAAACGTATTATTTCTACATTATTCTTGATGACTGACTGAATTTTTGTTATTTAGGCCTGGTTAATAATTTTTTGATATCTGGTAATTCCAACCAACTTGGATTTATTTTTCCTATTTTGTTGCCTATCTGGGAAAACGTCAATTTTCATTTTGCACTATCTGCTCCGCAGTTCTTTTTGGAAAACATCTCTAGGGTCAAAAAAGATCCCTATACCCTTAGAGGAGTGCAGATTCCAAAATGAAGTCACTTCTTGGTACTTTCCACTAAATTAGCACCTTAGGGACAAATGTGTCATGGCACCTGAAAATGATTCAGACTTCCAAAACCCTAATGGCTCTCCCTGCCTTCTATGCTCTGTCATGTGCCAAAACAGCAGTTTTCCTACACGGGGTATTTCTATAGTTAGAAGAAATTGCGTAAAATTGTGGGATCCATTTTCTCCTTTAACCCCTCTTAAAAATGAAAAATTTGTGGCTAAAGCAAAATGCTCAATATAGCCATTGATAAATTCCTTGAGAGGTGTAGTTTCCAAAATGGTGTAATGTTCTGGAGTTTTCTGTTGTGCTGGTATTCTTAGGGGTCTGAGACATGACACTCAAAAAATTCCAGAAAAATTTGTCCGAGAGCCAAATAGAGCTCTTTCCGTTCTAAGCTCCGCCATGTACCCATACAGCAGTTTACGACCACATATGGGGTAATGCCGTATTTAGGAGAAATTATGTAAGAAATTGTGTAAAACTGTGGTTGCTTTTTCTCCCCCTAACCTTTTGTGAAAATGAGCAATCTGGTCCTAATGCAACATTTTATAGGAAAAAAAAAAATTTTTTTTATATTCCATTGGAAGCAAATTTGGTGAAACAGCAGTGGGTTCAAAATGCTGACTATACCCCTTGATAAATTCCTTGAGGGTTCTAAGTTTGCAAAATGAGGTCATTTGTTGGGGCTTTCCACTGCGCTGATACCTCCAGGGCTCTCCAAATGTGACATGGCGTCTGAAACCAATTCCAGCAAAATCTTCGCCCCTGAAAAGCTCAATGGTGCTCCTTCTCTGCTGTGTGCCAATACAGAAATTTATACCCACATGTGAGGCATTTCCATAGTCGGGAGAAATTGCTTAAACTGTGGGGTGCATTTTGGGTTAAAGCAATATTTTACAGATAATAATGTAATTTCCATTTTCATGGCCCAATTTTGTGAAAGACATGTAAGGTGAAAGTACTCACTACACCCCTTGATAAATTCCTTGAGGGATCTAGTTTACAAAATGGGATTACTTCTAGAGGGGTTTCCACTGTTTTGACACCTTAGGGGCTCTGCAAGTGGGAAACGTTACCAGAAAGCTATTGCAGCTGTCTTTCAAAAGCCAATTAGCGCTCTTTCCGTTTCAAATGCTGCCATGTGCCCGTACATATGGGGTATTATCATGTTCGGGAGAAAAATGTTCGTTGGTTATTCTCTTTTAACCATTTGCGAACATTAAAAATTTGGGACTAATGCAACATTTTATCGGGAAAAAAAGGAATTATTCTTTTTAACATCTCAATGGTAATCTATTCAGTGAAAAAACTGTACAGCCAAAATACTCACTATAACCCTTCAACTGTTTTGGCACCTCAGGAGCTCTGCAAATGCAACATGGTGCCTAAAACTGATCACAGGAAAATCTGCTCTTCAAAAGCTCATTGGTGCTCCTTAGCTTTTGCATTTTGCTGTGTGCCCATATATCAGTTAACATTCACATGTGGGGTATTATGGTATAATTTTCATAACAAATTGTGCAATGCATTTTTCTCCTTTAAACCCTTGTAAATGTGCAAATTCTGGGATTAAATGAATATACATTACCGTTCAAAAGTTTGGGGTTACCCAGACAATTTTGTGTTTTCCATGAAAACTCACACTTTTATTTATCAAATGAGTTGCAAAATGAATAGAAAATATAGTCAAGACATTGACAAGGTTAGAAATAATGATTTTTATTTGAAATAATAATTTTCTCCTTCAAACTTTGCTTTCGTCAAAGAATGCTCCATTTGCAGCAATTACAGCATTGCAGACCTTTGGCATGGTAGCTGTTAATTTGCTGAGGTAATCTGGAGAAATTTCACCCCTCCCACAAGTTGGATTGGCTTGATGGGCACTTTTTGCGTACCATACGGTCAAGCTGCTCCCACAACAGCGTCAGGCACTCTTCCAGCATCTTTTCAGTTGTTCTGTGTCAAACTTCAATTCGTCTGTCCATAACACTTTTTTCCCATCTTCCTCTGTCCAATGTCTGTGTTCTTTTGCCCATATTAATCTTTTCCTTTTATTAGCCAGTCTCATATGGCTTTTTCTTGGCCACTCTGCCCTGAAGGCCAGCATCACTGAGTCGCCTCTTCACTGTAGACGTTGACACTGGCGTTTTGCGGGTACTATTTAACAAAGCTGCCAGTTGAGGACCTGTGAGGCGTCGATTTCTCAAACTAGAGACTCTGATCTACTTGTCTTGTTGCTCAGTTGTGCAGCGGGGCCTCCCACTTCTCTTTCTACTCTGGTTAGAGCCTATTTGTGCTGTCCTCTGAAGGGAGTAGTACACACAATTACAATTATAATTAAAATACACTATGCAATATTCACTATGAAAAGTTGAACTAGAACTGGAAATCAATTTGATGGCTCTGACCATAATCTTCAATCTGACATTTTTCACATTAAGTGAAAATAATGTCACTATGCATTTACCTATCCTAATGATTCAAAGACTATTTTTCTTGACTCAATGAACTTCATGTTTGTGGCAAATTTGATCAATTAGTTTTGTATTTATTAATATAAAAATATGAAATTTGGCAAAAGTTTGTCAAAATTCACAATTTTAAAATTATCTTTCTGCTTTTCTGAAAGATAGTCATACCGCCAAAATTAGTTCACATGTATTAATTACCATCTCTCTGCTTTAGACATCTTTTAACCCTTTAAGCACGCAGGGTCGTTTGTACGTTAATGCTTGGCAACTTTTTTCAGATTTTCCTTTCCCGGCTTTCAAAATTCATAACTTTTTTATTTTTCTGTCAACATAGCTAAGTGAAGGCTTATTCATTGTGTGACGAGCTGTACTTTCATTTTGCATCAAGTTGGGGTACATATGTTTTGATTAGCTTTTATTAATGTTTTTTGGGGGTCAGTGTGAAAAAAACCCTACAATTATATCAATTTTTTTGCATTTTATTGTTACAGTGTTCACTCTGCATTAAAAGTGACATGGTAACTTTGTTCCGTGGGTCATTACGATTAAGGCAATACCATATTTATTTTGGTGTTATTAAATTTTACCACTTTTACAAATAAAACATTACTTTTTGAAACCTATTTCCCTGGGGCCACCATATTCTTACAACTTGTTTACTGTTTTGTTGACTGAGATAAGTAAGGGCTAGTTATTTGCGGCGCAGGTTGTAGTTTTTATGAGTAATGATGTTTGGTATGTTGGGAAAAGCAAGGTGGCCCAAATACATTATTTTGCGCATTGCGGTATTTTTTTTTTTTTTTACAGCATTCCCCATAGAGGATTGTGGAGGTTGACTCAGCTATTGTATCCTCCATTTTGGATTCCAGGGCCATGTGAGCCATGCCTGTAGAAAATTTACATTCCTCCTTTGTCCAGAGAGCTCATCCCACACCAGATGGCTTAATGGGATGCGGTCTGTAAAGGGAAGTGCTTACCACAAACATTAATATATATATATATATATTCAATCATTCCATTCAGAACTCCTGAGAGAGCTATTGTCTGCAGGCTACAAAACCTGTTTTCTAACAGACATCCTGCATGGGCCAGGAAGGCTTTTGTTATGCTAATGAGACCCGCATGGTGATGTTAATCAGCTTCCTTTGTTCAAAGAGAGTTACCCGGAGCAGATGGGGGAGGTAGGTCATTACCCCTAGGCCAAGGATCGATTTTAAGTGTTAGAGCGCCATCCCAAGACTCATAAGAAGTATTGCATCTAAACTTATATTACAATACCAAGAGCCTGATTGGAGTGACAACATCTAGGTGGGCGGAGTTGTGGGCCATATATATAATGGGCCAAAAGCCCTCTCTCTCTCTCTTCATCTTCTCTCTTCACCAGCCCCCATGGATTGACCAGCTTCACCTAGACAAGCTCCATATACCACCAGAGCATGCATAATAAGGCTTAAGTATAACTTTCTCTCTCTATCCATCTATCCACCCATCATCCATCTATTATCTATCTATCTATTTATCTATCTATCCATTTATCTATCAGTCACCCTCTATTAATCTGTATTACTACTGCTGTGTTCCTTACAGAAAGGGTCAGTTAGTAAATTGTCCAGGGGTTGTATGTGTGTGGTTGTATGTGTGTGTGTGTATGTAGCGATATCTGTAGGTTTTTAATTGGGTTCTGTACTTATTGTATTGCACTGTGTTAATACTGTTTTGTATTATTCTATAACCTAGTTCCATCACATTAATAATAAACGTATTTTATGATTAATATTGTGGGGTAAATTATCGTACATGCAAACCAGTCAAGGAAACAGATAAGTAGATATACCTAAGGAGAAAGGAGGGAAACTGAGAATATTAATTATTAGTAACACCCAGATCTCTCTAACATAATGGTAAAGCAAGTCAGGAGTGATGAATATTAATTATTAAGATTCAGCTCCTTAACATAATGGCGAGCCGGCCCGTACTGTTTTAATATTTTTGCGTGTTGTCTTCTGGCAAAACTGTGTTATACCGTGAACTATCAAGTGGAGGGGCGTGGACAGGTAACATTGGTACACAGTGAAGTGTTGCGTTACACTGTATGCCCAGATTGAAGTTTGCACGGCTAACCCAGTTTGCTTAAAGCTTCACTTAAAATAATTAATAACAGTGAACCTATTGTTTATTTGTATTTATCTGAAGGTATTAACAATTGTCTGTTTCCTCCACAAACAACTCGCTGGGAGACTGAGAAATCTATTTGTGCCTCTGTAATATCAAAGTCAAGGTTCTTCAGGAGAAGTCCAGCTGGTCGGGAAAAGGCTTTCCGGTACGAAAAGGATACTTTTTCAAGCAGCAAAGGACAAGTGACCAACGGTGACCAAGATGACAGCAGGAAAAGTAAGTATGGATTTCTCAACATTAAAACACCTAGCTAAACACAGTACATTCAACCCAGTACCACCCACAACCTATAAATCAGGAGAAATGTTGTGGTCTGCTTTGCTGGATCAGGCCTATGCTCATGATAAAAACTGCATTAGTAAACGGACAGTTTTTAACAAAACTTCCAAAGGATTACAAATGTTAGCAAAACTTGCATATACTTTTGAGGATACAATCTGGTAGCCAGAGCATGCTGAGATCCTAGAAAACATGAAAGGGACAGTGGAGCGAGCTAACAATGCAAACCTCTACTGTCATTGTTGTGTAGACAATGTCAAGCAGATTCACATGTTAGAAACTCAATTGAAAGATGAGGCACTTTATATAATTGAGAGAGGAAAGGAGATTTGTGTGTTGGAATCCAAACTCTCTGACAAAGAGAATTATTATTCTGACATGGACAAAGAACTCCTTCGATTATACACTGAGAACAATCAGTTTAGAAGTAAAATTACTTCCACAGAAGCAATGTTAATGACATTAAGAGAGGATCAAGCGGCAAAGTCACAAATCATTGCGAATTTGCAGCAGATCATCTCTGACTTGTCACGGCCTAGTACTAACAGCACAGTACCCTTGCCAACTAAACAGATTTGTGTCTCAGGAATGGCACAGGAGGGGACTGGGGCGATCAGACCCACGGCTCCTGCGGATCAGAGATCCAATAGTCCATTTTGTGATACTAGGACTCCAGTGGAGCGTGCACTACAATTCTCTCCAACACCTTTGGAGAGGAGAGACAGCGGACGCCTCCATGGACAGGACTCAAATTGGGGACTAAGTAGTAGATGGGAAACTGTACATACGGCTTCCAACCTACCTACACGTCCTGAAAGGTCAGTGGAATTTTATCCTAGCCATAACAACATGGAAAAGATTAATTTCCTGTTACGGATCTGCAAAGAGATCCCTAAGTATGACCCTAATACAGATCCATTTACAGCCTGTGATATGTTTGAAGGACATTGCAGGAAATATTCTGTGCCTCCAGAATATCGTATGGAGCTGTTTAAATTGTGGTTGCCTACACACCTCAACCAAAGGTATGAGGCAACAGAGAGAACAAGTCCCAAGAATGGCCTATTTTATGATGAGGAAGAACGCCTTTCAATACTCATGAAACTGGCAACAGGACATTGGGATGTTACTCCAGAAATCCTGACAAAATTCAAACCCACCTTACAGGACGAACCTTCGTCCCTCTGTGGTCGGTTTGAAGCAATGTACAGGAGGATCACAAAGGATCAAGGTATAGGAGTCCCACAAGGCATGGTTCACATGTTTGTGTACAAATTCCCATACCTTGACACCGCACTTCGGCTAAGTGCAGCAAGGGAGCCAACGCTCACTGATGCAGCCATGATTATTGAACAGTATAGACAAGATCTACTGCGCAATAAAAAGTCTGTGAAAATCAGGGAGCGTGGAAAGGTCCATGTCAAATCACAAGATGAACGTGGACACCACACTAAGCCACACATGTCTGTCTACCCCACAGCTCCTCCAACAGAAAAGATGGGAGACATACGATGCTTTCTGTGTTTACAGATTGGACACATTAAAAGAAACTGCCCTCAAGTAGTTCGCAATCGTACAAACCCAGAGAAAAATGGCAATAATAATGGTTTCAAGATGAAACCTAATTACGCCAAACAAGTTGGGAAACAGACAGATAGCAATCAGGGACATTTGCCAGAACAGGCACTGAAATGTGTGGCACTTGTAAATGCCCCTGATAGACCAGAGGATAGAACATTAGGTGTAGAACATCATAAGTCTGCACAGAATGTTGAAACTCAGCAACCACAAGTGGCAGTACGTACCTCAGAGGTACCTACTGAGAATCTGGTGCAGATTGACTGACGGTCAGGGATCCCTAAAGATCTAGCTCCAATATGTCACATCATACTGGATTCTTCAGGGAGACCCCACATTAAAGCCAGAATAAAAGACCACCATACCAAGATCATGCTCGACACTGGAGCAGAAATTTCTATTACCAATGTCAAACATGATCTACACCCCAACAGCCCTCAGTGTATGGTGATTGGATTTGATCACCAACAAGGGGGGGTGAGAGCCCACAGGATAGATGAAGTTCTAGTTGAGCTTGACAGAAATAGGACCTTGAAGATCCCAATGTGGTATTACCCTGGTACTGATAACAGATGTAATGACACAAAATGGATGGATAATCGATTTGGAAAACTGTATTGTTTGGAGGGGTCCAAGACGATCAAAGGTGTATGTCATACAGCACCAATGTCTGGGACCACCCCTACCAGCAATTGAGAATTCTTCCAATGTGCTGGAACACAAATGGCCAGAGGTCTCACACAACATAGACCTTGAACCTATTGTGTTCGAATATCCAGACTTGTGGGCTCAAAGCAAAAATGATTGTGGAAGAATGGTTGGCGTTCAGGTGGACATACAAGGGCCAGACCCTCCACCTCAGCGTCAATACCGCTTTCCGCCTGAGGCAACACAATCAATTCTAGAGACAGTCCAAGACCTGGAAGTAAGGGGTGTGGTCATAGAGGGTAATTCAAAGTGCAATAATCCTTTATGGCCTGTGAAAAAGAAGGGTGCAGGTGTTGAAACTACATGGAGGCTTACAATAGACCTTCGCATCCTTAATAAGTACACCCCCATGTCTGCACCTGTGGTCGCACAGACTCCCGACATAATGGCAAGGGTAAGCGGCAAAAGTCGTATATTCTCAACCATCGATGTCGCCAATGGATTCTTTTCCATCGAACTGACAGAGAGCTGCAGGTACAAGTTCGCCTTCACAGTGGGTAACAAGCAGTATAGGTTCTGTGTATTGCCCCAGGGGTTTCACAGTAGTCCTACATATTTTCACCAGGCATTAGCGTCTGTATTAAGTGTGTTCTCACGGCCAGAATGTCTGCTGCAATATGTAGACGACCTTCTCCTTCACACAGAAACCATGGAAGACCATCTGGTTCTGTTGAAGGAACTGTTAGGACTCCTGGCCCAGGCTGGACTCAAGCTGAGCCCTCATAAGGCAAACTTGGCTAGGACAGAAGTCACCTTCCTTGGTGTCCAGATTTCATATGGAGCCAAGGGCATCCTGGCTGCCCGTGTGGAAGCCATGGTGAAGATACCCAGGCCAGACTCTCTACAGAACTTACGCAAGTTCCTAGGAGTAGCCAACTTCATGAAGGAGTTCATAGAGGATTTTGCTGTCAAAGCAAAACCACTCTATGAACTTCTTAGAGGGGAACAGCCTTCTCTGAAGGACTGGTCAGAGACACAGGAAGAGGCCTTTTCAACTCTGAAAAGAGATCTCTCATCCACCCCAGTCCTAGAAGGAAAACTGGCCATACAAGCCCATGCTGGCGCAGAGTCTATTTCTACGATCCTTCTTCAAAAGATAGGATCTGAGTATAAACCTCTAGGGTACTTCTCCAGGCTCCTTTCACCAGTTGAAAGGGGTTTTGATGAATGTGCTAAACAACTGACAGCCATACACTATGCGGTTAAAGCTACCGAGCATATTGTGGGTTTCAGGCCCCTCACTGTACAGACTCCACATTCCCCGCTGGCACTCTTGCTTCGAGATACACTCCCTGGAGTCCCACAACAGAGATTTGGGAAGTGGATCATGGAGCTGAGTGGGCGAAATCTGACAGTGGACCATCAAGCAAAATATGTTCTCTCCCAGTTGTTAAATATGACAGGGATAGAACATGATTGTGGTCAACTAACGCAGGTCACTGATCCCCAGCTATTCAGGATGACCACTAATCCCGATGACAGAGTCATCTTTGTTGATGGCTCTCGATTCTGCTTGAACGGCACCTACATGACAGGATTTGCAGTGCTGGATGAGACCATGGGTACTCAGAAGCTGGTAAGGTTGCCTGGTCACATGTCAGCACAACGAGCTGAACTGGAGGCCGTCAGAGAAGCCCTTCTCATTCAGCCTCCAGGGAATCATACTATATATAGCGACAGCTCATATGTAGTCCGATCTCTCACTTTGCATCTGGACACTTGGAAACGACGAGGGTTTGTGGACAGCCAAAATAAACCTTTAGCTCATGCCTCAGTCCTGAAAGAGTTGTGGGAATGGGGCATGGCACATCCTGGGAATGCTTCAATCATAAAAATTCCAGCACACCAGAAGGGTGATAACCCTCTGATCCGGGGTAACAACAAAGCAGATGAGTCTGCCAAATTGGCTGCAGTGTCTGGAGTCCTCCAGGAATCAGACACTGAAGCCATACCCGTACACCAGATTAAAATCAGAAACAAACAACTCAAAGATGGCCCAGTGTCATTTGAAGAGGAACAGTCAAAGGATCCTTTGCTGGCAGCACACCTTACCAGCCCACAAGATCCCTGGACAGTCCAACAGGGCATCTTGTGTTATGACACTGGAACCAAACCACTCCCTCTACCGGTGGTCCCACAGCATCTGCAAGCAGAACTAACAAGACTCAATCATCGGTTGTTGGGTCATCTGAGTCGGGACAAACTTTTGACTCTACTCAAGGACAAATTATACTGGCCAGGTATGTCCAAGACGGTAGAGGAAGTTATACAACAATGCCTGGTGTGTGCTCAGGTAAACCCAAGGGCATCCACCCTGAAGCCAGTGTTGCAGCGGATTCCTCCAGCGGAGGGACCATGGTCTACTTTACAAATTGATTACATAGGACCATTACCGGCAGGCAGCCGTAACTGTCGCTATGCATTGGTGGTGGTGGATGTCTTCTCAAAATGGGTAGAAGCCATCCCTACAGTAAATGACTCCACTACTACTACTGCTCGGGTTCTGTGGGAGCACATTCTATCACGGTGGGGAATCCCCCGAGTGATTGAATCAGATCGGGGAACCCATTTTACAGGCAAGGTTATGAAAGCACTTTGTGGACTTCTGGACATAAAGCAAAGATTTCATGTACCTTATCATCCACAGTCAGCAGGCATTGTGGAGCGGATGAACCGAACTATCAAAACTCGGCTCTCCAAAGCACTGTTGGAAAGGGGTTCCACTTGGGTGACTTCCCTTCCAGCAGTACTGATGGGTATCTGGGCCACAGAGGCAACAACAACCGGCATAACACCATTTGAACTTATGACCGGGCGCAAGATGTCTATCTGTTGGCCAAGTGAACCCCAAATTTCTACACCCATGCAAGATGCTATTGCTAGAGATGTGTTTCTCCAACAGGTTCAGCAGAACCTGAAGGAATTGCTACCGCATGCAGTAATAACGATGAATAAACCGTACCTACAGGGGGAAACTCCCATGCCCTCTGTAGGGGAAATGGTCATGGCCAAAGTATTCCGCAAGGCCGGGCCCAGGGATGCAAACTGGGAAGGACCCTACCAGGTCCTGGAAGTAATGGGTAGCACTATGCTGAAAGTACAAAGGCCAATCTCAACAAAAAAACGCTCACATAGACGAAAGGCAGGGTTTTGGATCCACATTGACCAAGCAAAGGCTACCCGTGCCTCCCCAACTCAATAAGGTCATGAGTATAGAGTTGGGTGAAGGGGGGGGTAGTAGGTCAAAGGTGTATCAAAACATTTCATATTATCATGTTATTCTTTACCAGATCACAGAACCAACAGCTATCAAATCAGTAAGATGGGTGTCTAGAAATCCCCACTTACATCCTTATAGGCCAGTGATAGTAAACACAACAAAGGTGCTGTGTACCAAAGCAGGAGTCCTGAGTCCTGAAGATATCATTGGGGCAGAATACAGTGGATGGTACATTCTAAAAGCCACTTTTCTGAAACATACCAGTCAGGATAGCTTAAGAGTTAGGACATACTTTGATAGACCCATACCAGTAAAGGGCACCCTGAAGGCGTACTGTATGCTAAGGGATTCTCATATGGTAATAACTAGGGAATCCAAATATGCCAAAGGACATGTGTCCACGGACTATTTAAGGACCAGCATATTGATTTTAAAGTTAAACTGCAGTAAATCTGTACAAGTATTATGGAACAATCAGAGCGTCCCAGTAAAACTTGAAGGCCTATACAGAGCCACAGTTTTGAAGGTACGAGCTGATGCGAAGGATCAGAGGTATACTCAGCTGGAGGGATCTCCATTCGATCTTTTATGATTACCATTATGAGGGATCCTTGTGTACCAAATGTGACAGGACATTATTTCATCACCTATGCACACTGGGAACCAGACACTCAGATGGTAATGTCAGACTCTAACCCATGGAGATGGGATATAGTCTGTAACGGAGTGTATTCTCCAATAATTGATGTATGGATGGGAGGGACCCCTATGACTGAGGAATACCGGAATAGATATGTATCTTCTGATTGGAAGGATCCCAGAGGCAGAGATATTAACTTTGCTATCAATATTGATGGTTCATTTAAATGGCCATTTTGTGACGCAGTCGATGAGGGGTGTTGGACATTTACACAGTGGGTTTATCTTTCCACAACTAAACCCATCCGGAATCTCGTATTAGAGACTGGAGAAGGTGACCAATGGTATCCATTTAAAGGAAGAGGTAAAGTATGTGTGACTGTGGTAAGGGTCCCTTATGAAACTGAAGTTCTTCAGCCAGTAAAACCCCACAGGGATTCCTGTAATGCCCCAACCTATCAAATGGCTGATCCCATAGCTCCACAGTTAGCATCTCCCTGGAAAATCATCACCAAAACCAAATTCGTCCTATATACCTGGAGGATTTCGGTTGATGATTTTAGAGTAGACCACTGGGACCATAGATGTGAGGAGTTTGTGAGGAATCAGATCGATATGATAAAAGGATGGGTAGAGGTGGGACAAGAAGTAAGGAAGGATGCTACCAGATACAGGAAGTACAGGGGGAGAAGGGATTTCATTGCCATGGGTTTAGGAGGAGGTGCAATGGGAATAGGGGCACTGAACACTATGGACCTGGAAGTCCTGAGAAACAAACTCGGGAATCTGGCGAAACATACTGGGGAAGGCCTCAAGACCCAGGTTGATGTAAATCATGTTTTGGAGGATTTACAACACTCACATATAGATGCCACTAGCTCCCTATCTTCTGCTTTACGAGAGAAGTTTAGACTATTAGTCGTGGGTCTCCTGGAAGAACAGGATAGAGCTCAGCTTGCTCTGGCATGTACTCAGGTTCAGGGTGAACTTTCCAGCAACCTTAAACATATTGTGTCCTCACTGTATAATGGACACTACCCTTTTAACCTCCAGCAAAGGGTGAGTCCTTTTATCACTCCTTTTGCTGCCAACCATACTAACTGGTGGGTCATTCAATGGCATGGGTGCCATAATCTCACTTGCACTGCTTCATCCCTGGCACCTGTCTCTGGCAACGTGAGACGTGGGTATGGTGCTATCAACCTAGGTATAATGATGAATAACAGAACAGTGTTACATCCACAGCTCTCCTCAGATATCCTGACCTATGAGACCGGCCATCCTTATTTGTTTGATACAGATGGATGTTGGAGGAAAGAGGATGCTATCCTCTGCCAAGGGGATCATGATCGGGTGCTCAGACACCAGTGTTGGGATAATGAGGGGTTCTGTGAGATGAAAAGCAGCTCAATACCTCCATCTAGTTTGAGGTACTTGGGTTAAGGGTATTGGTGAACTCCTCCCAGGAGCATATTGTACCCTTTATCCCGTTCTAGGTGTCGATGTAGCAGAGCAGAAGGGGAGAACACAGATTACCCCAGAGAAGAGGTTGGATATCCGTCCAGATACTCCTGTAAGGCTCCAGAGGATCCCTCTTGGTTTTGGCAGAAAACTGAGACACCTGCTACTAGACTTCACTAAGGAGGAAAGTGTCATAGAGAAGCTCAAAGACTCTGAAAAGCAGGCCACCATCTTATTGAAACATGACCAGTCAAAGATAACAGAGATGGTTCATGCCCTGGAGAAGGACTCAGCCGTATCTTGGTGGGAGAGTCTGTTCGGATATAGCCCCAAAGCAACATCATTCTTCAATCTGCTTGTACACCCAGTCATAGTCCTCCTCGTCCTAGTGGCCATTATGTATATAGGAATGATCTTCATCTATAGGAAGATAAAAGGCCTGGCCCGTGAGCTTCAACAGGGCCAGGCCGTACATCACGAACTTACCCGAAGGCAGGGACTAAGGACTTGATACCAATACAGTCCTAGCCTTAACTTGTAAATAATGTTTTCAATGTAATTTTCAATAACGACCAAACAAACACTTCCTCAAATTACATTGTCGTGTTCCCGACAACAGGGGGATTGTAAAGGGAAGTGCTTACCACAAACATTAATATATATATATATATATATATATATATATATATATATATTTTCAATCATTCCATTCAGAACTCCTGAGAGAGCTATTGTCTGCAGGCTACAAAACCTGTTTTCTAACAGACATCCCGCATGGGCCAGGAAGGCTTTTGTTATGCTAATGAGACCCGCATGGTGATGTTAATCAGCTTCCTTTGTTCAAAGAGAGTTACCCGCAGCAGATGGGGGAGGTAGGTCATTACCCCTAGGCCAAGGATCGATTTTAAGTGTTAGAGCGCCATCCCAAGACTCATAAGAAGTATTGCATCTAAACTTATATTACAATACCAAGAGCCTGATTGGAGTGACAACATCTAGGTGGGCGGAGTTGTGGGCCATATATATAATGGGCCAAAAGCCCTCTCTCTCTTCATCTTCTCTCTTCACCAGCCCCCATGGATTGACCAGCTTCACCTAGACAAGCTCCATATACCACCAGAGCATGCATAATAAGGCTTAAGTATAACTTTCTCTCTCTATCCATCTATCCACCCATCATCCATCTATTATCTATCTATCTATCTATCTATCTATCTATCTATCTATCTATCTATCCATTTATCTATCAGTCACCCTCTATTAATCTGTATTACTACTGCTGTGTTCCTTACAGAAAGGGTCAGTTAGTAAATTGTCCAGGGGTTGTATGTGTGTGGTTGTATGTGTGTGTGTATGTAGCGATATCTGTAGGTTTTTAATTGGGTTCTGTACTTATTGTATTGCACTGTGTTAATACTGTTTTGTATTATTCTATAACCTAGTTCCATCATATTAATAATAAACGTATTTTATGATTAATATTGTGGGGTAAATTATCGTACATGCAAACCAGTCAAGGAAACAGCTAAGTAGATATACCTAAGGAGAAAGGAGGGAAACTGAGAATATTAATTATTAGTAACACCCAGATCTCTCTAACATAATGGTAAAGCAAGTCAGGAGTGATGAATATTAATTATTAAGATTCAGCTCCTTAACACGGTCCCTCTTTTGTTTCTTATCCAATAGCCATGTGCCAGAACTATTTTACAACTTTACCACCAATCATACTATGCTAATTATAGTAATTCTACCTGTTCTGTGTCCACACTGTATTTAAAAACTACATGTTTCCCTCCATTAAAGCAGAACCCACTATATACACAATATCTGTGCGTGTTGAGTGATTCTCTATGCCATAGCTTATACATCAACTTTATTCATTTGGACTTCAATACGGTGATACTTAGAGCGGATTGTGCTCACAGAAATTGGTGTCCCCGGGTGGGCCAGAGGTAAATTACTACACATCCGGACAAAACAGACGGAAAAGATAACGGGACATGGAGACGGAAACTGGTTCAAAAGCAGCTGCAGGTTAAGAAGCTTTATTCTTACTGTTTCCACGTTCCACTCCTCCTTGCCTTATGTGGCCTCACTGGATGCCGGGTGAGTTGTAAGAAAAGTAAATCCTCTGGTCTTTTTGAGAACCCTGTTTATGAAGTATCCGTATTTGAACAATAACTAATGTAGAAATTTTCTGCTGTGTTTTTGGTATACATGTCATTTGGTTTGTTTATGTGTTGAACCCCGTGGAAAGTTTTTAAGGAAAGATTAGCCAGGAAATATTAGCCCATCGCCCATTTCCTAAGTTAAGGTAGAGGAGAAAGTAGTAGCCTAGGGCTACTGTATGAGTTCCTTGTACGTAGTTAACAGTTTTCGGGTGCCGAGAGATATCCTTAAAGGCAAGACGTTGCCTTAAATTAAGCGTTGGGCGCCCGAGAGATATCCTTTTTTGGAGGTTCGAGTATAAGAAGTGTGTCGTTAAGCACAGGGCGCCCGAGAGGTACTGGCACAGTATTTTGTACCCTTTGAGGTTCATCACAGAAGATTAGGCAAATCATTGGGAATTTGCCTGGGCGGTGTGAGGCTGATCCTAAGAATAGAGGAATTACAGCTATAGAGATTGTGAGAGTAAAAGAGGGTGCTGACATAGTGAAGGGGTGCTCTATTAGGCAAGTGAAGCACCAAAACAGCAAGATAGGTGATGATAATAATAATAATAATAATAATAATAATAATAATAGTCCTTTAATAGTCCCACAATGGGGAAATTCAGTGTGTTACAGCAGCAAAGATAAGCAGATACAAATACAAATACAACATGTACAGGAATGTTCCAAGGTGAGAGGCATTACATTAATAGCAGACAGATAGGATGTGAAAAGGGTTTCTGAATGTTGAAAAGTGGAGTAAGTGGAGTGAGATGGAGAAAAGTAGAGTGAGTCTCAGGAAACAAAGTGTTTCAGCAAGTTAGTAACTGAAGGTTTCAGAGGACGTTGAGCTTGGTGCAGTAAAGTGTGTTTGGATATTGTTTAAAGATTCCTCAGACTGGTGAGGTAGCAATTGTTGATTTTGTAGTCCATCCCCCCCTTGAACAAAGTGCACCTTAAACAAAAGAAGGCCTAATCTAGAGTCTTGTGTACACTTTTGTAAAAGAAAATCCATTGTTTCAGAGAATTAGAAGTAACTCGCATATCTTGTAATGTCTTTTTGTTTATAATGCACATTTGAAGGAATTTATGAGTGTGACTGAATGAATGCTTTGATTTGCAAAAAGTGTACGATAGAGTCATGTATATGGTCTAGAAATCTAGTGAACAGATGTTGTCTGGTAGATGAATTGGGAGAACAAAGTGGCCATGATATAAATTGACTTTGAAATCATATTATAAGCTCTCCCATTTCTTCTGCCTGCTTCACTGATTGAGGATATTTTGTGTATTTACTAAAGTCGTTGAATTGTTTGCAATTGTGGAGTGTGTAGGAGTTTCAGAAGAATAGATTTACTTGTACCGGATAATCTGAATGAGCTGACACTTTAAAAGATGGTTTATCTATGACTTATAGTGTATAAATTATTTTTTTGTCATTGTTAAGCCATGTAATTCTAAACTAGCTTGACAACACAGGAAAGAGAGATAAAAGCCAACTGTGTGCATGCTAATGAGGGGGGGGGGGGGGTTGAACTTATTAGACACAGGAAGGAATGTCATTGTCTTTGAAGATGTATTGCGTATAGCATGTGCTTAAATGTAGGAATGTGTTGAATCCAGACATTTTGCCTGGAACTGCAAAGTTCCAAGATGGGAGACCCAAAGACAGACAGGAGGATTCTGACAATAACCATCAATAGGAAATAGGTAGTCCAGTAAGCGTGCATTTAATATCAGTACCTGATAAACTGGGGTCAGCCCCTATGATCTCCATACAATTGCCTGAGGGGAGAACTTGTGACTTTTTAGTGGATACTGGAGCTAACAAATCTGTTTTGCACGCTGACACTGTTTTTCCCTATTAGATAACTGATGATTTTGTTTCCTGTATTGGGGTGGATGGCAAGCCAGTGGATAATTCTGTAACCACGTCCATGAAAGTCATATTTCCCACCCCTGCCTGCATTATTACCACTAGATTCCATGTCAGTGAGTCTGCCTCAGTTAACTTGCTGGGATCAGAAGTTCTACAATCCCTAATAGCTCAAATTGTGTATGAGCCAGATGGGACGGTCTCACTGTTACCAGTAATGTCAGAAGACACCTTATGTTCCCTACACTCCCTGGTTTTCCTGACAAAGCAAAACAATGCAGAGGTAGTTAGTGTAGAGGAACATCTAGGTTGTGTGCCCAATTACCTCTGGCAAAAGGAAAAACATATATAGGCAAATTGCCAATACCTCCAGTAATGGTCACATTGCATTTACCTTGAAGGGTAAACAATATGCCAGGACAGTGCTACCACAAGGGGCGCAGAATTCTCCCACTCAGTATACTGCAGGGCGTGGTGCTACTCCAGTATGTGGATGACCTGCTTTTATGTTGCCCCTCCCAGGAGATGCGTACAAGCATCAGTATCTCGGTTGTGCTTTTTAGCAGAAACTGGATTTAAGCATCGAAGTACAAATTGCAGTTCTGCCTTACTAAATTTGTTTTTTTCAAGGTCATTGCATTTTACAAGGACATCTGACCCCTGATAGACTTGAAGTCATACAGGAGCCCAAACCCCCGAATGGTATGGCACAACTTAGGACATTCTTAGGCCTTGTGTCCTACTGCAGACAGTGGATCTGTAAAGCATCCCTGTTAATGCAACGTCTCTCTGACTGCATAACTAAACCAGAACAGGCAGTAGAAAACTTCCACTCCATCAAGTTGCCACTTACACAAGTTTTAGGACTTCCTAATTATGACGAGACTTTTTCTCTTTACTGTACAGAAATGTTGGGACATGCAACAGCAGTGCTTACTCAGACTAATGGACATCAACAAAGACCAGTAGTTTATTATTCTGCTAGATTAGACCCAGTGTCCAGAGGAGCACCTTCTTGTGTTAGGGCAGTAGCTGCAGTCCAATTGTCCCTGGAGAGAGGTGTAGACATTGTATAGGACTTCCCTTTAACAGTACTTACTCCTCATGATGTACATGGCATATTGTCCCAGGTCCAGCCTAAGCACATTTCAATGGCTAGACAACTCAGATTACAGTGTGCCTTACTTATGCCTCCTAATGTCACCCTTGCACTCTGCACGACACTCCATCCCTCTACCCTGTTACCAATAGATTCAGGGGGGAAAAGGAAGAACAACAGTAAAACAACCTGTACACACATGTATTTTTTGATATAGAATACGACTATGGTCCAATTTGGAGAGCAAGAGCTTACCTTAGTTCTAATAGTATGCTTATAAAGGATTTCCAGGCTATTTAGGAGCTGAAGGAGATACTGCGGACACCGAAACAGGTGAGTATAGCCAAAGTTAAGGCACACACAAAGGCTGAAAGCAAAGGTAACGTATGGGCAGATGCTGCAAATAAGCGTAGGGAACATGCCTCAACACTGGTGGTCACCATACCAGAGCAAGCTTCTCAGCAATCTTTTCAGGTTCTAAAAACACTGCAGGACCAAGCAGGTCCAGAAGAAAAGACGACTTGGGAGGAGCAAGGTGTAAAAGAAGATGAACAAGGCCTGATGGTAAGTGGTAAAAGAGTATGTTTACCAAGAGCATTGTTCCCAATGATGGCGCAAGCAGCTCATTCTCAAGTGCACCACTCAAAAATAGCCATATGTGACCTGGTGAGCAAACGATGGGTAGCTCCAGGTTTTAGCACAACTGCAGCTAGACACATGCAAGCCTGCATGACATGTGCTAGGGATAATGTGGGCCAAAAAGTAAAAGTTAAAACATAAACACACCCTGAAGCCCTTGTACCCGTTCCAGAGATTGCAGGTTAACTATATACAGTTACCAAAGGTGGGAAGGTATGAGTACGTGCTTGTGTGTATTGATCTCCTTTCAGGATGGCCTGAGGCATATACAGTACAGAAAGCCACCGCAAAAGCAACTGCAGATAAACTGCTGAAAAGAAGTAGTGTGCAGGTATGGGATCCTTGAGACCATCGAAACCACTCACTGTGAGACCACTCACTTCACTGGACAGTTCTCTTCTAGATCCAAACCATGTACTGGGAACACATTCCTTAAAGCCAGGAGACTGGGTGGTGGTAAAGAGACATGCGAGAGCGTTGATCCATGGTTTGATGGTCCTTTCCAAGTGCTTCTGACAACATCCTCTTCAGTCAAGTTAGAAGGAAAGTCGACGTGGATCCACGCTAGTCACTGTAAAAAGGTGACCTGCCCGGAAGAGGATTGAAAGGATCTGGTACCTACTGGTGATCCTAGCCCTGGTGACACAACCAGTGACCTTGTTCTAAAAGAAGAACGGGACAATAAATTGATTAAACACCATCAGGTGTTAACTGTTAACTAGGATGAGTAGGAAGAACCCAGGGATTGTTGTATCTGTACTCACAGCCCTGGTTCTGCAAAGACTATGTTTTATCTAGCACTCCCTCTTGACCTAGATGAGTTTTTTTTTCTTAATGACTCCTGTTTTCATAATGTTTCTTGGAGTTCATTAACTTGTAAGGGTGTGAACATCAGTAATAATCACTTTGTTCCAATTCCCATAGCAAGTTGGGTGACCCTCCCATGGTTACAACTATACCTGACCGGGAGACCAAGCAAGTGGTATGATTGGAAAAAGGAAAATTTGAACATAAATCCAAAGTTCTCTCGGTCTCACAGACACTGCTCTCTCCTGGTTCTCCTCTTATCTGTCTGACCGCACTTTCTGTGTATCATTTGCGGGCTCTGTTTCTTCCCCTCTTCCCCTTGCCGTTGGGGTTCCTCAGGGCTCGGTCCTAAGCCCCCTGCTCTTCTCCCTCTACACAGCACCCATTGGACAAACCATCACTAGATTTGGCTTCCGGTACCATCTTTATGCTGATGACACACAAATATATACGTTATCCCGTGACATCACCCCTGCACTAATACAGAACACCAGTGACTGCCTCTCTGCTGTCTCAAATATCATGTCTTCGCTCTATCTGAAAATGAATCTCTCAAAGACTGAATTACTGCTGTTTCCACCATCTAATAGATCTGTCCCTGATATCTCCATTGCAGTCTCTGGCCTTACCATAACTCCCCTGGCAGTATGCCCGCTGCCTCGGGGTTTTGTTTGACTCAGACCTTTCCTTCACCCCCCATATCCAATCACTCACACGCTCATGTCATCTCCACCTCAAAAACATCTCCAGAATATGCCCTTTCCTTACCAGAGATACACTAAAGACACTTATTGTTGCCCTGATTCACTCTCGCCTTGACTACTGTAACTCCTTACTAATCGGTGTTCCCCTTACTAAACTCTCCCCTCTACAATCTATTCTGAATGCGGCGGCCAGGCTCATCTAGCAGTCCAGACGCTATAGTGATGCCTCCGGTCTGTGCCGGTCACTACATTGGCTGCCTATTCAATACAGAATACAATATAAACTTATCACCCTCATCCACAAGGCTATTCATAATGCTGCACCTCCCTACATTTCCTCCCTCATCTCTGTCTATCGACCAACCCGTGCTCTCCGTTCACTCAATGACCTAAGACTAACATCCTCTATTATCAGAACTTCCCATGCTCGTATACAAGACTTCTCCCGAGTTGCACCACTTCTCTGGAATGCTCTATCCCAGACTATTATATTAACCCACAATTTCCACAGCTTCAAGCGTAAACTAAAGACATATCTTTTCAGACAGGCCTATCACAACTCCTAATGTAAACCTTTCCGTAGTTAGAATCCCTAAAACGTACCCTCCTCTGTTGATGCTCCAACATTACCTCACAGGATATGATGCCGTATCAGACTAACTTTATATGTCCAGGCACCATCTGCACGTTAAAGGACACGACTGATGATGGCTTATACAGCTTTATATATGTGTAATGACAGTAACCTTTATTACAAAATCATTTGACCATTGTACAAGCAATGCTACGTCTGTTGCCGCCCCTGCTACCTCCTGTGTCACCCCCTCTACCTCTTAGAGTATAAGCTCTTATGAGCAGGGCCCTCAGTCCCAGTGTCTGAACTGAATATTTCTTTGTAATGTATCTTTTTTGTCAGTACTTGAACCCTACAAATTGTACAGTGCTGCGGAATATGTTGGGGCTATATAAATAAAAATTATATTATATTATTATTATTAAAGTTCCATTTCATGCCGGTATCATTCCCACAGAAGAGCTTAATATTAGCTTTAGTCTGCCAAGCACCTCTATTGTAAGGTCAGGTAAAGTGGACTTCATTTTTAAGAAAAAGATTCATGCCCCCTTACAAGATAGTGACAGATGGTTCATAGAGGGAATAAAGGGTTGTCCAGAGCACAACTCCGCAATAGAACGGGGACTAGTTAGGAATAATCAGGGGTGTCTGATACAGAGCACCGGACCCCAAAGAGATATAGAGACTGGGGGAGGGTAAGTGGTGTGCAAAACCGCCATGCAGTGACTCTCTAGCTATCTCTATTGCCTAGTTCAGCTTCGGAAAGCTTGCATACTGCTCATGGATGTATATCTAGCATGTGGTCATCAAGCATACAAGTGGCTACCCCCAGGGGGAGAGGGGACTTGTACTCTAGCTAGACTGACACCAGCCACCTTCATAATTACCCATGAACATGTGAAACATGAGATAATACCCAATCATACTTTGTACAAGCGTGCAGCAGACAATCACCCTAGGAAAATGGGTGACCCCATGTGGTTTCAATGGGTACAAGTAACAGAATTATCTGCATGATATACTTGTATCCCATGGTTATGCAAACTTGGGACAAGTTAGTGGAATCTAACAATTATCTAGATGAGCAGATATACACTATTGTAGGCCTGTTGAATGACACTAAAACGATACTAGGACAACTCATAATAGTCACCAACACCATAGTACTCGACTACCTCACAGGGGCAGAGTGGGGAATGTGTCAGATTATCGGACCTTCCTGTTGCCACTATATCAACTCTGAAGGGAATCTTCAAGTGCGGGCAGGAATTGATAAGGTCAGAGAACTTAGAGAAAAATGGATCAAAGAACATCAGAAGAGAGACAGGATTTTTGGTGGTCAGATACCTTTTCGTTCTTAAATCCTGCCAATTGGTTTAAGGGATTAGGTGGATGGTTTATGGGAATATTACAGGGAATATTTCAAACATTTTTGCTGTGTTTTTGCATCTATTTGACTATATAGTTTATATTCTGGCTTGCAAAGAAACTTGCTAGAAAGAGGTGCAAACCCAAGATAGTGGGTTTGCAGGTTGTAAGGGTGGTTGGACACACTAACAGACATGATGGTGAAGGCATTCCTCTAAATGTATTAGACCGATAGGTATGTAAATGGTATAACATATCCATGGGGAATGAGGTGAAGTCTACATAAAAGTCCACAGGATCCGATTAGCAGATGTACCCTGGGTATGGGTTATATCATTTACAAAAGGAGGGAAATGTGGAGGATGACTCAGCTATTGTATCCTCCATTTTGGATTCCAGGGCCACGTGAGCCATGCCTGTAGCCATTTTACATTCCTCCTTTGTCCACAGAGCTCATCCCCCACCAGATGGCTTAATGGTATGCGGACCCTCTTTTGTTTCTTATCCAATAGCCATGTGCCAGAACTATTTTACAACTTTGCCAATGATACTATGCTAATTATAGTAACCCGACCTGTTCTCTGTCCACACTGTACTTAAAAACTACATTTTTCCCTCCATTAAAGCAGAACCCACTATATACACAATAGCTGTGTGTGTTGTGTGATTCTCTATGCTATAGCTTATACATCAACTTTATTAATTTGGACTTCAATATGGTGATACTTAGAGAGGATTGCGCTCATAGGATGAATAATGCTATTTTTGGATAGTGGGAGCTTATACTCACATGGGGATATTTATTTATTTATTTTTACCTTATGTGTTTTTAAAACATAAAAGTGCGTTTTTCGAACTTATTATTTATTTAGTTTTTTTCATTAAATTCTTTATTAAGTTCTCCAGAAAAAAAACAAAACATAGCAGAACACCATACAATGGTGTCAATGTAGCAAAATAACAGTGGAAAGGGGAAGAACAGAGGGCTGAGGATGGGAAGGAGTATGTAAGCTAGGGAAGGCATAAGGGAGAAAGGGAAGAACTCCGATGCAGCAGGGTTGCAGTATACAATAAGTGCAATCAATACAGAAAAGGGGAAGGGTCTCGGGAGATCCTGAAAAATAAGGGCGGATGGTAGGTATATGGGCAATGGGAAGGCAGAACAGAGTGAGTGGACCAGGATAGTGGGTAGAGATATGTTGAATGTGGTGCTTTTGGAGAGGTTGACTTTATAATTACTCAAGGAGCTATACGTGGCAATTTTGTGGAGAACAGAGGAAGTGTAGTTTAGGGGTTGTGTAATGAAAAGACGTTCTCCACAAAGGCCGACATCTTTAGATGTAAGGGCCCAACTTTCAATCCTTGGAAATCCGGGTTGCATCAAATGGCCACTAGCAGATGCTCCATGACCAAAGCGTAAAGAAGGGGGGAGTGGGGACAGCCTTGACAGGTGCCGTTGTGGATAGTAAATGGAGAGGATAAAGTGCCGTTAACTCAGATTTGAGCTTGGGGGGGGGGGGATGAATATAGGGCTCGGATACGCAAAAGCATAGTGGGTTCTAGGCCCAGTTGGGTCATGGTCGGCTCAAGGAACTTCCAATCCACTCAATGGCCTTCTCTACGTCCAGAGAGAGTAACATCATGGGGGATTGGAAGCAGTGTGCATGGGGGATGGTAGACGGTGGAGAAGGCATTCAGAGTGTTGGCCAAAGCCTCCCTCTGGGGAAAGAATCCCATTTGGTGTGAGTGTATCCAATCACCCATATGTTGGGTTTATTGGCTATTAATTTGGTGTAAATTTTGGCGTCTATGTTGATTAGGGAGATGGGTCTATAGCTTGGGTACAATTTAGGATCCATGCCTTCCATAGTAACATGAGCATGGAGGAAGGTTGAGGGGAAGGGAGTGTTGGGTGAGATTACATTGAAAACCTTTAGCAGGTGTGGGGAGAGTTCAGCTGCAAGGGATTTGTAAAAATGGTCCATATAACCATCAGTGCCACGGCTTTGTACCTGTAGGGTGGGTGGAAATGACAGTGTCTATCTCCATGTCCAGTGTCAGCCACGTATTGAGCGAAGGATAACGGGGAATCAGGCCTACAATTAACGGTATGGGGAGGAAGTATCTTGTAGAAGGTCTAATAGTACTGTCGGAAGGCCATTGCGATGTCAGAAGTTAAGTGAGATAGTCTGCCATTGGACTGTTTAATTGACGTAATATATGAGAAGCTAAGTTATATTCCCTAACCGCACGAGCCAAAAGACGGCCTGCTTTATTGCCCCATTCGAAGAATGAGCGCTGTCCTAGTTGTCAGAGTCACTGGCGCTTTTGACGTTAAGACGGTGAGCTTGGAGCGTTGGAGGGTCTGCTTCAATTGGGCCTTCAATTTGTGATTCGCTTCCCTCCGAATTCTTCCTCCGTGTGTGGTCAGGACCCCTTCTCAGGACACATGTCAAAGCCTCCCATTGTATGGGCCGAGTCATATCATCATGAGACTGATCAAGTTCAAAGCTAAGAAAGGTCTGTTTAAGGTCAGTTTGACATTGAGCATCTACCAATAGAGACTCGTTAAGTCTCCAGGTGGTGGGGTGGGTAGAGGGGCAAAATCTTGACAAAGCATGACACAGAGTTATCAGAGAGGAGGGCGTTGCCAATCGTGGCCGCAGTTACTTGGGACATGAGGAAGAAAGATGTAGTCCAGTCTGCTGTACGAATCGCGGCCATGTGAGTAGAAGGAGAAATCTCTACCATCTGGATAAAGAATACGCCAGGTGTTGCACAGCAGCATGTAGATAATGAGCTTACGTAGTTTGCTGGGTCTTACCCGAGGAGATGTAAGGTTATTGATAGTAAGGTTAAGGTCGCCACAAAGAATGAGGTGACCACGGGCGAAGGATTGGAGTCTAGTTAGGAAAGAGAAAAGTAAGGGGATCTGACTTGTATTGGGGAAATAGATATTCGCTACCATGTAGGTGACTTCGTATATTTCACAGGTATCTCGCCTCTGCATTGGACAAGGAGTCCAATATTTTTACTGTTTTTATTGAAAAAAGTGGCTACACCTTTAGTCTTTTCCTGGGTGCTGCTACAGTGTGGACCAGAGGGGGTAGTAGCGAGTCTTGAGTGTGGGCATGTGAGAAGTCAGAAAATGGGTTTCCTGTAAACATAGGCTGCGGAGTCTACGTTTCTGAGAATCATATGGGATAAGAGAGCGTTTAAAATCTCTGGCATTAAAGGCAGCTATGGTGATATCGGAGGTGGAGATAGAGAGAGGTGTGAGGGGAAAAATAGAGATAGCAAGACAGCTGTCCCAGCGGAGGCTAAATGAGAGGAGCTTTAGAGGGCCACCAATCTATGTGGGAGCATGGGAGACAAGAAGAGAGTAGCAGGGTAGAAAAAGTGCAAAAATTACATATGATAGGAGCTATCCTGACACAGAATATAGAGGGGTGAAAAACAGTATGAACAGGAAGGGGTGATATATAAAACATCATATAGGCAAAGACAAGTAACGTAGCAAAAGCAAGTCATTGAGTCAAAATATGGAGAAATTTGGACCAGCAGAAAGTGATCACCTTGCAGGAGGCATTTCAGGCTGGCAAGTTCTGGCCTGGTGCAAATCTGCATCTGCGATGGGGTCTCAGACTGAGTTGGGCTTCAATGTCTGTTGTCAGCCGTTGTGCCAAGCAGATCCCAGGCATTGCCCATACATGTATTGGCAAGAAGCTTCTCCCAGCCCGGGAGACAGAGTGAAGGCAGATCTAGGGATCTCAGGAAAGATGGGAGGTCATCTGGGGTGGAGAGGATGTAGAGTTCATCTTTAAGTTGAACCTGTAGGGCGAATGGGAAACCCCAGCGGTAAGGTATTCTGCGATCTTGAAGGAGAGTGAGCAGAGATTTCATTGCAGAGCTTTGGCGTAGGGTGTGCCGAGTGAGGTCCGGGAAGACAGAGAGCTGGGCTCCGTCAAAATCGATGGTCCGCTGATGCCTGGCTTTCAGCACGATTTCCTCTTTAAGTACATAATAGTGAATTCTGAAGATCATGTCTCTAGGTTTAGCCATATCAGTGCTTCTGGGCCCAAGTAAGACCAATCGGTTTCAATGTGGATGTCAGGCAGAAGGCCCAGGAGCATATAGAAGATGAGAGTGAGAGAGAGTAGGGATTAGATCAGAAGATGGGGTAGCTTCTGGGAGGCCACAAAGTCTAATGTTGTTGCAGCAACTGCGATTCGCAATGCCGTCAATATGTGCTACTAGTTTACAGTACTGAGCGGTTGATGAGGATTGTTGTAGCGATTGCAGCGACAGTTACCGAGGACAGAAATAGTTCCAGGTCGTCCACCCGTTGTTGCAGTTTGGTAATGTCAGTCTTAACCACTTTGAGGCGGGCTCGTTCTAGGTCAGAGGCCCTATCGTCCATATCCATCTTCTCTTACTAGGGATCAGAGTCAGTAGAGCTTGAAGTTCGGGATGACTTTGAAGAGTATGGACCGCTTCTGCAGAAGGAGGTAGTTGAGAGACATAAGGATGCTCAGCCGTGCGTTGTAGGGCACCAGGTGATGGCGTGGCCTCACTCTGCGGCAGGTAATCTCATTGTCTGAAGAGCTATCTGCCTCAGGGGGATTGATGGCAGGGGGTGGGGGAGGGGAGTAAAACAGTGACAGTTTGGAAGGAGGGCTCTGGCCCCATTCAGTGTCTTTAGAACTGTACGGTATGGGCTGGCTGGAGGGAGAGTGAGGCAGGGAGAATTAACCTGAGTAGTCCGGGTGTCCAATAAATTCGCCGTCAGGCAGGACTCCCACTGCAGTGGACTGTAGAAGCAGGGCAGGTGCCATTTAAAGCACAGGGGGAAAAATCAAAAATAGACGCTGGGTTTCTGCGCTCAGCAGCGTGGGAGGGCGTGAAGGAGCTGTGGGGAGTTGTTTTCTTACCAGTTCATCCTGGTGGTATGCTGCAGAGAAGGAACGAGGTGAGCCGCCGATGTCCGAGGGTGAGGGTATTGCATCAGATGCCGTTTCACTATCTGTGGCGTTCTGAGAATCCGCAAGCGGGTGGAGGAAAGAAGAAGCTGGCAGTTCAAGTGCCAGGGAGGTTAAGACGCCCCTGTAGATTTTTAATCCTAGTCTTACTCATGGGTATAGTGGTAAAAGCCTGTTTTGTCAGGGTCTGGACAGGAGCTCCTTCTAGATATGTCCGCTCTCAATCATGGCAGGCCACGCCCCCTTATTCATTATTTTAACTTTTTAAACTTTTTTTTTTTCCTGTCCCGACTTAAACCTGGGATCTCTGACATCCAGTGTAATGTACTACAATACATTAGTATTGCAGCAAATCGCACATAGTATCACTATGGGAACTATGCACAGGCTGTCAGGAGGCAGTCAGGAGGCTGTTGCTCGGCCTCCTGGCTGACATGGCAACCCCTTGGACCCCACAATCTTATCTTGCCTCGAAACCCCTGGATGCTGCAATCGCTATTGATCAAGACTCCAGTAACAAAGCCAAGTGCCCGCCCAGTTCCTGTACCCACAGAATTACAGCGGCGTAATAGGTTTTATTACTATTAAGGTTCTCAGTTTTAACTACATGCTCAGTGCTACGTAATAGTATGGCATGGAGCGGGAAAGGGTTAATTATTTTTTTCAATTCAAAGTTTACTGATTTTCAAAAATACATAAAATACAGTGAAAAAAAACGGGGAGATCCCCGAGTAGAGGCCAGGGGACAAGAAGAGGAGGGGAAGGGGAGAAGAAAGGAGGAGGAAAGGAACGGCGAGACAACAAAAACAAAACAACACAGAATGAGAATGGGTTTTTAAGCAATGCAGCGCTAACCTTTCGCTATCCAGTCCCTATACAGTTTCCCGAGATTTTCAGTCGGATTCGTGGTGGACGGACTCCGGCGTAAGTGTGAACCCACCCTAGTTAGCTATACAAAAAAAAAAAAAAAAAAAGTTAATTATTTTAAGAAGTTAGAAAGATTAGTTTCCTAACAATTTTCCTGATGATGTCAGGGAGTACAGAGAACTGAACCGGAATTTTGTGGACTGGTGCCATCAGAACCACCTGAAGATTAACGCTGGGAAGACCAAGGAGATGGTGGTGGACTTCCATAAATGCAGATGCCCTCCTAAACAAGTGGACATCCTGGGGACGGGCATCGAGATTGTGAACACCTATAAGTACCTGGGTTTTTTCCTTAATAATAAGCTGGACTGGGCAGATCACATGGATGTCCTGTACAGGAAGGGCCACAGCAGGCTCTACCTGCTTAGGAGGCTGAGAGCCTTTGGAATCCGGGAAGCACTTAGGACTTTCTTCAACTCGGTAGTGGCATCAGCCATCTTCTTTGGAGTGGCCTGCTGGGGGAACAGTATATCAACCAGGGACAGAAATAAACTTGACAAGCTGATTAGAAAGACCAGCTCTGTCCTGGGGAGCCCACTGGACCCACTGCAGGTGATGGGCGACAGAAGGATACTGTCCGAGGTAAGCTCCATGCGGAAGAAGAAGTCCCATCCCATGCATGAGACCGTGATCGCGCTGAGCAGTACTGTCATTGACCGACTGCTCCACCCTAAGTGTGAGAAGGAGCGCTATCGGAAGTCTTTCCTCCCCACCACGGTTAGGCTGTACAACCAACACCGGCCTAAGCAGAGATCACTACACACAGAGAACTGAAATATCTTTCTGCCCGTTAAATCCCTCCCCCTCCTCTGCTACTTCTTATCTGTCTGTCTACTATCAATGTAATGCCTCCTACCTTGGAACATTCCTGTACATGTTCTATTTGTATTTGTATCTGCTTATCTTTGCTGCTGTAACACACTGAATTTCCCCATTGTGGAAATTAAAGGACTATTATTATTATTATTATTATTATTATTAGTTTGAGCTACTTATACATATATGTTTTGGAAGTCTTTTTGCCTTTGTTGTAACCCTGATACTGGATAAAGAGGTTTTCCTTCAGTTTCCAGGGCATAGTTGTTTCGAGATAAGTGAGTATACAGCGATGGACATTGAGGGAATGAAATTCTTCTTCCTTACTGGACCTGGGGTTGGTGCAAAACAGGTAGAAAGACCAAATCTTGGGACCTATGAAAACTTGTAACCACTTTAGGCAAAAAAAGCAGGGTCTGTTTTCAAGATTACCTTGTCATCCATGATTATAAAGGTAGGTCTCTGACTGACAGAGCCTAAAGTTCACTAATCCTTCCTACTGATGTAATTGCCACCATGAATACTAGTTTTGAGAGTAAGCAGACTCAAGGGAAATTTTTCCTAGGTGGTTCAAAAGGATCCCTAGACATAGCTGTAAGGACCCTATTTAGATCAAAAGGAGGAATGAAGTTCAAAATTTTAGGTTTTAATCTGGAAACAACTCTGCAGAATCTCTTAAACGATAATCGTTGAGACACACATCGAAGACTGAACTTAAGACAGAGATCTGTACCGGGCCTACATGAAGGAAGTCCAGGTTTGCATGATATTTGGTCTGACAGGATGTGGGAACAGAGGATGACACCAGGCAAAATCTATTCCAGATTTTCTGATGAATATAAGTAGTGATTAAATTAAGAGATGCCATTAAATTAAGTATACAGCGTTATTCTGTTTGTGCAGGAAAAAGAATACTATTTTTTCTGGAGGCAGAGAGATCCATTAATGGAAGGACCCATTTCTAAATAAAGCAAAGACCTCTTGATGGAGAGACAATTCGCCTGGATCCAGATGTTTCCTGCTCAAGTAATCTGCTATCAAATGGTCTTCCCTCTTAGATGAATTGCTGTGACTGAGAGGGCGTTTTTCTCTGTCAGGTGAAAAATTTTTTTCTCTCAAGTACTGAAGATGCTTGAATCTGGTTCCACCTTAATGTTGCAAAAATGCGACGGACGTGGAATTGTCCTAGAATATTTTCAGATGTTGTCGAGCTAGAAGATGTTGAGACTGAAGGATAGCTTCGCATATGGCTCTCAGTAGTTGGATGAAAGTGACCTAAACAGTGGGAGTCCACTGGCCTTCAAGTAGATAGACTTGTATCTGTGCTTGTGTCTGTGGTCAGTGTTCTCACCGAGTTTTTGAACCAATGAATGCCCTGAAGCCACCAGTCCAAAGAGTGTTAGACTGATTTTGTCAGGAACATTCTCTTGTCCAGCGTCAGCCGAGAACCGTTCCAAGATTTTAATATTTGAGCCTGAAGGGGCTGGGAATGGAACCGACTCTAGGCAACCACTAAGATACATGAGGCCTAGGATGGACTTTGCCTCCATGATAGGGAAATAAGATTACTTCTGAAAGGGTGCAATGTTTTGAAGAAAGGCAGGAAAGGTCATCTGTTTCTAGGAATTTAGAATCAGTCCCAGGAACTTCTTCCTTCTTCCCAGTTGATGATACAACCTAAACCTTGAAGCAGCTTTGTTGTATACTGGATATGTTGCTGCAAGAGAAGATTGGATTTTGCAGAGATAAGAATGATGTCCAGATATGGAACTATCCTTATATTGTGAAGCCTTAGGAATGCAGCTATCTCAACCAAGATCTCTGTGAAGAGTTTGGGCGCGAAAGATATCCCAAAGGGCAGGGCCAAGAACTGGAAGTGACGGATCTCCCACTGGAAGGTAAGAGCAAACATGAGATATTTTTGATGAGACAGGAATATGGAAATAGGCAACTTGAGGTCCAGTGTTGCCATAAATGCATGTTCCTGGATAAAAGGAATTTTATCATTTCCATCTTGAAACATTTTATAGACTATGAAGTTGAGATTTATTATGGTCCTGAAGGAGTCATTTGGTTCTTGTACCAGAAAAAGACAAGAATAGTGCCCTGATCCCTGCTCTGATAGAGGACACAGCACTCAACAAAATCAAATTTTTTTACCAACGCCTCCATCCTTTCTAGAAAGAGTGGAGAATGGAGATTTCCCTGAGTATATCTTGTAGGAGAGGTGAAGCAAATTTGATCTTGTACCCTTCCCTTAAGGTCCCCAATATCCATGGGTTCTAGGTTATTGACCTTCTTGTCCAGAGGCGGCTCTGGACAAAAAGGAAACCTCTCCCCCCACCTGAAAAACGTCACTGCTGTTTGGGTTGTGAAGACCATCTCTTCCTCTACTCCCCCCTTGGGATAAGTCCAGCACACCAACTTGCCCTTGTCTCTGAAATCTCTATTTCCGGACATGAAAGGCCACATTATTTTTTTTTTTTTTTTTTTTTTTTTTTTTTAAGGTCTAGCAGGTTTATCCTCAGGGAAGCCTTTCTTATTTGCTGCCCTCTCTAGGATCCTTTCAAGGTCATGGCCAAAAAACGAATTTACCCTCTAAGGGAAGCTCACAGAGTCTGCTAAAAAGGCCATAGCCAATTTGAGCATGGAAATTGAGGCTTGTATCTGTTCTCTTGGGGATCTTATTTTCAATATGTAGCCAGATAGAAAGGGATCTAGTGACACTTGTTGCGGCAATATGGAGCTTAAGTAATGCAGTAGTGGCTTCCCAAGTCTTTCTGAGAACACCCTCAATTTTACAGTCCATTAGGTCACTAAGCCGGGAAGCGTCAAAAGGGGAGAGGGGGGAGAGCTTTTTTTTTTTTTTTTTTTTTTTTTTTTAACAACTTTAGAGACACGTCAATCTCAGCGATTTTGTCCCCAAGTTCCCAATCTTCATGAGTGAAAGGAAACCGCTCTATGAATCCCTTGGGAATTGTAAGCTTTATCTTGGGATTATTCCATTCATCCTCTGAACTTTAATATGTTTTTAAGCATAAGAAAAACTCATTGCTTCTGAGGAGCCGGATCAGAGAACATGACATCCTGGGCACAGAGAGATTCCTCCTTCTCTTCAATGTCCATTGTAGCAAGGACTGCTTCTAATAGTGTGTCAGTATCATCAGAGGTAAAATAATTTTTTTTTCCCCTTTCTTCCGCTCTAGGTGTAAATGGCACCCCCCCTTTTAACAAATCACCACTAATACAAAATCTAGAACAAATTGAGCTCCAAACAGTATTACTCACTGGACTAGGAACAGAGGAGGGATCAGTAGCCTCCAAGCGAGGCACAGCCTGAATATCAGTAGCAGACATGGTAGCCCATAGTGATAACAGCCATCATTCTTACCTTAAATACCACAGGAACTTAAAATTTTGGTGCCAAATGCCCCACTTCCAGCATAAGCCCTGCCTTCTGTCTCTTTGTCCTGCTCCACAACAGGAAGCGAGGACCCATTGGTGGTTCAGCGTATTCATCAGGACACACTCAGCCCTTTCCAGCGCCAACGTCTGGATCATGCCCCATGCCAGAAAATGACGTCACAGACGTGCACCGAAGCATGTCGACATGGAATCACCTGAAGGGTCACAAGAGGGATCAGCCCATAGCCAAATTGGAACCCCACAGGAAGGTGAGAGAATGGTAGGGCCAAGAGGGATGAACTACCCAGCAGCGCAGAGAAACAGGGGCCATCCACTCTTCCTCTTCACATGGAAAAGGTAGGGCAGGTGGTCTAAGGGGGAATCAAAAGAGAACCAGAAAAAAATCCCCCCCCCCATCAGGAGGGTTCAGAAAAAATAGCTACAGACATCAGAGACCTCATCATGACCTGCACCTACAGTAATAGGAACAAAAAACACTGGTAAAGTATGTATGTGAGGGGGGCCTTTTAACCTCTTTGTGTTCCTGTTGCTATTATGGTCAAAGGTCAATCTATCTGGTGTTTGGAGCTGTCATGGTGGCGTGCTGTAAATTCCCAATTTTCTAGTGTGAAATGTTCTGCTTTTAAAGACAGATAATATTTATTAATGTTTATGGGTGGTAAGACTAAAAATCTCTGCTTTATATTGGCATCATATTTTAACCATCCCTGAACCCTTTCCCTGCTACCCACGTATTTATATTCAGGCCAGAGTAGCACTTCTGTAGCAGAGGACGTATGTAATACATCCTTTCTACTAATATAAATTTTTCAGGATCAGTTTGGGCTATGAAGATGATCCTGGATTCATTTTAAAGATGAGAATCTCTTCTTTAAGACACATTAGAGCCCCATATAATCAGGATCTGTTAGGGCTATGATGATACCAAGATCATCAAGATAGCCCTTACTGACCCAGAGCGATTCGCTGGTGAAAACACTATTTGGCACTGAGATCGCAACGCAGATCTCAATTCCCAAAAACGTTTTTAACAGCAAATCAATCCGAATCTGTAAGGGCTATCATGATGATCTTATCATCATAGCCCTAACGGATCCTGAGATATACGGCTCTAAATTGTCCTCCCCCCTCCAGCCTCAGCCAGCATCTTGGAGCTGCGTGAAGGAGGAGGGGAAAGGAGCAGAGCTGCAGAGACAAAAGATAAATCATCATTGTCTGTGCATAATCTGTATGTGACTTCTGTCCATATTATTCCCTCTATCAGAGAGCATACTATACTTTTTCTCTCTGATTGCCACTTAATGTAATATCCTTCTGAGCCTACTCAGACGGTTATTCTTATGTAATACCCCTCGTAACATAGCCAGGAAGTTTAATGGCGTAGTGATCCATACCTGATTTTTATAGAGCAAAATACACCGACTGACTTTCTAGCGATACCCGTTACACGCTAAAATAATAGCAATAACGATCATCACTAGAGATGAATGTATAAACACTTCTGACAAGCGGAAAAGTTCCATCAGTTAGATAACACATTTTCACCAATTGAATGTCACCATATAAAATCCCACTTTTTGGAAGTTTTCAGATGGGTATAATAGCGGGTGTTTTTTTTTCTACCCACTTTACAAGCAAAACACCTGGACTTCCAGTAGGTCATCAGAACTAGAATTATGACTATCTACCATAAATAATGATGAACCGCAGGAACTTCAAAGGTTGCATCCATAGTATGTGAGCAATAAAGCAGCCATGTTACATCAATCCGGCTCCTAGTTATCACATTAGTTAGGTATAGAGATTATAATTATTCATAGGGGGTCTAATAAGTGCAATAAAAAAGTAAAGAATATAAAAAAAAATAAAAAATATTAATCATCTCTAGTGTAGTGAGCATTAGTTTCCTAAATGTGAATGCACAGCGGATAGTGAAAAGTGAATATGTAACGGTTTATAAAATCAGTGACTTAAATAGACTCGCCTGTTGCAAAACAAATTGCAATCTTACATTTTCTCATTTAACCACAAGCCACATAATTACCACATGGAAAGCTACCCTGTGGTTTCCTATCAAGTCATGTTCCGCTTTTGTTCTACAACAGGCGAGTCTGTACAAGTCACTAATTTTATAAATTGCAAAAGCAAGGGGGTCGTATACCTTGCCCAATGTTCCTGCCCTATGGATTACATAGGGAAGACCAAGCGGGATTTCCGCAAAAGGATCAGGGAGGCATTATCATGATATACACTACCGTTCAAAAGTTTAGGGTCACTTAGAAATTTCCTTATTTTTGAAAGAAAAGCACAGTTTTTTTCAATGAAGATAACATTAAATGAATCAGAAATACACTCTATACATTGTTAATGTGGTAAATGACTATTCCTGCTGCAAACGTCTGGTTTTTAATGCAATATCTACATAGGCGTATAGAGGCCCATTTCCAGCAACCATCACTCCAGTGTTCTAATGGTACATTGTGTTTGCTAACTGTGTAAGAAGGCTAATGGATGTTTAGAAAACCCTTGTGCAAGTATGTTAGCACAGCTGAAAACAGTTTTGCTGGTTAGAGAAGCTATAAAACTGACCTTCCTTTGAGCTAGTTGAGAATCTGGAGCATTACATTTGTTGGTTCCATTAAACTCTCAAAATGGCCAGAAAAAGAGAACTTTCATGTGAAACTCGACAGTCTATTCTTGTTCTTAGAAATAAAGGCTATTCCATGCGAGAAATTGCCAAGAAACTGAAGATTTCCTACAACGGTGTGTACTACTCCCTTCAGAGGACAGCACAAACAGGATCTAACCAGAGTAGAAAGAGAAGTGGGAGGCCCCGCTGCACAACTGAGCAACAAGACAAATACATTAGAGTCTCTAGTTTGAGAAATCGACGCCTCACAGGTCCTCAACTGGCAGCTTCATTAAATAGTACCCTCAAAACGCCAGTGTCCACGTCTACAGTGAAGAGGCGAATCAGTGATGCCAGCCTTCAGGGCAAAGTGGCCAAGAAAAAGCCATATGAGACTGGCTAACAGGGCTGTGGAGTCGGAGTCGGAGTCGTGGAGTCGGTGCCTATTTTGGTGGAGTCGGAGTCGGAATAAAATGGACCGACTCCGACTCCCAAAATATATAATAAATTGGTACAGTTAGTAGTACAATGCAGTATGTGCTGAATATATTTTCATAAGAATTTGGGAAAATGATGAAATGTTGAAAATGATGAAATGTCCTGTAAAGGTCTGTTCTATTCCTCATATAATGATGGGACTGAGTTCTGAGTGAACCTATAAGGTTTAGCAGTGCCAGGGCTGTGGAGTCGGAGTCGGTGCCTATTTTGGTGGAGTCGGAGTCGGAGTCAGGGGAAATTGAGGAGTCGGAGTCGGGGCTTTGGCGTACCGACTCCACAGCCCTGCTGGCTAATAAAAGGAAAAGATTAATATGGGCAAAAGAACACAGACATTGGACAGAGGAAGATTGGAAAAAAGTGTTATGGACAGACGAATGGAAGCTTGAGGTGTTTGGATCACACAGAAGAACATTTGTGAGACGCAGAACAACTGAAAAGATGCTGGAAGAGTGCCTGACGCCATCTATCAAGCATGGTGGAGGTAATGTGATGGTCTGGGGTTGCTTTGGTGCTGGTAAAGTAGGAGATTTCTACAAGGTAAAAGGGATTTTGAATAAGGAAGGCTATCACTCCATTTTGCAATGCCATGCCATACTCTGTGGACAGCGCTTGATTGGAGCCAATTTCATCCTACAACAGGATAATGACCCAAAGCACACCTCCAAATTATACAAGAACTATTTAGGGAAGAAGCAGGCAGCTGGTATTCTATCTGTAATGGAGTGGCCAGCGCAGTTACCAGATCTCAACCCCATTGAGATGATGTGTGAGCAGCTTGACCGTATGGTACGCAAAAAGTGCCCATCAAGCCAATCCAACTTGTGGGAGGAGCTTCTGAAAGCATGGGGTGAAATTTCTCCAGATTACCTCAGCAAATTAACAGCTAGAATGCCAAAGGTCTGCAATGCTGTAATTGCTGCAAATGGAGCATTCTTTGACAAAAGCAAAGTTTGAAGGAGAAAATTATTATTTCAAATAAAAATCATTATTTCTAACCTTGTCAATGTCTTGACTACATTTTCTATTCATTTTGCAACTCATTTGATAAATAAAAGTGTGACCCCAAACTTTTGAATGGTAGTGTATCCAATGAGAGAGATACTCCATTGGCCCGGCACGCTGTCACTTTCCATGATACAAATCCAGACTCCTTTAAATTTATGGGTCTCCAAATGGTACCATCACCACCCAGGGGAGGAAACTGGGATAAAAGCATACTCCAAAAAGAATGGAAATGGATATAATTGCTTTAAATCCACACAACCATTTGGGATTAATGAAAATCTGTCATTCCCTGCTTCCTAGGATGATTTATGATTTATTATTCTGTTTGATGTCAATGCACTTCTCACGTTTGCTCTGTCTCCTCGGAACAGATTATTATATATAAGTTAGACACACTCCTTTATGGAGGTGTTCCTATTTTGATATCTTTTGTTATATTCTAGCATGTGATATAAGATTCCAAGTCATGCTTTGACCTACTTATAGTCTTAATGATTGTTTGATCATCCTCTTGAAATCTCACACAGTTTATTTGCTCATCTACCTACATTTGGGTCTATTTTCTATATATGTCATCTGTGATAGTTCTATCATGTTGTAATCTCTTTACCATCAATCTGGTATCTCATGTACGGCACCATTCTTTTTATTGTGGGCAGCAATATAGAATTACTGGTTGGGATGAGTCTTTCCTGTTTTCTGAGGTTTTCTATTACTTACCGCTATGCTATGCTTCGATTCATATCCTCTCTGGTATGTTGCTGATAGAAGCGCTGAGGAGACGCGCATTGGGATCTCCATAGAGACATCTGAGAGACTGGTCCGCCCTCCTTAGAGATGTCATTCAATTGGGCGGGGGCAGGGGGCGGACTTTCCTATATTGACGCTGCCCACAGCAACGTGTGATTCGTCCAGAATGGAGGCATGTCAATTTTGGTGGGCAGGCCTTTTTATATCCGTACTTTCGGAGGCTTTGGTGACATTGCCATCCTGACTGCCATCCTGCTTGTCACGAAGCTCAATACTCTCCCCTGATGATACGATGATACTACACAACAGGGAAACGCTGCTGTGCGTTCCCTTGAACTACTCACTCGCTATACTCAGCGCTAAAAATATTTAGACTTAGGATTAGAGGACAGTCGTATTCCCTTTTCAGGGCACGTCTCTATTTACTATAGAGATGCATATATACTTCTGGTCCCACATCTAGTTGAGTCAGACTTCGCGCTGTATGAGGGGGATGTCTTTCATCTAGGCCTGTGTTTATTTGGACCATAAACCGTTGATTCCAGTTAACCCCTTATTTTCTGTAACCTTTTTAGTGCGGGTATATTATGAGCGGGAGTGAACCATCTTACTAATCCCAGACTCTAAACCATAGTAATTAATATATTTGGTGTTGAAAATGGGGGAGCTGTATATATTGACTTTGGGCTTGGTCAGCATTTTCCTTGGACCAACTCATTTAGACATCCCTCTTAGTTGGTTCGATGTACATCAAAAATTCTCTTATTGAGCCCCAATGAAACCCGTATCTCTCTTATTTTGTCAAATACAGAGGGGCTTGCTTCTTTGTATTTATGTACACCTAGTGAACCATAAGTTAGAGTTGTCTATACATACTCAAGTAGTTAAAGGGACTACTAGACAGTCAATACACCTTTTTGTCTGTTTGTTCGGACTTTATTTGTTGTTTGTTTTAGACATTTTCTTGAATAAAGGTCTTTTTATTGCTGTTTTTTTGGGGGGAAAGCAAGGTGACCAAAATACATTAATTTGTGCATTGCAATATATTTTGCATAATTATTTTTACAGTGTTCACCATACGGAATAAATTTGGATATTTTTTGATAGTGCCACCTGTCCTACATTGTATTGCAGCCCATAAGCACGGGGGACCCAGAGGGGTGGAAAGGGGGGAGAGATCCTGCTATTGGTCATGGCATCCAAGGGGTTAATCTCAGGACTCAGCTGTGTAATACAGCAGAGTGCTGGAAGTACAGCACAGAGCAGGAAGGGGGTTAAATCTCAGGGTAAGAGCCATAGATCAGGCTCACTTGGGGAGTAGGGGAGGTGATTTGATGACAAAGCTTTAGCAATTGGAAACAAAATGGATTGTACTGCTGCAGACCTTCTCAACCAAGGTTCTCAATGAAAAATTGGGTGTTTTTTGTAGGTACATCTGATGCTATTTAGCTATATTTATATCCTTGGGTATAGGTTGTACTTTTATAGGATTTTAGTATGGGGTATGGGGTGTAGGTTGGGTTGGGTTGTTCTCCCCTTTTTATTGGTCGGGATATAATGGACGTTTCTTATTTGGTACATTGTGGTTTATTTTTCAGGGCATTCCATTGCTTGAGAGGAACATTTGCATTGCATTAACATCTGGAAGACGGGGAGAGAGAGAAGAAAAAACTCCCTATTTTTTTCTCATTATTATTATTACACATAATGGTTACATCCATTCATACATTATCAATTTTATGTTAACTTCTTACACATATAATATTCTTTTCATATTAGCATATATATATTTAAATTTTTGTATTTTTATTTATCTTCATACTATTTTATTCACTTTTTTTATTATTTTATTTGTTATTTACAATTTTATATGCTCTTCAGCACACATTCACATTTATTTACACCACTGTTTTCTACTTTTTCACTTTTGTTTACATACAAAAATATTCATATTTCATTCTTATATATTTTCTCATGTATATTTAACTTTTTTTTATTTTGTACATTCACAATCACTTTCACATATATTTGACATATTTCATATTATATCTTTGGTTAAATGTTCATTTTCCACATTGCCCACACAATTGCCCTTTATACATATGGCTGTATATGCTCTGATTAGTTATTAATTTACACATTATATACTAGAATTATTTTTTATTTAATTATTTTTCATTCATTTGCATTTTATACACATACAGTAGTTTATAGTATTTATTCCTTGTACTAGATATTTTACATCTATATATGAATTTGATTTTCATTATTTATTTATTGATGACTTTTTTTTTTTCATTTTTTTAATATTTGGAACTTTTGACTTTATACACAATCACCTTGCTATTTCATACATAAATTTGACTTGCAACTATTTAGCATAAGATTAGTTATGCAGATTCTTGTCATGTAACTGCATTGTTACGGTTTTGCTCCTAAAAATCTAATTTCTAATTTTTATTACTTTGTATAATCCACTACTGGCTTTCAACACTGCCTGAAACCTTCTGAGCATGCTCTTGATAAGACTCAAGCAGGTCTCAACCTAAATCTGAGCCCAGGTCTCTTTTACACAGTCCCAATGTTGGTGCATACTGGTTGACTCACTTGGGTACAAATACAGATTTTTCTTTAAATCTACCCACAAGTGTTCGATTGGCTTCAAGACCTCAACCCAATCCAGCATCACTGCTTCATTGCCATTGATCCATTTCTTCGCTAATGTCGATTTCGGGTCATTGTACTACTGGAACACTAAGTCATCCTTTTCGTTCCCATAGTACTCAAATGTACTTAGTAACTCGCCGTGCAGGATACCCACATATAACTCAGCATTGAGACCACAATCGATCACCTGGTCAAGTATCCAACGCCAGGAAACTTCAAATCATCAGGCTTCATCCACCAAACTTGACAGTTTCTTCAATTTCTCACTCTGTTAACCCCTTTTCCCTTGTTTATTCCAGACCCATTTGCACACATCAGAGCCCACTCTATTGCTTTTCGTCTCATCGATCCAAATCACCTATTTCCAATTTTCAAATGTTCACTTTATATACTTTTAAGCAAACTTGAGTTTATCACGCCAGAACTGATAGACCTTATGATGAGCCGACATGTTGACGTCCACCGCTAGGCTTTTGAATGGATGAATGGACTTTTCGTATTCTTTCAACTGTCATGGCACTCACATGATGCAATTTGGCAATTTTCTTAGCTGAAAGACCACTATCTATGGAGCTGGGAAATCTTCATGGCTAATCCTCGATTTGAACCAGTGACCTTTCCGTTGGGGAATCAACCTAATAACACACTGAGCTATAAGGGAATGTGAGAACAGGTTGTAATTTGCAGTATACAATAAGAAAAAGATTTTTCTAAGACCAGGAGCAAAACAGTAACAATGCAATTACTTGACAAGAATCTGCATAACTAATCATATGCTAAATAGTTGCAAGTCAAATTTCTGTATGAGATGATAGACAAGATGATTGCCTATAAAATAATGGTAGTCTCATGTTTGAAGCTGTAGTGCATGTTGAGATATGGAGACAAAAGTCAAAAGTTCCAAACATTGCTACCCTTTTGCTTGTCAGTGTACATATATTTATTTTTGATCATAATATACTTGTTCTGGACTTTGCTGAGACCTCCAACCCCCTTTTTTTGCATTGTAAGTGATTTTAATTGGATACACTTTTGCTTGACTTAATTCTTTAATAAAATTATTTACATTCAATCTATTGACTTGTATTTATTATTTGCGGAGGTATTCGTTGTAGGTTTTTGTGTAGAAGTTGGGTTTACATTGTTTTATTACTTGTCAGTGGATAGAAAATAGTAGGAATATAAAATAAATCACTTTAAACATTTCATATTTTATGCAAAGATAAAGGGAGTCTACCACATCCCCTAATCTTATTCAACTGTTACTACCGTGTTACAGAGCACATTACAGTGATAAACATATCATAGCAATGTGTATAACTTTTGTAGAATAACAATTTTAAAGTCTTATGCAAATGAGGCACATGGTGCACTGGGAGCAGACTCTTTCAGCCCTGGTAGCACTGCCCTTGCCACTTAGACACCTACCATCTCCACCCCCTGTGACACCTCTTGCAGTAATCCTCCCAATGCTACTATATAACTGCCTCATTTGCATTAGACTTCAAAGTTGCTGTTTTTTATCACTGTGATGTGATCTGTAATGCAGTGGTAGCAATTGAATATGCTTGGAGGAGGAGATGAACTCCCTTTAAAATTAAGGATCAAATCTCTTTAAAAAAAAAAAAAAAAAGAAGAATATTCTTACCTCCGAAATACAAGCCAGTGGCAGTACACATTCTCCATTGCCCCTGGTACATGCCAGGTTGATTTGGACTGCACATTGGCACACTAACATCTGTCATCTCTTGGGTGTCTAGAGAGCGTACTAAAACCATATTCACATGTCCAAACTGATCACCTCCAACATAACGCAAGCACACACCAGGTGGCCAAGCTTCAGATCCTAGAACACCAACATAACAAATGACATAAATTACTCAAAGAGAAAAATGAAAAAAAAAAAAAAAAAAAAAACACCCATCAAGAACTGCAATCATCAAGAACTGCAATGGCTATTATGTTACAAGCTATGCAGACAAAATATAAAAAAAAAGTGTGTGTGTGTGTGTGAGGTTGAACTACTATAATTACCACAATACACACACATTACAGCTACACAGTGGACAAATTGGGACGGATAAACAATTATTTTTTTTAAACAGAGTAAACTAATGCAGTTTGAAAATTGTGGCACACTTTTTAAAGTGGTTTCCCATCTTAGGGTTTCACCTGCTCTCCTGTCTCCCCATCTATTTTCTGGTTATCCGCTCAGTCCAGCAGCATGATCCATGCTTTTTGTAAATTGCTCAGTTCTCTTTCGATTTACATAAAGATCACAGAGACACTAATCAAGCGTTAATTAGGGCTCAGCAGCTGAAAGCACATTACAGAGAAAGAGAATATAGGTGGTGGGACCGAGTCATCAGCCCAGCTATATAGGTGGTATGGTACCTAGGTAACGAGCTAAAAACACTGAGGAGGTGTTATTTTTTAACAAACATCTCCAACCATAAAAAAGCAGCCTTACAGAACTTTTTCCTCCAAGATTTCTGTCAGACTCTGTATTGGAGACTTAAAATGGAGACTATGATACAGATATGAACGCAGCTTTAGAAACCAGAGTAAATGGGAACAATATCCCAACATTTTACAAAAGATAATCATGAACAAGGAGAAACAATATCTATCGGTGATCACAAATTGCAGTTACGTGCAAGTAGCAAACTAATACAACCTTGCAAATTTTTTTTTTTTTTTTTTTTATTCTTCTTCAATTGAATGTATTTTGTTAAAAATTGTTTTTGTAAATTTTGCTTCTACAAAATGAAAGCATAAGCACTATAAGTTGCAGAATGTTGTTTACTAGCCAGTCTATCAGATTTACTGCCAAACGGATTATTGCCCCCCTCTCAACCTCTCTCAAAGCACTTAGGCTAAGGCCTCACATTGCGGAAAAGCTGCTCTTTTAGTTGCCAAAGCCAGGAGTGGATTGAGCAGAAGAGAGAAGTAGAAGTGTTTCCTTTATATTTTCCATTCTGCTTGTAGCCAGTCCTGGGTTTGGCTTAAAAAAAAAAAAAAAAAAAAAAAAAATGCAGCAAAATCCACGACATAAAAAGCAGCTTTTCCGCAATGTGAGGCCTCAGCCCTAGGCCAAGACCCCACATGGCAGAAATGCAGCATTTATTGTTGCAGATTTTGCTGGGGTTTCTTGAGCCAAAGTCAAGACTGGATTTAGCAGAAGGGAAAGGTCTAAGTGCTTCCTTCATATTTACCATTCTTTTTCAAGCCACTTCTGACTTTGGCAGCAAAATCTGTGATCTGGTGATACATCAGCTTAAGAGATCTTTCAAGAGATGTCAGGAAACAACTGGAGAAATTAAGTAAACAGTAAATTACACTCTACAGCTTGCACTGCTATGCTTATGAATGCAAGCTGCAGAAAGCAGACTAAGCAAAACTTTTAATTAAACTCAGAATAATAAAATAATTTTAAAGCTCAAAATAAATTATTTCAATAATAATAATAAAAAAAAAAAAAAAATCACAGTGAAGGTTTACAAAACCTATAAAGCATTTCTAAACTTTTGGGCAACTTTGCATTTTCAGTATTTCAGTCATTAACACATTTTGCAATATACTTTATAAACATATTTTACCTCTTTTCCGTGAATTCCTCTTGCTTCTGTATTGAGAGCTGTTCCTGCCTCTCACTGAATGTTACCATGTACGAGCTTGGAATACAGGGCTGTGTAAAACAGTTATATCTCGGACATTATAAAACATACAAACTTGCTTTTGGTGTCATATGTAAGTGGAGATTCAGTGCTATCAATATTATTTCTAGTGATATCACTGGTTCAAAATACGGTTGGGATTGGGATATTTATATCATATATATATATATATATTATGTAGTTGCATATGAATAACCTAATCCAGACTGTGTTTTCAACCAGTGATATCTCTGGAAATAAAGATAACACTACAACCTTAGTGTCATATGAAAGAAGAGAATCTCCTTTTTCATATGACATCAAGTTTATCCGTTTTATAGTGCCCGAGATAAAACTGTTTGAAGTGACCTCCCCTACCCTTATTTTCTCTACATTTAATATAGCCCGTACTCCAAGCCTGTACTCCATGCCCAGTTACTAAGTGAGAGGCAGAAACTAACTCTCAATACTAAAGCCAGAGACAGAATAAAGAGATGCAGTATTTCATAGAAAGCAGCCAACATGTGTTAATAAAGTATATTACAAAATTAATGACACAAATACTGCCAGAAAATCAAAAGTTGTCAAAGTTTAGTTACGCTTTAAAAATGTAAACCTGTGAGTTTAAACAGTAAAAGGAAGAACTAAGTCTCAAGGGTCTCAAAACCTGAATGAACTCATGGGGAAAAGGAGAAATGAAAAAAAGTAAAGAAGGAAGTGTAAACAAGGCAAAGGGGGTTGGAATTGGGGGAGGTTGGGTTTGAAGTCTATCCCAAGAACAGCCAATTTGTTCTACGGGTCTGAAATAGGTTTGGAAGGGGTTATAATGCAAAAATGCTACCCAGTGACCCTGTGCCATCACCACATTCATAGGCCGATTCCATTGCTGTGATATTAATAGAAGTACATGAAAGGAGGTCTCAAGAAAAGTTCCAATCTCCCAGTTTTTCACAAAGGTATGCCTGCTTGGTTCTAGCCAGGAGATTAAACTAGACGCATGTGATGAAGTGGTGTTAACATTGTATGAATTTGGTGAAAGTGGAGTCCTATTGGATAAAGCTGAAGAGGCAATGTGACAGAAATATCTGAATTTTTCTGAGAGTGGTGTATTATGTTTAACTTTATGATTCTCAAAACAGAGAGTAACAACAAGAGTATGCTGTGAACTTGGTAGAAACTATGTTCCTTCAATTACACTATGTAACACAAATTTTGTTCACAGCTTTTAAATGTTATATTCCAATTGCTTATGTCAAAAACAAATTAAAAATTGCTTACATTCATCATAAACTTCGCTTTTGTGACCACGGCAATGAAAATTATGCATTTTTACTATAGAAACAGACGATTTTGCATCTTCTCATTTATACAGTCAGACTAAGAACACTACATGCATTTACGACTATACTGCAAATCAGTTTAACGAATCAATCCCCAAATATAGTCGTCCATCATGTTTTCGTTATATTGTCCTTGGTAACGGCGTTCAAAGTTCATAATGTCCTGGTGAAAGCGCTCGCCTTGCTCCTCTGAATAAGCTCCCATGTTCTCTTTGAACTTATCAAGAGGAGCATCAAGAATATGGATTTTGAGTGACATCCTGCAGCCCATTGCAGCATAGTTCTTTATCAGAGTCCGAACCAGTTGTACATAGTTTTCATCTTTATGATTGCCTAGGAAGCCGCGAACCACTGCGACAAAACTGTTCCAAGATGCTCTCTCCTTCCTATTCAGCTTCTTGGGAAATTCACTGAACTCTATGATCTTCTTGATTTGTGGTCCGACGAAGACACCAGCTTTGATCTTTGCTTCAGACAGCTTAGGTAAAAGATCTTGGAGGTAATTGAAAGCTCTCGACTCCTTATCTAGAGCCCTGACAAATTGTTTTATGAGCCCCAACTTGATGTGTAGTGGTGGCATCAGCACCTTGCGTGGGTCCACCAGTGGCTCCCACTTTACATTGTTCTTCCCCACAGTGAACTCTGTCCGCTGAGGCCAGTCCCGCCTGTGGTAGTGCGCTTCAGTATCCCAGCTGTCCCAAAGGCAAATAAAGCAAGGATACTTAGTAAAACCACCTTGGAGGCCCATCAGGAATGACACCATTTTGAAATCTCCGATAACTTCCCAGCCATACTCATCATACTTCAAGGCACCTAGCAACATCTTGACACTGGTGTATTCCTCTTTCAGGTGCACCGAGTGAGCTACAGGAAGAGACGGATACTTGTTCCCATTGTGAAGCAGCACGGCTTTGAGGCTCTTGCATGAGCTGTCTATGAAGAGGCGCCACTCATTCGGGTTACAGGTGATACCTATAGCCTCGAATATACCGGCCACATTGTTGCAGAAGCACAGTCCATCTTGATGACTGAAGAAGATGGAAAAAACTTGGTGACGCTTCCTCTGATCTGTGACTTGGACGCTTTCATCTAATAAGTTCCATTGCTTGAGCCTTGATGTCAGAAGCTCAGCGTTGGACTTGGTGAGACCAAGGTCTCTGATCAGATCGGTGAGGTCTTTTTGGTTAGGGTAGTATGGCTTCCGCTCCTCATCTGCATATGAAGAGAAATCGTGATCTTCAACGTCTTCCTCGATGTCTGACCTGCTGCTTTCTTTTGAAGGTGGTGTAGCTCTGTCTGGAGGTGTTGGTACAGGAAGTTCAGGGCAGTGTGGTACAGGGGCAATAGATGACGGAACGTCAGGATACGTTACAGGCGGTGCATTTTTGCCAGTGCGACGTTTGGAAGGGTCCACCCTGCAGAAGTAGCAATTTGTTGAGTGATTAGTCGGTTTACGCCAAATTCTTGGGATAGCAAAATGCATGGCTCTCTTCTCTCCCCTGTACCAACCTATAAGCAAACAAAATAATATTTGGATTGAGAATTTGATTTAGGCCTATTTCACACTAATGACTAGTGATATTTACAATATTAACACAGTTAATCTGCTATTTAAGAGAGTAGCATTTATCCACTTACCTTCAAGAGTTTTCTTGCAGTGCTCACATGTGAAATGAGGAGCCCATGGTTTGTCTTGGTCACCAATAGGCATGCCGAAGTATGCTTTGTAGGCCTCACACATCATAGCAGATGCTTCCACAGAGTACTTTTTCCCTCTGGTCTTTATAAACTGGCCACATACGTAGCAAAATGTGTCTGCTGGATGTATGCAACCTCTTGATGCCATCTAAATTGACTAAGTTGCTGTGAACTGTAAGGAAAAAGGATGTCTCTCCAAACTTGATAAAAATGTTCTTTATTCCATGCAGTATTAAAGTTCAAGAGTGTACTGAGGATTCAGCAGAGCAAGATTGATCACCCGGTACCAGAGTAACACACAATATATACATTTACATTCCTAAGCTCCTCCTGTAATGGGTGTAGGGTGAAGTGTGAATACTGTCGTTATCAGAATCTGAATAGATATTGAATTCACACCTGTCTGTCTAGGTCAATTCCCCTTTGTCTGTGATGGCCATTGCCCACTTACTATGCAATCCCAATCAATTAGATCCTGTCTCTCAGGAAGGGCTATAGTGGCCCTATATAACTGTAGTTACAGCTACCTACAATTCTGTACAGTCCCAGAAAGTTCTAGATAATTCTGGGCAGTTCTAGAAACTTCTTGATAGTTCTCACAATTCCAGAAGCTTCTTAAGTATCTTGAAATATTGCGAATATCCTTAAAAACAGATCATTTTCAAAATATCATTGTGCTGACCACAAAAGCAAAGTTTACAGGGAATAATAACTTTTTTCTATTCATTTAAGGTACAAACAATCAGGAAAACACACTTAACAGCTGGGAACAAATATTTTTTTGAAAATTGTTACATGGTGTTAATTGAAAGAGTAAATGTGTGATGCCAGAGAAAAAATAATGGATTGAGACTGATTCTTGAATACGGATTGTATACGTTGAAAAACATTGTGGCTCTCTGCCAAAAACCGGACCAAAATGGACTCCGGTTGTGTGTGGTGTCGCAGCTTAGTATCATTAATATCCATGAGCCTGAACTGCATTTATGTGGCAAATCCATGTACTACAAGGTCTACAATGACGTTTTATAGCAATACATATTAATTTCAACTACTACCCTGTTTCTCCAAAAATAAGCCCTACCCTGAAAATAAGACCTAACTTGATTTTGCATGGTTTTGGAGTAAGCTTGAAATATAAGCCCTACTCCAAAAATAAGCCCTAGTTACAGTCAGCGCTTCCAGCACTAGGTTATGTTATGTAACCTCATGGAGACGGAGAACAGGCATAGCTCCCAACCGTCCTGGACAAGTGCCCTGCTACCTACCGCTACGGCAGGGCAAAACCCGTTCACCCATTCCCGAGTCTTGCTCCAGAGTCCCGCCTCCTTGGTCAGAGTAAACCTTCCGAGTGCCGCCTCCTTGCTGCTACTATGCTGTGGGCTTGGCTACCTATGTGACCAGATGTCAGGTACCACCCCTGCACAGATGCAACCACTCCACTACAGCACCGCTCCCTTAGCTTAAAGGAGAGGAGATAGAGAGGGTTTGGTGCCATTGCCACACAAAGTGTTCAGAGACATATAGTGTGTCAGTAAGTTTGTTTAAGACCCACTGACACTGTACTATCAATTGTGAATGTCAGCTATGGTTAGGTCTCCTAACCCTAACCATTTTACAAGATTTCTCCAGAGCGAATCAGAAAAGATTCTGAATTGATCAGGTGCCTGAAAAATAAGACCCCAAGAATAAGCCCTAACCCTTTTTTTGAAGAAAAAAAATATTTAAGACCCTGTCTTATTTTCGGAAAAACACGGAAAGTGACAGCTGCAGCACACATGATTGAATAAAACTCTATGCATTCATTTGATATATGGCTGGAGCTCAACAGATAAAATCAAATATTGGTGCTACAAAAAGTCGAAGTGTAGCCCTGGACTACAGTTTCCCGGAAGAATGCAGGCATGTTTCTCCAATTTTGGACAACCCCATTAACTCCTTCCAGACCACACGTTGTCTTTATACATTGATTTGAAGCCCAAAGGTAGCAACCCCAAAAGTGAAGAAAGCAGCCAGTAGCGCTCCTCCACTCAAGCAGGAGTTTCTTGCAATACAGAAACAATGCATAATAGGCCGTAATAGGAAGGTAAACCTGCCCCTCTTAATGAAGGGCTCACAGATTAAAAACAAGAATTAACTCCTCCCCCCTGGAGCCATATGAGAGCTTAATGTTTGCAGGACAAATTGTTCTTCATAATGGTACCATTTATTATTCGGTACAATGTACTGGGAAGCTGGTAAAAAAAAATTCAGAATACGGTGGGATTGGAGAAAAAGTACATTTGTTCGACTTTCTATGGGCTTCGTTTTTACGGTGTTCACTGTGCAGCCTGTATTCTATGTTTTGGTACGATTCCTAAAATACCAAATTTATATAGTTTTATTTACATTTTAACCCCTTAACAAAAATCTAAAACTTTGCAAAAATAAATATTTTCTTTTTCCTTAGAGTCGCCATATTCTGACACCCATAACTTTTTTTTTTTTTATATTTCATAAAGCAGCCTGTCATACAAATAAATGCTAGACAAGCCTTCAATAGGCGCCTGGCTGTCATGGCAACAGCTCCCCGACCCCGTATCTTGTTCCGGGTGGCAGCCAATCCTTGGCAAAATGAGCAGCCACCATATTTAAATACCCAACATTCACCGTACTATTACAGCGAGATGTCAGGAAGGGGTTAAAATAGAGGCAAAATAAAATCCCAACGGCTAAATCGGATATTTAAACAACAATACCAGGGAATGTGGCCAGGAAAAATTCTATAGGTCAGATCTAATCTGTGACAACAGATACCGCAAGACACAGCAGAAGCTGTTAGTAGGTACACCATCTGAGCTAACCAATCTAGGAGGAAGCTCTGGAGTAATGGAAAATTCACACTTGTGACATGCTGATGGTTGTTCTGGTCCGTCAGAGGACCACAACAACGGACATCTACAATTGAAGTTAAATACAGACACTGACGGACCTACTGATTATAAAACTAAAACCAGCAGAAAAAAAAAAAAAAAGTCATCTGTGCAGGACTTTTTCATCCACTGATTTTAGCGGACATTGAGACAGGTAATTTAAATTATTGGAATAAAATCATATAAACAAAAGAAACCCTAGAGTTATAAACAAAACTCTGCACAAAATAAATGTCATAGCACAAAAAGATTTATACATGCATATTAAAAATCCACCCTAGTGAGTATTACAAACAAATATTGGAGATGTAGGGTTAGTGTACTGTGGGCCCAATTTGAAGGTACACCTTATAAACAGAAATGGAATTAAGGGGGTGGCCCACCCAAGGTTGGTTTCCACATTTGGGGTAGTAAATTCTCAAGGAGACTAGCCAAATCTCTATGGTATCATTTTACATTTAACACATACTTTTGTAATTGTATATCAATGTATTTTGATAAATTGCTGGGTTATTATGGGACACCCGAAGGGGTAGTGAGATGAACCATAGAGATGTGGTAATACAGTGCAAATGTGGGACTAGCTATTGTTAGAAGGGCTCTTTTTTCTGTCTTTTGTTAGAGAGGATCACTTCCATTTATGCACCATGAATAAGATCCAAATATTCGGAGATATAGTTGGGTATGGGGTCTTTCTGTAACAGTTGAAAAAAAGTATCAGATAAGATTCTATCGACCTCCTGTATGTAAGTATTGTGGTCTTGTATTACTATTACTGCTTCCTTGTCTGCACTCTTAATTGCAATGTCCAGGTTGGCCATAAGAGATTTTGAGAGATGTCTTTCTTCCTTCATAAGGTTGTCCCTACTTTATCTGGGTTTGGTTCCTAGATTACGAAATTCAGCAGCTACCAATGTGTAAAAGTTTTTACATTACTATGCTTGTTTTGAGTGGGATAAAAGGTGGATATGGGTCTGAGACGAATATGAATAGGTGCTGGAATTTCTATAGGTCCTAGATTAGTTAGGGTGGGGGGCAAAACAGAATTGGCATTCCCATTCACTCCTACTATAGCAAAATTCCTGGTTAGTACAAGTTTACAATAATACATGTTCAAATCTATAAATAGATCAACCTAATTAACTTTCTAATTGGGGCAAAATGATAACCTCCTACAAAAAGGGCTTTCTTCTGGTTTGAGAATATATTTTTTATATATTAAAGATGGTTATGCCACAGTTTTGTTGTGTTTGGGAACGGGTTCCCTCTTTTTCCTCTGGCCGCCTCTGCAGCCTCAATATCTGGTCAGTTTTTTTGGGGGGGGAAAAGTCTTTTCCCAATTTTGTGTATAGCCCTATTCAACTGTAGTAATCCGATACTTTGGGGCAGTTTGGAGTTTCCCAGATGTGGAACGTGGCCACTGGGGTGAGCACAGGTGGGAATAAAAAAAAAAAAAAAAAAAAAAATAAAAAGATTCGGAAGTGTTACATGCCGAGGTGTTAGAATGGGAAAGAATTTTAAGAGAGGATAGGCTAGATTTGGCCTGAGGAAAAAGGTGTATTCACTCCAGAGCTTCCTCCTAAATTAGTATGTACAGCTTCTGCACTGCCCAAACAGCTTCTGCAGCATGTCGTGGTACCATGGAAACCAGTTTTCTGTTATTGTCAGATAGTACTGTCGGAACTTTTACAGGACCCATCCCTGGTATTGTAGTTTAAAGGGGTTGCAAAAATGGACAACCCTTTTAATATTTAAATCAGCTGGGAGCAATGAAACAAATAAAAAAAATAAAAAAAAAAAATACTTACCTTTCCACGGTGCTCTGGTGTCCTCCCCGAGCGTCCGGTTCTTCTGCTCCAGCGGCGTCTTCCGGGGGTTCCACTGAAACCGCTGAGGCCAATCAGCGGCTTCATCGGAACGACGGAAGAGACCCGGGAGATGCCGCTGGCGCAGAAGAACCTGGACGTGCAGGACGACACCGGAGTACTGTGGAAAGGTGAGTATGCAATTTTTTCTTTTTTTTTTTGTTTCACTGCCCCCAGCTGATTTAAACGCTAAAAGGGTTGTCTATTTGCCTGTACAACCCCTTTAAATATTCAATTAGTCCATGCTTTTAATACTTGCTGTTATTAGTCTGTGAATCCTCCCACTAAGGAGGACAGGTTTACTGCACTTTTGGGCTTGAATATGAGAGTTTCAATTGCTTGTTTATAATTTTTTTTTTTTTATGCTTACTTGTATAGCGCCATCATATTCCACAGTGCTTTACAGACATTGACAGTCACTGTCCCATATAGTTGCACACAATCTACATTCCCTATCGGTATGTCTTTGGAGTGTGGTAGGAAACCGGAGTACCCGGAGGAAACACGGGGAGAACATACAAACTCCTTGCAGATGATATTATTATTATTATTAATAATAATAATAATCATCCTTTAATAGTCCCACCATGGGGAAATTCAGTGTGTTACATCAGCAAAGATAAATCAATACAAATACAACATATACAAGAATGTTCTAAGGTAGATGCATTTAATTGATAGTAGACAGACAGATAAGAAGTAGCAGAGGGGGTGAGAGGGGGGGGGATATCACAAACAGAAAGGTATTTCAGTTCTCTCCCCTTATGTCGGTGTTGGTTGTACAGCCTGACCGCAGTGGGGAGGAAAGACTTCTGATGCTGCTCCTTCTCACACTTAGGGTGAAGTAGTCGGTCACTGACAGTACAGCCCAGCGAGATCACGATCTCATGCATGGGATGGGAGTTATTCTCCCGCATGGAGCTCACCACGGACAGTATCCTTCTGTCACCCACCACCTGCACTGGGTCCAGTGGGCTCCCCAGGACAGAGCTGGCCCTTCTAATCAGCTTGTCAAGTTTATTTCTATACCTGGTTGAGCTACTGCATCCCCAGCAGGCCACTCCAAAGAAGATGGCTGATGCCACTACCGAGTTGAAGAAAGTCCTAAGAAGTGCCCCTTGGACTCCAAAGGCTCGCAGCCTCCTAAGCAGGTAGAGCCTGCTGTGGCCCTTCCTGTACAGGACCTCCAAGTGATCTGCCCAGTCCAGTTTATTATTAAGGAGCACACCCAGGTACTTATAGGTGTTGACAATGTCAATGCCCGTCTCCTGGATATCCACTGGTTTAGGCGGGCATCTGCATTTATGGAAGTCTACCACCATCATCTTGGTCTTCCCAGAGTTAATCTTCAGGTGTTTCGGATGGCACCAGTCCACAAAATCCCGGTTCAGTTCTCTGTACTCCCTGTCATCATCGTCTGTGATGAGGTCTACTATTGCAGTCGTCAGAATACTTCTGTAGGTAGCAGCTAGATGAGTTGCACCTAAAATCTGCAGTGTACAGTGTGAAGAGGGAAGGGGCAAGAACTGTTACCCTGAGGTGCCCCAGTATTACAGATCACGGTATCTGACACACAGTCCCGGGCTCTCACATACTGAAGTCGATTTGTGAGGTAGCCTAGGATCCAGTTGAAGAGGTGGTGGTCCACTCCAGCAAGGGCCAGCTTGTCTCTCAGTAGACCCGGCTGTATGATGTTAAAAGCACTGGAGAAAATCAAAGAACATTATTCTCACCGTGTTTCCTGGTATCTCCAGGTGAGAAAGAGCCCTGTGCAGATGGTGGATGATAGCATTAATCACCTCAATGCCTGGCCGATACGCAAATTGGAGAGGGTCCATAATGGGGCTCACTAGAGGGCGGAGATGTGTGAGAACCAATCTCTCTAAGATCTTCATCAAGTGGGATGTCAATGCTACAGGTCTGTAGTCGTTGAGGTTTTTTTCGGAACTGGTACCACACAGGAAGATTTCCATAATTCAGGGACCATTTCCAGTTTCAGGCTCATATTAAACATATATGCAATTATGCTACACAGCTGATCCCCATAAGCTTTAATTAGCCTTGCATTGATGTCATCCGGCCCTGCTGCTTTCCCCGCCTTGATCTTTTTCAGCTCTTTTTTCACCTGGGCACCTGTGAAGGTCAGAATATTTGGAAAAATAGAGAATAAAAGCCGGTTCCAGCATCCAGAAATTTAAATAAAATATAACTTTTAATTCATGTAAAATTTAAAAAAAAGGTAACAACAGTTACATGAGAAGAGGATCCGTAACCAAGCCTACGCGTTTCAGGGCTTCTAGCCCCTTAGTCATGGCTGCTTGAAGATCAACTCAAAACTGAATTTAAAAACACAAATGAATAAAGGATCCCCACCCACCATAAAATACATACAAATAAAATATATACAAAAACAAAAATAGAAAATATATATATATATATATATATATATATATATATATATATGTATATAAACATAATGTAGTGCTTCATTAAGATGACATACAGTATATGACGTTCTCCACAAATTTCAAACTTTCTAAGGGAGAAATCACATGATCTATAACATGTGACTAATGCAAATTCAAAAGGAGTAAATGGCAAATTGCCGTCAGCTAGTTTAAACATATAAACAATATTCACGCGATCTCCCTATTACAATGACATATAACAACCCCTCCACAAAATTCAAAATTTATAAGGGAAAAATCACATGATCTATAACATGTGACTAATGCAAATTCAAAAGGAGTAAGCGGCAAATTTTGTGTGGAGGGATTGTTATATATGTCATTGTAATAGGGAGATCGCGTGAATATTGTTATATGTTTAAACTAGCTGACGGCAATTTGCCGCTTACTCCTTTTGAATTTGCGTTAGTCACATATTATAGATCATGTGATTTCTCCTTTAGAAAGTTTGAATTTTGTGGAGGGAACTTCATATATGTCACCTTAATGAAGCACTACATTATGTTTATATATATATACTGTATATAAATATATATATATATATATATATATATATATATATATTTTTTCTTTTTTTTTTTTTTTTGTATATATTTGAAATATATTTATTTGTATGTATTTTATATGTGATTGCAATCTATAAATTTGTGTTTTATATATTTATATATACTTTGTATCCTACAGGATGTTAATAGTTACATTTAGTGATGGGTGGGGATCCTTTATTCATTTGTGTATTAAATTCAGTTTTGAGTTAATCTTCAAGCGGCCATGCCTAAGGGGCTAGACACCCTGAAACGCGTAGGCTTGGTTACGGATCCTCTTATGTAACTTACCTTTTTTTTAAATTTTACATGAATTAAAAGTTATATTTTATTTAAATTTCTGGATGCTGGAACCGGCTTTTATTCTCTATTTTTACAAATATTCTGCTCTAACGAAGTCTGGAGAGTGTTCTCTGCATCCTATGATACATTTTCTATAGAACTAATTGGCATATGGATACGGTGAGCCGAAGATTTAACTTTCTTTCATCCACATGTGAAGGTCAGACTGTGGTCAGATAAAGAGGGATTTCTGGATTTACTGGCCTGGTGGGAAGTAGCCGCAGGGAGTGAAGTCACTAAAAAAAGGGGGAACTAAAAGGATATGCTGGGGTGTGAGGAGCTGGTGTGTGATCAAATCTATTGAAGAATAGATTTAGTTCGTTAAGTCAATTAACATCTGCCTCTATGTGGGAGACAGACTGTCTATGATGTTGTCCTTGGCGGGATTTCAACCCAGGACTCCAGCGCTGCAAGGCTGCAGTGCTAACCACTGAGCCACCGTGCTGCACACAATTGATAAAGGGGGTTTCCCCAGAAACTTGTTGCGTCACGGTATTGCAATTGTTGGCTGCTTCCTTTTCCTCTGGGATTGCCTCTTTGGCTTCAAAGCAATGCTCGTTGATACCCAGGATACCCGTTTTTTCTAACCGTGAGCAGCCCCTATATTCCACATGCCACCATACCCTAATGAGTTGTAGTGACACGTCCCAACTATAAAAGGAAAAGGTGAGAGCATCTCTCATAATACTTTGTTTTGTTGTTTTATATTTTGCATTATGTAGCGCCCAGCACTGTTTATTGTTACAGTGATTCAGTCTTTGACTTTATATGTCCAGGCATTGTTAAGCAGGGAAAGCAAGGACAGTTTATTACCATCTCTAATTTTCCAATCAAGGGCACAGCGCTCAATGAACACTATATACTGTATGGGAGCCGACGTAATGGAGCTCCACTTCGGGCCCCGCGGTCACATGACCACCAGGGGCTAGGAACTGCATGAGCTTCTGGGTCCTAGACTACCACATGCCACTACCATGCTCACATCAAAAAATTACTTTAACAGAGGGAAAATTTGAAAAAAATATTAGTAGCACTTTGTGCTATTAAATAAAAAAAAATTAAAAAAAATCATAAAAAACTGTGAAACACACATTTCCCCTCCTTTTTTGTTTACATTTTAATACTGATATTAAAATAAAGAAAACATGGAAAAATAAAAACATGAAAATAAAGCCCAACATATCACTGAAAGAAGCAGAAATTATTTAAATAACCCAAAAGAAAAAAAAAAATGTTATAGCTATCAAAACAGCAGGAACAAAAAAACAAAAAAAATATATCATCTAGTCCTGAACCAGTCAAAATGAACTAGTCAAAATGAACTGTGTATGTTACAGGAAACTAGCCCAATGAACAATTTGAGAGTCTTCAAGATGAACAAGGGGAGCTTCTTTAAGAGTTTAATAGGTTTTGGATGAAACTGAGGTGGTATCCAAAGGTATGAATGAACCAGCACTGGCTGGATATCGGGGTTTTTTCGTGGAGAACCATTATATTGTTTAGAGAAGGGAGATTTGCGAGAGTAGATAATATGTAGTCAGATCTTGAGCACCTAAGCCCTCCTCTAATTTTAAGCTATTTAAAGTAAATTGAGAAACTTGAGGTCTCCTATCCTTCCAAACAAATGAGATTATTTTATGTTGGAAATTACATAGTAATTACATAGTATTTATGAGACAATCACGACTGGAAGCATATTTTGGGTAGAAGAGGCATGTTATTATTACTTTTTAATTTACCTAACGTTTTTATGTTTTGATATTTTTTTTTTTCAGGAAAATATGGTTTTCTGATTGTTCCACAATCAAGACTATAAACAAGCAGTAGGCTAACCTGTCTCGTTAGTAGTTGGAGAAAATAGATAAAGAGAGGGGAAACCCACTACTAGCGAGGGAAGAGAACTAATAAAAATTAGTGGAGACAGCATGTGCTTGCTCTACATCAAATAATACCACATTTCCTCTTCCAGGGAAAAATATAGCTACCCACAATATCAGCTGATAGATGTTTTTGAAACATTTTATGGAAATATTGCAAAAACAAGTTCAAATTAAAATAGGAACACATATACAGTGGGGAAAAAAGTATTTAGTCAGTTACCGATTGTGCAAGTTCTCCCACTTAAAAAGATGAGAGAGGCCTGTAATTGACATCATAGGTAGACCTCAACTATGAGAGACAAAATGAGAAAACATATCTAGAAAATCACATTGTGAGTTTTTAAGAATTTATTTGCAAATTATGGTGGAAAATAAGTATTTGGTCACCTACCAACAAGCAAGATTTCTGGCTCTCACAGACCTGTAACTTCTTCTTTAAGAGGCTCCTCTGTCCTCCACTCATTACCTGTAGTAATGGCACCTGTTTGAAATTGTTATCAGTATAAAAGACTCCTGTCCACAACCTCAAACAGTCACACTCCAAACTCCACTATGGTGAAGACCAAAGAGCTGTGGAAGGACACCAGAAACAAGATTTTAGACCTGCATCAGGCTGGGAAGACTGAATCTGCAATAGGCAAGAAGATTGGTGTGAAGAAATCAACTGTGGGAGCAATAATTAGAAAATGGAAGACATACAAGACCACTGATAATCTCCCTCGATTAGGGGCTCCACGCAAGATCTCACCCGTGGTGTCAAAATGATCACAAAAATGGTGAGCAAAAATCCCAGAACCACACAGGGAGACCTAGTGAATGACCTGCAGAAAGCTGGGACTAACATAACAAAGGCTACCCTCAGTAACACACTACACTGCCAGGGACTCAGATCCTGCAGTGCCAGACGTGTCCCCCCTGCTTAAGCCAGTACATATCCGGGCCCGTCTGAAGTTTGCTAGAGAGCATTTGGATGTTCCAGAAGAGTATTGGGAGAATGTCATATGGTCAGATGAAACCAAAGTAGAACTGTTTGGTAGAAACACAACTCGTCGTGTTTGGAGGAGAGTGAATGCTGAGTTGCATCCAAAGAACACCATACCTACTGTGAAGCATGGGGGTGGGAACATCATGCTTTGGGGGTGGTTTCTCTGCAAAGGGACCAGGACGACTGATCCGTGTACATGAAAGAATGAATGGGGCCATGTATCGTGAGATTTTGAGTGCAAACCTCCTTCCATCAGCAAGGGCATTGAAGATGAAACGTGGCTGGGTATTTCAGTATGACAATGATCCCAAGCACACCGCCAGGGCAACAAAGGAGTGGCTTCTTAAGAAGCATTTCAAGGTCCTGGAGTGGCCTAGCCAGTCTCCAGATCTCAACCCCATAGAATATCTTTGGAGGGAGTTGAAAGTCCGTGTTGCCCACCCCCAAAACATCACTGCTCTAGAGGAGATCTGCATGGAAGAATGAGCCAACATACCATCAACAGTGTGTGCCAACCTTGTGAAGACTTACAGAAAAAGTTTGACCTCTGTCATTGCCAACAAAGGATATATAACAAAGTATTGAGATGAACTTTTGTTATTGACCAAATACTTATTTTCCACCATAATTTGCAAATTCTTTAAAAATCAGACAATGTGATTTTCTGGATTTGTTTTCTCATTTTGTCTCTCATAGTTGAGGTCTACCTATGATGTCAATTACAGGCCTCTCTCATCTTTTTAAGTGAGAGAACTTGCACAATTGGTGGCTGACTAAATACTTTTTTTTCCCCACTGTAGATGAATGAGGCCACAGTATTTAGGTTACTAGAACAATATATTAGTTGAAGGAATGGTGTACTTCACATTTAATAAAATCTACTCTTTCATTCTAAGTAGGTAAGAAGAGTTGCAACAAGTACATATGAACAAAATATAAAATGCAACATCATTGCAACATTGATGGCGTGGCAGTCGCAAGTATGAAATCAGACATTGAGCCAGCCAGTTCTGGGATGAAGAGTGAGATTGTAAGCCCTTGCAGGCAGGGCCCTCTATCCCACTGTGCAGTTGGTCACTGTTAGTATTGTATTTGTTTTGTATATTTTGTGTACCGTATGTAAACCCTCAAATGTAAAAGCACCATGGAATTAATGGTGCTATATAAATAAACAATAATAATAATAATAAAAATAAAAAGGTACAAAGTCAACTAGGCAGGACTCCTGAAGGCAACCAGAATGTGAGCAAGAATTTACTAAATTAACTTTTTAATTTTGTCACCATTTGCGGCTAGCCCAGTCTCGATGCTAGCGCTTTACAATAAAATCTGCCTTCAACTAGCAAATACTACTAACAGCGCATCTGCTAGGTGAAGGCTGAACACCTCACCCTGCCCTCAATGATCCTGCTGCTGTCTGCCTGCTTCTCTTCCTAGAAGTCCACTGCTGGGCAGAGAAGCCAAGAAGAGAAACAGTCGGGTATCTGCAGGAACGAGCGATTTACTAAACTTCTCAGATTCGTGGTCCAATGGGACTATGACATCTGAAAGTTTAACTATACTTCTTTTTCACTTTTTTGTACTGAATGGCTCTCCATGCTGCGTGAACACAGGAGCTGTTTGGTTGCCATGGCAACAGTGAGCCATCTGAAGGCTCCCAGGCCTGTCAATGCTGTATTATTATAGAGCTGAGGTTATTGCAGTCCTCTATAGTAAAATATGTGTAACCCCTGCAAGGAGCACTTTAACTGCAGCATTTGCTGTATGCAATGCCAAGCCAAGACCCATTACATTCTGAGGGACAGTGGATTAGGGACAGGGACATTTCCCTACACCCTTACTCCAGGGGGAGGAGTTTCAGAGAAAGGGACTGATTGGCTGAGCAGGGAACAATGGGAAAGGTCTGAACAGAAGAGAGAGAGAGAGAGGACAACCATATGGGCTGCAGAAAAAGCTTCTTCCAGCAACTGCCCGGGAGCACGTAGTGTGACAGTGGGTAACCCAGGATATAAAGACAGTTCTGCCAGCCCACAAGCTCACTCTGAGGGTAGAAGCAGCAGCCCTGCAACAGCACCACCTGTCCAGATTGATCAGACTCCCAAGCGGTACCCAGGGCTGCATCCAAGGAGATTTCCTTCCTCACATTCCATTAGTGTCCTCTCATCTGAAAGTTGCAGAACCCAGCGGTACTCCAGGCTGGCACCAGATTTCCTGCAAGAGTTACCCAGTAGAACTTTACTGGAATTTGCTGTATTGCTGTTAAAAAGTTTCTGAGAACTGTTGTAGAAAGGATCTGCTGTGTCTACAGTGCACCAACATTTCCTCAATACGCACCACTGTCCCCGGAAACTGGGCCCCAATGGATGGACTGTTCTTTTCATTGCTGCAGCCATTAGTAATTCTGCATTGTGTGCTGTTATTGATGGGTGCGAGCTGTTACCTGTAGTATGATTATATGTGTGTGATGACTATCATTTGGGGGTCACTATTTTCCGGTGAAGATAAGACACTAACCTTAACCCTGTGCTATTTCCCATAGTTTATTATACCCATTCCCACCACTAGGGGGTTTAATACTGTAGGACAGGGGTAGGCAACCTTTTTTGTTCGGCGTGCCGATTTCGATTAAAAAATCAAAGTTGAGGTACTCAGAGTGTCGGTCAATAATTGTAAGTCTGACAACCCCTGCACACGGTATTATGTCCCATAGCGATCCCTGCACACAGTATTATGTCCCATAGTGGCCCCTGCACACGGTATTATGTCCAATAGCGGCCCCTGCACATGGTATTATGTCTCATAGCGGCCCTTGCACATGGTATAATATTTTAATTTTTATAATATTACAATTGTCATCATTCACTAGCTATTATACTGTGGGGTGTCTTCAGACCCCAGAGTATAATAAAGTGCAGGGCCAAGAGAGGTGACAAACATAAAAAACAATGTTACTCACTTTTTCCTGCACTCCACAGCGCTGTGTTAGCTTCAGGCGCTTCTGCCTGTAGTCAGCGACCGCTGATTGGGTCTCAGGGGTCACGCGTCGCGTCATGCCCTGTCAGTGGTCTCTTACGTCAGGCAGATACGTTCGAAGAGCACACAGCGGCTGCGGATCCAGGGAAGGTGAGTTAAAATTGTTTTTTATGTTTGATCATCTCCCCGGGGGCTCCGCTTATTATACTCTGGGGTCTGAAGAGACCGCACAGTATAATAATAGCAGTTTCGTTTCGGTCATGTTTGGTCCGATCGAAACTGCTGTGTGAGGACTCGGGCTGCCGTGCCAAGGAAATAAGCCTCGCGTGCCGGGGGTTGCCGACCCCTGCTGTAGGATGTACCTGTGCACTGTCATGTGAATCACTGAAACATTTCTCTGTTCGCATTTTATCATTTTCATTAAGTTAACCTTGTTTATCCTTCCCTTAATAAACCACTTAAGTAGTTGCGCCCACAACATTTGAGTGTGTACTAAGCTTAGGTGGGCGTTTCCCCAAGTCAACCCCTAGCGGAAGAGGAAGAACATCCTGCATTCCTACAGAGCTCCTAAAAAAGATTCGGATGGAGGCACTGCATCATAATGAGGTGAGAACTACAACACACCCTGCCTACAGAGGTTGGCCCAGAGGGGTGTTACATATGATTTTCCCATAGACAGTAGTTTTTTGTTTTTTTTTATCTTTTGTGGCATGTTTACCTTTTTGTGGAATTTGTCGTTCAACAAAAGCAGAAAGGATTGAACTTGTTTCGTGTGGGCCTCAGCTGACTGCAGAAATGGTGGCCATAAATGAACCTAGTAGATGGATGATTTGTCAGTTTTTCAACAAAGGTTTGTTTCTTGCTTCTCTAGCAGGAGAAATGAGGCCATTAGCTGGGACTCCATTAGAATTCCCAGGAAGATCTTCTGTCTGCTCAGAATTAGACTGGACTTTTCCAGGTTTGCTAGCCCAGGTTTTTAAAAAAAAATATATATATATTTCTGAAGAGTATACAGAAGATCCACAGATGGGGCTGACAACGGAAAGTCGCCCAGGTACAGGACAATCTGAATACCGTTCAAATGTAAGACCACTGAAACTTCTGCCATGATCTTCGTAAAGATATGGGGAACAGAGGACAGGCCAAAGGGCAGTGCCTGAAACTGGAGATGAAGTCTGGACATATCTGGACAGGGCGATTCTTAAGACCATTTGTGAATCCTGATGTATGGGAACATTGTAATAAGTGTCCGTTAAATCCAAGGAAACCATCAAGCAATCTTTTGCCAGAAGGTTCACATCAATCATACGGTTTCTATCTTGAACTTTTATATGTATATAAAAGTATAGAATAAATTGGTTCAGGGACTTTAGATTGATTATAGCAAGGCAGGTACCGCTTAGCTTCCATACTAAAAACATGGGAGAGTAGAATACTCTTCCCTTTGGTCGAAAAAAAAAAAAAAACTGGTATTAAAAGACTTCCTACTGGAGTAGGAGATTTCTCTGTTTATCCAGTGCGGACTGGTTCGGGGCAGAAGTTTTTATAATGCAAAATCTTAATATTATCAATCTTATCACACCTAGAATCCAAGCTGAAGAGGAAACCTTCTCCCAGGCTGGAAAGTAGTAATTCAGTGTTCCGCCCACCTGAGGGTTGGCATCATTGATTAGATTTTGATTTGGAGGAGACATGGTTGACCCCTTCAAGACAGAGCCTAAAAGTACCTTCGTGACCAGGCCTCATTTTTCAAAACTGACATGTCACTTTATGTAGCAACTTTAAGATGCTTTAACTTACACAAGCGATTTTGAGACTGTTTTTTCGTGGCACATTGTACTTCATGTTAGTGGTAAACATTGATAAATATTTTTGTATTTATTTAAGAAAAAAAAAATAAAAAATAAATAAATAAATAAATAAAAAATTTAAAAAAAAAAATCGCAATTTTCAAAATGTGAAATGCTCTGCTTTTCAAACAGATAGTCATAAAACCCAAATACATTAATAAATATCTATCATATCTCTGCTTTATATTGGCATCATCTTTTAATCGTCCTTTCATTTATTTTGGATGTTATAAGACTTACAAGTGTAACAGCGATTTTCCAGATTTACAATCTCCCAAACTAATTTCTCAGAGAACACTTCAGTTCTGAAGGGGATTATAATTGCCTATATATTAGAAACCCCCATTAATCACCCCATTTTCAAAATTGCACCCCTCAAATAATTCAAAACAGCATTTAGTAAGTTTGTTAACCCTTTTAGCTTTTCACGGAAATTAAAACAAATATAGAGGTGAAATTTAGACATTTAATTTTTTTTTTTCAATAATACATTCATTTAGCCCTAAAATTAACACTCACAAAGGGTTAAAGGAGAAAATGCATTTCACAGTTTGTTAAGCAATTTCTCCTGAGCACAGAAATACCCCACATGTGGGTATAAACTGATGTTTGGGCACATGGCAGTGCACAGAAGGGAAGGATCATCACTGGTTGTTTGAAAAGCAGATTCTGCTGGAATAGTTTTTGGTGCCATGTCCCATTTGCAGAGCCCCTAGAGAACCAATACAAAGAAAATCCCCAAAAAGTGACCCCATTTTGGAAACTACACCCGACAGAATTTATCAAGGGGTATAGTGAGTATTTTGACCCAACACCCTTTTCACAGATTTTATTAACATTGGGATGTGTAAATGAAAAATTATTAAAAATGTCACTTTATCCCCAAAGTTTTCATTTTCACAAGGGGTTAAAGGAGAAAAAGCACCCTACAGTTTGTTAAACAATTGCTCCTGAACACGGCAATACCTCGTGTGGTCGTAATCTGCTGCATGGGAACACGGGAGGGGCTTGAAATGGAAAGAGTGCTATTTGGCTTTTGAAGGACAGATTTTGCTGGAATAGTTTTCGGGTGCCAAGTCACATTTGCAGAGCCCCTAGAGTCTCAATACAATGGAAATCCCCAAAAGTGACCCGTTTTGGAAACTACACCCCTCACAGAACATATCAAGGGATATATTGAGCAGTTTGAAGCTACAGCTGTTTCACAGATTTTATTAACATTGGGACGTGAAAATGAAACTTTTTTTCAAAAAAAAAAAAAAACTCAATTTAGTCGCAAATTTTTTATTTTCACAAGAGGATAAAGGAGAAAAAGCTCCCCAAAGTTTGTTACACAATTTCTCCCAAAAACGGCAATACTCCATATGTGGTTGCAAACTGCTGTATGGGTACATGGCGGGACTCGGAATGAAAAGATCGCTATTTGGCTTTTGGAGGACAGATTTTGCTGGAATAGTTTTCAAGTGCCATGTCATATTTTCAGAACCCCTAAAGTAACAATACAATGGAAACTCCCAAAAAGTGACCCCATTTTAGAAACTACACCCCCCAAGGAATTTATCAAAAGGTATTATCATTTTGAGCCCAAGAGTGCTTCCCGAAAATTAATGTACAAAGTGAAAATTTTAATTTTTAAAGAAATATGCCACTTCGGTGCCCAATACGTTGCGCCCAGTTTGTGTCAGTTTGAGACATACTCTCCTAAAACTATTAAATGGGCTATCCCAGGTAGAAAAAAGTTGTATATGTGGGTGTAAACTGCTGCTTGGGCACACAGCAAGGCTCACAAGAGAAGGAGCAGTGTGCTTATTAGTTCTTGGAGTACAGTTTTTGCAGAGCCCTTGAGGTCCCAGTAAATTGGAATTCCCCCAAGTGACCCCATTTTGTAGGGGCAATTTTAGAGTCTCTACAAATGTGACATGGCGTCCAAAAAATCAACAAATCTAAATCAGTGGTCCAAAATCACATAGCACTCCTTGACATCTGCGCCCTCCTGTGTACCCAAGCAGCAGTTTATGCCCACATGCATGACACTGTTGTACCCAGGATAACATACTTAACAACGCCATATGGGTATAAACTGCTGTTTAGGAACAGCCAGGCACAGAAGGGAAGGAACGCTATTTTGGTTTTTGGACCTCATGCCACTTTTGCAGAGACCCTGAATTGGCAGTAAAGTGGAACCTGCAGACACATAACCCACTTTGGAAGGTACACCCCTCAAGGGATTTATCAAGTGGCATAGCGAGCATTTTTAACCTTTGAGCGTTGCATTAATTTAATTTCCAGAAAGGAATGCATGGTTGATAATGAAAAGTGAAAAATGCAATTTTTCCATAGGTACGCCATTTCAGTGCCCAGCTTGTGTCAACAGAGACACACACTCCAAAAACTGTTAAGCGGGTATCCCGGGCACAATAGCTTTTGAAGCGTTTATCTCTGATACAAGCCGGGCACAACATATTACGCACTGAAATGAAGTATTCCTAGAAAAATTGTCATTTTCACCTTTCACGTATTAATTTCTGGAAAATTAATTAATGCAACACTTGGGGGTTAAACATGCTCACTGTACCCCTGGATAAATTCCTTCAGGGGTGTAATTTTCAAAACGGGGTCACGTGTTAGGGGATTCCACTTTACTGGCATTTCAGGGTTCTGCAAAAGTGTAATGGCATCCAAAAACCAAACCGTCTAAATCTGTGCTCCAAAAACCACATAGCGCTCCTTCCCTTCTGTGCCCAACCAGCAGTTTATACCACATATGACATTAAGTACGTTATACTGGCTACAACAGTGTTATACATGTGGGCATAAACAGTAGGGCGCAAAAGGGAAGGGGAGCTATGTGGCTTTTGGAGCTCAGATTTAGATGTCTGGTATCTGGATGCCATGTCATGTTTGCAGAGCCTCTAAAGTACCAGTAAAGTGGAAAGCCCTAGGGAATGACCCCATTTTGAAAAATGCACCCCTCAAAGAATTTATCAAGGAAGGATTGTAGCGAGCATTAGTATCCCAGACGTGAATGCACAGCGGATGGTGAACAGTGAATTTGTAAACTGTGCAGAGCGCATTGGGAACACCAAATTCCCTACTATATCCCCAGTAGCTCCTATGATTTTTTTTTTTTTTTTTTTTTTTTGGGGGGGGGGGGGGGAATCACTTCTGGTGTCTTTTCATTTTGCAAGCTCTAAATCTGGGGTGTACCCTAATATATGCTCGCACAACTTATACATTCCCTTCCTGCCACAACCAGTTTTGTTCTAATGATTTGGTGATTTTTGTCTTTACATTGTACAACATATATTTTCTTTATTTTTCTGGTGATGTAGCCAGATGAGAGCTTGTTGTGTTTGTGGTATGAGATGTATTTTGTAAGGATATCATTTTTGGGTGCCTATAACTTGACTAAATTTTATTCATTCTTTCTTGGTGGATTAAAAAAAAACCAAAAAACACCCCAATCCATTGTGGTATTTTTTTACCTTTTAATTTTTTTTTCCACGCAGTGTACAACACAAGTAACATGTTACCTATATTCTGTGGGTTGGTACGATTACGGCGATATCTAAATTTACATAGTTTTTTTTTTTTTTATGCGTTACTAGTTTTGTAGAACAAAAACACATTTGGGGAAAGAAAGCAATTATTTTTGCATCGCCATCTTCTGGGATGTGTAGCTATTTTTTTTTTTTTTCCGGTTGACAGAGTTGGTTGAGGGATTATTTTTTTGCGGGATGATCTGTGCTTTTTATTGGTACTGTCTTGGGGTGCATATGACTTTTTGATCACTTTTTCTAGCATTTTTTTAAGGCGAGATGGCGAAAAATCATTATTTCCTTTCTTTTTTTAATTTTTTTTTTTTTCTTTTTAGTGATGTCCCACTAGGAGACCTGAACCAGTGATACGATGATGAGTTCAGCACTATAGACAGCAATACACGTAGATTGCAGTCTATAGAGGAAGTCAGCCTATGCAGACGCATAGGCTGACTGCCTCACTTCTTGGCAGGATCAACCAGGTACTGGGGGCTCCTAGCAGCCTGGGGTCACTGACCAGACCTCAGGCTGCAGAAGATACATATGGGAACCCCGATCTCGCCGTGAGGGGTGCAGAGAGGGGCATTTGGCATGGCGGTACCCCGTGGCATCCAAGGGGTTAAAACCCCTGATTGGAGCTCAGTTCTGATCACGGGTTAAGGAGCAGGGTGTTAGCTGTCAGTTACAGCTAACACCCGCTCCCAATGCCGCCCGCAGGCAGTTTGGCAGCTAATATCAGGGAAAGTTTGTTACTGCAACAAACTTTCCCTGATATGGTGGCTACATGATCTGGACCTGAATCTATCAGGTCCCGATCATGTCTCCGTGAACACCAGCAGCTATTAGCGCTGTGTACACAGAGTTCCTGACCCTTGGGGAGACCCGATCCCCAATTTAGCAAGGTCCATTTATAAATGTCGGCTCGGCACGAAGCCCAGCAAGAGCCAATGTTTATGTACAGTGGGAGGTCACGAAGGGGTTAAACAGGAACCCCTTTCCCGATTGACGTGATCTTTCTTAAATACTTTTACTTTTTTGGTCTGAGCTACATTTTCTCTGTTACTGAGAGGAGCACCTTTGCTGATAGATGTGTTCATTTTAGACCATTATCATGTTTGAAAAGTGCACAACAACCAAAGGGAGTGATGGTAGCATCTTCTTTTTCAATATTGAGCAGTACATCTGTGAATTCATGAGACCATCAATAAAATGCAGCTCCCTGACACCAGCAGCACTAATGCAACCCCACATAAGGAAACCGCCACCACTAGGTTTCTCTGTAGGCACCATGCGTTTTTCTTTGTACTCCTCATCTTTGTGACACCATTTGGTAATTCGGCAATTCCGTTTTAAGCCATCAGTTCCAAAAAACATTTATCTTGGTCTCATCACTTCAGATATAGATATAGCGTCCCAGGTATACTTCATCTTTTGCAGCATGGGTTCTGGCAAATTGTAGGCAGGCTTTTTTGTGCATGGGCTTTAGAAGAGACTTTCTTCATTGACGACACCCATGCATGCCATTCTTCCCCAGTGTATGGCGTATTGCGCCATGGGAAACACTCACCCCAGTTTGGCTTTCTACTTCTTTAGCAGAGAACTTGGCAATTTTCTTCAACCCTTCACATCAGAACGCACTCCTGTTTAGGTGTTAATTTTCATGAATGGCCTGGACGTCTGTGAGATGGTTGCAGTTCCATCCTTGTTAAATTTTTGTATCACTTTTGCTACAGAACTCTTTAAGTAAAGGTCTGCCGATCTTCTTGTGTAAAATTACTTTCTTTTTCAGGTCTTATGACATTTTTCTTCCATGTGGTGCCATTGTGGACATCATGAAATGGGAAGGGGTTTTCTGTCTGCTGGACACCTGTTTAATGAAGAATTATGAGCAAAGCTAAAAGTTAAGACTACAAAATACTTTCATTGGGGTATACTCCAACCAGCCTAAACAGATGGCAGGGCAGTTTTGAAGCTGCTGTAGTTGGGTATTAATCTCATTGTCCAGGGTAAAGCAATCCAGAGCACCGGGGCAGACGGGAGTGGGATGTTCGGATAACAGAGGATGCTAGTCTAAGGTCATTGGCAGATGGAGAGCAAGGTGAGAGTGGTAAACAGTGACGAGGGAGGAGATGTAGGGAGGTGCTATGGATGGATTTGTGGGTGTGTTGTGATAATTTTATATTCTATTCTGTGGTGGAAGGGCAACCAGTGCAGCAACTGACACAAGGTAAATTAATCTGTTTACCAGTTTGACAGAAAGAAAAGTCTAGCGGCTGCATTCAGGACAGATTAGAAGAGAATTGACAGTGAAGATGAGAGAGAATCAGAGCGACAATGAGGGTTTTTGATGTTTCCACAGTGAGAAAAGGGCAAATTCTTGAGATGCTTTAGAGGTGCAGGTGACAAGCAGGGCTGTGGAGTCGGAGTCGTGGAGTCGGAGTCGGTGCCTATTTTGGTGGAGTCGGAGTCGGTATAAAATGGACCGACTCCCAAAATATATAATAAATTGGTACAGTTAGTAGTACAATGCAGTATGTGCTGAATATATTTTCATAAGAATTTGGGAAAATGATGAAATGTTGAAAATGATGAAATGTCCTGTAAAGGTCTGTTCTATTCCTCATATAATGATGGGACTGAGTTCTGAGTGAACCTATAAGGTTTAGCAGTGCCAGGGCTGTGGAGTCGGAGTCGTGGAGTCGGAGTTGGTGCCTATTTTGGTGGAGTCGGAGTCGGAGTTGGAGTCAGGGGAAATTGAGGAGTCGGAGTCAGAGTCGGAGTCGGGGCTTTGGCGTACCGACTCCACAGCCCTGGTGACAAGCGTCTGAATATACGGGGTGAAGGTATGATCTTAGTCAAATACAACCCTCAGAAAGCAGGCATGCTGCCTTGGTGTAATAGTAAGACAAATGGAGATATGAGGGTTAGATCAGTTAGTAGATGGAGGGAACACAAGAAGTTCAGTTTTTGAAAGATTCAGTTTCAGGTAAAGAGAAGACACGATGTTAGAGACAGCAGAGACACATTCACTAGTGTTATGTACTACTGCAGACGTGATGTCACAGGATGAGGTATATAGTTGGGGGTTATCAACACAAAGATGGAATTGAAAGCCAAATCTACTGATTGTTTGTCCAACAGAGGCTGTGTTCAGAAAGAAGAGGAGGGGGCCTAAGACAGAGTCATGAGGAACCCAAACAGCAAGGGAAAGAGGAGAAGATATCGCACCAGTGAATGATGCACTAAATGAGCGGTCAGAAAGATAGGATGAAAACCAAGAGATAGGCCAATAGAATGGAGCATAGTGAAGAGGAGTTGGTGGTCTACAGTGTCAAATGCTGCTAAGAGATCCAGAAGAATAAGTAGTGAATAGTTCGCTTTAGATTTAGCTGTAAAGGGTAGAAGAGAAATAGCATATTAGGCAGGTATAGCCCAATCATTCCAGGAGTTTAGAGATGAAGGGGAGGTCGATAGTTAGTATCACAGGATGGGTCAAGGAAGGGTTTTTTCAGTAGCAGGGTTATGACAGCATGTTTGATGGTGGAGGGAAAGTTTGAGAGAGAGAGAGATAGAGAGAGATAGAGATAGAGATATTAAAAAGTTTAGTAAGGTGAGTTTTAACAGTAGGGGACAAAGACCCCTACTGTGACGGAATAGGATCACTTGTGCAAGAATTAGGGTGAGAAGAAGAAAGGAGCTGGGAGACAACTTCTATTACTAGGTCAAAGAATGAGAGTTCACAATGAGGAGCAAGGGAGGAAAAGGGACTGATACTGCTTGGAGATTGGGTTATTTCCTGAAGGAAGTTTTCGATTTAGTCTTTGAAGTATGTGACCATGTCTTGAGCACTGAGGTCTGTGACAGGTACCTGCACCTTCGGCGTAAGGAGGGAATGAAAAGTGTCAGAGTTGTTTACAGTTATTGGAGAGAGAAGACAGTGGTGAAGTAGGCTTGTCTGGCGAGGTGAAGAGCAGAGTTGTAGGCTTCGAGCATAAACTTGAAGTGAAGAAAATCTGCAAAAGTATTAGATTTTCTCCACAGACGTTCAGCATATCTTAAGCACCGCTGAAAAAAAACATGTTTGAGGAGCGTGCCAAGGTTGCCGGTGTCTGTGTCTGGAGTTTCGGAAATGTCATGGTGGTTTTTAGAGTCTCATTGTAGTGTTTGGTGGTCAGTTCAGGACAGGAGAGAGAAGAGAAGAGATGGGAGACAGTAATGACTGTAGGTTGTCTGAAAGGTTCTGTGTGTTTACAGTCTGTAGATTCTTGTATATGCAGTGGGTTTTTTTATTTTGTGATGGACAAGAGCCTTTGACAAAAAAAAAGAAAAAAAGGTTGTAGTCAGAAATTGGTAGACTAGCATTAGTAAAGTCAGACAGAACAGAGCCGTACGAAGACCAGATCAAGGATGTTAACACCTTTGTGTGTGGGAGAAGAAGTAAGCTGTGAGAGCAAGAGAGGAAGTTAGTGATATAAGGCAAGAGACAGATGGGGAGACAGGGGTGTTAATGGGAATGTTAAAATCACCCATAATCAGGGTAGGAATTTCACAGGATAGGAAATTGGAAGCCATGAAGCAAAGTGATCTAAAAACTGGTAGGGTGAGTCAGGAGGTTGGTAGATGACAGGGAGAAAGAGGAGAAAAGTCTGATAGTGTGGACATCAAAAGAGGGGAAGGAGAGCGATGGCACTGGGGAATGACCTGAAAAGTGCATTGTGGTGGTAGGACGACGCCTACCCCTCCACCCTGCCTATCCTCAGGTCTAGGGGTGTGTGAAAATTAGAGGCCATCATAACAGAGTGCAGCAGGAGAGGCAGGTTAAAAGACTTGGAAATGAAAAGATCTTGAATAATGCCAAGTTTGTTGTAGACTGAATGGACATGAACCCTCTAGTAAAATACATTAAAGGCGATATATCTTGAATGAATAAACATACATTTTCCTGAATAGCCAGGATAAACATTACAATAACTTTACTCCCTAAGATAATGTATAAATCTGCAGTGCATTCGATCTACGATACCTCAGAGTATTGGAGTTTTCCAGAAAAGTTTAAATATGTACTGGGTAGTCTGTTTTATGACTTCATAAATGAGGTCCCATCAGTTTTTCTGCTGCTAGTAATCACAATATGGCTGCTGCACATTTCTGAGGCTGTGGGAGTATATAATAAGGAGCAGTCTGCCCCAACCCTAACCATTGCTGATACTAATGATCTCTTTATATGCAAATCTGCCAGAATTAACTGTACAACAAAAAACAAATAGCTGAGAAAAGCACAACATAATAAAGGACATCTAGGAATACTGGATTTCAAATTCATGGCAAATACACGCAGGCAAGCTGGTGAAACACAGGGGAAAAAAAATAAAACAAAACAAAAAACACTGTCAGGAAAGCTGCTTGCTGTCGGTATCCAATCTGTAGGCACAAAAAGTAGATGCAAGAAGAAAAATGTTTCTTACATTGTAAACAGAGATTTGCATAAACTTCAGTCCTTTGAACAGTTTGCAGACATGTGGGAGCTGTGAGGAGAATCAACCAAATGTGTATGTGATTCACAGTAATTTTCTACTTTTATATGTATTCTAGGGAAAGGGGGGTGATTTTAATTTTTAATACTATTTAATAAATTTATTTATATACTGTAATTTTTAGACCCCCTAGGGGTCTTGAACCCCAGGGGGTCTGACAACCATAACTTTTTTAGATTTCTGAAAACCTAAACCAAACTGGAGACAGGCCATTTGATAGACAAGAACCCTCTGACAACCTCATTGAAAAAACTGGTTGTTAGGCAATGTATCCCCTAGCAACTACATTGTCAAACATGACTGAAGCCTGACTGGCACAGTAAAGATCCTCCATAAGACTGCCTCAGAACCTCTTGGAGAGAGATGAAGCTATTGTGCAGTGAGATGAAGAGATTTTTGCAGATGGGACTGACGGCTACAACAACATGAGAGGGGAGAACATGTAAGAAACAACATTTTTGCTACAAACCCCTATTTAAAGGAAGTGTGATCAAAACCCTTCAATAGGCTCCTGGCTGTCATGGCAATGGATTGCCACCCATGGATCTAGTTTTGGGGTCCAGTGATCCACCCCAAAATGGTGGTACTTAGCTTTGACCAAGGCGCCAGGGGGGACCAGATCATTGTGGTCACTGCTGCTGTACAATATAGCGGAGACCCTGTAGCTAGTGCGGCCGTTCAGTGGCCACCATTTTTAAATACCTAAAATCTGTCTGTCTACTACAGCGGATGTAGGAAAAGGATTAAATAATGGTAGTGTGAGCCTACCCTTATCTATTGACTATTCATAAGTTTGTTTATTTTATCATGAAAAAACACAGGTATAATGAAGTGGGAGAAGGAAAAGAGATCCTTCCATGTGGAGGAATGGAATAAAGCAATCAGTACATGACGAAATACTATTCGAGTACCTAATAACATGTAACATTCCATAAGTTGCTATTAAGATGGTATCTTTGGTTAAACTCAATCAGGCTCTCTCTTCCACCCTTAAAGGGGTTGTCCAACATAAAATGTAATTCCTACACTAATCTAAACACCCTCCCCCCGCCTACTTTCTAAATTACATAATTTATCAAAAATGTATATTTACCCATGACCTCTCCAGGGACATTTTCTGGTTATCTGGTGACGTTCCGTTCGTCACTAATACTGTACCCCCCACCACCACCAAAGGACCTGTGTCCGAGAGGTGCTTACCTGCTGATACTCAATCCCTCTCTCAAACTTTATTAAATCCACAGTATGATTGTTCTATTTTTCCATCTAACAATGTCTCGATAACGGTGGGCACTCTTAAAGACATGCTGGTGGTACTCCAAAATGACACCAATTACAACGTTACTTCTCTGCTCAAACAGATCCAGTCTAATGTACAGGACTTGGTCGTTGGCACTGACCACTTGGAGAAGAAAATGGAGAATTTTCAGAGGCACATAAAGAACTTGTGGATGCCAATAACTCTTTGGAGGATGATGTGAAGTGGCAAAAAGATAAGGCCACAGACACCGAAGATATATCCAGGAGAAACAACATAAAAGTTAGAAGCATTCCGGAAAAGGTCTCCCCTTCAGAACTTTCTGATTATCTTAGTTACATCGGCCTTATCTGCGAAATTAATACTGTACACTGTATATAATAAATGTCAATACAAGTTTTTACGTAAACTATTATCTCAGATTAAAGGGAGTCTATCATTAGAAAAACACATTTTTAACTAATGGCATGTTGGAATAGCCTTTAAAAAGGCCACTCTACTCCTACCTTCCATTCTAAGCAGACCACCGGAAAATGGCCGCCCGGCCACATGCAGTCCGAAGCCTGCGAAAGGCAAAAGTTCCAGCGAAGAGGGAGTGAACATAAGCAGCTAAGGGGCAGTGGAGAGTTATGACGCGGAGGGTGCTCGGAGTGCATCCTAATTATTGGTGGTGATTTTAATTTTGTAATGGATCCCTCAATGGATGCTACCACTCCTACGAGACGTAACCCCCCCATACTCAAACACTGTTTTCCAAGCTCCTCTACGATGTTTGGTGCTTACACCATGGCACAAAGAGGGACTACACTATCTTCTGTCTACCATATCAGTCCTACTCTAGAGTGGACTTTATCCTAGTCTCTGGCCCTTCTCTCCAACTGACAAAATCAGCATGGATTGGGGATATTATGTGGTTTGATCATGCTCTGATCTCGCTTGAACTTCTGGAAAAACTTTCATCCCCTTGCAGTGGAAGCTCAATGGCTCTATCCTGCATACTCATGATTGTTATGACCAAGTTTTGTCAGATTTAAAGGCCTTTGTTCTTCCAAATACAGGATCGGGTAATGACCCACATAGTTTGTGGAACGCTCACAAGGCATTTATTAGAGGTGTTTTCATCAAATTCGGTTCACACCTTAAAAGGCGCAGAGAACAAGAGTTTCCTTAACTACTACCATCCATAAGGCAGAACAGCTTAACAAAGCACCTTCATCCCCTATGCTTTCTGCAGAACTGAGAAGCTTGAGACTTTAAAACTACAAACCCTACTAGCAGCATAAAACGACATAGATTTAAAAAGATTTCAACTGCAATACTATCTAAACAACAATAACAAAGTGGGATCCTTCCTAGCCAGCAGAACACAAGCAAAATCCCGTATCGGACATTTGCTTGATCCACTTGGCAATAAGATAATGGATCCATGCTTAATAGCTTATCAATTTAAATTATACTACAAGTCCCTCTATAATTTGAAAGGCAATCAGTCCACCCTGCAACCTTCTGACACCGATATCACAAATTTTTTTAATTGTCCTTTCCCAAAATCCCCCAATCCATATTACAACCCTCTCTTCCCAGTTTACAGGGTGTCATCTCGGCCTTTCAATCCCTAAAACTTCACAAAGCCCCAGGCCCTGATGGCTTTACTAATAGCTATTATAAACACTTCTCTGCGATTCTGGCCCCCCATTTAACCGCCTCCTATAAGTCACAGTAGTAGTTTGTTTTCCACCCGAAACGTTGGAGGGGACAATTGTAACACTGCCCCAGTCTGGAAAAAAACAGACTACCCCCCCCCCCTCTAACTTTCGCCCGATTTCCCTACTGAACGGTGATTTTAAAATTTATGCAAAAATTTTAGCTGATCACTTGTACAAAATTCTGCCCACTTCGGTACAACCAGACCAAGTAGGTTTTGTGCCCAGATGGTACACTTAGGTTTATCAACTTGGTTCAATGGGCAGAGTCCTCTCGGACTCCTCCTCTGCTTTTGGCCTTAGATGCGGAGAAGGCATTCGACAGATTGCACTGTCTAGTACCTGTCTAGCATATTTGCCAAATTTGGATTCCGGAGTCTATCATATCTTCTATTTTTGCTTTATATACAGCATCCTCGGCAAAGGTATTGGCCTCTGGCTTTCTCTGTGAAAAATTAAACATTAATAATGGCACACGCCAGGGCTGCCCTCTATTGCCCATAATATTTACATTGGTGATGGAAACACTGGCTGAAGCCAATCATACTCACCCATCCATTTTTGATATCTCTGTCGGTAAACCATCCCACAAAATAGGCCTGTACACTGATGACGTAATACTATCTGTTACTAACCCGCTTGCTTCCATCCCAGCCAACCAGTCCACTATGGACACATTTGGTGCAGTGTCTTATTATAAGGTCAATGTTACTAAATCTCAAATACTGAACACTGGTGTGAATAGTAAGACATTTCTCTTTTCTTCCTTCCAATATCATTGGCAGGATGGCTTGTTACCTTACCTTGGGGTCTCCTTGACAAGCCCTAGCTCATCATTATTCTCCTCTAATTATATTTCACTACTCACTAAAACACAGGTGTCAAACACAAGGCCCGCGGGCCGAATCCGGCCCGCTGTCTTCTGTTATCCGGCCCGGCACTTAGCTGGCCCGCAGGGCCGCGGCATTTTTTATTGTCTATGTACATTATGTAATGTAAACCAGCCCAGGACAGGCCGCTTAAAAAAAAAAACAAAACAAAGCTACGCGATACCTGTCCTGGGCTGGTTTACAAGACCTCTGCATGTCAGCGCAGGCGGCGATACAATGACGTCATCACGCCGCCTACGCTGACACGCAGACAAGAAGAGGAGGCGGCCGCGGCTGCATCAAGGCATCGCAGGTAAGTGAAGATAAGTTTTTTTTTATATATATAAATAGGCCGTTGCCTGCTGGAGTATCCCCGGCACGTAACGGCCTATTTACTTACTGATCCCCGCTGCTGGTCGTGGCCGCCCCCGCTTCCCCTTCTGCTATGGGACGCAGAAGCGGCTGTGTGCAGGAGCGGGGATGGTAAGTGAGGCCGCGGCAGGCGAACCCCATCAAATACTACTATTATTATACTACGGGGGCTTTTCAGACCCCGGAGTATAATAATCGGAGACCCCGGGGAGGTGATAAACATAAAAACCAGAGTTACTCACCTCTCCGGCGATCCGATGCTGCTCCCAGCCGGCTTCGGCCTTCTTTGGTGACGTCCCAGGCGTCACGTGAGCCAGGCCGACGTCATTATGTCGCGACGCCGGTCTGTGCGACATTGAAGAAGGCCGAACGCAGGGAGTGCACCGGGGCCCAGGTAAGTAACACTGATTTTTATGTTTGTCACCACCTGGGTCTCCGATCATTATACTCTGGGGTCTGAAAAGACCCCAGAGTATAATAATAGTTCATGGGTGGGGGGGTCACTATGGGGCATAATACCATGTGCAGGGGCCACTGTGGACTATAATACCGTTTGCAGGGGCCACTATGGGGCATAATACCAATGCAGGGGCCACTAAGGAGCATAATACCGATTGCAGGGGCCACTATGGAGCATAATACCATTTGCGGGGGCCACTATGGAGCATAATACCATTTGCAGGCGCCACTATGGAGCATAATACCGTGCGCAGGGGCAACTATTGAGCATAATACTGTGTGCAGGGACAACTATGGAGCATAATACCGTGTGCAGGGACCGCTGTGGGGCGTAATACCGTGTGCAGAGGCAACTATAGAGCATAATACCGTTTGTAGGGGTAAACAGTATTTGTATAGTGCTTAATTTTTTATATATTCAGAAAAGGATGAGGATAGTATGTAACATGCCAATGTCTTAGGTTTTAACAATACATTATGTTCTTCCTGGTTGACCTCAAAGGGCTGATTGTAACAGTAGTAATGTACAAATGTAACTACTCCTTAATAGCTCGCTTATCTGTTAAGGAGAAGTTACTTTTATACATGTGTAAAATAATCTTGGCCCTTCAAGGTACCCCGTGAGGCTGAAGTGGCCCCCGGAGAAAATGAGTTTGACACCCCTGCACTAAGGTATCATCTATGTTAACTAAATTTGACAACCCAACTCTTTCCTGAGCGGGAAGAATAGCTGCAGTCAAGATGCTAATTTTACCGGTTATACTATATATTTTTTGAACTGTTGCCACCCCCCTACCAGCCTCCTACTTGATGCGCCTGAAGGGCCTCCTCACTAGCTTTATTTGGCAGGGATGTAAACCTAGAAACTGCCTTGCTGTTATGACCAGACCCCGCAAGCTTGGGTGTTCCTGATCTTAAAAAGTATTATCAGTCTACTCTCCTGACGCACTTTGTCCATTGGTGGCTGGACCCCCACTCCCTCCCGTAGAGATCAAACGGGAAGCAGCTAGTGTACCACTGATTGCACTTCTGTCCCCTTTATCACAACCACCCTTAAAATTGAAGTGTTACAAATAGTATTGGCCTCTAGAACAGCATTGCTCCATTGGCATCTTTGGAATGTCTACTTATCTCGAGTCGCCCCCTCCAGACTGTGCATCTTTCCTCCTAGGTTAAGTCTGTATTATTAACCAGTTATGTCTTCTATAGCTGACTCTGTAGTAGAAATGTTCTTTTGTTGGACACTTTTCTGTTCACCTTGTTTATGTTGCTTTCCAGAACTGGACTTTAACTTTTGATATCTGTTGCTCACAACTACATTATTTATGCCTCATTTGTTTACATTGCAGAAGAATGGACCAAATCCAGAAGGTGATGAAAAACCATAATGGATGGATGATAAACCAGCGCTTACCCAGCCGTTGGGTGAAGAATATCCTCTTTATTCAGGTACCAACAACACACAATGCGTTTCGGAGGACTAGTCTCCTTTTTCAAGTGTATAAAATGGCTGCATAATAGGTTTGTGAACTGAGCAAGACTAAATAGTCAATGGGACTGACAGGGAACGCCCAGTGGGTGTTCCTAATTAAAAACATAAAAATCACAAGGGAAGCAAGATATTGTCAAACTACTAACATTAAAAGAATGATATTTCAAAAAAACAAACAAGTGTTGACTAAATAAGCTTTTTAGGTTTTCAACAGCTTTAAAAATCGAAGATAACATGGGTAGCGTTTAGCTGTCTCAACTGCGCATGTCCGAATTTTAAAAAACGGGATTTCTGACACATTCCCGCTTGAATCTATGGCGCATGTGCGAAAACAACTCCGCGCATGCGCAATAGTAAGAGACTCAATCTACATCTATCGGCCGCCGATACTCACCGCGCATGCGTGAAAAAAGGAAACATGCATGCACAGAAGGGATTACGGCATCGTCTGTGTCCGGAGACAGGTAAGTATTGTTCACAAGCGCTGACAGATACCCAACCACCTGCTCTATGTCTTCTGTGGGAGTTGTGACTTTTTCACAACCCCCATAAGGTGAGCGACCATTTTGTCATTCACATTTTACCATATTTATAAACGATAATACACAGGGCCTTGCTCGGTGCTTCTCCTCTCTTTTACCTTATTTGTTTACATTGTCTGGAATGTCCTAGTTTGTATTTTTGAAACACTTAATAAAAATTTTCAAATTGTAAAAAAAAGAGCGAGAGAGAGAGAGCGAGAGCGCAAGAGAGAGAGCGGTAATTTTTCTAGCAGTTTATCTTAACAGTAATGAGCAGTACATATATGGATAAACCACTGGTCAAATTACACTGTTATTTACATCCGTCTCTCTCTGCTTCTCTTTTTCCTCCAAATCAACAGTATGGGTTTGACCAGTGAACTGAGCAGCGGCAAGTAGAAGCAGGAGAAGTGACTGATAAGTGGAGAAAGATGCATTTATCTCTAATAAACTAGATTAAAAGTTTGTAATGTTATGACTTTGAGGCATATTACTATGACATTACCTGAGTTCTGCACTCTCCAAGTTTTTGTAAACTGGGTATCAGGAGGCACAGATTCTCCTTCTCCAATAGTTACATCTTCTACAAACGACATGCAAGGGATGTTGACATTAGGACTTTCAAAATCATAGTATGCTCCAATGGCTGCCTGTAGATTCCTTTAAAAAAACAAAACAAACAAACAATAAAAAAAAAAAACTTAACATACGTTAACAGATTTTTTTTCATGTATATTAAGAGGCTGCACAGATGAGAAAGAATAAATGGAAGGTAAACTTAATGATCCACAAATCCACATTCTGTAAAATGATTAATGGTCATAATTTTAAGAGGAATTTTACCCCTTAAAGACCAGACATTTTTTAGGTTTTTTTGCAGACAGATGGTTTAACAGACCTTACCTTTTATCTTCACTTCCAAAAAAAATGATTGCATTGTTTGTTTGTTTTTTCATGAAACTATCTAATAATTTACATATTTTCAACGATTTTGTCTTTACTTTTATTTGAAGTAACTTTTACAAAAAGTTTTAAAAAAAATAAAATTTTTAGCATGGAACTATTTTTAAATTTGCAAATTGACAAAAACTGATAAAAATAAATTTCTTATAGAGTATTGGCCTTTTTGCTTTATAATAACCATAGTCTCTGCCAAATGGTATGGCTATGGCAATGTTTTATGTTAGTATTTGGATCTTTTTCAAGATTTTTTTAAATAAGGAAAAATAATATTTTTTTCTTATTGTTTTGTTACAGAATATGTCCCCCTTGAGGTCATGAAAGATCCCTGGGGGACATTTACCTTTTATTATTGTATAGTTCTCCACCATAACTGGGGAATCTATAAAAGCCACAGTTACAGGGGAAAACAACATTCTGTGGCAACAACAGGTACTTGCAGAGCTGTACTAAGTCTGATAAGACCCAGCAGCTATGCTTACAGTAGGAAACACCTGGCGATTACATGACAGCCAGGTCCAATAGAAGCTGTGCCAGTATCTCTATTCACTACATATTGCTAATTCAGTGCTATATAGTGTGTAAAATACAAGGCAATAAACTGGCCTCTACTGATCCTGACTGTAGGAGCAGGAGAGTTAACTGCAGCGATGCTGAAGTCATCGGGTAGTCCTAAAAGGGTTAAACTAAAAGAACCCTATTCCTTAATCTTATGAAGGAGTAGAATCAATTTTTTTTAGGCTAAGGCCACATATAGCGAGTAGCACTGCAAAAATTGAGGGTTTTTCCCCTCAAAGTGGGTATGAGATTAGCCATTTCAGGACCAGGCCATTTTCCCTGGTTCAAGATCCGACACATTTTCAAGTTCTCAACCATGCGATTTTGAGGACTATAAAATTTTTGCCTCAATCAAATAATTTTTGCATCTTTTTTCAGTGCTAGATAGGCCTTTATTGTTAAGTTTTTTATTTTTCCTTATTTTTCTTTATTTTGTGTTTCAAGAAAATGTAAAACAAAAAAGAGGAGGGGAAACATGGGTCTTCTAAGACCCAGCAGCTCATGCAGTTTCCTAGGGTTAGGACATCATTGCTGCCCTCATAGTTGTGTGCACAGCACTCAGTGAGCATTGTGTACACAGTGCTCAGGAAGATAGGGACGGTAAACTGTCCTTGCTTTCCCTATAGGAGGTCTGGAGACTGTGTGTTCACCATGCATAGCCGGTGTCAGCCGTTATATATGGCTGACGCTTTCCTCTGATGCCCTCAATCACACCCATACTCCCCCACAACACAGCGTGTTCATGGGGTGTCAGTGTTCCAATTCGGTAGCCCAGGGTCTGATCAGTGACCATGGGTCTGTCCCGCTGCATACCTGGTTAATTGTGGCCATAATAGAGGCTCTTATCTTACGCATGTACATAGGCTGACAGCCTCCTATACACTGCAATGCATGTGTATGTGTATTGCAGTGTACAGTACTGAACCAGAGATCAGAAGATTGTTGGTTCAGGTACCCTACTGGGACCTAAAAAAAAAAAAAAAAAAAAAAAAAAAGTTTAAACGTAAAAAAAAAAACATCCCCAAAAATCCCATTTTCACATATAAAAATTTTTTTGTCTTTTTCTACACAGAAAACAACTGTACATATTTCGTATAACAGCATCCATTAAAAACCCAGACTAAAACATTACTTATCCCGCAGAGTGAATGACAGAGTGAAAACAAAAAAAACCACAACACTTAAAATCGCAGGAAATAATTTTTCTTCATTTTGCCTCACAAAAAGTCCAATAAAAAGTGATCAAAAACTCAGAACGGTACTAATAAAAAAAAAAAAAAAAAAAAAAAAGCTTGTCCCACAAAAAAATAAGCCCTCAACCAGCCCTGTCAAAAGAAAAACAAAAATGTTATGCCTTTCAAAAGATGGGGATGCAAAAATAATTGATTTTTTCCCCCTAAAAGGAATTTTATTCTATAAAATTAGTAACACACAAAAGCACAACATAAATAAGGTGTCTATGTAATTGTATCAACCCATAGAATAAAGGTAACATGTTACTTATGCTGTATGGTAAATGGCAAAAACTTTCAATGTTAAACAGCAATGTTAGATTTTATAATTTTTTTTTTTTTTTAATCCTACCCAGAAAGAGTTAATAAAATTTAGTCAATAATTAGTAGCACCCCAAAATGGAGTCATTAAAAAGTACATCTCATAAAAATTAAGCCCTCATATAGTTACATTGCCAGAAAAAAAAAAAATTATGAGATATATATATATATATATATATATATATCTTGCATAATATGAAGACAAAAACCCCAAAAAAGAAAATTCTTTGCGAAGTGCAGTTTTCAAAATGGGGTAACTTTCTGGCGAATCCCAAACACCAGACCATCTAAATCTGCACTCCAAACAGAAGTTTATGCCCACATATATGACACTGTTGTACTCGCAATACCCCACTTAACTATTATATGTACTAACAGGGTGTAGAAGAGAAGTGTGAAGAATATCGCCTCGCCCAGCCGCCTGGCACGCCTGCGATCAAACTTCTTTCTTAACCTCCCACTCACACACTGTGAGTAGACCGGGTCATAGGATAAAATGAAAGGAGCGATATAAATTTTATATGTTTAATAACCCAAGTGGGTCGGTATGAATTAATAGCATATACAGAAATATACAATATTAATATGATCAAGCATAAACATACAAGCAAAAGAGCGATGATACCATACAAAACAAAGTAAAAGGGAAATAAAAGTTTAGAAAAGATACCTGAGCACACAGCTTTGTCCTAGCTGTCTCTCTTCCATGCTCAGCACAATGAATACTTGTAGTCCGTTTCTCTAGGCCACAGCAGAGTTTTGGGCCTAGGGCGCAAGCTTAAGCAAGTTGCATAAAACAATCCTTCTACATGCTGTCCAGAACTAGTGAAAGGCTTCAGGCCTCACTGCTAGGCCCTCAAAGCATTCCTCAGTAGGGCAGGCCCTCTCATCTCCCCAGATCAGAGCTCCTTACTCCCTCTTTGCTGAATGCCCCCGAATCCAGGTCTGCCCACAGCATATGGCTAGTGCCCACCCACCCCTTGCACCCAGGCGCCCCCTCTCCCACCTTGCGCCCTCGGGGAGGGTGAGTTAGGCTTGCTATCCCCCATCCCATCTGGCCGGGTAATAAAAGTGCCTGGCTATAGCAGCCATCTCCAATGACACACATAAACCAGTGAGCGTCGTCCAGCATGTGGACTCAACTAAAGCACCGCATTCCAAGTGGGGGAAGGACTGCCTGCAGTAACACACTTCCAAGAAATATATAAACTGAGGGTCGGTTCATCACAAGAAGCATTTGGATTTTGGAGACCTTTGGTTTTTGAACTCCTAGCCAATTTTGCAGAGTTCCTGAAAAGTGGAATCCCCTGACGTGACCCCATTTTAGAAACTACACTCCTCAAGGAATTTATCCCTCCCCCCATCCCAAAGTGTAGTAAATTTGGTGAAACAGCTGTGGATTCAAAATGCTGACTATACCCCTTGATAAATTCCTTGAGAGGTCTAAGTTTGAAAATGAGGTCATTTGTTGGGGCTTTTCCACTGCGCTGGTACCTCAAGGGCTCTGCAAATGCGATATGGCATCTGAAACCAATTCCAACAGAATCTGCCCTCCGAAAACCTCAATTGTGCTTCTTACCTGCTGCTTAAACAATAGGGTGCATTTTCTCCTTTAACCCCTTTTATAAAATGAAACATTTTGGGTTAAAACAACATTTTATAGCTAAAAACGTAATTTTCCATTTTAATGGCCCTATTCTGTGAAAGGCCTGTAATGTTAATGTACCAGTTTGTAGATTCCCTTCTTGTTTTATTTTGTCCCCCGTTTAAAGACACTTCACAGATATACATTAATCTCCTCTTACAGTTAATATACAGCTGTTAACTTGCCCAGAATAAATGCAGTTTCACCAATGAATAAAGGAGTTTTCCCCATCTCCCACTCTCACCAGTTTGCCTGCTGTCTCTTTCTTTCTTCCTTTAATGAACAGGACACTATGAAGTACCTCAGCAGATATAGACATTGCCTTTACCATGAGAGATTATTTATTATGATTGCTAGAAATGTAATATAAATGTAAAGCAAATAATATGCACAGTAAATGTATATTACATTACATAGGTTTGGAGAGAATTAAAATAAATAAAATTACATGCTGCCAGGACCCAGGACAGAGAATGGGGATTGCATTGATCTCAATACTTATCTCAGTGAGATTACAGGCACTGAGCAACACACCTGTCTGAGCCTTCATCAGCAATATGCAATTAGCTGACCTGATAAGAGCAGGAGATAACAGTTCTGAGAGCAAGAATAATCTAAAGAACTCAGACCCCCCCCCCCCAGAGATCAGACAACAGGCAGGGGACAAAAGAAACATTGTGCAAACAATAGGATGAATAATTACAGGTATTTAGGAAAACTGAATTTACATAATAATTAGCATTTTAGATAGGATCCTTGATAAGAGAATACCCCTTCAATGCTTGGGGGTACAGTAAGAGAATGGGACACATCAGGCAATGGGCGTGTCCACAGCTGCACCATGGTTTCCATGGTTGTGCGAAGCTCCGCTGCTTCCATGGGTTTTACACATGGGCAGATTAGTGTGGGTGTCAATGGTGCCGTGGCACACAGTGACTGGCCACAGTCTGGGCTGGATGGAAGAGAGGGGAAATTGCCTTTAAAGTCTCGGCATCTGCGCTGCCAATCCTTTTTTTTTCGTCGGAAACAAAGTCGGACACGCAGGACTTCGTGTCCGACGAAAAAAAAAGGATTGGCAGCGCAGAGGGTGTAAGCGCACACCCGCGCACTGCTTTAAAAACCCATTCAAATGAATGGGTTTTTAACCAATGCGCCGCTGACCGGTCTGTATCCGACGCCAATCCAGTTCGCCGAGATTTTCACTGGATTGGCGACGGACGGACAGCAAGCGCAGGTGTGAACGAAGCATAATAGGGACTGATGGTATTGACCAATGACTATGAACTAGCCGGGGATTAGCGCACAAACAGCACCTCTCCCTCTGTGATCAGAGGAATCTATGCCACCTCCTTGAGCAGCCTGAAATGCATCGCATCAGAGCTGAGAGAGATCAAGCATGATTGGTGCAGTCAGTTAGTTTAAGACACATAATGTGGAGGGAGTACACACAGTCTAACAATATCTATTAGATACTTTTTAGTGCGGCATTCGATAAAAGTTACATTTTAGATCATTTTAATCATCTAATGATACTACTCACAAATCTGCCCCAATAAGTACTGCTGTCTCTGTAATGACCCAAGCAATATAACTGTAATGTTACTTTCCCCACATAAAAAAGACAGAATTGCAGTGTTTTTGTCAGCCACAAAAAAAAAAAAAAAAAAAAAAAAAAAAGTGTTATGTTCCCCACAATAGCATCAATAAAAACTTAATTCAAAAGGCAAAATTCTATACAAAACAAAAAAGTTATAGCTTTTGGGAAATGGTATTGCAAGAAAAAAAAAAAATGTATATATACCGTATTTTTCGGACTATAAAACGCCCTGGGCTTTAGAGGAGGAAAACAGGGAAAAAACTTGAAGCAAAAAAATGTGGTAAAATATTTAATATATGGGAGCTGTAGTTTTTGCAACAGCTGTAAGGCCACATTGACAGGTGGGCCTGCCGCTGTACAGGGAGGCATAGGGCATTTTTTTTGCGGGGCCCGGTGTACTTTTTAGTTATACCATTTTGGGGAATATTTATTGCTTTGATCACTTTTTATTCAAATCAGAGGCAAAACAGAGAAAAAAATGGCGGTCCAGCACTTTTGATTTTTTTTTTCCGCTATGATGTTCACCCTACGGGAAAAATATTTTTATAAGTTTGTAGACCGGGCATTTTCGGACACAGGAATACCTAATGTGTATGTGTTTCACAGTAATTTTCTACTTTTATATGTATTCTAGGGATTAAGAACTTTTATTTATTTATTTATTTATTTATTTATTTTTACACTATATTATTAGCCCCCCCCTTTAGGGGGCTTGAGCCTGCAATCATTTGATTGTAAGTCCCATAGACTGCAATACAAGTGTATTGCAGTCTATGAGAGATTCTGTACATTATTGCGGCTGATCATAGACTACCCGCAATAGTAATATTCCTATGACAAGCCTAGGAGCCTTCATAAGCCTCCCGGCTGTCACAGGAACAGGACGGCTCCCGCGCGGCGCAACAAGAAAGGTACAGGGCCAGTCCGGGGGCAGCTTTACTACTTACTTAGTCCACTCTGATAGCGGGGATTAGCTCCGGGTCTCCACATTACAGCAGGTTCACAGCACTGGGACACCCTCTCAGCCCAAGGCCCAAGCATCTTTAAAGAGGACCTTTCATCTCCTCTGACAGATGGTATTATATACTGCTAGAAAGCTGAATGCTAGAAAGGGCCTCTTTAAAGCATACCTCCAGTTATAAACAACTTTTAATAAATTCATAGTGCTAAGAAACTTTGTATTAAATCTTTTTAAGGGAATATGTTTCCTTTAGCACTTATTCAGCTATTTTCCTGCTCCTTATGTTCAATGACGGATTGTTTACATTATATTTCAGTATTCAGACTCACACATAAAGCTCTATAGAGCAGGGGTTGAGTAGGATTCTCCTGTCGGCTGCTTGATTGATTTATTGCCTCATTCGGTGTACTAGTAATCTACAACCTAGTACTGTTGAAAAGGCAAGGAAGAGCAGAGTGTAGTAGCAGCAATTACATGAGGGCCTTTTCTATCCCCCCCCGCTCATAGACTAATACAGAAAAAGTAACTGTCTGAAAAGTGGAAAACACATGTATTTATTAACATTTATTTATTTAACATTTATTTAATAAAATATATTACAAAGGTTAATATACTAACCTATACTATTCACTTATGTCTTAAAGCGTACCCCCAGTTATAAGCAAGACAGATGCAAAAAGCTACATAAAGCAGCCTGTCATACAAAGGCCGATATTATTTAGCATTGTAATGCATTGCATTTGTGATCAGACAACCTGGGGTTCAATAATGCAACAATTAAAAAAAAAAAAAAGCCAAACCGCTGTTTTTTCGCCGTTTTGCCTCTGATAAAAATATAAAATACAAAGTGATCAAAGCTATAGACATCCCCCAAAATGGTATAACTAATAAGTAAACTGGCCCCGCAAAAAGAGACGCCGTATGCATCCCCATATATGGAAATATAAAGGTTACATGGCGACTTTTAGAAAAAACATTTTTTTGCAAAGTTTTAGATTTATGCTAAGGGTTAAAATATATAAAAAAAAAAAAAATTCATTCATTCAATATCCCCAGAATCGTACTGAAACATAGAATACAGGTGACAAGTCATTTTAGCTGAAAGCCATAAAAAAGAAGCCCTTAAAGAGGACCATTCAGGTCCTCATGCACATGCGGTTTTATATACCGCTAGAAAGCCGACAGTGCGCTGAATTCAGCATGACCCAAAATTTTTTATATATTATTACTTTTGTCGGATTCAAGTTATTTCTGTGACCATTGTGGGTTTTTCTTTCATTAATCGAAGGGTACCAACAATTTTGTCCACATGTGTAGAAGAGCCCAAACAAAAACAAAATTGTTACCAAATATATAGATTACTAAAAAATAGTGGTACCTTGTTACCAGTTACCAGACATAAAGGGGAGAGTTCTGGATAGTATACAGGTCACCAACACTGGTTAGTAGGGAAGGGCAGGTACTAGTTCTATTGTTAGCCCTATTTCCCCTTGTAGTAAATTTGTCACAGCCAGAATATTATAAACGATACAATGATAGATGTACAACAATAAATCACACAAATAATATAGCCATAAATAGGTACAGTGGGGAAAAAAAGTATTTAGTCAACCACCAATTGTGCAAGTTCTCCCACTTAAAAAGATGAGAAGCATGTAATTGACATCATAGGTAGACCTCAACTATGAGAGACAAAATGAGAAAACATCTCTAGAATATCACATAGTATGATTTTTTAAAGAATATATTTGGAAATTATGGTGGAAAATAAGTATTTGGTCACCTACAAACAAGCAATATTTCTGGCTCTCACAGACCTGTAACTTCTTCTTTAAGAGGCTCCTCTGTCCTCCACTCATTACCTGTAGTAATGGCACCTGTTTGACATTGTTATCAGTATAAAAGATACCTGTCCACAACCTTCAACGGTCACACTCCAAACTCCACTATGGTGAAGACCAAAGAGCTGTGGAAGGACACCAGAAACAAAATTGTAGACCTGCACCAGGCTGAGAAGACTGAATCTGCAATAGGCAAGCAGCTCGGTGTGAAGAAATCAACTGTGGGAGCAATAATTAGAAAATGGAAGACATACAAGACCACTAATAATCTCCCTCGATCAGGGGCTCCACGCAAGATCTCACCCCGTGGGGTCAAAATGATCACAAGAACTGTGAGCAAAAATCCCAGAACACACGGGGGGACCTAGTGAATGACCTGCAGAAAGCTGGGACTAACATAACAAAGGTTACTGTCAGTAACACACTACACTGCTAGGGACTCAGATCCTGCAGTGCCAGACGTGTCCCTCCTGCTTAAGCCAGTACAGTCATGGCCAAAAGTTTTGAGAATGACACAAATATTATATTTTCACATGATCTGCTGCCCTCTGGTTTTTATGTGTGTTTGTCAGATGTTTTTATCACATACAGAAATATAATTGCATTCATATTATGAGTAGCAGAAGCTTATATTGACAGTTAGAATGAGTTAATGCAGCAAGTCAATATTTGCAGTGTTGACCCTTCTTCTTCAGGACCTCTGCAATTCTCCCTGGCATGCTCTCAATCAACTTCTGGACCAAATCCTGACTGATAGCAGTCCATTCTTGCAGAATCAATGCTTTAATTTGTTGGCTTTTGTTTTTCCACCCGTCTCTTGATGATTGACCACAAGTTCTCAATGGGATTAAGATCTGGGGAGTTTCCAGGCCATGGACCCAAAATCTCTATGTTTTGTTCCCTGAGCCAATTAGTTATCACCTTTGCTTTATGGCAAGGTGCTCCATCATGCTGGAAAAGGCATTGTTGAGCGCCAAACTGCTCTTGGACGGTTGGGAGAAGTTGCTCTTGGAGGACATTCTGGTACCATTCTTTATTCATGGCTGTGTTTTTAGGCAAGACTGTGAGAGAGCCGATTCCCTTGGCTGAGAAGCAACCCCACACATGAATGGTTTCAGGATGCTTTACACTTGGCAAGAGACAAGACTGGTGGTAGCGCTCACCTCTTCTTCTCCGAATAAGCTGTTTTCCAGATGTTCCAAACAATCGAAAAGGGGATTCATCAGAGAAAATGACTTTACCCCAGTCCTCAGCAGGCCACTCCCTGTACCTTTTGCAGAATATCAGTCTGTCCCTGATGTTTTTTCTGGAGAGAAGTGGCTTCTTTGCTGCCCTCCTTGAGACCAGGCCTTGCTCCAAGAGTCTCCGCCTCACAGTGCGTGCAGATGCACTCACACCTGCCTGCTGCCATTCCTCAGCAAGCTCTGTACTGCTGGTAGCCCGATCCCGCAGCTGAAACACTTTTAAGAGACGGTCCTGCCGCTTGCTGGACTTTCTTGGGCGCCCTGGAGCCTTTTTGGCACCAATGGAACCTCTCTCCTTGAAGTTCTTGATGATGCGATAGATTGTTGACTGAGGTGCAATCTTTCTAGCTGCAATACTCTTCCCAGTTAGGCCATTTTTGTGCAGTGCAATGATGACTGCACGTGTTTCTTTAGAGATAACCATGGTTAACAGAAGAGAAACAATGATGGCAAGCACCAGCCTCCTTTTAAAGTGTCCAGTGGTGTCATTCTTACTTAATCATGACAGATTGATCTCCAGCCCTGTCCTCATCAACACCCACACCTGTGTTAATGGAGCAATCACTGAAACGATGTTAGGTGGCCCTTTTAAGGCAGGGCTGCAATGATGTTGAAATGTGTTTTGGAGGATAAAGTTCATTTTCTAGGCAAATATTGGCTTTGCAAGTAATTGCTGTTAAGCTGATCACTCTTTATAACGTTCTGGAGTATATGCAAATTGCCATTAGAAAAACTGAAGCAGTAGACTTTGTAAAAATTAATATTTGTATCATTCTCAAAACTTTTGGCCATGACTGTACATATCCGGGCCCGTCTGAAGTTTGCTAGAGAGCATTTGGATGTTCCAGAAGAGTATTGGGAGAATGTCATATGGTCAGATGAAACCAAAATAGAACTGTTTGGTAGAAACACAACTCGTCGTGTTTGGAGGAGAGTGAATGCTGAGTTGCATCCAAAGAACACCATACCTACTGTGAAGCATGGGGGTGGCAACATCATGCTTTGGGGCTGTTTCTCTGCAAAGGGACCAGAATGACTGATCCGTGTACATGAAAGAATGAATGGGGCCATGTATCGTGAGATTTTGAGTGCAAACCTCCTTCCATCAGCAAGGGCATTGAAAATGAAATGTGGATGGGTCTTTCAGCATGACAATGATCCCAAGCACACCTCCAGGACAACGAAGGAGTGGCTTAGTAAGAAGCATTTCAAGGTCCTGGAGTGGCCTAGCCAGTCTCCAGATCTCAACCCCATAGAAAACCTTTAGAGGGAGTTGAAAGTCCGTGTTGCCCAGCGACAGCCCCAAAACATCACAGCTCTAGAGATCTGCATGGAGGAATGGGCCAACGTACCAGCAACAGTGCGTGCCAACCTTGTGAAGACTTACAGAAAATGTTTGACCTCTGTCATTGCCAACAAAGGATATATAACAAAGTATTGAGATGAACTTTTGTTATTGACCAAATACTTATTTTCCACCATAATTTGCAAATAAATTCTTTACAAATCAGACAATGTGATTTTCTGGATTTGTTTTCTCATTTTGTCCCTCATAGTTGAGGTCTACCTATGATGTGAATTACAGGCCTCTCAACTTTTTAAGTGGGAGAACTTGCACAATTGGTGGCTGACTAAATACTTTTTAAAGAAAATATATATATGTGTGTGTGTGTGTGTGTGTGTGTGTGTGTGTGTGTGTGTGTATGTATGTATGTATGTATGTATGTATATATATATATATATATATATATATATATATATAATACACACACACACACACACACACAGAGAAGGTGATGGGCAAGGTTCTGGAAGGGTACTATGTCTCCCCCAAATTCCTAACTTATGTATGGTATGGGGTGTTACAATACAGGTAACTGTAACAAAACTTCAGCTTTGATAAGGGATTCCTTCTGTTGGTGTGTAACAAGTTCTTGTCCTAGTAGGGAAGGGCCCTCAGGCACAGGTGGGAGCTTGGCCTATTTAAAGACCTATACAAGGTTGTAAAGTCCCTAGTCCTGGGCAGTTCCTGAGGGAGAGATGAGGAGCCGGGTTCTGTACCAACCATGTGAAGACTGGTGAGACTCCAGTTTGAACTGCTGCCATTGTTTTTGCCCTCTGTGTTGACCTTGTGGCTGAAGCAAGCCACCTGTACAGTTAGGGTAGTTCCTGGGTTTAGTTAGTAGCTCAGACGAGCAGAAGTTCTGTTACTGTTTTGCCTGAAAGTTAAGGCTTATTTATTTTATGCCAGTTTTTTGAAAAATAAAACGTACAGGGTAAAACCTGTAGGAACCTGATTTTTTTTTTTGTGTCTGTCTCTGACTGCCTGGGTCCGCTGCTGTTACGACTGAACCCATCCTCCCACATTTGGTGCTTCGGATGCAGGCATACCCAGTTTAAAACAGGTCTTAAAGAGACAAACTTTTTTTTTTTTCCATTTTTCCTTCACCACCTTATGTCCTGGGTGAAGGTTGTAGTACAGCCAAAAAAGGACGCTGCCACCATGGAGGACTTAATTAAACTACTTGGGAAGGCCCAGCTGGACACTAAGGCATCAACATCATGCCATAGAGGTGGCCGAAAAATGGCAGCAGGAGATGAACGCCATGTTAATGAATCTGCTGACTGTATTGTGTGAAACCTTGGTTGTTCATAAGGCAGTAGGAAAATTTTCTGCCGAGACCCAGACGGTGAGACCCACTGCTCAAGTGGCTGTGCAAAGTTCTCTACAGAAGATGAAGTCGACGAACAACGTAGAGGCATATCTTCAAGTCTTTGAGCGGGTTGCTGAACAAGAAAAGCTACCAAAAGAACAGTGGGCTAATGTCGTGGCACCCCTCCTAACCCGGGAACCATAGAAGGTATATTATGACCTATGTGAGACAGGAGCCAGAGATTATTCTCAGTTGAGGAATGAGATCCTGGCCCGTCTTGGAGTAAATATGCATGTACGAGTCAGAAGGGTATATCACTGGACTTTTTCTAAAAGTCTCCCACCCAGGTCTCAAATGCATGACCTTGTGTACCTGGTAAAGAAGTGGCTACATCCTGAAGAGGCCTCCCCTGCACAGATGGTAGAAAACGTGGTGTTAGAAAAGTACACCCGGTCGTTCCCACATAAAATTAAACGCTGTGTTGGACAAGCAGGTCCTATGACAGCATACCAGCTAGTATGCCTGGTAGAAAGATATTGAGCCACTGAAGAACTCTTGCAAAACACCCCCCAGACCAGCAACCGCACAAACTGGTGAGATGATACCAACCATTAGGGGTGAGGAAGGTTGGGATGGAAGGAGGTTCACTCAAAATGGGGACCAATCCAGTACACTGTTGGCAGTGCCACGGGTTAGGACCATGTACTGTTGGTGTCTTGTGCATCCATGGGGAAATCAAAGAGTACCCCGTTGCAGAGATCGCTATAGACACTACCTGTGGAGTAGTCTGTCACCAGGTCAGCGTGGTCAAGTTCCTGTTCCACAGCGTGATTCTCGCAAGAGATTTTCCTATGTTTTGTAACCTGTGGAAAAGCCAGAAGGTTCCATATACTCATAACCCTGAAGCTTTTTATCTGGACAGGAGTGCCAGCGATAGCGGTGGTCCCAGAAGAAAATAGCTTTCCTCTGTCTGTGTTAGCTGGCGACACTGAAGGTCAGAGAGAAGTCCCCGAGATGCCTGAACTTGAGGTGTCCCATGACAATTTTGGAACTGCTCAACTCAGAGATCCAAACTTGTCTCCTGCAAAGGAAAATGTAAAAGTGATAAATGGGAAGCCCCAATATCTGGGGGCTTACCAAGAGTTTCCTTATTTTGCCATGAATCAAGAGCTATTGTATAGAGTAAACAAAGTAATAGGTGAAATTATTTAACAATTAGTGGTACCCCAACAGTAAAGCCCATTCAAAGAGTGGTTATGGAACTAGCCCAGAAGCATGTGCTGGGCGGACACTTGGGTTGTGAGAAGACCAAAGAACGCATATTACAGTGTTTATATTGGCCGGGTGTTGATAAACATGTACGAGAGTATTGTAGCTGGTGCCCAGTGTGCCAACTAACCGCTTCAGTGACACACTTCAGGAATCCTTTAGTACCCCTGCCTATTATAGAGGTGCCATTTGAATAGATAGCCATGGATTTTGTGGGTCCTCTTGTAAAGTCCGCCCGGGGACATCAGTCCATACTAGTGGTATTAGACTATGCTACCCAATACCCTAAAGCTGTGCGCCTCAGACATACACACGTGGACAAAATTGTTGGTACCGCTCGTTTAATGAAAGAAAAACCCACAATGGTCACAGAAATAATTTGAATCTGACAAAAGTAATATATAAAAATTCTATGAAAATGAACAAATGAAAGTCAGACATTGCTTTTCAACCATGCTTCAACAGAATTTTTTAAAATAGAAAACTCATGAAACAGGCCTGGACAGAAATGATGGTACCCTAAACTTAATATTTTGTTGCACAACCTATTGAGGCAATCACTGCAATCAAACAATTCCTGTAACTGTCAATGAGACTTCTGCACCTCTCAACAGGTATTTTGGCCCACTCCTCATGAGCAAATTGCTCCCGTTGTCTCGGGTTTGAAGGGTGCCTTTTCCAGACGGCATGTTTCAGCTCCTTCCAAAGATGCTCAATAGGATTTAGGTCAGGGCTCATAGAAGGCCACTTCAGAATAGTCCAATGTTTTCCTCTTAGCCATTCTTGGGTGTTTTAGCTGTATGTTTTGGGTCATTATCCCGTTGCAAGACCCATGACCTGCGACTGAGACCAAGCTTTCTGACACTGGGCAGCACATTTCTCTCTAGAATCCCTTGATAGTCTTGAAATTTCATTGTACCCTGCACAGATTCAAGACACCCTGTGCCAGATGCAGCAAAGCAGCCCCGGAACATAACAGAACCTCCTCCATGTTTCACAGTAGGGACAGTGTTCTTTTCAAGATATGCTTCATTTTTCCATCTGTGAACATAGAGCTGATGTGCCTTGCCAAAAAATTTCGATTTTTGTCTCATCTGTCCATAGGACATTCTCCCAGAAGCTTTGTGGCTTGTCAACATGTAGTTTGGCAAATTACTTTTGTCAGATTCAAGTTATTTCTGTGACCATTGCGGGTTTTTCTTTCATTAAACGAGGGGTACCAACAATTTTGTCCATGTGTGTACTTCAGCAAAGTTAATTGCAAAAGAGCTTTTTTTAATGTTTTCTCAGACAGGTATACCTAAAGAGATCCTGACTGATCAAGGGACCCCCCCTTTATGTACAAAGTTACAAAAGAAAGGTGTAAGCTCCTGAGTATCAAACATCTGAGAACCTCTCTATATCACCCCCCGACAGATGGCCTGGCCAAGTGGATTAATAAAACCCTTAAGGGAACATTAAAAAGGGTGGTTAGCAAAGATGGCAAGGATTGGGATTGTTTGCTGCCATATGTAATGTTTGCAATCTGAGAGGTACCTCGGTCCTCCACAGGTTTTTCTCCGTTCGAATTAGTTTATGGTAGACACTCACAGGGGCTCTTAGATATTGCTAAAGAATCTTGGGAACAGGAACAAACTCCTTACCGAATTGTTATTGAGCACATTACCCAACTGCAAGACTGAATTTTTGCGGTAATGCCAATTGTAAAAGAGCATATGGAGCAAGTCCAGTTGGCTCAAGGCCGCGTTTATAACCGGAAGGCTAAGCTCCGAACCTTTAACCCAGGTGATCAGGTTAGTGCTAATGCCCACAGTAGAAAGTAAATTTCCAGCCAAGTGGCAAGGCTGTATGAAATAAATGAAAAACTGAATAAAGTAAACTACAAGGTTTACCAGCCGGACAGGAGAAAGCCCGAACAAATATATCATGTAAATTTGCTAAAACTGTGGAAAGATAGAAAATCCTTGTCCGCCATAAGTACCCCTAGTGAGGTTACTGCAGGGGGCGCACTTAGTAAGAACTTGCCTGAAGTACAAATAGCTGAGATCCTATCTAGGGTACAGGTACAAGAAACAGAAGAATTTGTACAGCGAAATAAAGATTTATTTTCTGAATTAGCTGAGCATACCAATGTGATCGAGTATGACATTGTCACCGAGCTGTAGGTACAAGTCAATCTAAAGCCATGCTGAGTACCTGAAGCTCGTAGACCGGCCATAATCAAGGAGGTCAACAATATGTTAGCCCTTGGGGTAATTGAAGAATCTAAGAGCGCCTGGTCAAATGCCATTGTCCTGATTCATAAACCTGATGGTACAATCAGGTTTTGTAATGATTTTCGGAAATTAAATGAAATTTCCAAGTTTGATGCCTACCCGATGCCAAGAATAGATGAGCTGATCAAAAGGCTGGGAACTGCCAGGTATTTCTCTACTCTCAACTTAACAAAATGGTACTGGCAGGTACCACTCACAGAGAGTGCTAGAGGAAAAAAAAAAAAAAACAACAGCATTTGTCACTCTAGATGGTCTGTTCCAATACGTGACTATGCCTTTTGGGTTACATGCCGCTCCCGCAACCTTCCAGCGATTGATGGACAAAATCCTTTAGGCCACATCGCAGGTATGCTTCAGCCTACCTTGACGATATTGTCGTTTTCAGTCCTGATTGATGCCTCTGATGTAGGGTAAGACGCCATTATTTCACAAGTAATTGAAGGTGAGGAACATCCAGTAAAGTACTTGAGTCGAAAACTTCAACCCCAGAAAGGAATTATAATACTGAGAAAAAGGAGTGTTTGGCCATCAAATTTGCCCTGGCGTCTCTATGGTATTACTTGCTGGGCCAACATTTTCGGTTGATTACCGACCACTCCCCTCTCACATGGATGTCTCAGGTAAAAGAGAAAAAAGCCAGAGTCACTAGATAGTTTCTCACCCTATAAAATTTTACTGATCTGGTAGGTTACAAGGGAATACAAATGCTTTGTCCAGGTCACACTGTATGGTGGCGAAAAGTGTTCCCTCCTATAGGTTCAAACAAAGGGGGAGGGTATGTGAGAAGGTGATGGGTAAAGTTCTGGAAGGTCGCTATATCTCCCCCAGATTCCTCACTTATGTATGGTAAGGAGGGTTACAATACAGGTAACTGTAACAAAACCTCAGCTGTGATAAGAGATTCCTTCTGTTGGTGTGTAACAGGTGGGAGCTTGGCCTATTTAAAGACCTATACAAGGTTGTAAAGTCCCCAGTCCTGGGCAGTTCCTGAGGGAGAGATGAGGAGCCGGGTTCTGTACCAAACATGTGAAGACTGGTGAGACTCCACTGTGAACTGCTGCCATCGTTTTTGCCCTCTGTGTTGACCTTGTAGCTGAAGCAAGCCACCTGTACAGTTAGGGTAGTTCCTGTGTTTCGTTAGTAGCTCAGATGAGCAGGATTTCTGTTACTGTTTTGCCTGAAAGTTAAGGCTTATTTATTTTCTACCAGTTTTTTTGAAAAACAAACACACAGGGTAAAACCTGTAGGAACCTGATTTCTTTTTGTGTCCATCTCTGACTGTCTGGGTCTGCTGCTGCTACCTCTGAGCTCATGCTCCCACATGCAGGGTCGGACTGGCCCAACGGGGAACCGGTGAATCCACCGGTGGGCCCCGAGCCCCGACTATTAGTCCTCATGTAATGGGGGCCCGATCGGGATCCTGACCATCCCGATCGGGCCCCTGACCAGTGGAGTAATGATCGCGGTCGCAGGGGGTGCGACCGTGACCGGGCTCAGCGGGGTATGGGACCCGTGGCCAGCTGGAGATGGCTGGGGCCCCGGACCACTATGATAGCGGTCGGGGAAAGCCTGGTTCCCCGACCGCTATACATACTGTTATTGGAAAGGGGCCCTGGCATATTACAGGCCCCTTTCCAATAGATGGCAGGGCAGGGGAGGTGACTGAAAACAATAAACACATAGTCTCACCTCTCCGGGGCACAGCGTCCTCTCCGGCGCTCCTCCGTCATCACTTAGGCCTAGCGTAATGACGTCAGTGCGCCCCCATGTGACCGCTGAGGCCCAATCACAGGCCTCATCAGCGACGTCGGAAAAGGGCCTGAAGACGCTGAAGACGGCACGATGGAGTGAGGATGCCAAGGAAAGGTAAGGCAAGGTGAGTATAACTGTTTGTTATTTTTAATCACTTTACCTGGGCCTCCGATTATTATACTCTGGGGTCTGAGGAGACCCCAGAGTATAATAATAGCACTGAAGCGGAGGGGGGCTATTGGGCACATATAATACTGGGTGTGGGCCACTGTGGGGCTTATAATACTGGGTGGGGGTCACTTGGGGCTTATAAGACTGGGTGGGGACCACTGTGGGGCTTATAATACTGGGTGGGGGCCACTGTGGGGCTTATAATACTGGGTGGGGGCCACTGTGGGGCTTATAATACTGGGTGGGGGCCACTGTGGGGCTTATAATACTGGGTGGGGGCCACTGTCGAGCTTATAGTACTGGGTGGGGGCCACTGTGTAGCTTATAATACTGGGTGGGGGCCACTGTGGAGCTTATACTCCATACGGTGGCTCCTTCATTTTTTTTTTTTTAATTACGCGGGGCAGGTGAAAAAAACAAAACAAAAATTAAAAAAAAAAAAAAACTCTCTCTCCTGTCCCCAGTGTCTCCCAGGGCGGTTCGGTCCTGCAGTTCTGTTTTCTTCCAGCTGAAGTTCCCTCTGCACGTGACTACTTGTGACGTCACGTGACCCCTGAGGCCAATCAGCGGCCTAAGGGAAGGGACCTGGGACGTCACAGCCAGTGAGGAATTGCTGCAAAAAGAAGACAGCGGAGCTGCAGGACCGGACTATGCTGGGAGGACACCGGAGCACCCGAGACAGGTGAGTATGTTTAATGTGGTTTTTTTTGGGGGGAGGGGGGGATTCACCTCCCCCGGACTAATTATAAAAAAGAAAAAAAATTATACTGGACAACCTCTTTAAAGTGTGGCGCATTAGGGGGGCCCTTGGGGGTATATTAAAGGGGTTGTCCAGGCATAATTTGTTATGGTTTATCCTCAGGATAGGCCATAAATACCTGATCTGTAGGGGGCTGACCCCGGACCGATCAGCTGTACGGAGCCACTTCTGATGCCTCTACTGTACACAATACAGGGCCAGAAGCAGAAAGCTCTGTCCACTGTGTATTAGCCGGGTGCCTTCACTGCATCTCAGCACTTATTGAAGTCAGTAGGAGCTGAGCTGCAGTGAAGGCGCCGGGCTGCTATACAGCGGATGGAGCTTTCTGCTTCCGGCCCTGTGTTGTGTACAGAACGGGCTCCGGAAGTGGCTCCGAACAGCTGATGGAGCCGTGTGTCAGCCCCTACTGATCAGGTATTTATGGCCTATCCTGGGCATAGGCCATAAAAAAGATTAACCCTGGACAACCCCTTTACTATGCCCCACACAGTTTAATGTCCCCCCCACAGGATGTTAGCCCCCATCACTGCTCCCACACAATATAATGACCCCATCACTGTTCCCCATACAGTATGGGGGACCAGTGAAGAGGCCACTATGTGGGGGGACCAGTGAAGTAACAATAGAAAAATTTGGCCCAGACAACCCCTTAAAAGAGGTTGTCCATAGACTGGAGCGACCACTGTGTCGGCCGCCAGGGAGGTGTAAAAATAAGAAAATTCAAAAATAAAAGCACTCTCACCTGTCCCCAGCACCCCGTTGTCCCCTGCCTGTGTCTGTTCGGTCTTACGGCGTCTCATTTCTGGAAATACTGTACCTAATTGGTCTTAGCGATCACATGAGGTGCAGGACTCCCAGCAAGGAGTCGCCGGCATGAGACTGAATGGATACTGGCAGCGGACAACGGAGTGCCGGGGACAGACGAGTATGCTTTTTAATTTACTTATTTTTTACTTTACACCTCCTGCCAGCTACATTGGATGCTCCAATTCCAATTCCTCTTTAAAGGATTTATCCATCTTTCTAATATTGATGTCCTCTCCTTAGGATAGGCCATCAATATTACATCTGCGATGATACAACAGCCAGGACCTCTGCAGATCAGCTTTTCCAGGACTGTGCGGCTACAGGTAAAGGTAACAATTCTTGGAGCCACGCTGTTCACTTGCCATACAAGGTGTAGCAGTAGGTTTAGGTAGTGCAGTGGTGCACATGGTATAGTGGGTGAGCAGGATGGCTCCCGACATGTTATTACCTTTAGCCGCCCTGTCTCGGTACCGCTGATCTGCAGAGGTCTTGATGGTGGGCCCCTAGAAAAAATTCCACTGGTGGGCCCTAGACATCCCAGTCCGACACTGCCCAGATGTGTCACTGACCAGCGATCAGTAGTGGCAACACCTTCGCAATTTGACCTCAATATATGAGACTTCTTATATATAATATATGGAGGAGACTGGAGAATATGCAGAGGAGATGATCACACACAGGAGATCAAGACCACAGGATCGCAGGTAAGTCGCAGCAGTATCGCACTAATATCGCGTTCAGGACATGAGCAGAGAAGTGACCGCTACTTTACACTGCCCTGCGCGCCTGCAATTGGTCGGTCTGCACAGGCCTGTACAAACTGACCAAATGCAACGTTTAGGGGGGTGGCCCCACTGCACGCCCCCCAAACACTTGACAGTAATTGGTGCTATGTATAATATGGTGCCATGTATAATCAGCGGCGGTTTTCCAGAAACCTGCCGGCACAGATCATTGGATCTGTGCCGGCAAGCTGCTATTGGCCGATCTAAATAGGTACACCCCTCAAGGGATTTATCAAGTGACATAGCCAGCATTTTTAACCCTTGAGCGTTACATAAATTTAAAGGGGTTTTGCCATCTCCCTGTTTCAGCAGCTTTGCCTGCTGTCTCTTCTTCTCACTTCCTGTACCCCCCCCCCCCTCCAGCTTGCTGTACAGGACACTATGAAGTATCACAATACTTATAATTACTAGAAATCTAATATAAATGCAGATCAAATAACAGGCACATGCTTCACAGAGAGATAACACAGAGAGATAACACAGGGCTTTATCAGCAAGCTGCAATTAGCTGAATAGCAGAGCTGCAGATAACAGAGCAGTGAGTGAGTTCACTCATCCTATCACACAGGTCTGGCGCTAAAGCAATATATTTAGGAAAAGTCTTCAATTAAAATAAGCTGCCAGTATAGATAGGATCCTTGAGATGGGAACACCCCTTTAATTACCACAAATTAATGCGCAGCTGATAATGAAAATTGCCTGATATGTTGTACCCAGTTTTTGTCAGCAGACACACACACACACTCCAAAAACTGTTAAGTGGGTACCCCGGGCACAACAGCATTTGGAGTGTTCATCTCTGATAGAAGCCAGGTACAACATACTACTCACCGAAATTATGTATTCCTGGAAAAATTGCCATTTTGTCCTTCACCATCAGCTGCACATTCATGTCTGGAAGATAAATTAATGCAACTAATAATAATAATAATAAATATTATTAGTATTAATACATTTCATTTATATAGTGCCAACATATTCCACAGCACTGTACAATTTGTAGGGTTCAAGTACAGACAAAAGAGATACAGTACAAAGAAATAGTCAATTCACACAATGGGACTGAGGGTCCTGCTCGCAACAGCTTACAATCTATAAGGTAGATGGGGTGACACAAGAGGTAGCAGGGGCGGTATCGAAGCATTGCTTATACAGTGGTCTAGACATTTTTGTGATAGCGGTTACTTTCCTTACACATCAATAATGCCTGATAGTTGAAGCCTGAAGTTACAGTCTGATTTGGCATCATATCCTGTGGGGTAATGCGGGAGCATGAACAGAGGAGGGTTTGTTTTAGTGAAGTCTATCTGCAGAAGGGCTTACATTAGGAATTGTGATAGGCCTGTCTGAAAAGACGAGTCTTTAGTTTGCGCTTGAAGCTGTAGAAATTGAGTGTTAAGCTGATTGTCCAGGGTAGAGCATTCCAGAGAAGTGGTGCAACTCGGGAGAAGTCTTGGATACAGGAGTGGGAGGTTCTGATAATAGAGGATGTTAGTCTTAGGTCATTGAGTGAATTGAGAACACGGGTTGGGAGATAGACAGGGGTTGAGGGAGGTGCAGCATTATGGAGAGCCTTGTAGATGAGGGTGATAAGTTTATATTGTATTCGGTATTGAATATACAGCCAATGTAGTGACCGGCACAGACCGGAGGCATCGCTGTAGCATCTAGACAGATAGATGAGCCTGGCTGCTGCATTCAGAATAGATTGAAGAGGGGAGAGACTAGTAAGGGGAAGACCGAATAGTAAGGAGTTACAGTAGTCAAGTCGAGAGTGAATCAGGGCAACAATAAGTGTCTTTAGTGTATCTCTGGTAAGGAAAGGGCGGATTCTGGAGATGTTTTTGAGGTGGAGATGTCATGAGCATCTGAGTGATTGGATATGGAGGGTGAAGGAAAGGTCCCAGTCAAACATAACCCCAAGGCAGCGGGCATGCTGCCTAGGAGTTATGGTAAGGCCAGAGACTGCAATGGAGATATCAGGGACAGATCTATTAGATGGTGGAAACAGCAGTAGTACAGTCTGAGAGATTCAGTTTCAGATAGAGCGAAGACATGATATTTGAGACAGCAGAGAGAGTCACTGGTGTTGAGTATTAGTGCAGGGGTGATGTCACGGGAAGATGTGTATTATTGGGTGTCATCAGTATAAGGATGGTACTGGAAGCCAAATCTGGTGATGGTTTGTCCAATAGGGGCTGTGTAGAGAGAGAAGAGCAGGGGGCTTAGGATCGGACCCTGAGGGAACACCAATGGAAAGGTGAAGAGGGGAAGAAACAGAGCCTGCAAATGATACACTGAAAGTGCAGTCCAAGAAATAAGAGGAGAACCAGGAGAGCGCAGTGAGACCAACTGAGCAGAGCATTGTGAGGAGGAGTTGATGGTCAACAATGTCAAATGCTGATGAGAGATCCAGAAGAATAAGAAGAGAAGTCACATTTGGATTTAGCCGTCAGGAGATCGTTAGAGACTTTTGTAAGGGCTGTTTCAGTAGAGTGCAGAGTACAGAAGCCAGATTGTAAGGGGTCAAGAAGAGAGTTAGCAGAAAGATAGTGGATTAAACAAGAATAGACCAAGCGTTCCAAGATTTTGGAGATTAAGGGGAGGTTAGAGACAGTTCGATAGTTAGCAGCACAGGATGGGTCAAGGGAGGATTTCTTCAATAGCGGCGTTATGACAGCATGTTAGAAAGAGGGTGGGAAAATTCCAGAAGAGAGAGATTAAATATTTTAGTAAGGTAAGTCGTGACAGCAGGTGACAGAGATTGGAGAAGGTGTGAGGGGAAAGGGAAACTACTGCAGGTCGTAAGGCGAAAAGAATAAAGTAGCTGAGAGACTTCCTCATCTGTAACAGGTTCAAAAGAGGAGAATGAACATTCTGAAGTGCGATTGGTGAGGGGGATCAATGCGCCTGGAGATTGGGCAGTTATTTCCTGACGGATATTATCAATTTTGTCATGGAAATAAGTGGCCAGGTCATCTGCACTAAGGTCTGTGAATGGCACCTGCACCTTGGGAGTGAGTAAGGATTGAAAAGTTTCAAAAAGCCTTTTAGAATTACAGGAGAGAGGAGAGTGGTGAAATAGGCGAAAGGCAGAACTATAGGTTTTAAGAATAAATTTGAAGTGGAGGAAGCCTGCAGATGTACATAATTTTTTCCACAGACGTTCAGCACACCTAGAGCACCGCTGAAGAAAATGTGTCTGTGGCGTGTGCCAGGGTTGCTGCCTCCTGCATCGAACATTTGGGGGTTAAAAATGCTCACTGTACACCTGGATAAATTCCTTCAGGGGTGTAGTTTCCAAAATGGGTTAACATGTCAGAGGATTCCATTTTACTGACATTTCAGAGGCTCTGCAAAAGTGTCATGATGTCCAAAAACCAAACTGTCTAAATCTATGGTCCAAAAACCAAAATAAGTTCCCTTCTGTGACAGGCTGTGCCCAAACAGCAGTTTATACCCCATATGACATTAAGTATGTTATCCTGGGTACAACAGTGTCATACGTGTGGGCATAAACTGCAGTTTGGGAACACAGCAGAGCAAAGAAGGGAAGGAGCATTGTGTGACTTTTCGGCACAGATTTAGATGTTTGGCATCTGGACGCCATGTGATGTTTGCAGAGCCTCTAAAGTACCAGTAGAATTGAATCCCCTTGAGAGTGACCCCTCAAAGAATTTCTCAAGAGATGTAGTGAGCATTAGTATCCCAGACGTGAATGCACAGTGGATGGTGAAGAGTGAATACATAAGCTAAGTGAATTGGGAACACTAAATTCCCTACTTTACCCCCCACCCAGTAGCTACTATGATTTTTTTTTTTTTTTTTTTGGGGGGGGGGGGGGGGGGAAGGTCACTTCTGGTGTCTTTTCCATTGTAAAAACTCTAAATATGGAGTGTATCCTATATATTCTCTTCCTGCTGCAGCCAGTTTTGTCCTAAACATATGGCAAGTTTTGTTTTTTTCGGTTATCACATTGTAGAAGCTATAATTGTTTTATTTTTCTGGTGATGTAGCCATATAAGGGCTTGTTTTTTTGCTGCATGAGATGCACTTTCTAATGACACCATTTTGGGGTGTCTATAACTTAACAAAATGTGTGGATTTAAAAAAAAAAAAAAAAAAAAAAAAAAAAACACACACACACCACCAATACTGGCACTGCTTTTTAACATTTTTAATTTGTTGCCCTTCACCATACTACATAAATAATATTTTACCTTTATTCTACGGATCGGTATGATTACGGCGATACCAAATTTATATAGTTATTTTTATGCGTTTCTACTGTTGCAGAAGAAAAATCCATTTGGGAAAAAATCTATTTTTCCATGGTCATCTTCTGAGAGGCATAACATTTTTATTTTTCTATTGATGGAGCTGGTAGAGAGCTTAAATTTTTCCGGGAAAAGCTCTAATTTTTATGTGTATATATGACTTTTTGATCACTTTTTATTCCATATTATCTAAGGCGAGATAGCAAAAATTTTTACTTTTAAATTTATCGTGCGGATTACCTAATGGTTTACTTTTATTGTAAAGTTTGTTACAGACACAGCAATAACAAATATGTGGTGTTTTGTACTGTATTGTGTGTTTTTACACTGTATAAGGTAAAAGGGGCATTTTATTTAGTTTTTATATATATATATATATATATATATATATATATATAAATATATATATATCTAAAAAAAAAATATATATATATATATATATATATCCATACAGTACAGACCAAAAGTTTGGACACACCTTCTCATTCCAAGAGTTTTATGTATTTTCATGACTATAAAAATTGTAGATTCACACTGAAGGCATCAAAACTATGAATTAACACATGTGGAATTATATACTTAACAAAAAAGTGTGAAACAACTGAAAATATGTCTTATATTCTAGGTTCTTCAAAGTAGCCACCTTTTGCTTTGATTACTGCTTTGCACACTCTTGGCATTCTCTTGATGAGCTTCAAGAGGTAGTCACCTGAAATGGTCTTCCAACAGTCTTGAAGGAGTTCCCAGAGATGCTTAGCACTTGTTGGCCCTTTTGCCTTCACTCTGCGGTCCAGCTCACCCCAAACCATCTCAATTGGGTTCAGGTCTGGTGACTGTGGAGGCCAGGTCATCTGGCCTAGCACCCCATCACTCTCCTTCTTGGTCAAATAGCCCTTACACAGTCTGGAGGTGTGTTTGGGGTCATTGTCCTGTTGAATAATAAATGATGGTCCAACTAAACGCAATCCGCTGCAAGATGCTGTGGTAACCATGCTGGTTCAGTATTCCTTCAATTTTGAATAAATCCCCAACAGTGTCACCAGCAAAGCACCCCCACACCATCACATCTCCTCCTTCATGCTTCACGGTGGGAACCAGGCATGTAGTGTCCATTCGTTCACCTTTTCTGCATCGCACAAAGACACGGTGCTTGGAACCAAAGATCTCAAATTTGGACTCATCAGACCAAAGCACAGATTTCCACAGGTCTAATGTCCATTCCTTGTGTTCTTTAGCCCAAACAAGTCTCTTCTGCTTGTTGCCTGTCCTTACCAGTGGTTTCCTAGCAGCTATTTTACCATGAAGGCCTGCTGCACACAGTCTGCTCTTAACAGTTGTTGTAGAGATGTGTCTGCTGCTAGAACTCTGTGTGGCATTGACCGGGTCTCTAATCTGAGCTGCTGTTAACCTGCAATTTCTGAGGCTGGTGACTCGGATGAACTTATCCTCCGCAGCAGAGGTGACTCTTGGTCTTCCTTTCCTGGGGCGGTCCTCATGTGAGTTTCTTTGTAGCACTTGATGATTTTGGCCACTGCACTTGGGGACACTTTCAAAGTTTTCCCAATTTTTCGGACTGACTGACCTTCATTTCTTAAAGTAATGATGGCCACTCGTTTTTCTTTACTTAGCTGCTTTTTTCTTGCCATAATACAAATTCTAACACTCCATTCAGTAGGACTATCAGATGTGTATCCACCTGACTTCTGAATAACACAACTGATGGTCATAGCTATCCATGCGGGGATTATTAGAGTTTGGCACATTTGGTGTCTGCGCATATAAATATATGTATCTTCCCAGTGATCATATAAATGGCACCTCTATAGGATTGTTCTTACTTGCCCTGCACTGCTAGAGCTCTACCTGCGTCCCTTCCCATTGACGGTAATTGTAAGAAACATGATGGAAATTTTCTTCCATCATGTTTGTTTACTTTTGTAATGGAAGAAAAAAAAAAAAAATTCTACACGCAAGACTTTTTCTTCCTTCCGAAAAATAAAAAACATGACGGAAGAAAGTTTCCGTGAGGTTTTGTTTTTTTTGTTATTTTTTTATATGAGGCTTAACCCCTTCCCACTGGAAGCATTTTTCAATTTTTATTTTTGATTACCCACTTTCCAAAAACCATAACTTTTTTATTTTTCCATTCACAGAGCCATATGAGGGTTTGTTTGCGAGACAAATTGTTCTTCATAATGGTACCATTTATTATTCTGTACAATGTACTGGCAAGCTGCAAAAAAAAATTCAGAATGGAGTGGAATTGGAGAAAAGTGCATTTGTGCGACTTTCTTATAGGCTTCATTTTTACGGTGTTCACTGTGCAGTCAAAATGACGTCACCCGTATTCTATGTTTCGATATGATTCTGGGGATACCAAATTTATATAGTTTTATTTAAATTTTAACCCCTTAACAAAAATCCAAAACTTTACAAAAAATTTTCTCTTAAAAAAAAAAAACAAAACGCCATATTCTGACTAACGTAAGTTTTTTTTTATAGGTCCATGGTTTTTTTTGCAGGGCCAGGTTTACTTTTAAGTTAAACCATTTTAGGGAATGTCTATTGCTTTGATCACTTTTTATTAAAAAATTTTATAATAGGGGAAACAATGAAAAAATGTGGTTTGGTAGCTTTGATTTTTTTTTTTCCCCCGCTACAGCATTCACAGTAGAGGAAAAATATTTTTACAAGTTTGTAGATCGGGAGTTTTTGGACACAGGGATAGCTAATGTGTATGTGTTTTCTTCTTTAATATGTATTCTAGGGAAGGGGGGGGGGGGGTTTGATTTGAATTTTTAATACTTTTTTTTTTTTTTTAAAACGTTATTTATTAGACCCCCCTAGGGCACTAATCGCAGGCATTAGCGCTGCGTCTCTGCTGTATAATACAGCAGAGACCTGGAGGATATAGCGACTGCTCAGCTCCTGAGCGGCTGTCATATTTAAATACCCGACATCCCCCGTACTATTATGGCGGATGTAGGGAAGGGGTTAATGCAGATGGACAGCACCAGACAAAGGCTGAAGCTAAATGAAGTGTTTTACCCAATACATTGCTTTATTCATATTGCTCTATTTGCCAGATACAGCTACTTTTCTTTCCTCATTGTTTATACCCGGTTGCCTAAGTTACAGTCATGCTCACAGGTCAGGATGATGACTCCTGGAGGTCTGTATTCTCTTCTCTCAATCTCATTGCATATGGCTTTCAGTTTTTAAGCACGGATAAGAGCTACATAAGTTTTTCTTAGCAGTGTCTGACATGAGATGAAAAACAGGACAAAACTATCAAAATAAAGGTCAACAATGAAACCTCACTAAAACCACACACTTCATGTACTGACAATGCAGTAAAAAAACAAAATACCTCAAAACACAGACAAAGGCAACTAGCCTTAGTAATGCCAATCAAGGGTTAGGGAGCGTTCACACTACCGTTGGTGACCGTCAGTAGTGTCCGTTGCTATTGTCCGTTACAAGATTTTTAGCATTGGACACTAGCGGAACCGTCAGAAATCCGTTAAAATTTCCATTCATTTCAATGGGTTTTTATATTGTGTCCGTTAGTGTCCGTTTACACCAAATCCGTCAGAAGTCCGTTTTTTTTTTCACGGACAAAAAAATCCTACATACAGGACTTTTTGTCCGTTTGAAAAAAACTAATTCTTGATGGACAGCAAGAATTAGTATTGTCCGTTATTTTTTTTTAACATTGAAGTCTATGGGTAACGGACTTATAACGGACAGTAACTGATAGCCATCGGTTACTGTCCGTTATTTTATGTCCGTTTTTTTCCTGCGCATGCTCAGAAAGGAGAAAAAAAAAAAAAAAAACGGACAGTGTTAAAAAACGGACACTAACTGATGCTAATGTGCTCGTTTTTTTTTTTTTGTTTGTTTTTTAACTGAACCATTAATTGGATCAGTTAAAAAAAACGGACACATTAACTTCAGTTAGTGTCCGTTATGATAGGTGTCCGTTTTTGTTTTTTTTAACAGACACCTTCATAACGGACTCCAACGGTAGTGTGAACCCTGCCTTAGAACTGAATCATGTTATGTTTAACTAGCTGACCATATCAAAATGTCTGAGTGGTTACAAAGTGCAGCTCGTCCATGTAAACATGTAGCTAATCATCAACACAGTCATATAAAAGAATGCCACCAGAGGCCAATGTACAAAGAAATACATAAATACTGAAAAGTACATAAATAGCGAACCTCTATACCAAGGAGTCACAGTACAGGACCATTCTACTGATATGAACTTGTTCAAATTTATTATTTCTATTATTTTGCATTCATGCCACCCTGTCTCACACTGCCACTGGCTAGAGAATAGGTCATTAACTGCACACTATTCAATCAGTATTGCTGATATGTGAATAACTGAATATAAAATGCAGTTTTTAGAAATGTTCTTGAAAAAGTAAAAAATTGCTGCTAAACTTATAAACCTTCTAATTTCCTTAAAAAAAAAAAAAGTGTATAGACATACGTTAAACGTTAATCATTACCTATTCTGTGTGGTACGATTTGTGGCACTAAGCATAAAAATATAAATTTTTAAAATTGCTAATTTTTCCATAGTTTCTGTAAACTTTCCACTAACAGTAAGTAAAACCATTCCAAAGTTATTGCCACATAAAATGACACCTCTGATTTGAAAAACCGGGCTGCGTCACTGATTTGATCTTGGTTTTTGATAGAATGCAATATGTAAATACAGATTTTGAGGCTTGTGTCAAACACAGGGGCTAATTTATGAAGACCAGCATTTTTCTGATTTATTAAGACCCACATATTTCACACTGGTCTTGATAATCCATGCCTCAGTAGAGTTTGCGCCTAATTTATGACAAGGGGAATGCCTCATAAGTAGATGCAATCTCCAGGTTTCATGAGGCTAAACACAAATCAGAAAACTGGCAAAAATGACGATGATGGCCTCCTCCCTTTGAAGAGTGACCAGTAAACATTGTCACTTTTCCATTGATTTATTGCCTCATTATGTGCAGTGGAAAAGTTTTATCTTGAAAAACAGTAGTGTCAGAAGAGCTCCATGGCTCATAGAGTAGCAGAGTGTAGGAGCTGCAGCTATTAGTGTGAAAAGTTGAGAAGGAACCATATTTCTTTAAGGGTATGTTCACACAGCTGAATCTGGCTTCAATTTTGACATGGGTTCCCCTTCGATCAGCGCCAGATTCCCAATGAGGGGCAGAAAAAAAAAAATAAGCATCCTGCTCGATCTTGCTGCGGATTCAGCTGGATTTTTTAAGAAAGCCGGCGCAAGTGTGAACCTAGCCTTAGAATGTCTAGTGTAACTTTTCACTTCCTATTAATTGCCTCAGATTCCAGAGAAATCTTGGCAGATTTGGCGCACAATGTTGCAAATTAGTCCACACCTACTTCCAGCGGCATAACTCATTTTTGAACAAAGTCGCAAAAGTATCTAAAAATTGTCAAAAATAAATAAATAAATAATGTTGTATAAGATATAATTCGCTAGGTTCACACCTACGTTTGGTTTTCCATTCCCAAGAGTTTCCGTTCCCAAGCGGACCCGAGAAACAAATCTAAACTGCTTAAAAAGCGGTTACCCATGGACTCCTAGCAGGACTTTTTTTTTCCGCATCGCTTTAGACAGAAAGTTCACAGAGGTTTCCTCTGCGGACTTACTGCTTCAATTATATCTATAGGGAAACCACTGGTGTTTCCATAGATATAATTGACATGCTGCGATTTCCAAAATTGAAATGGTTTTGGAAATCGCCACGTGTCCACACCGTGTATTTTCCCGCAAAGTGGGGATGGGATTCACTACACTGTGACTGTAAAACGCCACAGTTCATTTACGCAATGTGGGGCCCCAGCCTAAGGCTTTTTTTGTTGAAGATCTTGCTGCGGTTTTTCAAAAGGAATGGGAAATATATAGGAAGTTCTTATACCTTTCCCTTCTGCTTAATCCAATACTGGGTTTGGCTCAAGAAAACGCAGCAAAATCTGCAACAAAAAAAGCTGCTTTTCCGCAACGTGGAGCCTCAGCCTAAGGCCCCACATAGCGTCCCGCAGCAAAAAGGCATTGCGGGAAAACCGTGGCAGCAAAGCATCGCGGTTTTTACCACAGCACCTTTTCAAGAAGGGTATGTTAGTGCTGTAAATAGGTTAAGTGCACCCAAATACCTTTAGCAATGTTTTGAGTAATTTCTGGATTTCTCTGTGAGCTCCTGGCATCTTCTGCATTTGTTTACATGGGTATCTTCCTGTTCTGTTTTCCTACAACTACCTTGACGCCTTGGGCTTCCCTCAAAGCTGATTCACACCACATCCCTCTCACTCACATCCCCCTGCCTCTCTCACTCCCTTATACCCCCTCCCTGTTTCCCTAGCTAGCCTGTCCACTACTAGCCCTTCCTAACTAACTCAACCTTCCCCCCCCCCCCATCATACTTACCTGTCTTCGAGACTGGACATCACTTCATCTAGCCAACAGACATCAAGGAGAGGAGGTTCCGGACGCACACGCCAGCGCAATACAGCCGGAGTGCCGGCTCAATTTCCCCCCTTCCAGAAACTGAACATCACCGGAGAAAAAAAAAAAAAACAGAAAATGTACCTGCAATCTAGGTAATTACAGATTTTTGATACAGTAAGTAATTTATAAGATAGGTGGAGGGGTGGCTGTTTAGCTTAAATTATAAACATAAATTTATCCCAGAAAACCCCTTTAAACGGACATACCATCTCTTTTCCCACGATTCTGGCCCAAAACATGACTCCACCACCTCCTTGCTAATTTCGAAGCCTTGTTGGGACATGGTGGACATTCACCAACCATCCACTACGCCATCCACCAACCATCCACTACGCCATCCATCTGGACCATTCAGGGTTGTATGACACTCATCAGTAAACAAGACGGTTTCAAAATTAGTCTTCTTGTATGTCTGGGCCCACTGCAACTATTTCTGTTTGTGAGCAATGTTTAGGGCTGCCGAAAAGTAGGTTTATGCACAACTGCAAGCCTCTGGAATTTCCTACACCTTGAAGCTCATGGAATTCCAGACGCACCAACAGCTTCAAATACCTGTGTGCTACTTTGTAAAGTTTTTTTTTTTTTAATGAATTTTCAAAAAAGGTCCGTTAGTGCTATTAATAGGTTAATAAGTGAACCCAAATACCTTTAGCAGTGTTTTGAGTGATTTCTGGGTTCTCTGGGAGCTTCTGGAATCCTCTGCATTTGTTTACATCGGGATCTTCCTGTTCTGTGCCTTTCCTACCACTTCCTTGATTGCTTGGGCTGCACTCAGAACTGACTCACTCCCCCCTCCCTTTCTCACTCACACACCCCTCCCTGTTCCCTAGCTGGCCCACCTACTACACCTTCAGAAGCCATCTTTAGACTCCTAGTTCTCACTCACTCAATAACCTTTGCCTGTAATATTGTAATAACCTCCGTATATCATCATTACTGTCACACAGAGAAAGTTCCAGGACAACAACTTTTTCTTGATGCTTTTTTTAGCATTAGGTAAAATATATATATATATATATATATATATATATATATATCTGTCTTTAATGCAGGTAACGAGTTGATTAGGAGCGTCTAACTAGTCTGTATGTGACATACATTTCCAACAATCATAAAGATGTGTATATGTATGTATAATTTATATATATATATATATATATATATATATATATATATATATATATACACACACACACACATATATGTAGTTGTTAAAATATTTGTGTGTGTGTGTGTGTGTGTATATATATATATATATATATATATATATATATATATATATATATATATATCTATATATGTGTATATATATATATATATATATATATATATATATATATATATATTAGGGACAAGAACATCTCTCTGAGGAGAGCACCAGTGAAGGTGTGTAGAGTTTTGAATTGCCTTTCGCCCTCTACTAAGCATCTACATATCAGAAGGCATTATGGGAAAGAAATTATACATACATATACACATCTTTACGATTGTTGAAAATGTATGTCACATACAGACCAGTTAGACGCTCCTAATCAACTCGTTACCTGCATTAAAGACAGCTCTCTTAAATTGTCACCTGTATAAAAGACTCAGTCAGACTCTACAACATGGGCAAGACCAAAGAGCTTTCTAAGGATGTAAGGATGCACAAGGCTGGAATGGGCTACAAAACCATAAGTAAGACTCTGGGTGAGAAGGAGACAACTCTAGGTGCAACAGTAAGAAAATGGAAGAAATACAAAATGACTGTCAATCGACATCGATCTGGGGCTCCATGCAAAATCTCACCTCATGGGGTATCCTTGATCATGAGGAAGGTGAGAGATCAGCCTAAAACTACACAGGGGAGAACTTGTTAATGATCTCAAGGCAGCGTGGACCACAGTCACCAAGAAAACTATTGGTAACACAATACGCCATAATGGATTAAAATCCTGCAGTGCCCGCAAGGTCCCCCTGCTCAAGAAGGTCCATGTGTAGCCCCGTCTGAAGTTTGCCAATGAACACCTGGATGATTCTGCGAGTGAATGGGAGAAGGTGCTGTGGTCTGATGACACAAAAATTGAGCTCTTTGGCATTAACGCAACTCGCCGTGATTGGAGGAAGAGAAATACTGCCTATGACCCAAAGAACACCGTCCCCACTGTCAAGCATGGAGGTGGAAACATTATGTTTTGGGGTGTTTCTCTGCTAAAAGGCACAGGACTACTTCACCGCATCAATGGGAGAATGGATGGAGCCATGTACCGTAAAATCCTGAGTGACAACCTCCTTCCCTCCGCCAGGACATTAAAAATGGGTCGTGGCTGGGTCTTCCAGCAGGACAATGACCCAAAACATACAACCAAAGCAACAAAGGAGTGGCTCAAAAGAAGCACATTAAGATCATGGAGTGGCCTAGCCAGTCTCCAGACCTTAATCCCATAGAAAACTTATGGAGGGATCTGAAGCTCCGAGTTGCCAAGTGACAGCCTCAAAAAAACATGTGCGCAAACCTCATCATCAACTACAAAAAACGTCTGACTGCTGTGCTTGCCAGCAAGGGTTTTGCCACCAAGTATTAAGTCCTGTTTGCCAGAGGGATCAAATACTTACTTCTCTCTGCAAAATGCAAATAAATTTATACAATGTGATTTTCTGGATTCTATTTTTACAAAAATCAGCAAGGGATCAAATATTTATTTCCTTCACTGTATTTAATAAATTATATATATTTATTATACACATACATACAGTGTTGGACTAAAGGGCCTAGGGCCCGCCAACATTGCACACAGGGCTGCCAGTAGGAATTTTGAGCCCGCCCCTGTACAGTATAATCTGCTCCACCCTGGAACCCACACAGTATAATATGCTCCACCGTGGCCCCCGCACAGTATAATATGGATTGCGCGTATGCAGTCCATATTATATAGCACTACATGTCAGCAGGCTTCCCTGCCGCCCACTCCATCTCCTCTTTGTGACATGTGCCAGCACCTCCATTTTATTATTATTATTATAGATTTATTTATATAGCACCATTAATTCCATTGTTCTTTACATTTGAGGGTTTACATACAGTACACAAAATATACAAGATCACAATGCTAACAGTGACCAACTGGCACAGTGGGATAGAGGGCTCTGCCTGCAAGGGCTTACAATCTATGAGCTACAATCTACAATCTATTTTGACCAACCCCACCAGCCCCATTACACTTACCTTGTCTTCCTGGCAGCTCTGGACCCGGGACGTAATCGTCCGATGGCACCTCCTCTTTGTGACGTGTGCCAGCACGAGTGTGCGGTCGGCAAACGTCACAAAGAGGAGGGGTTGGTCGGTGATGTCCTGGGTCCGAAGCTTCCAGGAGGAACAGGTAAGCACAATGGGGCTAGGGGGCAGATCCTTTCCACTGACATCACGGGTGCGGATATCGATTAGACTGAGCCTCTGTAACAAAAATTGAATTTTTTTCCCCCGAAAGGCAAAAAATGTAATATATGTATGTAGGTCACATGACCTACATATATTACAGTAAAAACAAGAAAAATTGACAATAAATGTAATTTAGAAAGTTGGAGGAGTGGGGATCTTGTATTTAAAATATACATTTATCCTGAACAACCCCTTTAACTTGGCCTGTTAAGATGTTTTTCATTGAAATAGCCTTTTGTTTCATGAAATGTGACCTCTTAATGCAAATTCAACAAATGACCATTTTCAGTTGCTTAAAACCTATAAAATATTTAGAAACTCTGTTGTGCATAATAACTTGAAACAGTGGATTTTGTTTTGTGAAGAAAAAAAAATCATTGGGAGGCTTGTCTAATAAAATTTGATTTATGCTCTAATAGTTGAAGATTTGAACATTATACTGACATGGTCATTTGCTTCGACCATTTAGGAAAATCAGAGAAAAATATAAATTGACAATTTGAAACACTGTGTAAATCAAGGGCTAAAAGTAGGCATTGGAAAAAAATAAAAATTTTTCTCTCTCATTTCATTGGGGGACACCGTACCATGGGATGTCCTAAGGAAGTCCCAGAGGGTGGGAAATACACGGCCATGCGAAAAACCTAGCGTACAGCCGCTTGTAGAACCTAATGACTCAAGCTAGCATCAGCACAGTCTACAGAATGGATCTGGTAGAATATGGTGAAAGTATGGACAGAGGCCCAGGTGGCAGCCTTGCAGGCCTGAGCGGAAGAAGCCTAATGCCGAACAGCCCAAGAGGCTCCGACAGCTCTTGTGGAATGAGCAGTAACACGGAGAAGCGGTGGCCGATCCTTGAGCAGATAGACCTCCCTGATATTAGGCTAAATCCATCTGGAGATGGAAGCAGCCAGGCGCTTGTGAGGGCCCTCAGGGAGAACAAAAAAGGCTTCCAAACAACAGAAGGGGTCAGTGAGAGATAAACAGGCCTGAATTGCCCGGACCACATTCAGGCAGTGAAAAGAGCTCTCACATGGGTGCTAGGGCAGAAAGACGGTAAGACGATGTCCTCGTTGCTGTGGAAGAAAGAAAACCACGGGACAGGGCAGCCAGTTTGGAGACCCTGTTGATGGAAATAATGGCCACCAGCTAGGCAAATTTCCAAGAAAGAAGGCAAAGAGAGATCTAACGCAAAGGTTTGAAGGGGGGAGCCTGAAGCACCTCAAAGACAAGACTAAGGTTCCACGGTAGGGAGGAGCACAGTGCACCACTCCCTGCAGAAAAGTCTTCACCTGAGACCAGAAGGTCAGGGTCTTCTGAAAAAGAAAGGGCAGAGACCTGTCCCTTAAGAGAAGAAAGACAAAGTCCTTGGTCCAGACCAGACTGGAGAAAAGCCAGGATCCTGGAAAGAGAAAAAGAGAGCGGACAAAAGTCATTAGTCTCACAACACCATACACAGGCCTCCCATATGCAATGACAGATCATTGCTCATTGAGCACAAGGCCCCGAAAAACCGAGACACCTCAGAACCTCAGCTTCAACAGACAAACACAGCTGAGATAAGTTGGGGTGGAACAGCAGTCGATTTGCAGAGGAAGAGGCCAATGAGAGTTCGCCAGCAGGAACAAGAGATCCGCGTACCAGATCCAGCGAGGCCAATCTGGAGCAACCAGGATGGCTGGAACCCCCTCGGTCTTCAGTTTCTTGAGAACCAGATGAAGAAGAGGAAGAGGAGGGAACAGGTATAGAAGGTGTAAGTCCAACCAGGGAATCACAAGAGCGTTGGCGGCAATGGCTCAAGGGTCCTGGGACCTGGCCGCATAGCAGGGGAGCTTGTGGTTCAGGCAGGAGGTGAAGAAGTCGACATCAGGCAAGCCCCAACGGAAGCACAATTAGAGAAAGAACTTCTAATGAAGCGACCACTTGCCCAGGTCGAGCAGCTTTTAGTGGCTTAGGTAGTCTGCCGTCCAATTGTCCATGGCTGGAATGTGAACCGCCAACAAAGTTGGAACATGACGCTACACCCGAAAAAGAAAGTGGGAGGCTTCTTGCAAGGCGTCACAGCTCCTGGTGCCCCCCTGATGGTTCAAGTAGGCAACCGCAGTGGAGTTGTCAGTGTGGACTCTCACCAGACTCCCTTGGAGTTGAGAGGTCCAACGAGACAGGGCTAGAAAGATGGCCCTCATTTCCAGTAGGTTGATCTGGAGGGAGGTCTCGACTTTGCATCGCAGGCCCTGAACGGTCAAGGCACCGAAGAGGTCCAAGGTGATTCGCAAGCTGGTCTGATTGTCCAGCTTGGAGGGAGCTTTCACCAGGAGATCCTCCAAGTATGGAATCACAGCAACTCCTCTGGAACGGAGGATGGCCATGAGGGACTCCATCACCTTGGTAAATACTCGGGGAGCAGAGGACAGCCCAAAGGGGAGAGTGCCAAACTGAAAATGACACAAACCCACCGCAAAACAATGAAACCGCTGATGACAGCGTAATGGGAATGTGGATGGAAGCATCGCGGATTTCGATGGACGACAGAAATTCGCCTGTCTCCAGGGATGCCACCACCAACCAGAGGGACTCCATGCGGAACCTGCAGACATGGACAAACCTGATGAGCTCCTTCAGGTCCAGGATGGGGTGAAGAGAGCCGCCCTTCTTGGGAACAGTGAACAGGTTGGAATAGAAACCCCGGAAACGCTATCAAATGGGGACAGAGATAATGACACCCTGCCACTGAAGTGTGGAGATGGCTTGAAGTAAGGCGAGCACTCGGGCGCGGGAAGAAAGTAAAGTGGACAGAAAACATCTTCCGTTTGGAAGGGAGGAGAGCTCTCCATACATGGCGGATACCGGCTGTATATTACAGCCAGGACCTGCCGCTAACAGCAGCGATCGGTGCTGTTAACACTTTAGATGCTGCGGTTAAACGTCGCCCTCCGAAACGTTAACAGAGGGTGGTGATCGGTTGCCATGACAGCCGGGAGCTTATTGAAGGCTCCCAGGATTGTCATTGCATTAGTTCTATTACAAGTTACCATAAGCTGCATGTAATACTAATGAATGGATTTTAATATTCACTGCAAATCCTCTTCAATGCCACAGGGGTCAGAACATGGCAACACAAAATTTTTGTTGAGTTTGTTGTTTTAACTTCACTTAGTATGAGGGACAGATCTATTATCATATAAGTGTTCAGATTAGATGTTCTCTGGAGCCAGTAGTGAGATATCGGCTTGACGCTCTTTTAAGAGCGCACTCCAGCGGGGGTGAATACCAAGCGTTTCATTGGCATTGCTCCAGTGTATAGCACACAATACTGACTATGTTTGTGGAATTGAGGATTTGCCCGGAGGCTGTCTCTATAATATACTACTTTACCTGGGCAGAGATAAGGTCTGATTTATGAGGGTAGCATCTGTCATTTTTTAGCCTAGGATATTAGACCTTAAGGGAGTACCCAGCCTTACCCCCAGTGCAGTGAAATACTCTGGTGGTGGCACTGGTTTTATATATATATATATATATATATATATATATATATATAACACACACACACTCTCTCCCATTTAATTCTTGGTTGGAATTTCATAGTGCCTTGGAATCTCTGATGACTAAAACTCCTAAGAGCATATCATCCGTTTGAGCGGAGTACTCACTTATTGCCTCTGCCTCGGTTTATTTCCTCTTACTGAACAGAGGGGATGGTCAGTACTACAGGATTCCAGAGTCCATTCTATAATAGGACACTTTTTACCTGAGAATACCTTATTTTCTCTGCCATGGAGTCAATTTTAAATGAAAAAATAAAGTATTTGTCTCTCTCCTCTTTTTGGTCCATCCTGTATTCTTATTGTTATTGCTGACTACTCTATCCTACGCTCGATCCAATATCCTAGCTGAGTATCCTGTATTAATGAAACGTATTTTCATCTCTGAAGCCTGACTTTGTAAAAGTTCGTTGTCATTGTTAATTCTAAGAATTGGCTTAAGAATTACCTTAAGAATTGGCTATACGGGATAGAAGTTTTTGTATGTCACAGATGGTAACTTTGATAATATAAATAAGCATTAGTCGCTGTTGGTTTTCTATAGGACGAAGTCCTTAAAACAGTTGTCCAAGATAAATTAAAACTTTACCACTAAGCTAAACCCCCTCCCCCTGCCTAACTTCTAATTTGCTACCTTAAAAAAAAAAAAAAAAAAAAAATAAAATGTATATTTACCCATATGTCCGGGGGAGGTCATGTGACCGCCCCAGGCACATTTTCTGATTTCCTGGTGAGGTTCCATTTCGGTGTTTCCGGAGACGGGAGTCCATCAGTACTCCTCTCCCCCGTCCCCTTCATACTCACCAATGCTCACGTCCTCTTCTTGTGCTGGGCGTCGCTTCCTTCACAAGGGAGCCGAGCCGATGACTGCGCAACAGAACGCCAGCAGAAGCAAAAAGAAGCAGCGTTCTACTGCGCATGCGCCAGTTCCAAATCCCAGGTGCGGGCAGAAGAGGGGACAGCAGCATCTCAAAGTAATCTCCAGGACGAGAAGAAAGGTAAGTATGATGGGCTGGGGAGGGGGTTGGGGGACTGAATTAGTTAGCTAGAGAAACAGGTAGAGGGTTGTGAGGGAGGAAGCGAGAGGGGGCTCTGAGTGAACTGCAATGCATCATGATAGTTGTAGGCTAAGACAGCAGGAAGCTACCCATGTAAACAAATGCAGAGGACACCAGGAGCTCACAGAGAAAGCCATAAATCACTCAAAACACTGCTAAAGGTATTTGGGTGCACTATTTAACCCATTGATAGCACTAACAGACCATCTTTAAAAATATTTTTTTGCCCGGAAAACCCCTTTAAATCCTTCCCCCTGAGCTTCCACCAGGACATCCAAAAATTCCATAGAGTTTTGATTTATCTTACTCGTGAAAAACATGTTCATACCATTATTGTTATTTAGAAACCTGACAAAAGCATTGAACTCCTCTGAAGAACCATCCCACATAATAAACATGTAAGCCGTGTACCGGGGTGGGCTCCCCAGGATACAGCAAAGTCACGAACAAAGGAAGTGACTCCAAATCAATTTAGTAAAAACCAAGATTTTACTTAGTGTAGTAACACCCCTTTACCAAAAAGAACACTCCCAACTATTTACATAAACTCAGCCATTAAGCTGTGACCCTGGTGTTGTACAGCGCAGTGCCCTCTAATGTGTGGCTCCAATATCCTCCAAGCTTTTACCTATTTGCAGGCTGCACTAACCAGCCGCTTGTCACCTTTTTATCACCCAAGTCACAGGAACAATTTGATGAGTGTGATAGGGGCACCGGCGGTATAACACAATAGCTTACAAACTTATCAAAGTACCCCTATTCCCCCCAAACAAAGTACAACCAAGTAAATATAATAGTAGGTCGGCTTGCAAGCCGAAGAAATGTGATAATGTATAATATGTCGCTTCTAGACTTCCTCAGAAGCTCCTCTATGAGAGTTACAACTCAATAGAATTTTCTGAGTCCTTACTACCGAATAGGTAGCTAATTCACCAGTAGTGTGGCATGGGAAGATGAGTATGCCTAACTAGTCTAACTACAGGCCCTTATTCAGTCCCAAGCAATTTTGGCGCTAAAAATGTAATGCGGTGCGTGCACGATTACTTCTCTTACTGACCCGGGTCTGTTGGGTACCTTTAGCCTTTGTCTGGAACAGCTGAAAGTGGGGCTCATCCAGAAAACATGCGATCTCACTGACAGGGCCACTTCTCAGCTGGGTCCTTGATAGCAATCTTCAACTTAGGATGCTGTCTGAACAAACCCTGGAACAGTCTCTGCTTCAGCACCCCCTTGTTATCTCTCTGATCCCTTAGGAATCCGTTTTTTCTCACTTCAGTCCTTCCTCTAAAAGCTCAAAAGCACACTCCTAAGATGGCTGCCACACACACTCTGCTCCTTCTTGTACCACCTGTGCAGATCAGGGTCTCCAACGTCACTACTCCAGGGAATTACAGTCCTTCCCATTTCTGAGGTAACAGTGGCCTCTTGTGGTCAAACAACCAAATGTTAGTTTATAAAAAAAAAAAAAAAAAAAAAAAAAATTTACAGAAACAAGTACATTCATAACATGAGGGCTGTTTCCCCATCTTACAAACACATCATCGACAAATCGTAAATATGTTTTGTTCTTAGCAATAAAAGGATAACTTATATGAAACACCAATAGCTCTTCTAAGTGTGCCAAAAATAAATTGGCACAAATGGCTGCTCTAGTCTTCTGTACATATCAGGCATCATTAAACATACAAAATCTTTAAAATTAATACTTTTATCTGTCTTATTAAAAAATATGGCAGACAGCCTCTATTCCTTTTTCATGGGGTATACGACTATATAAATTTTCTACATCGATTGATGCTAGTAAATAACCTTTTTTCCATTCAGCTTCACGTAAGGCTTCTAGGAAGTCACTTGTGTCCTTTAATTATCACAATGTTTGATATGTTGCTTGAAATTTAACGCATGTATATTAGTCGTTTGGATATACTCCCTTTTCTCCATATGCTCTTTTGGCACGGGAGGGATAGAGCGGTCACCTGACCGACACATAACTATGGATACACAGACGTGGCCACATCCCAATGGTGTCATTACTTCTGTACCTTCCCTCGAGTGAGGATTTAGGGAAGATGGCCGCGCCATGTTGTATACAACTCGGGGCCAGAAGAAGCGTGGAAACACGAAACAGCTGTTGCTCGATTAGGTGTTGTGACTGGTATCCTGCTACACTGTGTTTTTCCTGCTATAAGCCACAAATAAAGCACGAAGATGTTTTAGATAATCGCGAGTGCCACTTCACTTTCTTCTCTCTCACGATAGGATACATAATAAATGAAGTGACACCAAATTATACATTGCAGCACAAAATATGACCGAGCAGTATAAAATTCCAATATTCAGCAAAAAAAAAAAAAAAAAAAAAAAACACACACACAGTGCAGCACAAAATACTTCCTTGTACATTACAAACACCACTATGCAACACAACATCGCACCCTAACAGTACCAAAAAATACCACCATGCAGGACTACAGCTCAGCAAAAGCACCAAACACCACAATGCATGACAACACCTCACCCTAGCTGTGCCAAATTACCACTGTACAGGACAAAAAAATCTCCGTAGAAATGCCAACCACCACAGTACAGCATAACTGATCACAGATTGAGTGCACCCACCCACACTCCCGCGTCCCAGTTTTTTTTTGCTCCAGCGGCTTCTCCCGGGTCTCTTCCGGAGTCCCGCTGATTGGCCTCAGTGGTCATGTGACCTCTGAGGCCAATCAGCAGGCCTCATGAAGAGGACCCGTGATGTCACAGGTAGTGACAAGCAGGGCCTTTGCTGATTGGAGCTCATCAGGACACCGGAGCATTGGAGACAGGTGAGTATGCATTTTTTTTCCCATGCCTCCAGCTGATTTAAAAGTTAAAAGGATTGTCCATTTTTGCCTGGATAACCCCTTTAAGTCTTAAAATAGAGTATTCATTCAATAGGATTATTCACTGTTAACTTATAGAATATGAAGACACTTTTTATCAGCCATTCTGGTGTAGTAGAAAAAATGGAAATTGCACGAAAATATAAATATGTAATTTTTGTGTCAGTATTAACTGCTATCTGCTTGAATTATAGTCCTGTATTTTGTTTGTATTGCTCTCCAGACGTTCTGCAAAGATTAACCAAAATATCGTTCACTGCCAAGCAGCCTTCAAGGATGGTGTTTCTGATGGATGAACACGATCGGAACACGCAGAAAATCACAAGCTGAACATGATGCTGTATTAACCAACAATGTTAAATGTCAATTACTACAAAGCGAAACTTGGCTTTGTTCCACCAGGGTGTAGCAGCCCTACATATTAACTTGTTTTTTTTCAATAAATTGAAATCATCCTAATGAGAACTACCTGTCTCTGTGTTGATTCTCCGAGCTTGAATACATTTTCTAATTTGGATACACACAAAAAATAAGCGTAGTTGGTCTGATTTCGACAACACTGGAAATGCAGCCATACTTGTTTTGACTTGAATTAGTTTCTCAAGAAATTATTTTCAGCTACCATTCTGTCAGTATTGAGCTCGTCTTTTTTAAGTCCACATTCACATATACTGAATATGCCTATGTATAAATACAGTACAAGGTATGCAATTGTACAAACCTCTATTCACATGCTGTGACTTTTCAAACTGCAGCAACCTTTATTCTGCTTAAGATTACACTTGGTGTATTTTTTATATTTAAAATTAGTGTCAATTTATTCAACTGAAAGTGCCCTAACACAGGCAAGACAGGTTACTTGTGGAATTCAAGAGCTGAGCGCTATTAGACCACACATGAAGAATGTTGCAGATTTTGCTGCCAAGAGTGGCTTCAAAAGTAATGGGAAGTATAAAGGAAACACATACTTTTTCCTTCTGGTAAATCCACTCCTGGTTTTGGCTCAAAAAAACAAAACAAAAAAAAAAAAAAAAAACACGTGGCCTCTGTCAAAGGAGAACTTGTCAGTTAGATTTTGTAAATAATTGTATTCCCTGTGAAATAATTCAGGAGTGCAATTCCCTATAGATCTGCACTGTGCCTGTAATGCCTCCTTAAAATGTATGAGTAAATTTACAACTGGGTATTACTATTCTCCTTGTCAGAAGAGTGAACCCCTACACAATCTGGTATGGTCAGAACTGACTGGAAAGTTTCAGAGCATGTAAGAACACAACCTTAACTTGTAACAGCCATTTGTTAATTTATTCAGATTTTTTTTTTTTTTTTTTTTTTTAGGAGAAAAACAGAATAATGGCTAACTGCTGTTCACAGACAAGATGCTCCGGTATTGTTACTTTATGAAGAATAAAGTACAGGTATTTACTAAGACATTATGGGAGTGGTGACAGATCCCCTGTAAAGAGCATCTTACAACAATAAAACCACTTATATGCTGTAGTAGGGCGGTTAGTGATATAATGAACATACCTTTTTTATAGCAAAGTGCAATCTTGCTGTGGAGTGAATCAACTTTGATATATACAAATGATTCAATGCACCCGAGGCTTGATCACATCCACCAGAGAACTTGTTTTTGCCTGTGCTCAATGTACATCAGTTCCTGTCAATTTTTACATTAGGGGGAGGCACAGGTGAAAATGAGTGCTCCTGCAGATGTTGCCATGCCTTGGGTGCACTTAACAGCTCATTAGCATACAGATTAAAAGTTGATTTTCACAGGAGCAGATTGCACCATGACACTAACCGCTCCTACAACATCATATAAGTGGTTTAGAAGTGATCCTGGTGGCAGTAGACTCTCTTTAGGCCTTAGCCCCATGTTACTGAAAAGCTGTTTTTTTCTGCTGTAGATTTTGCTGAGGGATTTTTTTGAGCCAAAGCCAGGAGTGAATTTAGCAAATGGAAACGTATAAGATATTCCTATATATGTCCCATTCCTGTTAAAGCCACTCTTGACACAGCAAAATCCTTTCCACAATGTGAGGCTTTAGCCTTAAAGTGCGCCTCTCACAAAAGAGGACGGCTGGAGTGGTGAACAGAACCCTCCATGAAACTGCTCCCATACCTCTCCATAAAATCATGTTCACAAATAGGCTTTTTGCCTGTTTAGGGGTGAAGGTTCTGTCTAAATGGTCTGGTTTGTTGATTCTTTCAAGTGCACAAAGTAACATTATGAAAAAAAAAGAAAAGCGAACAAGAAAGCAAAGTATTCCCTATGCCTAGGAGGATATTAAAAATTTACACTTTCCAGGCCATGACATTTGTCTGCTTAAGCTAAGTTCACACTAGCGTCGGGTTTCCGTTCTTCGGGTCCAAAAAAAGGAAACCCTATCTGCTTAAAAAGCAGTTACCCAGCGGAAACCTGGACCCCATAGACTATAACGGGGTACGCCGGGTTTCCACCTGAAATCGGTGGAGAGAAAAGTCCTGCTTATAGGACTTTTCTCTCTGTATATTTTAAGCGGAATGGGGGACGGAATCCCGAAACAATCACACAACGCTAGTGTGACTGTAGCCTTACAAATGGCTCTGACAACCATCGCGGATTGCATCCGTTGTTTTAACTGACAGCTTCTTTAACAAATGATTCTAGTATAGTGCTGGACACCCCCTTCTATCACAAGACTGAAGCTAACATCACTCGAGGGGTCTCACATACACACCAACTCCCATAACTTACCAGTTTGTCATGTCTAAGAAAAACGCACAACCGGCAGGATTCAGCTGGAATCCGAGGAGCCGCTGGAACTCAGAAATGAGGACATCTTTATCCGTGGTCCCCAAGCAACTGAACTTTTGCATTAGCTCTTGGTCAAGATCAACGTCCATCCCCTCCATGTCTATGTGTCCGATCCGTGCCCCTTCTCACAATGTAAACACTGCCCTGATGGCCTGCTCTTACGGTGAGGTATCAGTGACATCAACCTGCTCCACAACTACCGCTAAGGCGCACAAGCTTCAGGGCCCCACTTAAGGTCTGCTCAGGCTCACGCAGTCCCAGTATCTGGACCACTCTAAAACCAATTCTGGTACGGATTGTGTGTCTTCTGACACTTCACACAACTGCTGTCCTCAAAGATGACTTCTGTGACCTTTGACCTCAAGTCGGAGACCTCTGACTGAAAGGCTCTGCACCGAGCTTTATTTCTCCAAATGTTCAAATGTCACGGCACCCGGGCCCGTTACTGAAGGACCCGGTCTCCGGCTCCGCAGCTGGCCGCTCAGGGCCTCCCCGCTTCCTGAGCGCCTCACGTCACGACGTCAGCAACCAAACGAACGGCGGCACGCAATACTCCACCCACAACAGCTGCGAAGTGCTTCTATAGACGCGTTTTGCATACTTATAAATGTAATACAAGGAGCTGGAAGTGTTAGCCCTCTTGAAATAACCCCTTGTATACTGCCGACATAATAAAATATGTAAGGTTCCCTTTTGCCCTTAGCTAAGATGGAGGTTCTATGCGCACCACCCTTTGTGTGACGCAATTTCCTGTCGACTACAACACCGGCTGGTTGGTTTCACGTCATTTCCGCTACAGACAAAGGTGACTATTTCGCTATCAACGCCATGCCGAAGTAAGTGTGGGTTTTGTAGCTAGTGGATTACGCAGCGTGAGGAGCGGAGGGGGCTCTGTTTTTAGTTTCCTTTAATATTTGATCTTGCTGCAAATGGTAGACTTGATATGAAGCAACTCCTCGTTTTGGTTTTCTGGATCTGGGGTCGTGCTCCGTGGTTTGACGGCAGCTGTAACTACTTTTTAATATCTCGTTCCTTATGCCCTTGATTTTGGTCACATTCCCATTTTTCAGCAGGCAGTTAGTTTGAGGATTTAGGGTTGCTCTTTATAATGTGCAGAGGCATTGAATTTGTGCCACAGTATGTGGGTGACAACACCATACTGTGGAAACTGGTGGTGTCAACCTTTTTAATCTTGGAGGGTTTTTTTTTTGTTTTTTTTAACGTCCTGCCCTTGGTATATATGATCTGAGTAGGGTGCACATAGGAGGCAAGTCACTAAAGGGCTGTTGTCTATTTAAAGGGAAGCTGTCTTCAGCTCCATGCTATCTGAACCACTGGTAGCATCAAATTCTGAGACAGGGTCTTCTGTGATTGAGAGAGAATGCTGGGCACTTATTACCTTATGATTAATTGACACTTTACCTTGGTTACAATTAATGTTTGTTTATTTTAGGACACTCCCCTTTTTACATGCCATGCCCTCATTAATTTACCATGCCATGCTACTGAATTTTGATTACTTACCTATGAGAAATCCTTACTGAATAGTATTCAGTCTGTGATATATCCTTTAGTCAAAGTCAGTGTATGACAGGATGCTATGGATGAAAAATAATTGATATGAGCAAGTTCACATTGATGAACTGAGCTCACTTTTTTCGATTTTGGTTGTTTAATTGCCCATTCCTACTTGGAGCTATATTTTGCTTTCAAATAATGCAGAGTTTCAGAGAAAATATGGTTTAAAAACAGAAAAGACTGCAGAAAGATGAGTTTGGACAGAGAGAGATGTTTAATGTGTGGATTCAGCTTTATGTCCTAGGCTTGTTATTAAAAATAGGGCCCAGATTTACTGGTAGACTAACTTGTTTAAGTTTTCACTGTCTAAGTTTATACATTCTGCTGTGTTTTCTCTGAAGCGCTGCAGAGTTTGAGTTCTGAAGTTCAGGAACCTGAACCTGTTGAGGTCAATTTGAAGTTGGGGGGGGGGGGAATAATTATCAAGTCCTGCACTTCAGAGTTAGGGCATGAAAAAGTGTCAAGTAAAGCTGGGCAAATATAATCTATGGGTATTTTACGTCAATTACAATCAATGGTGATTTAGTTTAGTCCCCTATAAACCATAACCCTTTTACAGAATAAGTATTTGTTGGGCGAGGTTCGCTCAGAGGTTTCCTTCGGACTGTACATAGCTGAAACGAAACTGCTATTATACTCTGGGGGCCTGTGATGGGTTTATGCATCACAACTCCACGTGACCCTATGAGACCCATTCACCTCAGCTGTCCCTGACATCAGGCAGAAGTCCTGAAGAGAACAGGGAGCCGTGCCAGAGCGCAGGAGAGGTAACACTGTATTTTTATGTTTGAATGCCTCCACTTACCATACTCTGGGGTGTGAAGAGACCCCAGAATATAATACAGTGGGGAAAAAAAGTATTTAGTCAGCCACCAATTGTGCAAGTTCTCCCACTTAAAAAGATGAGAGAGGCCTGTAATTGACATCATAGGTAGACCACAACTATGAGAGACAAAATGAGAAAAAAAATCCAGAAAATCACATTGTCTGATTTTTTTAAGAATTTATTTGCAAATTATGGTGGAAAATAAGTATTTGGTCACCTACAAAAAAAAGCAAGATTTCTGGCTCTCACAGACCTGTAACTTCTTTAAGAGGCTCCTCTGTCCTCCACTCATTACCTGTAGTAATGGCACCTGTTTGAAATTATCGGTATAAAAGACACCTGTCCACAACCTCAAACAGTCACACTCCAAACTCCACTATGGTGAAGACCAAAGAGCTGTGGAAGGACACCAGAAACAAAATTGTAGACCTGCACCAGGCTGGAAAGACTGAATCTGCAATAGGCAAGCAGAATGGTGTGAAGAAATCAACTGTGGGAGCAATAATTAGAAAATGGAAGACATACAAGACCACTGATAATCTCCCTCGATTAGGGACTCCATGCAAGATCTCACCCCGTGGGGTCAAAATGATGACAAGAGTGGTGAGCAAAAGTCCCAGAACCACACTGGGGGACCTAGTAAATGACTTGCAGAAAGCTGGGACTAACGTAACAAAGGCTACCGTCAGTAACACATTACGCCGCCAGGGACTCAGATCCTGCAGTGCCAGACGTTTCCCCCTGCTTAAGCCAGTACATATCCGGGCCCGTCTGAAGTTTGCTAGACAGCATTTGGATGTTCCAGAAGAGTATTGGGAGAATGTCATATGGTCAGATGAAACCAAAGTAGAACTGTTTGGTAGAAACACAACTCGTCGTGTTTGGAGGAGAGTGAATGCTGAGTTGCAACCAAATAACACCATACCTACTGTGAAGCATGGTGGTGGCAACATCAAGCTTTGGGGCTGTTTCTCTGCAACGGGACCAGGACGACTGATCCGTGTACATGAAAGAATGAATGGGGCCATGTATCGTGAGATTTTGAGTGCAAACCTCCTTCCATCAGCAAGGGAATTGAAGATGAAACGTGTCTGGGTCTTTCAGCATGACAATGATACCAAGCACACCACCAGGGCAATGAAGGAGTGGCTTCATAAGAAGCATTTCAAGGTCCTGGAGTGGCCTAGCCAGTCTCCAGATCTCAACCCCATAGAAAACCTTTAGAGGGAGTTGAAAGTCCGTGTTGCCCAGCGACAGCCCCAAAACATCACTGCTCTAGAGGAGATCTACATGGAGGAATGGGCCAACATACCAGCAACAGTGTGTGCCAACCTTGTGAAGACTTACAGAAAACGTTTGACCTCTGTCACTGCCAACCAAGGATATATAGCAAAGTATTGAGATGAACTTTTGTTATTGACCGAATACTTATTTTCCTCCATAATTTGCAAATAAATTCTTTAAAAATCAGACAATGTGATTTTCTGGATTTGTTTTCTCATTTTGTCTCTCATAGCTGAGGTCTACCTATGATGTCAATTACAGGCCTCTCTCATCTTTTTAAGTGGGAGAACTTGCACAATTGGTGACTGACTACTTTTTTTTCTTTTTTTTTTTTCCCCACTGTATTTGTAGTTCAGACATTTTCATTCCAAACGAAACTGCAGATAGAACCTCGCAAATATTGTAATAACTGAACCGAAATAACAGTGGTGAACAAAATCGCTTCTGTTATTCTGGTTGATTTTTGGTTATTTTTAAAATTAATCACTCAGCCCTAGTCGTAAGGTAGAGTTTTGTGAATTTTTTTTAACCCCCTGCTGTTAATATTTTGCAGCATTTTGTATTTTTATGCTGCTGATTCCAAAAGTGGTTTATGAAATGCAACTTTTTAAGAACTTAAAATAATTGTCACAATCTCACCTCAGGTAGCAAGTGTTGTAGAAATGGAAAGCAGAGTAACATCTTTGATAACTTACGACAGAAATGTTAGACTTATAAAGACATCAAACATTGAATACATGATAAAATTGGGGCAAATTACGCCAAGGTGGACTCCAGCAAAATTCCCCTGGTGATACATTTCACCCAATGTGTACAACAGTGGGTAAGGGTCATAATTGTAACTTACTGATATGGCGTTTTTGTATGCTGTGAAGTGCCACCCACTTGTCATTAAAGTTGTCTTCAAGGAGAGCCCCAACACTTCTATACTGAAAATGGCTATTAATGAAGGGGAATGTGATGCAACCACATTCAACAGCATGTCCCTTTGTAATATACTGCACCTTGCTAGACTACCTGGTTTGTAGGTACGTTGATATATGCCTTAACAGCATTGTCTGCTTTCAGGATGGGGACGCAGCTGTTATTGAAGACCAAGATGACAAGCTGGTGGTGCTTCATTGCACAGTGCTGAAATTTTAACCACTTTTTTTCCTTCCCTGTTTTTCTTTTGTATACACTATTCGTTACCAACCCCTTTAAAGGGAATTGGACACCGGAAAATAGCCTGTTTTTATTTAAAACATATAGTATATTTAATAGAAGGAAAATTAGTATGAAGTTAATCACAGGATCTTGTAGGACTGCTTGCATTCTTTATAAATATGCCTTTGTTCTGGATTGCTTCTCCGTTGCAGTTGATGTGCAGTACAGCGCATGCCTGCTTATATCACTCTGTACCTGAAGAAGCTAGAGACCGATATCAGAGTGAGGCAGCAGCAAGGGGAGGATATTTGCCTGTGTCATAGCTTCTCTGAATCTGCCTCACTTTGAAGCCGGTCTCTGGTGCCTTCCACTGCAGAGCGACATGCACAGTATACTCCGTATTGAGCTTACCGAGCTCAACACCAGCTATGAGCAAGGAAGCAAAGATGTCAGTGAAGTTATCAGAAGGGCGTAGCTGGGTAGACGTCTGGGGCAGTAATTTGTAGAACTGAAAGAAGCCAAAGCTGCAGAGGAAATGCCTCCAAAGCACTTCTCAATTCATTTGCGTTCTCAAATGGAGCAGCAATCCAGAATAATAAAGGCATACTAATCACAGATATTGTGATTAGCTTCATCTATTTCACTGCTGCTTTCTCCCTTTAAAAAAAAAAAAAATACTAAATCATGTAATTTTAACTCTGGCCATTAAACCTAATAATAGTGACACTTGCTTACCCTTTAGGTGTTTCTTCAGAAGTCACCTCAGTTAAATTACAGACAGAATTGCGATAGACGGTAACACCTAAATAAATAGCACTTAGCCATCATTGCATCCAATACAGACAAGATTTCTTCACAATTTGTCTACTACTCCTCCCTACGCAGAGCATGCTTAGAAAGCACTCCCATAAACCTCTGTGGGCTTCAGTCTGTTGGTGCTCATGGCCATGAGTCTGCTGTAAAGTGTCACTAAATGCTGTTAACAGAGTAGGCAAGATGGCAGCCACATGCTTATGCACAGAAAATAGAATAACAAATCTACGATCAGAAAATAAAAACAGATGAGAGAAAAAAAGATGTATTTCACTAAATAGTTTTAATAAAATTGGTGATAGATTCCCTTTAATCCTGAAACGTTAAATGAAATGACATGTACACATTAAAGGGAACCTGACATGTCGATATGAGACATCAAACCAACCACAGAGTTTAATGTCCCAAGTTGTCCTCTTTCATTGCCATCCGTGCCTTGATGATAAATATACATTTACCTGGCACCTGTGAGTGGAGACTAGCTGCCATACACTGCACACGCTAGGTAGAGGAGAATCTACTGAGAATCTGTGTCTCATTCAAACAGCTCCAGAATTATAAAAAATAAAAACAAAAAGTAGCTGGCACTATCCTCCTCCAATATAAATCGCCTTAACAAAGGAGAAACAGTAGGGTCTCCTTACCCACTTCTGGTGGTGCTCAGCCGAATCTACAGGTTACAATTCTCCCAATAAGAAAATATCAAAAGTCAGCACTCACCATCCATGAATAGGTTTCTTTATTGTGCAATTTATTCTGCATGGTCACATAGTGAGTTGTGGGTAGCTGTCATGCCTCCAGAATTATTCTGGGCATATATAGAGATTATGGACCTTTACTCATGTGAATAATCTGCTTTGGCTGTGATGGATGCTCTAGGGTCAGACTAAAAGCTGTATTTCTTGTATGATCTGCCTCACTTCTATTTTAACCCCCCCCCCCCCTACATAGACTTCTATATAGATCAGAATCTGAGGTCTGTTTTGAGACTGATAGAGCACTGATTTTGGCACTGAAACTCACTTTAGCAGAGGGAATGGGAGCAGAGAAACTGCCTAAGAGCAGACAGTCATTTCTCTCTGTATATGACAGTTTCTTACATTCGACTCTAGTGTTACTTTATACAAGTCTACTAGATTTTTTTTTTTTACGTTGGCCATCTAAAGCATGGTGACTGGTTGAAAAGCAGACAATGTTGGGTAGAAGCATATTTTTTTGTTACCTTTGTTTTCTTTGTTTTATACAGGTTTTATTGTGATTACTGTGACACCTACCTCACTCATGATTCAGTAAGTTTTTGGGGGCTTGTTACGTGTACTACTGCTTTTCCTGATGATTTGTTTATAGCAGGAGTAGAGGGGTTGGTCACATGATGAATAGTCAGTCTGTACACTGCAGAATGTTTTTTTTTTTTTTCCTATGCATAGAATTCCTTTAAGAGTTACAGGGTTTATATAATTAAAAAATCGATTTTTAAGTAAAAGCACGTCGGAATAGCCTTTAGAAAGGGTATTCTTCTCCTACCTTTATCTTTCAGGTCTGCACTGCCGTTTGAGTTTTTTCTTTTCTTCGTTATGCAAATTGGTCTTCAGAAAGCACAGGGGGTGTTCCCTCTGTGCTTAGAAAGCACAGGCTCGTCATAGGTTCCAGCGCCACCTCTCTTCTGCTTCTCACACGTCTTCTCCTCTTCACTCCTCCTCTTACATGAGACCACCACATGCACAGTCGGCTGTTCTGTCGACCATTTTGCGGTGGTCTCGTGTAAGAAGAGGAGGAGACACTTCAGGGCAAACAATCTCTTATGGCTGCCAAAAAAAAATCCGTTATGGTCTTTGAATGCCCCTGTCCGTTATTTCAAACTGACAGAAAAGCGTATACTACCATGCTTTTCTGTCCTTTGACAGCAACAGGTCTATGACGGTTTGTTTTCAATTTACTATAGTTCCTTAGTTCCTTATGTAAACGGATGCAAGCTATTTGCAGCCGCTTACAGCATTCCGTTATGGCTTCAGTTCATCCCCTGAAGAGGGAACCCTCCCCCCATTAACCACAACTCCCCCCAACCCCCCCCCCCCCCTCTTTATTGCACTTAAACTGCACGCAGGGTCTTGGAAGAAGCCAAGTCTCCATAAGGTAAGCCCCAACCCCATCCTAGCTGAAATGGCCGCCCCTCCCTTCCCCGGTCCCAGCGTGAATGATCCTGCCATTGTGACCCCCTTAGAGAAATGGCTGCCGCCGCTCCCCCACCTCTCGGCTCCTGAATGTCTCCGGCGCAATCCCATTCATATCTTCTCCCGTGCCGCTTCTCTTCTGCTTCTCACCACTCGCGTGTCCCGGATCCCGAATGAGGTGGGGGAGGAGCAGCACTCGTGGCAGGGGAGGAGAAGATAGGACTGGGATGGTGCCGAGCACATTCAGGAGCAGAGTGGTGAGGGAGGGGCGGCAGCCATTTCTCTAATGGGGGTCACAAATGGCAGCGCCATTCATGCTGCAACCAGGGGTGGGGGAAAGGGGTAGCACACGTGGGGAGGGGCAAACAATCCCTTATGACTGCCCCTCCCCCCAACGTGCTACCTACCCCTGATGATATTAGGTGGGGCTCTGTTCACATCTGCGCTTGCCACTCTGTACGGGGATTCCGTTCCCCTCTCCGCATGAAAAATGTGGAGAGAAAAGTCCTGCAAGCAGCACTTTTCTCTGCATTTTTCGCCCTTTTCGGACGGAAACCACGCGGACCCTATTATAGTCTATGGGGTCTGCAGGTTTCCTAAGTGGACCCCCCCGAAAGGAAACCCAAGTGCAGATGTGAACCTAGCCTGAAGCACAGGTGTGTGTGTGTGTGTGTGTGTGTGTGTGGTGGCGGTGGCAGAGGTAAACTTAAAAAACTGACCTGTGTTTTTTTAGCAAAAAACTGATGCAAACAGTTGCACATCTGTTAACGGATCCGTTTTTTTTGATGCATGAATTGACATCAGTTTGCATCAGTCTTTTGATTAAAGTAACGGATCTCTTAAACTTGTCAGTTTACTGATGTAAAAAAAAAGCATGATGTGAAAGGACCCTTATACATTGAATGAAACCTTGCTTTCTTCTAGCCATCAGTACGCAAGACTCACTGCAGTGGAAGAAAGCACAAAGAAAATGTAAAAGATTACTATCAGAAATGGATGGAAGAACAAGCTCAGAGTTTAATTGATAAAACTAGTAAGTTGCATTGTGGGATAGAGTTTTTGTACATTTATACATGTTATACTGTAGTAATGTTTGCATTTTGAGAGTATGAATAATCTGAAGCAAGAGAACAGGAAGTGCGAGTGAGAGGGGATCAGAAGAGTGTGTATTTAACCGATTGACAACCGCCGGCCATAAATTTACAGTGGTGCTGGTCTCTGAAGTCTGCCTAATTGGAAATTTACAGCCAGCACTTCAGATACACTGTGAAAGGGATCAGGAGCAGGTGTTAGCTGTAACTGACAGCTAACACCCTGCTCAATAAACCCCGGTCGGAACTGAGTTCCGATCGGGAGTTTTAACCCCTTGGATACTGCGGTCAAATATGAAACAGGGGGGGGGGGGGGGGGTGCCAATATCTATTTTCTGCAGCCCGGGTTCTAGCCAGTGACCCCAGGCTGCCTGGAGCCCCACTACTTGGTTGATCCTGCCAGGTATGTCAGGAAGTCAGCCGATGCGTCTACATCAGCTGACTTTTTGTATAGACTGCAATACACGTGTATACTCGTGTATTGCAGTCTACAATACTGAGCCAGCGATCAGAGCATCGCTGGCTCAGGTGTCCTTATAGGACAAGTAAAAAAAAAAAAAAAAAGTTTTTTTTAGAAAAAAAAGTGTGTGGGTGGGGGGGGGAGCTATTATTCCCCAAAAAATCCCTTTTCCTATATAAAAAGAAATATATAAAAATGAATAAAAACAATACATATTTGGTATCGCCGCGTCCGTAACAACCTGTACAATAAAACTGAAACAATATTTAACATACACGGTGAACGTCGAGAAAAAAAAAAAACGATGGAAGTAATGATTTTTGGCTATTGCACTTACAAAAAAAATGCTATAAAAAGTGATCAAAATCTCATATGCACCTCAAAACAATACCAATAAAAAGCACATGTCCTCCTGCAAAAAATAAGCCCTAAACCGTCAGCCAAAAAATAAAAATGTTACGCCTCTCAGGAGATGGTGATGCAAAAACAATTGATTTATGTCCACAAATGGGTTTTTGATCTGCAGAATTAGTATTGCATAAAAAAAACAATATAAATGAAGTATCGCTGTAATCTTACCGACCCGCAAAATAAAGGTAACATGTTACTTATGTTGCACGCTGCATGGCAAAAAAATGAAAAGGTAAAAACCAATGCCAGAATTGATGTTTGTTTGTTTTTTTTTAATCCACCTAGAAAGAGTTAATATAATTTATTCAATAAGGTATAGGCACCCAAAAAAAAAATGGTGTCATTAAAAAATACATCTCATACCGCAAAAAATCAGCCCTCATATGGCTACATCACCAGGAAAATAAAAAAGATATAGCTTGTACAATGTGAAGACAAAAATCACCTAATCATTAGAACACAACTGGCAGCGGCAGGAAGGGAATGTATAAGATGTGCAAGCGTATATCAGGGGACACTCCAATTTTAATAATAATAAATTTTATTTATATAGCGCCAACATATTCCGCAGCACTGTACAATTTGTAGGGTTCAAGTACTGACAAAAAAGATACATTACAAAGAAATATTCAATTCACACACTGGGACTGAGGGCCCTGCTCACAAGAGCTTACAATCTATGAGGTAGAGGGGGTGACATGAGGTATCAGGGGCGGCAGCAGACGTAGCATTTTGTACAATAGTCAGACAATTCTGTAATAGAGGTTACTGTCATTACACATATATAAAGCTGTATGAGCCATCGTCAGTCGTGTCCTTTAACGTGCAGATGGTGCCTGGACATATAAAGTAAGTCTGATACGGCATCATATCCTGTGAGGTAATGCGGGAGCGTGAACAGAGGAGGGTATGTTCTAGGGATTCTAACTACGGAAGGGTTTACATTAGGAGTTGTGATAGGCCTGTCTGAAAAGATATGTCTTTAGTTTACACTTGAAGCTGTGGAAATTGGGGGTTAATCTAATAGTCCGGGATAGAGCATTCCAGAGAAGTGGTGCAACTCGGGAGAAGTCTTGTATACGAGCGTGGGAGGTTCTGATAATAGAGGATGTTAGTCTTAGGTCATTGAGTGAACGGAGAGTACGGGTTGGGCGATAGACAGAGATGAGGGAGGAAATGTAGGGAGGTGCAGCATTATGGAGAGCCTTGTGGATGAGGGTGATAAGTTTATATTGTATTCTGTATTGAATAGGCAGCCAATGTAGTGACCGGCACAGACCGGAGGCATCACTATAGCGTCTGGACTGATAGATGAGCCTGGCCGCCTCATTCAGAATAGATTGTAGAGGAGAGAGTTTAGTAAGGGGAAGACCGATTAGTAAGGAGTTACAGTAGTCAAGGCGAGAGTGAATCAGGGCAACAGTAAGTGTCTTTACTGTATTTGTGGTAAGGAAAGGGCGTATTCTGGCAATGTTTTTGAGGTGGAGATGACATGAGCGTGCGAGTGATTGGATATGGGGGGTGAACGAAAGGTCTGAGTCAAACAAGACCCTAAGGCAGCAGGCATACTTCCTAGGAGTTATAGTAAGTCCAGAGACTGCAATGGAGATATCAGGGACAGATCTGTTAGATGGTGGAAACAGCAGTAGTTCAGTCTTTGAGAGATTCAGTTTCAGATAAAGCGAAGACATGATATTTGAGACGACAGAGAGGCAGTCACTGGTGTTCTATATTAGTGCAGGGGTGATGTCATGGGATGACGTATATAACTGGGTGTCATCAGCATAAAGATGGTACCGGAAGCCAAATCGGAAGTGATGGTTTGTCCAATGGGTGCTGTGTAGAGGGAGAAGAGCAGGGGATCTAGGACCGAGCCTGAGGAACCCCAACGGCAATTATAAGAGGGGAAGGAACAGAGCCCGCAAATGATACACAGAAAGTGCGGTCAGAGAGATAAGAGGAGAACCAGGAGAGAGCAGTGTCCGTGAGGCCGGCAGATCGGAGCATAGTGAGGAGGAGTTGATGGTCACCAGTGTCAAATGCTGCTGAGAGATCTAGAAGAATAAGAAGAGAGTAATCATCTTTGGATTTAGCCGTCAGGAGATCATTGGAGACTTTTGTGAGGGCCGTTTCAGTAGAGTGCAGAGTGCAGAAGCCAGATTGTAAGGGGTCAAGAAGAAAGTTAGCAGAAAGATAGTGGATTAAATGAAAATAGACTAAGCGTTCTAAGATTTTGGAGATAAAAGGAAGGTTAGAGACAGGTCGATAGTTAGCAGCACAGGACGGGTCAAGGGAGGATTTCTTCGGTAGTTGGGTTATGATGGCATGTTTGAAAGAGGATGGGAAAATTCTAGAAGAGAGAGAGGTTAAATATTTTAGTAAGGTAAGTCGTGACGGCAGGTGACAGAGACTGGAGAAGGTGTGAGGGGAACGGGTCACTACTACAGGTTGTAGGGCGAGAAGAAGAAAGTAGCTGAGATACTTCCTCCTCTGTAACAGGTTCAAAAGATGAGAATGAACAGTCTGAAGTGCGGCTGGTGAGGGGGTCAGTGCCACCTGGGGATTGGGCAATTATTTCCTGACGGATCTTATCAATTTTGTCATGGAATTAAGTGGCCAGGTCATCTGCGCTAAGGTCTGAATGGCATCTGCACCTTGGAGTAAGGAGTGAAAAGTTTCAAATGGCCTTTTAGGGTTACAGGAGAGAGAAGAAATGAGAGCAGTGAAATAGGCTTGTTTGGCTAGGTGATAGGCTTGTTTGGCTTACAAGGGAAAATAAACTAAAAGTGACCCCCAGAGTGACCCTCCCAATCATAGGAGCTACTGGAGATATAGTAGGGAATTTCGTGTTCCCAATGTACTCCACACAGCTTACATATTCACTCTTCACCATGTGCTGTGCATTCATGTCTGGGATACTAATGCTTATTTACCCCCCCCCCCCCCCTGTTAAATTCTTTGAGGGGTGCAGTTTTCAAAATAGGGTCACTCCCTAGGGAATTCCACTTTTCTGGTACCTTAGAGGCTCTGCAAACATGACATGGGGTCCAGATACCAAACATCTGAATCTGCGCTCCAACTGAAAACATCTGGAAACTGCACCCCTGAAGGAATTTATCCAGGGGTACAGTGAGCATTTTTAACCTCCAAGTGTTGCTATAATTTATTCTCCAGAAATGAATAGGCAGCTGATTGTGAAAATGGCAATTTTTCCAGGAATATGTCATTTCAATGCATAATACTTTGTACCCGGCTTGTATCAGATATGAACGCTCCAAAAGCTGTTGTTCCCGGGATAACCACTTAATAGTTTTTAGAGTGTTTGTATCTGCTGACATAAGCTGGGCACAAAATATCGGGCAATGAAATGGCTTCTCTCTGGAAAAATTGCAATTTTCCCTTTTCATTATCAGCTGCGCATTCATTTATTGAAATTAAATAAATGCGACACTTAAGGGTTAATGCTCACTACCCCGCTTGATAAATCCCTTCAGGGGTGTAGTTTCCAAAATGGGGTCACAGGTCTGCGGGTTCCACTTCACTGGCAATTCAGGGGCTCTGCAAAAGTGACATGGTGTCCAAAAACCAAAATAGTGCTCCTTCTCTTCTGTGTCCAACAGCAGTTTATACCCACATATGACATTAAGTACGTTATCCTGGGAACACCAGTGTTATACATGTGGGCATAAACTGCATCGCCATCTTCTGAGTTGTGTAGCAATTTTTTTTTTTTTTTTTCGGTTGTTGGTTGAGGGCTTATTTTTTGCGGGAAGATCTGAGCATTTTATTGGTACTGTTTTGGGGTACATATGAATTTTTGATCACTTTTTATAGCATTATTTATTTTTATTTTTTTTTAAGGCGAGATGGCAAAAAATCATTATTTCCTTGCATTATTTTTTTTTTTTCCAACTTTTTTTTAACTTTTTAATGTCCCACTAGGAGACCTGAATACACATGTATTACAGTCTATAGAGGAAGTCAGCCTATGCAGACGCATAGGCTGACTTCCTCACTTGTTGGCAGGATCAACCAGATACTGGTGGCTCCTAGCTTCCTGCAGTCACTGGCCAGACCCCAGGCTGCAGAAGATATATATGGGAACCCCCCGATCGCACTGTGGGGGGTGCCGATCGGAGCTCAGCAGGGTGTTGGCTGTCAGTTACAGCTAATACCCGATGCCGCCTGCAGTTGGGTTGGCAGCTAACATCAGGGAATGTTTGTTACTGCAACAAACTTTCCCTGATATGACAGCTACATCATCTGGACCTGAACCTATCAGGTCCTGATCATGTCTCCGTGAACACCAGCAGCTATTAGCACTTTGTTCAAGGAGTTCCTGACCCTTGGGGAGACCCGATCCCCAATTTAGCAGGGTCAGTTTATAAACGTCAGCTCGGCACAAAGCCCATCAAGAACCGCCGTTTATATACAGTGGGCGGTCGCAAAGGGGTTAAAGGGCATTTAAAAATTTTGCCAATATAAAGCAGATAAATGGTAAATAAAATATGTATTAACCAGGGCTGTGGAGTCGGTACGCCAAAGCCCCGACTCCGACTCCTCAATTTCCCCTGACTCCGACTCCACCAAAATAGGCACCGACTCCGACTCCACAGCCCTGGCACTGCTAAACCTTATAGGTTCACTCAGAACTCAGTCCCATCATTATATGAGGAATAGAACAGACCTTTACAGGACATTTCATCATTTTCAACATTTCATCATTTTCCCAAATTCTTATGAAAATATATTCAGCACATAACTGCATTGTACTACTAACTGTACCAATTTATTATATATTTTGGGAGTCGAGTCGGTCCATTTTATACCGACTCCGACTCCACCAAAATAGACTCCGACTCCACGACTCCGACTCCACAGCCCTGGTATTAACTAACTTGGCTAGTATGATATATCTAAAAGGCACGGTTAAAAATGTAACCAAAATTTTTTTATTTTTTTAATGCAAAAAAATATTGAGCAAAGTTCTGAGAAAAATTGAAGTACAGTGGGAGAATTGGAGATTTTACTGTTCCAGCTACACATGTTTTCTGGTATGGATGTGGTACATCTTCTGCACACAATCCTTTTTTGTGCCAAACGCGCACAACTGCATTCCTACTTTCTGAAACGGTGATTGTCAGGCAGACTGTCAAACTTGATATAATGCTAAAAAAGTGGGGTGAGTTATACCTGAAAGCTAGATTTCAGTTCTGGCTCACAGGATCTCCCACGTTGCGCCAGAATTAAAAGGTAACTAAACTTTTGGGCAACTTTTGGATTTTCTGGCAGCATTTGTGTCATTAATAAATTTTGTAATATGCTTTAACAACAAATTTTGGCTCCTTTCTGTGAAACACTGCTTTTTTTTTTTTTTTTTTTTTTTTTTTTTTTCACCTTTTTGCCTTGATTTGAAAGCTGTCCTCTTCTTATTGTGTAGGGGCTGTGGGAACTGAAGAAGCTCTATCTCAGGCATTATAAAACACAGAAATTTGATTTTGGTGTCATGAAAGGAGATTTAGATATGCAGCTGCATATAAATTTTCTAATCCTGGCTGTGTTCAACCAGTGAGATTTCCTTTTTGTGTTAATACCGAATACTTATTTATATCATAATTCCACCTACAGCTGCTGCTTTCCAACAAGGAAAGATCCCACCCACACCTTTTGCAGCTCCACCTGCCGGAAGTGCCATGATCCCACCACCACCTAGCTTGGGTAATTGTATTTTCTGTTCCCTATGTGGAACCATATTGTTACATATGCTCTTAAATATGTTGAACGGTATTTAGTTATCTTTGTCTCTTGTAGGTGGTCCTCCACGTCCTGGTATGATGCCTGCACCTCCAATGGCAGGCCCACCAATGATGCCAATGATGGGGCCGCCTCCTCCGGGAATGATGCCAGTTGGACATGGTGAGCTGATGATAACTTTTGTTAGCTTATAACCCAAATACACTGTAAGTGAATTAGCTCCTATACAAAACTATATATACACACATATGCATACTCTGTATTAGTTACAGCAGCAACCCCCTTCCCATAGCACCAGAGTAGAAATAGCCCTTCTTTGTTCCCACTAGTAGGAGTAAGGAGATGCTTTTATTGTTATATCTACTGGCTCATAATTGTTTTTTTTAATTTCTTTGACCAACACTGTATTGTGGCATGCAGTTGGAAATTTAGCAGCAAGGTAAAAGGGTAATTTTATAGAGTAGGAGGAAAGATCACGTCACTTCTATTCCATGGGCAGCAGCAATTGGTTTCCTGTACAACAACTGACTCTTGTAAGTGTTGGGGATGAGTCTTTGCATCAGCCACTAACTCCCCTACACCACAAAGCTCCCTGTGCTTTGATACCCTTAATAATAGTAACTTTTTTATTTATATAGTGCCAATATATTCTGCAGCAAATCGTAGGGTTCAAGTACAGTAAAATGAGAGGTTGCAGATTATAATTCAATTCCCACAATAGGAGTAAGGGCCCTGCTCACAAAAGCTTACAATCTAGGAAGCGAGAAAAGAAGAACTACAAACGTTGTAATTGTCATTTTGTCACTGTCCATTACACCGCACAACAATGATTTTGCTACTGAGAGAAAAACATGTGATTTATACTAAAATGAGCACGCTGATTCCAAATATGAACTCGGAATTTGCCTAACACGTCTAGATTTTAAGTTATACATGCAAAGCCTATTCAGTTATAATAATGCATTATATATTGGAAATGTTCCAATGGACATGCCCAGACCTGTCCAGACGCACTCAGGCTGATGTCAGCAGTAAGTATATAAGGATTACTTGAAAACTGTGTAGTGTCCAACAAACAATTAAGCTCAGGTCTTGTATAAAACGTAACATTTAATGAAGGAACATCACAAAAATAGATAAACACAGAGATTCTCCCATGTTTACGCAGAAAAAGGGGTGTTTGGCTTACGCGTTTCAGGGAACCATCCCCTTAGTCATAGTCTACGTGTTTTTTATCTATTTTTGTGATGTTCCTTCATTAAAAGTTACGTTTTATACAAGACCTGAGCTTAATTGTTTGCTGGACGCTACACAGTTTTCAAGTAATCTTTCCACCTCTACGGGCAAGGTTTGTCCGTGCATCTGCAGTCTCAGGAAGACGGTGCTTATTCATCCCCAAAAAAATGTGAGTTGGGCTGTGTGATTTGGATGTTGTTTTTGCTGTAAGTATATAAGGGTCGGTTCACATTTAAATTCAGTTTCCGTACAGGGGAGTCCACTTTGGGACCCCCCGAATGGAAACCTATACGTAGAGAGAAGCGGTTTACATCAGGAAACCTGCGAACCCCCAGACTATAATGGGGTCCGTGTGGTTCTTGCTCGGTTCCCACATGTTTCGTGCGGAAACATGCGGAGAGGAAAGTCCTGCTTACAGCACTTTTCTCTCCACATGTTTCGTGCGGAGACCGAGCGGAAACCACACGGACCCCATTATAGTCTATGAGGTCCGCAGGTTTCCTAATGTAAACCGCTTCTCTCTGCGTATAGGCTTCCGTTCGGGGGGTTTCTAAGCGGACTCCCCTGTATGGAAAGCGAACGCAGATGTGAACCGGCCCTTAGGCAAGCTGGACAGATTTCGATAAAGTGATCTGTTATACTGCTATCAGTTTTGATACTTAAGATGGATAAACGCAAGTGTGTTAAGGATCCGGACAATTTCTGCTACATACACTGTGTGCAGAATTATTAGGCAAATGAGTATTTTGATCACATCATCCTTTTTATGCATGTTGTCCTACTCCAAGCTATATAGGCTTGAAAGCCAACTACCAATTAAGTAAATCTGGTGTTGTGCATCTCTGTAATGAGGAGGGGTGTGGTCTGACATCAACACCCTATATAAGGTGTGCTTAATTATTAGGCAACTTCTTTTCCTTTGGCAAAATGGGTCAGAAGAGAGATTTGACGGACTCTGAAAAGTCAAAAATTGTGAGATGTCTTGCAGAGGGATGCAGCAGTCTTGAAATTGCCAAACTTTTGAAGCGTGATCACCAAACAATCAATCGTTTCATGGCAAATAGCCAACAGGGTCGCAAAGAGCGTGTTGAAAAAAAAAAAAGGTGCAAAATAACTGCTAATGAATTGAGGAAAATCAAGCGTGAAGCTGCCAAGATGCCATTAGCCACCAGTTTAGCCATATTTCAGAGGAGGAGGTGTTGAGGGTTTGAATATGCGACTTGATGAAAACTATGCTGAATTAGTAGACAACATGCTTACAGCATATGAACAACTTGGTTGCCGATGGTCATTGAAAATGCATTTCTTACATTTGGGACACATAAGTGACGAACATGGAGAGCGGTTCCATAAGATATTTCTACAATGGAGAACAGATATCAAGGCCGCTGGAATCCCAACATGATGGGGAATACTGCAATGGGAAAATATGACCGTTCACAAACGCAAAAGCAGATGCCTGAAGCACTTTTAACAGTACTGGGCCTTGCTCAAGTAAGACTTTTAAACTGAAAAACGAGACTTTTTGAAATTGTTGTTCCTTTACATTTTCATACTGTTTACTATGTAAACTTTGTAGATCAGGTAATTGTTGGAGTAAAACTCCAAATTATTCAATGCTTTCCAAGTGCTTAATTCATTTAGGCATATTTATGCATAGCAAAATTTCCTGACGTGTTACAACAATTCTGACTTCGCATTTGGAATCCGCACACTGGACAAATGGTTTTTGCCTAGTAGCAGATGAAAAGGTGTTTTTTTTTTTTTTTTGTGAGGTGTTATTGATCCATTAACATTCTCTGCTTATAATTTGTGAAGTGTGACAGCAGGGAAATTTTATTAAGATTGCTCATTCTTATGCTCATTCTTATGTCTTAATTCATTACTTGACAGAGGCAGAACGCTGCAGAATTACTTAGAGAACTTTTGACTACTTCTACAAGCCCAGCTTTTAGCATCATTTCATAGGGGCTGCTTTACAGATTCTGGCATATTTTGATCTTTTTTTCAAAGCAGTAAGTGCTGCTAGTTTTGGTGCCTGATGCTATTTAGACAATCTTCTGTCAGTTGGGAGGTCTCAGACAGGAGCAGTGTGCACTGCACTGATTTGCCTATGTACATTGGGGTTAGAGAAAAAAAAATCCAGCTGTGGCAAAATCAGTGGATTGGTACCCATTAACAGATGCTAAGAAGTGGAGGTTGTGAAAGGCCCTGTTTAATAATTCATGTGAATGAAGTTGTATCTGAGCTCAAATCTGTGTTGGCCAGGAACTCATAACTATAACTCATGCTAGTTTTAACCTTCCTCGCTCCTCTCCCCATTTCCCCCCCCCCCATTATTGAGGTGCATTTTTTTTTTTTGTCACTTTCTAGGCGCAGTAGGGTTAATAAATCTGGGCCAACGTCACTAAACATATTGTCCTACATTTGATGGTATTAATTTAAACTAGCCAGTCTGAAAATGTGCCAGGTTTACCACAGAGGCTGATGCTGGATGATACGTCTGGCATAAGTTTAGATTGTCTAGTCTAACTTTACACCACCTATTAGTTGGCTTATTTTGAGCCAGAATTATGGTGCAATTAAGGACACGCTGTTGCATCTTAAATTATGATGCTTGTCTAGTGAAAATACAGGGTATATTGTGTATACTACTGTGGTTTTCATTTTGTAAGCCACAGTATCTGTTCTATCCCATCAACAAATCTCTTACTAGGTAAGGTATTTCAATGTTAAAATTCTATTCGTAGGATGACAATACATTGCTTCAGTAGCATAAACTTATAAAGGCAGTGTGTTCTGATTTGTAGTCTTACAACTTTGTTTTTGTTTTTTTTTTTCCTCATGATTAGGTCCTGGTATGAGACCTCCAATGGGAGCACATATGCCAATGATGCCTGGCCCTCCCATGATGCGCCCACCTGCCCGTCCAATGATGCTTCAGTCTCGCCCCGGCATGGCACGCCCTGATCGATAGGTGCTATATAAAACAGTTCAAGTTCTTCAGAGGATAAGTTGGAGACCTCTTTGGCCAAGATATTAGTTGATTTTCTATATTACTGCAGGTGTTGATATCACAAACATTTAAGGGGCTGTCTGGGATAATTTGAAAACTAATTGAGTTGAGATGGGGGTAAAGTACTACCCTTCCCCCCCCAATCCCTCATTTCCTCTGGTCCTTGGGTAGGAAGTGCAAGGGCTGAGGCAATCTTGCCTCAGTGGTCACATGTTGGCTACAGGTGACATATCAGCAGTAAAGTCACAGGTACCCAAAATGTGATCACTGAGGAACATCATTGGCTGCAGCAGTCACCGTAGCCCCTTCTGGCCTGAGGGAACAGGGGATGCGTTTTATGAGCCTAGGACACACACCCTTTATTTCCTATGTATACATAATTTTTTTTTCTTTTATATATTGAACTATTTCTTGTAATACATACCATACAATCATATATGAGCATTTTTGTCTTGACAGTACATTGTACAAATACATTTTGTTAAATACAGAGTTACAGAAAGACTTGTTAAATACGTTTTTTTCATTTAAAATAAAACTTTTTTTTTTTCCCTTTTTTGCTAAAGATTTTGTAGTAATGGTGTGTGTTTTTCTTCTTTCTCAGTATTTCTATTTCATGGCAGTTATAAAAGTTAAATGATGTGGTTAGAATAGTTGTCTTTACAAACTGGTTGCTCCACCACTTTTTTTTTTTATCCACATTATTGCCAACTAAAATTGCTTTGCATCAGCATACTTTTTGTGGGTATAAAGTGACTCTGCTATTAGTGCTCATAAAATTTAAATCTGCAAGACACCGATCTAGTTAAAACTCAAGCTGTAACTCTGACTCTGTCTTGTATACTGCAAGCCACTTCAGGCCTGTGGTTTGCAAAACACTGAGAATACAGACAGAAGACGTCTGCTTCTCGGCATCAGGCCTCCTACGCTGGATCAAGAAGTGGAGGCAGCGGCTCCATCAAGGCATCACAGGTGAGTATAACTTTTTTTTTTTTTTTTTTTTTAAGCACAGTTGTAGGTATTTTAATAGTGGAAGGGGCATTTTATATAAGGGGGCTTTATGAACTTAAGAGGTGTTATTTATATAAGCATTCATTGGAGGACATCAATTATAGAAGGGGTCATTAGGAAGCGTTTTAAACATAAGGAGATGGTCATGTATATAAGGGTTTATTAGGAGAGCAGTATTTGTCAGGGGGAATCAGGGCCATAATATAAGGGGGGACAATTAAAGGGGTTGTTCAGGTTAACCACTTTTTTACATTAAAAAAAAAAAAGTTTTGTTTGGTTTTACAATAAAGGGGGAAACAAAGCAACTGGCCCAGGGAAGAGGGGGGAATGAGAAGGGGGGGGGGGAAGGGAGAGAAATCATAGCAAAATGCACAAAAAACTGGGGAAGGGTGGGGCAGGGAGGGGGGAGTGCTCCTGACACAGCAGTGCTATACATAGTGCATACGAATCATTCACAGTAGGACCGTAGTATTGAACATAAAGGAGAAAGCAGGACAGGGTCACGGAGGCCGAGCAGACACTCCGGGAGAGGGAGCATAGAATGAGGTCTGAAAAGCTGGAGAATATTAAGAGACATTCCACAACTGCCACACTTTCTGGCGAGTACTGACATCCTGCCGGAGAGCCGCTACCAGGTCCTCCATCCCCCTGATATGCAAGATCTCTTGTAGCGAATCCATTATGGACAGGGAGGAAGTAGACTTCCAGCAACGGAGATTGATGAACCTGACCGCTATCAGCATAAAACCGACTAATTTATGAATGTGTTTCTGTATTTTGTGTGAGAAAATATAGTAGAAGAGGGACTGGGTTGTCCTCCAATGATACTCAAGTGACTTTCTTAATGATCCTGCGAATCTCATGCCAAAACGGATGGAGACGGGACCGTTCCACCAGACGTGTAGCATTGTGCCCTGTCCCGAGGAGCACCGCCAACACTGGGCGGACACCGTTGGGAAAATATTATGGAGGACAGAGGGAACTCTGTACCACCTAGAAAGGATCTTGTAATTAATCTCCTGAGCTTTGCATGAGAAGGAGAACTTGTGGCAGGAGTGTAAGGCAGTGTGCAACACGTCAGGTGGGAAGGTGGTCCCAAGCTCCTTTTCCCAGCCAGCTACAACTGAAGGCAAGGTAGAGGTGGGATCAGCGGACAAGAGGTCGTAGATAAGAGATTGGGTGTAAAGGCATCGTAGTGCTTATGTAGAGTTTCTCAAAGTGGGAGAGGAAGAATAGAAGTAGTGGAGTTTGGAGGTATTTCCAGTGTGAGTCCAAAGTTATACGCTCTAGTACTAACTCAGGATATAGTAGTAAGGCAGTGGGAGACAACACTTCCAAGAAATATGAGGGGAGACCGATTGACAGGGTGGGTCCGTAAGGGGGAGTTTGGGTTGCCTGAGACAGTCAACAGGCAGTCGTTAGTGAAAAGGCATGCTACCACCTGGTAAGTGCGGCACACGCCAACAACTTGCTGTGTGATAAATGGGAGGTCTAAGATCGTCCAGTGACGTCTTTGGAGCCATGGGAGGGAAATAAGAGTTAACGGACACAATGAGCTTTCCAGGGCAACCCAGAGTTTAGAAGTGGGAGAGTGATGCCAGTCTAAAATGCATACTGCTGCGGCTGCCAAGTATGAGAACAGTCAGGGACCGCCAGGCCTCCCATATGCTTGGTTTTACTTAGGACGCTTCTGGCTACTCTTGGTGGCTTAGAAGCCCAAATAAATTTAGTGAAGGCTTTCAGAATGGAGGAGAAAAAACACCCGAAGGAGGACTACGGGGATTTGTCTGAATAACCACTTTTTTTTAATATGAGACCGGGAAAGGTGAAAAAAAAAAACAAACACACCCTACTCACCTGTCCCTTGTGCTCCGATATCTCCCACCACGCTCTGGTTCTCCTGCTGCAGTGTTCTCTTCTAGCAGAAATCCTTGCCGCACATGACCACTGACACAAGACTTCACAGTGCTGTGGGGACTTCCTCTGGAAGAAAACCGTAGAGAAACAGCACTGGAATGCGCTGGGAGACACCGGAGCACCTAAAGGGGCTTTCCAGCTCATTTTTATTGATGATCTATCTTAGGACAGATTATCAATAAGTGATCAGTGAATTCCACCTCCCCCCTTCTGATCACCAGTTTGATGGGGCTGTGGCACCTGTTTATATCACACGCTGTCTTTTTATAGTGACTGTGTGATGAAATTACAGCCTTGTCACACGTGTATAGGACGAGGATGTAGTTTCATTACATGGCCCCTATGAGATGAATGACACTATGTAAACAGAGAAGGGGACAAGGTGCCTAGACAGGTACCATGGTTCATTCAAACAGCTTATCCTGAGGGGTCCTGGGTTTGGAGCCCCACTTTTTTTTTTTTTTTTTAAATTGATGACCTTATTAATGATGGCATAATTAAGGGGCACTATTTAAACAGGGTTCACACAGACATTATTATGGTCACCGTATAGTGATAATTCCGATATACCTAAGTTGGGCGCCCACTTGGATGTGCTTGCCCCCCCCTTTCCCTGTGCTGAGCTCCTAGCTCCTAGGTTATGCAGTATGGCTCCTGCGGTCTTCCTGTTCCTGCTCTCAGGATTTTAGCGCTGCTGGCCTGACTGATGCCTTCTTCATTAATCCAGATTCCTACCTGTGCCCCCTGGTTCATTACCAGCTGAAGTAAGCATTTTATGTTAATGAAATAATGCTCTAAAAAGTATTTATCCCCTATCCATAGGATAGAGAATAAATACCCGATTGATGGGGGAATGTCTGCAGAGACCCCCACTGGGCCTGAAAATCCCCCTCTCCCCCCCCCCCCCCCCCCACTGGGAATTCAGCTTCGTAGATGGACAAACCCACACTCCCATTCACTTTGATAGGAGTGCCAAAAATAGCTAAAGTACATTACTTAGCTATCTGCAGTGCTCCTATTATAGAGAATGGGGGCCATGTGGGCTCATCCATCCACCAAGCAGAAGATGTGTGAAGTTATTTTAATTGTTAATGCCGTGTTGTTGATCTCTGATACTGAAGTAATACAGTAAGAAGAATTCTTAAAAACTGTTTTATAACTGTGTATTATGAATGTTTGTTGTGCGACGATAGCAGTGTGTGAAGCTAGTAGCATGTAAATGCAATTTTTTTTTTTTTTTTGGCACCTTTCTATAGTCTGCCTCAGGCAGCAAAGAGGCTAGGTTCACTCCTGGACAGAAGTAATAGTTAAAAACACTGTCACTCTTCCTTAGTAAGGTGTACTGCAAAATTTGTTCCTTTGTTGAAAATAACAAACATTGCTCATCTCTTTTCTGTTTGTTGTTTTCATATACTTTGTGCAAGTCAGTCCTGAGATTCCTGAAAAGAAAAACTAGCAAGCTGTATCGTAATTTGGAAATTCAGAGAGGGATTTATGTAGGTAGATTTTGCTTGAGCAGACCCTATTACCGAACTAACTGGTATGTTACCTAGCTTTCCTGGGACTCTGAAAGCCACATCTGTCAAGTTAAGTAATGGTTACAGAGTAATGAAGGGGTAAAAAGCAACTCTGGCATGGCATGACACAATTATAGAGCAAGGAGGGAGGGTTATTTAGATAGATTTTGATTTAGTGCTCTCTCTTACAGCTCATAATGGCATATTATCCAGCTTTCCTGGGACCCTGAAAGGCAACAATTACAGAGCTAAGGGGGACTTACTCTATTTAGGTATATGGAGATATATACACTATATATGTACATTCAAGTAAGAGGGATTCAGGGTCTTGCTTCAGTGCAATGTGGCGTTTATACATATATTACAATATTTCATATTCGTTTATGCATGCTTCTAAGCGTGTATAGACAGAAATATATATTTATATATATTCTCTCTATATCTATTTATCCACGTAGAATGATAGCTAGATAAAGGCTATCTGTTCAATATATCCACATTGCCTTTGTTACCATATATACAGGTGCATCTCAACAAATTAGAATATTTTTGAAACGTTCATTCATTTCAGTAATTCAATTCATAATCAGCGTCTTCCATGATTGTGTGTCCTACTGAACCAGACTGAGGGACCATTTAAAGGCTTAGGAAACCTTGGCAGGTGACACACTGAATTTACAATACTGAACTTTTTACAATATTAAAATTTTCTTAGATTTTGGTTTTTATTACCGGTAATCCATAATCAACATTTCCAGAAATAAAACACTTGAAATAGAACATTCTGTGTGTAAATAATCTAGAAAATATAGGAGGTCACTTTTTAAATTTAATTACTGAAAGAAATAAATGTTTCAAAGATATTCTAATTTATGAAGATGCACCTGTAGTTATTCTGGTTAGCCTTATATGATCTGTAAGTCTCTGTCTTTCTGATTCCTGGTAACCTTGTAAGATTATACGCTATAAATTCTCTGCTATGGAATAAGTTTTTTGCTCTGAATAAGTGTGTGTGTGTGTGTATGTATGTATGTATTTGTGTGTATCTATGTGTATATATCTGTGTGTATATATATATATGTGTATATATATATATATATATATATATATATGTGTGTGTGTGTGTATATATATATATATATATATATATATATATATATATAATAAATACAGTATGTTATAAAGACCCTTAAAGTCTATTGGGCTAGTGGGTCTCAACTAGACTCACCGGCAGCTCACAGTGGTAACAGCTACAAGAACTGTACCTCCATTCTGGAAAGCTGTTTTATTGGATGGTTACCTCAAGCAAAGTTACAAGTTACCCTGTTTCCTGCAATCTTCTAAGTCTTATTCCTGCATTAACTTCATTAGCACTCCAACTTTCAGGCTCAGGAGAGATGAATACAACTAGGCTGTGCCCCAGGAGAGAGACTACCACCAGCCCTGGAGGAGAGTTGAATGAATTGGTAGTGTGTTATATCCACCATGTCAAGTTCAAGTACCACTACTCCCAGCCTTTGGCGTTTGTCTTACGGGTTGCAGCTTATATCCCCCCAGACGCAGATTGGGGTGAAACCCAAGACATACTTCCTGCCACCTGGGTAGCACCCGAAATCTGGGACTGTCCCTCGGAATCTGGCGGAACGATATGGTAGGGAGGTATGTGCACACTTGGCTAAGCGTTCATATGTTCTCACAAGGAAAATGGAATTAATCTATTGCCCGACCCATGGTAGTAGCTTAACTCTTGCAAAATTTTCAATCCTGCTGAAAGCCACGATAGCCAATGCTTCTTTCCCAGTAGCACACATAAGATCATTGATTAGTAAGCAAGTTGGTAAACTTTGTGTATAAGTGCCTTTAGTCTTAATAAACTTTAAGTTATAAGGGAGGAGTTGGTAAATTTAGAAGTGTGTATATATACCAATCAGCCATAACATTAAGGCTTGTAAGAGGGAAAGTGAATAACATTGATTGTTATAGTGTTACAAAGGATGGTATTTACTAGGAAGCAAGTGAACAGTTCTTGAAATGTGTAGAAAATGTGTTGGTAAAATTGGCAAGCGTAAAGATCTGAGAAACTTTGACAAGGATTACAAGATGACTAAACAATGCTGGGTCTGAGTATCTGCAAAATACAGTGCCTTGCGAAAGTATTTAGGCCCCTGAACTTTTCAACCTTTTGCCACATTTCAGGCTTCAAACATAAGGATATCAAATTTAAATTTTTTGGTGAAGAATCAACAAGTGGGACACAATTGTGAAGTGGAAGAAATTTATTGGATATTTTAAATTTTTGTAAAAAATAAAAAATTGAAAAGTGGGGCGTGCCAAATTATTCAGCCCCCTTAAGTTAATACTTTGTAGCGCCACCTTTTGCTGTGATTACAGCTGCAAGTCGCTTGCGGTATGTCTCTATCAGTTTTGTACATCGAGAGACTGAAATTCTTGCCCAATCTTCCTTGGAAAACAGCTCGAGCTCAGTGAGGTTGGATGGAGAGCGTTTGTGAACAGCAGTTTTCAGCTCTTTCCACAGATTCTCGATTGGATTCAGGTCTGGACTTTGACTTGGCCATTCTAACACCTGGATACGTTTATTTGTGAACCATTCCATTGTAGATTTTGCTTTATGTTTGGGATCATTGTCTTGTTGGAAGATAAAGCTCCCTCCCAGTCTCAGGTCTTTTGCAGACTCCAACAGGTTTTCTTCCAGAATGGTCCTGTATTTGGCTCCATCCATCTTCCCATCAATTTTAACCATCTTCCCTGTCCCTGCTGAAGAAAAGCAGGCCCAAACCATGATGCTGCCACCACCATGTTTGACAGTGGGGATGGTGTGTTCAGGGTGATGAGCTGTGTTGCTTTTATGCCAAACATATCGTTTTGCATTGTGGCCATAAAGTTCGATTTTGGTTTCATCTGACCAGAGCACCTTCTTCCACATGTTTGGTGTGTATGCCAGGTGGCTTGTGGCAAACTTTAAACAAGACTTTTTATGGATATCTTTGAGAAATGGCTTTCTTCTTGCCACTCTTCCATAAAGGCCAGATTTGTGCAGTGTACGACTGATTGTTGTCCTATGGACAGACTCTCCCACCTCAGCTGTAGATCTCTGCAGTTCATCCAGAGTGATCATGGGCCTCTTGGCTGCATCTCTGATCAGTCTCCTCCTTGTTTGAGATGAAAGTTTAGAGGGACACCCGGGTCTTGGTAGATTTGCAGTGGTCTGATACTCCTTCCATTTCAATATGATCGCTTGCACAGTGCTCCTTGGGATGTTTAAAGTTTGGGAAATCCTTTTTGTATCCAAATCCGGCTTTAAACTTCTCCACAACAGTATCACGGACCTGCCTGGTGTGTTCCTTGGTCTTTATGATGCTCTCTGCGCTTTAAACAGAATCCTGAGACTATCACAGAGCAGGTGCATTTATACGGAGACTTGATTACACACAGGTGGATTTTATTTATCATCATCAGTCATTTAGGACAACATTGGATCATTCGGAGATCCTCACTGAACTTCTGGAGTGAGTTTGCTGCACTGAAAGTAAAGGGGCCGAATAATATTGCACGCCCCACTTTTCAGTTTTTTATTTTTTACAAAAGTTTAAAATAACCAATAAATTTCGTTCCACTTCACAATTGTGTCCCACTTGTTGATTCTTCACCAAAAAATGAAAATTTTATATCTTTATGTTTGAATCCTGAAATGTGGCAAAAGGTTGAAAAGTTCAAGGGGGCCGAATACTTTCGCAAGGCACTGTAGTAGCTCTTTTGTGTGTACCTAATATGCAGTCGTCAAAGGAAAGGTCATGGGGTGTTGCGGGAAGTCAAGGCTAGTTTGGTTCGATTCCACACAAAAACTAGAATAATTTGCTGCAGTATGCTGTGCGTTGGGCTAAGTAGCCTCGTAGTGCTAAAGATTACCTGTATTTTGCTTAAAATGTCACAATGGGTACATGAACATTGTAACTGGACCATGGAACAATAGAAGAAGGTGGTGTAGTGCTAGTGGAAAATTATGGTTATTGTTAATGATGGCCAACTTTGTTTATTGCAATTATGTTTTAACAGCAATGCTTTAAATGGCCGTTTAAAACATATATAATGTAATGTAATATTAAAGTGACAGGCAGTATTTTGTATGTTTTTAAGCCACATTGCTACAGCATTTGAACTTCGTAACTGGAGGTATGCTTTAACCCAGATGCAGCCCAAAAGTGCGTTTTTTTTTCAAAACTGACATGTATCATTTTATATGGCAATAACTTTGAGACGCTTTAACTTACATACGTGATTTTGAGATTGTTTGTTTGTTTTTTTGTGACACATTGGACTTCATGTTAGTGGTAAACACTAGTCAATATTTTTGTATGTATTTATAATAAAAAAAATATATAGGAAATTTTTTAAAAAATTGCATTTTTCAAAATGTGAAATGGTCTGCTTTTCAGATAGATATTCATACAATGCTTTATATTGGCATCATCTTTTAATTGTCCTTTAATTTATTTTGGATGATAGAAGGTTTACAACTGTAACAGCGATTTTCCAGATTTACAAGAAAATTTCCCAAACTCTTTTTTTAGGGACCATTTCAGTTCTGAAGGGAATTATAAAGGCCTATATATTAGAAGCCCCCTATAAATCACCCCATTTTCAAAACTGCACCCCTCAAATAAGTCAAAACAGCATTTGGGAAATTTGTTAACCTTTTAAGCATTTCACAGGAATTAAAACAATATGGAGGTGATATTTAGACATTTAATTTTTTTTTCAATAATACATTCATTTAGCCCTAAAATTAACACATTCACAAAGGGTTAAAGGAGAAAATGCATCTCAGTTTGTTAGGCAATTTCTCCAGAGCACAGAAATACCCCACATGTGGGTGTAAACTGATGTTTGGGCACACGGCAATGCACGGAAGGGAAGGAGCGACACTGGACATTTGAAAAGCAGATTTTGCTGGTATAGTTTTCAGATGCCATTACTCATTTGCAATGTCCCTAGAGCAGTGATGGCGAACCTTTTAGAGACCGAGTGCCCAAACTGCAACCCAAAACCAACTAATTTATCGCAAAGTGCCAACACGGCAATTTAAACTAAAATTAGCCAGGATCTGTTTTATAGTGACCATGCAATGTTATTACATCCTGTAATAATATCACGTTTGCTACAAAACGGATACTGTATGTATAAATAGTGAAGGGCCCCCACACACAGTACAATGCACTCCACAGTGGCCCCCAGACAGTATTATATGTCCACAGTGGCTCCCACACAGTATTATATGCCCACAGTGGCTCTCACACAGTATTTTATGCTCCACAGTGGCTCCCACACAATATTATATGTCCACAGTGGCTCCCACACAGTATTATATGCCCACAGTGGCTCCCACACACAGTATTATATGCCCACAGTGGCTCCCACGCACAGTATTATATGCTCCACAGTAGCCCACACACAGTATTATATGCTCCACAGTGGACCCCCACACAGTATTATATGCTCCATAGTTGCCCCCACACAGTAGTATATGCTCCACAGTAGGCCCCCCACAATATTATATGCTTCACAGTAGGCCCCTACACAATAGTATATGCTCCACAGTGGGCCCCCACACAGTAGTTTTTGCTTCACAGTGGACTCCCACACAGTAGTATATGCTTCACAGTGGACTCCCACACAGTAGTATATGCTTCACAGTGGGCTCCCACACAGTAGTTTATGCTTCACAGTGGGCTCCCACATAGTAGTTTGCTTCACAGTGGGCTCCCACACAGTAGTTTATGCTTCACAGTGGGGCGCTATACAGTAGTATATGCTTCACAGTAGGCCCCCACACAGCAGTTTATGCTACTTACCTAGTCCCACAAAGAGCAGCAGTCCCACAAAGAGTGCCCTCCTTCTGATCGCGCGCTGATGACTTACGTCTGTGGACCGCAGCCTACACTGACAGCTCAGCTGAAAGATGCGATCGCTCACTAACGGGGAATCCTGTCCCGGATCTCCCGTTAGTGAGCAATCATGGCGACGGTGCGCGTGCCAACTGAGAGGGCATGCATGCCATAGGTTCGCCATCACAGAGTACCAATACAACGGAAATTCCCCAAAAGTGACCCCATTTTGGAAACTACACCCCTCACAGAATTCATCAAGGGATATAGTGAACCATTTGACCCCCACAGCCGTTTCACAGATTGTACTAACATTGGGGTGTGTAAATGAAAAATTACTAAAACGTCAATTTATGCCCTAAGTTTTTATTTTCACAAGAAGTTAAAAGAGAAAAAGCACCCAACAGGTTATTAAACAATTGCTCCTGAAATCGGCAATACCCCATATGTGGTCGTAATCTGTTGTATGGGTACATGGTGGAGCTCAAAATGGAAAGAGCGCTATTTGGCTTTTGGAGGGCAGACTTTGCTGGAGTAGTTTTCAGGTGCCATGTAACATTTTCAGAGCCCCTAAAGTACCAGTACAATGGAAACCCCTCAAAAGTGACCCCATTTTGGAAACTACACCCCTCAAGAATATCTTAAGAGGTATTATCATTTTGAGCCTACGAGTGTTTCCCAAAAGTTAATGTGAAAATTGAAATTTTTAAAGAAATATGTAATTTCAGTGCCCAATACGTTGCACCCACTTTGTGTCATCAGAGACATGCACTCCTAAAACTATTAATAATAATAATAATAATAATAATAGTCCTTTAATAGTCCCACAATGGGGAAATTCAGTGTGTTACAGCAGCAAAGATAAGCAGATACAAATACAAATACAACATGTACAGGAATGTTCCAAGGTGAGAGGCATTACATTGATAGCAGACAGACAGATAGGACGTAGCAGAGGGGGGGGGGGGGGATTTAACAGGCAGAGAGATATTTCAGTTCTCTGTGTGTAATGATCTCCGCTTAGGTCGGTGTTGGTTGTACAGCCTAACCGCGGTGGGGAGGAAAGACTTCCGATAGCGCTCCTTCTCACACCTAGGGTGGAGCAGTCGGTCACTGACAGTACTGCTCAGCGCGATCACAGTCTCATGCATGGGATGGGACTTCTTCTTCTGCATGGAGCTCACCACGGACAGTATCCTTCTGTCACCCACCACCTGCACTGGGTCCAGTGGGCTCTCCAGGACAGAGCTGGCCCTTCTAATCAGCTTGTCAAGTTTATTTCTGTCCCTGGTTGATATACTGCTCCCCCAGCAGGCCACTCCAAAGAAGATGGCTGATGCCACTACCGAGTTGAAGAAAGTTCTAAGAAGTGCCCCCCGGATTCCAAAGGCTCTCAGCTTCCTAAGCAGGTAGAGCCTGCTGTGGCCCTTCCTGTACAGGGCCTCCATATGATCTGCCCAGTCCAGCTTATTATTAAGGAGCAAACCCAGGTACTTATAGGTGTTCACAATCTCGATGCCCGTCCCCAGGATGTCCACTGGTTTAGGAGGGCTTCTGCCTTTGCGGAAGTCCACCACCATCTCCTTGGTCTTCCCCGCGTTAATCTTCAGGTGGTTCCGGTGGCACCAGTCCACAAAATGCTGGTTCAGTTCTCTGTACTCCCTGTCATCATCATCTGTGATGAGACCCACTATTGCAGAGTCGTCAGAATACTTCTGTAGGTAGCAGCTGGATGAGTTGCACCTAAAATCTGCAGTGTACAGTGTGAAGAGGAAAGGGGCTAGAACCATACCCTGAGGTGCCCCCGTATTACAGATCACGGTACCTGACACACAGTCTCGGGCTCTCACGTACTGAGGTCGATTTGTGAGGTAGTCTAGGATCCAGTTGGAGAGGTGGTGGTCCACTCCAGCAAGGCCCAGCTTGTCCCTCAATAACCTGGGCTGTATGGTGTTAAAAGCACTGGAGAAGTCAAAGAACATTATTCTCACTGTGTTCCCTGGTTTCTCCAGGTGAGACAGAGCCTGTGCAGAAGATGGATGCTGGCATCATCTACCCCAATGCCCGGCCGATAAGCAAACTGGAGAGGGTCCATAGCGGGGCTCACTAGAGGGCGGAGATGTGTGAGAACCAATCTCTCCAAGATCTTCATCAGGTGGGCTATCCCGGGGCAAAAAATATATATATATGGGTGTAAACTGCTACTTGGGCACACAGCAGGGCTGAGAAGGGAAGGAGCGCTGCGCTTTTTAGCTTTCGGAGTATAGATTTAGAGGGACTTTCTGGACGCCATGTTGGTTTTGCACATATCACATTAAGTACGTTATTCTGGGTACAGCAGTGTCATACATGTGGGCATAAACTGCAGTTTGGGCACACAGCAGGGCACAGATGTGAAGGAGCGCTATGTGGCTTTTGGAGAGCAGATTTAGATGTTTGGTATCTGGACACCATGTCATGTTTGCATAGCCTCTAAGGTACCAGAAAAGTGGAATCCCCTAGGGAGTGACCCTATTTTGAAAACTACAAAATGGGGTGTAGTTGAGCATCTGAATCCCAGACGTGAATGCACTGCGGATGGCGAAAAGTGAATATGTAAGCTGTGTGGAGTGCATTATGAACACCAAATTCCCTACTATTTTCCCAGTAGCTCCTATGATTGTGAGGTCTCTTCTGGTGTCTTTTCCTTGGTAAGCTCTAAATCTGGGGTGTTTCCTGATATACAGTATGCTCGCACAGCTTATACATTCCCTTCCTGCCGCAGCCAGTTTTGTTCTAATCAATTGGTGATTTTTGGGTTTTTATGTCTTCACATTGTGCAAGCTATATTTTTTAGATTTTTCTGGTGATGTAGCTATATGAGGGCTGTTTTTGGTGTCGTGAGATCCAACTTATTGAATGAATTTTAATAACGCTTTTTGGTGGATTTAAAAAAAAAAAATACATAAATCAATTCTGGCATTGCATTTTACCTTTTAAATTTTTTCACCATGCAGCGTACAGCATAAGTAACATGTTACCTTTATTCTGCGGGTCGATACGATTACGACGATACCTAATTTATATTGTTTTATGCGTTACTAATTTTGCAGAACAAAAACCCATTTGGGGCATCAATTATTTTTGATTGAGGGCTTATTTTATGTGGGACAAACTGTGCTTTTTATTGGTACTGTTTTGGGGTACATATGACTTTTTGATCACTTTTTATAGCATATTTTGTAAGGTGAGATGGCGCAAAATCACTTCTGCAGGGAAACAGCAGTCCCTTCTCCCTGCCGTACCCTGTGCCGGGTCTTGGTCATTCCGAGGGAAGCTGGTGGAGCCAAAGAGGTCCTTGGGGGGTGATGGCGCCGTGGAGTATGTGTACCGGCGGGAGGGAGCAAAGATGATGGCGGTGCTCTTGTCTAAGAGCTGAGGGCGGAAGCTGCAGGACCTTTTCGGCAGCAGGACCTGGGCTCACTGAAAGTTGGGTTCGGCTTACGGTGAAAGTAGCCGGAGGCGCCGGGCAGATGCGCAAAGAGGCGGTGGTTTAAAAGGGGGACACAGGAAGGTGCTGTTCCTGTGTTTCTCACCACACCACACCGCATGATGGAGCAGCAGGTTCAGCATCCGCAGCAGCAACAGCATTCGCAGCAGCTTCAACTAGACCATCATCATCTTCCTCTGCAGCCAGCAGCCAGATCCAAGGGCCACGGTGGAGACCAGGAAGAAGGCACATCCGTTCCAGTTTTGGTAGTAATTGGATATGTAAGTGGCTGCAGGTCGCCCCTTTACTTGTGCCTTTTTTTAATGGGAACTTTCTTGTATTATGTGTTATTCAGGAAAGGCCCAGGAAGGCCCTCGCTAAATTAAAGAATAAGGATAGTTCGTTATGCAGAACTAAATTGGACTTGGCTTATGATGAGAAGTTATGCTCAGCCTGCATTGAACGCACTGTTGCAGAAGAGTCCCCCTCCCTGCTGGAGGGTATCAGGGCCTTAGTGCAGGAAGAAGTAAAGAACTTCCTGAAGTTTAAATCCAGTGGGAAGAGAAAAATATGGCTCCTCTGCTAGCCGTGAGATATCATCATCTTCAAATGGGGCATCCTCTAGTGACGAGAGTGGTGAACTCTTTGCTAGGTCCACCATCTCCTCGTCAGAGACAGAAGGAAGTGGATCCTAGTGCTTTCCAGTAGAAGCCACAGAGAAGCTGTTAAAGGCAATTAGAGCAACTATGTGGATTGAGGGCGCTAGGTCTTCCCGTTCTGTCCAGGACATCATGGCTCAAGAATAAAACCCCTAGGGATCAGGTTCTGAATGCCCTTTCCACTATTTACAAGGCGGCAGATTTTCTAACAGATGCCTCTGCAGATACAGTAAGATTATCTACCCTGGCTAATTCCGCTAGACGTGCAGTCTGGTTAAAGAGTTGGTCCGGGGATGTGGCTTCTAAGGCAAGGTTATGCAACCTTCCGTGTGATGGGAAGTTTTTGTTTGGCCTGGCCCTGGATGACATTCTGGCCAAGGCAGCAGACAAAAAGAAGGGGTTCTCAGCCCCCCTTTTAGAGATCTAACAGGGGCAGGGATACTTCAAACAGAGCAAGGGGCTGGTTGGACCAGGAAAGAAGACAGAGAGGGTTCCTGTTCAATGCACCCTGGGATAGAGACGGAAAGCCCTCGAAACAATGATGCCAGGTGGGAGGAAGACGTAAAGTGTTTTCTCCCAGCCTGGGTGAACATCTCCCTAAGTATCTGGGTCTTAGAGACAGTTGTAAATGGGCTATGGCTGGAATTCCTGTCTCACCACCCCCCGGTTCCAGGCTATGAAAACTCAGCCCTCTGCCTCCGGTCCGTCGGCCCTAAAATTGGAGGTTCTGAGTTTAATAAAAAAGAAGGTGTTGGTGCCTGTTCTTCTAGCAGAGGTGGGGGGGAGGGTTATTATTCCCATCTTTCCCTGGTGAGAAAGCAGGAGGGATCCTTCAGAACTATTACAAACCTAAAGGGGTTAAATCAGTTTCTAGTTCCCAAGAAATTCAATATAGAGACAGTCAGATCTGCCATAAACCTGTTATTTCCCAATTGCTGGATGGGGGTGGTAGATTTGAAGGACACTTATTATCATGTCCCAATTTCCTTGGCCCATCGGAGGTTCCTGAGGGTAGCAGTGGAGCTAAACGGGGCGGTCTGTCATTTCCAGTACCAGGCTTTTCTCTTTGGGATCTCTACGGCCCCTAAGATTTTCACAAAACTGTTAGTAGATATGGCGGCCCATATCAGGGAGAAGGATATAATCTTTCTTTTCTACCTAGATGATTTCCTCATTGTGGCCAGATCCGAGGTGGAATGTCGGAGGTGTGTCGGCCAGGTCCTGGATATTCTTTCGCGTCTGGAGTGGTTCATAAGGGGTCAACTTCAAAAAATCCAGGTTGAGCCCCTACAGATGCCACATGTTTTTGGGTATTCTTCTGGACTCTATGGTGCAGAAGTCCTGTCTCCCTGAAGAGAAGGTGTTGGCAGTTCAGGGCCTGGCGAACTCCCTTTGTCTCCATCTCCAAGTGTCTATAAGGAGAGCCATGTTGGTACTTGGGTCCCTTACAGTCTGTATTCCGTTGGTCCCCTGGACTCAGGGCCACTCCTGGGTTCTGCAGGCAGATATTTTGTCAGTGTGCGGACAGAGAGATGGGGACCTAGACAGGAGGAAGATCCCACATATCCCACAAGACCCATTCATCCCTGGCCTGGTGGACAGAAAGGGGAAATTTAGTGATGGGACCAAACCCCCTGTAAGTCTAGGGAACCCAGATGAGCCCTTGGGGGCGGGGGGGCTCATCTGGGTTGCCTAGACATACAGAGGGTCTGGTCCAGCAGTCAGCTTCAGTCATTTCAACCTGAAGGAGCTTTGGGCTGCCCTGATGGTCTTAAGAGAGGCCTTTGTAAAAATCCCAGTCCCTGATGTGGGCTACTACCCAGATCCTAGAATTAGTGGAGCCCTCCATTCCCTCCCTGTCTGATCTTCACATAAGGGGGCCTGACTATTCCAGGACAGATTACTTGAGTCAGCATGCCCTGAGACAAGGGAAGTGGGCGCTAGACCAGTTTTGCAGAAGATAGTGGAATCCTGGTGGATGCCGGAGGTAGACATGTTTGCCAACTATTCCAACAGAAAGGGCCCTTGGTTCTTCTCCCTGGATCCCGAGGGAATCCCCTCTTGTGGTGGATGAGCTGTCTTACAGGTGGGACATCTGTCTAGCCTATGCATTCCCTCCATTTTTTCTGATCCCCAGGGTGATGAGAAAGATTATGGAGGAGCAAGCAAGCATCATCTTGATCGCACCCTTCTGGCCGAGGAGGGTTTGGTTCTCTCTTCTGAGGATCCTGTCAGTGACAGACCCATGGATCCTCCCAGAGGTTTTAACTCTCTTGAAGCAGGGTCCCATATATCATCAAAGTTTGGTCATCTTCATCTGACAGCTTGGAACTTAAACGGGAATTATTGACAGCTAGGTGTTTGACTGGGTGGGTCATTGATACCCTTTTAAAAAGCACAAAGCCAGTTACCTCTAGAATTTATGCTAAAACCTGGATTAAGTTCTTGGAATTTTTAAGGGTTTCTCTGAGTGGGGTTCGGGAGATTCTGATACCTCATTTCTGGATTTTCTCCAGAAGGACCTGGAAAAGGGACTATCCACCAGCACTCGTAAGGTGCAAGTATCAGCCTTGGGTGCCCTTTTCCAGGTCAAGCTGGCAGATGATCCTTGGGTCAGCCTTTTTATTAGAGCATCTTTCAAGAGCAGAGCAGTGGTTCAGTCTAAACTTCCCCCCTGGGATTTAAATCTGGTACTTATCACACTGGCTTAGGCCACCCTTTGAACCCTTGGCAGAGATCTCAACTAGGTCACTTTCTCTTAAAAGCTTTTTACTAGTAGCCCTCATATCGGCTAGGGCGGATTAGTGAGCTCCAGGTGCTGTCAGCCAACCCTCCCTTCTTCACAATTCTGGAGGACAGGGTCATGTTTGACTGCAGCATCCAAGATGTTAAAATCCCCAATCAGAGCGCAGCTGTGATCCTCACCAAATTTGGCACACAGGTACATCAGGTGTCCGGGAAGATTTTAGACCGGGTCTCAGCTTTCTAGAACGTATCGTTCCTGAGATACAGTATTCCCAAAAAATGACCTGCATTAGCCAATACAAGCCTGCAAGTCTTTCACTCGTATTTCAACTGCCATACACATGGTCAGTCACATGTCCCTTATCAGCCAATAGAAGCTCGCAGGCGCTTAGTCCCCACAGGCACACAGCTTTACACCAGGTTTCCATAGCAACCAAGCTATTTATGAGCTGTATTAGTTAATAGCAATTTGCAGGTCCTTAAATATTCAGTTATGCCATGGTGTATCAGCAAATATAAGTTCACATTTAATTTACCAGCTTTCCATAACAACACAGCCATAAATAAACTGTACTTATACTGGACTGCCATACTGGATGTCAGCATTCTTATAAATTGAAACGTTTTTAAACTACTCATGCCTCCTAAAAGGAAAACTGCAGTTGGACACAAGACTCCTGCAGCAAAATGCATGGCTGCTGCTTGAGCTAATGAAAACTCTCAGCAGACCCAAGCCCATCTCCAATCTGACAAGGTATGTCACAGACAGCAGCGAGCTGCTGAAACTCCCCAGCAGACCCAAGCCTGTCTCCAATCTGACAAGGCATTGTCAGCCAATAGAAGCTTGCAGGCGCTTAGTTTCCACATGCACACAGCTGCACTCCAGGTTTCCATAACAACCCAGCCATTTTTCTTCACTGCTGGAGGTCAGCTTTAAAGGGGCAGGGCGCGCTATGGATGACACTGTTGCACAAGGTCACATACACACAGCTTTACTCCAGGAATTCCATAACAACCGATCGCAGGTTTTTCACTGATATCCAAACTGAGATACACATGATCACATGACGCTTATGGACCAATGGAAAAATGCAGGTTCTTCAATCTTGACATACAGTCATGGCCAAAAGTTTTGAGAATGATACAAATATTAATTTTTACAAAGTCTACTGCTTCAGTTTTTCTAATGGCAATTTGCATATACTCCAGAATCTTATAAAGAGTGACCAGCTTAACAGCAATTACTTGCAAAGTCAATATTTGTCTAGAAAATGAACTTTATCCCCCAAAACACATTTCAACATCATTGCAGCCCTGCCTTAAAAGGACCACCTAACATCGTTTCAGTGATTGCTCCATTAACACAGGTGTGGGTGTTGATGAGGACAGGGCTGGAGATCAATCTGTCATGATTAAGTAAGAATGACACCACTGGACACTTTAAAAGGAGGCTGGTGCTTGCCATCATTGTTTCTCTTCTGTTAACCATGGTTATCTCTAAAGAAACACGTGCAGTCATCATTGCACTGCACAAAAATGGCCTAACTGGGAAGAGTATTGCAGCTAGAAAGATTGCACCTCAGTCAACAATCTATCGCATCATCAAGAACTTCAAGGAGAGAGGTTCCATTGGTGCCAAAAAGGCTCCAGGGCGCCCAAGAAAGACCAGCAAGCGGCAGGACCGTCTCTTAAAAGTGTTTCAGCTGCGGGATCGGGCTACCAGCAGTGCAGAGCTTGCTGAGGAATGGCAGCAGGCAGGTGTGAGTGCATCTGCACGCACTGTGAGGCGGAGACTCTTGGAGCAAGGCCTGGTCTCAAGGAGGGCAGCAAAGAAGCCACTTCTCTCCAGAAAAAACATCAGGGACAGACTGATATTCTGCAAAAGGTACAGGGAGTGGACTGCTGAGGACTGGGGTAAAGTCATTTTCGCTGATGAATCCCCTTTTCGATTGTTTGGAACATCTGGAAAACAGCTTATTCAGAGAAGAAGAGGTGAGCACTACCACCAGTCTTGTCTCATGCCAACTGTAAAGCATCCTGAAACCATTCATGTGTGGGGTTGCTTCTCAGCCAAGGGAATCGGCTCTCTCACAGTCTTGCCTAAAAACACAGCCATGAATAAAGAATGGTACCAGAATGTCCTCCAAGAGCAACTTCTCCCAACCGTCCAAGAGCAGTTTGGCGCTCAACAATGCCTTTTCCAGCATGATGGAGCACCTTGCCATAAAGCAAAGGTGATAACTAATTGGCTCAGGGAACAAAACATAGAGATTTTGGGTCCATGGCCTGGAAACTCCCCAGATCTTAATCCCATTGAGAACTTGTGGTCAATCATCAAGAGACGGGTGGAAAAACAAAAGCCAACAAATTAAAGCATTGATTCTGCAAGAATGGACTGCTATCAGTCAGGATTTGGTCCAGAAGTTGATTGAGAGCATGCCAGGGAGAATTGCAGAGGTCCTGAAGAAGAAGGGTCAACACTGCAAATATTGACTTGCTGCATTAACTCATTCTAACTGTCAATATAAGCTTCTGCTACTCATAATATGAATGCAATTATATTTCTGTATGTGATAAAAACATCTGACAAACACACATAAAAACCAGAGGGCAGCAGATCATGTGAAAATATAATATTTGTGTCATTCTCAAAACTTTTGGCCATGACTGTACTGGCTTAAGCAGGAGGGACACGTCTGGCACTGCAGGATCTGAGTCCCTAGCAGTGTAGTGTGTTACTGACAGTAACCTTTGTTATGTTAGTCCCAGCTTTCTGCAGGTCATTCACTAGGTCCCCCCGTGTGTTCTGGGATTTTTGCTCACAGTTCTTGTGATCATTTTGACCCCACGGGGTGAGATCTTGCGTGGAGCCCCTGATCGAGGGAGATTATTAGTGGTCTTGTATGTCTTCCATTTTCTAATTATTGCTCCCACAGTTGATTTCTTCACACCGAGCTGCTTGCCTATTGCAGATTCAGTCTTCTCAGCCTGGTGCAGGTCTACAATTTTGTTTCTGGTGTCCTTCCACAGCTGTAGCAAATAGGTTTACTTAGAAAAACAGCAAAATAAAGAAACATTTACTTAAGATATAAAATAAAATACAGCCTAAACATCAGGCAAAAAGAATGTCAAACAAAACCCTGCTCGTCCGAGCACTAACTAAACAATAAAGTACTAACTGTATGTGTGGCTTACTACTAACCACACGAATAAACAAAATATCGCAATACAGTATCACCAGACTCTGTGTGTCAGGACAGACCCAGATGCCTCCTCTCGCTCCCAGGATTTGCCCTGAAGTGTCAGAAACCTGGGGCTGATATACCAGGACTCCAGCACTCTGCCTGTCACCTTGTCACCTTCTCACATATATAAACAAAGATTATAAATATGCTAGAGATATGATATCAGGAAGGATTAATCCATTTGGAGCCAACTTTTCACTCACCATAGGCATCGTGTAATAGAAGTGAATGGATTTTGCTATACACTGCAATACATTAGTATTGCAGTGTACAGTATGAGCGATCAGACCCTAGGTCCCTGGGCTGCTCTTGACCCTGGAAAAGCATCATCATTTTTCACCTGTTGGTGTTGTATGAGGTTTTACAAGATTTACCTGGATTAAAGCATCTGGAATCTTATCTACGTCTCCTCAGTTGAGTAAGAACATTATCTGAAAATATATTTCTGGTGTGGATCCTATCTAGTCCTTTCTATTTAAACCTGGGTAATCTCACTATATGCTATACACCAAAATTGTACACTTGAAAAAGATGCATCTTGTAGCTCAGAAACGCGTCGAGTGTTCTGGTATCAATAAAGACCTTCCTTGAAGACATCTGGGTAAGCGCGGTTCCTTTCTTCCACATCCTATTACCAAGGGATCCTGTGGATTTGGACCTCATTGTTTACATTGGATACATACGTCCTTGTGGTGGTATCCTGCAGCTGTCCCGTATTGGATGTCTACACTGACTATTCTGCACTTCAGGGAGTTGTGACTTTATCACAACCCCACAAGGTGAGCAATATTCTCTATAGTACCTAGATCTACCAATTTGACGGTACTACACTATGGTGCTGTTTTTTCTTTGTTTTTATTAGGTCCCTAGGGGGTCTGGAAATAAAAGTAAAAGAAAAAAAAAAAATATAGAAAAACACACAAAAGTTTAAATCACCCTTTCCCTAGATCACATATAAAAATAAATAAACAACGTAAACATTTTAGGTATCCCTGTGCTCCACATATCCCATACGGTGAATGCTGTAGTGAGGAAAAAAAAATCAAAATGGCCAAATAGCTGTTTTTTCAACATTTTGCCTCCTGTAAAAAAAAAAAAAAACAAATAAAAAGAGATCAAACCATCAGAACTTCCCCAAAATGGAATCAATAAAAACACCATCTTGTCCCGCATAAAAAAAACGCCTTACCCAGCTCCATACACATACACATATTAAGAAGTTACAGGTGTCACAATATGGCGACACTATTTTTTTTTTCTCTATTTTAAGTTTTTAATTTTTTTAAAAGGTATCAGAACATTACTAACACTATATATAAATTTTTGGTCTCGTAATGATCGTACTGACCCACAGAATACAGGTAACATGTCATTTTCACCAAATAGTGAACATCGTAAAAATTAAACCAATATGAAATTGCCGCAAATGTGTTTTTTTTTTTACCAATTCCATTCTGATTTTTGTTCCAGCTTCACAGTAATTTGTACAGGATATTGAAGGGTGCCATTACAAAGTACAATTTGTCCCGCAAATAATAAGCCATTATGTGACTCTGGGGACCGCTAAAAAAAAAAATTATGGCTTTTCGAAGGTGGGGATGAGAAAACAGATATGCAAAAGCTAAAATCTTTAAGGGGTTAAATTCTATGTACATATTTCTAAATATTTATTATCTTTCATCTTTTAGTTACCTTTGCTTCCCTACACTTCCAGTTCTGGCTAGGGATAACCGTGTGCCTCTTCGCCCGGCACACTTGCAAAAGCCCTGTGGAACGTGCTTCATAATGAATTCATCCCAGAACCATCAACCCAACATTGGATTGACACTGCAGAAACCTTTTGGCAAGTGACAAAATTTCTGAACTGCATTGGTGCTGTTCAGATTCAGAAGCCTATGGACATTGGGGAATATGGCTGAAACAATGACTCCAGGGTATTAAAGAACTCAGCTATGGGATGGAGACATTACTCTGTCTAGACAATGAGGACTTCCACCACCTAGACCCTTTCCTGGAACAGATGTACTGCCTATGCCCTTTTTCTTGTTGGTGATGAGGCCTTCAAGATGTGTCGCAACTTGCTGAAGCATACGCAAGTCGTGGCCTGAACTATTCCAAACTGATTTTTAATTACAGGCTTTCCAGAGCCAGGCAACAAATGGAATGTGCATTTGGCATCCTGACTATTTAGACCCATTCAACTTGTACCAGAGGGAATCGATGATGTGGTCAAAGCATGTGTTGTACTACACAACTATCTTCTATCTTCTTTCCAGAGACCCTCTTGAAATGGACCCAGAGCAGATTGACTCCTACACTGGAAAGCCTGGAATCTGGTGGACCAAGGTCTACAGTTGCAGTAAACCAGATGAGGGACCATTTTGCTGAATTTTACCTTTCCAATGCTGGATGGTGTGAGGGTTAAGTTCCCCCGGGATGGATGTCACCGTAAGCCTAATTAAATAAATAACCAGTTTCGAGCGCTCGGGAAACAAGACGTACACAGGTATCGTGTATGAACAGTTTCTTCTTTATTGCGTAGTTCAATACAGTTTTAAAGGTAAGCTCAGTTACGTAACAGTCATGTGATCAATGTACATATATGGGTTTTCCAGTTCCGTTACCAGACAAAGTTGTTCACTTTCCCATCACCCCAGATGTTTCCTTTTCACCTAGTCTAAATGTCCTCCTTATCTTTCCTGAGAATGGTACATCTCTGAGAACAGCAGAACTGTTGATATTCAGACCCTGAGATTATATTCTACCTCTAAACTATTTAGTCTGCATGGAGAACATTTCACCCTGTGTCTTCTATATACTGCATTATAAAATATAATACAAGTCATGCTTTAACCCTTACCCTTTATTTTTAATCAAGTTCAATGAATACCTTCACACTGTTTGTGTGCCATCTTTGATGGATTCTACATTGAAGAGGTTAAAAATAACATCCTATCTTACATATTGGTTAACTGTATTCCATTTCCTTCTCAGCGCTTCAACTTTCTTGCAATGTGAAGCGTGTATTCAGGTAGATTTTCCCTCCAATTTTACTGAAGTGGCAGTAGTCAGCAGTACTTGGAAGGGACCGTCATACCTGGGCTCAAGAGACTTCTTGGTGTGTCTTTTCACGACCACCCAATCACCAGGCTGCAAGCTATGTGTTCCTGAAAAATCAGAAGGGTCTGGAATAGAAGAGAACACTTGCTTATGTGTTTCTTTCAGTTTTTGACACAAATTTTGTACATAGCTGGCAATACTGTCATAGTTAAGCTGTAATGCCTGAGGAAAGTACAATCCTGTTTTGGGTGCACTTCCAAACAATATTTCAAATGGTGACAACCCTGTCCTCCTGTTAGGAGTAGTTCTTACTGAATATAAGGCTAGAGACAGGCATTCAGGCCAAGGCTTTCCTGTCTCTGCCATGGCTTTCTGAATCTTTAACTTAAGTGTACCATTCAGCCTCTCCACCTTGCCTGAACTCTGAGGATGGAAGGGTATGTGAAAAGCTTGCTCAATCCCTAGTGCAGACATTATTTCTTTCATTATCTCACCTGTGAAATGTGTACCTCTGTCAGACTCAATCATCTCGGGCACTCCAAACCTACACACAAGCTCGGACATCAGTTTCTTGGCAGTTGCTTGTGCGGTTGCTTTGCTCACAGGGTAGGCCTCAGGCCATCCTGAAAACAAATCCACACAGACCAATACATACTCGTATGTTCCAGACTTAGGCAACTGTATGTAATCTATCTGTATCCTCTGAAATGGGTACAGGGATTTTGGTGTATACTTGGTGGGTGTTTTAACTACCTGTCCTGGATTGTGTAGAGCACCTATGTGACATGCTTTTACGTGATTGCTAGCAGCTCTTCCAAAACCTGGGGCAAACCATAATTTCCCCACTAATGACTCCATGGCATTTCGAGAGGCATGCACCTTACCGTGGGCCAAGCCAGCCATCTGGGGGTAGACTTCTGCGGGCAGACATAATCGATCCCCCATTTTCCACATACCATCACCTTCTGTAGCACCTGCTTTCTTCCATCTTTCAGTTTCCACACTGGTGACCTTTGAGTATAGCCCTTTTGGGTCTGCTAGGTCAATGTCCATTTTGCTCACCTGGTTGGGACCCCTTCTGGCCAGTAGTGCTGCAGCCTTGGCTGCTCTGTCTGCTCTCTCATTTCCACGGCTTTCAGGGTCCTTTCCTTTTGCGTGAGCTCTGACTTTCACAATTGCCAGCTGCTTTGGGAGCAGTATGGCCTCCATCAGTCGACTTACCACATCTCCATTCTTAATTGGCTTGCCCTGGGCCGTTAGGAAGTTTCTTGCCCTCCATATCGGACCATAATCATGTGCAATGCCAAAAGCATACCTGAAGTCAGTGTATATGTTAGCTGTTCTACCTTTGGCTATCTTACAAGCCTCCATAAGGTCTTTAAGCTCAGCTTCTTGGGCTGACATGTGTGGTGGAAGAGCTTCCTGGACTATGATGTCATGTTCAGTGACTACAGCATACCCTGTAACAAATTTGCCTTCATCTGTCAGATACCTTGAGCCGTCCACAAACATCTCATAATCAGGATTTTGTAATGGCACATCCGTGACATGGTCAAATCCCACTGTTTCCTGTGACATAAGAGCCACACAATCATGTTCATGCTGGCTGTCAAACAGTTCTTCTTCAGAGAGGGAGTTTAAAAATAACTCATCTTCCACTCCCCCTTTTGAATCAGGAACTCCTACAGGAAGAAGAGTTGCAGGATTCAAAGTTAAACAGCGTTGAAAAGAGATGTTTGAGGAGGACTGCAGAGCAAATTCCATTTTGCACTGCCGTGCCAAAGAAAGGTGACGTCTGTCCACCTGTGTGAGGATAGCATGGATGTCATGAGGTGTATACACAACCAATAAATGATCTAGGACAATGTCTGAGCTCTTCTCAAGCAACGCTTGTACTGAGAGGACCATCCGCACACAGGAGGGGGTCCCCCTGGCTATAGCATCTAACCGTGAGCTGTAATAGGCCACCGGGCGTTTCTTATCCCCGTGTTGTTGTGTGAGAACTGCAGTGGCATGTCCCATCATTTCAGTCACGTAGAGCTGAAAAGGTTTCTGATAGTCAGGTAGGCCTAAGGGCGGAGCACTGACTATCTGCAACTTCAGCTGGTAAAACGCATCCATGGCCTCAGATGTGAGGCTGAATGGTTTTGAGGAGAGGCTATCGTACAGAGGTTGCATGGTCAGAGATGCAGATCTGATCCATGGCCTACAGTAGGATACCAATCCCAAAAAGGTACATAGCTGAGCATGAGAGGTTGGCACCTGCATGTCTCTCACCACCTTGGTCCTCTCATCTGACAGGTGCTTGGTACCCTGGCCAAGACAGTGTCCCAGAAACATCACTTTTTGTTTGCAAAATTGCAACTTGTCCTTGCTGGCCTTGCAGCCGTTCTGGTAGAGGAAACACAACAGGCTGATGGTCGCTGCTTCACAGGTTGATTTGTCTGGAGCATAAAGAAGAAGGTCATCAACATATTGTAACAAAATGACATCATCATGTGGAAAATACCAAGTACTCATGATAAGTGTGAGACACCTTGTGAATTGGTTAGGACTGTTTTGCACCCCTTGTGGTAGTACTGTCCAGGTGTACTGTTTACCCCTAAATGTGAGTGCAAACAAATACTGGCAATCGGGGTGCAAAGGTACGGAAAAAAAAGAGAAAAAAAAAAAAAAACATTGCAAAGATCTACAGCGCTGTAATAAGTGGTTCCAGTAGGGACAGCTGATAACAGGGTATGTGGATTGGGCACTACAGGTGTTTCAAGTAATGTCACTTTGTTCAATTCCCTGAGATCATGAACCATACGGTATGTGTCTGGTTCTCCCTTTTTGCTCTTCTTTTTAACTGGGGAAAGAGGAGTGTTAGCTACAGAAGTACATTCCTCTGCTTTCACTAATTCCACTATTGTTACTGCTATGGCATCTTCTTGGGCATGAGTCAAAGGATATTGTTTAATCCTAGGTGGCTGAGCTCCAGGTTTCAGGGTTACCATAACAGGGGGTACATCCAATTTACCTAAATCTGTTTTCCCAGTTGCCCATAATGCTGTTGGCACTTGGGATAACAGTACATTTTCTTCTTCAGTAAGGACAAAAATACAACTTGGTGTACTTAACTCAGCCAATAACAAACACAAAATCTCATGGTTAGTATGTGTAACTTTTACATATGCTTCTCCTGATGAATGCAACATGATGTTACAACCTAATACTCCCATCACATCTGTACCAAGAATGTTATCTGATGTGTCGGAGACTAAATACCTAGTGAGTATCCTGCTACCCTGAAATGAGGTTTCTACAGGATCAGTTTGATCTAAAGCATCCACCGTTTTAGTGAGAAGTCTTCCATAATAAACTTCCACTGAGTCACCTTTCTCTCTTTTAGCAGATACCTTACTTCAGGTGATAACAGGCAAGACAATAAATTCACATAACATAGTACAAGACATAATTTCATATGCTTGAGTATTTTCTTGAATATTTTACACATATATATTGTCATTGTACCTTACTTTTCCATTTAACCTTAGGCTAACACTTTTATCAAAATATTTTCCCTTTGGGCATAAATAGTCATCATACACAGGCTGCAGACCCCGGAGGCCCAAAGCCAAGTTTCACTATGTAATAATTGACATGTAACATTACTGGGTAACACAGTATCATGTTCAGCTTGTGATTTTCTGCGTGCCCATCACATCAGATACAACGTCCTTGGAGCTACTTGGCAGTCAATTAATGTTTTGGTTATTCCCTGCAGAACATCTGCACAGCGCTACAACAGAATACAGGAATATAATTCAAGCAGATAGCAGTTAATACTGACACCAAAATTACATATTACTATTTATGTACAATTTTCAAATATTTCCCAAACCCCACAGACTTTAGAATTTTCTTCACTGGATTCCAACCAAAAGTTGAACCCCTGTGGAACATCACAATATCCTAGTTTCTTCTTTTTAGGGGACATTTCCTGAAAGCGGATTTAATTTTACAAAAAGCATAAAAGTAGAATCCTGGCATTGATATAAACAGAATGAATATTACAAATACAGGTTGACATATATATATATATATATATATATATATATATATATATATAATCCAATAAACATCATACCGATGGTGGACAGTTTTCCTCTTTGCACTATATCAGAATGAATATTTTGTTAAAGTAAGTAATATTTCATACAGAACTGGGAGATAAGATGGGTTATATTAAACAATAATACTGAGAAGGGTGATGTCTCCCTTCAAGCCTGTTTCTCGGAGTGAGGTGGGGGTGATTCATTATTTCCTGAACTATCATCCCCTTTGACCTTCCTATTCTATTGCTTCCTTCTATCAGGGCATATATGCCTCTTTGCAACTTATTAACTTGAGAATCAATCCTGCATGGTCTAATCTCCACTGATCCCAAAATCTACTGTCTATTAACCCAGTCTGGTGTATTCCTGCCTTTTTCAGAATTTTACCTGTGCGGCTACTTCTTTCCCTTCCCCTATTTCTATTAGTTCAAATGGGGTGTACCATATCTTAGAGGGTCCCATCCCCATCTTGGCTGGTAGCTAATCAGCCAGTGAGCTTCTCACTCCTCTAGGGCAACCTTTGAGACAATAGAGGGTCACTTATGACTACTTAGTGAGAACTCCCAGACAGACTCTTTCTGTCTTCTATGAACTACTTGTGCAAGTTCAGGAGTAGTGCTCAGGGCAATGCCTAATGGCTTCCACAGGCTCAACTTTCTGCCTGTGTCCCCTTACCAAAACACTCCCAAATCACTACACGCACTTCTTTGCGCGGATTCTACTAAGTCCTTCGTGCTACTACTCAGGTCCCATTCGACCTTGACCATCCAGGCATGGTTGGAGGCTAGTGTTCCAAAACAAGGACTGTTCAATCACTCAGTGCTTCTCAGTTCCGAACCTTGTCCGCAACTCTAGACTCTAGGGGTTAAGAATAGAGAACTTTTCCCCATTCTTTGCAGCCTCATGTATCTTATAACACAGGTAACATGCAAACATCAGTAGACAGGTAAGACGAAAAGCAAAGAAAACAATTTCCACATCAAAGGTGACATGTCCCTTTTAGGTTCTTCCGTACTATTTAATTGGCATCAAGATGTCATATAAACATGCAGCAGCTTACCTCACTCATCGATACAGAGTATAGACACACAGGCAAGATAAGGTCTTACCTCACAGTGCTGTTTTTATCTATCTGAGGTCCTCTGGTCCCGTCCTCAAGGCGATCGGTGAGTGGGTCGGCACTCTATTGGCTGCACATCAGACGATCTCGAGCCCCACGTTGGGCACCAATTTCTGTTAGGGTTAAGTTCCCCCGGGATGGATGTCACCGTAAGCCTAATTAAATAAATAACCAGTTTCGAGCGCTTGGGAAACAAGACGTACACAGGTATCGTGTATGAACAGTTTCTTCTTTATTGCGTAGTTCAATACAGTTTTAAAGGTAAGCTCAGTTACATAACAGTCATGTGATCAATGTACATATATGGGTTTTCCAGTTCCGTTACCAGACAAAGTTGTTCACTTTCCCATCACCCCAGATGTTTCCTTTTCACCTAGTCTAAATGTCCTCCTTATCTTTCCTGAGAATGGTACATCTCTGAGAACAGCAGAACTGTTGATATTCAGACCCTGAGATTATATTCTATCTCTAAACTATTTAGTCTGCATGGAGAACATTTCACCCTGTGTCTTCTATATACTGCATTATAAAATATAATACAAGTCATGCTTTAACCCTTACAATGGCTTGATTGACAAAAGCAGATGATTTGAACTCAAATTTGACTTTTGTATTTTTGATGTCTGTACTTTTCTTGTCTTATGTTTTTCTTTTAGGCTAATCAAATGTGTCTTCATTTAATTTTTATGATGTTTGTTCATGTTTAATAAAATGTTGTTGCCTTGTCTTTTTTTTTTGTATTTTGGCTCTGCTGTTTTCCAGGTGTGCAATTAATGTTCTGCACACTTTGGGAAGCAGGAAAGGCTGTGCTAGAGGGCCACAGATGCAAAGTCCTTATGCCCAAGGGGTTATCTGGAAAGGGTATTGAACTCCACCTTGACACAAGTCATCCAACCTACCACGTCACACAGGGTAGAAAAACCTAAGAGACTGCCATTTATACATACGTTCCACCCTTTCTCATACAGGATTCACCATGCTATTCGTAAGCACTGGTGGATCTTGCGTAATGCTTTTCCCAATGTCCAGGAGTTCCAACACCACTTCCTACCCTGCTACAGGCGCCCTAAAAATCTTCAAGACAGGTTAGTTAGGGCAGACGTGGGGTCATCTCAAATAACCGTATCCCAGCGGTTTTTGAGCACCCCAAAACATGGCACATTTCCTTGCCTTTCCTGCTTATAGTGCTCAAATGTGGTCAGAAGCAAATATATTCATCACCCACAGTCAGGTCAGCTGTTTAGAATTCAAGTCTACTTCACATGTAATTCCACATTTGTCGTATATATCTCATCAAGTGTCCATGCGGTCTCGCATACGTTGGGGAGACCACCCATCGTGTGCGAGACCGCATTAAACAGCATAAGTCCAATATACATTGTCGCAACTTACTACTCCCCATCCCGCATCACTTTATACACCATAATCATACCATCGCTCAGTTGAGGTTCCAAGTGTTGGAGCGTGTACCAATTCCTTGGAGGAAGGGAGGTTGGGTGACAGGGTACAGACCTTGAAACGATGTGAAGCTTATTGGATTCATAGGTTGTAAACAATGGAACCTCTTGGACTTAACCGAGAGTATGAGATTGCCTCATTTATATGATTATTTATTTATTGTTCTAGTCTCTACTAATATCAGTATACCTATTTTTTCCAGATTCAATAGAATCACCATACCTGTTGATTGACTCGACCTCACTCCAAATCTAGTATCCTTTATTTTCAACTGCTTGGCTTGTATTACGTTCCTCCTAGTTGTGGGTACTCTTAACTATCTATTTTACAGTCTTTTCATACTGTCCTTCTTTCCTTTTCCTGTTATCATCCCCCTTCTTTTTTTCCCTTAAACCCTCTCCCTTTTGATCCCTAACTCTTCCCATATTCCCCCCCTTTTTTTCCATTCATTCTTTTATTTTACTGTATCTCATTCTATTTCACTTCATTGGCCATTTGTTTTGTATGTTTCCTTTTTCTTACTCATCTGTATGTACAGGTGCATCTCAATAAATTAGAATATTTTTGAAACGTTCATTCATTTCAGTAATTCAATTCATAATCAGCAGTTTTCCATGATTGTGTGTCCTACTGACCCAGACTGAGGGACCATTTAAAGGCTTAGGAAACCTTGGCAGGTGATACACTGAATTTACAATACTGAACTTTTTTTACAATATTCTAATTTTCTTAGACTTTGCTTTTCTTTACCTGTAATCCATAATCAACATTTACAGAAATAAAACACTTGAAATAGAACACTCTGTGTGTAAAGAATCTAGAAAATATAGGAGGTCACTTTTTTAATTTAATTACTGAAATAAACGTTTCAAAGATATTCTAATTTATTGAGATGCACCTGTACTGTTTATTTAACTTGTGTGGTCCCAGCCTTTCTACTCAGATGTCTCCATGTGTAGTTTCACTTTATCCAGTCTTTTACAATGTTACCCTATCTTTTTAGCGGTACTTGCGCTTTGCTTGCCCTACTTCTGGTCCCTAAACACTCCCATGTGTGGCAGGGACCTTCTATTCCACTGAACATGCACGAGATCCCGTGTTCTCGCGGGATCTGCACACTATCATAGCAGGGGCGTGGTCTGGGCAGCGTCTGATGACAGTTGAGTCTAAATCCTAGTGGTCTAAAGGACCTGGTCTCTCTGCCCACTTGGATTTAGCCTGCTCTATATAAGAATGCTAAATCCTGGTGGGCTAAAAGACCAGGTCCTTCTGTCCACTAGCATTTAGCCTGTACTATATAGAGAATGCTAAATTCTAGTGGTCTAAAGGACCTGGTCCCTCTGCCCACTAGGATTTAGCCTTTTTTATATAAGAAAACTAAATCCCATTTGGCTAAAGGACATGTAATGTATATAGAAGTGTAATTTATAAATTTTTTTTTTTTTTAAACATCAAAATGGTTTATTTTCATTTATTTATATTTTATGATAGTACCAACGTATTCCAAAGCACTTTTCAGGTTCTTGTTGTTTTTTATTGATGACTTATCTGATCAATTTTAGATCCGTGGGGCTTTGATCAGCTGTTTAGAACCACTTCCATTTTACAGGGCTTATGACGTAAGTCACATGACCTGATCGCAGCTCAGTCCCATTCAAATAAATGAGCTGGGCTGTGAAATCAAGCACAGCTCACGTTAATGCTGATCAGCTGTGGACTCCTGGCAATCTGTAATTGCACACTACATATAACTAGTTTGGAGCAGAAGGACCAGGTCCCTTTGCCCACTAGAATTAAGCCTGCTCTATATAAGGATGCTATATCCTAGTGGGCTAAAGGACCAGGTCCCTTTGGCCACTACATATAGCTAGTTTGGAGCAGAAGGATCAGGTCCCTTTGCCCACTAGAATTTAGCCTTCTCATGGGTGTGGCCTAACCGTTCATGGAGTGAGACGTCTCTCTCTCTCTCTCTCTCTCTCTCTCTCTCTCTCTCTCTCTCACTCTCTCACTCTCTCTCACTCTCTCTCTCACTCTCTCTCTCTCTCCGTCCTGCCGCCGCTTGCTTCAACCTGCAGCTCATCTTCTCCCAGCGCCATGGGCAAGAGACAGCCTAAGAAAGTGCCTCTGGGCACTCCAGCACCTGCAGAGCGCCTGAGTCAGGCCATCATTGCCAGCTTTTTGGCCCTACAGCCTTCCTTGCCGATCCAGGCCGCCACGGGTAGGCGGCCGTCTTGGATCCTGCCGGCGCCTTCATTAGCTCTACAGCCGAATGTCCCACAACGCAGCGTCTCCCCTCCTGCGCTCTCCCAGCCTGTCAGCGCTCCACTGCCTCAGCGCTCACATTCAGCTCCTGGGCAGCCAAGGATCTCACCTGTGCGGCTCCTCCCGCAGCCTCCTCACCCTGGGATGTCTTCTCAGCCACCTTCAGCCTCCTCCACGCTCCCTGTGCAGCAGCACCAAGGGGTCTCTGGCGACCCCTGCCTCCCACATGGACTTGAGGTCAGTCTCCCTGCTCTGACTCCCTCTCCTATTGCACCTGTACTCCCTGCTGTGGCCTCAGAACCTCTCCTGCTGTCCCCTGCAGTTATGGACCCCCATTCTGACCCAGAAGAGGGTAACTTGTCTGAAGACTCTGACACAGGAGTCTTGCTGGCTCAGACTCCTAAGGCCCTGGCTGGCTGTGGCTCCCCTCCCTCCCCACTGCCTGCTCTGTATTCTCAGGTCTGTGCCTCAGGCTCCCCCAACCTGGCTGGACCTTCTTCCTCAGCTAACTACTAAACAGGACTTTAAATCCCTGGTTGCAGAAATCACTGCATCCTTCCGGGCTGAAATCACCACTCTCCGCAACGACCTACACGCTATTGCTAACCGAGTGGACACGCTGGAGGACGACCATGATCCTACCAGATCATATGTCTCATCCCTGCTTGATACTACTACTGGTCAGACCTCGGCAATCCAGGACATGCAACTCCACCTGGAGGACCTTGACAACAGGAGTCGGCGTAATAACATCCACATCAAGGTGCTCCCTGAGGCCACTCAATCCGAGGACTTAAACGTTACACTGGAAGCTGTTTTTAATTCTCCAGGAACCCCTGTCTCATAGGATTAAGCTTGACAGCGCCCACCGAGCCCTCCATCCCAAGGGTTCCTCCTCTGCACTCCATGATGTTATCTGTTGTGTTCATGATTTCACGCTCAAGGAGGCCATTATAAGCAAGGCACGGAAACTCAAGGACTTTGATGGGGCTAAACTGCAACTTTATCAGGATCTCTCCCTCATCACTCTCCAGAAACGTCACCATCTTCGGCCCCTCCTCCAGAATCTTCAGGACCACCACATTTCTTACCGCAGGGGCTTCCCATTCGCCCACAGGGATAGACGCTCAGCTACGCTTCACTCTTTCTCCGATTTACCTTTCTTCTTTGATCAGTTGGATGTCCCCTTGCCGGAGTTAACTGACTGGGAGCTGATTTCTCCACCTCTGGTCTGGCACCGACTGGAGTCCAAGAGACGTCGATCGCCCCCTGTAGCGATGACCTCCCAGAGGCTCCGCTTGGAGAACGTCCCTTGAAGTGGGCACCTCGCTGTGGTGCTATTCTTCTTCTTGGCTTTGCCCTACATTATGTTTGTTTTGGTTTTCTTAGTCTCTTTTTGCTTAGTCTCTTTTCTAGGTTCACAGGTCCAGTTTGTTGCATTTCCTGTTTAACTTTCTTAGTGCAGGGTGGAGTGGGGTCCCAGTGGCTCTCTTTCTACTTCCCACTTTTTGGTGGTCCGGAGCCTACTGCCCTCCACTTCAGCCCTTTGGGTTACGTTCCCCCCTAGGGGGCTACTGTATTACTTGATTGTTTACTTTATTTTGCCTATTGTCGACTTTCCTGCCCCCAGGCGAGTGAGTTAGCCTCGCCCATGATGTACTGTTTTACTGTTACCTATGTTGTGCGTTTTTGCATATGTCTTTTACTCAGGTTGTCTTTTGTCTCCTTTCCTCCCCCTCTTTCCTTTCCTCCCCCCTTGATCCAGAGTCTCTGCCTCGGCGTCGGGTTCCTGCCTGCGGCCCGTGGCACTGCCTCCCCTTGGGAATCCTGCCAGCGCTATGTGAAGTGGGTGAGCTTGCTTACAATCTGCTACTGTCCTCTGTTTTTGGGTCACAATGGTTAGATGCATAACAATTAATGTTATGGGTCTGGGCTCTGATGCTAAGCGTCGCCATGTCCTTAGGGAGCTTCGCTCCCAGCATGCTGATATAGCATTCCTGCAGGAGACTCATTTTGACTGTACAGGAACATTTAATTTAGCTAAAAACTATTTCCCCACAGCTTTCTCTGCCTTTCATGACCATCGCAGGAAGGGGGGGGGGGGGGTTGCTATCCTCCTCTCTCGTTCATGCCCAATTTCAATTACGGCCTCCCACATAGACCCGGGAGGCCGTTTTCTTATCCTGGAGGGACTCCTTCATGGCGCTCCAATAGTCTTGTGTAACGTCTATGCCCCTAACTCTGCGCAGATCTCGTTTCTGCATCGGGTTCTTTCCCGTCTGCGCTCTCTCCCGTCGGCAACTTGGTTGATAGGGGGAGACTTTAACATGGTCTTCTCTGAACGGGCAGATCGTCTGGCGATTCCTTAGGGTCCGGTCCCCCGTAAACAAGCCCAACTTGCGCGGGAATTCCGTCGGTTGATCCGCTCCCATGCTCTATATCACAGGTGTCAAACACATGGCCCGCGGGCCGAATCCGGCCCGCTGCCTTCTGTTATCCGGCCCGGCCTCACGCAATACAAGAGCAATAAAAATGGCGGCACTCAGGCGGCACTGTCCCTCACTGTCTGGGGGGCGGCATTTTTCTATTCAATGTAAACCAGCCCAGTACAGGCCGCTTTAAAAAAAAAAAAAAAACAGAGCTGAGCGGGGCCTGTCCTGGGCTGGTTTAAGAGACGTCGCATCTCAGCACAGGCGGTGATACAATGATGTAATTGCGCCGCCTACACTGAGACACAGACGTCACGGACAAGAAGAGGAGGCAGTGGCTGCATCAAGGCATCGAAGGTGAGTATAACTTTTTTTATATATAAATAGACCATGACCTGCTGGAGTATCCCCAGCAGGTCACGGCCTATTTATTTACCTTCCCCGCGTCTGCTCGTGGCCGCCCCCGCTTCTCCTTCTGCTATGGGACGCAGAAAGGGAAGTGGATGCCGCTGTGAGCAGCTGCGGGCATCGGTAAGTGAGGCCGCGGGCTTCAAACACTACTATTATTATACTCCGGGGTCTTTTCAGACCCCGGAGTATAATAATCGGGGGCCCAGGGGAGGTGAGGGAACATAAAAACATATCCTACTTACCTCTCCTGTGATCGGTGTTACTCCAAGGAGGCTTGAGGCCTCTGGTGACGTCATCAGGTCGCGTCGCCGGCTTGATCACGTGACGTGTGTGTGCAATTAAACAGGGCCGAAAGCTGCAAGGAGTGCACCGGTGTCCAGGATAGGTAAGTAACACTGGTTTTTATGTTTGTCACCTCCCCTGGGTCTCCGTTCATTATACTCTGGGGTCTGAAAAGACCCCAGAGTATAATAATAGTTCATGGTTTGGCCACTATGGGGCATAATACCCTGTGCAGGGACCACCGTGGAGTATAATACCAGTACAGGGGACACTATGTAGCCTAATACAAGTGCAGGGGCCACTATGGAGCATAATACCAGTGCAGTGGCCACTGTGGAGCATAATACCGTGTGCAGTGGCCACTGTGGAGCATAATACCGTGTGCAGTGGCCACTGTGGAGCATAATACCGTGTGCAGGGGCCAATATGGAGCATCATACCGTGTGCAGGGGCCAATATGGAGCATAATACCGTGTGCAGGGGTCACTAGGGAGCATAATACCATGTATAATACCGTGTGCAGGGGCAGCTGCGAGTCATAATACAGTGTGCAGGGACTGCTGTGGAACATAGTGTGTGTAAATGGGGCGCTATAAATAGGGGCTATGGCGCCTGTTTATATTATACGCTGTCTAATAGCTCGCTTAACTGTTAAGGAGAAGTTACTTTTATACATGTGTAAAATAATCTTGGCTCTTCAAGGTACCCCGTGAGGCTGAAGTGGCCCCCAGTGAAAATGAGTTTGACATCCCTGCTCTATATGATCTCTGGTGAATAGACAATCCTACAACGCGTTCTTACACTTTCTTCTCCCACCCCCACAATACTCACACCCATATTGACTATTTCTTTCGGACTGCCCCTGCCCTTCGCTTGCTTGTGGACACTGATATTGGCCCTCTCTCCTGGTCTGACCACGCTCCGGTGGTGGTGGTCACTCTGTCCTCTACACCGTTGGCTACACGTTGCTGCCACTGGCGTCTTAATGAAACTCTTCTTAAGTCTCCGACCTCACTCACAGCCCTGCGCATGCACCTGACCGACTACTTCTGTGACAATCTAGGCTCGGTAGACTTGCAGTCCCTCAGGTAGACTTACGTAACTTACAGAAGGCTATCTTCCCGTTTATATGGCAGGCCAAGCCACATCATATTCCCCACTTTTGCATTATTATTGGGCAGCTCATCTGCGCTGTATCCCATTCTGGGCTGCTATGCCAGCGTATACCAAATGGGTTGAGATTGAGAAGCTTTGGCTGGCGCCCATGCATCCCAATGCGCTTTTGTGGGTCGGCTCCCCCCCTGCCCCCCCTTCCACCTACCTACTCGGCACCAATCGTTTCACTAGGTCTATTTGGTCTGCTTGCTGCACTAAATTTTCCTTGATGCCCCCACGCTCCTTGATGGTATCCATATTGTATAACCCCCCTCCTCCCGGACGGTCTGACTTCTACTATGGTCAAGATGTGGCCTGCAGCGGGTCTTTTCCGGATTGCTGACATGGTGGATCCTGCGACATTGAAGCTCAGGCCCTTTGCTTACCTTACAAACAATTTGAGTCTTCCAGCTACTGAATGGCTTCACTACTCTCAAGTGGGTCCCTTAAGGTATCACTCCCCACTGCCTTTGAAAAGATTTGCCGTGCAGGCATGTCCACTAAGGGCTTCATCTCTTCCATCTACCAGCTTCTTGCCTCACAAGCTGCTGGAAGTCCCGTTTGTCATCGTTATATGCTTAGGTGGGAGGAGGCGGTGGACAGTCCTATTTCTCTGGGGCAGTGGCAGATTGTGTGGTCTCATGCTCATAAATCCTTTCAATGTGTGACCTTTAGGGAGGTTCAGTATAAACTGTTGATTCATTGGTATCACACCCCGGCCCTCCTTCATGCTTTGAATCCGACGGTTCCCTTGGGGTGCTGGCGCTGCGGTACTGCAGTGGGCACTCTGTATCATATTTTCTGGACATGTCCCCTCATTCTGGGCTTCTGGAGGGAGGTCTGGGCTTTGACAGATGCTCTTTTCCTGCAGGGGGTCCCCCTTGACCCTCTTGTCTATCTCCTGAACCTCCCTCCTAGACACCTGGGTAGCAAGGCATCCAGACTCTTCTTGTACCTCTGTACTGCCGCAAAGACCCTCATTGCTAGAAACTGGAAGAGTGTTAATCCTTCTTCTGGTCTTGAGCTTCAGGCTAGAATGAAGGATGTGCGTAGCCTCAAGTACCTGACCACTAGTCTACATAACACTCTGGAAGCCTTTAGTTCTATCTGGTTCCCCTGGGACACGTATTGTATTTTACGAAGTCTCTGATTTTCTTCCTTCCTTCCCCTTCCTCGCTCCATCCCCTTTGTTTCTTTCCTGTGTTTTGTGGTTGTCCCCCCCCCACCCCCTTTTCACCATGCTGTTTGGTTTGAGTATTTGATTTCTGCTCATTCGGGAAGTTGGCGGATAGCCCTCTCCCCTGCTGTTGTTCTCCTTTTGTTCAGTTTCTCTTCTTTCTATGTATACTTTGTTTTGGGAAAAACTTTTCAATAAAAATTACAGTTGAAAAAAAAAAGAAGATTTAGCCTGCTCTATATAAGAATGCTAAATCCTAGTGGGCTAAAGGACCAGGTCCCTTTGGCTACTAGAGATAGCTAGTTTGGAGCTGAAGGCCCAGGTCCCTTTGCCCACTAGAATTTAGCCTGCTCTATATAAGGTTGCTAAATCCTAGTGGGCTAAAGGCGAGTTCCTTTGCCCACTACATATAGCTAGTTTTGAGCAGAAGGACCAGGTCCCTTTGCCCTCTAGAATTTAGCCTGATCTATAAAAGAATGCTAAATCCTAGTGGGCTAAAGGACCAGGTCCCTTTGCCCACTACATATACAGTGCTGGCCAAAAGTATTGGCACCCCTGCAATTCTGTCAGATAATACTCAATTTCTTCCAGAAAATGATTGCAATCACAAATGCTTTGGTAATAATATCTTCATTTAATTTGTCTTCAATGGAAAACCACAAAAAGAATTGTCAAAAAGCCAAATTGGATATAATTCCACACCAAACATAAAAAGGGGGGTGGACAAAATTATTGGCACCCTTTGAAAAATCAGGTGATGCTTCTCTAATTTGTGTAATTAACAGCACCTGTTACTTACCTGTGGCACATAACAGGTGGTGGCAATAACTAAATCACACTTGCAGCCAGTTGAAATGGATTAAAGTTGACTCAACCTCTGTCCTGTGTCCTTGTGTGTACCACATTGAGCATGGAGAAAAGAAAGAAGACCAAAGAACTGTCTCAGGACTTGAGAAGCAAAATTGTGAGGAAGCATGAGCAATCTCAAGGCTACAAGTCCATCTCCAAAGACCTGAATGTTCCTGTGTCTACCGTGCGCAGTGATATCAAGAAGTTTAAAGCCCATGGCACTGCGGCTAACCTCCCTAGATGTGGACGGAAAAGAAAAATTGACGAGAGATTTCAACGAAAAATTGTGTGGATGGTGGCTAAAGAACCTCGACTAACATCCAAACAAGTTCTAGCTGCCCTGCAATCCGAGGGTACAACAGTGTCAACCCGTACTATCCGTCGGCGTCTGAATGAAAAGGGACTCTATGGTAGGATACCCAGGAAGACCCCACTTCTTACCCAGAGACATAAAAAAGCCAGGCTGGAGTTTGCCAAAACTTACCTGAGAAAGCCAAAAACTTTTTGGAAGAATGTTCTCTGGTCAGATGAGACAAAAGTAGAACTTTTTGGGAAAAGGCATCAACATAGAGTTTACAGGAAAAAAAAAAGAGGCCTTCAAAGAAAAGAACACGGTCCCTACAGTCAAACATGGCGGAGGTTCCCTGATGTTTTGGGGTTGCTTTTCTGCCTCTGGCACTGGACTGCTTGACCGTGTGCATGGCATTATGAAGTCTAAAGACTACCAACAAATTTTGCAGCATAATGTAGGGCCCAGTGTGAGAAAGATGGGTCTCCCTCAGAGGTCATGGGTCTTCCAGCAGGACAATGACCCAAAACACACTTCAAAAAGCACTAGAAAATGGTTTGATAGAAAGCACTGGAGACTTCTAAAGTGGCCAGCAATGAGTCCAGACCTGAATCCCATAGAACACCTTTGGAGAGATCTCATAATGGCAGTTTGGAGAAGGCACCCTTCAAATTTCAGGGACCTGGAGAAATTTGCCAAAGAAGAATGGTCTAAAATTCCAGCAGAGCATTGTAAGAAACTAATTGATGGTTACCGGAAGCGGTTGTTCGCAGTTATTTTGTCTAAAGGTTGTGCTACCAAGTATTAGGCTGAGGGTGCCAATACTTTTGTCCGGCCCATTTGTGGAGTTTTGTGTAAAATGATCAATGATTTGACTTTTTTTTTCATTCTCTTTTGTGTTTTTTCATTGCAAGCAAAATAAATGAAGATATTATTACCAAAGCATTTGTGATTGCAATCATTTTCTGCAAGAAATTAAGTATTACCTGACAGAATTGCAGGGGTGCCAATACTTTTGGCCAGCACTGTAGGTAGTTTTGAGCAGAAGGACCAGGTCCCTTTGCCCACTAGAATTTAGTCTGTTCTATATAAGGATGCTAAATCCTTGTGGGCTAAAAGACCAGGTCCCTTTGCCTACTACATATAGCTAGTCTTGAGCAAAAGGACCAGGTCCCTTTGCCCACTTGGATTTAGTCCCCTCTATATAATGATGCTAAATCCTAGTGGGCTAAAGGACCAGGTTACTCTGCCCTCTTGGATTTAGCCTGCTCTATAAAGGTATGTTAAATCCTAGTACTTCAATTTGTCTCATTCTTCCTGTTCCGTATATGCATCTCCTCTCATAATTTGAGCCTATTGGCACATTTAAATGTCCACGTGTGGTCTGGACGATACGGTCGATGTATTGGCCGCAGTTCCTTGATTGACCATGTGTCAGATGAGCAAAACTCACTCTAATATAGATCACTATGACACAGTAAGTTTGGTTCAGACGAGGTGCGGTCAGTCAGGCTAATGCGAATGTCACATGGACCGACATAAAATAAGTCTGGTTAAGTGTCTCATAGTTGTCATCTCTCCCATTAATGTCTGGGAGACTCCCAGAAGAGCTGTACAATCTTTTGGATACTCCACATACACCACGATCCCCTTATTTTGTTGCCAATTGGAACTGATCCTTGAGTGTAGTTGATTGAAACTTTGTGTGGAAAGTTGATAAACCCTGTTCTAGGCTCAGAAGGAACTGCTCTTTTAACCAACTAGCTTCCTTAGGCTGAGGCCCCACGTTACAGAAACGCAACATTTTTTGTTGCAGATTTTTTTGAGCCAAAGCCAGGAGTGGATTCCTTCTGTAGCTAGTCTTGGCTTTTGCTCAGAAAACCGCAGTAAAATCTGCAACAAAAAAAAAAAGGTGAATTACTTCAAGGTGGGGCTTCAGCCTTGTTCTGTGTAGAGCAGGATAAATCCTAGTGCACAGAGAACCGAATCCTTATGTTCAGAACCAGCTGTATTCTAGTGGCAGGGTGACCAAGTCTTTTAGCCCACTAGATTGTAAAAGTAATTATTTTTACACTAAGGTGGCTGCCATAGAAAAAGCAATGGAAGAGTGAAGAAATCAGGTGATACCTTTTAGAGGCTAACTGAGTATATTTGATAAGTAAGTTTTCAAGAGTGCTAGCTCTCTTATTCAGACATGGTGTAATACTAGAAACTGAAAATTCACGCTATTTATACATACACAAGATATGGATCTTCAAAAGGATCTTGGAATAACAAAATGCAATATAAGTAGGGAAGTTATTTACAACAGGTCAGGAAATAAAATTTGTGGTTCGTGACAGAGGGATCTGTTCTGCTGTTATTAATGGTGGATCTGTGTGAGTTCATGCGCTAAGTCTCTGCCCCGTTTCCCCCACATAGAGGCCTGTGGTGGGACATTGCACACACATTATGAGATACACCACATTGGAAGACCTGCAGGAAAATGTCCCCCTAATTCTGTGCACCTGTTGTGACTGTGGGATAGGTACACTGTCAGTGGTGTGGATGTGCTTGCAGGTCATGCACCTGTTTTGCAGGCAAGGTCAGGTCTTCCAATGTGGTGTATCTCATAATGTGTGTGCAATGTCCCACCACAGGCCTCTATGTGGGGGAAACAGGGCAGAGACTTAGTGAGCGCATGAACTCACACAGATCCACCATTAATAACAGCATCTCCCAGTGGCTTCACATTTCTCCAGAGAAGACCACTCTATTGAAGATTTGCGGGATGTGGTTTTAATGGGACATTTTAAGATGCAGAGGGAGAGGAAAGAATGGAAATACAAGTTAATGCAAAAATTTGAAACTCTGCAATTTCGACTTAATATTCATGCCAGCTTCATGTCACACTATGTATGACCTGTGAGGGTCACAAATCACCACCTGATTACAACAAATCCCTCTGTCACGCACCACAAATTTTACAGACTGTTTATTTCCTGACCTGTTGTAAATAACTTCCCTACTTATATTGCATTTTGTTATTCCAAGATCCTTTTGAAGATCCACGTCTTGTGTATGTATAAATAGTGTGAATTTTCAGTTTCTAGTATTACACCATGTCTGAAGAAGAGAGCTAGAACTCTCGAAACCTTACTTATCAAATAAACTCAGCCTCTAAAAGGTATCGCCTGATTTCTTCACTCTTCCACTACTTTCTATGGCTAACATGGTACAACATTATACTAACAGAAAAGCAAAAACTCTATACCAGAAATGCTGTTTTTCTGTCACTTCGCCTCTTAATTTGTCCAGGCTGTTCTTGGAATTGCAGCTCAGCCTCAGTCACTTGAATAGGAGTGAACTGTAACCACGCCATATGATTGATGTGATCAGCTGATATGGGAGGGGGGGCCCGGTGTCACACCGCCGATATGTGAGGGAGGCCAGTGATCAGTTGATATGTGAGAGGGCCCTGTGTCATACCGCCGATATAATATTGATGACCTATCCACACCGTGCTTCCTTTTCAGAAAGTGCCAAGAGTGGCGTAAAAGAGGCCATTTGCGCAAAAACTGTTTAAAAAAATATTGCAAACCCAAAGTTTGCAACTTTTTTTTTGGCACATAAGCGCTAGGGGTTGATGAATTTCCCACATTGTGAGCGAAGCAAGAAAAATAGAATAAGGACACACTTTGACGTGGGCAGAATTGTAGTGACCACAAGACTGGGGGGACATCTCCAATATGGCTGGTCTTGTGGGGTGTTCATGCTATATATTAGTTAGTACCTACCAAAAGTGCTCCAAGAAAGGACAACCAATGAACCAGCAACGGGGTCATGGGAACCTAAAGCTCAATAATGCATGTGAAGAGTAAAGGCTCACCCGCCTGGTCTGACCCCAGAGAAAAACCACTGGAGCGCAAGCTGCTGTAAAGTTTCACTCGGCTGGGATGCATTCACACCATGTTGCCTGTTTCAGTTAAACACAACTGTGGCAGTTTTCTGGCAAAATCGCAACAGTTTGTGTAAAAAGGCAATTTGCACAAAAGAAATATTTATTGTGGTTCTGCGCAGCCTGTGCCACTTCTCTGAAGAGGACCTGACAAATTTACCATCATTTACACCCGAAATCTAGCGTAAATGGCTGGGGAAACGTATGGCAGCTACGAGCTGGCGCACATTTCCCCTGAATTGTGCCTCATCTATGAGGAGCGCTTGATCATACTGACCATAATGTCTTCTGTCGATCGTCAAAAATTTCCATCAGAATTGGACGAAGTAACAGTAAAAGATGGCCTGGTCATCAAAATCCTCTTTAAAAGAATCTTAAAGGGAATGTCTTTCCCACTTTGTTTCAAATAGAGGCAACCTTCTACAGGATAGAGGATAAATACCTGATCAGTGGGGGTCTGAACATTGAGACCCCCACTTATCCCAAGAACAGGAGATTCTTTTCCCCTCCTGCGCATTGAGGCATGACTGGTAGTGGATGGAGGCCCCATTCTCTTTAGTGGGTGTAAAGGAAATAGCCAAAGTCAAAGTACAACATTCAGTGATCTCTGGCGCTTACATTGAAGTGAATGGGAGCGCCGTCCACCACCAGACCCACCTACATTCTGCCTGGCTTTGGTCAGGCTCAATGCAAAGCAGGAGAAAATAACTCCCTCAATTCTTGGGACCGATGGGGGCGCAGCCGTCAGACTCCCACCGATCAAATATTTGTCCGCTATCCTATGGATAGATGATAAATACTTTTCACGGCATAATTCCCTTAACAGGGGTTTATTTTAAGCTTATTACCTATTACAGCGGCCATTCCCCACAGATCTGACACTAATCTATCCTGACCACTGTCCCCCACGATCAGAACAGGGGACTTGCATTTGTACTACTGCTCTATTCATCTTTATGGGACTGCTGGCAGTCTCAAAAGAGATGACAGAAGCGCATTGTGGATCATTGTTCTATTCATATGGGGCAGAAACAGGACACCTGATCAGTGGGGGTCCCAATGGTCAGATCCCCAGTGATCTACTTTTTATTCCTAGAGGGAATAGATAATTGCATCTGGTGATGGAAGCAGACATCTGTGTCCCTGGTATAGAAGCAGTGCCGGAGCTCTGTCCCCAATGACTAGAGTAATCCTTTGAAGACCATGTGTATAAAAATCTGTGAATTTTCAGTTCTTGTATAACACCATGTCTGATGAAGGAAGCTTGTACTTCTGAAAGCTTACTTATAAATATACTTAGTTAGCCTCTAAAAGGTATCGCCTGATTTCTTTACTCTCCCAATGACTAGAAACACAGCTGCAGTACTTCACCACCACCTATATACAGTGAACAGAGCTGCAGTATTCACCACCACCTACACACAGTGAACAGAGCTCCAGTATTCACCACCACCTACTATATACAGTGAACAGAGCTGCAGTATTAACCACCACCTACTATATACAGTGAACAGAGCTGAAGTATTAACCACCACCTACTATATACAGTGAACACAGCTGCAGTACTTCACCACCACCTATATACAGTGAACAGAGCCTTCTGCTTCCAGATCCATCCCCTGTATAAGTTCTAGCACTGGAGACTGGCTGGAAGCGCTGAGTGCTAGACCCCCCACTGATCTGATACTGGTGACCCTATCCTAAGGGAGGACCATCAGTATCAAAAATAAAAAATGTGGTTTTTTATAGACCACAGAGAAAACAAAAATTAAAACAGGACAATGAATATTTTTAGTGAAATATCTAAAACTTTATTGATACTAAATATAAAATTAATTAAAATACAAATAAAGAAAACACTATATAGGTACAAAATATAGAAAACCCCATGCAGGGGGCATGCTAATAAAGATCACATATAAAAACCCATAATGTACAGCATAATGTAAGGAGAAGGGGAAGACCCAAATAAACAAGGAATGGGAAAAGGAATGGGAAAAGGAAGGGAATCCCAGACCACATGACGTTAGAAGAGTATATAGTAGATACTTAATAATGGACATCTCATGGGGCCAGGGTAACAGCTAGTCTCAGATCCTGATGGGCCGCATATACACTGCACTGGGATTGGTTGCTATTAGCAATAGGTGGATTCACACCTGTGCTCAGTTTCCGTTGGGGGTTTCTGTCCCCCATTCCGCTTGAAAAATGCAGAGAAAAATCCTACAAGCAGGACTTTTCTCTCTGCATTTTTCGGGCGGAAACATTATAGTCTATGGGGTCTGCAAGTAACCGGATTGGGTTTCCAATTTTCCGAGCAGAAACCCAAGATTGAACCTAGAGTAAAAGATAACACCATTTACTATACAAGGTACGTCCTGCTATCCCTAGGGAAATGTTCAGTAGTGAGAGGTACCCCCCAACGTGCCGTGGCCCAACCAAGTTTGTGCTGAGTGGGCCATTGCGGGACATTATATTGCGCGTAGGGGCCACTGCGGTGCATTATCCTGCATGGAGGGATCTTTGGCATGAATGGGGATGGAGCCACACTTTCTAAACAGCCCATGGTAACCTCTATCTTCCCCAGTGCAAAGTAAGAATTGCAACTTACCACATGCTCCTTATCTCCTTCCAGCCGGTGACATTTTTCAATTTTAATTTATGACTCCCCGCCCCCCAAACCCCATAACTTTTTTTATTTGTCAATTCACAGAGCCATATGATGGCTTAAAGGGGTTTTCCTGGCAAAAAATGTTGTTTTTTGTTTAAAAAAAAAAAGGTCTGTTAGTGTTATTAATGGGTTAATAAATGCACCCAAATACCTTTAGCAATGTTTTGAGTGATTTCTGTGTTTCTCTGGGAGCACCTAGCATCTTCTGCATTTGTTTACATGGTGTATCTTCCTGCTGTCTTAGCTAATGCATCATGGTACTTGTAGGCTAACTCACACTATCTCCCTCTCACACCCTCTCCCTGTCTCTCTAGTTATCCCGCCCACTACTAGCCCTTCCCAACTAACTCAGCCCACCCCTCCACCCCATCATACTTACCTCTCTTCCTTCCAGAATTCCTCCTGCAACACAGCTCCTCCCACTTTTCTGACTCTGTCGGCACACGTTGCACTGTAGCTGGCAATCCACCTCTACAGCGCAGGCATTGGAGGCTACTGCTCCTACGCCTGAGCAGTAGAGGTGGATTGTCGGCAAAGAGGGAGTAGATGTCCGACAGGAGGAAGTCTGGAAGGAAGAGAGGTAAGTATGATGGGGGCGGGAGTAGTAGTCACGTTCCGTTTCCGGAAACGGAACGTCACCGGTAACCAGAATATGTGGGTAAATATACATTTTTAATAAATTATGTAATTTAGAAAGTAGTCGGGGGGAGGGTGTTTAGATTAGTGTAGTAATTACATCTTATCCCGTACAACCCCTTTAATGTTTGCGGGACAAATTGTTCTTCATAATGGTACCATCTATTATTCTGTACAATGTACTGGGAAGCTGGAATAAAAATTCTGAATTGGGTGGACTTTGAGAAAAGCTGCATTTGTGCGACTTTCTTACGGGCTTCGTTTTTACGGCATTCACTCTGTAGCCAAAATGACAGATCACCTGTATTCTATATTTCAGTACAATTCCAGGGAAAACTAATTTATATAATTTTATTTACATTTTAACCCCTAAAAGATCTAAAACGTCGCAAAAAAATTTTTTTTTTCTTAAATACACCATATTTCCGTGTACAAGGATGCATAGGGCATCATTTTTTGCAGCTCCAGGTGTACTTTTTAGTTATACCATTTTGTGGACTGTTTATTGCTTTGATCACTTTTTATTAAAGTTTTTATTAGAGGCAAAAAATAGCGGTTTGGCACTTTTGATTTTTTTTTCCCCGCTACGGCGTTCACTGTACGGGAAAAATATTTTCATAGATTTGTAGACTGGACGTTTTCAGATACAGGGATACCTAATGTGTATGTGTTTCACATTACTGAAGTACTTTTATATGTGTTCTAGGGAAAGGGGGGTTATTTGAATTTTTAATTTTTTTTTTTTTCTCTTATTTTTTTCTTGCATTTATTAGACCCCTTAGGGGTCTTGAACCCCAGGGGGTCTGATTAGTAATGCAATGCATTACAGAATGTTGGCAGACAAGTCTGGGAGCCTTCAATAGACTCCTGGGTGTTATGCCAACGGGATGCCAGCCCCGGATCTCACTCTGGGTGACAGTGATCCCCAGCAAAATGGCACCTGGGTCAGTGCTGGCACTGATCGGGGGATTGGATTAATGCCCATGATCAGTGCCGACACTGATCGTGGGGAATAGTGCTGGGTCTCTGCAGTGATGTGGCGGGACAGCAGCCTCTCCGCACCTATACTATTATGGCAGATGTTGGGAAGGGGTTAAACTACATTAAATTACATGTTGGTCACTGTGGGGCCATTATATTACATGTGGACACCGAAGGGGATATTCTGCTGAGTGTGGGGGCACTGAGGGGGCCATCACATAACTGGTAATGAAGCCTTATTTTATAAATCTTTATAAGTGATGGCTATTTGGAGGTGCCTGATTGAGACATTTGATCACTAGGGGGCACTTCACTTGGTTTAGAGCACTGGCACCTAGTGATATTGTAGTGGGGTCTTCACACCATTGAGATCCCACATAAACCTAGAAACAAACAAAAACCTAGTTAAACATTGTTTTAGGTTTTTTTTAGTCATAAATATATAAAAAAAAATAAAATAAAAAACAAAACCAGAGGACAGTCCAGAATTTGATGTGACAGCAGAGACAAGCCCCCCCTCCATCTTGCGCAGCCTGTACCCCCATTACCTTTTTATTTCTCACACAGCCTGCACCCCCAATCGCCCCTGGCTGTGTGTGAGCAAGAGGGGCGAATGGGCGTGAGCAAGAGGGAGTACATGGGGAGGTGCAGGCTGGGCGTAAGCAAGAGGGGGTACATGGGGGGGGGGTGCAGGCTGGGCGTGAGCAAGAGGGGGTACATGGGGGGGGTGCAGGCTGGGCGTGAGCAAGAGGGGGTACATGGGGGGGGTGCAGGCTGGGCGTGAGCAAGAGGGGGTACATGGGGGGTGCAGGCTGGGCGTGAGCAAGAGGGGGTACATGGGGGGTGCAGGCTGGGCGTGAGCAAGAGGGTGTACATATGGGGGTTCAGGCTGGGCGTGAGAAAGAAGGGGTACATGGGGGTGCAGGCTGGGCATGAGCAAGAGGGGGTACATGGGGGTGCAGGCTGGGCGTGAGCAAGAGGGGGAAATGGGGGTGCAGGCTGGGCATGAGCAAGAGGCGGGAAATGGGGGTGCAGGCTGGGCGTGAGCAAGAGGCAGGAAATTGGGGTGCAGGCTGGGCGTGAGCAAGATGGGGAAATGGGGGTGCAGGCTGGGCGTGAGAAAGTGGAGGGGATTGGGGGGTGCAGGCTGGGCGTGAGCAAGTGGGGGGAAATGGGGGTGCAGGCTGGGCGTGATAAAGAAGAGGGAAATGGGGGTAAAGGCTGGGTGTGAGCAAGAGGGGGGGGAATGGGGGGTGCAGACTGGGCGTGAGCAAGAGGGGGAATGGGGGTGCAGGCTGTGTGCGAGCAACAGGGTGATGTGGGGGGAACCCCCATTCCCCCCTTCTTGCTCACACACAGCCTGCACCCCCATTGCCCCCTCTTACTCACACAGCCTGCACCCCCATTGTCCCCTCTCACACAGCCTGCACCCCCATTGTCCCCTCTTACTCACACAGCCTGCACCCCCATTGTCCCCCTCATACGCACACAGCCTGCACTCCCCCACATCCCCTCTCTTGCTCACACACAGCCTGCACCCCCCACATCCCATCTTGCTCACACATGTTCTCTTTTCTCCTCCTTACCTTGCATTAGGGTGGTGACTAGAGTGAAGTTGCTCCTGGTAGGTATGATGTCACAGGAAGAGGTGGAGCATCTCCGATGAGGGTGGAGTCTCTTCTATCACAACTCTGTGCTGTATAGAGGACGCAGGAGCGGAGCTCGTGTAGATGGATAACAGAAAGCTGTGAGGACTGTTTTGCGGGACTGCATGATGGAAGGGTGGTGACTAGAATGGAGTTGCTCCTGGTAGGTCCTCCCTCCAGCAACTCCAATCTAGTCACCTCACTAGTGAACGGTCTAGAATGGAGTTGCTGGAGGGAGGACCTACCAGGAGCAACTCCATTCTAGACAATTCATTACTGAGATGACTAAATTGAAGTTGCTGGAGGGAGGACCTGCTAGAACCAACTCCAATGTAGACAGTTCTTTACTGTGGTGACTAGATTGGATTTGCTTACAGGAGCTGCTGCCAGAAACTACCATCTAGTCACCTCACTACAGGAGAAGCTAGAGTGGAGTTTCTATAGGGAGGATCCTGGAGTCATAACTGGCCAAGAGGGAAATTAATATATATATATCTATATATATATAGATATATATATATGATTAAATGGGAATGGAGGAAAAACACATTCCTGGACATATATACATATGGCACTCATAAATTGTATGTGTATATATATATGTATATATGTATATAAGGGTAGGTTCACATCTGTGCTTGAGTCCGTCCGCTGCCAATCCGAGTGAAAATCTCGGGAAACAGGATAGGCATCGGATACCGACAGGTTAGCGATGCATTGGTTAAAAAGCCATGAAGAAACACATGAAGACTTGGAATTGGACCTTTGTGATACTTTTTGTTTGTTTTGTTCTGCTTCAAATGGGAACTATTGTGTCTGCAGACAATTCTTTTGTCTACTCCAGAGAGGAACTTTTGCAGCTTAGAGACACAGCAGGTTGGCATTCCAATAGCCCAGACATCCCCCAGGAGATCTGGAGAAGGAAAAGGAGGGGGAGGGCGTGTAGAGCTGGATTCCAACAGAGGATGAAAAAGAGACGTTTCAGACCAGCTCTCCCCTCCATCATTATGGGTAATGTGAGATCTCTTGCAAACAAGATGGACGAACTAACGGCGCTCACCAGGCATCATCAGGAGTTTCAGGTGTGCAGCATGATGCTGCTTACAGAGACTTGGCTCACTGAAGTTACTCCAGACACTCTTGTCTCCTTGGATGGCTTTAAACTCCTTCAAGCGGACAGGACAAGGGAGAGCGGTAAGAGGAAAGGAGGAGGGCTGGCGATATTTGTGAATGATAGATGGTGTAATCCTAGGCACATTGTGATTAAGGAGCAAACTTGCTGTAAGGACATTGAACTATTAGCTGTGAGCATGAGACCTTTCTATCTACCGAGGGAACTATCACATGTCATCGTGATAGCTGCATATGTCCCCCCCTCTACGAAAGCTGACGCTGCCTGCGAGGTCCTACAAGCCACGGTGTGCCAGCTGCAGTCACGACACCCCCAGGCCCTCCTTCTTGTGTCGGGTGACTTCAACCATGTCTCTCCATCATCAACACTGCCCAGTTTCACACAGTATGTAACCTGCCACACAAGAGACAACAAAACACTGGACTTGTTCTTTGCCAACGCGAGGGAGGCATATAACTCATTAGCCCTACCGCCCCTGGGAAGATCAGATCACAAACTAGTGCATCTCCGACCTGTGTACAAGCCACTTGTACGTAGAGAACCAGCTGACACCCGCACAGTGAGGATATGGTCCGAGGAGAGTGATGAGGCTCTGAGGGATTGTTTTGACACAACCGCATGGGAAGTTCTGCAGGACTCTTATGGAGAAGATATAGAAGGACTCACACACTGCATAACGGACTACATTAATTTTTGTGTGGACAACACAGTACCCACAAAAGTGGTGAGGTGCTTTTCCAACAACAAACCATGGATTAATTCTGATATAAAAACACTACTTAAGGAGAAAAAGATGGCATTCAGGACAAGAGATAAGGAGGGGCTGAGGGAAGTACAAAAGGAGCTGAGGCATCAAATCAGGCAGGGAAAAGCCAGTTATAAGGAAAAAATGGAAAAGCAAATGGAAAGCAAAGACATAAGGGGGGTCTGGGAGGGGCTTAAGTCAATTTCAGGTCATAAACAGTCTGTCTGCCAGACAGGCAGATGTTAATTGGCTTAATAAACTAAACTTATTCTTCAACAGATTTGATCACACACCAGCTCCTCCTACCCCAGCATGTCCTTCAGTTCCCCCCACCACAATGACTTCACCCCATGCGGCTACTTCCCAACAGACCAGTAAATCCAGAAATCCGTCTATATCTGACCACAGTCTGACCTTCACAAGGGCCCAGGTGAGGAAGGAGATGAAGAAGATCAAGGCGAGGAAAGCCGCAGGGCCAGATGACATCAGTGCAAGGCTAATTAAGACTTGTGGGGACCAGCTGTGTGGTATAATTACATACATGTTTAATATGAGCCTGAGGCAGGAAATAGTCCCTGAATTATGGAAATCTTTTTGTGTGGTACCAGTTCCAAAGAAACCTCACCCTATGGACCTCAACGACTACAGACCTGTAGCACTGACATCCCACTTAATGAAGATCTTAGAGAGATTGGTTCTCACACATCTCCGCCCTCTACAGACCCTCTCCAGTTTGCTTATCGGCCGGGCATTGGGGTAGATGATGCCATCATCCACCTTCTGCACAGGGCTCTGTCTCACCTGGAGAAACCAGGGAACAAGGTGAGAATAATGTTCTTTGATTTCTCCAGTGCTTTTAACACCATACAGCCCAGGTTACTGAGAGACAAGCTGGGCCTTGCTGGAGTGGACCACCACCTCTCCAACTGGATCCTAGACTACCTCACAAATTGACCTCAATACGTGAGAGCCCGAGACTGTGTGTCAGATACTGTGATATGTAATACGGGGGCACCTCAGGGTACAGTTCTTGCCCCTTTCCTCTTCACACTGTACACTGCAGATTTTAGGTGCAACTCATCTAGCTGCTACCTACAGAAGTATTCTGACGACTCTGCAATAGTAGGTCTCATCACAGACGATGATGACAGGGAGTACAGGGAACTGAACAGGGATTTTGTGGACTGGTGCCAGCGGAACCACCTGAAGATTAACGCGGGGAAGACCAAAGAGATGGTGGTGGACTTCCGTAAATGCAGATGCCCTCCTAAAGCAGTGGACATCCTGGGGACGGGCATCGAGATTGTGAACACCTATAAGTACCTCGGTTTGCTCCTTAATAATAAGCTGGACTGGGCAGATCACATGGAGGTCCTGTACAGGAAGGGCCACAAGGGCCTGCTTAGGATAAATTTGGCTCGCAGACACTCAATTTTTTAGAAAAATATACAATTTTATTAACAAAATATATAAATACATATACAGTCATATGAAAAAGTTTGGGCACCCCTATTAATCTTAATCATTTTTAGTTCTAAATATTTGGGTGTTTGCAACAGCCATTTCAATTTGATATATCTAATAACTGATGGACACAGTAATATTTCAGGATTGAAATGAGGTTTATTGTACTAACAGAAAATGTGCAATATGCATTAAACCAAAATTTGATCGGTGCAAAAGTATGGGCACCTCAACAGAAAAGTGACATTAATATTTAGTAGATCCTCCTTTTGCAAAAATAACAGCCTCTAGTCGCTTCCTGTAGCTTTTAATCAGTTCCTGGATCCTGGATGAAGGGATTTTTGACCATTCCTCTTTACAAAACAATTCCAGTTCAGTTAAGTTTGATGGTCGCCGAGCATGGACAGCCCGCTTCAAATGATCCCACAGATGTTCAATGATATTCAGGTCTGGGGACTGGGATGGCCATTCCAGAACATTGTAATTGTTCCTCTGCATGAATGCCTGAGTAGATTTGGAGCTGTGTTTTGGATCATTGTCTTGCTGAAATATCCATCCCCGGCGTAACTTCAAATTCGTCACTGATTCTTGTACATTATTCTCAAGAATCTGCTGATACTGAGTTGAATTCATGCGACCCTCAACTTTAACAAGATTCCCGGTGCCGGCATTGGCCACACAGCCCCAAAGCATGATGGAACCTCCACCAAATTTTACAGTGGGTAGAAAGTGTTTTTCTTGGAATGCTGTGTTTTTTGGACGCCATGCATAACGCCTTTTTGTATGACCAAATAACTCAATCTTTGTTTCATCAGTCCACAGGATCTTCTTCCAAAATGAAGCTGGCTTGTCCAAATGTGCTTTTGCATACCTCAGGCGACTCTGTTTGTGGCGTGCTTTCAGAAACGGCTTCTTTCGCATCACTCTCCCATACAGCTTCTCCTTGTGCAAAGTGTGCTGTATTGTTGACCGATGCACAGTGACACCATCTGCAGCAAGATGATGCTGCAGCTCTTTGGAGGTGGTCTGTGGATTGTCCTTGACTGTTCTCACCATTCTTCTTCTCTGCCTTTCTGATATTTTTCTTGGCCTGCCACTTCTGGGCTTAACAAGAACTGTCCCTGTGGTCTTCCATTTCCTTACTATGTTCCTCACAGTGGAAACTGACAGGTTAAATCTCTGAGACAACTTTTTGTATCCTTCCCCTGAACAACTATGTTGAACAATCTTTGTTTTCAGATCATTTGAGAGTTGTTTTGAGGAGCCCATGATGCCACTCTTCAGAGGAGATTCAAATAGGAGAACAACTTGCAATTGGCCACCTTAAATACCTTTTCTCATGATTGGATACACCTGGCTATGAAGTTCAAAGCTCAGTGAGGTTACAAAACCAATTTTGTGCTTCAGTAAGTCAGTAAAAAGTAGTTAGGAGTATTCAAATCAATAAAATGATAAGGGTACCCAAATTTTTGCACCGGTCAAATTTTGGTTTAATGCATATTGCACATTTTCTGTTAGTACAATAAACCTCATTTCAATCCTGAAATATTACTGTGTCCATCAGTTATTAGATATATCAAATTGAAATGGCTGTTGCAAACACCCAAATATTTAGAACTAAAAATGATTAAGATTAATAGGGGTGCCCAAACTTTTTCATATGACTGTAATAACAAAAACTGTCTAAAAAATGTGCAAACAAGTACGCAGATGGAAAATAGCGTAATGGTTCAAAGAACCTAACCCCCACAGAGCAGCACACAATCCTAAATATTAGATCAATCAAAATAGATAATAATAACAGGCCAGTATCTAGAAAAAAAAGCATATAATATAAAAATAATGGTCAAACCAGCAACAGAACCCCAAATTTTATCAAAGTGAAATACTCAGAATATGTAATATAATGAAAAAAGCTATGGGAAGAAGCTGTATATAGTGCTCATATAGGTAAACAAGCCAAAAAATGCCAGAATATACCAGCAGCGACACAATCCAGATAATTCTGAACCTGAATAAACTGAGCCTAAATAAGCTTACATGTACATACCAGTCGCCATGTTATACACAATAATAGGATGGTGCCGCATGGAGGGAAACAAAACGCTGTTGCCCGACGCGCGTTTCGACACTAAATGGCTTCGTCAGGAGGCAGTGTAGTAAAATAGATGAGGGATATAAATAGCTAATCTTAATAGATGCACCATTACGCTATTTTCCAAATTTATCGGTAGTTTTGATCTTCTTGTTTGGTTTGTAGCCTTATTATTATTGAGGGAAAAAAATTTTTCTACCTGTTTAGGAGGCTGAGAGCCTTTGGAATCCGGGGGGCACTTCTTAGGACTTTCTTCAACTCGGTAGTGGCCTCAGCCATCTTCTTCGGAGTGGCCTGCTGGGGGAGCAGTATATCAACCAGGGACAGAAAGAAACTTGACAAGCTCATTAGAAGGGTCAGCTCTGTCCTGGGGAGCTCCCTGGACCCAGTGCAGGTGGTGAGTGACAGAAGGATACTGTCTGTGGTGAGCGCCATGTGGGAGAAGAAGTCCCATCCCATGCATGAGACCGTGACAGCACTGGGCAGTACTGTCAGTGACCGACTGTTCCACCCTAAGTGTGAGAAGGAGCGCTATCGGAAGTCTTTCCTCCCCACCGTGGTTATGCTGTACAACCAACACCGAACTAAGCGGAGATCAATACACACAGAGAACTGAAATATCTTTCTGCCTGTTATACCCCCCCCCCCCCTCCTCTGCTACTTCCTATCTGTCTGTCTACTATCAATGTAATGCCTCTCACCTTGGAACATTCCTGTTCATGTTGTATTTGTATTTGTATCTGCCTATCTTTGCTGCTGTAACACACTGACTTTCCCCATTGTGGGACTATTAAAGAACTATTATTATTATTATTTGAATGGGTTTTTAAAGCAATGTGCGGGTGTGCGCTTACATCCTCTGCGCTGCGAAGCCGTTTTTTTTCGTCAGACACAAAGTCCTGCATGTCCGACTTTGTTTCCGACGAAAAAAAAAGGATTTGCAGCGCAGAGGGTGTAAGCGCGCACCACACGCATTGCTTTAAAAACCCATTCAAATGAATGGGTTTTTAACCAATGCGTCGCTAACCTGTCGGTATCTGATGCCTATCCTGTTTCCCGAGATTTTCATTCGGATTGGCAGCGGACGGACTCAAACGCAGGTGTGAACCCACCCTAAGTTATATAAATTATTTATATATATATACTGTGTATATGCATATAATTTGAGTGCCATATGTATATATAATTTGCACCATACCAGGTCTGAGACATTATGCGGATATGGTCTGAACAGGGCGGTGACGCCTTGGCCTGACGTGTTTATTATATCTTGCGCCACTTTCTTGTTGTAAGTGGTAATGGAAATCTATGGCAATTCATAACTGACATAGATCTAAATTCTGATGTATCGCTGTGCGCCTGATTTATGAGTATATACAGTGCTGGCCAAAAGTATTGGCACCCCTGCAATTCTGTCAGATAATACTCAATTTCTTCCAGAAAATGATTGCAATCACAAATGCTTTGGTAATAATATCTTCATTTATTTTGCTTGCAATGAAAAAACACAAAAGAGAATGAAAAAAAAAGTCAAATCATTGATCATTTTACACAAAACTCCAAAAATGGGCCGGACAAAAGTATTGGCACCCTCAGCCTAATACTTGGTAGCACAACCTTTAGACAAAATAACTGCGAACAACCGCTTCCGGTAACCATCAATGAGTTTCTTACAATGCTCTGCTGGAATTTTAGACCATTCTTCTTTGGCAAATTTCTCCAGGTCCCTGAGATTTGAAGGGTGCCTTCTCCAAACTGTCATTTTGAGATCTCTCCACAGGTGTTCTATGGGATTCAGGTCTGGACTCATTGCTGGCCACTTTAGAAGTCTCCAGTGCTTTCTCTCAAACCATTTTCTAGTGCTTTTTGAAGTGTGTTTTGGGTCATTGTCCTGCTGGAAGACCCATGACCTCTGAGGGAGACCCAGCTTTCTCACACTGGGCCCTACATTATGCTGCAAAATTTGTTGGTAGTCTTCAGACTTCATAATGCCATGCACACAGTCAAGCAGTCCAGTGCCAGAGGCAGCAAAGCAACCCCAAAACATCAGGGAACCTCCGCCATGTTTGACTGTAGGGACCGTGTTCTTTTCTTTGAAGGCCTCTTTTTTTTTTCCTGTAAACTCTATGTTGATGCCTTTTCCCAAAAAGCTCTACTTTTGTCTCATCTGACCAGAGAACATTCTTCCAAAAAGTTTTTGGCTTTCTCAGGTAAGTTTTGGCAAACTCCAGCCTGGCTTTTTTATGTCTCTGGGTCAGAAGTGGGGTCTTCCTGGGTATCCTACCATAGAGTCCCTTTTCATTCAGACGCCGACGGATAGTACGGGTTGACACTGTTGTACCCTCGGATTGCAGGGCAGCTAGAACTTGTTTGGATGTTAGTCGAGGTTCTTTAGCCACCATCCGCACAATCTTTCGTTGAAATCTCTCGTCAATTTTTCTTTTCCGTCCACATCTAGGGAGGTTAGCCACAGTGCCATGGGCTTTAAACTTCTTGATGACACTGCGCACGGTAGACACAGGAACATTCAGGTCTTTGGAGATGGACTTGTAGCCTTGAGATTGCTCATGCTTCCTCACAATTTTGCTTCTCAAGTCCTGAGACAGTTCTTTGGTCTTCTTTCTTTTCTCCATGTTCAATGTGGTACACACAATGACACAGGACAGAGGTTGAGTCAACTTTAATCCATTTCAACTGGCTGCAAGTGTGATTTAGTTATTGCCACCACCTGTTATGTGCCACAGGTAAGTAACAGGTGCTGTTAATTACACAAATTAGAGAAGCATCACATGATTTTTCAAAGGGTGCCAATACTTTTGTCCACCCCCTTTTTTATGTTTGGTGTGAAATTATATCCAATTTGGCTTTTTGACAATTCTTTTTGTGGTTTTCCATTGAAGACAAATTAAATGAAGATATTATTACCAAAGCATTTGTGATTGCAATCATTTTCTGGAAGAAATTGAGTATTATCTGACAGAATTGCAGGGGTGCCAATACTTTGGGCCAGCACTGTAGTTACTGCAGGTAGGTTTATGGTGTCAGTGTGTTCTGTAGTTGCTATAGGTAGGTCCTCCTTACAGAAACTCCATTCTAGCTGTCTCACTACAGAACTGACTAGAATGGAGTTGCTGCAGGTAGGTTCATAGTCTTGGTGTATTCTGTAGTTACTATAGGTAGGTTCATGATCTCGGTGTATTCTGTAGTTCAGGGGTAGGCAACCTTTTTTGTTCGGTGTGCCGATTTTAATAAAAAAAATCAAAGATGAGGTACTCGTAGTGCCGGTCAATAATTGTAAGTCTGACAACCCCTAAACTAAAGTCATATACCACAAACCATAACACAGAAGTGCTGCCACAAGATGCTTTAGGACGCATGTGTTTACTGCTATTTCCTGGGATGCTCCTGTACTTTCCGATTAGAAGCAATGAAAGTCCATGTGCAGCCCCCAATTAGTGGTAAATGTAAGTGTCCAGGAGCACCGTATGGCAGCACCCTCTGGGTGGTAACACATTATGTATCTGGATGCAGATATAGTCTTAGGCCATTGGAACTTTTACTTCAATGTAAAACTGCGTTCACATGGTGCATTTTTGCACAAAAAAAATGCCTGTGTTTTCTGTGCAAAAACACATCCTTAATGCAGAAAACACACCGTTATACAGAATATTGTCCCATAGTGACCCCTGCACAAGGTATTATATCCCATAACAGCCTCTGCACAAGGTATTACAGTCATATGAAAAAGTTTGGGCACCCCTATTAATCTTAATCATTTTTAGTTCAAAATATTTGGGTGTTTGCAACAGCCATTTCAATTTGCTATATCTAATAACTGATGGACACAGTAATATTTCAGGATTGAAATGAGGTTTATTGTACTAACAGAAAATGTGCAATATGCATTAAACCAAAATTTGACCGATGCAAAAATTTGGGTACCCTTATCATTTTATTGATTTGAATACTCCTAACTACTTTTTACTGACTTACTGAAGCACAAAATTGGTTTTGTAACCTCACTGAGCTTTGAACTTCATAGCCAGGTGTATCCAATCATGAGAAAAGGTATTTAAGGTGGCCAATTGCAAGTTGTTCTCCTATTTGAATCTCCTCTGAAGAGTGGCATCATGGGCTCCTCAAAACAACTCTCAAATGATCTGAAAACAAAGATTGTTCAACATAGTTGTTCAGGGGAAGGATACAAAAAGTTGTCTCAGATTTAACCTGTCAGTTTCCACTGTGAGGAACATAGTAAGGAAATGGAAGACCACAGGGACAGTTCTTGTTAAGCCCAGAAGTGGCAGGCCAAGAAAAATATCAGAAAGGCAGAGAAGAAGAATGGTGAGAACAGTCAAGGACAATCCACAGACCACCTCCAAAGAGCTGCAGCAACATCTTGCTGCAGATGGTGTCATTGTGCATCGGTCAACAATACAGCACACTTTGCACAAGGAGAAGCTGTATGGGAGAGTGATGCGAAAGAAGCCGTTTCTGAAAGCACGCCACAAACAGAGTCGCCTGAGGTATGCAAAAGCACATTTGGACAAGCCAGCTTCATTTTGGAAGAAGGTCCTGTGGACTGATGAAACAAAGATTGAGTTGTTTGGTCATACAAAAAGGCGTTATGCATGGCGTCCAAAAAACACAGCATTCCAAGAAAAACACTTGCTACGCACTGTAAAATTTGGTGGAGGTTCCATCATGCTTTGGGGCTGTGTGGCCAATGCCGGCACCGGGAATCTTGTTAAAGTTGAGGGTCGCATGGATTCAACTCAGTATCAGCAGATTCTTGAGAATAATGTACAAGAATCAGTGACGAATTTGAAGTTACGCCGGGGATGGATATTTCAGCAAGACAATGATCCAAAACACAGCTCCAAATCTACTCAGGCATTCATGCAGAGGAACAATTACAATGTTCTGGAATGGCCATCCCAGTCCCCAGACCTGAATATCATTGAACATCTGTGGGATAATTTGAAGCGGGCTGTCCATGCTCGGCGACCATCAAACTTAACTGAACTGGAATTGTTTTGTAAAGAGGAATGGTCAAAAATACCTTCATCCAGGATCCAGGAACTGATTAAAAGCTACAGGAAGCGACTAGAGGCTGTTATTTTTGCAAAAGGAGGATCTACTAAATATTAATGTCACTTTTCTGTTGAGGTGCCCATACTTTTGCACTGGTCAAATTTTGGTTTAATGCATATTGCACATTTTCTGTTAGTACAATAAACCTCATTTCAATCCTGAAATATTACTGTGTCCATCAGTTATTAGATATAGCAAATTGAAATGGCTGTTGCAAACACCCAAATATTTTGAACTAAAAATGATTAAGATTAATAGGGGTGTCCAAACTTTTTCATATGACTGTATATCCCATAACAGCCTCTTCACTCTTCACACCATAGTGGCCCCTACACACGGTATTATGTCATATAGTGGCCCCTACACACGGTATTATGTCATATAGTGGCCCCTACACACGGTATTATGTCATATAGTGGCCCCTACACACGGTATTATGTCATATAGTGGCCCCTACACACGGTATTATGTCATATAGTGGCCCCTACACACGGTATTATGTCATATAGTGGCCCCAGCACACGGTATTAGGTCCCATAGCGGTCCCCACACACGGTATTAGGTCCCATAGTGGCCCCAGCACACGGTATTAGGTCCCATAGTGGTCCCCACACACGGTATTAGGTCCCATAGTGGCCCCAGCACACGGTATTAGGTCCCATAGCGGTCCCCGCACACGGTATTAGGTCCCATAGCGGTCCCCGCACACGGTATTAGGTTCCATAGCGGTCCCTGTACACGGTATTAGGTCCCATAGCGGCCCCTGCAAACGGTATTAGGTCCCATAGCGGCCCCTGCACACGGTATTAGGTCCCATAGCGGCCCCTGCACACGGTATTAGGTCCCATAGCGGCCCCTGCACACGGTATTAGGTCCCATAGCGGCCCCTGCACACGGTATTAGGTCCCATAGCGGCCCCTGCACACGGTATTAGGTCCCATAGCGGCCCCTGCACACGGTATTAGGTCCCATAGCGGCCCCTGCACACGGTATTAGGTCCCATAGCGGCCCCAGTACACGGTATTAGGTCCCATAGCGGCCCCTGCACACGGTATTAGGTCCCATAGCGGCCCCTGCACACGGTATTAGGTCCCATAGCGGCCCCTGCACACGGTATTAGGTCCCATAGCGGCCTCTGCACACGGTATTATATTCCATAGCTCTCTTCAGACCCCCAAGTATAATAAGTGCAGGACCAAGAGAGGGGACAAACATAAAAAAACAATGTACTCACCATTCCACGCTCCGCAGCCGCTCTGTTCTCTTCGGCGCTTCTGTCGGGGGTTGCCGACCCCTGCTGTAGTTGCTATAGGTAGGTTCATGGTCTGGGTGTATTCTGTAGTTACTATAGGTAGGTTCATGGTCTGGGTGTATTCTGTAGTTACTATAGGTAGGTCTTCCTTACATCAACTCCATTCTGTCTCACTACAGAACTGACTAGAATGGAGTTGCTGCAGGTAGGTTCATAGTCTCTGTGTATTCTGTAGTTGCTGCAGGTAGGTTCATAGTTACTATAGGTAGGTTCATGGTCTCAGTGTACTGTGTAGTTACTATAGGTAGGTTCATGGTCTGGGTGTATTCTGTAGTTGCTATAGGTATGTTCATAGTTCGGTGTATTCTGTAGTTACTAAAGGTAGGTTCATGGTCTCGGTGTATTCTGCAGTTGCTATAGGTAGGTCCTCCTTACAACAACTCAATTCTAGCTGTCTCACTACTGCCCTGACTAGAATGGAGTTGCTGCAGGTAGGTTCATGGTTTCAGTGTATTCTGTACAGGTTGGTCAGTATAGGGTCTATATCTACCACTAAGCTCCCCATACAGCAATATTAATAAAACAAACAACATCAACATTTTAAAGAATATATTTGACTGAAATAAAACCCTCCGCACAACCCTCATTAACCATTTTATTATTTATTTTAAAAACCCACCTCCACTGATTATCAACGTAGTCTAACAAAGCCAAATAACATCCATAACCCACTTCCCCAATGATCCTACTTACTTGTCCTGGTCTAGTATTGCCTGCTCTCATGGAATAAACCAGACAATGGCATCTCATGTGATGGGGTTATTAGAGTAAAGCTAATATCACATCTACGGCTGGTTCTACGTCATTTAGGCTCATCGGGGGACCCGAATGATGGAGAGCCAGACTACTAAAACAGCGGTTACCCATGGACACCAGTGGACCCCATTGACTATAATGGGATCAGTCGTTTCCATACTGAAAGGGGCAGATAGAAAAGTCCAACATGTAGGACTTTTGTCTCTGCCGATTTCTGCGGCTGATGTAAACTTAGCCTCAAGTGAAGCCTAGTAACCCCCCTTTTTTGGTTATCTGAGCACCAGAATGTGAGGCCTCCTCCTACTGAAAGGACAGTAACTCAGGATAGGCAATCAATATTAGATGTGTGGGGGTCCCCTGCAGATCTCCGGTGCTGTACAAACTGTAGTGGCGAGTGTAGGTACCGCAACGCTGCCCCCTTAAAGTCTCTGTACCAGAGATCTGCAGGGGTAACAGGTGTTGGCCCCCCCCCCCCTGCAGATCTAATATTGATGACCTATCCTGAAAAACACGAATCCCGTCCCCACTTTGCAGCAAAATACACACAGCGGACACACCCTCGTGTCTTTGGAAATCGCAGAATGCCAATTATACCTACGGAAACGCCTGCAGCTTCCGTATGTGTATAATTGAAGCAAAAAAGTCCGCAAAGGAAACCTGCGGCTTTTCCCGCAGCGCTTTTTTGCTGCGGGACACTATGTGGGCCCTTAGCCTGAACTACAGTCATGTCAAGCTTGTGATTAACTCCTTCTTGGGTAATCAGCAATTCAATCGCTTAGATGGAATCACTGATTGCAGGAGGTTTGGGGAGCAAGTTATATTAATGAATATGGGGGCAGAACACAGACAGCCTGCTATGCAAATAAAGTATAGCAGCCCTAATGTTCCTTAGGGCTGCACCTGCTATATAGAAAGAGTATAGTGACGTTAACATTTGTTAGAGTTGCTAACTCATGCACTAGAAAGGGTTAATTGCAGTCATAACTTGACTGAAACTAAACCTAAGTGCAGGGGTTAGTCACGGTCAAGGGTTTACACTTGGTCAAGAAACACAGACAAGTTATGTCTAGGATTCTCCCCCTTCTAGTGCAGGGACGACTCCTGCTTTGAAGGAGTCCCTGCATTGTGGGTAACCTCTTTATACAGCAATGAGTATCAGTTTGGTGCTAGCAATCATTGCAGGGTAGGAAAGTGAGCAGTGCACAATGTTTATGCATACAGCTCACACCCTGGACATGAAAGGGTGATGCATTAGGCTATGGGGGCCATTCTATTTATAATGCAGGAGGAGTGGGAATACATTTAGCATAGGGGCACAGGAGGACGCTACTGTATGTTATAACTCCAGAGTCCCTGCGCTATGTAACCATAACCAAGTGATTTACACAGCCCCACAATCCTGTCTACACACAAGCAGCCCCCGTCCCCCAGGACCTCCTCCACACATGAAGCAACACCCCAGGAACTCCACACACATTCGAAATGCGACACGCCCCCGGCACCCCCTCCAACAATACACAGATGGCAACAAGGACCTGACCCTCTCCCCCGACAACACACAGACACAGGGGCATAACTACCGGGGTAACAGCGGTAGCGGCTGCCACAGGGCTGGGACATTATCTTCTAATAGGCCGTTACCTGCTGGAGTAACCCCAGCAGGTAATGGGCCCTATTTACTTACCAATCCCAGCTCCTGCTCATGGCCACTTGCGCTTCCCATTATGTGGAAGCGGAGGTGACTAGATGCAGGGATCAGTAAGTGAGGCCGCGGGCCAAACCCCACAAACACTGCTATCATTATACTCTGGGGTCATTTCAGACCCCAGAGTTTAATGATCGGAGGGCATGGGGAGGTGAGGGAATATAAAAAAACAATGTTACTTACCTCTCCTACTCTCCGCAGGCTTTGGGCCTGTTTGGTGACGTCACATGGGCTGGGCCTGCGTCATTATGAGTCGCGACGCTGACCTGGCTCACGCAAGATCTGGTCCAACATTGAAGATGGCCGAAGTAACGGGGAGTGCGCTGGAGCCAGGAAGAGGTAAGTGACATTGTTTTTTTTTGTTTGTATCCTCCCCTGGGTCTCCAATCATTATACTCTGGGGTCTTTTAAGATCCCAGAGTATAATACAGTAATTGTTCATGAATGGTCCACAATGGGGCATAATACTGCATGCAGGGGCCGCTATGGGGCATAATACTGTGCACAGGGGCCTCTATGGGGCACAATACTGTGCGAAGGAATGCGGTTTGTGCAGGGGGGGGGGAACCCCATGTCAAATGTTCGCCTTGGAGCCCAGCCATTCCTAGTTACGCCACTGCACGGACGGCAGCCCCTCATGGATCCCCCCACATGCACACAGACAGCAGCCCTCCCAGGGACCCCCACAGCCTCCCCTCACACACAGGCAGCACCCCCAGAGACCCCCCCAATTACATGAAGACAGCACCCCACACAGGCAACAGCATCTCAGGGACTCCCCTTCCCAAGGCACAGACAGCAGCCCCTAGAAACCAGAAGCCCCCACACACAGACGACAAGCCCCCAGGACTGGACCCCTTAGCACACAGGCGGCAGCCCCCCAGGGTCCGGACCCCCTAGCACACAGGCAGCAGCCCCCCAGGGTCTGGACTCCCTAGCACACAGGCGGCAGCCCCCCAGGGTCCAGACCCCGTAGCACACAGGCGGCAGCCCCCCAGAGACCAGACTGCTCCCAGCACACAGGCGGCAGCCTCCCAGGGACCAGACTGCTCCCAGCACACTGGCGGCAGGCCCTCCAGGGACCAGACTGCTCCCAGCACACAGGCGGCAGCCCCCCGGGGACCAGACTACTCCCTGCACACAGGCGGCAGCCCCCCGGGGACCAGACTTCTCCCATCACACAGGCGGCAGCCCCACAGGGACTGGAGCCCCCCAACACATAGGTGACAACACCCCAAGGGCCAGACCCCTCAAACACACATGCAGCACCCGCACACAGGTGGCAACACCCCAGGGACCACCATCAGCAAGCCACACAGAGGCAGCACCGCAGGAACCCTCACTTACATGAAGATAGTACGCAAGGGACCAGCACACCACACAGCAGCACCCCTCGGACCCTCCACCAGCACCCCCTCACACACACAGTTAGCTCCCCAGTGACCCCCAAACATGCATACAAGTAGCTGCGCTCTGGGACCACCTCCAGAACCCCCTCTCACACACACAAGCAGTAACCCAGGAACCCCACACACAAAGTCAATACCCCAGGGATCCCACATAGACCCATGCAGCAACCCCCCAGGGACCTGCCCCCATTACAGCACCCCAGGGACTCGTGCTCCCCATTTAGATGCCAGCAGAACCCCAGGGACTCGTGCTCCCTATTTAGATGCCAGCAGCACCCAAGGGACTCGTGCTCCCCATTTAGATGCCAGCAGCACCCCAGGGACTCGTGCTCCCCATTTAGATGCCAGCAGCACCACAGGGACTCGTGCTCCCAATTTAGATGCCAGCAGCACCCCAGGGACTCGTGCTCCCCATTTAGATGCCAGCAGCACCCCAGGGACTCGTGCTCCCCATTTAGATGCCAGAAGCACCCCAGGGACTCGTGCTCCCCATTTAGATGCCAGCAGCACCCCAGGGACTCGTGCTCCCCATTTAGATGCCAGAAGCACCCCAGGGACTCGTGCTCCCCATTTAGATGCCAGAAGCACCCCAAGGACCCATTACCCCATTTAAATGCCAGCAGCACAAAAAAGACCTCCCCTTTAGATGCCAGCAGCACCTCAAGAACCCCTGCTATCCTTCAGATGAGAGTAGCACCCAAAATACCCTGTCTCCCTCGATACCAACGGCACCCTAAACATCAATTCAATGCCCCAAACTCTCCAGGATACAGGACCATGTAAAACATCACTATCTTTTCAGCCCCTCAACTTACACTCCCATGTAAATACATCACTCCCTCCCCTCAGCCTCTGCCAACATGCCGTCCCATCCAAAACAATCCTATCACTCCCCTTCCATCATGCAGTCCCACAAACCAGTCCTCACAGCTTTCTGTTCTCCATCTACACGAGCTTTCCTCCTGCTTCCTCTATAAAGCACAGACTTGTGATAAAAGAGACCGCTTTCGACTAGAATGGAGTTGCTCTTGGTAGGTCCTCCCTCCAGCAACTCCAATCTAGTCACCTCACTAGTGAACGGTCTAGAAAGGAGTTGCTGGAGGGAGGACCTACCAGGAGCAACTCCATTCTAGACAATTCATTACTGAGATGACTAGATTGGAGTTGCTGGAGGAAGGACCTGCTAGAAACAACTCCAATGTAGACAGTTCATTACTGAGGTGACTAGAATGGAGTTGCTTACAGGAGCTGCAGCCAGAAACTCCAATCTAGTCACCTCACTACAGGATGTTTATAACTTATATAAATTATTTTTATATATATATAAAATTTATGTGTGACATATGGATATATAATTTGCACCAGACCAGTTCTGAGACATTGTGCAAATATGGTCTGAACATGGCGGTGACGCGTTTTTTATATCTCGAGCCACTTTTTTGTTGTAAGTGATAATGGAAATCTATGGCAATTCATAAATGACAAAGATCTTAGATTCTAACGTATCGCTGTGTGCCTAATTTATGAGTATATAGTTACTATAGGTAGGTTTACAGTCTCGGTGTATTCTGTAGTTGCTATAGGTAGGTCCTCCTTACAGCAATTCCATTCTAGCTGTCTCACTACAGAATTGACTAGAATGGAGTTGCTGCAGGTAGGTTCATAGAATCGGTGTATTCTGTAGTTGCTGCAGGTAGGTCCTCCTTACAGCAACTCCATTCTAGCTGTCTCACTACAGAATTGACTAGAATGGAGTTGCTGCAGGTAGGTTCATAGTCTCGGTGTATTCTGTAGCTGCTGCAGGTAGGTCCTCCTTACAGCAACTCCATTCTAGCTGTGTCACTACAGAATTGACTGGAATGGAGTTGCTGCAGGTAGGTTCAGAGTCTCGGTGTATTCTGTAGCTGCTATAGGTAGGTCCTCCTTACAGCAACTCCTTTCTAGCTGTCTCACTACAGAATTGACTAGAATGGTGTTGCTGCAGGTAGGTTCATAGTCTCAGTGTATTCTGTAGTTACTATAGGTAGGTTCTCCTTACAGCAACTCCATTCTAGCTGTCTCACTACAGAATTGACTAGAATGGAGTTGCTGCAGGTAGGTTCATAGTCTCGGTGTATTCTGTAGTTGCTATAGGTAGGTCCTCCTTACAGCAACTCCATTCTAGCTGTCTCACTACAGAATTGACTAGAATGGAGTTGCTGCAGGTAGGTTCTGTGAGGGAGAAATATCTGTATAAAAACAGATATTGGTTCATTCAGCCATCTTGTTATGTATGCTCCATGTTTAAACCCATTAAAAGACTTTTGCTGAATGAGCAGCCTTGAGACAATCTTCAAAGTTTAAGATAGTATTTTCTGGGCGTTTAGCCATGTTTCTAGGAGTGTGGCCACAGTGTCCTTTCATGCTGCTTGTTACCATGAAGGCCGCACCGGGTGGCTAGCGCATTTCCACATGTTTCTATGTTTAATAAATTTAGCTTATGTGTATTAATCTTGTAATGTCTGGGCCCTCCACCACAGAACTGCAGATGCATGATGATAAGAAGTTAGAGCTCATTAAAAAGTGCTTTATGAGATTTCCAAGGCCATACCATCTATCGTAGCAGTATGTGCTAATATGGTCAGATGCTAAGATGGCAGACACCGGAAGCGCACGCAGTGTTCACGTATTAAGTCATGAATGTCCATTCAGTTTTTAACCAATTGTATTACATGCTTGATATGATGTAGTGTGTGATGTGTAAGCTGGCATAAAGCCATTATTTTCCTATAAAGATGCCTGACACCGCTCAATAAACTGAGATCTACTTTGGAAACAGAACTGTGTGTCTGTGTCTCTGTACATCTCCCGAGCTCGATATTCTGCCACACCTATCTCTAATTTGGCACCTCACGGCATACCTGCAGATCAGAAGAGTTGGGGTGCTCTCCCGACAGTTCATAGTCTCGGTGTATTCTGTAGCTACTGCAGGTAGGTTCATGGTCTGGGTGTACTCTGTAGTTACTATAGGTAGGTTCATGGTCTCGGTATATTCTGTAGTTACTATAGGTAGGTTCATGGTCTGGGTGTACTCTGTAGTTACTATAGGTAGGTTCATGGTCTCGGTATATTCTGTAGTTACTATAGGTAGGTTCATGGTCTGGGTGTACTCTGTAGTTACTATAGGTAGGTTCATGTTCTCGGTATATTCTGTAGTTACTATAGGTAGGTTCATGGGCTAGGTGTATTCTGTAGTTGATGTAGGTAGGTCCTCCATACAGCAACTCCATTCTAGCTGTCTCATTACTGCCCTGATTAGAATGGAGTTGCTGCAGGTTGGTTCATGGTCTAGGTGTATTTTGTACAGGTTAGTCAGTATAGGGTCTATATTTAACACTAAGCTCCCCATACAGTAATATTAATAAAAACAACATCGACATTTTAAAAAATATATTTGATTGAAATAAAACCCTCCGCACAACCCTCATTAACCATTTTATTTATTTATTTTTTAAAAACCCACCTCCACTGGTTATCAACGTAGTCTATCATAGCCAAATAAAATTCCCCTCTGCCGATTTCTGCGGCCAATGTGAGCTTAGCCTCAAATGAAGTCTAGTAAACCCCCCTTTTTTGGTTATTTGAGCACCAGAATGTGAGGACTCCTACTGAAAGTGTTATGATTGTCCCTGAACCGAATGAAAAATAAACAAACATGCAAAATAAACTGGTTTATTGAAGAAACATGAAACAAACAAAGGGCAGTCAAAATAACTGAGTAAGTAAAACGGAGTAGGCAGGAGAAAATAACATTAGAAATCACCCTGCGATCCGCCCTGACTGATCCTGCCTGACGCCAGAGTTTTCCTCTTAAAAGAAGACACCTCACAGGAACCTTACTGGAATCCCTGGAAGCTGACCCTGAAAGTAAGAACACAATAAACCAGCAGTCCCCTGCACTGACCCCCAGACAGCTAATCCAAGAATAAACATACACAGTGAGAAACATACAAAACCTGAGTACAAGGCCCCACAGCACAGGTATGGCTGGACACACGAGTATAACCAGCAGAGTGAAAGTGTGAAGCCCAAGTTTATATAGCACAACAAAGGGTGGGGCAGAGGCACAGGGAAAAACCCCTCCCCAAGGCAGAAAGTACAGGCAGACAAGAATTAACCCCTGCCCATCTGGACCCACTACCTAACAGAAAGGATAGTAACTCAGGATAGGTAATCAATGCAGGGGTACCCTGCAGATCTCCGCTGCTGTACAAACTGTAAAGGCAAGTGTAGGTACCGCAGCGCTGCCCCATTAAAGTCTCTGTACCAGAGATCTGGAAGGGTATCAGGTGTTGGGCCTGGCCTATTCTGAGAAAGCGGATAAATCCTTAAGGGAAGGCGCCCCATGTGGACTATACGCCACGGTTTGCCAGCAGCAGAAACGTGGCAAAAAAAAATGCGAATCCCGTCCCCACTTTGCAGTAAAATATACACAGCGGACACACCGTCGGGGTGCAGGGGCCGCTATGGGGCATTATACTGTGTGCTGGGGCCGCTATGGGGCATTATACTGTGTGCTGGGGCCGCTATGGGGCATTATACTGGGTGCAGGGGCCGCTATGGGGCATAATACTGGGTGCAGGGGCCGCTATGGGGCATAATACTGGGTGCAGGGGCCGCTATGGGGCATAATACTGGGTGCAGGGGCCGCTATGGGGCATAATACTGTGTGCTGGGGCCGCTATGGGGCATTATACTGGGTGCTGGGGCCGCTATGGGGCATTATACTGGGTGCTGGGGCCACTATGGGGCATAATACTGTGTGCTGGGGCCAATATGGGGGGGGGTGGTTCAGGGGGGGACCCCCATGTCAAATGTTCGCCTTGGGGCCCAGCCATTCCTAGTTATGCCACTGCACAGACGGCAGTCCCTCATGGATCCCCCACATGCACAGAGACAACAGCCTGCCCAGGGACCCCCACAGCCTACCCTCAAATACAGGCAGCACCCCCAGAGACCCCCCCACTTACATGAAGACAGCACCCCACACAGGCAGCAGCCTCTCAGGGACTCCCCTTCCCAAAGCACAAATGGCAGCCCCTAGGGACCAGAACCACACACACACACAGATGACAAGCCCCCAGGACTGGACCACCCTAGCACACAGGCGGCAGCCTCCCAGGGTCTGGATCACAACAGCACACAGGCAGCAGCTCCCCAGGTAGCAGAGACCCTAACACACAGGCGCAGACCCCAGGTCCTGGAGACCCAGCAAACAGGTGGCAGCCCCCCAAGGACCAGAGCATGCCCCCCCTCAGCCCACAGGCGGCAGCCCCCCCAGGGACCAGACTTCTCCCAGCCCACAGGCGGCAGCCCCCCCAGGGACCAGACTTCTCCCAGCACACAGGCGGCAGCCCCCCACGGACTGGAGCCCCCCAACACATAGGCAGCACCCCCACACACACACAGGCAGCACCCCCACCCATACACAGGTGGCAGCACCCCAAGGACCACCATCAGCAATCCCCCCCACCACACAGAGGCAGAACCGCAGGAACCCCCCACTTACATGAAGATGAGACCTGCACACCATTCAGACCCTCCACCAGCACCCCCTCACACACACAGCTCCCCAGGGACCCCCAAACATGCACAGAGGTGGCAGCGCCCCTGAGACCACCTCCAGAACCCCCTCTTACACACAAGCAATACCCCAGGGATCCCACACAGACACATGCAGCAACCCCCCAGGGACCTGAAGCCCACAAGACCCTGCCCCTATTACATGGAAGCAACACCCCAAGTACCCCTGCCCCCCTTTAAATGCCAGCAGCACCCCAAAGGACCCCTGCCCCTCCCCCCCTTTAGATGCCGGAAGTACACCAAGGATGCATGCTCATATGTTTAGATGCCAATGGCACCCCAGAGACACATGTCTCCACCCCCTTTAGTTGCCAGCAGCACACCAGGGACCCCTGCCCCCCATCCATGCCAGCACATCCCCCCTTAGATGCGAGCAGCACCCCAAGGACCCCTGCTCTCCTTTACATGCCAGAAGGACTCCCACCCCTTAGATGCCAGCAGCACAACAAGGACCCCTGCCCTCCTTCAGATGAGAGCAGCACCCAAACGACCCTGTCTCCCTCGATGTCAACGGCACCCCATGGACTCCTATACTACCCTAAACATCAAACAATCCCCCAGACTCTCCAGGATACAGTCCCATGTAAAACATCAGTCTCTTTTCAGCCCCTTAACTTACAGTCCCATGTAAATACATGACTCCATCCCCTCAGTCTCCACCAACATGCAGTCCCATCCAAAACAATCCTATCACTCCCCTTCCATCATGCAGTCCCGCAAAACAGTCCTCACAGCTTTCTGTTCTCCATCTACAGTCATGGCCAAAAGTTTTGAGAATGACACAAATATTATATTTTCACATGATCTGCTGCCCTCTGGTTTTTATGTATGTTTGGCAGATGTTTTTATCACATACAGAAATATAATTGCATTCATATTATGAGTAACAGAAGCTTATATTGACAGTTAGAATGAGTTAATGCAGCAAGTCAATATTTGCAGTGTTGACCCTTCTTCTTCAGGACCTCTGCAATTCTCCCTGGCATGCTCTCAATCAACTTCTGGACCAAATCCTGACTGATAGCAGTCCATTCTTGCAGAATCAATGCTTTAATTTTGTCTGAATTTGTTGGTTTTTGTTTGTCCACCCGTCTCTTGATGATTGACCACAAGTTCTCAATGGGATTAAGATCTGGGGAGTTTCCAGGCCATGGACCCAAAATCTCTATGTTTTGTTCCCTGAGCCATTTAGTTATCACCTTTGCTTTATGGCAAGGTGCTCCATCATGCTGGAAAAGGCATTGTTGAGCGCCAAACTGCTCTTGGACGGTTGGGAGAAGTTGCTCTTGGAGGACATTCTGGTACCATTCTTTATTCATGGCTGTGTTTTTAGGCAAGACTGTGAGAAAGCCGATTCCCTTGGCTGAGAAGCAACCCCACACATGAATGGTTTCAGGATGCTTTACAGTTGGCATGAGACAAGACTGGTGGTAGCGCTCACCTCTTCTTCTCCGAATAAGCTGTTTTCCAGATGTTCCAAACAATCGAAAAGGGGATTCATCAGAGAAAATGACTTTACCCCAGTCCTCAGCAGTCCACTCCCTGTACCTTTTGCAGAATATCAGTCTGTCCCTGATGTTTTTTCTGGAGAGAAGTGGCTTCTTTGCTGCCCTCCTTGAGACCAGGCCTTGCTCCAAGAGTCTCCGCCTCACAGTGCGTGCAGATGCACTCACACCTGCCTGCTGCCATTCCTCAGCAAGCTCTGCACTGCTGGTAGCCCGATCCTGCAGCTGAAACACTTTTAAGAGACGGTCCTGCCGCTTGCTGGTCTTTCTTGGGCGCCCTGGAGCCTTTTTGGCACCAATGGAACCTCTCTCCTTGAAGTTCTTGATGATGCGATAGATTGTTGACTGAGGTGCAATCTTTCTAGCTGCAATACTCTTCCCAGTTAGGCCATTTTTGTGCAGTGCAATGATGACTGCACGTGTTTCTTTAGAGATAACCATGGTTAACAGAAGAGAAACAATGATGGCAAGCACCAGCCTCCTTTTAAAGTGTCCAGTGGTGTAATTCTTACTTAATCATGACAGATTGATCTCCAGCCCTGTCCTCATCAACACCCACACCTGTGTTAATGGAGCAATCACTGAAACCATGTTAGGTGGTCCTTTTAAGGCAGGGCTGCAATGATGTTGAAATGTGTTTTGGGGGATAAAGTTCATTTTCTAGGCAAATATTGACTTTGCAAGTAATTGCTGTTAAGCTGATCACTCTTTATAACATTCTGGAGTATATGCAAATTGCCATTAGAAAAACTGAAGCAGTAGACTTTGTAAAAATTAATATTTGTATCATTCTCAAAACTTTTGGCCATGACTGTACACGAGCTCCACTCCTGCTTCCTCTATACAGCACAGAGTTGCGATAGAAGAAACCCCGCGCTCATCGGAGAGGCTCCGCCCATTCCTGTGACATCATACCTATCAGGAGCAACTCCACTCTAGTCACGACCGCTGGACTATAGTGGAATATATAAACATAACGTTACGGAATAATAAAATGTGGTGACGATGTGACAGAGGACGAGTGCGCTAGGTACGATGAAAGGTCATTATAACAAACAACCAAGGGGAAAGTATATGTATATAAGTGGCATATGAATAATATTATATAAACACCTCAGAAATATAGTTGTATAGCTGCCAAACGATGGAATGACATGTTATATAGTAAACAAAGATGCAAACGACATGTATATGCAACATATAACAAGAGGTATGAATATGATGAAGAACTCCCAGATGTACGATATACGAGAATTGCGTTGTACAACCAAAGAAATTTGAGCAGGGTAAAATATTAGCAAAGGAATATGAAAATAGGGGTTAATCACAAATAATAATTAAAGCTACTATTCATTATGCTTACTATTATTATATAAGGAATCCATTCTTATAAAAGCCATGCTCATTGAAAAGGGTTCTCCTACTTGCAGTTCACAAATCACCCTGTGAAGGGCTCTCCCAGGTTGACGGCACCATACACTGATGACCTATCCTTTGGTAAGTCATCAGTATAAAAAAACGCTGTTAGAGTTTAGAAAATAATCCACCAATACATCCTATAGTTCTCAAACGTCAGAAACCCACAGCTGAAGCTTGCAGTATGTCACAGTGCTGAGCATATTCATAGACAAGAGATGTGGTTTTCTAGTGCTGCAAAGTGCCACCACACAGTTTGTACAATCCGTGGGTTGAAAGCGCCTATAAGCATCCATGTTAATTTCCATACCTTACATAGCATAGCAGCACGCTAAAGGGTGTACCAAGATGGCGACGAAGCGTCTATTGTTCCCTCGGAAAGCTGGCCTTTGTGCGGCTTCTCTATGGTAGTGAAACAACTGTGTAGCTGGGATGCAGGTGGAGGACTCTGACTTGAAAGAGCTTCGGGGACAACGGAATGGCTGCGATTATAAAGAGGCAGATCTTAAAACATTTATCAAGGTATGAAACGACTAGAGCATCGCAGGCTACATCTGGTATTACAGAACACCCTGTGGGCAGGCGTGGATAAAGCTGTGATATTACTTCTGAGGGCGTACTCCACAGTTTTATATCTTATCTGGTGTGTACACCCTGACTGCATAGGGAAGTGCCATGTTCTGTATTGAATACAGCACGGTACTCCTCTTCTCTCTCTGGACTATGAAGGCATTTACGGTGGCTGATAGTAACAGGGCCTGGCACAGAGTCCCCAGTCTGGTGCTCAAGTTTACCTCACTTGTCAGAAACTGCTAGGTGATGGCAGATTACACAAAATAACCGTGGAAAATCTACTGCAATCCTGATATACAAAATCTACAATGCCTCTAGTAGCCTTTTATTAGTAGTAATCTGGGTGAAGCGGGCCTTGGTATTTGCACACTAAACTGACTGCATTATATGTGCACCAGTGATGCAACAATGTCATTTGGATTTGCAGCTTTGCATGTACAGATTTTAGGAAACGAGGCAGGCTCAGCCTAGGTTCACAGCTGTATGAGAGGCTTTTCATTGCAAGAATCTTTCATAGAAAGTCTGCAGAGCTCTCCTCAGCGGACTTTCTGCTTCTATAGGGAAACCACCAGTGTTTCCATAGATATAATTGACATGCTGCGATTTACAAATATGCAAGCGTTTTTGAAATTGCAGCATTTCTGCTGCGGATTTTTTTTCTGCAATCGGTGGATGGGATTAGCCAGAATCCTAAACTCTTGGCAGGTACTGTAAAACGCCGAGGCACCTGCAATATGTTACGTGGGGCCCCTGGACTTGAAGAGTTTGCGTCATGTGACAGACCTGCAGTTATCTTTTTTATGTTCCTGACCCAGCCTCATTCTAGGGCTGGCCGATTAATTGCAAAATAACCGAAATTGAAAGTCAGTTCAAGTAATTGTTTTGAACTTGCCCATATTAATTGATTCAATTATTTTGTATTCATGCCATACTGTCTCACACTGCCATTGGCTAAAGGATATGTTACTAACTGTATGTTAATCAATCAGGATTACTGACATGTGAATAACCAGAACCAAAATTCAGTGGCAAGTAAAAGTATTGAAATAATCGCTCATTAATTGTAATCGAGGTAAAATGTTCAATTAATTGTGATTTTATTTTAGTTCATCATCGCCCAGCCCTACCTGTTGTGAATGTAACCCTTTTTTTAACTGTTCAAGTCTTCATGCATATTTTCATTTTTAACTGAATATTGTGAAGTGCGATATAATTTTTCAGCAGACAACCACACCAAAAAACTTTACCTATTTCCCTTACTGCATTGAGGTCAGCTGCAGTCTTAGGAGCTGGAGAGGACATTAAAGGGGTTGTCCAGGCAAAAATTTACACCCAAATTATTTTTTAAATTGGCTAGGGGCAGTGAAAAAAAATAAAAAAAAAATCATGCTCACCTTTTCCCGTGCGGTCTGGTGCTGCAGCTCCATTGTCTTCTGGCGGAAGTACTTGCCGTACGTGACCGCTGAGGCAGATTACCTACCTTAGCGGAAGGGAACCAGGACATCATAGCTGGCGAGAAATTCCACAGCAAGAAGACAGCCGAGCTACAGAACCAGACCGCCCTGGAAGAACACTGGAGCACTGGGGACAGGTGAGTATGATTTTTTTTTTTTTTTTTTTCACCTCCCCCGGCCTATTTTAAAAATAGATTGCCCAGACAACCTCTTTAACAATAATAATAATAAAACACTTTATTTATATAGCACCAACATATTTCTTCACTTCACAAATCAATTCATGTACACAGAAAATGAGAAATTACAGTGTTATAAATCAGTTCACACAAGAGGAGCTACAGTATGTGAGGTAGCCCTTCCTAACTAACTCACCCCACCCCATCATACTTACCTGTCTTTGGGGCACGGGACTTCACTTGTTCTGGGCGGCCAGCACCTTCTTGATAGAGCCAGAGTGACGTTCCGTGCCCAAAAGATCTGGACAGGAAGATAGGTAAGTATGATGGATGGGGTGGGGTAGTGGGGGGTTTAGTATTGGGGAAGGAACGTCAACGGAAAATTGGAAAATGTGCCTGGGGCGGTCACCGGACCCCCCCCCCCCTGCAATCTAAATCTAGCTTTTTGGCTTTTTGGTACAGTAAGTAATTCAGAAAGTGGGGGGGGGGGGGGTCGCTTAGATTAGAAGTCAAGGCATTTTACTATTCAATGCAATACATTAGTATTGCAGTGAATAGAATGAGCAATCAGACCCCCTAGGGTTCAAGGTCCTTAGGGGGGTCTGAAAATAAAAGTAAAAGAAAAACAAAAACATTTTTTAAAGTATAAAAAAACACAAAAAAAAGGTTAAATCACCCCCCCTTTCCCTAGATCACATATAAAAATAAATTAGCAAAATTAAACATAAACACTTTAGGGATCCCCATGCTCAAAAATGCCCGAAATATTAAAATATTTATCCCATATGGTGAACGGCGTAGCGGGGAAAAAAAATCAAAATGGCCAATTGGCTGTTTTTTCAACGTTTTGCCTCCTATAAAAATGGAATAAAAAGTGATCAAACTATCAGACCTTCCCCAAAATGGTATCAATAAAAATGCCATCTTGTCCCATATAAAAATATGCCATACCCAACTCCTTACACATAAATATAAAAAAGTTACAGGTGTCACAATATGCAACACATTTTTTTTTTTCTATTTTGCAAAGTTTTTAATTTTTTTAAACGGTATCCAAACATTACAAATACTATATAAATTTTGTTGTTGTTGTGATCGTACCGACCCGCAGAGTACAGCTAACATGGCATTTTTACCATATAGTGAATGCCGTAAAAATTAAACCCATAAGAAATTGGTGCAAATGCATTTTTTTCCAATTCCATCTCATTCTAAATTTTTTTCCCAGCTCTCCAGTATATTGTACAGGATATTGAATGGTGCCATTACAAAGTACAATTTGTTTCGCAAACAATAAGCCATCATGTGACTCTGTGAACTGAAAAATGAAAAATTATGGCTCTTGGAATGGGAGGGAGGGAAAAATGGAAATGCAAAAACGACAATTGGCTGTGGCATGAAGGGGTTAATGACCAGGCTTCATTTTTCAAATCTGACGTGTTACTTTATGTGGTAATAACTTTGAGATGCTTTAACTTACACAAGTGATTCAGAGATTTGTTTTTTTCGTGACACATTGTACTTCATGTTAGTGGTAAATTTTGGTCGATATGTTTTGTCTTTGATTATGAAAAAAAATAGTAAATTTGGTGAAAATGTAAAAAAAAAATTCAATTTCAAACTTTGAAATTGCATGCCTTTCATATAGAAAGTCATACTACCCAAATTACTCCATAAATATAATTTACCATATCTGCTTTATATTGTCAAACTTTAATCATCCTTTCATTTTTTTTTCTGATATTATTACAATTTAAGCAGTAATATTCCAAATTTTCAAGAATATTTCCAAAACACATTTTTCAAGGGACCAGTTCAGTTCTGAAGGGGTCTTGAAAGGCCTCTCTAATCGTAACCCCCCATAAATCACCCCATTCTCAAAACCGCAATCCTGAAAGAATTCAAAACAGCATTTAGAAAATTTCTTAACCCTTTGAGCATTTCACAATAATTAAAACAAAAGGGAGGTCAAATTTACACTTTTCAATTTGTTACTAATATATTAGTTTAGCCCTAGAATTTACAGATTCATAAGGGGTTAATGCAGAAAATGCATTTCACAGTCTATTACACAATTTCTCCCGAGCAAGAAATTATCCCACATGTGGATGTAAACTGATGTATGGGACACACAGTAGGTTTTCAGGCACCATGTTGTATTTGCAGAGCCCCTGAAGTGCCAGGACAGTGGAACCCCCCCCCCAAAATGACCCCATTTTGGAAACTAATCAAGGGGTATAGTGAGCACGTTGACCCTACAGGTGTTTCACGGAATTTTTACTGTTGAGACGTGAAAATGAAAAGTTAGTTTTTACTTTTTTTTTTTTTTACAATAAAATGTCACTTTAGCCCAAAATTTTTCATCTTTCATCTTTATCATCGTTCAGGTTGCAGCGCTAAAAGAGTTGGACCAAACACTAAAGCAACACACACGCAAAGTTATCAATAAAGTTTACATTTGACCCTCATAGCGATATCCGTTACATGCTAAAATAATAGCGATAACAATTATCACTAGAGATGAACATGTACATTTCTACAATTTTTATAGGGGGATAGAAAATTATATTCTTATGTAAGCTCCTATTTAATTTCCATGCATAAAATTGGCGCATTTCTGCGATTTTGGCATTTCTCTTAACACCTGCACCTGTAAATATATATATGTATATGTATGTGGTATGTTTGAATTCCTCACATCTTGCAGTTTTTTGGAAAGTTCATTTGCTTTCATTTTTGCTTGTAATCTCTGCTGCAAAGTTGCATGAAGGTGGTTGTATATATGAAATATTAAGTTGTGTTTTTATAAGTGGTATACTGTGCAATCTCAAAAAAGGTTAGATTTTGGTATCACAGTCACAGTTTGCTAGGTGCAGTATAGATTTTTAACATTAGTGAATAACAGCAAAATCTTGCTTGTCTTCTGCATCAGTGTTTTTGAGAGTACGAGCTCTTGTTATAATTGATGTTTGTGGTATATAAATTGTGTACACATTTTGATCTATTATTTTATATGTGTTTTGTGTGTGAATGTACGATTGAATAGGAGTTTTAGGTGCAAATATATGTTTTAGTGCATTTTTTCAAATAATTATTTGTGTTTGTCACAAAGTTACATGAAAGAGGACATATCTATTGATAACCCATTGAGACACATGTAATCTTCAGGTTGTCTACTTTCAAATAATATATAAGGTTTAGGAGTTCATTTGCATTTCGCATTGTGTAATTCCTACATTTTATAGGATGATACTTTTTTAACATTTGCAACTTCAAAGCAGATTTTTGTTCCTTCCAGCTCTGGTGATTTTATAAAGATATGTGCATGCAGGTGTAGATCTTAGTGATATGAATGAACTCTGCACATGTTGAACTGTTTTTAGAAGGTTTGGTGCATATAACTTTTTGTTTGGTTTCCACTTTTAGCAACTGATATACATTTATTTGCATTTTTTTTCTATAAAACATACACTTTAAATCAAAATTGCATGAAGGTGCCTGTTCATATACAGTACCAAGTGACATTTTGACAATGCTGCATGTGTCTACTTTAAGAAAATATATACAGTGCCTTGCGAAAGTATTCGGTCCCCTTGAACTTTTCAACCTTTTGCCTCATTTCAGGTTTCAAACATAAAGATATAAAATTTTAATTTTTTGGTGAAGAATCAACAACAAGTGGGACACAATTGTGAAGTGGAACGAAATTTATTTGTTATTTTAAACTTTTGTAAAAAATAAAAAACTGAAAAGTGGGGCGTGCAATATTATTCGGCCCCTTTACTTTCAGTGCAGCAAACGCACTCCAGAAGTTCAGTGAGGCTCTCTGAATGATCCAATGTTGTCCTAAATGACTGATGATGATAAATATAATCCACCTGTGTGTAATCAAGTCTCCGTATAAATGCACCTGCTCTGTGATAGTCTCAGGGTTCTGTTTACTGTAAAGCGCAGAGAGCATCATGAAGACCAAGGAACACACCAGGCAGGTCCGTGATACTGTTGTGGAGAAGTTTAAAGCCGGATTTGGATACAAAAAGATTTCTCAAACTTTAAACATCCCAAGGAGCACTGTGCAAGCGATCATATTGAAATGGAAGGAGTATCAGACCACTGCAAATCTACCAAGACCTGGCCGTCCCTCTAAACTTTCATCTCAAACAAGGAGAAGACTGATCAGAGATGCAGCCAAGAGACCCATGATCACTCTGGATGAACTGCAGAGATCTACAGCTGAGGTGGGAGAGTCTGTCCATAGGACAACAATCAGCAGTACACTGCACAAATCTGGCCTTTATGGAAGAGTGGCAAGAAGAAAGCCATTTCTCAAAGATATCCATAAAAAATTTTGTTTAAAGTTTGCCACAAGCCACCTGGGAGACACACCAAACGTGGAAGAAGGTGCTCTGGTCAGATGAAACTAAAATCAAACTTTTTGGCCACAACACAAAACGATATATTTGGCGTAAAAGCAACACAGCTCATCACCCTGAACACACCATCCCCACTGTCAAACATGGTGGTGGCAGCATCATGGTTTGGGCCTGCTTTTCTTCAGCAGGGACAGGGAAGATGGTTAAAATTGATGGGAAGATGGATGGAGCCAAATAGAGGAACATTCTGGAAGAAAACCTGTTGGAGTCTGCAAAAGACCTGAGACTGGAACGGAGATTTATCTTCCAACAAGACAATGATCCCAAACATAAAGCAAAATCTGCAATGGAATGGTTCACAAATAAACGTATCCAGGTGTTAGAATGGCCAAGTCAAAGTCCAGACTTGAATCCAATCGAGAATCTGTGGAAAGAGCTGAAAACTGCTGTTCACAAACGCTCTCCATCCAACCTCACTGAGCTCGAGCCGTTTTCCAAGGAAGAATGGGCAAGAATTTCAGTCTCTCGATGTGCAAAACTGATAGAGACATACCCCAAGCAACTTGCAGCTGTAATCGCAGCAAAAGGTGGCGCTGCAAAGTAGTAACTTAAGGGGGCCGAATAATTTGGCACGCCCCACTTTTCAGTTTTTTATTTTTAACAAAAGTTTAAAATATCCAATAAATTTCATTCCACTTCACGATTGTGTCCCACTTGTTGATTCTTCACCAAAAAATTTAAATTTTATATCCTTATGTTTGAAGCCTGAAATGTGGCAAAAGGTTGAAAAGTTCAAGGGGGCCGAATACTTTCACAAAGCACTGTAGGTGTCGGGGGGGGGGGGGGGTGTTAGTATGATTTTTTTTTAATGTTGCAATTTAGGTTTAATTTGTTCAGTTCAAAATTGTGAAAATTTCTCTAGCTATCGGAGGTGTAAAATTTCCGGAGACCCCTGGCAGCGAAAGGGTTAAAGGGGTTTTCCGAGCAAAAAAAATCATTTTTCAAAAAAGGTCAGTAAGTGCTATTAATAGGTTAATAAGTGAAACCAAATACAAATAGCAGTGTTTTGAGTGATTTCTGGGTTTCTCTGTGAGCTCCTGACATCTTGTTTACATAGGTAGCTTCTGTTCTGTTTTCCTACAACTACCATGATGCATTGTGCTTCACTCAGAGCTGACTCACACTACCTCCCTCTCTGACTCCCTCATACCCCTCCCTGTTTCCCTAGCCAGCCCGCCCACTACTAGCCCTTCCCAACTATCTAACTCAACTCCCCCTCCCCCTCATCGTACTTACCTGTCTTCCAGAAATTGGGAAACGGAACATCCACGGAAAACCTGAAATTGTGCCTGGGGCGGTCACATCACCGCCCCAGTGATCAAGGTAAATATACTGTACATTTTTTGTAAACTAAGTAAGTTAGAAGTTAGGCAGGGGTAGGGTGTTTAGCACTTTTGGGCTGTGTCCTTAAGGGGTTATATGGTGTGGTGTTTACATGCATTTCTGGTGATATTATTTATTTAGTACCTGAACCTATATTGAAGCCTCTTGAGAAATACACCATAACTAGAGTATTCTGTGTTTTGATAAATATAAGACCTTGACCCCCAACAATATAAACAACCAAAGCTTTATGCATGCAGAGAACACAGTATTTTACTACAGGCTTTAAAGTAACATCTGGCTGCATTTTTTTTTTTTTAAACAAAACTCTGTGTGTTGCTTAAAAATGTGTTGATGCTATATGGGTATAAATAAATAGTGGCTTGGATGTGTGTTCCAATTTCATACCAGTCCATGCTGGAAACAGATTTGAGGAGGTGTTGTGTTAGGCAGGGTTCACACTACCGTTGGATTCCAATTAATGGATCAGTTTAAAAAAAAAAAACAGACACATTAGCATCATTTAGTGTCCGTTTTTTAACGCTTTTTTTTTTTTTTTTTTTTCTGCTTTCTGAGCATGCGCAAAAAAAAAAACCAGACATAAAATAACGGACAGTAAATGATGGCTATATAAGTCCGTTATAAGTCCGTTACCCATAGACTTCAATGTTAAAAAAAATAACGGACACTTCCTGTCTGTCAAGAATCTGTTTTTTGAAATGGACAAAAAAGTCCTGCATGTAGGATTTTTTGTCCGCGGAAAAAAAATGGACTTCTGACAGATTGGGTGTAAACGGATACTAACGGACACAATATAAAAACCCATTGAAATGATTGGAAATTTTAACGGATTTCTGACGGTTCAGCTAGTGTCCGATGCTAAAATCTTGTAACGGACAATAGCAATGGACTCTACTGACTGTCACCAACGCCCCCTTAGATTGTGCTACATTTCTTTGTTTTCTCATTCATATTTAGAAACGCACCTTTGCAAATAGGGGCCAGTGACGTACAGTTTGGAACCCGGATGACAGATAGAATACAGTGTAGTTGTTCCACAAGCTTTGTCTTTTCTGTGACGTTTAAAAGAGTGTTGAAGGATCTTTAAGTGACATGTTTGGTTTATTATAAGTAACAGTTAAAGGGATTTTCTGGGAATTATTAAAGGGGTTGTCCAGTTTCAGACCAATATTGAGATAAAAATGTTATTGTTTGTATAATAAAAAAAAAAGTTGCACAAATTTCCAGTATGATTTCTGTATTAATTCCTTGCAGTTTTCTAGATCTCTGCTTGCTGTCATTCATTCTGTTTACTTCCAGTGGATAAAAATCAGTCCATGATCATGTGATGAACACACAGTTGCACAACTTATTACTACGCAGATTTATCCACTGGGAGTAAGCACAATGAATGGCAGAAAGCAGAGATCTAGAAATCTGTGATGAATTGATACAGAAAGTATATTGGGAAATAACTTTTTATTACAAACAATAACATTTGTCTTTCAATGTTAGTCTGAAAGTGGCCAACTACTTTGATTACTTATTATTTGGATAGTACTACTATGACGTTGTGCTGAGTGTATAGTTAAGGCTCAATATCTTAATAGTACATCGTTTTAATACCACAGGCACAAGAGCTGTGCCTGCGGCATTACTTCGGGATTAGTTGCAAAGTACTCCGACTCCAGCCACATTTTTGAAAACTGAAATGTGTCACTTTATATGGCAATAAGTTTGAGACACTTTAACTTACACAAGTGACTTTGAGATGATTTTTTTTCACGACACGTTGTACCTCATGTTAGTGGTAAACATTGATCAATATTTTTAATAAAAACATTGAAAATTTGATGGAAATTTGGAAAAATTTTAAATTTTCAAAATATGAAATGTTCTGCTTTTCAGACAGACAGTTGTGAATGAAGTGTCAAGTACTCTTCAGGCAAATGCCCCAAGATGAATGACATCCTGACGGGAGTTAGATGCTCAATGCTGGGATGACATCATGACGAGATATAATAGTCAATACTCAACTCAGCCTGATGGTGTCTGAGGCGTTTATTTAACCCCTTCCCGCTCTGCGCCATACTATTACGTTTCGCTGAGTGTATAGTTAAAGCTCAGATCAGTAATAGTATGGTGCTGTAATGCCTCGGGCACAGATGCTGCATTACATCCTTCTCTTGGCTCTATTACATGAAGATACTCCGACTCTGGCAGATTAACCCTCTGGATGCCGTGATCAATAGTAATCATGGCATCCAGGGGGTTCAGGGGTAAGATAGTCCTCTGGTCCAGACGATGGCCTCCTGACTGCCTATGCATAGTTCCCATAGGAGCTAATGTGTGATGTTCTGCAATGCTATGTATTGCAGGATATTGCACAGGTGATCTGACATCCCAGCTTCAAGTCCCCTTGTGAGACAGCGAAAAAGTGAAAAAAAACCCACAAAAACACATAGTAAAAAGGCACAAAAATAAATAAATATAAAGTTAAAAAAACTCACTTTTGGGGGCGTGGCCTGAACACGATCATGTGCTACCTCTCTTGAGCTCCTGGACCCTGAGTGGTATTCTTCCTATTCCAGGGGATCGGAACCGCTCTAGATTTTCCAGGCAGTGATGGTCCGAAGTGTGGGAAGAAAAGGGGTGTCCTCCTCACTCTCGGAGCCACTGATTGCCCGATATTTGCTGTCTGCGACTCCTGCCTCTCTTCCTTTGAGTGCATCCAAGATGGTGCCGGCGTGTGCTCAGTCATCTCAGGAAGCGCTGCTGGCGCTTCCCCTGTATGTAGCGTCTCCCACAATGCCCCAGCTGCCTTTGAACTCGCAGCCTCAGCCCTCCCTGCTCTCTCAACCGGAGCCTGATGGAGGAATAATGATTTACCCGCAGTAGCCTGTTTCCCTGCTTTCCCGCTCCCAAGATGGCAGCCCCAGGGCTGCTGAAACACACCTGCCTGGCTCCCTCTAAACCCTTCCTTGGAGCGGTTTACCTCTGAATGCCTGCCTCATACCTTTTCCACTGCACCTCCCCTACTTAGCAACATGTTCCTGCAGCTCTGCCCCCAGCTCTAGTGTTCTCATCTGCCGCATCCTCTTCAGGAGCACAGCCTCCAGCCTCTGCCTCTGCCTCAGCCTCTGTGCCTCCAGCCACTGCACTCTCCTCTGGGGCACACTAATGCCCCCCCCCCCCCAAGTTGGACACTGGTGTTTCATCCCACTCTCCTAGAGAAGTCCCCTTAGCCTCTGTGGATGACATCGGCTCCTCTCTTAAAGTGGCAGGCCCCCTTTCTGCTTCTAACGCATCCATGGGCTCCCAACGGTCTAGGGCTCCGGGCACCTTGACTGATCCACTCTGCTCTGACATGCGCTTCCCTGAACCTGACTTCTCCACCCTGGCTGCTCTTTGTAGGCCACCATCCTCTGACCTGTCTGACTCTTCCCTGGGCTTTAATTTTTAGTTAATAAGCCCCTTTTTTTCTGGGTTTCTTTTGGGCTTTCGGGTCGCTCCTACCAAGCGGCCCCCGTCGGGGGGGCACTCGGTTTCCCCTGACCCTTGGTGTGGGTACCACCTTTCCTGGCCCCCGGTACCTTTTCCAGACCTCCGTCGTTCCTTCTGGATTTTCCGGCTGGGCCTCCCCGCCGCGGGTGCCTCGAGACCAGCCGCATTTGTACCCGAGGCCTGGCTGGGTAATAGGCCGCAACTAGGCCCGCCCCCTCCCTGACTTTTCTGTCCTCCAGACTCCGCCTGGGGCTTTCCATTGGCCAGGGGGTTGTCCTGGAAAGCCATCCAGCTCGCCCAGTAGCCACTGAGCCCTATATTTCCAGGGGAGGGCTTTTGCTATCCTCAGTAATACTTTTTATTTATTTCTTGCCTTTTTTGGCTTGCTGGGACAGCGGGGATGCCTCCTGACTTTATTCTCAGCTCCCTGGGAGACGTTGCACCTGCGGAGCCCTCTCTGTGTTGCCTTCTCTGCAGCAGTTGGTAAGCGGCCATCTCCTGCAGTCTGGTAGGCTAACCCCCTGGGTCACCCCTAATTTCCCTGGGTCCCCTCTGCCTTGTCCTCCCGTTAAGAGTCAACTCACCCTCTGGTTCCGTCACGTTTTTATACGTGCGCCCGCTGTATCAAAAACGTTTGCCGTGCGGACAGCCTAAGCACATCTGCTCTTTCTGCCTTCCGCCTCAGCCAGTCAGGAACCTCCTGGCCCCTCTCCGGTTCATCCATCCCCGTATTGGGCGGCCTCCCTCACCTTTGCCATGGTGTCCTTACCAGACTTAACCAGACAGTGCTGGAAACTTGGAATGGCTGCTTTCCCAAATCGCTGCTCAGTCGGCTGCTTCTAGGGATCTCCTCGGACACCCTCATAGTTCCCGTCCCAGCTCCAGGAGCCGTCCCTACAAAAGGACCAGGAAGCCTTCCAACAGTTCACGGTCCTCCACCCCTTCCTCTGGGCAATCCCCAGATAGGGCCTCAGCTCGCAGCTCCACTCCGACAGGTGGATCTATGCCTCTCCCTGCTCGGTCTGCTTCCCTGGGGACACTTCTGACTCCGACCCGGAGCATCAGCTAGGCTCATCTATATCTGCTGCTATGCATGAACTCATCCATGTGGTAGAGATACCCTACAGATCTCTGAGAACCCGGACCCGTCCTCTCAAGTGGACATCTCCTTCTGCTATTGGGTGTTTGATCACATCTTGAGGGCACAGTGGCTTCTCCTTGGACCATCCTCTGTCTTCTACTGGAAGTCGGACGTCCCTTCCCTCCCCTGACCTGTGTGTCTCTAAGTGGAAGGTGAGTTCAGGGGAAGTTCTGCCTGGCTATGCTGTGACACATGTCTCTAGCTCCCCCTGGCTAGCAATGAGGAACATCCAAGGTAAAGGAAGCAAGTTGCTCCAGTGGCGCAATCGGTTAGTGCACGGTACTTATATATCAGTAACTAGTGAGCGCAAGCCAGCCTGTCCTGAGATATTGTCAGCCAGCTGCCCCATGTGTCCCTTCCTATCATTTAGAACCTCCCACGGTGCATCCCGTGTTGGCTAGGCTCTCCAACGCTTCTATTCTGCCTTCAGCGGACTCCGCCTCCCTCAGTGATCCCTCGGAGTGAAAACGGATTGCTTCTGTTGTATGGTTTGCAATGCAGAACTGATACATTTCATTGCCCTAAATGCTGGGTGTCATATGGCTACAAGAAGGTGGCTTCCCTCGCCAGGGTCGCCTTCGTAGTAGCTGGCTTGTCCCTGCGGCCTTCCTTCGCCTCCTCTTGGGTCAGCAAGGCCTGCATTTCCTGGGCCAATCAGCTTCAGTCAAACCTCCCTGTTGCAGCTTCCCTCCAGGACAACCAGCTGCTCGTCTCTGAAATCCTGAACGTTTCTAAGTACCTGGCGATGCCTCCAGATCTGCTAAGACGGCCGCCAACGCAGTGGATATCCGCCATACCATTCGGATTCGTTTTTGGAACACTGCGTCGGCCTCCAGAAGGCGGTTGTGGCCCTTCTCCCTTTCCAGGTTGAACAGGGCCGAATTTTTGTTATAGGCCTCGAGAAGCTTATCCCTGAGGCCACAGGGGGAAAATAGGTTCTTCCTCCCTCAGAGGTGTCCTAAGCGCCAGCCGTTCTCCTGTTCCAAGAAGCCTTCTTTCAAGCCCAGACCTGCCTGGCGGTCCTGCACCAAGTCATCCAGGCCTTCCTCTTCTACCCCTACTCGGCATGAAGGTTTTCTCCCATTCTGGCCTCTCAGGTGGCGGGACGTCTGGGTCCTAGCCTGAGAGGTGGTGTCGTCCAGCTACTCCAGCTTTCACCGGAGTCTCTTTGCAATCCCGGCTGTCTCCAATCTCTTGCGGCGGGAGTCAGCGTCCCAGTTCCCGCTTCAGAGCGTATCTGGGGTTACTGCTCCTAACTGTTCTACATCCCCATAAAGGATGGCCCCCTTCGTCCCATCATGGACTTGACGATTCTGATCTGCTGGGACAAATCTCCGGCCAGCCTCGACTTCCTGATTCTCTTTCCTTCTAGGTTTCGCCGAGAGATTTTTTTTTGACGTATCACCACCTCATGAATTTTTCAGGGGAAGTCCTTCTTCCCCTCTGTTGTTAGTTTATTCCCACTGACGCCAGTCTCCTCGGCTGGGGAGTGGTCTTCAGTGCTTTGGCTGTTCAGGGCCTGTGGTCCAAGGCCGAGTCCTTCCTCCGGTTTAACCTGCTGGAACTCAGGGCTATCTTATTAGCCCTGTCTCATTGGACCTCTCTCCTCCAAGGACGTCTGGTCACAGTCCAGACTGACCACTTGTCTGTGGCCGGCTACTTGAACCCTCAGCGGGGCACCAGGAGCCGTGCGGCCTTACTAGAAGATGCCCAATCTCTTCCTTGGGTCGAGCGCCACATTCCAGCTCTTCGGTGGACCACTGAGTGGCAGACTACTTGAGTCGAGAAAATATTGCTTCGGGCGAGGGTCGCTTGATCAGCAGATACTCCTTCAACTGTGCTCCTGCTATGGCATGAAAAATGTAAACTTTTTTTTTTCGCCTCCTGCCGGAACCACAAGGTCCACGGCTACATTGCCAGGTCTCTGGATCCTCAAGCCATCGCCGCTGACACTCTTGTGAGTTCGGATTTTCGCCTAATCTTCCTCTTCTCCCTCGGGTCCTCAAGAATCTCAAGACCTAGGGGGTTTCAAGCTATCCGGGTGGCATGAGATTGGCCCTTCCGGACCTGGTACGTGGATCTTATGTTCCTGCTGGCGGATGCTCCTTGGCCTCTTCCTCTGCAGGTTGACCTTCTGTCTCAAGGACTGATGTTCCACCCCTCCTTGACTCAGCTGCATTCAACGGCGCGGCTGTTGAATCCGAGGTTTAAGGCGTCGTGGGTTTTTTCGGAGTTTGCTATCCTGATCATGCTCAAAGCATGGAATTCCTAGATGGCTAAGATCTGCCATCGCACATGGAAGGCTTATGTCCACCGTTGTGAGAGTAACTATTCTCATCAGATCTTCTCCAGTCCGGTCTGGATCAAGGTCTTAGTTGTCTTTCCTTTAAAGACTTTCCTATGGGAGTGGAGCACTTGCTCCTTCTCCCCTAACATCCTCCCTTGGAGCCATGGATCTTACCTTGTCCTTGAGGTGCTTCAGGTTCCCCCTTCGAGCCCTTGATGATATCCCTCTTTGCCTTCTGTCCTGGAAGATCGAGTTCCTGGTGGCCATTATCTTCCATCCGCAGGGGTCCCAAGCTGGCTGTCCTTTATCAGCAGCCTCCCACTAGGTGGTCCTTCACTAGGATAAGGTTGTCCTCCGTCCGCCACAGTCTTTTTTTCTTAGGGTGGCTTTCCTCCCTCCTCATCGAGGACTTGGTCTTACTCTCTTTCTGCTTGGTCCCCAGGCATCCATGTGAGTGCTTGCTCTTCCCTGCCCGGTTGTTGTCTGGGCAATTTGGGTCTATATTGTCCCTCACTGACCTTTTCTGTTGTTCAGACGCTTTGTTCGTTTTCCCTAAGAACCTTTACTAGGGCCTGTCTGCTTCCAGAGTTTCCAATTTCCGATGGCTTTGGCCTGAGTTTAAGGAGACCTATCGGTTTAAAAGTAGGGCTCTGCCCTTCCGTGTGACTGCTCTGTCCTCTAGAGCTTTTGGAGCTCCATGGGCCGTTGGCATCAGGCTTCTGCTTCCTAGATCTGTAAGGCTCCCCCGAGCCTCCATCTACTTTCTCTAAGTTTCACCTGATCCATTCTGTGGCCTATGCCAATGTCAGTTTCGGTTGTAAGTTTCTGCAAGCGGCTGAGCGCTAAAGGTTTGCATGGCTGTGTTATTCCCACCCTCTGGGACTGCTTTAGGACATCCCATAGTGCTGTGTCCCTCAGTGAAATAAGCAATAAAATGGGATTTTTGTACTCAACTTAAAATCCTTTTCTTGTTGTATTCACTGGGGGACACAGCTCCCACCCTTGTTTTTCCTGCCTGAGCTGTGTTTGGTTCCTTTTCGAGTTCAGGACATGTTGGTGGTTGTTGGTTCCATATTCCTTTGTGTCTCTCTCCTACTGCTACGGTACAAACTGAATTCATGCAATGTGCTGTGGCAGGGCATAGCCTGGAGGTGGAGCCAACAGCTTTTCATTTCCCTAGTGTCTGTCTCCTAGTGGACAGGTCTATACCCATGGTGCTGTGTCCCCCAGTGAATACAACGAGAAAAGGATTTTACGGTGAGTACAAAAATCCCATTTTTAAACATATTACCATCAGGGAAGAAAACTCAATCTGGGAAACCTTTTCTAATACAAAGGACGCTGCAGACATTCCAGAAATTCCTTAGTGTCAACACCCAAACTTCAATATACATCACCAGTAAGCACGGATATATATATATATATATATATATATATATATATATATACAGTACAGATCAAAAGTTTGGACACACCACCTCATTCCAAGATTTTTCTGTATTTTCATGACCATAAAAATTGTAGATTCACACTGAAGGCATCAAAACTATGAATTAACACATGTGGAATTATATACAAAAAAGTGTGAAACAACTGAAAATATGTCTTATATTCTAGGTTCTTCAAAGTAGCCACCTTTTGCTTTGATTACTGCTTTGTACACTCTTGGCATTCTCTTGATGAGCTTCAAGAGGTAGTCACCTGAAATGGTCTTCCAACAGTCTTGAAGGAGTTCCCAGAGATGCTTAGCACTTGTTGGCCCTTTTGCCTTCACTCTGCGGTCCAGCTCACCCCAAACCATCTCGATTGGGTTCAGGTCTGGTGACTGTGGAGGCCAGGTCATCTGGCGTAGCACCCCATCACTCTCCTTCTTGGTCAAATAGCCCTTACACAGTCTGGAGGTGTTTTTGGGGTCATTGTCCTGTTGAAAAATAAATGATGGTCCAACTAAACGCAAACCGGATGGAATAGCATGCCGCTGCAAGATGCTGTGGTAACCATGCTGGTTCAGTATTCCTTCAATTTTGAATAAATCCCCAACAGTGTCACCAGCAAAGCACCCCCACACCATCACCCCTCCTCCTCCATGCTTCACGGTGGGAACCAGGCATGTAGAGTCCATTCGTTCACCTTTTCTGCGTCGCACAAAGACACAGTGGTTGGAACCAAAGATCTCAAATTTGGACTCATCAGACCAAAGCACATATTTCCACAGGTCTAATGTCCATTCCTTGTGTTCTTTAGCCCAAACAAGTCTCTTCTGCTTGTTGCCTGTCCTTAGCAGTGGTTTCCTAGCAGCTATTTTACCATGAAGGCCTGCTGCACACAGTCTCCTCTTAACAGTTGTTGTAGAGATGTGTCTGCTGCTAGAACTTTGTGTGGCATTGACCTGGTCTCTAATCTGAGCTGCTGTTAACCTACGATTTCTGAGGCTGGTGACTCGGATGAACTTATCCTCCGCAGCAGAGGTAACTCTTGGTCTTCCTTTCCTGGGGCGGTCCTCATGTGAGCCAGTTTCTTTGTAGCGCTTGATGGTTTTGGCCACTGCAATTTTTCGCAGTGACTGCCCTTCATTTCTTAAAGTAATGATGGCCACTCATTTTTCTTTACTTAGCTGTTTTTTTCTTGCCATAATACAAATTCTAACACTCCATTCAGTAGGACTATCAGCTGTGTATCCACCTGACTTCTGAACAACACAACTGATGGTCCCAACCCCATTTATAAGGCAAGAAATCCCACTTATTAAACTTGACAGGGCACACCTGTGAAGTGAAAACCATTTCAGGTGACTACCTCTTGAAGCTCATCAAGAGAATGCCAAGAGTGTGCAAAGCAGTAATCAAAGCAAAAGGTGGCTACTTGGAAGAACCTAGAATATAAGACATATTTTCAGTTGTTTCACACTTTTTTGTTAAGTATATAATTCCACATGTGTTAATTCATAGTTTTGATGCCTTCAGTGTGAATCTACAATTTTTATAGTCATGAAAATACAGAAAACTCTTGGAATGAGAAGGTGTGTCCAATCTTTTGGTCTGTACTGTATATACAAAGCAGCTGAGAAAGTGGCTCCAACATCCTTTAAAGCATATTCCACGAGAGCATTGGCAGTTTCTTGGAATGAAAAATATTTGGCATACCTTCTTTAAACACTATTAGCTTGATGCTTCATCCTCGCTTGATGTTACATTTGGTAGAAAGATCTTGCAAGCAGTGGTCCCTCCCAGTAAGTATAAATTGGGAATTCTCCATTGGTTGGTGCTGTCATGGTGGCGTGGTGTAAAGTTAGAATTATGTTTGCCGTTAATTCAGTTTTCAGTAGCCACCACGACAGCACCATGGTTTCTCTCCCTTCTTGGATTTTTAATTTATCTTATGGGTTCACCTAATATCTCATATATATAAAAATGAGTTTGTCTGTCTGTTCTTTATGTCCGACCAAACGACTGGACCGATTCTCGCCAAATTTGGCACACACGTACATCAGGTGTCCGGGAAGGTTATAGACTGGGTCTCAGCTCTCTAGGACGTACCGTTCCTGGGATACAGTATTCCCAAAAAATGACCTGCATTAGCCAATAAAAGCCTGCAAGTCTTTCACTCATATTCCAGATATCATACACACGGTGTCCCTTATCAGCCAATAGAAGCTTGCAGGTTCTTAGTCTCCACATGCACACAGCTTTACTCCAGGTTTCCATAACAACCCAGCCATTTTTCTTCACTGCTGTAAGTCAGCTTTAACCCCTTCCCGCTGGAGGAATTTTTCGATTTTTGTTTTTGACTCCCCCCCCCCCCCCAATTCCAAACCCCATAACCCCACAAATTTTTCTTCATGATGCTACCATTAATTATTCTGTACAATGTACTGGGAAACTGGAAAAAAATTCAGAATGGGGTGGATTTGAATAAAAAGTGTATTTGTGCGACTTTATCAGCTTTTTTTTTTTTTTTTACAGCGTTCACTGTACAGCCAAAATTACATGTCACCTGTATTCTATGTTTCGGCACTATTCCGGGGATACCAAATTTATATGGGTTTATTTACATTTTAACCCCTTAACAAAAAAATTTTTTTTCTCAAAGTCGCCGTATTCTGAAACCCGTAACTTTTTTTATATTTCCATGTACGGGAATGCATAGGGCGTCTTTTTTTTGAACAACCAGGTGTACTTTTTAGTTACACCATTTTGGGGAATTGCTATTGCTTTGATCACTTTTTATTAAAATTTTTATCAGAGGCAAAACAGTGAAAAAACTGCGGTTTGGCACTTTTTGATTTTTTTTTTTCCCGCTACGGTGTTTACCGTATGGGAAAAATATTTTTATATTTTTGTAGATTTGTAGATCTGGCGTTTTCAGATACAGGGATACTTAATGTGTATGTGTTTCACAGTGTTTAAGTACTTTTATATGTGTTCTAGGGAAAGGGGGGTGATTTGAACTCTTAATATTTTTTTTTTTATATATTTTTTTTACTTTTTTATTTTGCATTTATTAGACCCCCTAGGGGGTCTTGAACTCCAGGGGGTCTGATCACTAATTACAATGCTAATGCATTGCAATGATTTGCAAAAAAACGGCACTTCGATTGCAGGCTACATAGAGTAGTCTGCAATAGAAGTTAATGAAAGACAGGCCTGGGATCCTTCACAAAGCTCCCAGCTGTCATAGCAATGGGACGCCGGCTTGCTCCGGGTGCCGTCAATCCCCAACAAAATGGTGGCGCCCGAGCACCGGTAAAATGGCGCCTTGGTCAGCTTTGACCGAGGCACAAGAGGGGGTAATGCCCACGATGATTGCAGGCACTGATCGCGGGCATTAGTGCCGGGTGTCTACTGTATAATACAGCAGAAACCCGGCGGCTATGGCGGCTGTTCGGTTCCCGAGTGGCCACCATATTTAAGCACCCGGCATCCACCGTACTATTACGGCGGATGTCGGGAAAGGGTTAAAGGGGTTGGCCACTTTCAGACCAATATTAAAAGACCAATGATATTATTGGGATAATAAAAAGATATACAATTTTCCAATATACTTTCTGCATCAATTCCTCACAATTTTCTAAATCTATGCTTGTTGCCATTGATTCTGCTTAGTTCTAGCGGATAAAAATCAGTCCATGGTCATGTGATATACAGTCCATGGTCATGTGATGGACACACTGCTCGTTACCAGGCAGATGTCTGATTGTTCTGTGACTATAACGAGCTGTGCACCTGTGTGTCCATCACATGACCATAGACTGTAGATCACATGATCATGGACAGATTTTTATCCACTGGGACTAAGCAGAATGAATAGCAGCAAGACAAGATGTAGAAAACTGTGAGAAATCGATACAGAAAGTATATTGGAAAATTGTACAACTTTTTATTATATAAACAATAACATTTGTCTCTCAATATTGGTCTGAAATTGGACAACCCCTTTAAGTTTACTGTTCGTTTGTAGATCTGGCGTTTTCAGACACAGGGATACCTAATGTGTATGTGTTTCACAGTGTTTAAGTACTTTTATATGTGTTCTAGGGAAAGGGGGGTGATTTGAACTTTTAATATTTTTTTTTTACTTTTTAAAAAAATTTTTTTGCATTTATTAGACCCCCTAGGGTTCTTGAACCCCAGAGTGTCTGATCACTAATGCAATGCATTACAATGCTAATGCATTGAAATGCATCACAAAAAAACGGCATTTCTATTGCAGGCTACATAAAGTAGCCTGCAATAGATGCTAATGAGAGACAGGCCTGGGAGCCTTCACAAGGCTCCCGGCTGTCATAGCAACGGGACGCCGGCCCCGGAGCTTGCTCTGGGTGCTGGCAAAATGGTGCTGCTCGCGCGCCGCCTGTGAAATGGCGCCTCGGTCAGCTTTGACCGAGGCTCGAGAGGGGTTCATGCCCTTGATCACTGCAGGCACTGATAGTGGGCAATAGTGCCAGGTCTCTGATGTATAAAACAGCAGAGACCCGGCGGCTATGGCGGCCGCTTGACTCCCGAGCGGCCACCATATTTAAACACCCAACATCTGCTGTACTATTACGGCGGATGTCGGGAAGGGGTTAAAGGGGCACGGCGCTGTGGATGACATTGTTACACAAGGTCACATACACACACACAAACCCCAGGTTTCCATAGCAACCAACCTATTTATGACCTCTGTTAGTCAGTAGCAGTTTGCAGGTCCTTAAATATTCAGTCATATGACGTGTATCAACCAATATTAGTTAACATTTAATTTACCAGGTTTCCATAAGATCAGCTTTAAAGGGGCAGCGTGCTGTGGATGACACTGATACACAAGGTCATTTACACACAACTTTACACCAGGTTTCCATAGCAACCAACCTATTCTTATGGGGCCACTACACAAACAAAAAATGAAATATTCCTGTGCGAAGCCGGGTCCTTCTGCTAGTGAGCTATAAAACACTGTGGAAGTGAGGGGGTGTGAGGGCCTTTAACCTCTTTATTTTCATGTTCTTATTAGGGTCAAGGATCAGTCTTCTGGTGTTTGATGCTGTCATGGTATCTACTGAAAATCGAATTAACAGTAAAAATAATTCTAACTTTTAGGACACTCCTGTTTTTATGTGTTGCATCCCCTATTTCTATGTCACACCATGCCACTGAAGTTTGATTTCAGTTGACGTATCCTTTAGCCAATAGCATTGTGATACAGGATAGCATGGATGCAAAAAAAAAAAAAAAAATTAAATAATTGTGAGCAAGTTCACATCGATTACTTGGGTTGGCTTTCAATTTTACTTATTTTTCGATTAATTGCCCAGCTCTAGCCAATGGCTTGTACAGCCCCACAGAGAATGATTGGAATGGAGCTTGCATGTCCAACCTGCTGCTCCATTTAGACAGGGGAACAGAACTTCTTTTCTTGTGATTTGAGGGAGGAAACAGCTGTTCAGACCCTCACCTGCAGCTCAGCCCCATTCACTTGTACCAGACACATCTATATCAGTGTGAATGTCAATATGCTTCAAATGCTCAAGCCATTCTGCCAGAAACTGCTACAATCTACATTAAAACTGTTAACTGTACAAGCAGTCTCAGAATGTCTTACGTAGTGATACAACCCGAAAGATTGCTGTCTGGTGTCAGAAAACCCTGGAAAACAGTATAATTCTTTAACATGTAGGCTAATAGTGCATATGGAAGGAAATGTGTTTAAAAGATAACCCCTTGTAATTGTGAATGAATGAATCATTTATTTTTTTAATGTATGTATAGTTTGCAGTGCTCAATTTTCTGCATGTTTCCTTTTCTCCTAAAGGTTCACCAAGAACTTGTCACCAGAGCAAATAAATTTAAGTACTCTGCGTGGTGAGGGGCAGTTGACAGACTTGCAGCTAGATGAAGAGGCACTACAGAACATGCTTGATTTGCCCACCTGGCTTGCTATCACACGTGTCTATTGCAATCGTGCTTCTATTCGGGTAAGACAGAATATTTCAAGAAGTAATCAAAAAAGTAGGTATTTTGTTTACTTAAAGGGGTGTTCTATGCCCACCCCCAGTTGTTTTTCAAATTAATGACCTATCCAGAGTAATATAGGGTTGCCCAAAGCTATGCAGACCTGAATAAATAGAAAATGTTGTTTGGGAACGCCATTGTGTATGTGGCATGTTCTTAAGGGCAAGGGGGTCAAATCTGTGAGGAGCAGGGTCCAACACAGTGGCCATTTTTTGAAAGCCGCCATCTAGGAATTTTGATATTTTCAAATGGAAAGGGGTGCATGTGACATACTTATCTGATGAATCTACCTTTATTCCTGCCAGAGTTCATAACAATTTTTCTGTGACGTTCTCCCTGTTTTGAATCGTCTTCTCTCATTCACAAGAGTAACACCTCAGCAGAAATACTTGCACAGCCATACAGGTTCCCGGTTGCAACAGGGAGCGCTTTTTGTAGCCAGCCAAGAGTCTTTCAGTTGTAGTTTGAGGGATTTTCATCCATTCTTCCTTGCAAAAGTCTTCCTGTTCTGAGAGATTCCTGGGTCGTCTTGCATGCACTGCTCTTTTGAGGTCTATCCACAGATTTTCATTGATATTCAGATCAGGCAACTGTGAAAGCCTTTGTTGACCGTTTGAAGTAGTCCATTGTGGAATTTGATGTGTGTTTAGGATCATTATTTACTTGTAGAAGCCATCTTCTTTTCAGATTTTTTTTTTTTTTTTTACATTTGGTGTTAAGTTTGCTTCAAGAATTTGCTGGAAATTCATTGAATCCATTCTTTCACCTCTCATGAAATGTTCCCTGTGCCACTGGCTACAACACAACCCCAAAGCATGATGGATCCACCCCCATGCTTAATGGTTGAAGAGGTGTCCTTTTTCCTGAAATTCTGTTCTCTTTTTTTCGGCAAAAATATTTTGCCAAGTTCCAAATAAAAGCTCATAGGTCCACAGGACTTGTTTCCAAAATGCTGAATAGAGTCTGCTAAATCTTCCTAAAGGTCTTTAGCAGGCAAGTGGGGGTTCTGGAGGCTCTTTCTAGCAATCCTGTGAGCAGTTGTCCCTGAATTTTTTCTTGCTCTTCAAGAACTCCACTGTTCCTGTTAACTGCCATTTCTTAATTACATTTCTAACTGAGAAAAAGGCAACCTGAAAACGCTTTGCTATCTTCTTATAACCTTCTCCTGCTTTGTGGGCCTCAGCCATTTTAATTTTCATAGTACTAGGCAGCTGCTTAGAAAAATACATGGCTGTTGTTTTATGGGACTGAGAAGTCTGGCGATTTATAAAGCTTTAAAATTTGGATCTACTGGCCTTTCCTAAAGATGATTGTGATGAACTATAACCCTAACAGGCTATTTAAGATCTGAGGCATTGGTCAAAGTCCTAGGGTTCCATACTTTTTCAAGGTGCTCCTTTCCTTTTTTTCACTCTAAAGTTGTAAAAAACTCAAATAATACACTGATATTGCTTAAAATGTTGAAAAGTGTGTTTCATCTTTAACTTTATACCTTTTGGAGATTATTTCATCTTCAACTTGCTTAACTGTTCACAGTAACAGTAAATTTGACAGTGGTGCCCAAACTTTTACCACTGTTTTCCTGGCTCACACAGCTAAAAGGGCCCTAGTATAAGGCAAGAGCTAGGCCACAGGCTACTGACAGGACCCCATGACAGAAATTATCAGAGGCAAGGGCTAGGCAGCAAGCTATTACTAAAATACATTTATGCTCTTGATATTTTAGGAATTTGCAAACAAGTGTCAGGTAATATTTGCCTGGAGATATTTAGTGGGCCCCCCAGAATGAATTTTACTGGTGGGCCCTATGCACCCCACTGCTACCATCTGTTAACTCTGCAGTCACTCTTGACTGATACATTAGGATTGCCTTCGACTGACCTTAGGGTATGTTTACATAGAGTTTTTTGTTTCTGCGGATTTTGAGGGGGAATCCGCTTCAGAACCACCTCAAAAATCACCTCCCAACTTTCTCATTCATTTCAATAGGAGTCAGTAGCAGATTTTTTTTCCTCTAGTTGATTTTGCAGCTAGGGGAAAAAAGAAGCGCCAGATTCCGCCTCAAAAATACACCAAAAAGCTCTGTGTGAATTTACACTTATAGACTTTTCATGTTCATTGCAACAAACTAGTAGGAAGTGCTACTAGTTTGTTGCTCCCATGCCTGGATTGAGGGAAATTGAGAATAGATGGGAGGGGCTGGACATGTGTCCAGAGGCGTAGCTAGCGGGGGGGCAGAGGGGGCTGCTGCCCCGGGCCCACTGACTTTTTGGGGCCCACCCCGGGGCCGCCATTAATACATCCTTTATTTCTAACTGGATCTGTGTCTGCAGACACTGATCTAGTTAAAACGTATCCTGCAACTTCACAGTATTGTAAACCGCAAGCTACATGAGGCTTGCGATTTACAAGTCCCCGAGACCACAGACCGTTGTCTTCTTCTCACACAGGCGGCGCGATGACGTCACAACATGGCGCCGCCTGCGCTCAGACACAGACGCCCTGTGCGTGGACAGGGAGGAAGCGTTGGCTCCATTCATCAGCATCGCAGGTAGGTGAGTGTGACTTTTTTTTTTTTTTTTTTTAGCGCAGTTGTGGGTATATTAATAGTATAAGGGGTGGATAGGAGGGGGAATTACAACTATAAAAGGAGGATTCATTAGGGGGCATTATGACGATGGGGGGGGTCATTTATATAAGGATTATTACAGAATATTATGAATACAAGGGAGGAGGTTATTTATATAAGGGGCCATCATTTATATTAGGAGGCATTATGAACATAAGGGGGTGGTCATTGATATAAGGGGTCATTAGAGGTGCAGTATTTATGTCAGGGGGAATCAGGGGCATAATATGAGGGTCAATTAATTTAATGAAAGTGGCACTTGGGCTTTATTAAGACTAAGGCCCCACGTAGCGGGCTGCAGCAAAAAAAGCGCTGCAGGAAAAACCATGGCGGTAACATTGTGGTTTTTCCCGCAGCGCTTTTAACAGAAGGTCCGCAGGGGTTTCCTCTGTGGACTTTCTGTTTTCAATACACCTACAGTACAGACCAAAAATTTTGACACACCCTCTCATTCCAAGAGTTTTCTGTATTTTCATGACTATAAAAATTGTAGATTCACACTGAAGGCATCTAAACTATGAATTAACACATGTTATATACTTAACAAAAAAGTGTGAAACAACTGAAAATATGTCTTATATTCTAGGTTTTTCAAAGTAGCCACCTTTTGCTTTGATTACTGCTTTGCACACTCATGGCATTCTCTTGATGAGTTTCAAGAGGTAGTCACCTGAAATGGTTTTCACTTCACAGGTGTGCCCTGTCAGGTTTGTATTATGGAAAGAAAAAAGCAGCTAAGTAAAGAAAAACGAGTGGCCATCATTACGTTAAGAAATGAAGGTCAGTCAGTCTGAAAAATTGGGAAAACTTTGAAAGTGTCCCCAAGTGCAGTGGCCAAAACCATCAAGCGCTACAAAGAAACTGGCTCACATGAGGTCCGCCCCAGGAAAGGAAGACCAAGAGTCACCTCTGCTGTGGAGGATAAGTTCATCCGAGTCACCAGCCTCAGAAATCGCAGGTTAACAGCAGCTCAGATTATAGACCAGGTCAATGCCACACAAAGTTCTAGCAGCAGACACATCTCTACAACAACTGTTAAGAGGAGACTGTGTGCAGCAGGCCTTCATGGTAAAATAGCTGCTAGGAAACCACTGCTAAGGACAGGCAACAAGCAGAAGAGACTTGTTTGGGCTAAAGAACACAAGGAATGGACATTAGACCTATGGAAATCTGTGCTTTGGTCTGATGAGTCCAAATTTGAGATCTTTGGTTCCAACCACCATGTCTTTGTGCGACGCAGAAAAGGTGAACGAATGGACTCTACATGCCTGGTTCCCACCGTGAAGCATGGAGGAGGAGGTGTGATGGTGTTGGGGTGCTTTGCTGGTGACACTGTTGGGGATTTATTCAAAATTGAAGGAATACTGAACCAGGATGGTTACCACAGCATCTTGCAGCGGCATGCTATTCCATCCGGTTTGCGTTTAGTTGGACCATCATTTATTTTTCAACAGGACAATGACCCCATACACACCTCCAGACTGTGTAAGGGCTATTTGACCAAGAAGGAGAGTGATGGGGCGCTATGTCAGATGACCTGGCCTCCACAGTCACCAGACCTGAACCCAATCGAGATGGTTTGGGGTGAGCTGGACCGCAGAGTGAAGGCAAAAGGGCCAACAAGTGCTAAGCATCTCTGAGAACTCCTTCAAGACTGTTGGAAGACCATTTCAGGTGACTACCTCTTGAAGCTCATCAAGAGAATGCCAAGAGTGTGCAAAGCAGTAATCAAAGCAAAAGGTGGCTACTTTGAAGAACCTAGAATATAAGACATATTTTCAGTTGTTTCACACTTTTTTGTATATAATTCCACATGTGTTAATTCATAGTTTTGATGCCTTCAGTGTGAATCTACAATTTTTAGAGTCATGAAAATACAGAAAACTCTTGGAATGAGAAGGTGTGTCCAAACTTTTGGTCTGTACTGTATAATTGGCATGCTGCGATTTCCAAAACTGTGACTGCAGAGCCCTGTGTACAGCCGCTATATACCACTATACGCTCACCGTATACTCATAGTATCGGTATACGCACATGTCCAAGTTGGGGGCCCACTTGGACATGTTGGCCCCCCCCCCCCCCTATTCTGAACCCCTAGCTACGCCTCTGCATGTGTCCCTTTTGTATTGGTCATTCTGATTCTTTTGACTATGGCAGGGATCAAATGGGACTGTAAAACTGTAGTGTGAAATAGTCCTAAATCACCTCCTTTCCTTTTAATATACTTTGTCTGATATTACAACTAAAATTTATAAATGGATGAAAAAATGTGCATCTATATGCATCCCAGAAGATTGTCCATTTCTCCCAGTTCTCTCTCTGGCTGTTTGTGAATACCCTCCCTCTCACCTTCTCACCTTTCAAAAGTAGAACAGATCAGCAGAAAAATAATTTCTGCATTCTGTGTAGGATTTCTTTAGGATTGTGTTTCAGGAGCATACAGTGGAGGCAAGATTCTTCTATTTACATTTATCATAGCTTTTATAAATACAGAACTTATATTTATGTGAACTGTATATTTGTGCAGTTCTTGAGTCGCCTATCATGCTGTTTCCACACAGACTAAGATGATAGCCCAATTGGATGTGTGCATGATCATCCATCACAGAGTTGAGACTTTGTGCTCACAGCATTCCTGGCTTCTGTTGGAAGTATACACTCACGACATAAACATCTGATGGCGACCTATGACAGATGTTATACTGTGACATCCTTCACTTATAGGGTGCATTTTTTTTTGTGGTGGCCCAGTGTGTCATACAGTTGAAAAAGCAAGGCTTACCGGCCTGACTGAGGCCAAAAAGGATACTCTTTTCTCCTGCATCAGTTAAATGGAGATCTGTGGTTATACATTGTGGTCATTATTCACCATTTAAATGTAGTTCACACTGCAGACGTTCCTAAATGTAGCCACTCTGCTTGAAAATATTGGGCAAAAATTAAAAGTAGTCAGTAAAAAATACATTATTCTTTTTGATGCCTTCAGTGTGAATCTACAATTTTTATAGTCATGAAAATACAGAAAACTCTTGGAATGAGAAGGTGTGTCCAAACTTTTGGTCTGTACTGTATAATTGGCATGATCGGGGGCGAGATCGGGGGGTGCCGATATCTGTAATCTGCAGCCCGGGGTCTGCCCAGTGACCCCAGGCTGCCTGGACCCCCCAGTACCTGGTTGATCCTGCCGAGACCTGCGGAAGTCAGCGCTATGTTTCCATAACGATGACTTCCTGTATAGGCTGCAAGACACGTTTATGCTCGTGTCTTGCAGTCTATAGTACTGAGCCAGAGATCAAAGCATCTCTGGCTCAGGTGTCCTAATGGGAGACTTGAAAAAGTAAAAAAAAAGTGAAAAAAAATAATAATAAAGTATGTGAAAAAAATTAATAAAAGAATAAAGCCCCAAAAATTCCCTTTTCCTATATAAAATGAATTATATAAAAAATAAACCTAAAAATTAATAAAAACAATACATATTTGGTATCGTCGCGTCCGTAACAACCTGTACAGTAAAACTGAAACCATATTTAATGTACACGGTGAAAGTCGAGGGAAAAAAATTGAAAAAACCCGCCAAAAGTAATGATTTTTCACCATCTCACCTTACAAAATATGCCATAAAAAGTGATCAAAAAGTCATATGTACCCCAAAACAGTACCAATAAAAAGCACAGGTTGTCCCGCAAAAAATAAGCCCTAAACCAACTCTCTAAACTGAAAAATAAAAATGCTACGCATCTTAGAAGATGGCGATGCAAAAAAAATTGATTTATGTCCCCAAATGGGTTTTTGTTCTGCTAAATTGGTATTGCATAAAAAAACTGTATAAATGAGGTATCGCCGTAATCGTACTGACCTGCAGAATAAAGGTAAAATCTTACTTATGCTCTATGCTGCATGGTGAAAAATTTAAAAGGTAAAATGCAGTGCCAGAATTGATGGGGTTGTTTTTTTCAATCCACCAAGAAAGAGTTAATAAAATTTATTTAATAAGGTGTAAGCACCTAAAAATGATGTCATTAAAAAATACATCTCACCCTGCAAACAACAAGCCCTCATATGGCTACATCACCAGAGAAATAAAGAAAATATAGCTCGTACAACGTGAAGACAAAAACCCCCAAAATCGCCAAATCCTTAGAACATAACTGGCTGCGGCAGGAAGGGAATGTATAAGCTGTACGAGCGTATATTAGGGTACAAACCAGATTTAGAGCTTACGAGGGATAATAAACCAGAAGTGACCCCCCAATAATAGGAACTACTGGGGAAATAGTAGGGAATTTAGTGTACCCAATGTACTACGCACAGCTTACATATTCATTCACTTTTCCCCATCTGCTGTGTATTCACGTCTGGGATACTAATGCTCGCTACACCCCTTGATAAATTCTTTGAGGGGTGCACTTTTCAAAATGGGGTCACTCCTTAGGGGATTCCACTTTACTGGTACTTTAGAGGTTCTGCAAACATGACATGGCGTCCAGATCCCAAACATCTGAATCTGCGCTCCAAAAGCCACATAGCGCTCCTACCCTTCTGCGCCCTACTGTGTGCCCAAACTGCAGTTTATACCCACATGTATGACACTGGTGTACCCAGGATAACGTACTTAATGTCATATGTGGGTATAAACTGTTTGGGCACAGCCGAGCACAGAAGGGAAGGAGAGCTATTTGCTTTTTGAAGCACAGACTTGGACGGTTTGGTTTTTGGACGCCATTGCACTTTTGCAGAGCTGAAATGCCAGTACAGTGGAATCCCCTGACATGTCACCCCATTTTGGAATCTGCAACCCTGAAGGAATTTATCCGGGGGTACAGTGAGCATTTTTAACCCCCAAGTGTTAATATGATTTATTATCCGTAAATGAATATGCAGCTGATGATGAAAGGTGAAAATGACAATTATTCCAGGAATACATCATTTCAGTGTGTAATATGTTGTGCCCGGCTTGTATCAGAGATGAACGCTCCAAAAGCTGTTGTGCCCGGGATCCCCGCTCACCAGTTTTTGGAGTGTGTCTGTGCAGACATAAGCTGGGCACAACATATTGGGCACTGAAATGGCGTATCTATAGAAAAATTTCATTTTTAACTTTTCATTATCAGCTGCGCATTCATTTTTGGAAATTAAAAGAATGCAACACTTAAGGGTTAATAATGCTCGCTACCCCACTTGATAAATCCCTTTTAAAGGGTGTAGTTTCCAAAATGGGGTGACATGTCTGTGGATTCCACTTTACTGGCAATTTATGGGCTCTGCAAAAGTGGCATGGCGTCCAAAAAGCAAACTGTGCTCCAAAAACCAAAATAGCGCTCTTTCCCGGCTGTGCCCAAACAGCAGTTTATACCCACATATGGCATTGAGAAGTACATTATCCTGGGTACACCAGTGTCATACATGTGGGCATAAACTGTCATTTGGGCACACAGCAGGGTGCAGATGTGAAGGAGCACTATGTACTTTTGGAGCGCAGATTTAGATTGTTGTTTTTTTGGACGCGGTGTCACATTTGCAGAGACCCTAAAATTGCCCCTACAAAATGGGGGTCACTTCTTGGGGAATTCCAATTTACTGGCACCTCCAGGGCTCTGCAAAAATAACATGGCGACCAGAAAGTCCCTCTAAATCTGTACTCCAAAAGCTAAAAAAACACAGTGCTCCTTCCCTTCTGAGCCCTGCTGCGTGCCCAAGCAGCAGTTTATACCCACATATATAATTTTTTTGTCTCCAGGATAGCCCACGTAATAGTTTTAGGAGTTCATGTCTCTGATGCCGCAAAGTGGCCGCAACGTATTAGGCACTGAAATTGGATATTTCTTTAAAAACTTTAATTTTCACTTTGAACATTAATTTTTGGGAAGCATTTTTAGGCTCAAAATGATAATACCCCTTGATACATTCCTTGAGGGGTGTAGTTTCTAAAATGGGGTCACTTTTGAGAGGTTTCCATTATATTGGAACTTTAGGGGCTCTGCAAATGCGACATGGCACCTGAAACTATTCCAGCCACATCTGCCCTCCTAAAGCCTAATAGCGCTCTTTCCATTTTGAGCCCTGTCATTTACCCATGGAGCAGTTTACAACCACATATGGGGCATTTCTGTGTTCAGGAGAAATTGTGTAACGAACTTTGGGGTGCTTTTTCGCCTTTGTCCTCTTGTGAAAATGAAAAATTTGGGGCTAAATTGACGGTTTATTGGAAAAAACGTAATTTTTCATTTTAATGTCCCAATGTTAATAAAATCTGTGAAACAGCTGTAGGGTCAAAATGATCACTATACCCCTTGATATGTTCTGTGAGGGGTGTAATTTCCAAAATGGGGTAACTTTTAGGGGGTTTCCACTGTATTTGTACTTTGGGGGCTCTTCAAATGCGACATGGCACCTGAAAACTATTCCAGCAAAATCTGCTCTCCAAAAGCCAAATAGCGCTCTTTCCATTCTGAGCCCTGCCATGTACCCATACAGCAGATTACGACCACATATGGGGTATTGCTGTGTTCAGGAGCAATTGTTTTGCAAACTGTGGAGTGCTTTTTCTCCTTTAACCCCTTGTGAAAATGAAACCTTTGGGGATAAAGTGACATTTTAGTAATGTTTCATTTATACATCCCAGTGTTAGCAAAATCTGTGAAGCGGCTGTAAGGTCAAAATGCTCACTATACCCCTATATAAATTCTGTGAGGGGTGTAGTTTCCAAAATGGGGTCACTTTTTTGGGGTTTTCCTTTGTATTGGTACTCTAGGGCAGGCATGTCAAACTCAGGGTACCCCGAGGGCCACATGAGTAACAAGAGGTTGTTGCGAGGGCCGCACACAGCAGCTAATGTCACACACGTATTTTAACAGCAGTCATGAAAACAAGATAAGTAGTAGTAATATGTAACAGCAACATATATTTGCAGTGCGCAACAGCAACTAATATATTTAACAAAAATACAGCAATTAAAAACAACATTTATTTGCTATCATTTTTTTCAATCATTTTTAGTGTTTTGTCCTGAGGCTTGACACCTCTTTGTGCTAATAGGCCTATTCATTATATTATATTATTATTTATATTATTATTTATATTATTATTATGAATTTTCAATATGTATTTATTTACTTTATATTTATTTAATGGGCATCTGTAGGATTTGTTCTTTTTGGTGTTCACCCCTGGTATTTGCCTCCAAGGGTGCACATGTATTTTAATTGCTTTTAATTTTTCCTTGTTTGCTGTGTTATTTAATAAAGAAATTTTGTGTGTGCTTTATATTGGATGCTGTTTCTCCTTTGTGTTCGATTGCATTTTTCATCCAATCAGCACCACTGTTTTGTGCATCACAATTATTTATAATCTGAGTGCTCACCCCTCTCTTTAGTTTTTAATGGTTACATACAGGAGGGCCACTCACTTGCTTGGACTTTGCCTGTGCGGCAGTGGGTCCCTTCTTCCTCAGCACGGTCACAGTATCCCAGTCACTCTCAGCCACGACTCTTCCTCCGCTCACAACAAAACTGACTTAGGTGATCAGCAGCCACGCGAGCCGCAGATGTACAAAACTCACGATCAGCACTTCCGGGTCGTCATTCATTAATCACGTAAGCAGGTCATATGCAGGGATATGGGCCAATGAATGAAGAGCCGGAAGTGCTGATCGTGAGTTTTGTACATCTGCGGCCCGCACAAAAGTCTCAAACTTTAGAGACAAAGTTTGAGACTTTTGTGCGGGCCGCAGATATGCCTGTAAAGGGCCGCATGCGGCCTGCGGGACGCATGTTTGACATGCCTGCTCTAGGGGCTTTGCAAATGAGACATGGCACCTGAAAACTATTCCAGCAAAATCTTCTTTTCAGACGCCCAGTGTCACTCCTTCCCTTCCGTGCGCTGCCATTCGCCCAAACATCAGTTTACACCCACATGTTGGGTATTTCCGTGCTCGGGAGAAATTGCGTAAGAAACCGTGAGATGCATTTTCTCCTTTAACCCTTTGTGAATGTGTTAATTTTAGGACTAAATTAAGGAATTAGTGGGAAAAAATTTAAATTTCACCTCCATGTTGTTTTAATTCCAGTGAAATGCTTAAAGGGTTAACAAACTTCCCAAATGTTATTTTGAATTATTTGAGGGGTGCAATTTTGAAAATGGGATGATTTATGGGGGTTTCTAATATATAGGCCTTTATAATCCTCTTCAGAACTGAAGTGGTCCCTAAAAAATTAGTTTGGGAAATTTTCTTGTAAATCTGCAAAATCGCTGTTACACTTGTAAGCCTTCTAACATCCAAAATAAATTACAGGACGATTAAAAGATGATGCCGATATATAGCAGAGATATGGTAGATAATATTTATTAATGTATTTAGTTTCAATAATTTTTATTCAATTTTTCAAAGTACAAAAGTAAAGATCAATATAGATAAACATTGCGATATACAGTTGATATGCATTGTAATACAGCTTCAAGATACATTCTTAGAACCGCATATCTTTAAAACAAAATATAAAGATTATTTATAGAATAAACAGTAATAACAACATTTAGGCACATTTATTAAACTATTGAGATCTATATCTAGGGTGATTTCTCCATGTACTGCTGTCTCTTCTTCATGAGATGTTTAGCTGTGTACAAGGCATTAGACCTGTACCTGCAGTATTGACCCCTCCTCCTCAACTCCCCATTCGACGAGGCTGACAAGTTCCATATCCCTCCCCCTGTCTGTCACCACCACCTCAAATGAGTTTCAGATACCATTCTGGTTCTTTCTACGTGACAAATCTAGAGTATATCCACGCATCCCAAATTGTTTCAAATCTGTGAAAAGAGTTATTACCCATTGCGATTACCCGTTCATAGGAATATGTATTATTAATGGCTAGTAACAGGGCCGATATAGGCGGGGGAAGCCGCTGTCTTCCATCTCTGTACCAACATTAATTTAGCTATCGTTAAAATTTTACAAATAAGTTGTTTATGCTTATTCAGCTCACCGGGAATTCCAAGTAGCAAAATCGCCATATGTGCAGTAGGGGGGAGACCCACATCAAATAGGTCTGAGAGCATGTTAAAAACACTATCCCAGTAACCGCGAATTATAGGGCAGGTTCCCAGAATGTGAAGGAGGGTTCCTCTTTCTCCACATCCCCTCCAACAATTCCCAGATATGGAGGGATACGCTAACTGTAATGTAGACGGGGTTCTATACCACCGCAAAATGATTTTCATTGCCGTCTCTATATGAGTGCTACATTTTAAGGACAGATGGATCAGTTTAATCGTTTGTTGCCATTCATCCGAAGTAATGACCATTCCTAAGTCTCTCTCCCAACAACGGAACGGAGTAGATCTAGTAAAAGTCGAGATTTCATCCATTTTATCATATATAAATCGTAGTCCCCTCACATTAGTTGACAACCAGACGAAAAGTGAATTATTATGAGGCAAGGTCGCCACAGGGTGTTTAGACATGAAATGCCATATCTGAAAATATTTAAGGAAGTCTCCCACATGGATTCCATATTTTTGTCTTAAATCTACAAACGGTATAGGTTGTTTGGAGTCAGAATATAGTTGAGAAATCTGCGTGATCCCCCTCAATTCCCAACCCGAGACCCCTACGCCATCAATCGCCCAGGCCATCAATGACAAAGGCATTTCTGCAATATGAAAATGCTTCACTGGGTTTGCTTTCCCATGAAGTAGCTTCCATGCCATTAATGAGACACACATTATTGGGGAGAAAGATCCCGGAGCAGGAATGTTCCAAAAGGGTACCCACAGCGCATCCTCCAGCTTTAGGGGAAGTATAAACGCCTGCTCTATATGTAGCCATGGAACCGAGGTATCCATTGACTTCCATCTTGCACACTGAGTGACCAGGGATGCTATATAGTAATTCCTCACCACTGGTACTCCCAGTCCTCCTGCCTCTCGTTGCTTAAATAGAAAGCTTTTATTGATTCTAGGTCTCCTACCATTCCACACATACTTTGAAATAACCCTTTGTGCTGTCTCAAAAAAGGAAACAGGAATGAATATTGGGAGCGTGCGGAACAGATATAATAATCTAGGCAATAGTAACATCTTGAAAGCAGCTACCCTTCCTATCCAGGAAACATCTGTTTTAGACATTCGCTCCGTCTCTTCTTGCAATATTTTTAACATTGGGATATAGTTACTTTTGTATAGGGTTCCTAGTGATGATGTCACCTGTATCCCCAAATATTGAACGCTATCCTTCCTCCAAACAAAATCATAAGTCGATTGTAGATGTTGGAGCAAGGGTGGAGGGACATTGAAAGGCAATGCCTGCGATTTGGCCATGTTTAATTTGTAAAACGATAGTTGCCCAAAAGTACTAATAGTATCCATAAGATGAGGAATAGATATTTGCGGATTGGACAAAGTGAGAATAATATCATCAGCATATAATGATATAAGATGAGACTTATCTCCTATGTCAATGCCTCCCACTCTCGGGTCTAATCTAAGTATCTGGGCCAAGGGCTCTATAGAAAGAACGAATATCAGGGGCGATAGGGGGCACCCCTGTCTGGTCCCATTTGTAATGAGAAATGGATCCGATACTACTCCGTTGGTGAACACCTTCGCAGAAGGTGCAGAGTATAACGCTTCAATCGCTCTCAAGATAGCTCCGGAAAACCCCATGCTTCTGAGCACCGAAAAGGCATACGACCAGCAAATGCGGTCAAACTCCTTCTCTGCATCTAATGCAAGGATCACCGCTTTTTCTTTCCTAGAGTCAACGTGGTGTATTACATTTAAAATACGTCTAGTATTGTCATACGATTGTCTTCCTTTAACAAACCCCACTTGATCGTAATTTATCAGGCTTGGAAGACAGACTGCCAGTCTGCTTGCTATTAATTTGGCATAGATTTTTAAATCTGTGTTCAGTAGCGATATTGGTCTAAAGTTCTGGGGGCTGGTGGCGGGTTTGCCAGGCTTTGGCAACGTAACTATCAGGGCTTCTTGATTTTCCTTTGGGATGATACCAGAATCCACCACGGCCGTCAAAAACGACAGCAGTGGGCTCAGCAGGGCCAGGAAGAAACATTTATAATATTCGTTAGTAAGGCCGTCAGGGCCCGGAGACTTATGAGACGGCAGTGATTTGATGATAGATAGTAACTCTGCTGAGGTAATAGGCGCGTTCAAGGAGTCCAGCTGTGACTCCGTGAGTGCGGGTAGTTGAGCCGCCTTAAGGAATCGCTCAATATCCTGGGTTTTCGGGGGGACCATTGAAGAATTGTCTGCTAGGTTGTAAAGGCCCTCATAAAAATGTTTAAAGGCATTAGCGATGCCATTGGGGTCATAAATTTTGTATGTACCATCCTTGCTGTACATAAATGGGATCCTAGATTTTGCATGCTTTTGTTTAAGCTTTGATGCTAGACGTTTGCCCGCTTTATTAGATTGAGAGTAATATGTAGCTCTAACCTTTTTCAGGTTTTTCTCGTATTTGTGTAATAAACAAGCGGTCAACTGTTGGCATAACGCTATTAATTTCTTTGCATGTAGGGGAGACGGAGATTGTTTGTTGCTGGGGTCTATAGTTCTTATCTGACGGAGCAGACAATCTATTTCTGCCATCCTATTTTTCTTTTCAATATGCCCTAGGCGAATAAACGTTCCTCTAATAAAGGCCTTATGAGAATTCCACAGTATCTCAGGGCCAGGAGCAGAGGGGGTATTAATCTGAAAAAAATTCCTTCAACTCATTCTCTAACGTTGCTTTTAGCTTTGGTTGTGACATTAAAAAGTCGTTACACCTCCACACATATGCTCTAGCAGATTCATATTTTTCAGCTATGGACAGGGTTATCGCTGCATGGTCCGACCATGTTATTTGAGATATCTCAGACTGCTTAGCAAGGGGAATGCTAGATTGCTCGATTAGGAACAAGTCTATTCGTGAATAGCTATTATGTACAGTGGAATGATACGTATAATCTCTTTCAGTATTATGCAAGATACGCCAGACATCAAATAGTTCATAACGCCATATCGCCTGTGATAATGGGGGGTGACGTGTTAGTATGCCAGAAGTGGTATCTACTAGCGGGTCTGGGGCCATATTAAAATCTCCCATTAATATTAAACATCCCTGCTTCCTCTTTTCCACCGCCCTCACAAGTCTCCCTAAGAACGCCACCTGTTTTCTATTCGGGGTGTAAACTGATACCAACGTGTAAGTGACATTGTTGATAATACACACTAATATAACAAATCGCCCTCCCGGGTCAGCGTATTGAGATAACAGCTGAAACGCCACCGAGTCTCTAATCCCAATCATTGTGCCCCTTTGTTTTGAGGAGTAGTGAGCATGAAACACATGTGGGTATGCTGGGTGATTAATACGAAAAGCGTCTGCCCTTAAAAGATGTGTCTCTTGTAGTGCAAGAATGTCACAGTTATGACCTCGGGCCTCACGCCATAAATTGGCTCTTTTTTGAGGGGAGTTCAAACCCCTGACATTCATGGACACAATTTTAAGTACCATAATATACAGTTAGAAATGCTTCAATAGTCTTACCGCAACCACGTATACCAGTAGATGTCAATGTTGGTATGAAGAAAAGCTGTTTCCACCCTTCATATTCACTACGCCCAATGTGCCAGAACCAATAAAGAAAAAAAGCAAACCATGCAAATTACATAACCAATGGATAAACCTTCGTGGCAAAACCAAACAAAGAGAAAAAAAAAAGATTGTGGTACAGCGGACCAGCGGCTGTCGTAATCCTGGGGGAATAAGTTCAACGATAGTGGACATACGAAATCCAAGAAAAGGTGAGTCTCTAGCTTTGTAGCCCTTTGCGTGGACGTCTTTGGGCTCTCGCTTGGTGCCAACCATCCGACACAGGACCAGGTGGTTGTTTGGGTGGTATCTCAGCCATCGGAATGTTCCATTTTTGAAGCAGACGTTTTCCGTCTTCCAAAGTTTTGACGACATGCACCAATGTTGTCTCGGGTAATGATCACGCGAACCGGAAATCCCCATTTGTATAAAATGTGGTGCTGGCGTAAGGCTGCAGTAATAGGGATGAATTGTCGCCTCAGTTGCAATGTTGTAGCCGATAAGTCCGAGTAAATGGATACTTTGTGGTATGGTTCAGGTAGGTGATCTACCTTTCTGGAAGTCATCAGAACTAGTTCCTTAGTGCGATAAAAGTGAATTTTAGCAAGAACATCCCTGGGTATTGTTTCCTCTAGATGCGATGGCTTGGGGACTCTATGAGCTCTATCAATAATTAAATCCATCTCCGTAAGATTCGGCAGGAGCGATCGAATCAGATCTTGGAGGAACTTCGTTAAGTTATTCGTGGAGACTAACTTCGGAATCCCTCTAAATTTCAGATTATTTCTTCTGGAGTGATCCTCCAAGTCTGCTACTTTAGCTTTCAAAAACGACACATCCGACTCCATCTCATAGTGAGCGTCTATCAGCGCATTGTGTGATGTCGCAAATTCCGCCATTTTGGATTCAACATGAACGGTACGACTTTTTAATTCCTGAAGATCTCTATCCAGCGGCTTTACCATGAGAGACATGTCTGTTTTTAGGGATTTGCAGAAGGCCATGAGCATGTTTTTCATAGAGGCCTCAGTAAGTGGGTTCTCCGTCTCAGGGATATCCGCAAAAAAATCAGTGGGTGGAGGGGTAGGCTGCACAATGTTGCTCACCTCGCCATCCTGGGAGTCACCGTCCTGGAGCCTGGGTTGCTGTTTAACTGGGCTAGCGGTGGGTGACTGCTGTTTCTCCAGGCTGGATAGGCCCGTAGGCCCCAAAGCGCTACTTCGCGGAGGCCCGCTTCCAGTGCAGGCCCCGGCCTGCCGGGGAGAAAGCCCAGATACCTCCGCTCCCACGCCGTCCAGCAGCTGCGGTAAAGATGGTGCTGAGAGCGCTCTCTTGTTAGCGGAGAGCGTGCTTTTCTCCTCCGGAGGATCGCGCGGTGGAGTCGAGGCCCTAGATTCCGCTTCCAGGCGCGGGCCGTCTCCATTTTGGTCCTCCCCTCCCCCGTGGGGGAAATAGAAGTCGGAGATCTTATGCGGTCTCACCGCCGACTTCTTTCTTCGAGGCATCCCCGAAGGTAAGATACCTTTTGCTGCTACAGTCGATGCCCAGAGGCCACGGGCTTGTCGCCTATGATGTCGCTAATTAGGACTCAGACCGGGAGCTCTGCTACTACACGGCCATTTCAGTCCACAGCTCGGCTCCGCCCTTTATTAATGTATTTGGGTGGTATGACTATCTGTCTGAAAAGCAGAGCATTTCACATTTTGAAAATTGCGATTTTTTTTTTTTCCAAATTTCCATCAAATTTCCTATTTTTTTTATAAATAAATACAAAAATATTCATTAGTGTTTACCACTAACATGAAGTACAATGTGTCACGAAAAAACAATCTCAAAATCACTTGTGTAAGTTAAGACGTCTCAAAGTTATTGCCATATAAAGTGACACATGTCAGTTTTAAAAAACGAGGCCTGGTCCTTAATGCACTTTTGGGTTGGGTTCTTAAGGGGTTAAAGTGTTGTTCTCATCAACAACTCTTCAAAATACTGGTGGGGTCATCAACTTATTGCCTCAGGTTTCACTCCGGGCACTGACGTTATCCAGCAGCTTCTGCAAGAGAAATTGAGGAATTATACTGTAGTCATTTTGATGTATGTCTGCTTTTGTTAAACAAGGACAGCTTGAGTCTACCTGAATGGGAGCTGCTTACACATACTAGGGGAGCCCCCTCTGTGATGTCCAAATAGGGCATGCGGACAGAAGTTGTCATCACAACACCATTCATTTCTGATGCTCAGATGTACTTGTTTATATGTATATTTATAATATAACATTTTATGTGTTATACCTGTGTATTAGCTTGTAAAATCAAGTCAAATTTTTTTTCCCACTAATATAACCATGTCACATTATATCTACCAGATACAGTGGACAAAGCTTAAAACACATCCAATTTGTTTGGTAAGTTGACCATTTCTTATTTGCTTGCCCTGAACACCCTATAATAGGAAAAGTTGGGGTCTGAACGGGTATGTTTACTTATGCAGATGCTTGATAAAGTTGAAATTGAGATGAAAACATGTCAAGATCCTCGACCACCCAATGGACCGTCTCCCATAGCACTTGCTGCAGGCCAAAGGTTAAATTCAGTTTTTTTTTATTTGTTATCCAGAATTAAAGGGGTTTTCCAGCCCCAAAATGATCTCCACAGGATAGACCATCAGTATGTGATCTTTGGGGATCCAGTGGTTTCAGGGAGTTACAGCGCGGTTCCTATTACCTGATTAGGAGCTGCTCCCACAAGTTTCCAGGCCACTAGCTAACATTTGATCTGTGCGGGGTCTAGTCGTCGGACCTCCACAGATCACATACAGATATATGACCTATCTGGTGGTAGGTCATCAGTATGAAAAAAATCAGTTTAGGGCTGGAAAACTCCTTTTAAAGATTTTGATAGTTTTTTTTTTTTTTTTGGCGGGGAGAGCACTGTGATACTAGATTTTTTTTTTTTTTTTTTTTTAATTATTATTTTTACTTTTTTTTCCCATGTATTAGTGAATATGGCTTTGCAGAGAAAGTTGTAGAGGGCATGTTCCTAGAGATTGGCTGTGTAATTATCAAGATTGAGTCACAGACATTTCGTGCATCAGTACAGCTTTGGCAGCTGCAAGGTTACAGTGTTAGTCCAACGTGGCAGCAGAGTGATTTACGTTTCACTCGCCTTACCCATCCCCAAAGAGGAGAGGTAACTGTTAGATCCTAAAAATACTGAACTAAAATGAGCCGTAAAACAGTATGTATGTTATTCTGTCTGATTGTGACTTTGTGTTGCAGGTTCTGACGTTTAAACAAGTAACATGGCAGACGTTACGCATTGAAGCTGATGCATCTGAAATTTGTGAAGATGCCCCAAGCACTCCTCTACGTTTACTCACCAATGGTGGAAGACTGAATGTTGCACTTAAAAGAAGGGTAAGCAGAAATACAAGATAGAATAATAGTTACATAGTAGATGAGGCTGGATGAAGACACCAGTCCATCAAGTCCAGCCTATAACCCTACAGTACCCTACAGTGTTGATCCAGAGGAAGGCAAAAAAACCCATGAGGCTTATGCCAATTGCCCCATTTCAGGGGGAAAATTCCTTCCTGACTCCAATCTGGCAATCAGCATAAAACCCTGGATCAACTTGTCCTTAACAAAATCTAGAACCCATAACCTGTAATATTGTTCTGTTCTAGAAAGACATCCAAGCCCTCTTTGAACTTGTTCAATGAATTCACCATCACCACTTCCTGGGGCAGTGAGTTCCATAGCCTCGCTGTTCTTACAGTAAAGAATCCCCCTCGATGTTGCTGGTGAAAATTTCTCTCCTCCAGTCGTAGAGGATGTCCCCTTGTCACTGTCACTGGCCTAGGAGTAAAAAGATCATTAGAAAGTTCTTTGTGCTGTCCCTTCATGTATTTGTACATTGTTATTAGGTCTCCCTGTAGACGTCTTTTTTCTAAACTGAATAACCCCAAGTTTGTTAATCTATTGTTGTACTCCAATCCACCCATTCCCCTAATAATTTTGGTTGCCCTTATCTGCACTCTCTTTAGTTTGATTATCACCTTCTTATATACTGGGGCCCAAAATTGTGCGCAATAGTCTGTGTGCCCATACCAGTGATTTGTATAGAGGCTTAATTATATTCTTCTCATGAGAATATATATACCTCTTTTGATACATCGCATAATTAATTTTATTTGCCTTGGCGGCAGCTGCCTGGAACTGGTTACTAAAGGTAATAATAGGGGAGATTTATGCTAACAACACAAACTAATAGCAGTCTTTTGAAAATCGGGAACACTAAAGAATTTATATGTATTTATGAACATACTTGCTGCAAAAATATTGCCAGTCCAACCAGGAGAACAGGGACACTTAAAGAAAAAAACTGTTCTGTAATCATGGGTCAGGAATTTATTTTATTTGAATTATTTCTTTATGTTCCTGAGATATTTAACATCAATTTAAATAAAACATGGAACATCAAGTAACTTTTTTTTTTCGTTCCAGACTAAAGATTGTATGGTCCTGTCTTCCAAGCTATCATTCTTCTTAGATGAACTGCTTTGGGTTCTCACAGACTCTCAGCTACGAGCATTGCTCTCATACTCAAAATCCCTAAGTGAAGCTGTCCAAAAATCAGTGAGGCAAAAAAAGCAGATCGGTGTGGGACAGGTAAGAGGTTTAATTTCTTCAAAAGAAGTGTAGGTCAGTCTACTTCTATACCTGTGACCCAATTGCGAAAAATATATTTTGTTTTTCAGGTTCCATCCCCTACTACTACTCCACCGTGGTCAGTTTCCTCTAGGAATTCTAGCACTTCTAGTCTTGGACAGTACTTTGACAGATTTGATGTGAAGGAAACCTCGTATCACCTACTTATCTCAAGGCTAGAAATACACGTGTGTGATGAAAGTCAAACAAGGGGCACAGGTAGGGCTAGGCAACTAATCACAAAATACCCAAACCTGAAAGTCAGCTCAGTTGACCAACTTGTTCGCATGAATTATTTCAATTATTTTGCTTCCATATCATCCTGTCAATCACTGCCTTTGTCCAAAGGATATGTCATTAACTGTTCATCAAATCAGGATTGCTGTTATTGTAATATATAAATACATTAATAGTAATATATACCAGTTATATATGTTATACCTGGTGTATGTATCTTGAACTTTAACACCTTGCCCTGCAGACTCAGCAAATTGTTCATATAGTAGTGGGGGTGGGGTACAATATACTCTGACACTGTACACATGTCCTTTCCTTATAATGTATGCTGTATACAGTGCGGTACTCTAGTATATACAGAGCTGTACATTTGGATGCCCATTCCCTTATAGTTTATACTGTGCACTCCGCTGCCCAGACTATTACATGGATATATACATAGAGAGTACACAGAGTATTACATGGGATATATAATTAGGACTATAGGACTAGGCAATTAATCAAGAAATAACTTGGCATGGTGTGGCATGTAAAAGGGGTGTCCCAAAGTAATCGTTCATTAATCATAATCTAGTTAAAATGTTCAGTTAATCATGATTTTGATTCTGGTCATCATCGACATGCCCAAGGCACAGATACATGTATTTGAATATAATTCATGTGGGTGAAAAAGATAACTGCAGATAATTAGGGTGCTTTGCAAATAGCTACTGTACAAAATTACGTAAAACAGTGATAAAAGCAAAGTAATATTTAAAAACATTTGTGTTTTTTTAAAAACTTTCAATACTACAGTACAGAGCAACTTTATTGTTTTAGAGAAGTGCACCTCTAGAAGTTGTTTGGATAGTAACCCTGCTTGGTGTATGGAAATCGTATTCCCTATTGCCCTCATGCAGGTGATGTGCATGGCATGTTCTCAGAATGGGCTAGTAGAACCTATGGAGAGGTTGTACTTGACTTTGCCTATAGAATATCATTTTGGCAGCCAGTAACTTCTACTAGATGAATATCAGTGCGACTGGCAATGTTTGGCTATCATTATGGTTCTCATGCCAGTAAGTTGGTTTCCAAACAAAGTGTAGGATACAAGAAGACTGACAGTTTGAAATAAATCTTGTTTATCAAGCGTTAGAATTTCCCTTTTCTGGGAAAGGAATATGTATATAAGTCCTCAATGGTGGAAAAGAGAAACTTGTTCTAGCGCCAATTTTTCAGAAGGTAGCTCCCTATAGATCAGTGTCTGGTTTTCCTGAAACTTAGTGGCATAATGTAGGAATAAAGCCAATCCAGAGTAACTCCTCCAAAAGGAAGAGGAACCTATCTGCAAACAGTTGTGCAAAGCTGGCTTGCTGGGTGAGAGGTCATAGACGTATGGCAGAGGGGGGTACTATGTCTCCTTAAGGAGACATTTACTCAAAGAGGCTGCTTTGCAGCATACAGGAACTTATTAGACAATGCATGTCCTGCTAAGTATTCTGGGTAAGGAATATGTATATAAGTCCTCCTTGGTGGAAAAGGGGAACATGCTGTAGATCCACTTTTCAGAAGGTAAGCACCTATAGATCAGTGCCTGTTTTTCCTGAAACCTAGTGGCATGCCCACATTATAAATAATATATCCAAGCCAGAATAACTCCTGCAAAAGCAACAGGAACCCATTCGCAGACAGCTTTTTCAAGGTTATTGCCTCTCATCAGTGCACAGCAAGTTTCCCTTTTCCACAAAGAAGGACTTGGAGTTACATAAATCTTTCCTATAATTTTTAGCTGGGCATACATGGTCTTATAAGTCCCTGTAGACCTATAAACTGGCCTCTTTGAGGTAACTTCTCCTTAAGGAGACAAAGTAGCCCTTCTGACCCATGTCTGTGACCTCTCACCCAGCCAGTACCCTGCTTCACACTGATGAGAGGCAATAACCTTGAAATAGTTGTCTGTGGTTGGGTACCTCTTCCTTTTGGAGGAGTTATTCTGGGTTGCCTTTTTTTCCAGATAATGCCACTAGATTTCAAGAAAAACAGGCATTCGAGAGCCTGATTTTTGTGAAGAAAAAGTGTATTTTCAATTGTACCATTCAATGGTACAATTTTTGGGAAGTGAAAAGGAAAAAAAAATGCAATTTCTCTATTGTTTTTGGGTTTTGTTTTACATTGTTCACTGTATGGTACAAATGTCAGCTGTTTTCTGTGCATCAGCATGGTTACGTCAGTGCCAAATTTATATAGGATTTTTCATGTTTTACTACTTTACTACACCCAAAAAACAGCGATTGGGTCTTCACTGAGGCTGCAGCTCTGTGCATGGAGTGGTATATCCTACGCAGTGGGAAAAAACAGCCAAAAGGAGAGGGTCCATGAAGAAGCACTATGCTGCTGGAGCACTCCCCTATCCAGGAGCTGATCAAAGATACAACACCCTCGCATAAAGAGGAAGAGGAAATCTTCGTGGACGCGCCACACAACCTGGATTACAAGCAATTGGCCATAGAAGTGGCATATTGAAAGATGCAGATTAAATGAGCGCACAGAGTGGGACAGACACAGATGCCTCCCGACTCTCCCAATGAGCAGAAGCAGATAACAGACCGTGGCAAGTTATTGTGTGGTTTCTAGATTACAATGACAAGGAAGACACTCTCGGGGCCAATAGAGCCCTCAAAGAGCAATTGCGAATCCAAGGTCATTGTGTCTTACTTTCTGGTGATATTTCAGCGGAGGTGAACAGCAAATGTAGAGCCTACAGTGTTGTCTGCTCTGACCTATACAAACACAATATCCTCTTTCAATTGGCCTACCCAACAATCTTACGTGTTCGTTGCATGGGTGGCTCTTTTTAACTTTTCACTTCAGTGGTGGAGGCAGCTGACATCTTAACTATGTGGGCCACTGGTGGTGGTGTCAAGACCACATTGGCAATGCAAGATCAGGCGTACACATCCTCTGGAAGCAGGGACTGGCCACTGGGAGAAGGACAAGAAAAGGTCCTGGAAGGAGCAAAGGGACAGCGCGTGACGCCTGTTAAGCAGTACAAGCCTTGGGAACAGCTTTGGATCCCTGTTGGATACCCTACCTGCCTGGGCCAGGGAGAAGCCGGATGTTTTGGACGTTTCTTCACTGTGCTTCTATCCTGCCCAGGATGCACTCAACACCAGGCTAGTAAGTTTTGAAGATTTGATTGTCTCAGACCATGCCCCAGTGCTGCTGGGTTTGCGAGATTCATTCTCAAAAGTAACTGATATAATCTGGCGGTTCCCCGATTAACAAAAGAAGAAAAACTTCCTAAATTTGATGACAGGTTGGTTGTTTGAATTCCAACAAACCAATCAAGCTCATGTCTCCAATTCCCAACTTTACTGGGAAACAGGGAAATCTGTTTTGAGAGGTAGGCTTATGACGCATGTCAGTGGCCTCTGTAAGGTAGTCCAGACACAATATGTCAAGGCTAATACAGATGTGCAAACCATGTACAAAGTTACTGATCCTCCCCTAAGGAGGATACAGAGTTCAGTGGTTGGAGGCAAAGAAGGAATTCGAGATTTGGGCTGAGAGACATGAGATCATGCATAGATCACAAGCAGGAGGTGACCTATTACTGCTTTGGAGACAAAGCTGGGAGAATATTGGCCAATTTAGCTAGGAGTAAATGGCAGACATAACATGTGTATAACATCACACAACCTGCTGGTCATATGACATCCAATCCAAAGCTGATAGTCCCCCAGGGCCTGTACTATCATTCAGTGCTATATAGTGAAGATGCTAACCTGATCCCAGTAAGGGACTCTCTGCTGGAAGAGCTTGGCATCCCAAAACTCACCCAGGAACAGCTTGACTTTATAAATAACCCTATTACAGCTGAAGAAGTCCACGAGACTCTAAAACATTTGGTTATAAGAAAGGCCCCTGGACCTGATGGCTATATGGATATGGGAGAGTTTTACACGGCCATGGAAACACAAATAGTTCCGGTCCTAACGGCCTCTTTAACTCCCTGCTTCAGGGGCACTTCTTACCATGCTCCAACGTTGCCAACATACAGCTCATCCCAAAATAGGGCCACTACCCCAATGACCAGGGATCGTTCTGCACAATTTTGCTAATTAACCATTATCTTAAACTCATGGCTAAGATAATGGCTAATAGACTGGCAGATGTAATGCCAACATTGATAACGCCAAATGAGGTGGGATTTATCAAGGGGAGATCAGCGGTAACAAATGTTTGCCGAGTGCTGTTGACGCTTGATGTGGTGGAAGACAATATAGTGGGATCACTTGCTCTGGTCACCCTCATGCTGAGAAGGTATTTGACTGGGTTAGATGGGGGTGGCTGGAGCAGTTTTGACTGTCCCTTTCGTTCTTTTATAGCTACACTGTACAGAAAGGAGATGGCTCAGATACGCAATACGGCCACCTATCGTCGGCCTTGCCGCTCCAGAGAGGCACAAGACAGGGCTGTCCCTTGTTGTCCCTACTTTTTAATCTGGTTTTGGAAGGTACACAATCTTTTAGGGGCATTAATGTAGGAGGGACCATATTGCGGTCAGCGCTTTTCGCAAACAACATTTTGCTAATTATTTCCCACCCACTGAAGGATCTAGCCAAGATCCTGGACCTAGGGAAAACCTATGGAACAGCCTCGGGATTTAAATTAAACCTATCAAAGTGCGAGGTTCTGTTCCTCGGGGTCCCTAGACAGGCTGTATCTGGATTAATGAACCTTCTGGGCATTCCAGTGGCTGGGCAGTATGTAAAATACCTGGGTATTAATTTAGGTCGCACTTCAGATTCAGTCTATCTCCTTAATTCCCCCCTCCCCCCCCCCCCCTCTTTTTGCCAAAATAACTAATAAGTCCCGGAGGAGCATTTTTTGCCGTTTTGGATGAGACAGCTGCAAGAGGTCAAGGTGACAAAAAATTGTGGATTTGGCATTCCCTATGTAGGGCAGTCCTAAACGAGGTATGGCAATATGTGTCATGGCTAGGGCTATTTATGCCTTTAACCTGACTCTACACCATCCAATAGGCTCACAATGGGGTGACATAATGTTGGTGCGACCAATGGTTGATTATATATTGGGGAGCTGTTTACGCGTTGACATCTACTACTGTATACTGTGATACTATAAAGGTGGCACTATATAGCTTTCTCCTCAACATGACATAGGTGGTGTGATTTATGATTTATTTTTATTGTCATTTATTATTTGTGTTTTGTCTTAATTTTGATATTTGAGTAATTCAGACATGTGAATGTATACCGCTTGCCTTCTAGAGCACAGGTGTCAAACACAAGGCCCGCGGGCCGAATCCGGCCCGCTGCCTTCTGTTATCCGGCCTGGCCTCACGCAATACAAGAGCAATAAAGATGGCGGCCACCTCACTTCGCCTCATTAGCGGTGCGTCCCTGGGCGGCCGCCATATTTATTGCCTCAGGCGGCACTGTCCCTCACTGTCTGGGGGGCGGCATTTTTCTATTCAATGTAAACCAGCCCAGGACAGGCCGCTTTTAAAAAAAAAAAAAAAAAAAAAAAAAGCTGGGCGGGGCCTGGCCTGGGCTGGTTTACGAGACGTCGCATCTCAGCACAGGCGGCGATACAATGACTTCATCACGCCGCCTACGCTGAGACACAGACGTCGTGGACAAGAAGAGGCGGCGGCTGCATCAAGGCATCGCAGGTGAGTATAACTTTTTTTTTACATATAAATAGGAGTATCCCCAGCAGGTCACGGCCTATTTATTTACCAACCCTGCGTCTGCTGTGGCCGCCCCCGCTTCTCCTTCTGCTATGGGACGCAAAAAGGGAAGTGGATGCCGCTGTGAGCAGCCGCCGGCATCGGTAAGTGAGGTCACGGGCATCGGTAAGTGAGGCCGCGGGCCGCAAATACTACTATTATTATACTCCAGGTTCTTTTCAGACCCCGAAGTATAATAATCGGAGGCCCAGGGGAGGTGAGGGGACATAAAAACATATCCTACTTACCTCTCCTGCGATCGGTGTTACTCCGAGCAGGCTTGAGGCCTCTGGTGACGTCATCAGGTCGCGTCGCCGGCCTGATCACGTGACGTGCGCGCGCAATTAAACAGGGCCAATGCTGCAAGGAGTGCACTGGTGTCCAGGATAGGTAAGTAACACTGGTTTTTATGTTTTTTTTTGTCTGAAAAGACTCCAGAGTATAATAATAGTTAATGGTTTGGCCACTGTGGAGCATAATACCAGTACAGGGGCCACTATGGAGCATAATACCAGTGCAGGGGCCACTATGGAGCATAATACCGTGTGCAGTGGCCACTGTGGAGCATAATACCGTGTGCAGGGGCCAATATGGAGCATAATACCATGTGCAGGGGCCACTAGGGAGCATAATACCGTGTGCAGGGGCAGCTGCGAGTCATAATACAGTGTGCAGGGACTGCTGTGGAACATTATAGTGTGTGTAAATGGGGCGCTATAAATAGGGGCTATGGCGCCTGTTTATATTGTACGCTGTCTAATAGCTCGCTTAACTGTTAAGGAGAAGTTACTTTTATACACGTGTAAAATAATCTTGGCCCTTCAAGGTACCCCGTGAGGCTGAAGTGGCCCCCAGTGAAAATGAGTTTGACACCCCTGTTCTAGAGAGTCTCTGCGTACCCAATGTTTTGCATTGTATTAAATATGAAAATAATAAAATAAAATAAAAGAACAACAAATAGCTTTCTGTTGTCATATTCTAAAGCCCATAACCTTTTTTTTCACTTTTTTGTTGATAGAGCTGTTTGAGGGCTTCTTTGCATTGCAGGATGTAGTTTTAGTGATACCTTTCTAGGGAACTTAGGATTTTTTGATCACTTTTTACAACCCCAATTCCAAAAAAATTGAGACATTGTGTAAAATGTGAAGAACTCAAGAATGCAGTGATTTGTAAATCTCATGTAACTGATAGCGGTCAGGGTAAGGTTACCTGACCGCTATACATCTCAAGCATGAGAGATCGTCACTCATCTCTGCTTCCTGTGGAAAGGGGCCTGGCGTTATGTGGGCTGGCATTATGATGCCGCCGTGCCCCTTTCCAATAGAAGCCTGCCCAGGGGAGGTGATTAAAAATAACAAAGTCTTATTCTCTCCTCACCCAGGCTTTTGACAATTCTCAGTGTGCACTACAGGTATCTTCTGGCCTGCAACTGACGTCACACGCCTCAGGTGTTACTGCTGGGGCCTGTTATGATGTCAGCGCACCCCACATAACCGTCGAGGCCCAATCTCAGGCCCCAGCGGTGACCCCCTGGGGCGTGTGACGTCACTCGCAGACAGGAGAGGCCCGAACATGGTGCTGAAGAGAGCCAGATAGAGTGAAGATGCCCTGGAGAGGTGAGGCAAGGTGAGTATAAGTGTTGTTATTTTTTACTCACCTCTCTGGGCCTCTACTTACTGTACTCTGGGGTCTGAGGAGACACCGATGTATAACTGCATCAAAACAAACTGAAGGGCCAAAGCATATTGTTCTGGGGTGTGGTGGGGGGGACTCTTGGGAGGATATTATATTGTGTGGGGCTATTGTGAAAAAATATACTGTGTGGGGCAACTGTGGAGCATTATACTGTGGGGTGATTCTGGGGAACATATACTGTGTGGGGCCACTGTAGGAAGCTTATTATACTATTTGGGCAGCATTATACTGTGTGGGGCCATTGTGGAGAATTATACTGGGGGGGCCTCAGGGGAGCATATTATACTGTGTGGGCTCCCTTTACTATTTACAATACATGCCATCTGTTTTATAGCAGCCATGCAATGTTATTACAAGCTCTAATTACATTGCACGGTCACTATAAAACAAATGCTGTGTAATGTAAATAGCGAAAGGGTCGGGGCGATCGCAAAAGCAGCTGATTAGCAGGGGCCCTGCGTGTTGGACCCCCACTGATCTCTTAGACTGTGAGGATCCCCCAGGTCAGCTGTTTACCAGAGCACACAGCTCCCTGTATTGTTCACATTGTTCACAAGACTTTAGTTACGCCACTGCATGTAACCATATTTAATTCACAATAGAACATAGAACACGTATCAGAAGTTGACAGTTTTTTTCCATTTTATTTGAATAAAGTAAGACAATAAGATATTGATGTAGGGCTGGACGATTATCAAAATTTCAAATTAATCTGGTGATGATTATTTTGGTCACGACCCTTTTAAACCATACCTGTTTTACATTATGAGTATGTGTTGGGCAAATCTCTCGAGGTTCACTCGACGACTTTGTTCGGCCCAAACACGGCTGAACCAAAACTGCTTCCCACCTTCGGTAGGTGGCGCAGATTTTAAAAAGTTTCAATATTTTACGCAAAATCACATTTATACATTGTATGTAAATGGCATATTAAATCTGCCCCAATGATTTCTGGAAGTATTCCTGAGCCTATTCAGTAGGGCTGGGCGATTTATAAATCAAAATCGTGATTAATCGGGCATATAATAGATGAGGTTGGATGAAAACACAAGTCCATCAAGTCCAACCTAAAACCCTACAGTGTTGATTCAGAGGAAGGCAAAAAACCCCATGTGCCAATTGCTCAATGAATCAGAAATTTGGGAAAATTCACATTTTTAAAAATAGGAAATGCTCTGCTTTTCTGACAGCTAGTCATAATACCTAAATTAGTTAATAAATATAATTGATTATAACTGCTTTATGTTGGCATCATGTTTTAATTATCTGAATTTATTTTATGTTAGAAGGCTTACAAGTCTAACTGAAATTTTCAAAATTTACAAGAAAATTTCTCAAACCCGTTTTTTTTAGAGACCTCTTCAGTTCTGAAGGGCATTTTAACCCCTTAATGACCGAGTACATAATAGTACGTCCTGGCCTCCTGGGCCTTAACGGAAATACTGTAGATGTACTATTACATCCCTGCCCGGCCTGGGAACTCCAAACGGGGGCCTTTACCACTTAGATGCCGTGTTCAAACATGACCACGCCATGGGTGGGGGGTGTCTAGCTGGAGAGCGGAGCAGACATGCTAAGCCTGTGCTCCCGCTCTAAATTCCCGACACAATGTGTAAACCAACTTTTACTCTTTGCCTACACCCCTGGCCCCTGTGGATACTGTTGGGGTTTTCCTTGCTCATTTTTGAGGACTCTGTTGGGTCGGTAACGATCCAATCTGTAGCATCCAGTCTCAAGAAATGAGGCGTTGGCCATCTTGGGCCTACCGCCAACACCTACGCCAGAATCTGTCCTGCTCTGGTGGACCAATGCCATTGCCTCCCACCCTGCTAAACTACTGCCTAAAGACTTATATACCCCGCCTGTGCACCCAGGTCAGCGGCTACCTTTTCTGTGGCAGTGTACCTCCTGAATGCGAGCTGGACTTCCTCACTGGTCGAGCTCACCGGTCCCACCTTCTCTCCTCCCGGCACCCTGACTCTTGGCTCCTTCAACAGAGCTTCTACACTCACCTCCGACGCAGCGGATGTCCCCGCTCTGCTGTGAACCTACGTGGTCTTGCTTTCCTGGATCCGGGAGAAGTCAGCTACACCTCTCCTGAGCTCCCTGCTGGTGCTCCTTATATTGTTCTAAAACTGGTTACATGTTCGCCCACCTGATGCGGGATGGGAGGAACTAATTTCATCCATCATGGTCAAGATTGGTCAAACTAAGACCACGGATATTTACGCTACTCCAAAACAATCTAAAAAATCACAGGCAGGCATTGATAAATATCTTAGAAAGAAATCGCCTCTTCACCCTACACCTGCAGCAAAATACTCTCTGGCTATATCTGACCCTGCAGAACCATCTGATGCAAAGAGCCTTATGGATAGTAATGCCTCTGATTCCACCTCCAGAAGCTTATGAAAAAACACTGCAATGGTCATGAAGGGACTGGCTGACATAAAGCAGGATGTTTGGGGTATTGGTTCCAGAGTAGAACTGGAAGATACACAGACATCGCTTTTGGCTCATGGCAAAGCTACCTCTATGGAGTTTACAGCTTGACAAGCCCACCTGATCTTACAGAAGGCATGTTTCACACCTGATGTCACCTACAAGGGGCACAGAATCACCTTCTTCGAGGATGTGACTCTGGCCAAACGGCGTCAATTGAAGGCGCTCACGGATCGCTTGAGAACACTAAAGACGCTGTACAGTCCCTGACAGAAGTTTTGTCGCTTATCCATGTTGTGGAATCAAAAGCTTATAACCTGACTTTAAATTCATCCATTGGTTTTAGAAATTACTTATATGAAAGCTGAAACCCTCCCAAATTATTTTTTGGTTAAGAAAATAAATTGGCTTCACTGCTGAAATATTCATCATTTAATGAACACAGGTCAGATTTTGGCAAGACAAAAGTTTTGTCGACTTGTCATATAATGCACCCAATCCTAGTTTAAAGCCTCACCTGTGCTCACTAATTGATCGGTTAATTAGTGGGTGTGTATAAAAATAACTCCAGCACCCCAGACCTTCACTTGAACTGCAACTTCACCTCTGACAACATGCCAAAAATCAACCCTGCGACCAAAGCCTTGATTATCAAGAGGCTGAAGACCAGATCCACTGCAGAGGTGGCTGGCACCTTTAATGTGTCTCTGCGTCAAGTACAAAGAATTAAAAAAAAGATTTGAATAGACTGGAGATGTTTTTGACAAGCCCAGGTCTGGCAGACCACGCAAGACAACTGCTCAGGAGGAACGTTTGTTGGTTAGAAAATCAAAAGCCAGCCCCTCTTCCACTACAGCAGAGCTCCAACAGGCCTGGTCACCTCAAGTCCCTGTGTCAACTAGAACAGTGTGTAGGATTCTGTCTCGAAATGGCCTCCATGGTCGAATCAGTGCCCAGAAGCCAGCACTAATCAAAAGGCAATTAAAAAAAACATGTGGCATTTGCCAAGGCCCATAGCCTGCTAAACGGATGGACGCTGGAAAAGTGGCAGAAGGTGGATTTCTCAGATGAATCTTCAGTTGAATTACACCACAGCCACCGCAAATACTGCAGGAGACCTACTGGAGCCCGTATGGATCCAAGATACACCCAGAAAACAGTTAAGTTTGGTGGTGGAAAGATCATGGTCTGGGGTTACATTCAGAATGGGGGTGTGCGAAACATTTGCAAGGTGGAAGGCAATATCAGTAGCCTAAAATATCAAGAAGTATTAGCTTCCTCTTACATTCCCAATCATAAAAGGGGTCAAATTTTGCAGCAGGATGGTGCTCCATCTCATACATCCATCTCTACATTAAAGTTCCTCAAGGCAAAGAAGATCAAGGTGCTCCAGGACTGGCCAGCCCAGTCACCAAACATGAACATCATTGAGCATGTTTGGGGTAGGATGAAAGAGGAAGCTTGGCAGACAAAACCAAAGAATCTTGATGAACTCTGGGAGGCATGTAAGACTGCATTCTTTACTATTCCTGATGACTTCATCAATAAATTGTATGAATCATTGTTGAAACACATGGATGCAGTCCTTCACGCTCATGGAAGTCACACAAAATATTAAATATGTCTCTAACAACTTCATTCACCAATGTTATGAAACATATCTTTGTTTTTGAACAAAATTATTGGTTTGATTTTCACATTACTTTATGTGTACGACAAAACTTTTGTCTTGCCAAAATCTGACCTTTCTGTGTTCATTAAGTGATGAATATTTCAGCAGTGATGCCAATTTATTTTCTTAACCAAAAAATCATTTGGGAGAGTTTCAGCTTTCATATGAGTCATTTCTAAAACCAATGGATGAATTTAAAGTCAGGTTATAAGCTTTTGATTCCACAACATGGATAACCGACAGAACTTCTGTCAGGGACTGTATAAGTGGCTCTTCCCATTGGCAATTCCTACAACTTTGATGGTCGTCAGTACAACATACGCCACCCAGACGATCTGCTAGCTGCATGCCCCTCTCTAGAACTGGATCCAGCCACTATACCATCTTGGCTCATTTTCACTGACGTTGCCTCTCTTCTTGACCTGCCTAGAATCGAAGTCTGAAAAAGACCTAAGTCAAAATCCCAAAAGAAGAAGGTGCATGTGGAGCCGGACTGGGACCTTTCTAATTTGAGTATTATGATTCTCTTATTTTTTACCTTATGTTCTTGATCTATGCCATTCTATTCCTTTAGTTGATGTTCCATAATCTTGCCATCCCTTAGCTGGGACAGGACTTTATCTCTACTTTCACTAGTTGATTACTTCCGTGTACGCATATAGTACACAGCATTCAGCTTGCCCTGCTGTCTGCTCCCCACCTTCACACTGTGGTTCAGTGCACTACTTAACTTATCTTCCCTAATTCTGCTGTCATTTTGCAGTTATTTGTTTTTTATATTTTGATCTTCTGTTTGACTGTTATTCTCTTTTTATGTCTCATATTAAGATTACGTCATGGGATGTCAAGGGTCTCAACTCCCCTACCAAGCGCTCCCAGGTACTTCATAACCTCAAAAGGATTGGCTCCTCGATCCTTCTCCTAAAAGAAACATGTTTCCTAGAAGGTAAAATGCCCAATTTTTCTTGGGTCTCCCTATGTAAGCTGGTTTCACTCTTGCAACAGCATGACGAAGAAAAATAGCAGCCTAGCTTTTAAATCTAACGTCCCTTTTTCTCTCATCTCTCGCTTGAGTGACGACCAGGGCGGATATCTGTGTTTTAAAGGCCGTGTAGCTAACACCCTAATTACTTACTGCAACGTGTATACCCCTAATGTAGGCCAAATCTCATGGTTGCTTGCCACCCTACATATATTCTCTATGTTTGCTGAAGGCCTTCTACTGTATGGAGGTGACTTTTGATGTAGCTCTCCAGGATTCCTCCACTGGCTCTTATTCCCACAGTTTTGCTGCTTTCTGCAAACTCTCAAAACACCCCTCTTCTCTATATCTTGTAGACACATGGAGAACTTTCCATCCCACTGCCAAATATTACACGTTTTACTCTAATCCCCAGAAATCATACCAACGCCTGGATTATATTTTTATAACCAAACGTCACCTTATCTTGTCCTCTCCTTCCATAGGCATCATAACTATCTCTGACCATGCCCCTATGTCCCTGCAGTTGGAGATATGTTCACATCCACACCCACCTCGCAGTTATGTTTGGAGACTTAATGAGACACTGCTCTGCTCCAAAGATGCTTGTCAAACCATAGAAAAAGCTTTAACTGACTATTTTAAAGAAAATGTCACTCCAGATGTCCAGCCTAAAGTGATATGGGAAGCACCTAAATCTGTGATCAGAGGGGTCTTTTTTTTTTTTTTTTTTAAATAATATTTTTTATTTTATTGTTGATTCTCGTATAACAAATGAGAATATATGCAAACAGTTTGCAGCAGTGCACAAAGTCATATAAAGTACATCCAACATAGTACATTTGTATCAGTGCAGGCTGTGTAATATCAATAAACTCAATTTATGGAATAATCAATCCTAAATATTACTGAGCCATATGGGGCGCAGCCTAGGCTTGTAATACAAAAAGGTAGAACATTGAATGAGAAAAGGTGGTAGGTAAGGGGCAGAGAGGACTGACATAGATAAGAAGAGAGAGAGAGAGCAACGAGGAGATGGGAAGGGGGGAAGGGGTAACAAGGGAGGGATAAATAGGGGATACATTAATTACTTCAAGTAGGGTAGTGGGGTGATATAGGGTAGATAGTATAGACCCATGTGTGGAGGGAGGCGGAGATGAAGGAGGGGATAGGTGGAGAGAGGAGGAGGGAGGTCAGAAACTAGGGAGGAGGAGGAGGGAGGGGGAAGGGGGAGTGAGGGAGGGTGGTGGTGGGGGGGGGAGTGGGGGGACTCATAGTCTCAGCTCCTTCCACTTTGCCCAGGTCTTAAGGAAATGGGCATGTGTCCTGGGTTTCCAGCTTGACAATTCTTCGAAGCGTGAGATCTGATTAACTTTTTCCACCCATTCCATTTTTGATGGGGGATCAGTACTTAGCCATTTGCGAGGAATAAGTGAATTGGCAGCTGATAAAAGGAGTGAGATAAGGTTATTTATCGATGGGGTATAGTATGTCGATTGTAGTGAGAGCAGGACCATAGTTGGGCTAAGCTTAAAGGTCGGAGAAGAAAGCTGTCTAATCACTGATTGAATATCATTCCAAAACGGACTAATTACCGGGCACTGCCACCATATGTGCAACAAGGACCCACTCTGAGTCTTACATCTCCAGCAGATGTCAGAATCTGATAGATTCATTTTATGGAGCCATTGTGGCGTATGATACCATCTGGTTAGCAACTTATAGTGAGTCTCCTGTAGGCGCACACAGGTGGAAAAGCCATGAGAATTTCGTAATACCTGTTTGACTTGCTCCTCTGAGAGGACCACACCCAACTCCATTTCCCAAGAAGTTAGGAAAGCCGGTTTGTGTATCCGAACTGGACTGACATAAGTGGACAGGACATATGATGTCTTGGTCAAAAATTTATTTCGAGCTATGAGGTTGCGTTCGAAGGGAGTGAGATCAACTCGTATTGTATTAGTTGTCAGCCAGTCCCGCATATATTTGTGCAGGTGGTGTTTATGTAGAAAGGACAGCGGTTTGTCAGAGACCAGCGATTCCAGTTTTGCGAAATTCACCTCTGCTTTCTCACCAACAGCCTCCAGCAGTCGGTGTGAAGTCAGGCGATGCCACATGTCTGAACAGGATACCTTCGACCTTCCCAACCAATCCGGTACAATGCCTATAGGGCTTAGAGGCGAAGGGGAAGGTGCCAGTGTTTCACAGGCGCCTAACAGAATTAGATCAATTGATTGGGAGCTGCGGCTTGGGGAGCCATACAGCCACAGGTCTACTTGGCAGGCTGGCCCAAATGTGCAGACAGAAAGTTTATGGAACAGTGAGGGTGGTTCCGATGAAGTGAGCTCAATCCAACGCTTCAATTGTATTGCTTTATAATAACCTAAGACATCTGGCATGCCTATGCCACCCGCCACCTTCCTCTTCATCAAGAGACTTATAGAGAGCCGTGGACGTTTGCCACGCCAGAGGAAAGTGGAGAAAAGACTTCTCAATGACTTGAAAAAATACGGGGGGGAGGCGTATGGGCAACATATGGAGTCGGTATAGGATCTTGGGAAGCACATAAGTCTGCAATAGATTTCGTCTACCAAACCAAGAGAACGGCATTCCTTGATAAGAAGCTAACATGGTGCGAATTTCCGTTAGTAATGGCTCAAAATTCTCTGTGTAAATGTGAGACGGATCTACTGTTAGTTGGACACCTAAATATTTAATGGATTTTGAGGTCCACTTAAAGGGCGTGGAGGCGGATACTTGTAGTGACTGTTTAGGGGGGGAGAGAAACATTTAATACCTCCGATTTATCTAGATTGGCTTTATATCCGGAGACTGAGCCATAGCGAGAGAGGAGTTCTACAATGGCAGGGAGCCCTTTCTCGGGGTTGGACACCATAAACAGAACATCGTCTGCAAAGGCGGCGGAATGCATAGTTTGTGTTCCCATTTTAAATCCTGATATGTCTGGGTGAGCACGAACCGCCTGTAATAGGGATTCCAATACTAAAATGAACAGGGAGGGGGAAAGAGGGCAACCCTGTCTGGTCCCATTCGTAATATTGAGGCTGGGGGAAAGTGTGTCATTAATCTTTAAGCGAGCGTAAGGGGAACCATAAAGAGTGAAGATCGCTTCTATATATTGAGGGGGGAAGTAAAATTTTTTTAGCGTAGCTTTCATAAATAACCAGTCCACTCTATCAAACGCTTTTTCAGCGTCTACTCCCAGCAAAACCAGGCTCGAGCGTGTTTTCCTAGCGTGGGTGATAACGTGGAGTAAGCGATGGGAGTTATCCTTTCCCTCTCTGCCCAGAACAAAACCAGCATGATCAGGGTGTAGTAAGGAGGGTAGGAGATGTTTCATTCTGGTGGCCAGTATTTTCGCCCACAATTTAAGATCGAGATTAAGGAGGGAGATAGGCCTATAGCTACCACAGGAGAGGGGGTCTTTCCCTTCTTTAGGAAGCAATGTAATATGTGCTTCTTGTGCTTGGCGGGGGAGTTTTTTCCCAGAGAGCAGGGCATTACAGGATCGAGAGAGATGCGGTAGTAATTCAGATTGGAATACTTTATAGTATTGTAAGGGGAAGCCATCTGGACCTGGGCTTTTCCCTTTAGGGAAGCTATTTAAGACACTTTTAATTTCTTCCAAAGAAATTGAGGCCGTGAGTGTCGCAGCGTCTTCCGCCGACAGGGATGGCAGAGAGAGGGAGTGAAGGAATTCTTCTATCCTATTTACTTTGCTTGTTGTAGCGGTCTCAGGATTATTGGTGTTTAGGTTGTATAGCCCAGTGTAAAATGAGAGGAAAGCCGAGGTTATGTCTTTGGTGGATTTGCGTGTGTTGCCTGCTTGATCTTTTATAACCGAAATGAAGCACTTGGCCTTTCGTTTCTTAATCAGCGAAGTCATAAGCTTACCCCCCTTGTCCCCATGTGCATAGAGCCTGTGTTGGTAGTGAAGAAAATGTTTAGCCGTTCGGACGTTAATGGCATTTTTTAGCTTTTCTCGCAAAGTTTGGAGTTCAGTGCTTCTATTCAACTGTCTACTTGCCTTGCGTGTGTGTTCAATTGCCGCTATGTCTGAGAGAATTTTGTCTAGTTCCGCCTGAGTTTCCCTCTTGACTCTAGAGGCTAGGGATATGAAAATTCCCCTAATTACCGACTTATGTGCCTCCCAAGTAATGGTGGGACAGGTGTCTGCATTAGCATTTATGGCAAAGTACGACTCCATCTGCTGCCTGACGGTCCCAACTAGATCTGGGCGATCCATCAAAGCTTCGTTTAATCTCCAGCACCAATCCTTTTGAGGCAGTTGGCACAGTGTTAACCTAGGCCATACTGGTGCATGATCGGACATCGATATAGAATCAATGCGGGATTGCAGAGAATACGGGGCTAGATCTCTAGTGACAAAGATGTAATCCAATCTCTGGTAAGATTGCCATGGGTTGGAAAAAAAGGAATAGTCCTTCACGGATTGGTTGTGCAGGCGCCAAAGATCGACCAAATGTAGGTCATTTAGGTCTTGCAGGAGTCTACCCAGTGCTTTCTGGGGAATAGAAGATGTCCCTCTAGAGGCATCAAGAGCTGGGTTGAGAGTGAGGTTAAAATCGCCAGCTAGGATTATAGAACCTTCTGCAAAGAGTTCCAGTGTGCGCAGAGCCTCAACAAGCCAAGCCACTTGGCCTTGATTGGGAGCGTAGAAATTGGCAAAGGTGTATTTATAAGTAGCGATAGTGCCTTTTAGTAGCAGAATTCTGCCCTCGGAGTCCTCATAAGTTTGAGAACACTGGAAAGGCACTGAGGAATGAAATAGAATGGAAACACCCCTAGAGGAAGCAGTGGGATTCGTGGAGTGGAAACAAGTGGTGAACATTTTTGTGGGGAGGCGAGGGATTTTCCCTGTTTTGAAATGAGTTTCTTGAAGGAACGCCACATTTGTGTGCAGCTTACGGAGTATGGTAAAAATTTGAGATCTCTTATTCGGGGAGTTTAGGCCATGGGTGTTAAAGGAGGTAAAAACTAATTCGGACATGGTGATTCTGAGACAATGTGAGTCCAATGGGTAAGGAGGGTGAGGGAGATAGGAGAGGTCCGAGGGGAGGGAGAGGAGGGGTATTTGAACCAACAGAGGTTAGGTGGGAAGGTTTGGGTAGAAGGACAACCAGTCGGGGAAGGGGAGGAGTAGAAAGGGAGAAGAAGAAAAGTGAAGAAAGCTTAGAGAGAGATAGAGGAGAGAAAGAGTACAAGAGCTAGGTTGGGCCCAAGATAATGCGCCCGTCAATAGATCAAATATTTAGCGGCAACGCCTGACAGCCGCTAAGCTTTAAACACTTACTCTGTCAATAGACAGAATATAAAAAGGATAGGGGAAACGGAGATGGTCCCAATCGTGACAGCCGATTACCATACCTTACAGGAGTAGATACGTATAGAGGCGTGTAGCAATGGGGACTACATACAGGCAACAGTGTGTAAAAGATGTAGAGGTACACAAGAGATGTGAAAGTTGGAGACATCCTACGGACATGTCTGGGCGGGCGGGGAGGCGGACAGTATGAGAGTACAAGTAGGCTCAGGGATAGTTGCCATAATTGCGCCGAAATGATAATACAACATTAACAACCGAATCAATACAATCCGAGATTACATAAACATCTCCAATGTGGTTATACCTAAATCCCTTATGGGGGTCTATCCCAGCAATATGGTTAGGGTGGTGCACACACCCCTATGTATTAGGGCGGCATAACTTCCCAGGGCATCGGGAATCCCGGCACGGCACCCTGCTATCCAAAGAGCCCACAAACCCGTGTGAGAGCCCCGTTCCCCCCCCCCCCGCCCCCCCACCCAACAACCCGCCACCCCACCCAACAACCTGCCACCCCACCCAACAACCCGCCACCCCCGATATTCCGTTGGTGGTAGTTAGTAGTTAGTAATAGTTAGCTGTTAGTAATGGTTTTTGTGGTAGCCCCTGATAGTTAGCGATAGGTACTAAGTAGTAACAGTTAGTAATGATTAGTACTTGGCAGTTAGTAGTTAGTAGCAAGTAGGCGTAATTAGCAGGTTCCCTGACGTGCCTAGTATACACAGTGCAACATGAAAAATTTGGTTCACTGAGTGAATTATGCTCCATACTAAAGTAATGAACCTCTTCCCCAACCTGGGCTCCCCCCGCCATCCGAGACCACGGGGCCCCACGCGCCTGCGCTCCTCCAAAGCACCATAAGCGCACTACCAGCCCCGAAATCCCGGACGGGGGGTGGAAGGCCCCACAAATACAATTGTTAGTCAAAAAACCACCCCCAGACATGTACATCAAACAACCCAAACAGTTGGACATCTCAGTGAACTGGGGGGGGGGGGGGATGGTAGAGAGTGTCAGAGCTCCAACCTCCAGTTTCCCGGTATAGGGTGCCCGGCACTCCTACTGTGGGTGCTGCAGGGCCCATCGAGCACAAGGCAAACTTCTGGGATAGGTCATGAGGGAGTGGAGGTTGTGGAAAGTATGAGGGGGTGTGGGAGGATAGGTCCAGGGTAGAGGGTACCTTCAACCGCCAGCAGTCCTGGATATGAGTGTAGGATATAGGTACTTCACGTCTGGGCCAGTCCAGTGGGGGGGGAATGGTTCCACAGCGAATTATCAAGAGGTACCTTTCACACACAAGTCAGCTCCACGCAGAGGAACAGCTCAGTGGTAAGATTACCGACATCAAGTGGATTCTTGTATGTGTCTCTTCAAGGAGGGTTTCCTAGGTCTTGGCGACCTGAGACGCTGTTGCAGGCCTTCCTGTTCAAAGCTGGGCAGTGACGGCCAGGAGTGCAAGTCCTCCGGGAGGGACAATCATGAGGGAATCTCCATAGGGGGTATGTTGAGCAAGGCCCAGGCTTTGGAGAGATCTTCTGGTGAACGTATGACTATCCTGCGGCCTTGCTTAAGGACAGACAACCCGAAGGGAAAAAGCCATGCATACTGAAGGCCTCTTTCCCGTAGTGCCTCCAGCAGTGGACGTAACATCCGATGGCGCCAGGTCCTGGTATAGGTGGATCTCTGTTTGGGCATGCATAAGTGGCCTTTTTTCCCTTGCAGCAGCTAGTATAGCAGACGTGTCCGCGGAGGACAGCAGCCCGCAGATTACATCCCTCGGTGGGTCAGCAGGGGAGGGTTTAGGTCTGACCGCTCGGTGGACCCTTTCGATTTGGACCGAGGCTGCCTTTTCTGCACCCACGAGGGATACAAAGATGGCCGACATCACCTCTCTCAGATCCTCAGAAGCGGGAGTTTCCGGAAGGCCCTTGAGGCGCAGGTTCCTCCTGCGGTTCCGATTCTCCAGATCCTCCAGAACATCGTATGTTCTATTCAGGTGGGTATGATGATCGGCGATACGTTGGGCCAGCGAAGAGGAGTGAAGAGTAATCGCTGAGCACGCCGACTCAAGGGAGTCTACTCTTTTGCCCACGGAGTGTATGTCGGCCGTATGTCAGAGAGCTCCGCGAGCACTGGGGCGATTGCTTGTGCCAGAGCCTTGCGAAGGAAGGACTTGGTAATCACCCCGGAGATAGCGTCTGTCCGGTCAGTACCCGACGCGCTGTCCAGATCTGAGTCCTCTGCCACGTCTCCCGAGTGGGCCTCTTCCAGCGCCATCTTGCGCGCCACTGCAGGAGAACGCTGGACTTTTTTGCGAAAGAATTTATGCACCTCCGCTGCGTTATTCTTGCCCGTGGGGGTACCTGGTAGTTCCCCTCTTCTTTCTCTCAGTGTCTTGCCCATTCTTGTCCTCAATTGAGCGTTTTAAGGCAGGTAGTGGCTTAGTGTCTGACGGAGCTGCAGGCTCAGAAGTCCATCAGCATCGACGGTTAGGCTCCGCCCCCGATCAGAGGGGTCTTTATCAGTCTGAGCTCAAGTATTAAAAAAGAAACAATTAAGGAGATAGGCGACCTGCTCTCTCACATTGCGGCCCTGGAGAGTCATCATAAGTGATCCGCTGCTCAAAGAGTTCTCTCTGATTTTTGTGTTGAGAGTGTCTCAGAGATTGTATGAATTTGAGAATAGCTTATTTCTCCTCTTCTCACAAATATTATATGCATGGCAATAAGGTTAGGAAGCTAATCGCGTATTTAACAAAAAAAAAAAAAAAAAAAAGCTCAAAGCTTTGTAGCAGAAATAGCATCACAGTCTGCGACTAGGCTCAAAGACACCATGGATATTGCTTCTGAATTTTGTGCTTTTTATCAGACCCTTTATAATCTGAGACCCGCAGAGACCTCTGTTGAGCTTCAGGACTGCATTGCTCATTTTCAGACCTTCCTCAGGATGCACCTTTCTTCCTAACTGAATTGCAGACTTCACTCTCTGACACTCCCTCAGGGAAATCTCCTGGCCCAGACAGCCTTCCAGCATCTTTCTATAAGCAGTTCAGCTCTATTTTACTCCCACATTTCCTACAGGTCTGTAATTCCATAAATAGCCCATGTCTCCATCATCCCCAAAGAGGGAAAGGGCCCAACCCAATGTGTTAGCTACCACCCTATTTCTCTGATTTAATATGGATGTTAAACTGTATGCTAAGTTACTAGCTAATCGCCTAAAATCCCTGTTACCCTCACTGATTAACCCAGAGCAGACAGGTTTTGTCCCAGGTGGAGAAGGCAAGCATAACATCTTACGCATACTACACCTGATCCAGTCCACTTGGTTCAAACAGACACCATTAATTTTGCTATCGACTGATGCTGAAAAAGCCTTCGTCCGGGTGGTCTGGACCTTTGTGACCCTGGCGTTACAGCGCTTTTGTCTCCCTCCGATGTTTATTTGGAAAATAATGCCCCTTTACTCTCGAACTAGTGCTAATATTAGACTCAATGGCTGCCTTTCCCCCTCATTTACTATCAAGAACGGTACCAGACAAGGGTGCCCCCTTTCCCTATTACTGTTTGTATTAACTTTTGAAACTCTGATCCAGAATATGAGACAAGACCCTGTGTTGCAAGGAGTCAAGTGTAGTGATACCTGGCACCAGACCTCTGAGTTTGTAAATGACCTACTGATTATCCTCACTAATCCCTCTGTTTCTCTCCCCTGCGTAGCTTCTATTCTTTTTTTTTTTTTTTTTTTTTTTTTATTTTTGAGTTGGAAGGGACCTCAAGGGCCATCGAGTCCAACCCCCTGCAAGTGCAGGTTTTCCTAAATCATCCCAGCTATATATTTATCCAGTTTCCACTTAAAGATTTCCATTGATGAAGAGCTCACCACCTCCCGTGGCAGCCTATTCCACTCTCTCACTACCCTCACTGTCAGAAAGTTTTTCCTAATGTCTAATCTGTATCTCCTACCCTTTAATTTCATCCCATTGCTTCTTTTACTTCCTTCCGCTAATGAAAATAAGGTAGATCCCTCTGCACTGTGACTACCTTTCAGATATTTGTAGACCGCTATTAAGTCTCCCCTTAGCCTTCTCTTCTGCAAACTAAACAATCCCAGTTCTTTTAGCCGTTCCTCATAGGACATGGTTTGCAGACCTTCCACCATTTTGATTGCTCTTCTCTGCACTTGCTCCAATATATCGATGTCTTTCTTGAAATGAGGCGCCCAGAACTGTACACAGTTTTCCAGGTGGGGTCTGACCAGGGCAGTGTACAGCGGGAATAATTACCTCTCTTGATCTAGATTCAATGCTTGTCTTGATACATCCCAGAATTTTGTTAGCCTTTTTTGCAACAGCACCACACTGTTGGCTCATGTTGAATTTGTGATCTACTATTATGCCCAAGTCCTTTTCCCCTGTGCTATCACTTAGTTCTATTCCTCCCATACTATATATGCTTTTTACATTTCTGTTACCCAGATGTAGGACTTTGCATTTGTCACTGTTAAATACCATTCTGTTCGCCTCAGCCCATTGTTCCAGTGTGTCTAAGTCCTTTTGAATACACTCTCTCTCCTCTAGTGTTGACTATTCCTCCTATCTTCATATCATCTGCAAATTTTATGAGTTCCCCAATAATTCCATCGTCCAGATCATTTATAAAGATATTAAAAAGTACTGGGCCCAGGACAGAGCCCTGCGGCACCCCGCTCTTTACTTTCTTCCAGTTCGATGTATAGCCATTTAGTATTACTCGTTGTGCCCGATCTTTAAGCCAGTTGTGAATCCACCTAACTGATTTTTTATCAAAGCCATACTTAATCATTTTTTCAATAAGAATGTTATGTGATACTTTATCGAATGCCTTACTGAAATCAAGATATACTATGTCCACTGCATTCCCCTGGTCCAACCATTCAGTGATTTTGTTGTAGAAGGAAATCAAGTTAGTCTGACAAGATTTATTGGTCATAAAGCCGTGCTGGCTCTGATTAATTAAAGCCTTCCCATCCAGGTACCGAAGTAGATGTTCCTTGCCAATTTGCTCAAAGATTTTTCCTGCTATCTAGGTCAGACTTACTCCCCTTTTTGTAGATGAGGACCACATTTGCCCTTTTCCAATCTAGAGGGACCACTCCTGTTTCCCATGACTTATTGAAGATTATAGCAAGGGGTTCTGTTACTTCCTCTGCTAACTCTTTCAGAACTCTAGGGTGTAAATCATCCGGTCCTGGGGACTTGGTTTCCTTTATCTTGGCTAAGTGCTCTCTTACCAAACCTTCGCTTATAGTCAGCTTGGAGTCCTCCTTCCCCTCATCACTATCACCATTAATGTTGATATTTCCATTAGTTTCTTGGGAAAAGACGGATACAAAATATGAATTTAGTAACTCCACCTGCTGTTCCACCATGTTAACTGTTTCACCTCTGTCATTCTTCAGGACTCCAATGGTTTCCTTCACTTTTCTTTTGCTTTTAACATACCCCCAAAATCCTTTTACCTTACTCTTTGCCTCTTTTGCAAGCTTCAATTCGTGTTCAGCCTTAGCTCCTTTGATGCTTGTCTTGCAGAGTCTGCAAACTGCTGTGTACTCTTCCTTAGGTATAGTTCCCATCTTCCACTTATTGTATGTTTCCTTTTTCTTTTTTAGCAGGTTATATAATTTTTTTGGTCATCCATCCTGGTATTTTTAGGTGCTTCCCATTTTTCTTCCTTCTAGGTATTGTTAGTTCCTGTGCATTAATGATTTCCCTACGGAAGATTTCCCACCCTTCATGTGCATCTTTGTACTTAAGAATTTTGCGCCATGGAATTCTACTAACCCTTGCCTTTTAGGCCCTTGAAGTCTGCCCTACTAAAGTCGAGCCTTGAACTCTGTGTCTTCTCAGGTCTTCTTCTTCTTACAACCCCAAACTCGAGTATAGCATGATCGCTAAACCCCAGTGTCCCTGCTACCCTTAGATCCTTAACCATATCCTCCTTGTTGGTTAGAACTAGGTCCAAAATGGATGTTCCTCTCGTGTTTTCTTCTACTAGCTGGGCAATGAAGTTGTCTGCTAGAGAGGTTAAAAATTTGATGGAGCCTTTACTCATAGCTGTGTGGGTTTCCCAATGAATGTCTGGGTAATTGAAGTCTCCCATGATAACTATTTCATGTTTCTTTGAAAGCGTGGTCATTTGCTGTGAAAAAAATCTCATCCATGTCTTTTGTCTGTCCTGGTGGTCTATAATAAACGCCTATTATGATGTCCTTATCATTATTTTTCTCTTGAATTACTACCCAGATATTTTCTAATAAATTATCATTCTGTAAAACTGTAATTTCTGTGGAGATGTGTTCTTTTTTAACATACAATGCAACTCCTCCCCCTCTTTTATTAGTTCTATTCTTTTTGAATAAGTTGTATCCTTCCATCTGTATGTTCCAATCATGCATGTCGTTCCACCAGTTTTCTGTGATGCCAATGACATCATAGTTTTCCTTCTGTATTATCAGCTCTAGTTTTCCCTGTTTGTTTCCCATGCTTTGTGCATTTGTGTAAAAACATTTCAAATTGTGCTCTGTTGCTTCCTTTTTCTTACTTTCCTTCTGAGTATCCTGTCTTGGATCCTCTTTACCACATCTATTAACCTTGTTTAGTACGTCCTTTAGCTGCATGTTCTTATCTTTCTTTTTTCTTCCCATCCCCTCCTCTTCTAGTTTAAAGCCCTCCTCATGAGTGTGGTAAGTCTTCTGGCAAATATGTGTTTCCCAGGTTTTGTGAGATGTATCCTGTCTCTAGCGAGGAGTCCATCGTAGAGGTAATTCACGCCATGGTCCACAAATCCAAATCCTTGCTCTCTGCACCACTGTCGAAGCCAGTTGTTTACCTCTAGTATTCTATTCCATCTCCTGATGCCATGACCTTCAACTGGAAGGATTGATGAGAATACTACCTGCGCATCCAGTTCCTTCACTTTCTTCCCCAAATTTTCAAAGTCTTTGCAGATAGTAAATCATTTTTTGCCGTGTCGTTTGTACCCACATGTATCAGTAGAAATGGGTAGTTGTCCTTGGAGCTGAAGAGGCATGGAATCCTATCGGCCACATCCTTGATTTTTGCTCCTGGGAGGCAGCATACTTCTCATGCATTTAAATCTGGCCTGCAGACAGCTGCCTCTGTGCCTCTTAGCAGTGAGTCACCCATAGCCACTACTCTTCTCTTCTTCCTTGCAACAATATTTCTTGTTGCTCCTGATTGTCTCTGGGTGACTTTTGTTTCTTCTTTTGCTGATAAGTTATTTTTGTCATTTTCATCAGCCTGCATGAGAATTTCATATCGGTTACCTAGCTGTGTGAGTGGTGATGGCCTTGTGATCCATTTGCATCTCTTGGTCACATGTATCCAATTTTCTGCCTCTATAGGTTCTCTCAAGTATTCTTCCCTTACTGTATTTTGGAGGCTTACTTCAGCCTCTGCCACTGTAGGCTCTCCCAAACTTTCTTCCCTTACTGTATTCTGGAGCCTTGCTTCTGCTTCATCAATGAAGACCTCACTTTCTTTGATGCTTCTCAACATCACTATTCTTTCTTCCAACCTCTGCACTTTTTCTTCTAAAAGGGCCACTAGCTTGCATTTCATACAGGTGAAGTTGGCTTTATGGTCTGGCAGATCTGTAAACATATAGCATATGCTGCAGCTCACCATGTGGGTTTTCTCCTCTTCCATATTGCTCATTAAATTGGATGAATGATCCTGTATATGTTTTTTTTTTTCTTTCTCGTCTGATGCCGTTTTTAGCTTTTGACCAGACTTTTCGACCAAGGCAGCCACACTGCATGGACGCCCCCGCAGCCAGCAGCTAACCCGGAACGTCTGTGTCGAGTCCCCGCCTCCGGCCGGGGGAACGATGCATGCACACTCACTCCGATGCCGTCCCGCTGACGCCGCTGCACACCAGGGAGAAACAGGAGGGGAAAACGGCGCTGCAAAACGGGGACCCAACCGACTTCACTCCTGGGACAAACTCCTTCGCGTCAGGGTTTAGGTTGCTTTTGCTCTAAGGCCCAGGCCTTGGCGTGCGGACAATGCAGTTCTATTTGAATTTGGATCACTTTCTAATTTTAAAATCAATACTGCCAAATCAGAGGCTTTGTATCTTTTGCCCCCTTCCCCAAAATCAGAACTAGAAGCTGTTTCCCCATTTCCACTGCGCTACAACTATTAAATACCTAGGTCTCACTTTGACACCCTTGCCCAGACGTTGGTGCGATTGCAATTATGCCCTGTGCCTTTCACAAATTAAGACATTGCTGGAGTCATGGCAACTACAATATATTTCATGGATTGGCAGATGCAACCTCCTAAAAATAATGATTCTACATAAGATTTTATACTTGTTCCAGACCCTTCCTATACCACTCCCTCCCACCTTCTTTATCTCATTGTGCACACTCCTCTCCCAATACGTATGGTGTAACTCTCGCCCTAGAGTGGCATTCCGTACGCTGACTAAGCCTAAGAGATTGGGTGGAATAGGCTTACCCAACATGGAAGCATACTACCACACTGCACAACTCACTTTGGTACTGGAGTGGTATACGCGAGCTGCACCTAGACTATATGTGTCAGTGGAAGAATCTACAATTGGCCTCCCTCTCACTGCTATGCTATGGCTTCCACAGAACATTGCCAAACAACACTTTTTAACTTCTGCTGTATATGATTCATGGCAATGGACAAGTCATCTCTTACCCTTTCACCTGGCCCTTTCCCCACTCATGTCTGTACAAGACTTAATTATCTCCGAATCAAAGTTTTTAGACTCCATCCCTATAATCTCCCAGCCGATTCGTCACCTCCCTTACGATTCCATACTCATTGATGGAGCTTTCCCTTCCTTTTCTGAGTTTACATCCCAACTCATTTCCTCACATATCAGTCTATTAAGGCTGCGTACCTGGGAGCACTGAGGTTGGAGACATCGCCCTACCCCTCCTCCTGGCTGGAGAAGCTGTTACTTCAGATGCAACACAAATAGGTCCTTATCTACACTTTATTTTAATCTCCTACGTGATTTAGGGAGGACACACACCTCTTTCAAACAAGTCTGGGAAACTGACCTTCAGCTATCTCTTTCCCCTACAGAAATCCTCAGTTTTCAAACACTCTATGGACCGTTCCAGGTGTGTCTACGTCTCCAGGAGTCCAATTATATACTGGTTACGAGATGGTATAAAACTCCTGCTCTACTACATAAATATTCCCCAGATGTTTCCCACTTATGTTGGCGTTGCCATAAGATGACTGGTTCCTACCTGCATATTTGGTTGGAATGCTAAAAAATAGTCCCCAACCACCGATACGCAGACAGGGACCGGGCCGTTGGTGGTGTTTTGTCGTTCCGCGGGGCGGCAGGCTGGCCTCGGTAAAGTCGGCTCCCGACACATTATGTGGGGCGGGTCGGCGATCTGGCCACAGTGTTGTTGCTCCTATCATAGCTAATGGCGCGGAACCTTGGTGTACAACAATGTGGCCAGATCGCCAACCCGTCTTGTCTAAAGCGCTGCTTACTGTATAACCCCGCCCCCATATGACCAAAGCCCTCCCTGCCCCGCCCCCCTGCTGAGAAAAAAAGGTTAGGGACCGCTGCCCTACTGGACTCAAGTTCAGCAAGTCCTCGGCCAGATATGTGGCCCTACCATCCCGCTGACCCCAGCAGGTATTTTCCTTAACTTATGCCCAACTTCCCTGTTAGGTCCCTTAAACAGCTTTGGCTGCAACTACTGTCTGCGGCCAAAGCACTTTTCTCCTTATACTGGGCGACGGAATCCCCTCCTCCACTCCCTCATTTTCTCAGGAAGGTCTCCCAAATAGCTGGAATAGAGGAACTTTCACACTTGAAGCTTCACACTTACTCCAATTTCAATGCTACATGGACACATTGGTACTCTTTCATGAAAGACCCGAGATTGGCGCACCTTTGGGAGTTCTCTGTTTAACTACCCCG